>CM062923.1:75442500-76692500 GCA_031878705.1 Tapirus indicus | reverse complement strand
AAGAAGCAGAAGGTAAAACAGATGAAAAGGAGGGTTTTTTTTGTCTTTGGATTCCAAGATGATGCCAATTTTATCCATATTTTAAGATCTGGCATGATCTTAAAAACAGATTTTTACCAAAATACATAATTTTACATAAATATTATGCTTTTTATCCAAGGACAGAACAAAACAAAACAAACCTGACAGCAGTGGAAAAAACCCCACTAGCGAGATCCTGCAGTTCCCCGGGCGCCGCCGGCCCTCCGAGCGGCTGGTGCGCAGATGGCAGCTGGGCCGCGTCTGAGGGCCTGCCTAGCGGAATGACTCAGCAAAGCGCGGGCCTGGGGAGCACAGGCGAGGCTGACCAAGATTAATTGCCGCCAGGAGGAACATTCTTTTCAGCTGGCTAATCGCTCTTTTAAGATAATGAAAGTGTTTTAGGTTCCTCTTTGTCCGTATGCAAATAAACTGGTGAGTTCAAGTCACTCCCAGCGCAAACAAGAGTGTAGAACACACACCATGAAGATGAAATGGTTTCCCATAAATTTTGCATATTTTCTTGGCTACACTTAACTCTAAAAGATATTTGCCTTCACCTGATTTACATTCGGATTCTTTTGTATCCTACAAGGCTTAGCTCTAATGAGCTCGCAGTGTCTCCATCCATGCTTTCTGGTTGATGATAAATCATTTAAGAGAATGTCTTGATGCTTCGTTGCAGTTACACATGGCGAGTTCTGATTGGACAGTGTTGGATCCACTTGAGACCATGTTACTGCACCCCAATGCTTTGCATAAAGCGTCCTGCATTGACTCATTCATCCATCCATTTATATTCAGCTAACTCTCACTGCACGAAATTCTGCTACCAGGCTCTGGGCTACGTGTGTGCCCTATACACCTGGCATGGTGACCCCTTCAACTTGAGCCTGCTCTCTGAAGACACAATCATGAACACATCTCAAAGCCATGCTCCCCCTCCTGACCACTGGAGGACCAGGATGCCTTCTCCAGTTCCCCCAAGTCCAGGCACTGTGGCTGTCACTGCCCATGAGAGCCTCCAGCCCGCCCCCCATCCCTTCTCCTTGGCCCCTTTCCCCACTAGCTCCTCAGAGCCTCTTCAGAGTGGATGTCATCACTTTCTCAGGTTCACCCTGGCACCCTCAGGGGCCCAGGTCAGATATGTTCAGAGATTGCTCATTTCAGAGCCAGATGGCTTCCCAAAGAGGCCTTATGTGAGGTCCCCAACATTTCCCCAATCAAGATCAGTTTGTCACTTCCCCAGACTTCGTAGGATCCCAAGAAAATGCTGGGCAGCAAAGGCCTGCCCTTGCTTTTGTGCCAGCCTGCACCCCGCCCTGTCCAAACCAAAGCAAAATCCAGTCCCTAGGAAGTCAAGCTAGCCTGCCCTTCCTGAAAGGCTCCTTCCTGCCCACCTGGGGAGGATTCTCAGGTGTCCTTTTTATCTCCACTTGGCAACCCTCGAGTCTCTAAAAATATATTTTTATTGTGATATGACATTATATTAAATTTGAAAAAGAAAAAATAATCCCCATCCCTCCCAGACCCAGACCCAGACACAACCACAGTTCGCATGTTAGTGGATTTCCTCAGGCTCCCCTTTCCTGTGAAGGTCATTTCACTCACTTGTCATCCTTACCTACACACACTGTTGTGTCCTGTTGTCACAAGCGCTCCTCCATGTTGCTCCAGTGTTCTCACACTCATCATTTCAACGCATAACACAACATTAAAACGTGTCATGAGCTATCATTTGAGCACTTGATACGTCTATCAAAGTGACAATTAACACTGATGAAACTTTCCTCCATATCTTGGATTATTTTCTTTGCAGAGAGGGTCATGAACTCTTGCAATTCTTGACACATAATGATAAATTGCCCCCATGGGAGATTGTACAAATATATCCTGTCATGAGCAATGTGTGAAGATAGCAGTTTTACCATATCCTTGCCAACATTACAAATTGTCATTAAAATGTTAATTTTTGTTACTATATTAGGCCAAACATGGTTCTTCATTGATATTTCAATTTGATTACTAATGTGAATGTTGAATGATTTTCCGTAGACTAGTTAAGTCACCACAGCTTTAAGACAGTTCAGTGTCCTGCTGTCTTTCCCTCTGGCTTCTGTACCTTTGAAAGCTATTTTTCATAGAAGTTTTGCAAGCCCATCACCTCTAGCCATTGAGGCCGGGCATGCCATGCTTCATAGAGCCTTGGCAGGCTTGTGGCTTCTAATCACTGATGCCGGGAATGCCGTGATTTGTAGCTCTAGCTTTATTTTTATTTTGAAGTGGCTTGCCTCTTTCTCAAAGAGGACTTGGCGAGGGTTCTATCCTGTCATGGTGAATTAGGTACCCGTCTTCTTTGTCTTGAGAAATTGGCCCATTGTGCTGGACTTGTGCACCAGGTGCCACCTCCTTCCTGACTGCCCTCTTGGTGACATCTATGCCTAGAGTGCCCAGTAGGCACCGGTCTGGGAAGCATTTGATCTGCTGGACTGTGTTTGGTCACAAGTCAGTGGCATTTAACGAGTAGCCTAGCAGCGAGGCCCTTCGAAGCCTGGTGGCCTCACCGAAGAAGGCTCTAAAGCATTCGTCCCCTCCAACTGCCACCACAGCACCATGCTTGGCCCCTCGGTGCTGAGAAGGTAAGCCAAGAGGGGGCCAGAGTCTCTCTAATTCAAGCATGATGGGGCTGAGGGGGGTGGTCTTGGCTAACAAAATGTTTCCCCTGCCTTGAGGCAGAGCCAAATGCACTTTGTGTGCGCAATCAACAAATGTTTGTGGCAGCTTTATGCTGTCTAGGCACCCACCGACTACCTTCACAGCAGGACAGAACTTTCCAGCAGAACCACCTTCACTTGCCAGGGCAGCAGCCTCCTTGAGCAGAGTCCTGAGAGACAGAATAATGGAAATCATATCCTCGCCAATTAGGAGGAAAGGCTGTAATCCTGCCAATTGCCTTTCCCCTCAGAAGTCGCTCGGCCACACTGTGGCTCCCTTGGACTTTTGGGATTCCTTGTGGGGCTCCTTATCTCTCCTTCCCACACATTGTCAAGGTCGGTACTGGGACATCATGAGCTGAGAAGTCTGAGATTTTCCTGCGTTCTTTATCAAACTTTATTCAATGCCTACCATGCGCTAGACTCCAGAAAGATGAAGCCAAGTTAGACTTGGCCGGTCCTCTAGGCACTCACAGATAATGAAGCTCATGGTCAGAGTGACGTGGGCTGAGAGGTCTGCTAGCTAGGCATAGGACATCTAGCAGGAGTGGGGCCAGACGAGGTTCCCGGAACACATGGAGTCTAAGCTGGAGTTTGGAGCTGGAGAGAGAATTTAAGTTACTTTAGATTACAAAAGGCTCTGTGTGCTTGAAATGTTATCTTGAAAGCTCTGAGCCACATGAACGATTTCAGGCAAGCCAGGAGAGGGAGGACACGCTTAACTTTGCATTTAGGAAAGATCCTGTTGGCAGCCACGTTGGGTGAAGATTAGAAGGTGGTAAGGCCAAGGACAACGGTCCTACCCTAAGGAAGAAGTGATGAGTGTCTGTGCCCATGCAAGGGCAGTGGGTGGGGAGGATGGAGTGGCTTTCAGAGGCATCAAAGGGAAGATGCTGCCCAGCTTGGACTTGGTGGTAGTGGGAAAGGGAGCTTCCTGGTTTAGGCAATGGACACATATTTGAGGGAAAGAGGATGAGTTCAATTTTGTTTGTGTTGAATTCTGTACCGGGAGGAGACATTCAAGTGTTGTTCTGAGTTGCCCAGAGTCAAGGACAATGACCCAAGACTCCAAAGCAGCATATAAGAGTTGGTTACGTCCATGAGTTGGTGGGACCCCCCCCCCAGCACCTGTTTATGGAAGAGGTGAGTCCTAAGGCCAGAGATGAGGTCACTGACATCTAAGAGGGTAACAGGAGAAAGAGGTGGTGCAAAAGAGATTGAGAAACCCTGATCAGAGTGGTTGGATAGAAAAGAGTTTCCGGAAGGAGGTGTCTACTGTGTCCAATGTTGCAAGGAGGTTAGGTAAGAAAAAGATCAGAAAGTGTCTACTGGATGGGACAGAGAAACAATGTTTATCAGTAGCTGCTCCAGGAAGCTTGGCTGTGAAAAGAAGTCAGGATGAGAGGACAATATGAGGTCAAGAGAGAGGTTGTGTCAAGATGGGTGACTTCAGTGCATGTAGATGTGTGGAGGATTTCTTTAAATTGCAATTTACAGGAATATGGCCACCTTTCCCATCATGCAGAGGAGTGGCGTGGTTTCTTTTGGTTGGCGCGGCAACTTCTCAAGCCTCCCTGGCTCTGGAGAGTGAGCCTTCTCCCATCTATGTGTGGAAATAGAGCGCAGGACAGAATGAGTGGTCTTCTCCAAGAAAACTCAACAGGAGGAGTTGAAGAAGGACCAGAGAGAGGGAGGAAGAATGAGCAGCAAGGAGAAGGGACTGAAAAGAGAGAGGACCCAAGCAGCATGCCTGGAGGACAAGGGAGGATGAGGAGAACTGCCAGGGGCAGCCAGGCCAGTGCTGGGCCAAGCAGGATTGACTAGGACCCAACTGAACTTACCTTTTTGACCACGTAACCTCAAATCTCAGTGAAAGTCAGTCATGCCCAATCACTTTTTGAGAGTAGAGTTGGGAGGTATTAATTAGGAATAGATGGTCTTAGATCAACCTGGGGAGAAGAGAAGGAAACAATTATAAGAATTAGAATGTGAATGAGGGGGAGAATTCGGCAGAAGAGGTTGCAAGGTGACGGGTAGAGGTGCTGCCTGAGCTCCCAGTCGGTGCTGCTGTGGCGGGGTCCCAGTTTCCTGCTGCCTGGGAGGAGGGTCCAGCCCATTTCCTTGACTGTAACAGGAAGAAGGCCGGCAGGTTTGGGAACCCCAGGTACCTCATACTTGGCTTACGGAGAGAAAGACCCAGGAAAGAGGGAGAGGTGGGAGAAATAGGTCAATGTGCCAAATACCAATTACCATTTCCCAAAAGCCAATTAATTAGCTGAAAACCAATTTGTTGAAAATCAATTTGCTAAAGAATCAGTTTCCCTGATGAGTGATCCCTAGAATTCACCCAAAAGTTGTTTTGGTTAATTACTTTAAAAATTATGGCAATTTGTGTGCTACAGTTTCTACAACACAGAAGGTTTTCCCCGCGGTTTGGTTACATTCAGCAGTTTCGTTTGATTCACAAGTTGTCAGGTAAGTTTTCACCAGACATTTTGCTATGGATTTCTTAATCCATCTCTGGTAAATGTCAGTTTTATGTAAGTTTCCATATTTCAGGAGCAGGGCACTTCCTGAATACACAATATTTTTTTGGTGCCAATTGATGGATTTTCCCTCAACTGCATTTACTGTCAACTCTAATTTTAAAGACTTGTGCCTAAATTGAACTATAGCTCCCACTTTGGGATTTTGCCATGGGGGATGTTGTCATGGATATGTGAAAATTAATAGGCAGAAGAAACTTTTATTTGGCAGACTGCCAAACCACTTTGAAAAAATAGAGAAGATGCAAATTGGTGTAAAATTACACTTGAAGGGCAAAACCATCTTTTCTGCAAACCCATGATTAAAATTTAAAAAGGCTCATGCATTACCAAAATCTTTAAAAGTAACTTTTGAGAACTACTCAGCCTCAGAAATGTAAATCACATATCCATAAATCCAATACAAAATGGTGGTAGAGAAACCAAAAGTAAAACTTCTAGATAAAAACCAAAGGCCCAAACATTGAAAAACATCGTTAACGGCTGTTGAAACTTTTTTTATTTTTTGTGAGGAAGACCAGCCCTGAGCTAACATTTGTTGTCAATCCTCCTCTTTTTGCTGAGGAAGACTGGCTCTGGGCTAACATCCGTGCCCATCTTCCTCTACTTTACATGGGACACCACCACAGCTGGCTTGACAAGCGGTGCTTGTGTCTGCTCCTGGAATCTGAACCTGCAAACCGTGGGCACCGGAAGCGGAGTGTGCGAACTTAACAGCTACACCACTGGGCCACGCCCTGAAACTTCTTATACAACACATATTGTTACACATTTTGTAGATAATTAATAGAGACAAGTTTTTGGTGTTCTGGCAGTCTGTGGAGTTGGTCACTTGGCAAATCGATCCTTAACACATTGGCTTTTGGAATCGGTCACTGTGAGATTTGGCGTTTGGTAAATTGTCTTTCTGCAGATGGCTCTGTTTTGAAGAAGAGGGTGAGAGAGAGGCTGCTGGAGAGTCTACCTGGTCGTGAAAGGAAGAGGGATGTGATCCAAAGATTTAGATTCTGTGGAAAAGAGGGGAAGGAGGAAAGTAAGGTTATGCATCGAGATGGGCAGGAGAGTGTTAGTTCCAGAGGCACGGAGAGCAGGGCCTTTGGCTGAGAGGGGTGAGGACATCTGAGGACAGAGGACCTGGGAGAGGGAGTGCCTGGGGCCACAGAGGAAGCAGCTCACTGGGCACTGGTCCAGCTGGGGCGGAGCCAGTGAAGCTCAGCCACACACTGGTGTGACTTTCCTCAGCAGTGCTCCACATCCTGGGGGTGACCGGCTGGGCTGCTCTTGGGGTTTGGGGTTTTTCTGGGCAGGTGCTAGGGGAAGACAAGGGAGAAACAGATTCAAGGATGATGGAGTGAAGCGCTAAAAATGAGAAGACCCGGGAGACAGAGTGGTCATCAACACTTCTGGGGCCAAGCGCAGGGGGAGAACGTGGTGTGGCCAAAACCAGGGCCTGCACAGTGCGGGGGGAGGCCTGCTGGGAGAGAAGGCAGGAATGAGCTGGGGAAGAGGAGGGTGGGTGAGAAAACTGGAAAAAGAGTTCAAACTCGCGAGGTGGAGTGGTGCTGGGGGTGCAAGGTTCTCCTGCGGCCTTGGGGGGTACTGGAGCAAGGGTGGGGTGGGGAGGGGGCCTGGGGCTCAGATTTGGGGACACAGGAGGCCATGGTGTTGGCTGAGTCAGCCACACAGACCCTGAAGTGGCCAGGGATAGGAACATGAAAGAATGTTTAGTGCTGTTCTCAGGCCCAACCCCACTCACTCCTCTGCGCTTCTACACAACACACACACACACACACACTCACACACACACACTCACACCACTACCACCACCCCACCACCTCTGCTGCTCCTACCACCACCACCACTCACTCTTCTCCCACAGAGAAAAAAGGGGTTTTAAACACTTCCCCTACTCTCCCCCTCTCCCCATCCCTATGTCCTTCCTTCCTGTCCCTTCCAGGATGGCAATTAACACAGTCACAACTCTGGAACTCTGCACTGTTTCTGGGCAGACATGGCCATTCATCCGTGAGAGAGGAATAAAATTAATCTATTTCTGTCTTTATGCTGTCCCATGTGTCTTTCTTCCCACTGCCGGGGGACAGCACCCTCATTCCCTACACAACTCAAGTTCCTTTCCAGCGCTCACTCTGTCTGCCCTGGAGGCAGCATCCCCCCTCTGTAGGTGATCGGGTGCCACTGGGGAGCATCTGACCCACAGCCTCTCCTCATCCTCTCTCCTCTGAGCTCAGCCACAGCCCGTGATGCATCAGTGACTCCTGGGGCTGTGGGCTGGAAAGCCCTATTAAAATGCTAATATGGCATCTGGAAGGGGTAAAGCATTAAGACAGCACTGAACATTCAATTCCAAGGCTTCCTCCTGCTTTGATCAGTCTGGAGGTGCAACACCTAGAGGGCAGTGCGTCACGTGCAGAGTGGCATTTCTAACCTGTCCTTCACCTGCTGTGACCCGTATGTGGGTTCTCTTGCTCTCACGCTGAAGGCCAGGTACCACGCTGGGCTCACCAGGCCTCAGGGATCTAGCAGCTGCCAGTCCCAGTCTCAGGACCACAGTCCTGTAGGCAGCTGAGTGGTTTTCAGCACCTTGAACCCTCACCCCCTGCCCAGCATGGCTCACCCCTCCACCCCAACCAGCCCAGCTAACACTTTCATACCTCAGGGCCCAGTGTCTAGCCTGCTATCAAGATACACCACACCATACTACAGTCATTGGTTTAATGTACACCTCCTCTCCAGTCTGCTGCCTCTGAGAGATGGCGACACACCAGCCCTGTTGGCCACTCAAATCTAGCACAATGAAACTGGCTAGTGATTTTAAAAGTGACTTTGAGGCTTGTGCTTCTAGAAAGATGGAGTAGATGTATTTTCCCTATTCTTCCCACTAAGTACAACTAAAAACCCTGGGCATTACACAAAACAAACATAAGAAGACTCTGAAAGGTATAGAGAACAAGGCAAACCGACTAGGATCTCAGTACCCCAAAACCCTCCCCCACTGGGGGGGGGTGTCACAGAAGGCCAAGTACAGAGACTAGACTTGGGACTTTCGTCCTAGAAGGATAATAACAAGGTGCTGACCTCCCTCCCCAGTAGTGTAAGAAGAGAACACTTGGGGAAGATTGGACATCCACCCTCTGATGAGAAGGAGGCATCCAAGACATGTGAGCCAAAACTAATAGAACCGAAAAGAGAAGTAGACAAATTCACAATTATAGTTGGATACTTCAATACCCCTCTGTCTACAACTCATAAAAAAACAGGTAGGAAATCTGCAAGGATATAGAGGAATTTGGTGACACCCTCAACCAACAGAATCTAACTGGCATTTATAGAATATTCTACCCAAATCAGCAGAATACACATTCTTGTTGTGTGCCAATGGATCATATACCAAGATACATCATATTGTGGGCCATAAAACAAACCTCAGAAAATGTAACAGAATTGAAATCATATAGAGTGTGTTCTCTGACTGTAAAAGAATCAAACTAGAAATCAATAACAGAAATATAATAGAAAAATCTCAGATACTTAGAAACTAAATAATCCACTTCCAATAATCTATGTTTCAAAGAGGAAGTCTCAAGGGAAATAGAAACGGAACTGAATGAAAATGAAAATGCAATACATCAAAATGTGTGGAATGCACTCAAGCAGTGCTGAGAGGAAAATTTATACCATTAATGCCTTCATTAGAAAAGAGGAAATTTTTCAAATCAATAATCTAAGCTCTCGTCTCAAGAATCTAGAAGAAGAGCAAAATAATCCCAAAGCAAGCAGAAGGAAGAAAATAAAAAGGTATGAACAGAAAGCAATTAAAATTTAAACAAAATAAGAATAGAGACAATCCATGAAACAAAGGCTGGTCCTTAAAAAGATCAATGAAATTGACAAACCTCTAGCAAGATTGACCAAAAATAGGGAGAAAAGACACAAATTATCAGTATCAGGAATGAAACAGGGGACATCACTACTGATCCTGCAGATATCAAAAAAAATCATAGTATCAAGAAAATACTATAAATAATTCCACATATATAAATTTGGCAACTTATGTGAAATGATCAATTGCTTGAAAAGCACAAATTACCACAGTTCATCAACATGAAATAGATAATTTGAACAGCTTTATAACTATTAAGGAAATTCAATTCATTACTTAAAAACTCCATAGAGGGGCCAGCCTGGTGGCATAGCGGTTGAGTTCATGCCCTCCGCTTTGGTGGCCCGGGGTTCGTGGGTTCAGATCCTGGGCGCAGACTGATGCACCGCTTGTCAAGCCATGCTGTGGCGGGGTCCCATATAAAGCAGAGGAAGATGGGCACGGATATTAGCCCAGGGCCAATCTTCCTCAGCAAAAAGAGGAGGATCGGCAACAGATCTTAGCTCAGGGCTAATCTTCCTCACACACACACACACACACACACACACACACAAACTCCATAGAAAGAAATTTCCAGCCTCAGAGGGTTTTACTGGGAATTCTACCAAATGTTTAAAGAATTAACACCAATTTTACACAGTGTCACCCAGAAAATGGTAGAGAAATGAAGGGACACTTCCTAATTCATTTTATGAGGCCAGTAGTATCCTGATACTAAAACCAGACAAAGACACTACAAAAAATTACAGTTCAATATCCCTCATGAATACAGACATAAAAATTCTTAAAGAAATATTGGCAAATAGAATTCAGCACTATAAAGAAGAATAATACTCCATGACCAAGTATGTTTTAGCCCAGGGATGCAAGACTGGTTCGGTATTCTTGAATCAATCAGTGTAATCCACCATGTTAATAGGCCTAAAGAAGAAAAATCGCAAGATCATTTCAGTTGATGCAAATAAGACAGACAAAATTCAATACCTATTTGTGATAAAATTTCTAAAAAAAAATAGGAATGAAAGGAAACTTCCTCAACTTGATAAAAACGTGTACAAAAAACTTACAGCTAACAACATACTTAGCAATGAAAAACTCAATGCTTTTCCCCTAAAGGCAAGGTTAATTAAGAGTACTGGAAGCTCTAGCCAGTGCAATAAAGAAAGAAAGGGAAATAAAAGACATGTAGATTAGAAAAGAAGAAATAAATCTGTCCTTATTTGCATATTACATAAAGGTATGTGTAGAAAATCCCAAGGAATTTACCAAAAAACTCTTAGAACTAATAAATGAGTTAATTAAGATCACAGGATTAACATAACATAAATCAATTGTATGTCTATATACTAGCAATGAACACATGGAAACCAAAATTAAAAACAGAATACCATTTATAATGACACATACAAAAAAGAAAAGAAAAGAAAAAAATAAATACTTAGGTGCAAATTTAGGAAAACATGTACAGGACTTGTATGCTGAAAACTACACAATGCTGATCAAAAAAAATCAAAGACGATCTAAATAAACAGAGAGGCATATCACATTCATGGATTGGAACAATCAACATAGTCAAGATGTCAATTCTCCCTAAAATGATATACAGTGTTAACAAAATTCCTATAAAATTACCAGCAACATTTTCTGTAGCTACAGATAAGATTATTCTAAAATTAATATGAAAAGTCAAAGGAATTAAAATAACTAAATCAATTCTGAAAAAGAAAAATAAAGCAAGAAGAAACACTCTACCCAAAGATAAGACATACTATATAGTAACAGTGATCAAGACAGTGTGGTGTGGGCAGAGAAAGATACATACAGATCAATGGAACAGAATAGAGAATCCAAAAATGGACCCACAAAAATATGGCCAACAGATTTTTGACAAAAGTGAAAAAGAAATTCAATGGATGAAGGAAAGCTATTTCAACAAACAGCGCTGGAGTAACTGGGGATCCATAGGCAAATGGAATGAACCTAAATCTATACCTCTTACATTATAAAAAATCAAAATGTATCAAAGACTTAAATGTAAAACTATGAACTTTTAGGAAAAAACTTAGAAGAAAATCTTCAGGACCTAGGGCTAGGCTAGACTTGACACTAAAAGCATGTTCCATAAAACAAAAATTGATGAATTGGACTTTATGAAAATTAAAAACATTTGTTGGTGAAATACCCTATTAAGACAATGAAAGGACAAGCTATAGATTAGAAGAAAATATTTTCAAATAATTCCAATATTTGATATCCAAAAAGGACTTATATCTAAAATTTATAAAGAACTATCAAATCTCAACAATAAAAAAATAAATAATCCAATTAGAAACTGGGTCAAAGAAGTAGAGAGACATTTCACCAAAGAGGATATACGGATGGCAAATAAGCATGTGAAAAGATTTTCAACATCACTAGCTATTAGGGAATGCAAATTAAGACCACCATTAGATATCACTATACACTCCTCAGAACAGCTGAAATAAAAATAGTGACAAGATCAAATGCTGGCCCAGATGCTAAGAAAGCAGATCTCCTACATTGCTGGTGAGAATATAAAATGGTACAGCCACTCTGGAAAGCAGTTGGGAAGACTCTTAATAAACTAAGCATACACTTTCCATATGACGCAGCAATTATACTCCAGGACATTTATTCCAGAGAAATAGACACTTAAGTGCACACAAAAACTTGTACCTGATTCTTCATAGCAGCTTTGCATGTAATAACCCAAACCTTGAAGCAACTCAAATGTCCTACAATAGAGGAATGATCAAACAAACTGGTACATCCATACCATGGAATACTACTCAGTAATAGAAAGGAACAAATTATTGATACAAGCAGCAACTTGGATGGATCTTAAGCATGTTATATTGACTGAAGAAGGCCAATCTCAAAAGGTCACATATCGTATGACTCCATTTATATAAAATTCTCAAAGTTACAAAATTATAGAGATGGAGACAAGACTAACAGTTGCTAGGGGTTAGTGACTGAGCTGATGGCAGGGGAGCGGTGGGTGTAACTCTAAAGGGGAGCGTGAGGGAGGACTTTGTGGTGATGGAATGGTTCTGTATCTTTATAGTGATCATGGTTACAGAAATCTATGTCTGTGATAAAATAGCATAGAACTACACACACACACACACACACATACACACACACATTTCACCAATACCAATTTCCTGGTTTTGATATTACATTACAGTTAAGTAAGATGTTAACCACTGGGGGAAACTATGGAGAAGGGTACATGAGACACTATCTTTACAACTTCATGTGAATCTGTAATTATTTCAAAATGAAATGTTGTTCATAATCTCTTCAGCTTTTTCAAGGTCCCGCATTCCCCCTACAGGAGCCATGGGCTCACCCCGGGCTGCCAGCCCCCTCAGGAAACAGGTCTCCAAGCAGAGTGGCTCTGCACCTCACCACCACCTTCTCTTTCCTTCCTGTCTTCCAAATGACCCTCCTCTTTCCAACTCAGCTCTGGATTACTTCCTCTAGGATCTAGCTCCAAACTTTATTCATTCTCTCTCTCTCTCTCACTCTTGCTCTCCTTATTCTCTTCTGTTCCAGTGGCTGCTTTTCTTCTGCTTATGGACGTCTTCAGCCACCTCTGAAACTTAAACAACATCATCATCCAGGAACTTCTTTAACCCTGCTCTTTCTTCAAGCTGAAGCTATCCTATTGAAATTTTCTGTCAGGACAAATAATTTCTCAGTCACCAAATCCAAGACACTCTCTCTACATTAGTCAACCCTGTTGCCCTTTTATTGAAATGCTTTTCCTCGAATTTCCTTGGCCTCTTACACTCCTTCTCTTCCTGAGCCTCCGATCCTCCTTCTCTCCTCCGTTGACTCCTCATTTCCTTTGTCTTTTTTAAAAGTTTTTATTGAGGTATAACATGCATACAGTAAAGTGTATATATAATTCATAAGGGGCAGAACTTGATGAATTTTTACACACATAAATATTTGTGACCACCACCCTGAATGAGATATAGAACATTTCCAGAAGCTCCCTTGTACTCCTTCCCAGTCAATCCACCATCCTCCCCTGCTCCTTGTTAATCACTACTCTGACTCTATCAGCATGGACTATTTGGCCTGTTCCAGAACTTTATATAAATGGAATCATATAGTATATGCTCTTTTGTCTGGTTTCTTTCACACATGATGTCTGGTAGATTCATCCACGCTTTTGTGTCATCTGTAGCTCGTTCATTTTTGTTGGTAGGTCGCATTGCACTATGTGAATGTGCCATGATTTGTTTATCCACTCCATTCCTGATGGACATTTGGGCTCTTTCCCCTTAAGTTTTATAAATTCAACACCCTTCAGTCTTCATTTTTCTTCAAGATATCACTCTTCTTTAAAATGATCCAGAACAATAGGCATTTCAGCCTTCCATGAAAGTTGCCCTTTCCTGAGGCCAGAGCAGCAGCTGACCCACTTTCTGACATCAGAAGATAGTCAAGTAATCAGTCAAAACACACAGGAGAGGAAGTGGAAGTGAGCAGGAAGCAGTGTGTGTCAAGCAACTGCAGGCTTTGGGAGACTTGAGGGGGAGTCTCAGGGCCTGTCTCAAAGCCAGAAGGTTCCATAGGCCAGAGTCTTGGCAAGAGGAAGCAGGCAGCAGCATACAGTCCATCACTGGTGCTCCCTGCAAGTCTCTAGGCTGGGGTTGGGCTTCCTGGCCTTCTGCCCGGTGCCCTGAAGCAACCAAATGAGAGCCTGATAGAGCCAAGAGCCACAAGGTTGTTTTTGTAAGACTTAAAGGGATTATGTCATCCATCCAGCCCTGTTTGCCCGAGGGA
The DNA here is from genome assembly GCA_031878705.1 of Tapirus indicus. Classification (NCBI taxonomy): domain Eukaryota; kingdom Metazoa; phylum Chordata; class Mammalia; order Perissodactyla; family Tapiridae; genus Tapirus; species Tapirus indicus. The sequence continues at coordinate 76,678,497 of CM062923.1, read as the reverse complement.
AGAACCTCAGGTCTCCTCCCTCAGGACCCTCTGATAGATCTTCCCAGGAGACGAGTAGGGGAAAGAGAGAGGAGGAGAAGGTGAAGCTGCAGGACAGGCCGGAGCAGATGGGGATGGACCTCGGACAATAGTTGACAGGCGGCTATGAAGGGGGCCCAACCAGGCACTGCTTAGAGACATCCAGGCGGGCAAACTGAGTTATGTTTGAGAACGCATTAGGGCTACGAAGTTGAATGTTTCTGTGAGTATAATCAAAGGAAAGGGGAAAGATCTGGGAGAGAGACACCCGACAAAACCCCAAGAAAGCCACAAGACCTAGACAAGAACTGCCAATCTGGTAATGACTGGGTGTGCTGTGGGGTTGCTGTTTATCTCAGACAAAGCCAGTGCTTTCCCGAGATCTGGTGACAATTTGGGGCACATATACTTAGGGGGAAGGGCAAGCCCTGGGAAGAGGCTTTGTATCAGGAGAGCTGGGTTGAGCCTCAGCCTTGTGGTCCTCTCTTCTCCAGCCTTGGGCCACCCTCTGTCCCCTGGGCCTGCAGAGTCTTTGCCTCTGAATGGCAGCTGGACCAGCACAGCTCCACCGGCCCTTCTGAGCTCAAGAGGCCTAGTTTCTCAGGCCCAGGCTTGCTAAGGCGCTGGCCATCTTCACAATGACCTTCACAGTGGCAGCACACACAGAGCCACCCCACACTGCACTAGAGAGATACTCAAACCCACGGCGAGGTTTGCTTTGGTTCTTAAACTCTTAGTGCAGAAGAGAGGAAGTCACTTGGGAGTCAAATCCTCATAAAACTTCTCATATTACAGGGCATTCATTTGCTCGATGATTTTGAACAATTTATTTTGAAGCACAAAGTCCTATTTGGGAAAGAACCATTGGATCCAAATCCTCAAACAACGCCAGTTTTAGATGCTGATAGTGTCACTAATAGCAGACAAAGAAACGTAACAGCCAGCCTGGCAGTTCCAAGGTTTGCGTGTGGTAATGCAGCCTTTTGAGGACCCTTTTCAAAGCCATGCTGTAGGGTGTTGTCACAGTGCAGGTAACCACTACAAACCTAAGGGATGAAGGAGTAACTCAACCATCCTTGTATTACGTCAGGGGCTACGCAACTTGGTTTTCTTGGGGTGCATTCCTCAGACTCTGAGTCACTGCATCTTAAGTGATGCAGCCGAAGTGAGCTATTTGTGAACAAACTGTGGCATAAATCAAAAAGGGATCTGGTGATGACAAAGATACTGGTGCCCTGGAGAATGTGAGGATGGAAAAAAGGAACTTTTCCAAACTCATATATCATGTTAAATATGTACGTGTCACTAAATCACTAAATATATATTTGATTATTCTCTCTACATTCCTAAATCTTGCTTAAAAAATTTCTGATTGAGAAAGTCAAGAGTTAATCTTAAAATCAGCATGTGCTATATTCTCTAATCTAGAAGAAACTGCCCAAGATATCTAACTAGACCCAACCTGTGATGCTCACTGGAATCGACCTGAATCAGCTGCTACCCAGGAAAAAGATCATTACACACAAGGTGGACTGAGCCCAGCCCGCCCCTTGGCCCAGAACTTTAGCGTAGACCCCTATCCTGTCATTAGCTGCCTTAAAGTGGTCTTACAATCATGTCCCTGCAGTTCCTGCACAGGGACCATGCAAGTTGCCATGGAAGATACCCAGATGACTTGGTGACAGGTTCCTGACCACCTGGATGCAAGGTGGGCTGTCAGACAGATACCAAACAGGGGCTGTGGGACCAGAGTACAGGTAGGTGTGTGCATGTGAGGTTGGAGGTGGTGGAAGGAAGGCAGATCCTTTTGGCTTTCCCCAAAGGGCCCGGCAACAAAGAATGTCCAATGCACATTTTGAATCCTTCCGTTCCTCTTCTTCTCCTTCCTCACCAGCTACTGCCACCCATAAAGAGCTCCAAGCCCTCATGCATTGAGGGTGTTCAATGGGTGGGGAAGGCCTAGTCTGCACTGGGGGAACAGCTGCCTCCAAAGTTCAGACACCTGCAGCTCATAAGACAAAGTTTGTCCTCATGTTTCTTCATCATCACCCAGTTGCCCCTGAAATTTACTGACTCTTCAGTTATGTGGAGGGGCTTATATTCTGGTTGGAAGGGAGGAAGAGGGTATAGGGTTGTGAGGAGGGTTGTTCTCTATTTTCAAAATAAAGAACTATAGCCTCTTCACTTCCCCAAGTAAGGCTTTCCCTGCAGGCACGTTTTCTGGTTCAGAGGCTGCCCAACAAGGACAGTGAGGGTCATCTCAAATCCCATCTCATTGTTCTCTGAGATCCAGCTTCCCAGAGATAAAGAATGGTCATCTGGAAAGGAGCCTGTGGGATGAAGTTCTACTGTACCACATTCCAAGGAACTCTTCTGATACTACACTCTTCTCAGATTGGCTCCCATTCGCAATTACTAGAAACAATTGGACTGTGAATAGGGTACAGCCAGGAGCGTGGTGTGTAGTAGAGGGTTTCATGGGGTAGACCGTTGATTAGGTGCAGAAATTAACCCAGGAGTCAACAAGGCAACAGCGATGGGCCTGACAGGACCTGAGGATTTCTCCTCCAGGTGCTCCCAGCAGCGCTAGAGCTCCCTGCATTGGTGTGGCTCAGCGTTGAGAGGGCCCAGCTCAAGACTGAGTTTCTTGGTCCGTCAGAGGTGCATGGCAACCCCAGCTGCAGAAAGCAGCGGGGAAAGCTGCATTACAAGTCCTGACAAGTTCTCTGGAAACAAATTCCAGATGCTTGCTTCTGAAAAGAAACGCTTCTCTCAAAGCAAGGCTCTTCTGAGTGCACCCCAAGACCTGCCTGGGTGGGTCCTTCCTCTGTGTCTTTCTGTCTATTGCAGGGTTTAGCTGTCTGTAGCCACTGTGAGACACGCCCCTGCCCACCGCCGACAGACTGTTTACAGCAGGGCAGCGCATCCTTTCTGAGGCCAAAACTGAAACAACAACAGCAACAACATAAAACCCCCTTTCTGAACCACAGCTGTGGCTTGGAGTGTAATTTTTGAGAATATACTTCTCCATTCCTTGAATGGTTACCTTTGTCTTTATGGTCCTGCTATTTATGTGCTCTGAGAACTCTCTGGAAATCCCTCTTCCAAGAAATGAGCAGCTCTTCGGTGACCATGTTTACTGAATCTCCTGTCTCAATCATATCAGGAGGGACTTCAGGTCAGACTCTTCCAGCACAATCAAGGTTTTTGGGGAGCTTTGTGGGTCCATGTGCCTGATGACCACACCCCAGCTACACAGACTAACTAGCTCTCACATCAAAACCTCAAAGCTTGGCCCAACCCCTCACTCCTTGATATTTTCTCCCTTTTCCCCCAGTGCTGTAGCTATGGCCTGAGAATGGAGCTCCCACCCAGCAGCTGAGATGTGGAGATTAGAGAGAAGAGAGCTGGATCAAGTCTCCTCTCCCAGGAGGCATTCAGGTGGAGACACTTTTCTTTCAGACCTGCCCCTGGAGCTACAACACAGGACCTCTGAGTTGCAAAAGAAGCCCCTTCTCCACTTCTGAGGTGGAGAAATAAACCAAAAAAAAAAAAAAAAAAGATGTATCCTCAGGCCCATTTGAGGAAATGGCTGTCATCCTGCGGTTGTGGTCTGAGGTGGCATCCCAGCCCCAGGCGAGTGTCGTGGTACACTGGGAAAAAGGGGGTTTCAGGGCCACACAGACTGAATCCTGGCTCCATGAGTCGGGAGAAGTGATCATACAGGCACCGAGTGTCAGTTTTTTTATCTGTAAAATGGGTTGTTGTGAGGATGGAGATAACATATAATCATGTATTATGGGATCAAGAGGTGGTAGCAGCTATTGGTGATGGTGATATCATTGTCGTTGCTAGTAAGCCTTAAAGATCTTTGGAAAATAGCTCCTGGGCTATAAACTGTCATTTCCAACTAAAATCTTTGCTGGGTGAAAGGAATCTTAGGTCTACGTTTTTCAGGCACTGGGTCTGACTGTAGAGATTTTAAATGCTGCACATCATCATCAAAAAAGATTGAAGTCTCTTCCCCTGTATATGAATGCACGTATGTATGCACACAAGGCCTCCTGTAGACAAGAAAACCAACCTTCTCCTGCAGCTCCAGGGGTTAGAGAAGCAGGATGAAAATTTTTACTTTCTCTTTTCAAGGCTCCTACCCTCAGATGAGCCACCATTTGACTCCCAAGAAATTTCAGTTTGAAAACACACACACACAAACACACACACACACACACACACACACACACACACACACACTGTAGTAGCATTTAGATTTTAGTCTAAGATCTTATAAAGACAAAAAAATTAAAATGCTCATAATTTTCTTTGGGGTGAATCATTGATTCAAAAAAATATAAACAAGTTTTCTAGCTAATAACTTGAAACTAAAACCAAGAGCTTCCTCATAAGTGTTAAGATCAATGGCCAACAGATTCTTTCTTTTATTCTTTAGATTGAGTCTTTTAGATTTGGGAGCTAAAATGATCCAGAAAGGACCATACCTTCAAAAGTAATGATAAGAAGTTTACTTAACACCCAAAGAAATATTAAATCCTAAGGCTGATCCAGAACTCAAGTCATTAAATGACTCAGTACTTCATTGACTCTAAATTGCTGAGGTCCAGAAATGTGGAATTGGATGTGTCTGTGAAACTTTTTAGGCATGTTATTATCAGTTATTGCCTTCTGTATTATAGATTTTTTAATTTGTAGAATTTTATTTTAAATGAACCATAGATGTAAAAATAACATAAGCACTGTGAAACTATACTCTCATTTGGGAGCTAAAAATAAGGAACATAAAAAAGTATTTTTTACCCACAAAGAATTGATGGTGGCTTAATGAATGTAACAGAAGGAAAAAATAAGTGAGTAAGAGAATTGGGAGAAGGTTTATATAAATATATGTTTACATATGTGTATGTATTCATGTAACTAATAATAATGACTAACATTTCTAAAGCACTTTACAGTTTACAAGTACTTTCATATGCACCAACTTCCTAACTTAAGGGTGACTATTTATAATTGACTAAATGAAAATCTGTGCCCAAATGAGAAAAATTCTCATTTAAGGAAATGAAATTCTCTTTAAAATTCTCATTTAATGGAAATGAAGTTGTCAAGATCTTCATTTTATGGAAGAGTAAACCCTTACCAGACCAATCCTTGTGTATGTAATAACCACATACCCTGGGGATGGGGAGGACAACTATCTGAAGGCACTGGGTTGGGGAATAAGACAGGCAGATTCTGAAGGAAAGTCAACAGTTGGAAGAAGGGAATGACAGAAGACCCAGATGTTGGAATTAGCAGATACAGATTTTAACTACGTTCAATCATGTAAAAGGAAAAGGTGTTCCCAATGAATGAAAAGTTATAAAATCTCATCAGAGAAATAGGAACTATAAGAAAAGAACCACATAAAAATTCTAGATTAGATAATAAAATGTTTGAAAAAAAATTCACTTTCTAGGCTTAACAGCAGAATGGAAATGACATAAAGAAGAGTTAATGAGCTTGAAAATGGATCAAATGAAATGACCCAATCTAAACAACAGAGAGGAAAAAATGAGTGAGAAAACAGAGTGAATGGGGCAGAAAAAAAAATCCCCAAATATGAGGAAAGATATAAAATTACAGATTCAAGAAGCTCATCAAACCCCAAGCAGAATACACATGAAGAAAACCACACTAGGGAGATCATAGTTACACTGGTGAGTAAAGTTAAGGAAAAAAGCTTGAAATCAGCCTGATAAAAATGACACATTACATTAAACAGAGAAATAATATCTGCTGACTTCTCATCAGAAACAACAGATGCCAGAAGACCGTAATACAACATCTTTAAAGTGCCATAAGAAGTAAATTGTCAGTCCAGGATTCTATATACAGCGAAGATATCTTTCAAGAATGAAGGCAAAATAAAGGAAATTCAGGTAACTGAGAATTAATCACCAGTAGATCTGCACTATAAGAAAAACTAAAGGAAGTTCTTCAGGCTGAAGAGAAATGATGTCATTGAAAATGGTGAATTTCAGAAATAAAAGACTATCTTTCTTCTTAATTTATTTAAAATACATATGATTGTTTAGAGCAAAATTTAGAATGTTATCTTAAGGGGTTATAATTATATAGATGTAATGCATATGAAAATTATAGTGTAAAGGATGATTGGGGGTAAATGGGTCTATATGATTGTAAGGTTTCTACATTTTATGTGAAGTGACACAATCTTAACTCTCATAGTTTGTAAAAAATAAAGGAAAAACATTGTAAACTATAGGCAATCAATAAAAAAAAAATGCAAAGAAGCTTAGCTAAAAAGCCAATAGATAAATTAAGAAGTAATTCCAAAATATATTAAAACAATTTAAAAAGAAGGTGGGAAAGGAGGAACAGAAGAACAGAAATTAGAGACTTCAAACAGAAAACTAATAGTAAAATGGAAGACCTACCTCCAAATATATCAATAATTACACTGAATGCTAATGGACTAAAAACTCCAATTAAAAGCAGAGATTGTCAGAATGGATAAAAAAGCTTTCTATAAGAGATGCACTTTATTTATTTATTTTTGTGGGGAAAACCAGCCCTGAGCTAACATCTGTTGCCAATCCTCCCCTTTTTGCTGAGGAAGACTGGCCCCTGGGCTAACATCCGTGCCCATCCTCCTCCACTTTATATGGGACGCCGCCACGGCATGGCTAACAAGCAGTGCGTCCGCGGGCGCTGGGGATCCGAACTCGCGAACCGCGGGCTGCCAAGCGTGAACTAAACCGCTGCGCCACCGGGTGGCCCCAAGAGATGCACTTTAGACAGGAAGAAACAGGTATGTTGAGAGAATGAATGGGAAGAAAACACCATGAAAACAGTAAGCAGAAGAATTCTGGAGTGACAATATCAATATCAGATGAAGTTAACTTCAAGACAAAGAGTGCCACCAGACATGGAGATGGACATGTCCTGATCACGTGTCTATTCATCAGGAAGACATTATAATTATAAATGTGCAAAGGACTAACAACAGCTTCAAAATACATGATGTGAAAATGGCAGAGTTAAAAGGAGAAGCAGACAATTCCACAATCATAGCTGGAAATGTTAACACCTCTCCTCCCCAGTCATTGATAGAAAAAATAGGCCTAAGATCAGTAGAGACATAGAGGATTGTACAAAACCATCACCACCATGACCTATTGCTAATTATAGAACACTACACGCAAAAACTGCAGAATATATGTTTTCTTCAGGTGCACATGGAGCTTTCATCAAGATAAACCATATGTTAGGCCATAAAATAAGTCTCAATAAGTTGAAAAGAATTACAATCGTACAGAGTATTTTCTCTGACCATAATGGAATTAAGTTAAAAATCAATAACAACAAGATATGTAGGAAGACCCCTAATATTTGGAAATCAAACAACATGCTTCTAAATAACCCAGCGCCCAAAGAAGAAATCACAAGGAGAATTAGAAAAACTTTTGAACAGAATGATAATGAAAATACAACACGCTAACATTCATGAGCTGTAGGTAAAGCAGTGTTTAGAAGGAAATTTAGAGTTTCACACTCTTACATTAGAAAATAACAATCATCTAAAATCAGTGACCTAAGGTTTTACCTTAAGAGTCTAAAAAAAATGAGGAAAGAAAGAAAGAAGAGAAAAGTAAGCCCAAAGTAAGTAGAAGAAAAGAAATAATAAATATAAGAACAGAAATAGATGACATAAAAACAAAGAGTAGAGAAAATTAACAATGTCAAAAGTTGGTTTTCTGAGAAGATCACCTATAGCTAGACTAATCAAGAAAAGGAGAAAGAATACAAAAATTACCAATATCAGAATAAAAGAGAGGTTAACACTGAAAAAACTACAGATATTAAAAGGATAATAAGTTAATATTATTAAAAACTTTATCTCAACAAATTTGACAACTTAGATGAAATGGACAAGTTCCTTGAAAAATAGAACTTACCATAACTCAGATATGCTAAAACAGAAATTTGAATAGCCCTATATAAATTAAACCCTGTGTATTTAAGAAATTGAATTTACTATAAAAAATGTTACACAAAGAAAACTTTGCTCAAGATAGTTTCATTCTGTTAAGCATTTGAGAAATAAGGCAAACCTTTCACTAATTCTTTCAGAAAACAAAGAAGGTAAGAACACATCCCAACTTATTTTAAGAGATCTGCATAATTTTAATACTAAACCTGACACAGATATTAGAAAAAAATTAAAAGAACACATGTGCAAAAATTTTTAACAAAATGTTCGCAAGTTGAATCTAGCCATATATAAAAAGGAGAATACATCATGCTTAAGTAAAATTCATACCAGAAATGCAAAATTGGGCTAATAATAGAAAAATCAATCAATATAATTTACCATATTAACAGAATGATGGAGAAAAATTGGATGATCATTTCAATAGGTACAGAAAAAGCATTCAATACTCATTCATAATAAAAGCTCTCAGAAAAGAAGAAATAGAAGAGAACTTCCTCAATTTGATAAAAGGTATTTATGAAAAACCTACAGCTAACATCATACTTAATGGTGAAATATTGAATGCTTTCCCCTAATATCAGGAATAAGACAAGGGTATCTACTCCCACTAATTCCATTCAACATTGAACTGGAAGTCTTAACCATTGCAGGAATGCAGGAAAAGAAATAAAGGCATAAATATTGGAAAAAAATTATAACTAACCCTACACATGACATGATTGTTTATGTAGAAAATCCTCAGAAATCTATAAAACAACTATCAGAACTAATAAATCAGTTGAACAAGGTTGTAGGAGACAAGGTTCACATTAAAATAGCAATAGTATTTTTATACACTAGCAGAGAAAATTTGGAAAATGAAATTAGAAAAACAATTCCATAAATAATATCATCAAAAAGTGTAAAAAACTCAGGAATAAATTTAACAAAAGTTGGGCAAGACCTCTGTATTGAAGACTACAGAACATTATCGAGGGAAATTAAGAAGACCCAAATCCATGAAGAGATGGATCCATGTTCACAGATTGGAAGACTCAATTGGAAGAGGTCAGTTCTCTACAAGTTGACCTATAGGCTCACGGCAATCCTAATCATAACACTAGCAGGAATCTTTTGAAGAAATTTATAAACTGATTCTAAATTTTATATAGACATGCAAAGAATCTAGAATATCTAAAACAATCTTGACACAGAAGAACAAACTTGGAGTGCTCAAACTACCTGACTTGAAAACATTATAAAAAGGCAGTAAAAGACAGTGTGGTACTGGCATAAGGATTAATAAATTGATAGATCTGAATAGAGAGCCTGGAAACAGGCCCCCCATTTATATGGCCATTTGGTTTTTGACAAAGGTGCCAAAGCAACCCAATAGGGAAAGAAAAGTCTTTTCAAAAAATGGTGCTGTAGAGCCAGCCCCATGGCCTAGTGGTTAAAGTTCCGTGTGCTCTGTTTTGGTGGCCCAGGTTTGCAGGTTTGGATCCCAGGCACGGCCCTACACCACTTGTCAGCCATGCTGTGGCAGCTCCCCACATACACAAAGATTGGACAAAGATTGGCACAGATGTTAGCTCAGGGTTCATCTTCCTCAAGCCAAAAAAAAATACAGAGGATGATTAGCAGTGGATATAAGCAGGGCAAATCTTCCTCAGCAAATAAAAAAACTGGTGCTGTATTAACTGGATGTCCATATGGAAACAAACAAAACCTCAACCCCTTTCTCACATTATGTACAAAAATTAATTTGAAATGAATCATAGATCTAAATGTAAAGCCATAAAGTTTTTAGAGAAAACCATATGAGAATATTTTCATAACCTGAGTACAGGCAAATGTTTGATAAACAGGTCACAGAAAGCAAAAAACACAAAAAGAAAAATCAATAAATTAGTCTCTATCAAAATTAAAAGCTTCTGCTGATAAAAGATACAATTAAGAAAATAAATAGGCAAGAGTATATTGGGAGAAAATATTTGCAAAACATCTGAAAAAGGATGGATATCCTGGATATATTAAGAACTCTTTCAACTCCATAACGAAAAGACAATCCAATTAAAACGGACAAGAGAGTTGAATGAACACTTCACAAAAGAAGATTTACAAATGGCCAACAGAGACAGGAAAGATACTCAGTCATTACTCATCAGGGAAATGAAAATTAAAACCCCAATGAGATACCACTACAGACCCATCTAAAATTAAAAGGATTGACATCACCAAATGTTAGTGAGGATGTGGCATCTTCTTATAAAACTATGCAAACATCTTCCTATGACTCAGCAATTCCATTCCTAGGTATTTTCCCAAGAGCAATGGAAACATATGCTCACAAAAAGACTCAGACAGGGATGTTCACAGCAGCTCTATAATCATTGGAGTGGAAAAACTGGAGACAGAGCAGGTGTTCATGATTAGGAGAATAGATAAGCAAACTGTGGTATCTTCATAAAACGGAATACTACACAGCAATAAAAAGGAACAGACGATGGATGTGCACAACAAGAATGGATCCCCAAAACATTCCACTGAACAACAGAAGGTTTACACAAACAAGTGTGTTCTCCATGTGTTTGCAGGAAGCTCTAGAAGAGGAAAAGCTAATCTTCGGGGGAAGAAATCAGAACCGTGGTTGCTCTTTGAAGATGGAAGATTGACCGGAAAGAGGAATAGGAGGATTTTCTGAGGTGATGGCAGCATTCTTTATCTTGATGTTTGTCAAAAGTCATCTCAGGCACACTTAAGATGTGTGTGCTTCATTGTATGTAAATTTTACATTAAAGAAAACCCCTATAAATTCAACTCAACAAATACTTTGAGGTCTACAAAAACATGACAAAGAGGATACAAAAACAGACATGGAGGAAATTAAAAATTAGAAGAGAGAAAAATAAAGTAATAAAACAGAATCACTGTTGCTTTTGCCAACTTAATTCAAAATTTTTTGTTAAAGAAATGAAGCCTGAGTATTAACAATGGCCGCCTCCGGGGAGTGTATTGGGGGAAAGGGAGAACTTTGATTTTTTTTCACTTCTCTACTGCTCTTTCCTTGTCTACCAGGCATTTACTGGTTTTGAAAAATAATTTATTTTAAATTTTAAATGTTGTGGTTCCCAGATGCATATACAATGCATACTCTTTGGCCAAATCACCTGCCTGAAAATAGTAAGATATTTTTAGAGTATCAGGCATTCTTTGATTTATTTATTAAGTATTTATTGATTGTCTAAGACCAATAAGGCACAGTGAAGTTTGCATGTACACCCAGCTCTCCCTGCCTTCAAAGAACTTAACCGGGGGTAGAAAATGGTCCACAGCAAACTGAAACCATGGAAGGAGTTTTAAATAATGGGTTTTATGAGTATGTATGCATATATCATGGAAAAAGAACTGAACAGCCTTCTCTTCTGCTCTTACTCTCTCCCTTTCCCACCCATCTACGTACCCATCGCCACCCAAACTTTCTCCATCTAATCCCATCGTTTGTGATTCAGGGCAGTCAGGTGCAGCATATGTGGTGGATGGGCTCCTCCCCAGTGGACGTTTGAATGGACTCAGGACCCTCTCTGGAAACATGTTAGGGTCTTTGAGGAAGCTTCTAGGCCTGTGTCCACATGCAAGGTTACAAATTACAGCACAGCCTGTGGCTTTCCTGACCCTGTCTGCAGCCTGCGTGGGGAGGAATTGCCCTGGCCGAGATGTTTTTCATTGTTCCAAATATGCTTTTCCCTACGGCTGTTTTCTTCTGGCATCCTGGACAAAGGCATGACGTGGGTCTTCTTTCCCTGGGGACCCTGATGCAGGGGCTACATGGTGATTGGACCCTCATGCTGCTTTTCTCTGGGGCTCCCTGCTCTCCTGGGAAGGAGGGTCTGGGAGGGCACAGGAGCTATTGAGGAAGTCTCCTCCCAAGGTCCTGAGGTTGAGGGCAGAGAGAGAGGCTGAAGCCAGGCCTGCAAGAGTCCAGGCCCAGTGGGGTGAGGGGTGTGGCTGCCCATCTCTCACCACAGTGCTGGCAGGCCCAAGCTCAGATGCAACCCAGGGATGGGCGACGAAATGGATATACTGAGATTAAGCTTCCACTGCAAAAAAACAAGAACCCAAAGCAGAGATTGTGTTTGTTGACACACAAAATGAAGAAGGTTATGGTTCTTGCACCCTCGTGCTCTAGACCTAGATCTCTGCATCAGATGCCTGCATGGAGGAAGGCTCATTAAAAAACAAATCTCACATAAGTCAAAACAAAAAGACAAAAATAGAACAGAACAAAACCAACAAAAGAACAAAGATGAAAACAAAAAATCCCCTCTGATTTCCTTCTTAACTGTATTTCCAAGTCCTGTGGGAGACAGAGAGCCAGTTTTAGTGAAAAGAGCACTGGACAGGGAGTCCAGAGAGCTCATTGCAATGTCCTGTGGTGTGGCCCTGGGCAGATCGCAGCCCTGGGACCTCCATCTCTTCATCAGGAAAAGGCCGACCAGGTGAGTTCTAGGGGACTCCTGGCTCCGTGGGATGCCATGATTTACAAAGCTGCCTTTGTAATCACATGGGACACGTCTGTGGGATTCTAGAAGGTGCCTCACAGGAAGGATGAATTGTAACAGCAGCTGAGCACTTGCTGTATACCAGGCCGTAGGCTCACTGCCAGTAGGAGACAGGGATGCCGCTTACAGATGAAGAAACCAAGGCTTAGAAGGTAAAGTGCCTGAGTGAGTCAGGATTCGAACCCAGGCCAATGGATTTTCACATACTTGGGTCTAGGCACAGCTTGGGGCTGAAATTAACAAATTGCCTCTCACATCACTTTTGTTGATTTGAGGGCCGTTAGCTGCTGCTTTTCCACTGTAACTGTAATCCTGCTGGAGCCACATGGTACACAGAAGGTATCAAACAAGCACGCTTCAGCGTTTGCCCCTGGTGGACTTCTGCCTCTGAGAGGCAGGATGCTTTAACAAAGAAACACAGCTGAAGAAAACTGGGATGGTTGGTCACCTTGCCTGTGACTCATGCTTGGCCGCCAAGTCTCCAGCCACAAGTTTCACAGCAAGATGATCAAGAGCCCTGTGCTGACCTTAGAGTTGTAAACTCTGTGACTTGAGCTGCATGCGATTCCTGCTCTGGGTCCGTGGGGTTGTTTCAGTCACTGGACTTTGGACCCCACAGGCCCCACCCTGCTTGCGGTGCTGTCAGCCCTGCTGTAGGCGCCGGCAGGTCCTTCCTGATTAAGCAATAGAGACAAGCAGGGCACAGACTGTCCTCCGGCTCCCGGTGGCCAGTGTCTAGGGACAATCCTGAACCTCGTGCGGCTCCTCCTTTCTGACCTTAGATGGGCCCAGGACCATCTAACTGAGAGGAATTTGGAGCTCCAGCCCACATCTCCACTCTCTGGTTCTAGAAAAATCAGTCTGAGAGCTAGGCACATTGCTTACCACCTGTTCCCCACGCGATCATGTCAGTGTTTGTTTTTAGCACTAGACCCTTTCTCCTCTCTGTCCTGTGAGGGCCGATGCTCCCATTCTCCAGCCTCCCCGGATGGACAGGCAAAAAGGCTCCTGTGGGAAAGCTGAGTTTTGAGGGGGTCCCTTTCCTGAGGGAGACACTGTATTAGTCAGAGTTCTCCAGAGAAACAGAACCAATAGGATGTGCATATATTTATACACACGCATAAAAGGAGGTTTATTATAAGAATGGGCTTACGCAGTTATGAAGGCAGAGAAGTTCCACGATCTGCCATCTGCAAGTCAGAGAACCAGGAAAGCCAGTGGTGTAATTCAGTCTGAGTCCAGAGGCCTGAAAAGAGGGCTGAGAGGAGACGATCGTACAAGTCCTGGTCTGAGTCTGAAAGCTGGAGAATGAGGAGCAGCGATGTCCAAGGGCAGGAGAAGACGGCTGTCTCAGCCTAAGCAGAGAGAGCGAACTCGCCCTTCCTCAGCCATTTTATTCTATTCAGGGCCTCAGTGGATCAGATGATGCCCACACGCATTGGTGAGGGCGATCCGCTTTACTCAGTTTACCCATTCCGATGCTAATCTCTTCCAGAGACATCTTCACAGACACACCCAGAAATAATGTTTTACCAGCTACCTTGGCATCCCTTAGCCCAATCAAATCGACACATAAAATTAATCATTGCAGCCATTTTGTATGCCTGGAAGAAGGAAACACCAACTGGAGAACAAAAATGTTGTAAGCAGACCTGCCTAAATACACTACATTAATATATACAAATACAATATTAATCTTAAAAAAAAGTCCCCATTCATAGAGGGACTGTGTAGTAGTGTAAGCGTTTGTAGTTTTAGTTCTCAATTCAACTCTTAAAAAGTATAAAGATGCTCTGTGCAGTAAGGGACAGGTAGAGGGTGCTGCCATTTACATAAACTTACATATGAAAACTCCATCGCTGCTCCAGCAATGATCTAAGGCCTTTAACAAAGAGCACAGGCTTCTCTTCCCAAATGGAAAGACAAGACTAGGTCAGGGATTTCACAGCCCCCTTGATAAAACAAAGTCAAAGACAATATAATTTAAAACCATCTATCGACTTTATTGGATATAGTTCAGATTATGAAGTCATGGTACCGCTGAGAAAAAACAGCCACCAGACTCTCTCTTCCGTGGGCCCAGGAGATATAATAAATCATAACAAAAGTTCACGTTTTGATTTTCACCCCTCAGAGTGACAGAAGTATATGCAGTTTCATGTTGGTTTTGGCTACACCAAATGCCTCTTCAGTAAAATTAATGTTGAGGGAATTATAAATAGGCCTCAATATCAAGGGCATGCAAGGAGGTAAAGCATAGGAGAGAGGTCACATGCCAGGCATTTTGGACAGTTTTCAGCATGTGGAACCCAAAACCATACGCAGTAGGCACTTACAACATGTTTGTTGATTGGATGAAAGAGGTCCTGCATTTCCAATTTGGATACAAGGGTATAGTGCTAAGCATGCAGTAGGCACTCAATAAATACTTCTTGTACTGAACTGTAAGCCTGCATAAACAGGCCTTGCCAGCTCCTCTTACCTCTGTAACTCCCTTTCCTAAACTGTCTGTATTGCCCTAGTTGATACTTCAGACATGAAAGTCAGCTTACCGTATGTCATTTGAGCACAACAAAGCTGCCACTAGAGCTTAAGAAATTTGGCCCCTCTCTAAGACCACCACAAGAAAAAGTAGTGCAAACTGCGTACATGTGATGCCTCCTGATCCAAGTCTCAGATCATCCACTCCTGACCCAAGACCAAGGTTCTCAGGCACAAGCACCAACCTCCACCACAGGGGTGGACTGTGCTCTCTGCTGCTGTTGGGTTAACTTGTACCTCCACGATCCTCTTGCTTCCTCTGAAGTTTAAACCATCTTTCTTCTTCTTGACACAATTCCCTTTGGGGTTTGTTCAAAGAATGTGCGGTCACTGAGTTCTTTCACTCACTCATCTCACTGAGCATGCTCTTAGCCCTCATCTGCATCTCCTGTCCCCAACCACTGACCTCTCTTCTGGATCCTGCATCCATGGGGTCAGTCTGTTTTTAATCACATGCCTACCTCAACGCAGAACTCAAACTCTCTTTGACATAACCAACGAGTCCACTTTTCCAAAACTGTTAATGAGAAGCATAGATTTTACAGATGCCATTGCGGAGGCCAAGGAAGAGGTTAACCTCACATACTCCAAAGCCCAAAAAGAATCCCCTTTTGGATAATTTTCTTCTTTCCCAAAGTTTTTTCTCTTTTGAGACCTCATCCCTGACCTTCCTCCTTCCGGAATCCCCATCTTCACCCAGGAAAATTAAGTCCCTACTTTCTTACATAGAGTAGTTTCTCTGGCCCTCTGACGTGCAGGTGCCCACCTCTGGCTCTTACTTAAGTGAGTGCCTCAAAACGCCTGCCCAACAAAGTTGAGTCTGCCCGACAAGGATCCCCATGAAATCCTCCTCAAAACATCTCCACTACCCCCATTTACTGAGTGCTCATCTTATGTCAGGCAGAGGACGTGGCATTTACAAATATTATTACAACTATCTTATGACTTAGGTAATATAATTATTGCCACTTAATGAGTGGAACTCCACACTAGAGTTCCAAGAATCACTTGTCAATAGTCAGTGTTCACTCCACTGCAATTCTTCTTGCTGCTGCCAAGCTGTTCGTTTCTTCCCAGTGGATTCCTTCTTGCATTCCCAATAGCAGTTGCCCTAGACCCTCATCAAGTCCTTAATCCAAGGCCAGACGGCCTCTGTGGTTTCTGCAAAATAGTTCCTCGATGGGGCTCCTCTTTTGCAAGCAGCTGTTTTGCTCCACCTGCTCATCGCTAAGGCCATTTCTTGAGCAGCAACTGTTCTTAAGCCCATTTGGTACGTGACTGCATTATTTCATTTACTCCTCTCCACAAAACTGTGGGGTAGGTTCTGTTAGAATCTAGAGCCTCCTGCCTTGATTCTGCCTCTTCAGTTTTAAAATCCACAGCATCTTTGACTCCATCCCCTTCCATGGCCTCTTGTCCAGGCATGTGAGGGCTCCTGCATTTCTCTCCTGTGGGAACTAATCAACTCTACTTAGAAGAGCAAACTGCCATGCCTGCATGCTACTAGCCCCAGTGGTGTCAGGGCCTAGAGGGATCATCACTGGGAAAAGACTGGAAACCACTCAGGGTACATATCCTATGAACTTCATAACCAAAGAATGAGACATTTGGGGACCATTTGTGTAGAAGCACTTACAGGAACGACAGCAGCAAGACTACAGAGAGGAGAAGGTCCCTTGTCAGTGGTTTTTTTAATATAGAAATTTCTACCAATGAACAAATGAACAAAAACAGCACCAAGACCTTAGTTCTATAAGATTTCAAGGGGTCCAGCACAATATTAGCAATCTGACCCCGGTGAGACCACCGGAGAACTTTGTGCTGGTACTTGCTGCTCTAACTCATTAACTGTGAGCTCTGTGGGTGTCTATGCAGGGCTGTAGTAACAACACATCGCAAACTCTGCAGAGCCCCGGGACGGTGTTGCCAAACGTGGTCCTTGGCTGTGCGTTTGGTCTTTGTTCACCGTGGCCCAAGGCAGATCAGTCCATCTCTTGACCTCTCTCACTCAAGTAAGCAGGTCCCTCATAAGTCTCCAGGAACAAAAATGTTCAGAAGAGTGAAGGCTCACCTGACTGTGCACAGTTTCACCAGGAATCGTACAACGACAAACTCCGCTAAAAACAAAATCCCAGGCAAACACCAGTGTGTCCTGGCCAAGACCCAGATTCCCTGAGCCCGGATGAGACCAAATTTAATTCAAGCTCCTTGATCTGGATTGGGCTTGATAAAGACTGTTTGTTGATGATCATGACACAATATAATCAGATCTCATCACTACATATCATAGATGGATATCTCATGTTAATCTGCAGGACATATTGTCCCAGAATGTATAGTATAAAGGGATTTGTAGACTATAGTCAAGAATAAATTCATAAAAAAAAAAAGCAAAATGCAAAGCAGTGTGTATAGTGTAAAAAGGGAAAATAAGTGCATAGAACTACATCTTAAACAACAGAAAATGGATTCCCTGATGCACATGCATCCTAAGGGCTGCAGGGGTGATGGGTAGCTGCTCTCAGAGGAAGAAAGAAGACTTTTCATTGCTGACCCTTTGTATTTTGAATTTTGAACCATTAGACCGTATTGCCTTTTTTAGAAAATTGAGATACAATTCACATTGCATAAAATTCACAATTCAGTGGTTTTCAGTGTATTCACAAGGCTGTGCAACCATCACCACTATCTAATTCTGGAACGTTTGCATAACCCCCCAAAGAAACCTGGTGCCCATTAGCAGTTATTCCCCTTTACCCTCTCCTCCAGCTCCTGACAACCATTAATCTACTTTGTGTCTCTTTGGATCTACCAATCTAGGCATTTCACATAAATGGAACTATAAATTATGTGGCCTTTTGAGACTGGCTTCTTTCACTTAGCATGATGTTTTCAAGGTTCATCCGTGGTTTAGCATGCATCGGTACTTTATTCCTTTTTATGGCTTAATAATACTTCATTACTGTGTTTATTGATTCATCAGTTGATGGACACTTGGGTTTTTTTGGCTATTAAACACAATGCTTCTATGAACATACACGTACAAATTTTTGTGTGAACATATTTACAATTCTCTTAGATATAGGAGTGGAATCATATGGTGACTCTATGCTTAACATTTTGAGGAACTGCCAAATTCTTTTCCAAAGTGGCTGCACTAATTTTACATTCCACCAGCAATGAATTGAAGGATCCAATTTCTTCACATTCTCAACTACACTTGTGTTTATCTGTCTTTTTTATTTTAATCATCCTAGTGGGTGTAACGTGGCATTTCATTGTGGTTTTGATTTGCGTTTATCTAATGACTAATGATGCTGAGCATCTTTTCATTTGCTTATTGGCTATTTATATATCTTCTTTGGAGAAATGTCTATTCAGATCCCTCATTCATTTTTTAATTGGGATATTTGTCTTTTTATTGTTGAGTTGTAATAGTTCTTTATATATTCTGGATACTAGACTCTTGTCAGGTATATGATTTGTAAATATTTCTTGATAACGTCCTTTGAAGCACAAAAGTTTTTAGTTTTTATGAAGTTAAATTTATCTCTTTTTTTCTTTAGTTACTTGTACTTTTGGTGTCACATCTAAGAAATCTTTGCTTAAATCTAAGGTTACAAAGAATTATGTTTTTTTCTAAAAATTTTATGGTTTTAGCTCTTACATTAGGGCTTTGAGCCATTTGAAGTTAATTTTTATGTATGGTATGAGGATGAGGTCTAAGTTCATTCTTCTGCATGTGGATATCCAGCTGTCCCAGCACCACTGGTTGAAAAGACTGTTCTTTTCATATTGAATTGTCTTGGAACTCTTTTAGAATATCAATTGACCATAAATATGTGTGTTTATTTCTAGACTCTCAATTCTGTTCCATGGATCTATATATCTATTCTTATGCCAATACCACACAGTCTTGATTACTTAAGCTTTGTAGTAAGTTTTCAAATCAGCAAGTGTGAATCCTTTAGCTTTGTTCTTTTGATGATTATTTTGGCTATTATTATTCCCTTGCATTTCCATATGAATTTGAGAGTCAGCTTGTCAATTTCTCCAAAGAGGCAGCTGGATTTTGACAGGGATTGTGTTGAATCTGTAGATCAATTTGAAGAGTATTGCCATCTTAACAATATTAAGTTTTACAATCTACAAAGAATGTCTTTCCATTTATTTAGGTCTTTAATTTCTTTCAACAATGTTTTGCAGTTTACAGAGTATAAATTTTGCACTTCTTGGATTTAAATTTGTTCCTAAGTATTTTATTCTTTGTGATGCTATCATAAATGAAATTATTCTCTTAATTTAATTTTTGGATTGTTTCTTGCTAATGTATAGAAATACAGTTGATTTTTTAATATTGATCTTGTATCTGGCAATCTTGCTAAACTCCTTTATTAGTTTTAATAGTTTTTTAGTGAATCCCTTGGGATTTTTCTATATACAAGATCAAAGATAATTTTACTTCTTTGTTTCTAATCTCGAGTACTTTTATTTCTCTTTCTTGCCTAAATGCCCTTGCCAGAACCTCCAGTACAAAGTTGAACACTAATAGCAAAAGTGGATATTTTGGTCTTATTTCCGATCTTAGGCAGAAAGCTTTTAGTCTTTCATCATTAAGTATGATGATAGTTGCGGGCTTTTCATAGATATCCTTTATCGGGTTGAAAGAGTTCCCTTCTATTCCTAGTTTATGGAGTGTTTTTGTCATGAAACAGTGTTAGATATTGTCAATTTTTTTCTGTGTTTATTGAAATGACCATGTGGTTTTTGTCCTTTATTCTATTAATATGGTATATTACATTGATTGATTTTCATACATTCAACCAACCTTGCATTCCTGGGATAAATCTCACTTGGTCATGGTGTATAATCCTTTTTATTTGTTGCTGGGTTCAGTTTGCTAGTATTGTGTTGAGGATTTGTGCATTTATATTCATCGAGATATTGGTCTATAGTTTTCTTTTCTTGTGATGTCTTTGTCTGGTTTTGGTATCAGGCTAATACTGGTTTCATAGAATGATTTGGGAAGTGTTTCCACCTCTTCTATTTTTGAAGAGTTTGTCAAGGATTTGTGTTCATTTTTCTTTAAATATTTGGTGTAATTCACCAGTGAAGCCACCTTGAGTTTTCCTTGTGGGAAGTTTTTTTGAATTCTAATCCAATTTCTTTACTGGAGATATAGAATATAGGTTTATATTCTAGGGTCAGTTTCAGTAGTTTATGTCTTTCTAGGAATTAGTTCATTTCATCTAGGTTATCAAATTTGTTGGCATATAATTTTTCATAATTTCCTCCATTTTCCCAGTATTTCCTCATAATTGTTTTTATTTCTGTAAAGTTGATAATAATATCCCCTCTTTCATTCCTGATATTAGTACTTTAACTACTCTCTCTTTTTTCTCCTGGTCAGTCCAGCTAAAGGTTTGTCAGTTTTCTTGATCTTTCAAAGAACCAACTTTTAGTTTTGTTGATTTTTCTTTATTGTTTTCTATTCTATGTTTCATTTATTCCTGCTCTAACCTTTACTATTTCCTTCATTCTGCTTGCTTTGAGTTTGGTTTTCTCTTCTTTTTTCTAGCTTCTTGAGGTGGAAGATCAGGTTATTGATTTGAGAACTTTCTTCTTTTTTAGTATAGGCGTTCATATCCATTGATTTTCCTCTAAGCACTGCTTTTGCTGCATCCCATAAGTTTTGGTATGTTGTGTTTTCACTTTCATTTATCTCAAAATATTTTCCATTTTTTCTCATAATTTCTTCTTTGACACATTGGTTATTTTTGAGTGTGGTGTTTCATTTGCACATATTTGTGAAGTTTCCAATTTTCCTTCTATTATTGATTTCTTACCTCATTTCATGGTGGTCAATGAAGAGACTTTGTATGATTTCAATCCTTTTAAATTAATTGAGACAAGTTTTATGGCCTAACAAATGGTCTATTCTGGAGAATGTTTCGTGTGCACTAGAGAATAATGTGAATTCAGCTGTTGTTGGTGGAGTTTTCTATAGATGTCTGTTAGGTCTAGTTGTTTTATAGTGTTGCTCAAGTCTTCTATTTCCTTATTGATCATCTGCCTAGTTGTTCTATTCATTACTGAAAGTAGGGGTATTGAAGTCTCCAACTTTAATTGTTGAACTATTTCTCCATTTCTGCCAGTTTTTGCTTCAGTATTTTGGGAATCTGTTGTCAGGTGCATATATATCCTGGTAAATTGACACTTTTATTATTATAAATTGTCCTTTTTGTCTCTAGTACCAATTTTTGCCTTAGAGTCTGTTTTGTCTCATAATCATATAGTCACTCAGTTCTCTTTTAGTTACTGTTTCCATGGTATATCTTTTTCCATCCTTTACTTTCAATCTATTAGTGTCTTTAAACTTAAGTGTGTATCTTGTAGACAGCATACAGTTGGATCATATGTGTTTTTTTATAATCCACACCAAAAAATCCATTAAACTTAATCCATTCTCTATCTTTTAATTGAAATGTTTAATCTATTTACTTTTAATATAATTACTGATAGAATAGGGTTGATACCTGCTATTTTGCTATTTGTTTTCTATACATCTTATGTCTTTTTGTTCTTCTAATCTTCCCTCATTGCCTTCTTTTGCATTAAATAGATATTCCTAGTGTACCATTTTGATTCCTTATCATTCCTTTTACTTTTTTTTTTTTTTTTAGTTATTTTTGTAGCAATTCCCTTAGGGATTATAATTAATCCCTTAATTTATGACAATCTAGTTTAGATCAACACCAATTTAATAATACTTAACTTAATGTTTCAATAGTATGCAAAACCTTTGCCCCTATATTGTTTCATTTCCCTTCTCCCTCCTTTGTGCTGTTATTGTCATACAAAATACATCTTTATACTTTCTGTACCAATCAATACAGATTTATAATTATAGATTTATATAGTTGCCTCAAACCAAATGGGAGAGGAAAAAAAGAGTTACAAATAAAAAGTACATTCATAACATGTTTTACATTTACCTATGTAGTTACCTTTACTGTTACTCTTTATTTCTTTGTGTAGATTCAAGTTGCTGTCTAGTGTCCTTTCATTTCAGCCTGAAAGATTCTCTGCAGTATTTCTTGTAAGACATATCTGCCAGTGACAAATTCTCTCAATTTTTATCTGAGAATGCCTTAATTTTTCCTTCATTTTTGAATGAATGATTTGCTGGATGTAGGATTCTTGGTTGAAAGTCTTTTTATTTCAGCATTTTTAATATGTCATTCCACTACCTTCTAGTTTCTGTGGTTTATTATGAGAAATTAGCTACTATTCTGACTGGGGATCCCTTGTGTGTGACGAGTCACTTCTCTCTTGCTGCTTTCAAGATTCTTTGTTTTTGACTTTTGACAGTTTGGTAATGATGTGTCTAAGTGTGGATATTTTTTAGTGTTTCCTACTTGGAGTTCACTGAGCTTCTTGGATGTGTAGTTTAATGTTTTTTATAAAATTCGGGAAGTTTACAGACATTATTTCTTCAATGATATTTTTCTGCCCCTTTCTCTTTTTCTGCTCTTTCTGGGACTCCCCATTATGTGTATGTTGGTATGTGGTGTCCCACAGGTCTCTGAGGCTCTACTCATTTTTCTTCATTCTTTTCGCTTTCTGTTTTCAGTCTAGATAATCTCAATTGACCTCTCTTCAAGTTTGCTGACTCTTTCTTCCACCTGAATAGATCTGCTGTTGAACCCTTCTAGTGAATTTTCTATTTCAGTTATTGTACTTTTCAACTCCAGAATTTCTATTTGATTCTTTTTTTGTTTGTCATTTCTATTTCTTTATTGAAATTTTCTGTTAAATGGGACATCATTCTCATACTTTCTTTTAGTTCTTTAGACATGGTTTCCTTTACCTCTTTGAACTAAATTTAAAGATTTTTTTCTAGTAAGTCCTATGTCTGGGCTTCCTCAAAGACAGTTTCTATTGATTATTTTTTTCCATTGTATGGACAATACTCTTATTTCTTTACATGTCTTGTAATTTTTTGTTGAAAACTGGACATTTTAAATAACATAATGTGGCAACTCTGGAAATCAGATTCTCCCCTCCACTGCCCAGGGTTTGTTGTTGTTTGTTTGGTGACTTTTGTGATGTAACTCTGTACAGTCTGTATTGTTTGTCCTGTAGAGCTACTGAAGTCTCTGCTTGATTAGCTTAATGGTCAGCTAATGATAGGACAGAGATTTCCTTTAAGGTCTAGAACCAGTAAGTCTCCCAGTCTTAGCTGAGGGCTCAGCATTCTTCATGTGGGGGTATGCCTTCCGCACTTAGCCAAGCAGTTGAATTCTACCTTAGCTTTCAGCTTGTGCAGAATTCTCAAGGCAACCAGAGGTGAGAGCTTAGGGCCTTCTTGTTTCTTCGTTTTTTCTGAGTATACACACAGCCCTGGGCATGTGCAATGCCCTACTTATGTTCATGGCGGCTGGATTCCCCAAAATATGTCAGAGCTTTTCAAAGCTCCTAGGGACATCCTATTCCCCAGTTTTTGCTTTCAGCTTTTTGTTAGCCTATTGTTTGTCTCAACTGTTATCCACTGCCTCCAGCATCTGTGAAGCTAAACAATTGCCTGTAAATGTTTGTAATAAATGCACTAGAGGAAATGGTTTTTCACACTGGGCAAACTCCAAGTCAGATTAAATAAGGACAGACTTGAAAGTGCGGTCTTCCTGACAATCACCACACTAGTTTCTCCACGACTGTAAACTGGTTTCCAAGGCTACCCTGGAGCTGGAGGGAGGGTGATGGGCATGGAGCAAGTTAAAATCCCACAAAGCTCACTGTTCTTACTGAAATTCAACTGTTTTGCTTGAGTCAACATTCCCTGGATGGCTGTAAGCCTTTGGTTAATTTCCAGAGTTCTGAAAAAGCTGATCCTGACCACATTTATCAGTTTTATCATTGATTTTTAAAGAGGATAGAATTTTCAAAGGTCCTTACTCCACAATTTTTCCTGACATCACCAGATTGCACTATCTTTTCAAACATTGTGTAAATAAATTAAAGTTTAAAATTATAAAGGTACATATCAAACAAACTTAACAAGATGCCTGGCTTATATAAACACACTTCTGTGGGTTTAAGTAGAGTCAAGCAACTCGTATACCTTTTCTGACCAGCATTCTTCAGGGACTCTCATGGACTCTGATGCCTCTGCAGTAGTGTGCCTGTGTCCCCACTCACCCCTCTGGATGTCACCAAGTAGCACCAAGCCCTGCAGGATGCCTCCACTCAGCTGTGAGTTATCAAACCCTCACAGATAGTAAAATCTGAGGATTTGACATGGGAAAGTTCACCAGACATTCAAGAAAATTTCACTGACAGGCCCTTTCATTAGAGGGGCACTCGCCTAATTGTTAGCAGGTTTGGAATTTTCCATCCACTGTGGGCTGCAATGTTGATGCTGCAGGGGTGTTGGGTGAGGGATAATGATGCTCACTCTTAGGGAGCTGGGTACCAAGGAGGCCTTCAGGGTTTACCTTCTAACTCCTTGTCCACATTTCTCAATTATTTCACTACTTTGATGCACATGCACTGTACCGAACTATAAAGTGTTACACAAGGGCAGCCTGTGGCAATCTCAAGCACTTCCTGTGAAGGATTCCCTCCTGACCCCTGCCATGTGTCCCTTCTTTGAGAAAATCCAGCCTGCCAAAAGACTTGCATTGGTTAGTTATTAGTTAATTGTGTTTCACATCAATTCTAATCAATTCATGTGACTATATCACTTATACACATTTTTATTGAACTAAATAAAACCTAATGAGGTTTCTGACCAAGGTCACCAGGCCTCTCACCAGTTCCAAAGAAAGAAATATGGCAGTAAACTGGACCACATTCTTACAGTTAAAGTCACATTTTCCAGCAGGCATTTTTTAATGTAGTATTTCAAATATACATGAAAACTAATCTAACCTCAACATTTGTCAGCTGGTGGCCCATCTTCTATGTCACCCTTGTATTGACGTCACCACCCACTTTACATCCTATTTCTGTATTATCTTGAAGCAAATTTCAGTCCTTAGATAATTTTGTTTGTAAAACATTCAATGTGTATCTCCAGAAGATAAGGATTCCTTTTTTTGGTGACAGCTTTATCAAGGTATAATCACCACATCATAAACTGCATGTAATTAAAGTGTATATTTGAGAAAGTTTGACATATTTATACATTTCTGAAGCTATCATCACGATTAAGATAATGAACATATACATTGCCCCCAAAAGTTCCCTTCTGCCACTTTGCAGTTTCTCCCTCCAGCTTTCCTAACCCCTACCCTGAACAGGCAACCATCAATCTGCTTTCTGTTACTATAGATCAGTTGCATTTTCCAGATTTTTATATAACTAGAATATTATAGAATTATATACCTAGAGTATAACATAGAATCATTTTGTATAACTAGAATCATAGTATTCTTTTTTGCCTGTCTTCTCTTATTCAGCATAATTGAGATTCAATCATGCTTTTATATGTATCGATAATTCTTTTCTTTTTATTGTTAAGTAGCATTCCATTGTATGGATATGTCACAATTTGTTAATCTGTTCATCTGTTGGGGTTCACTTGGGTTGCTTTC
Organism: Tapirus indicus; assembly: GCA_031878705.1. NCBI lineage: Eukaryota > Metazoa > Chordata > Mammalia > Perissodactyla > Tapiridae > Tapirus > Tapirus indicus. The sequence goes on along the minus strand of CM062923.1, from coordinate 76,652,788 downwards.
TGTTTTTGATAATTTCAAATAAAGCCATTACAAACATTTGGGTACAAGTCTTTGTGTGAATATACGCTTTCATCTTTGTGGGGTGGAATGGCTTAGTCATATGGTAGATATATTTTTAACTTCTTAAAAAAACTGACAAAATGCTTTTCAAAGTGGTCATACTATTTTCCATTCCCACCAGCAGTGAAGGAGTGTTCCAATTGCTTCACACCCTTGAAAACACTTGGTATGGTCAGTCCTTTTCATTTTATCCACTCTGGTGGGTGTTTGGTGGTATCTCATTGTGGTTGTCATTTGCATTTCCCTAATGATGTTGAGCCTCTTCTCATGTGCTTATTTGCCAGGCTGTACATTCTTTGGTGAAGTGTCTGTTCAGATCTTTTGCCCACTTAAAAAATTATGTTGTTTGTCTTCTTATAAATAACTTCTTTATATATTCTAGATACAAGTCCTTTGTCATATATACGTTTTGCAAATATTTTCCCTCAGTCTGTGGCTTTCCTTTTCATTCTCATAAGTGTCTTTTGAAGAGCAAAAGTGTATTTTTTATTTTTATAAAATCCAGTCAATAGATTATTTCTTTTATGATTTGTGCTTTATCTGTTGAATATAACAAATTGGTGCCAAACCCAAGGTCACTAAGATTTTCTCCTATGTTTTCTTCTAGGAGTTTTATGGTTTTAGCTCTTACATTTATGTCTATGATCGATTTTGAGTTAATTTTTTATACGATGTGAAGTAACAATTGAGTTCTTTCCTTCCTTCCTTCCTTCCTCCCTCCCTCCCTTCCTTCCCTCCTTCCTTCTTTCTTTTCTCATGGCTGCCCAATTTTTCCAGCACCATTTTTTGAAGATTATACTTTCTACACTGAATTTCCTTGGTGTCTCAGTCAAAAATAAATTGACCAGGGGCTGGCCCAGTGGCCTAATGGTTAAGTTTGGCATGCTCTGCTTCGACTGACCAGGTTCAGGTCCCAGGCAAGGACCTACACCACTTGTTGGCGGCCATGTTGTGGCAGAGACCCACATACAAAATAGGGGAAGGTTGGCACAGATGTTAGCTCAGGGCGAACCTTCCTCAGCAAAAAAATAAATAAATAAAAATAAATTGACCATGTAAGAGTGGGTCTATTTCTGGACTCCCAATTTCATTGATCTATATGTCTATTTTGACACGAATCCCACTGATTACTGTAGCTTTATCATAAGCTACAGCAATTACAAAATAAATTGTATAGCTTTACAATAAGCTTTAGAAGGAGAATGCAGGGCTTGAGAGGTTCCTGGCCTGCTCAAAGGGGCTGTCCCCACATCGTGGAGGGCCTTGAGCCCCTTTAGGTACAGAGGGTGGAATGTGAGGGGACCCTTTGAAGTCCTCTCCTACCCCGACACAGATGAGAAGAAAGCAGGGGAGTTCGACTCAGGAGGAAGTGAGAGAGTGTGGCCCAGATCACCTAGCATGACCAGTTATTCTAATTCTTTAGAGAGTGAGGCCAGAGGTGATGAAAAGTGATCGATGAAAAGCACCAAGGAGGTAGATAGCATTGACTCCACACAAAGGAGACCAGGAGGACAGCAAAATAGCAGCTTATGAAAACCAGGTCACCTGTAGGTTCAGCCTGTAGACTATAAAATACAGGAAACCCAAATGTCCCCATTTTCATCCCCATGTCCCTACTGAAAAAAATATAATCCCTTTGTATGGTTTGGGGTGTTGGAGGAAGGGGCACATTTGAACTATACTGAGGAAAAACGTTAGCCTCTGGCAACGGATTTCTCACAGGGCTTTGATGAGAGGCCATGACAGGTTTGCAGTGCAGGTAAACAGTAGGGAAAAGAGGTGGTGAGTCTGGAACCTACAGTGATGGGCTTCAGGAAGGCCTCTGGAGGAGACTGGGAGCTCACAATCACAGGGCAAGCAGAGTCACCCCAGGGGATCAGAGGAATGGGACCCCGTAAGAAGGCCTGAATGAGTCGTAGTTAGCTCCATGGAGACCAGGCCCAATCTCTTGTCGGAAAAAAATCCACAGGGGGAGGATGCTCCTGAGAAGAAGCTGGAAAAATGAGTGCACTAGCAGATGGGCACTGCTTAGCCAGAACTTGGGAAATTCTGGCCTATGGTCTGTTTGGTTTGTAAAGCCCAGGACAGCTAAGACTCATTACTACATGTGTTGTAATATTGTGCTGGAACAGAGCTGAGATTGGAGTGGCCCAGTGCCCCTGTGCAGCCAGCTCTGTGAACCTGGAGCCCCCAGTCAAGCTGAGACAGCTCAGCATGACCACGATGCCCAGCACCACGTCTCGGGCCGTGCCTTAACCATTTCAGAGGCAGAAGTGTCAGGACAATCCTGCAGAGTTGGCCACTGCTACCCACAAGAAGGAACACGTTGGGCCCCACTTCCTCAACTCCCCCCATCAAACAACAGAATTTTCACAGTTTTTCAAGGAGAGAGATTGTAGTCTCCTTTCCTCTTTTTGTTTTAGTCAAAATTATCCTTGATTAAAGTTCCATGTAAAAGAGCAGAGAGTTAAGATTTCTTTACTTTTAGGAAAACTTATAAAAGTAATGACCTAAAGGCCTTCACCAAACTTACACTGCCAGGCACAGATTACTTTGGGCCAGTGCTTCCCAGCTTCAGGGTGTGGGCTCGCATTCTGGGAGCTGCCATCAGCAAGGATGATCCTATGGTCCCAGGTGTTAGGAACTGCTGCCCACTGTGTCCCCTTCCAAAGATTCACAAAGCAATCAACATATCAAATATTCCAAAGCCCAGGAAAGGTGCTCAATATCATTAGTCCTTAGGGAAATGCAAATCAAAATCACAATGAGATATCCCTTCACACCCATAGAATGGCTAGAATCAAAAAAGATGGACGATAACACATGTTGGTGAAGATGTAGGGAAATAGGAACACCCACACTTTGCTGGTGAGAATGCAGAATGCTGTAGCTACTTTGAACAACAGTTTGATGGTTCCTCAGAGTTAAACACAGAGTTATCAAGTAATTCGGCAATTCCACTCCTTGGTGTATACCCAAGAGAATGGAAACCATATTCACACAAAACTTGCTCCTGAATTTTATAGCAGCATTATTCATAATAGCCAAAGAGTGGAAACAGCCCAAAGGTCCACCAACTGATGAATGGATAGGCAAAATGTAACATATCCATACAATGGAATACTATTCCTCCATAAAAAGGAATGAAGTACTGACACATGCTACGACATGGATAAGCCTTGAAAACATTATGTCACAGAAGCCAGTCACAAAGCGTCACATACTGTATGATTCCATGTATATGAAATGGCAAGAAAAGGCAAATTGATAGAGACAGAAGGTAGATTAGTGGTTGCCTAGGGTGGGAGGGAGGGCCAGGGGAGTAACTGCAAATGGTCTCGAGGTTTCTTTTTGGGGTGATGAAAATGTTCTGCAGTTAAGTCGTGGTGATAGCTGCACAACTCTAAATTTTTAAAAGCTATTGAATTGGACATTCAAAATGGGTAAACTTTATGATATATGAATTCTATCACAGTTAATCTTTTTCTAAAAAAGATTTCAAGAAATCCTATGCTAGAGAAATCTGCCTAACCCGGTCCTGAATTCACCTGACCACCACATTTTTTTTCTCACATTAACAGCCTAAGAAACTGGCATTCTGAAGAATATGTTTCAGGAAAAACTGCTTTAGAGAAGAGGAATTTGGCAAGAGGATCTTTGCTTCTGCGAACACATCTTTGGCACAGTTGAGGTACATCATTTTATATTTTATTTACATTCAGTGTGTCTGTGTCTTGCCTTCCTGGTGGCTTTATAAACATTTTGGGGAAGGAAAGTGTGATTATTTTTCTCTTCGAATCCCTGTCCCCTACCACCCATAGTGTAATGTATACAGTAGGCCCTCCATAAATACCAAAGTGGCACTTTGCACCTCTAATGAGCTAATTCAACCATTCAATGGAGTCAAAAAATGATTATTAAAGGCCCGTAAGTTCCAGGCACAGTCTTGGGCACTGGGGATACAAGAACGAGGAAGACAGTTGTGGAGCTGCCTGGCGCTTTTCATCCAGCGGCTGAGACCCGGCCTCAGGCCACATGGTGAAGGCGCCTCTACCTGGGGGGGTAAATTCTAAAGTCATTCCTAAGGCCTGTTTTTTATGAAGTTGAAACTTCTGAACACCTTAATGGAGGCACCACATCTGAGATCAACTCCCTTGCTGTGGAAAAGCCTACACAACCCATTTTTTCTCCTGCGTTGGAAAAATTGCTTTCTCTTTGTTTGAGCACCAGTTGGAGCCTTCTACTTAGGAGCTGTATTGGCCAAAACCATGTCTCTCAAAAGACCAGTCCACTGTGCCAAAGCCAGGTGCTCCCAGCCAGAGCAGCGAGCAGGGAAGTCAAGGCACAGATAGACCGAGGGATGCACTAACTTACCCCCCACTCCGTGACCACTTCTGGGTATAACTAGAACGGCCCACAGAATTATTGGCACTGTGCAATTAACTTTTTCTTTATTTCAAAAAATGTATCGAGTTTGTGTAAGTGATGGTATGAACTTGTAATGTGACTCCCGTATCCTGGAAGCTCAGCCTGAACTACACACACTGTGCTTTGGAGGAAGAGGCCCTGGAAACCAAAAGAAAGACAACCGGCTCGTGGCAAGGCTGCCCGCGGCAGGCAAAACTGGAGGACAGAGACTCCACTGTCCTTGGGTCTCCCAAGACAACCCGGGGAAAAATGTGGGAAAGATACCAGGAGAAAACCGCCACCGGAAGGAATTTGAATGCCATCGGAGGACGCCGCTGAGGGCGCTCAGCACAGGCAGCCGCTCTCCGATTTAGAAGCAGCAGGAAGCCTCCCCCAGGGGAGCGCTGGCTGAAGGGTAAGGTTACCAGCTCCACTGAAAGTACCGGGAAAACCGGTCTTGCCGGTTTCTGTGGGGTCAGAGGGCAGCCTCCCCAGCAGGCTGCCTGGCTCTCCAGAGGCTCTTGGGGCCCTTCCCACCCCCAAGGGACCCAGGGAGGAAGTTTCAGCAGACTGGGCTCCTGAGTCACTCCCCGACGTACCTTTTCATCCCCCCAAATGCACGTGAACGCAGAAGAAATGCAAGCCCCAGCCAGGCGCTGACGCGGAGTCCTGCAGCGCAAGCGCATCGGAGGCGTTGACTAGCAGCACCTGGTGTCTCACTGGCTCAGGCGCTTGAAACTACCGAATTCACGTGTAACTAAAGACCTGAGTGCAGACCAAGTTTCAATTCGCAGGGTCTGGGTTGGAGATAGGAGGCCTTCCCCATCACACGGTTTTGATTTGCTTTTCCTCTGCACATGGGCCTTAAAATTTGCCAAGAAAGGTTACAGGGGCTGAGATTGTTTAGTTTGGAGATGAGAAAGCTCAAGATTGACTCAACTACTGTCTTCAAATATGCAGAGGCATTTATTACCAGGAGGGAACGGCTGGAGATTTCCTTCTTAAGCTGCAAGGAGAGACTGCTCAGTTGGAATCGTAAGGGAAAGCCTGCATGCTGGGCCCTCCCTCAGAGCGCCTTGCATAGAGGAGGTGCTCCTTATCATAAAATCCCAGGACTGCCTGCCCTTGAGGGAAAGCTGTGGAAGTTTAGGCCTCAACGACGTTTGAGGAAGGGGGTCCCAATTTCTGTTTTAAATAAGGCCTGTAGGTTTTGCCTGGCGGCTGGCAACTCACAGCCAGGGCACTGAGTCTATGGCAAAGAGGCACGGTGGGACCTTTGGCCTCACTGCCCCTCTGCCTGTGCCTCTGACCCAGTAGGAGTTCCTTTTCCCCACATTCCGTGTGGCAGGCCACAGGAGGGAGGCCTTGTTCGTGGTGATGGCTTGGGCGTGAAAGTTCCAGGGCAGAGGCTGGGGCTGAGCTGAACTACTTGGAATGGCAGAGGTGGGAGGCATGGAAGCTTGCAGATGTGGGGGAGGCTGGGGAGTCCCTGAGGAGACAGGAGCAGCTGGGGAGGCTGGTGCTGGCACAAAATGGGTCAGAGAGGGGAATGACATAAAAAATTCTGCTGGGCCACTGAGAAAGGACTTTGAATGATGGAAATGCTTAATAGGGATCGCTAGCAGTGCAATGCAGCCCACAGCCCCCTAACTTTGATTTCCTCTCCTGCACAAGATCCTAGTAATTGTCATCAATTGTTACTACTTAGTGCAAAGGAGTTCCAGATCCTTCCTTGAGAATGGGTTTCAGTGTGAATGGAAGAAGAGGGAAGAGTTAGGGAAGATAAGTCTCTCTCCTTGGCAGCTGGCTGCCATTGAGGCCATCTATAAAGGGTTAACTTCAATGGAATCACGCAGCTGGCTGCTGTGCACCCACTAGGACAGCCCAGACATCTAAGTCAGAGGCGGCGCCTAGTCTCCAGCAGCCAAATGAAGAGCGAAGATTCTATCAGTCCCGACTGGGTCAGAAGCTGCTCTGCAACCAGTAGAGTGCCTGGCATGTGGTAGGTAAGAGACATATGAGGATTAAAAGGAAGAACCAGACCTTTCTGATGTGGAGGTGGGCTTGTGGGTGTGGGGAGGAAAGACCAAAGAAGGAGCAGGTAGACTACTCAGGAGGCCAGGCCAAGGGGCTGGTCAGGCACAGCCCCAGCTGCTCCAGAAGGAGGGTTCTGGATGGAGTGAGACCTCTACATTCTTTACCTGCTCTGTGTACCTGTAACTGCTAACTGAGACCAGGGCTGAGTCCTCTAACACTGTGATATTGTGATGTAACAAGAAATATACGTTTGGTCTTCATCCCCTGTTCTTGGCAGAAGAGCTCCTAAAACCCTTGGGATTTCCTGAGTGATGGGAGTGACTTTTGTTATTAATAACAGGCCCCTTTCGACCGTTCCTGAATTTATGCTAATGAGGTGACTCTTGGTGGGCCTTCTAGACAGCTTCAGGATGAAGGCTGGTTGCCTGAGGAATCAGCCATGTGTTTAGAGGGTTGGAAATTTCAGCCCTACCCCACAGCTGCCAGGGAGGGGAGGGGACTGGGAACTGAATAAATCACCAAGAGACAATGACTTAATCAGCTAGTCAGCCATGCCTATGTAATGAAAACGCTAAATGAAGAAGTTTGGAGAGCTTCCGGGTTGGTGAGCGCATCCATGTGCAGGGAGGGTGGCGCACCCTGAACTCCATGGGGACAGGAGCTCCTAAGTTCAGAACCCTTCCAGACCTCACCATCTGTACCTCTTTATCTGGCTGTTTACTTGTATTCTTTAAAATATCCCTTATAATAAACCAGTAATGATAATGAAACTGTCTCACGGGTTTCTGTGAGCTGTTATAGCAAATTATCAGGCCTGAGGAGAGGGTTATGAGAACCCCCGATTTGTAGCCAAATCAGAAGTGTAGGTAACCTGGGGACCCATGATTTGTGGCTGGCATCTGAAGTGGGGGGAGTTTTGTGGAACTGAGCCCTTAACCCGTGGGGTCTGATCTCTGGGTGGTTAGTGTCAGAACTGAATTAAATTATAGAACATCAAGTTGGTGTCCCCAGAGAATTGGAGAATTTCTTGGGATGGGAAACCCTCATCTTTGGTGTCAGAAGTATTTTGAGTAGAGAAACATTTTTCCTCTAAACATCCTCTTCATTTGTGCTTCAGTCTGTGGCACTTTCTCCAACTCATCTGCTCTCTGTATTCCATCAGCTCTGAGACCTAGTGGTCCACTCTCAAACTGTTTATCAGTTCCAACCATTTCTCTCCATTCCTTAGGGCTCAGTGAGGTTTCTGGGCCCAAGTCTGTCCCCATCTCCCCCGTTCCTAAGTAGATTCTGTCCCTCCTTCAAGATGCAACTCAAATACCCTCTTCCCCGACCCCTGCCCAAGCTGCCCAGCTGCAGCCACACAACTCCACTCAGCTCTTCTGCAGGTGGGATTGCATGTTGGGGGCTGATAGTAACAAGCATTACTGGGGGCTGATCAGTCTTGTCTTCCCAAACGGAAGTCCCTAAGAGAGTCATCATGTCTCGCCTTTCTCTGGGACTCCTGTTGTGGCTGAGCTTCCAATCCATCATCTCAGCCCTGGCTGTTCTCAAATTCTCATTCCACGTTTTCAACTGCCTGTTGAGTATCTCCACAGAAACTGTCCTCCCTTTCAGATTTATTCCTCTCCTGAGTTTTCTGCTTGGAAAACTCACATGCCTGGGGTCACATCTCCTCCCTCCTCCTTTGCTGCCCCTTGGTGCATCCTCGGAGTCTTCCTCAGCAGTCCCTCTCCTGCCCATCCCCACTGGTCCACCTGTACCACTCGAGGGAGGCTGCCCCTCCTCTCCCTGACATGTTGGGAACTCAGTTTTCTGGCCTTTGCTTCTCTCACAAGAAGCTCACTTCCTACAGCGCTGCCCTGGTAATCTCCTCGACTTCGGCTCTGATCATGTCATTGTCCTGTTGGGAAACGTTGGTAGCTCCCATCTCCTGTCCATCTGAGATCTGACCTCTGTGCTGGACAGTAGAGGCCGCTGTGCTCAGGCCCCAGCCTTATTTTCCAGCCTACATTCCTCTCTACAAACGCTCTGCTCCAACCCTCGCAAATGTTCCGAGTTGGCTATAATGGCCCCCCTCAGTTATGCCGTACTCCGTTCCTCCCTCTTTCGCCACCTGGGAGGTCCCCACAGTCTCTGGAGCCCCCTGCCTGCTTCTCAGGAGCCAATCCTTCCCATCCCACCCACTCAGGGGCAAATGACACCTGCTGCATGAAGTCTTTCCTGATCTCCCCATGAAGAGGGAACCGTGACCCCACCTTCCACAGCACCTTGGCCGAGTTTGTCTCTGTGATGCGTAACCATCACCCATGCTAGAGGTTGTGATGTCCCACCCACAAGGAAGGAGTTGTGCTGTTGGCAGCTTCCAGCTGTGGCCCCTTCAGGGACTGCCTCAGCTGCAGAGAGGCAAGGTTAGACCCCTTCCTGGGGTGGCCACTCATCACTGTGGGGGTATAAAAGCAAGCCCATCTTGCCCCAACTTGGGACAACTCTGAAGGGTCATTCTAGCCCCAGAATTCCCTTTGGGGTCAGCTGAGGCTATTAACCTCATGTCACCATTCGTTTCTCTCACCACCTATTCCCGCTTTGTCCCCCTTCTGCTATAGCTGTTGATCCTGAAGATACCCCTAGTAAACGTCCTGCCTGCTAATCTCTATTATAGGTCAAATTGCATCCTATGTTGAAGTCCTAACCCCAGAACCTCAGAATGTGACCTCGTTTGGAGGAAGGGTCTTTTAAAATGAGGTCATGAGTGTGGGCCCTAATCCAACGTGACTGGTGTGCTTATAAAAAGAGGAAATTTGGACACAGACACACATACAGGGAGCACACCGTGTGAACATGAAGATGGCCACCTACAAGTCAAGGAGAGAGGCTGAAACAAATTCTTCCTCACAGCCCTCAGAAGGAACCAACCCTGCCAACACCTTGATTTCAGACCTCTAGCCTCCAGAAGGGTGAGACAATCCATTACTGTTGTGTAAGCCCTCCAGTTTGTGGTAATTTGTTATGGCAGCCCTGGCAAATCAATACAATCCCCATCTCAGAGTCTGCTTCCCACAGGGCCCAGCCTCCAATATCATGTGTGTCTGAGGTCACCTTGACCCTATGACCTCAAGTGCTGACTCCTTGAAGGGCAAAGTCCATGTCTTCTAACTAATCATTGTATCTTCAGTGTACAGAGTTGGTACTCACTGAATCACTTGCTGATTGCTTGAGAGTACAAGGAAAGAAAGGAAAGATTGTTATCGAGATTGAAGGTTGACTAAACCACTGTATATTTACATCTTTGCCTTCATTAAGTACTTAGTGCCTCTCCTGGTCATTTAGCAAACATTTATGGAACACTCACATTATGGCAGACTCTGTGCTAGGTTTTATTGGAGATAACCCATTAATTAGACACAGATTCCATCCTCAAATCACTCCCAATGTGTTAGAGGAAGTAAGACCTGCACACAGAGTCCTAGGTCATGTTGAAAGGGCTAAGTGTCCCAAGAGAGGGCGAGACCCTCGGTGGAGTGTCAGGGGAGGAAGAGGTGGCTCCCAGCTGGGGATGGATGGGCTGGCCTTGCAGGATGGATGGATGGAGAGTCATTGCTGTATATATTCCTGGTGCTGTGCTAGGGGCGAGGATCCCACTAGGAATAAGACCCAGCCCCTACAGGGAGCTTGCTGTCCATGGGGCATCCAGATGAGTAGCTGAGGCCAACCCAACGTGGTGAGTAATATAAATGGAGGAAGCCAGATCTGGTGGGAGCCTCAACCTGGCTTTTCAGTGTAAATTCTTCTAATGTACACATTTTCTCATCATCTTCCCTCATGATCTAGGTGATTTCTGGGGATTTTTCTTTGCCAGTCCTTCCAATTTCGCAAGTTGACCAATCTGACCCTTTGGTTTTTAGATTTTTGTGGAAGGAACTTCTCTCATTCCTGGTTCCTACCCAAAGGCAAATCACCAGACCCATTTCCCACCATCTGGTTGACATTTCCTGGTAGGTGAGGTCAGGTTGCAACATCCCTTTCAGTTCTTTGCCCAAACACACGTGCCAGCTCGTTCAACCATGCACAAATGAGAATAATGAGCAAGACATCCCCAACAGGCCATGCCTGCGTTCTGGACCACCTCTTCCCTTTTTTCCTCCTTCCTTTAGCACCTCCGTTGCTGCAGTGCTGACACCTACACAGGCTCTCCTTCTGAATGGGTAAAGCACTTCTGTGTTTTCAGAGGTGTGGAGGGAGATGGTGAAGAGCCAATATTTGAGTCATGGTCACTGCCCAGGGCAGGAGGAGACCACAGATGTGGTTTCTTTCTAAAGGTTCATATTCTAGAACAGTACTTCCTCAGCTTTTTCTGTCTTAAGTCTTTCTGGAAAGCCCTTAAATGTGTGATCCCTGAGGCTGCTTTAGAGATATGATTTGTTCCATCCCAGGTCCTACAGACACTGACCTTTCATTTTTGCAATGACTTCCATGGTCTCTGCTCCTCGTCTCTGAGAATGGCCCTCTCAGGCCTGCTCTCCAATGCAGCACACACAAAGTCTCTGCCAGGGATTGTGGCTGAATTCGGGATCTCTTCGCTTGGAGCTCGTCTGAAACCTCAGTCATCATAATAAGTCATGTGGCAAGGGTCTTTTCTGACATTATCATTCTTCCTCTGCTTTCCCTCAAGAGCCGCCAACTCAACGTGTTTATGATGGAGCCACTATGTGCAGGGTCTTAGTGGGGGTAGCAAAGAAATGTGGTCTCCATTCTCAAGAAGCGTTCAGTTTAATATCCTTTGCAGGGATGGGGAAGGAAAAGAGAGAGAGGGTAAAAACCAGTTGATGGCCACCACATGCCAGGTGCTCCCAACAGTCTCTCAAACCCCAATCACACCTTCCAGCTGCAGTGCGTGCCTCCTTATCCAGTGGGGCTGGACTCTCGTGGATTTCTAGACAGTGAGACTTCAATGCTCCAACTATGTGTTTTCTTTTTTCCAGCTTTTAAATATATACAAATTTAACTGGGATGCTTTTTTTCCCTCTGGACCTCTTTGTTTTAAATTGGGCTCCTCCAGCAAGTCTAGTTGCTCAGTCAAATCCTGGGTGATGGGTTCTCCATGCTTTTCACTCTGCTGACTGCTGTGGAGAGTGGAGACGTTCTGAGAATTAGCTCTTCCGTAAAATGCTGTCCTCTCATGCCCCACATTTGACTTGCTGTCTGGTAGCCTTGCTCTGCTGAAGCATGGGTGAAGGCACAGAGCAGCAGAGGCCAGAGAGTGCCCTTGCTCCTGGCTAACAGACACAGCCTTGGACTACTGTAACTACCGGCCCTCTGGGACCAGTTTAAACTGACCCCATCTTATCAAGAGAAGGTTTTCAGGGGCAAGCCCAAAATTTGCAAGTCATGTAACCAGAGCATGCGCAAAGCAGAAAATCTTGACCTGAAATGACCCCGGAACCAAAGATTCTCTCCACCATGGAACCAAAGGACGGAGACATGACCGGAACTTGAAAGTCGGACTCTTATCAGAAGCGAGAAGTCCGTTCTCCAGGGAGATCCGGTGTTAAAGCCGCTTCCACACCTTACCATAAATGTTTAAAACCCTGCCATAAACATTTAAAGCCTTATTATAAAACCTTGAAAGCCCTCCAATGGAGACCTTCCCGCCAGCGTTTCCGTGTACCAGCCTGCTCTCCCTAACCTCTTCAATGTCTCCCCAAACCCTGGATTAGGGAGACAGATTTGAGAGCATTGTCTCCTGTTGCTAGTCAACTTCCAAATAAAGCTTTATTCTTTCATCAAAAGCTGACGCTGTAATAACTGGCTCTTGACACGCATCAGGCAAGAGAACCCTAATTTTGTGCAGTAACACTACTTCCTGCTCCCCAGTTCTGTTCTCCTGGTTGCTGGACATGGGCCATGGCATTGCTCTGCACTGTCTTATCTGGAACCCTCCATTCCTTTGGCTCACCCCATCTCTGGCCCTATGGCACTCTGTGTGGGCTATGTTTGACAAGCCCAGCCCCCTATTGCCTGGGAAGCTTACCTGAGTAGAGGGATTTAATACTCATAATACTCTTGGTGCAGGGAATCGGGGGGCAGAAGGGGGGATGTTGGCAGTGACACAGAGGGAAATTTTGAGTGTTCATAATTTATTGGTAAGTGTAAAAGGAAGCTTACAAACAAGTGTGCAAATAGGGTCATATATATATATATATGTGTATGTGTGTGTATATATATGTGTATGTGTCTGTATTTTTGTGTATTTGTGTATGTATGTGTATACGTATTTATCATGTATATGATATATATACATGTAGGATGAATTAATTACTCTGCAATTACACACCTCTCAGATGCATAAGCAGAGAGAAAAATGCCTGGAAAGATACTATAAAGATATTGAACAAAGTGTAAATGTAAATGGCAGTGGTTAGATTATGGATGACTTTACTTTTTCTTTTTATTTAGCTGTATTTTCTAATTATTCCGAAAAGAATATGTATTATATAACAAAAAATGTTGAGAATAAAAAATGGATTATTTTATGTAGTATCACAAACTCCAAGTGCTGCTCTTGTGAATGTAATTTTATATGTGGATCCAAGGCTGGGGGTGGGGGTGGGAGAGTGAAATGGAGGCTGCACTTGGATGGTTTTTGTCTCTACGAGCTGCTCAGGCTCCCGTGTCAGCTGATCTGGATTCTAGGGCACACCTTGCTGCTGAACTCTAGCTCTCAGTTTCCTCACTGAAAAATGGGGGATTCAGTTGGAATCCCAGAGATGGCCAATTAGAGATGGTATATGAGCTGAATCCTTCTCAGCCAGGCTGAGAAAGAAGCTGTGCTTGATCCGGCTTCCTTGGGAAAGAATGGGGTAATTGATTAGTGATGTCTGCCACAGGCAGCACTTGGTCGAGTGCCACAAAGCTCTCCTGGCTCAGCAGACATTTGCAGGCCTGCCCTCCTGGGCTCCCCTGACCCTCCTTCAGTACCTGGATCTAACAGTCATTGTGTTTAACAATTACACAGTGGGAGCTCTGTCTTATTTATTTTTTAATTGCCAGTACCAGAGTCTGGCCCCCACAGGCACTCAGGAATGAATGAACTCGGAAGGCAATTACCAAATGTGAATTCAATTGCTAAATATAGGTATGCAGCTTCCCAAGGTATTTGAGGTCATTGTTTGGATGTGTAAATTCTGCTTTATTAGTATACCATTTAAAGCACACCAGGTTGTAAAATTAACATCTGTTAGAGACAAGAAAGCACCAAATGCCATCATCCTAGTGGGTTTCAGCATGTATAGGAGGATGATATGGGCCATCCCGTCATGGAGAGCACTAGTTGCCAGTCTGCCATCTATCTTTATTATATTTAATTGAGATATAATTGATATATAACATTATATTCGTTTCAGGTGTAAGACATAATGATTTGATATATCTTTATCATGTTTTTGAACTGTCTTATTATAGCATAGTGGTTTGATCTCAGGGTTTGAATTCAGGCTGAATCATTTTGGGCAAATCACTTTAATGTCCCCAGGCCTCAGCTTTCTCATTCAAGAGAGGTGCCTTCTGGCTCTGAAAGCTCCTTGACCCTGAGCCGGTTCTCAGCCTCCATAGAACCTTCCCTCCCGAGACCTCCTTGACCCATTCCCCAGATGGGTAAGTTGGTGGCAGTTCTCTGATTTTGGCTGTTTTAGTGAGAGATCATCTGCACCTGAAAATTTGAGCAAAACTTCAGAGATTCTCACGTCCTTCCCCTCCTCCCTTATCCCTCACGCTTTTCCTTTGAAGAGACTTTTCCAGCCTGGACCCGGAAATGTTCTCCTCCCTCCCTTCCTCTTCTCTCCCTCTCCCCCCCACATCTGTCCTGTCCTTCTTTCTCCTTTTTTCTGCAGCCCTCCCCCACGCTCCCCAGGGCCCTCAAGCTGCCTCTCTCTCAGCTTCCAGGCGAGGGAATGCTCTCGTCCTCTTGCATGTTACAACAGACCCTTCCAGAGTCCTAACCCCACCCCATTCCATCTCCTCAGGCTCCTCCCTCAAGAGTGCTCTGCCCTGCCTCCTGGCAGTGGCATTTCCCCCTCTGCTGAGGGGATGGGCGCCTGGACACTGTCTGGTGAGGAAAAAACCGCCCAGGCCAACAGCTCCAACTACTGGAATGGCCTTCCAGTGTTTGAATGTGTGATGGATGGGAACTAGGCCGTAGGCAGGGCCTGGAGAGCTTTACATATTCACTGACAGAGCATGTACTTGAACAAGCAATCCCAGACTGCAGAGGCCTCCTGGCCACACCCCACTCGGCTGACCTGGCACTTGTCAGAGCTGCTTCAGCAAGACAAAGTGGCATTCTTTCTTTTAAACAGATTTACAGTGTCTTCAAGGATGCTGGAGCAAGATGCAACAGCTGGGGACTAATGGTCCCCTTCACATGGGGCTCCCCCCTGGGGATGGCTAAGCCCCCAGACCCCAGTGTCTGTAAATGGGAGCTGGGAGGTGGGCACAGGGCTTCTATTCTCCCCAAATCCTGAGCAGGAGAGCTGTTCGGATTTTGTAATAAGCTCAGTGGTGATCCCAGGACAGAGCAAAAATAACTGAGCAACCACTTGGTCTGGGACGCAGAAGCTCTGAAAGAGCAGAACGGCCCAATGCACGGCATTGTTAGGAAGCCATGGGGAGGCCGGGTCAACTACCACCTGCTGCGTGGGACCTTCCTGAGACATGGGGACCAAAGGGCTGAGTGGACAGGGGTCAGATTTCTAAGTGCCAGGGGTGGGTGGGAGGGCATAGGTCATGGGGCCTTTTCCCAAGTGGCTGGACTCTTATCAAGGGCAATGCTTCTCTCTGCAGGAAGCAGCAGAGCTCCCTCCCTACTCTCTTGGGATGTGTGGCTGTGCTGGTTCAAGATGAAGGAGCCGCCCCTCTGGCCTGTCCCTGGAGCCTGATTGTGCCCACGGGTTCATCTCCAGCCGTGATCTGAAATGGTTCAAAACTCTCCTGTTTGCTCATAGGCATGCTCACCCCTCCAGCTGTGACAGGAAGCAGAGCCTCCTCCCCGTCTTCAGCGGTTGGCCAAGCGCCAGATCTGAGCCTCACCCACGAGTTACCTCACCAGACCCCCTGACCCATGACCCTAGGGTCATGGCTGCACTCATGTCCCAGGTGAGACAGGTGAGGCCTTGAGAGGTGAGCGTCTGGCCACAGTCACACCGCCAGCGAGTCCCAGGCAGGGCTGGAACCTGGTCTTGCTGACTTGGGCCACAGCTTAACCCCTACACTGACCAGAGTCACACACACAGCTGGTCTGTCTCATTGGAAAGGCACCGATTCCGGATTGTTAGAAACACTCTGGGTAATGCTCAGATTTTGGAGTTTCCTGCAAGAATTGTCACAGCTCAGAGTACCACGAGGCTAACATTACAAACGAAGTAGGAGTACTAGTAACGGTGTAGACAGATTCTAGACTGAAGACTTGAGTTTTCATCCCATGTTTGTGCTTACTAATCAGCCCTTGGAGTGGGCCTTTGGTCTTATTAATGGGGGCAGAGCATGGGCTTTAGACCTCACACAGACCCTCCTAGGCCTGTTTCCCCCTCAGAGATGGAGACAGGGAAGAGTAGCAGCAGAGCTCTCTAATGGGCTGAGGATTAAATGAGCAATGTGTGTGAAATGCCCAGCCCAGCCCAGACTGGGACAATGGCTGTCAATATTAGTGTTAGTGTTGAGGACAGTGGCCTGGGGCCAATCACTTAACCTCCACAAGCTTCCATTTCCTCATCTGCAAATAGGGAAAGAAAAATGGCTTGTTCGAGCTTACTGACCGTTTCCCAAAGCTGCGCATTATTGTGCACTGGCATCCTTGTCTCTGCATAGTTTTAAAGGTGTCTGGACAACTGTGTCTGAGGATGCAGTCCCTGCTCATTCCCAGCCCCCGAGTTGTTCTCCTTTCCGTGGGCTCTATAGTCCACCGTGGCCAGTGGAGAACTCAGAGAAACACTACGCGTGGGAGAATTTGCAGCAGGGCGCCTTCTAATCCTCATGGCATCTTTGTGTGAATAGAAAAAGGAGCCCCTCCCCTGGGACAGACCCACCACGGAGCGAGGACATGGGTGCGAGCTGGATTTCACACACACACACACACACGCATGCACACACATGGGCGTGCACACACATGCTCCCTCCTGGGAAGGGCAGCCCTGTGTGCACTTGATCTGCAGCCAGGCTGCAAACCCAAATGCCCACAGGGCCCAGCAGGGGCGTAAATGGACGTGAGAGAAGTGCCTGGGCATGAGGCAATCAGAAGAGTGGGGACTGCGGTGACCAGAGGGCCCAGTCCCGGCGTCCCAGGAGCCGCTGTGAGAAGCTCCGGCTATCGCTGCCAGGTGCAGGCCTGAGAAAGCCAGGACTTTCAATTTTTCAAGAGAAGCCAGAAATCTAGATTTCTACATGAAGTTGTCCTGGTTTTTAATCCTTACTGTGCAGGTCAGAATAACATACCTAGGGTGGAATGCAGTGGGGGGGCCAGAGTCAGATCCCCTGCTCTATGCAGAGCTCCATCAGAACCGTAACCCTGACACCGGTGGGTGGGGTGTGCCTCCCCTCCTCCCTCCGCCACTCCTCCCCGGCTGCTGCTTCTGGTTAAAGCCCCGTGGCCTGACCCTGGGCTTCTCCCTGCTCCAGTTAGTTCTCCAGCTCGTGGGCTCCCCTCCCACAGCCACGCCTACCCATTCAAAAAGGGATGCCACACTAAAGCCTTTCCAGCATCCCCTCCTCCCCTAGACGTCCTCAGCTCTAACCCAACACTCAACGGCTCCCTCCTGACTGCCTGCTCCTTGAAGCCAAGGGACCCTGCCTGGCATGGCATCTGGTACCAAAGAGATTTCTCTCTGAACAAATCCAAACTCCTCACCTGCTGTCTGCGACCCACCTCCCACCTCGAGTCCCAGGACCCCCACTCACCAGCTCGCCACTCAAAGAGCAAAACCCGACTGTCCCACTTCTGGGCCTTTGCTTTCGCTGTGCTCGCAGCCTGTGAGTGCCTCTCCCTTTGTCGGCCAACTCTTCAAAACTCTTCTTCCACTGAGTCTCCTGGAAAGACCCAGCTGCTCTTTCCCTGATCCCTGCTGTTGGGAGGAGGGTGTGACACCAGGGATTTCTTACACTTGCAGTCACCTGTCCAGGTCTGCTCTTTCCCCCACTGGAGGTTGCTGGGCACCAGAGACACGTTTGAAGCCAAGAGTACTTTGTAGGGCTTACTGTTTATCCTACACACAGTAGGTGGGCACCAAGGGCTCGTGGAGAGACTGGGAAACTCGGGCTTTGCTTATCAGCTACGGTTTTCCACCATTTTCCCTTTCAAATCTCCAGAGAACCCGAAGCAGCACCCGTGTTTCCCTAATTCAGAGAGCACCAGCCCTCTCCGCCCGGCTCTGTGTCCTGTGCCCGACGTTGCTTGTCTCCCCAATCCCGTCCTGGGTGTGCAGGAGAACTGCCTTGTGGGTGAGCGTGGCCTTGTGTTTTGCTGTTGTTTCTGAGTGTGTGAGTTCCTGTTCGAGAAAAGATCCTTCCAAAAGCAACTCGGCCATGTGCCAAGACCGTGCTGGGCACACTCCCCTGGCTCGCACACCTGTCAGACCAGAGCTGGCAGTCCACTGCCCTGGGACGCCTGTGAGCCCTAAAGCGAGCTTCCTAGAGGAGGTCAGCGAGCAAGTGGAGTCCTCATGCATTTCCACGCTCAGGGCCGTGGGTTGGGACCCTGGAAAGAGTCTCTTCTCTGGTCTTGCCCCTCACTTGATTTCCTCCTTTCCAAGATCAGCTGGAGAGTGATGAAAGTGGCTCTCTGTTCTCAATGGTTCTGATCAGATGGGACTGGTGCCCAGTGACTGTTGAGCAGAAAATTCCTAGCTTAAGATTGTAAAAGCTTTGAATTCAATAAAAGGGTTCTGTGATCAAATAAGTTTGGAAACATTAAACCAAAATTCATTGTGTTTCCTTACTGCAGGACTTCTCCGTGTCTTTAAGGTGGTGTGGCTTTCCAAGAGGGTGGCAGTTCCCGCAGCAGTTCAAAGATTTTTGGGACTGTGGAACATGTTTGTTCAAGGAGAATCTTGAGGGAGCGCATGGTGAGGAAGGTACGCTGGGAGATGTGGTTCTGCAGGACATGCAACCAGCACCCAGACCTGGGCTTGCTCCCAATGCTGGTTCCACATGGAACCAGACCCTCTTCCCCACTCCAGCCACGCTGGCTTCGCTGTAATTGTATTCCCACATGTGTCCCGTCTGGCTTGATACGACTCTGGCCACTGACTTCCGGAATTCTAAGGCCTAACAGAGGCCTGCGTGTCCCGAGATTACCTCTCGTCGCTGGCAGCCATCTCTATGAATTCCGGAATGAAAAGTACAAAAGCTGGTGGCCGGACTGGCACGCTGACCACGTGTGGGCAGGGACCAGGCTACGTTCTTCTTTGTCTGTCCTATGCTCCTGGCGTGGCCAGGGGACCTCGGGGTTCTAGAAATCCGGTCGCTCTGGGTTCACACCAACAGACATTGAAAACAGAACAAAACGTGATTTTTACAACGGCTCCTTGGAGTCTGACAGGGGTGGACCTTAAGCTGCCACCTCGTGATTTTAGCTACTATTTTCTTTAATTCTAAGATGCCATCAATTGTAAGACACGCCATTGTTTTAAGAACAGCTTTTTTTTTTTTGGTGGGAGGGAGAAAGAAAAAAGAAACATCACATGTAGTGTACCAACTAATTGTTAAGACATATCCTGATTCCAGAATAATTAAAATTCGAACAATTGTGTGCCTTGGAATTGAGGAAATAGACTATTTCTACAGGTCAGGGTTGGCTTCCTCTTTCATCGCTCCTGAGGAAGCTGAGACACAGGCTCCAAGGGAGGCGGCAGGAGACAGGGGTGCTGGGCAGGTGTTTGATCTCAATAAATCGTCACTGAACCCGACATTGCCAGGCTCTGTGCTGAGAGGGGAGTGGGGTAAACCATGGCCCGTCTTACCCTCCGGCGTGCGATCGTTGAATCCTGTCGGAAAGCAGTGCTTCTCCTACAACTCCCCAGGAGAGGCGGTGTTGTGTGCCTGCGTTCCGTAACTCGCAGAAACATAATAGGACTGTCCAGATGTATATAAAGCCAGCTCTGCAATCCCTCTTTTTTCTGCAATGTCACAAAACTCACCACTAATCATAAAGATGAAATAAAAATGGAAATTTACTATGAGTATTTTGGAGTACTGTTATTCTGAACTGACAGTGATCCTTCAGAGGTTCCACATCACAAGGTGTCTCCCCTCTACCTCATCCAAGGAGTCTGACCCCCTGCCCTTTGCCCCAGTGCTCACAAACACTTTGTCACAATACAGATGGGAGGCAGGTCCTTGAGTACCTCCAGTGGCCCCCAGCAACAATGATGACAATGAGGAATGTCCAAGGGCAGGAGAAGGCCTAAATGGGGTGACCAGTTGCCTGGGTGAACCCCAGGAGGGTGGGAGTCTTCATGGAGGGGGCGATGATTGAGGTGATTCTTAGGGAACAGGTGCAATCGTGGGGCTGGAGATTTTAGACAGAGGAACCGAGGCTGGAGGCAAGTTGGGGAGCAGGGAGCAGTTTGCGGCTGGAGCGTTCAGGCTGGGAGGGGGTGTGTGGGGAATGACGGGCTGGGGATTGGAGCTGGGCTGGGCTGTGAAGGGAGTCTGGACGTTGGATCTGCATCACCTTCTTGCTGAGTGATTTTTATACCTTATTTTCAATAAATCAGCCAAAGACACTAAAGTGCATTTAAAAATGCTGCTGCGGGCTAAAGCAAGTGTTCATGCAGTGCTGTGAATATTCTTTGTCATTCCATGGATGGCACTGCTCTGGGCCGGAGCTCCCATGTAGACCCTTGTCTCCGGCGCGCACCCTCCATCTCAGGAACCTAGCTGTTCCTTCTGCTGGAATGTTCCTCCTTCAGGTAGGTGCATGGCTCACAGCTCCTCTCATCCAGGTCCGAGCCGGCTTCTTTCCGGAACTTCTCAGTGTGTAATCCGCTCCTCATTCTGTCTCCTCTATCGTGCTTCGTTACTCTGAAGAGCACTTCTCACACAGTTGTTTGTTTTTAATCTGCCTCCCCACTAGAAAGTGAGCTGTGTCTTGGCTTCATGATCAGAACACAGCCTGACACTTAGCAGATGCTCAGTGTTTATTGTTGTTGTTGAATTACACTGTTTTCTGAGTTTCTCCACATCTATTATTTTGTCAGATTCTCAATATTTTTCTGATTTATGGATGGGAAAATCACCTAAAAGAGGCTCAAGGAATTACCCAAGATGGTATTTGGGCTAGGAAGGGGGAGGGGCACACATTTCCGACAATGGCATTAACCCCTGACGCCCACTCAGCCTTGGCCCGCGTCTTGGACCTCGTGTGGGAGCCCACATCTGGGGACTTGGCAGACTTCTGCTCTAGACAGGCAAGCTGACTGCCCCTCAGATGTGACTGAGGTTGACATAGGGGGATTCTGTCACTTGGTAAACAGATCCAAATGTAAAGTCTGAGAGGTGGCATATGGGGGTGGGGGTGGAGGGTAGAAAATTGAAGAGACTTTCCATGGCAGAGGCTAACTCTGGATCTACCTAGAATTAGCAACTTTTTAAAGGTTTCTCCAGCCAGAAGGAAGTGGCCAGGTGACTCATCCCTGAGAAGGGTTACAGGAGGCAAGAGTAAAGCAAGAAAGCGTAAGGAGATGACCAGGATTGAAAACTGGCCCCTCTCTCGGACTACTCTCCACTCCTAGATCTTGGGTGAGCTGGCTGAGAGAGTGACCAGGCCCTGAGCCCAGACATGGCCTACTGTGGCCCATGAACGTGTGCCCAGGGGCTATCACGTGCTGATGTGGCTCCTCTCTAGGCCAGTGGCTCCCAGCTGCTGGGGTTCCTGAGAGCCTCCTGTGAAGCTGGGACAAATGTCTGCTCAAACCATCACCAAGACCCACCGAGCCCAGTCTCGGGACTGGCCCAGGTTGAGAGCAGAGTCTTAGACAACAATCTCGGCCACAGTATTGGGAATACCTCCTGCTGACGGAACACCTAGATGGAACCCTCAGACCCCCATGTAACTCTGAGGGCATCACAAACACACTCTCTCAGCTAAGAACCTTGGGAAATTGAGGTTCCTGAAGGTCAAGTAACTCTCGCCGAATCACTCACCCAGTAATAGTACTGGGGGGAGGACACTGACAGGTTGACCCCTCTGCTCTTCTCTCTGCTCTCACACTGGCTCCTCCATGGAGCCTAGGATCGGTCTCAGCATTCCTAAACCCAGATCAGCGTGGGACTGGAATACGTGGTCGGCACTCAACAGTGTTTTTCGTGAAGCCCTTCCGCTGCCCATTTTTAAGCTTGCTGGTTCAGAGGCCCCGAGGATAGCCCTACATGTTCCTGCCACCCCAGAACAGCTCTGTGGAGAGGTAACCAAACGAGTACCAAAATGTCCTTAAAAGTAATTCCTCTCTTCACATGACCATTTGAAATCCTCCCAGTGAAATGGGAGCGTGTATTCAAACCATGAAAATAAACACTGGTTCCACCACCAGGACTCAGAGGGAAGCAGAAATTTATCATGTTGGGTCTCTCTCTTTCTCCTGCTTTTGTTTGCAGAAAAACAATTAGGGATTCTGTGGCAGGCAGCTCTAAGTCAGCCCACAGTGATCCCATTCACCTTGTGTCTATGCCCTAGAATGTAGGGTGGACTAAGCGACTTGCTTCTAAAGAAGAGAACAGAGCAGAAGTGATGGGATGTCACTTCCGATATTAGGTTATAAAAAGACTGTGGCTTCCATCTTGGGTGCTCTCTCTTACCTGCTCTTGGATCACACAGCCTAGGTGAAGCCAGTCACGATGCCATGAGGCAGCCTGTGGAGAGGCCCAGGTAGTGAGGGGCAGAGGCATGGCAAAAACCACATGAGTAAGCTTGGAAACAGACCCCCACAACTCACATCAAGCCTTAAGATGAGGCCACAGCCCCAGCTGACAGCTTGACTCCAACCTCAGGAGAGATCTTTAGCCACAGACACCCAGCTAAGCTGTGCTCACGTTCCTGACCCACAGAAGTATGAGACAATAAACGTTTGTTGTTTTAAGCTGCCAAGTTTTGGGGTAATTTGTTACACAGCAAAAGATAACTAATATGGCTTCCTAGCCTGGCAAGAAGTAAAAGGGGTAAGGAATTGAGAGAGGGTGATTCTGTCATTAGCAGATGTCATTAGCGCTCATCTAACATCTGAGGAAATCAGAAAGAGATTTCCAGAGCAATTCAGGTTAGAGCAGAGAAATGGAAGGCCACATGGGGCCACGTGGTTGCACCAAGCGCATGGGGGATTCCAGAGCAGATCCGCTCTGTTTTCTCCTGGGCTTTCTAACGAGGCTTTGGCGAGCAACATTTTCAACCCTGCGGCAATGTAGCATCACTGAGGAAACTTCTAAGTCAGACTACTGCCCCCCTGCCCGCCCCCCAGTGAGATCACCCTCACGCAGTGGTATTTGGGCATTTGTGGTTTTGTTTTGTTTTTCCCATCCAAAATTCTGTTTTTATTTTCTCATTTCCTCCCTTTAAAAAATGTGTACAGCTCACTGAAAGATGTGTGTGTGTGTACATTTATGCGTCCACCACTAACAAGCCCCTGCCTGGGCAATGGCTGTTGTGATCTCTATCACCATAGATTGGTTTTGCCTGTTATTAAACTTCATATAAATGGAATCTCACAGGAGGTGGATCTGTTTGCTAGTTGAGTGATTTGGGGTGAGTTAGTGACTTTCAATGACTCGGTTTCCTTGTCTGTAAGATGGGGATAATCAGAGCACCTATCATATGGGGTTATTGGGAGGAGTGAAGGAGTTAATAACGGAAAGCACTTGGAATCACGCCTGGCACATAGTGAGCACTCTGTACGTATGAGCTGTTACTGTTCGTAAGCTTTAAGTTGTTTCCTGCTTTATTTGACAAGAAATCCTGCCTTTGATGCTGATTTTGTTTGCCCACGGCAGCCTCGTGGCACTGTAGCTTGGTCAGTCTCTGCCAGTTTTCTGACAACAGGCGAGTCTGATGGGATGCAACAAGGAAGGGAATGAGGACAGCAGTGGGGCTGACACCGACTGAGCACCGCCATCAGCCAGCCCGGCCGCGGGCAGCTCCTGGTGTCAGCCGTCTGGTACTGGCACTATGTGGGTGGGGTACACGTGTGGTTGCAGGGTCCCCAGAACCCCAAGACACAGGCATTGCTATGCCATTTCACAGATGAGGAAACAGAGGTTCAGAGAGGCTGAGTAACAATCTCACAGTTTCTAAGGACAAATGGAGGAAACCGTGATTCAAATCAGTTCTCTCTGGCTCCAAAATGAATAAATTTTTCTCATTATTATTTTAAAATAACTTTACAATTTTAATTTTGTGTATTTCTTCCACACCTTTCTGCAGTCTTTCAGTTCTATTGACCGAAAACAGAGAAAGAGTAGGAGACATCGCAGCCTCTGTTATTGACCTCGTGAGTATGGGCGAGGGACTCGGCAGTGTCCCTGCCTTCACAGAGCCACAATCTAGTGACAGAAAGGAAGCACAGGAGGCCGGGACTGGAGGTGAGTGGCTTTTCGCATCTCAAGAGGCTGAAGAGCAAAGAGTTGAATGACCCTCAGGTAATACAGGCACCATTGTGCCTAAGTTTCATGAAAATCCAGAGGTTTTGAAGAACACTACAAATGAATGGATGAACGAGTGAATGAATGAGTGAATAAATTAGTTAATAAATAAATGTGCACGTGTATATATTTTTTAAAATCAGAGAACATATGGCCATACTAGAACACCAAGAAAATCGTAAGTTCCCCAAAATAGAAAGCAAACTGTGGATTCTCTGACCACAGTGGAATACAGCTGGGGTCAACTACAGAAAAGATGGCCAAATTAATAAGCAAAATCAAAATGTGATATAGTTCCTGGCTACATAAAAGATACTTGCAAAGCTGTCAGGCCTACTTATGACAGTTAACCTAACAGTGACTCTAAGAATCTAGGAACTGGTGGGCCTGGGACGCCTGTGCCTTGGTGACTAGGGACTGGATTTAGAGAAGGGGGTATAATAAAAATAAATATTTGGGTTTTGTCCCTCATTCCTGGCAGAGCTCCTAAAACTCTTGGAATTAGCCATCCCTTATCAGCTCCTGGAGTGACTCCTGGGGAGGCCCTAACAGCTTCAGGCTGGGCGCTAGTCAGCCCAAAAAACCACCCACGGGATTAGAGGATTAGAATTTCAGCCCCACCCAGGACCTCTTGGGAGGGGAGAGTGGTGGAGACAGTTCAGTCACCAATGGCCAATGGCCTAATCAATCAAACTTATGTAAAGGAACCTCTATAAAAATCCCTCAACGGTGCGGTTTGGGGCCTTCTGGGTCGGTGAACACATCGAGGTGCTGGAAGGCTGGGGCACCCAGAGAGGGCAGGGAAGCTCTGCACCCCTCCCTCCATGCCCTGCCCCACACATCTCTTCCATTTGGCTGCTCCCGAGCTGTATCCCTTATAATAAACCGGTAATCATATGTAGAGCACTTTCTTGAGTTCTGTGAGTGATTCTAGCAAATTATTGAACCTGAGGAGGAGGCACGGGAACCTCTGAATTTGTAGTCAGCCAGGCAGCAGTGTGAGTAGCCTGGGCCCCTCATTTTCAGCTGGCGTCTGAAGTGGGGGCAGTCTTGGGGAACTGAACCCTTCACCTGTGATGTCTGCTGTAACTCTGGGTAGTTAGTGTCAGAATTGAGTTGAATCGCATGACACCCAATTGGTGTTGGAACAACGCATCTGGTGTCAGAAAAAACCACACAGGGAGACTCAAGCCTCATGGCTGGGCCCTACCCAAGCAGTGGGGGGTCAGCCAGAGAGAGAGGGTAGCTCTCTGGTCCCTGTTCCCTTAAAACTCATCAAAGCCATGACAGCACCCTCTCAGTCCCTTTTCTAGGGACAGCACCTAACTACTGTTTTTGCTCATTTTCCAACTAGGTATTTTCAATCATATGAATGGGCATTTCTACAAGAAAATTTCTATTTTCTTACAAATATGATTCTATGAGACTATTTAATATTTAATCTTGGTGTTCTCATCTTAAAGTGGGTATTCACTTCTGCTGCTATACAGAGGAGTGAAAAGAATGGCTTTGGACTAAAATTTGATTTTGCTCTTACTGTTTGCCCTTACTTTGCTGTGTGATTTGAATTAAAATCCATTACCTCTCTGAGCCTCAGTTTCCTTATCTGTAAAAACAGTGATCATTATACCTAGGCAAGGGGCCATTCTGTGAGATAACGTGTGCAGGAACCCCAACCCAGTGTCCGGTCCGGGGAGGCGTTCGATACGGAGCAGGTGTGCTTGTCACCATGGTCTTTTGATTCAAATATGCTTGAAATCTTATCTGTAAAATAAATTCCAACCTGCAGATTGAACCAAACGACACACGAAGGTAGTGATGCACTAATATTGACAGTGTCAGCTTCCCCCAGGGGTTGGCAGCCTCTGAGGCAGGACTAAGCAGAAGAGGGAGTGTTGGGGGGCAGAGAGGAGCTGCCTCTGTCTACTCTCACTTTAGTCGAAGACCCCAGAACCCCAAGCTCAGGGGAAGCTCTCCAGAATTCCCATCTGGGTTTCCGCTGAGGCATTCCAGGAGGTCCCCATGTGGCTCCCCTAAACGTGAATTGAGCTCCCTGGCATGTCTTTGATGCTTCACACACTTCTACTTGTTTAAGCCCGGCGTCCCTCTGGCCCTTCAGCACATTACAAACGTCTCATTGGCTGGCTTTCTCTCACTTCTCTGGATTGCTCCATTTGTTGGGAAGGCCCTAGAGAGGCTCTATTCTCCTTCATTACTAGCCAGTTTCTTTGTTTCCAGACTCAAAGCAATTTATTAATATCATCTCGTTTATCCTCCAAATATTCCTGCGATTTCTGCCGAGTCACGTGGTGTGGGAGTTGGGTTCATGGTGTTGGAGAAATTCCCCAGAATTGGCACAGCTGGCAGTGAGGGCAGAATGCAGGTCCTCGTGGTCTGGACAGTCGCTGGGCTGTCCCTCTCAGGTTTATTTGATGTCCACCTTTTAATCAATAATGACGAGGTCATGACGGGGGATGGCTAGGGCCAAACGTCTGGGCTTATATGAAGGTCCCTGTTCCCTGTGCTGTCCCTCCTTCCCTCCTTCCCAGGGCTGATCTGAATGCAGTGGGACACTGGCTTTATCCAGGAGACACGCTGCTCACAAAACAGATAGAATTCACTGTTTTTGTGCGCCCTGCAATTTAAAGTGTTAACAAGTTGCTGCTCGATAACCTTAAACTCACTTTGGGTTGGCAGCTGTTTCCCCAGCCCAGCCCAGCCCAGGGGAGGGTCCCTGGGGATCACAGGGAGGGGAGAGACAGCTGGTTCTGGCTGGCTTCATATCATAACTGAGGGAAAACAACACATGTAAAGAAAATGCATCTGAATACTTTACAAAATGTCCCCTCCTCCACGTGCAGAGGTTGGAGATGAGCATAGATGGCACTGATTTGGTTCCTTCCCCGTGACTCACCTGCATGGACCCCCTGAGTGCCATCTGCCAGAGCCTTCGGGTCCTAAGAACAGCCCCACGGACCTGCAGCCCCAGTGGAAAATCTCAGTCTTATTTCCTCCTACCACCGTGGTCCTTTTCTCATTTCTCAGCCCCGTTTAGGAAACATGTTGAAAATATTTTTGTATTGTCAAAGGCTTTTTTTAAAAAGCACTTCTTGCAAAAACAAAACAAACTAAACTCAGGGCAAGAGATGGCAGAACTCATAACTTGATAACCCTCATTTTCCGCCCACGCTCCCTCTCTCTCTGCCCATTTGCCACCACGGTCTCTGCATCTGGTAGCCATGCAAGGTCAAAGGCAGGGTTGCTAGGAATAACCAGACAAGGAAAATTAAATGCCAACCAGCTCTTGGCAGAAGACACTGTGACACCCCTCAGGGTTTTGGGTGCTGAGGTCATAAGTGTCAACCCACACGAGTGACTCAAATCTTTTCCTGCCAACAGGTCTCTTGGGAGGGGAATGTGAATCCACTTGAACGGACGTGGGACAACCCCTCTGGGGAGAAAAGTACCTCCACACTGTACAGTAATTAATTACCACAGCCCCCAAAGCCTCCTAAAAGGTCCCCTGCACTGACCCTGCCATGCTAGACAGAGCCCCTCCTTTGCATTCTTATCTCTGTGGGGTCACCAGCCTCTGGATTCCCACGGTACTTGGCACCCAGACTCACCGTACGACAGGGAGCTTCATGGCATCTGTCACCCCTCTGTTTTGCCCATCCTTGCCATCTGGGGCTCCTGCAATGCTGCTGCTGCTCTGTGAGGATTGTCTCCAGCATGCAGGGACACCCCAGGTCACAGCCTGGCGTTTGGGGCCCTTATTCTTCCCATATCCTCCACTCGCGCACATATCTTTACTGGAAAGTCTCACAGGATGCACAGAACTCTCTGTACACTTCTTTTGGGGAAATATTTTAAACACGTGAACAAGTGTAGAGAAGAACATAGCAAATATCCACACACCCCCATGGCTTCATTAAGTCTTAACATGTTGCCATGTTTGTTTCAGGCCTTAAAAAAATGGTTCAAAAACATTACAGACACAGCTGACAACCTCATTCTCCATCCCTATTTCTCAGAGACACCACAACCTTGAATTTAATGTGTGTGAATCCCAAGCATGGTTTGTAGATTTTCTTATGGTGTTCACCCATAAATAATACGTAGTATTGTTTTGTACGTTTTTAAATTTTATGGAAATCTACCCTATGTATATACCCTTCTGAAACTAGGTTTTGTCACTCACCATTGTTTTTAGATGTATTTGTGCAGCTACATGTTGCTCTAACTTGTTCATTTTAACTGCTGGATAATATTCTATTGCATGTAAGTATCACAATTAATTAATTTATTTCCTATTGATGGGTTTCCAGTTCCTTGTCAACTTTTCACTGCTACAGACAAAGCTGCAGTGAATATTTATTCACATGTGTAAGTTTCTCCAACGTGGATCCCCACCCTCCAAAGGGACAGCCCCACACTACATTATCAGCACAGCGTGAGTTCCCCGTGCTCCATATTCATGTCAACACTTGGTGTTGGCAGATGAACACTTAGGCCAATCTGATGCATTAGAGATTGTGATGGTTAATTTAACGTGTGAGCTTGGCTGGGGCCATTCTGGATGTTTCTGAGAGGGTGCTTCTGGATGAGATTTACATTTAAAATGGTGGACTTTGAGTAAAGCAGATTGCTTTCCATAATGTGGGTGGGCCTCATCCAATCAGTTGAAGGCCTGAATAGAACAAAAGGTTGACTTCCCCAAGGAAGAAGGAATTCTCCAGCAATCTGCTCTACAGACTTCATTTGCAACATCCGCTCTTCAGACTTGAACTGCAGCATCAGCTCCTCCCTAGGTCTCCAGCCTGCCAGGCCACCCTGCAGACTTGGGACTTGCCAGCCTCCATAATCACGTGAGCCAGTTCCTTAAAATAAGTCTTTTTCTGTATATATGCACATCCTAATAGTTCTGATTCTTTGGAGAACCCTGACTAATAGAGAGATGTTATCTCTTTGTTGTTTGAGTTTGCATTTCTCTAATTACTAATGAGGTTGACCATCTAATCAAATGCTCATTTGACATTTGAATTGCCACATCCGTGACTTGTTCAGGTCTTTTGCCTATTTTTTTCATTGGGCTATTTGTTTTTTCTCATTAATTTGTAGGTGTTTATGTATTCTGGATTCTGACCTTTGTCAGTTATATATATGACTGCATTGCAAATATCTGTGTCTTGCTTGACATTTAAACTTTCTTATGAACAAATGTTTAAAAAAAAATTTAATGTAATACTATTTATTATACTAAGTGGTCTATTAATTTTTGCATTAAGATTTGCCTTTTTTGTATCTCATTTGAAAAAATAATTTCTTACTCTGAGTTCATAAAGATAGTCTTCTATATTTTCCTCTAAATTGTTTAAAGTAGCTGCTTTTTACACTTAGGTATTTAATAAACAAAGGATATATTTTTGCATGTGTTGTGATTAAGTATCTAACTTATTCTTATATGGATAATCTATTATTCCCAAGTTATTTATTGAATGAGCCCACTCCCTCTTTTTTTTTTTTTTTACCAATCTGTAGTGTCCCTTCTGTCATATGTCAAATTTCCATATGCATAGGGCAGTTTCTGAGTTCCCTATCTTTCTATTGATCTGTTTGCTATCTCTGTACCAGTATTTCACCATCTTAATTATTATAACTTTATAATTAGTCTGGATGGTTATCAGCTTGTTGAATTTCACAAAAAATACCCTTTGAGATTTTTGATGGAATTGTATTGAGTTTAGAGAATAATTAGGGGATAATTGATATCTTTGTTAAATAAAATCTAGTTTTACATTCAAGAACGTGGTAAATCACTCTACTTAATATTTTCTTTCATGTCCTTTAGCAGTATTTCAAAGTTTTCTCTAAAGAAAAAAAGCCCCTCAAAACCCAAACAACTTGCACATCTTTTGTTAAATGTATGCAAAGATATGTGATTGCTTTAGTTGCTAGCATAAATGAGCTCTTTCTTCCTGTTATGTTTTCTAGTTAGTTCAATAATACATAAAATGGCACTAGTGTTTGCGTGTGGATATTACATCTAGCATATTTGCTGGACTCTCATTTGAATAGTTTGAAAATCCTCTTGAATTTTCTGTGTAGATTATCATATTTCCTGCAAATGAGGATATTTTTGCTTCTTTTTTTGTCAATTCTTATTCTTCTGTTCTTTTTTATTGTCCTCAGGATGGCTTCCAGGACACCGATGATGGACGTCCTTGTCCTGTTCCTGATTTGATG
This sequence comes from Tapirus indicus, assembly GCA_031878705.1. Classification (NCBI taxonomy): domain Eukaryota; kingdom Metazoa; phylum Chordata; class Mammalia; order Perissodactyla; family Tapiridae; genus Tapirus; species Tapirus indicus. The sequence goes on along the minus strand of CM062923.1, from coordinate 76,622,365 downwards.
GGCACGCTTCCAAAGTTTCGCCGTTAATTAGAACATTTACCGTACATTTTAGTAGCTATCTTTGATCACATTAAGGAAGTTCCCTATAATTCTTATTTTGAACACTCAGCTCATTTACTTTAAATCTCTCAGATTTTAAAAATAAATTCATTTAAGGCTTCAAATTCACCTCTTTTAGTTACCATTCATAATGTTGATACATAACACTTTATGAATCTATTCCAAAGAAATTTCAGTTGTAATTTTCTCTTTAACCTATGAATCATTTGAGTTCTCAAACACATGAGTTTGAGACTATCTTTTAATTATTTATTTCTGATTTAATTGGGCTGTGCTTGGAGAATATGATCTGTGTGATTTTGGTGAATTCTAGACATTTGTTGTGTCTTTCCTTGTGAATGAATGTGTGGTCAAATTTTCAAAGGATCTATGTATCTCCACATCAGATGACGACGATCTATCTTTGTTTCCCGAGTTTTACACACACACACAGCCATTAGACAATGCTTGTTGCTTTTGCTTTCCCAACCTTTAAGATCTTTATGTTTCTTCAATTGCTTGTTTTATCAATTTCTGATAAAGTTAGAGGAGTCAAAATCTTCACTTGTAATTGTGTCAGTTTCCTCACTGTTCTGTGAGGAGTGCATGTGTTGGGTGCGCACACATTTGGAGCCAGGACGGCTTGTCAGTGGAGTGCCTTGATTACGATGGTTTCCCACCTTATATTTCCGTGTGTCTGTCATTGCTAGCATTTACGTACTGTATATTTTTCCATCCCTCTATTTTTAGCCTTTCTGTGTGGTTTTGTCTTAGATGGTCTCTTGGAAGCACAATATAGCTACATTTTTTAGAAATCCAATCCGATAATTTCTCTCTCAGTAGGTGAGTTTAAGCCTATTTACATTTGCTGTAATTACTGATATATTTCAATATATTACTATTTTGCTATTGCGTGTTTTATGTGCTTTTTAAAAAATTCTTTTTTTTCTTCTTTCTTGCCTTTCTATTACCGTTACCTAATGAGTAATAGAGTGAAGCTCCGTGAAGAAGGGTCTGTCTGGGGTCCTGTAACCACGAGGGAGCTGCGCCTGGCATACCAGGGGAGCCCACCGTCTCCTGAAGCTGCCCGTGCTCCCTGGGCTGAGAGCCGCTGAGCTGCTGGCCCTTCATGATTATTCCTTGAATAGAGAATGATGCTCACTCAAGACTCATCCTGGCTCCATAATTTTATTTCTGAAGTTTATTCTGTCGCTTGACATTACTGAGCACCACACGGTGCCTGCCTGCGGGAGCGGTGGAGCCACAGTGTCGCCTTTTGGCAACAGTTGGCTGAAGCTGATTAGCAGCTGTCCCACTGAGAGAGTCCACACTCCACTTCACCACTGTCCTCACCAGGGCTCAACCAGGGTGAGGCAAATGAGGCCCAAGGAGCAAAATTTAAGGAGGCACTCACTTTCAGGTGCCAACCCTGTCCGTGCAGGGCCCTGAGACTGAGTGCCACCTTAAAATGTGCTCACTGGGCCCCTTGCTGGCCTTGCCCTAGTCCTAGCTCTGGTCCCCACCACTCCCTACTGTTTCCCCAACAGTGAGGCCATGTGTAAATGGCCACACCGTGCTTGCCGAGTTGTTCCACCACTACAGTGAAGAGGAAAGTAAACAATTTCTGGTATGTTTGTCTCCATCAAAGCTGAGTAAACAAAATATAGACCAAAAGAGCCCTGGGTTTCACCTGCCTGATTCACCTATTACGTTCCCCACTGCCTTGAGTTTGAGAACCCGAGGTTGTCGGCCAGATGGCCAAGGGCCCTGACTGCCAGGCTCAAGCATTCCTACAGCAGGAGCTTCAGTCAGAGGAGAGACGGAACAAACGTGTCTTTTAGAAAAATACCTCTGGCTTCCACGGTCTGAGACTTGATGTGGGCTGAGAAATTTTAAAACTCCTGCAAATGTGAGAGCACAGAGAAGGGAGGGTGGATGGAAGCCTTCTGAGGCGGGAGCAGCCGTGCTCACTGAAGGATTCAATACAGGGTAGGATGAGGCGGGACTCAAAACTTACTAGATGGTTCTGTCAAGGCTTCCTAGTCAGTGATGAGGCCTTAAACAGAGAGATCAGGAGAAAGTGCCCTTCTGCTTTGGGTGAGCTGAGTCTGAAGTCAGGACAGCTGGGTTGGTGGGAATAACGAGGGCCAGGGCTGGGAGCACCGCCCCCCAACCTCACACAGGACCCTCCCTCACTCTGGGCTCTCCCCAGGGGCACCCACCAGCTTTCTCAAGGCTGCCTCTGCTTAGAGCTGCCGGTGGTTGGAGCCCAGCATGAAACAGCTCCCTCCAGGCAGGCAGTTTTACTTATTGTTACCGGGCTGAAAGGGAGGCTGTTATTTTACAGCAGAGATAAAAGTTAATCACAGATTAGGACTGCCCTGAAAATATCGATGACTTCATTCACCTGAGTCCTGGCCCCGGGGGACGTGCTCACCACTCCTTAGTCGCCAGACCAGTTCAGCCAGTTCTCTGCTCTTCAGAATGTGGCCCAGACTGAAACAAAAGCCGGGACTCATGAATAGAGAGCATTCATAGGTGGCTAGAGTCGCTCTGCAGACCTACTGCGTGCCCGCCGTCTAGACATTGGATTGGAGAAGGTCTGTTTACTCTCGTCCCTGCCTGTTCCCCTCCCTCTCCTCCCGCTCCTCCTCTCTCATTACAACTTTTATCTGGCGGCACCATCACCCTGGGAGACTCCCAAACAGAAAACCAGACATTAAGGAGCAGAGACAGTAGTTACAAAATAAAAGTTCCTGTGTTCAGAGGAGGGGTGAGTCCTCAGTTCTGACCATCCAGGTTTAAGTTTAGGGGAATTCATCCCTTTGGGTAATGTGAAAATGGGGTAAAATTCAAGCTGTGTTTGAAATGAAAATTTAACAAGTTATTATTGTTTGCTCTGAAGTGTTAAGCAAATACTGTAGTGGATCATCGGGAACCAATAGAGGGGAAAACAGAAAGCTCTCAGGGTCCTGGTCCCCCCAGACCTCCCAGGCATGGGCATGACCCCTGCCCTCCTGAACCAGAGGATTCTGAGCTCAGCTGAGTAAAATGCACACAACAGAGACATCGCAGAAGCATGCGGACATTCCCCAACTCCACCTCCAGCTCTGGCTGAAACAGGACCGGGTGGCTGGGATGCCAGGAGAGGCCACCCTGGAACACTGGTGGGGATGAGGAGCTAAGCTTTCAAAGAGAAGCCAGAGGATAATTAAGGCCAGGAAAAGGAGGGCAGTACGTATGCTTAAAGAATATGACGAAGCTTTTTATAGAGGAGAAGTTGACTGTGCAAATTTTATTCCCAAAGGTGGAAGAAAAAAAATAATCAAACAAATTACAAATCAACAAACCAGTGGGAGGGATTCCTGCTCAAAGCCCTCAGAGGCACCCACCGCCCACGGGGAAGGTCCAAGTCCCTCAGTTCAGCTTTCGAGATCCCCCACTGCCTGCAGCTCCTCCTCCTGTTCCTTTCCAAGCCTTTTCTTACTATTGCCTTGCTGCACCTCCCAACTGATCCCAGCATCTGGGCCCCCTCCTCCGCGGGGCTGGCCCTCTCTCCTGCTCAGAACACACCCTCTCAGCCTTCTCGCTTGTCTAAATGTCTGCTTCTGTCCCAACCCAATGGCACCCAGCTCCCCTGAGAATCCTTCCTTGGGCTCCCACCCTCTTGGCCCTTTTTTCCTTGGACCCCTCCCCCAGCCCATCCTGGCCCCAGCTGCACACTCACCCTTTGGACCCCTCGTTTGGCACAAGACAGGATAAGTGGCACACGTTGTTGGATTGGCAGGGAGCAGGGGCAGGATCTGGAAGCTTTAGGGGGACAAGGAAGATGATGGGTTCATAATGATGTCAGTGCTGCTACAGACTGCAAAGTCTTGGGTTATTGAGAACCAAAGAGATAGTGCTCTGAGAGTCAAGGAGAGAGAGAGACCCCAGAGAGTGAGGGCAGCTCAGGGAGTGCACGGGAGGGGCAGATTTGAATTCAGAGGCTAAAGGGACCTCAGGAGAAGACGCAGAGATAATCTTCACCTTCTACGGCAGGGAGCTGAGGGTCAATCAGTGCTCTGCTCTGTTCCAGGTCCCCATGCTCCAGAGAACAGGCTAGTCGCCTGTAACAGGCAAGGCAACTGTGCACAGGTACCGGGCGTTATTGACAAGACAGTGCCCAGGAGGCCAACTTCTTATAAGTGAAGAAAAGAAGGAGATGCTAAGATCCACATATTTCTACATTGGAGATAGAGGGTGAGGCCCGAATTGGATTTTGATTGTGATTCGTATCTTTATTTTTTTTTTTGAGCGGTGGACGAGCTGACTCCTGGCAACTGCTGAAACCGTGACCAGGGTGGCCTCCCCACTGGAAAGGACACTGCTGCTTGATGTCGCCCATTGCTGGCAGGCCCCCGTTTCCAGGCTTATGGATTGACAGGACTGTTTTCTTATGTGGGCTCCTTTTTAAAAGGTCTCCTGTAGTATGTGCTTTACTGTAAAACATGAAATATATCTCTCCAAAGGAGCCCTCGAGAGACAGGGAGACGGAGTGTCAAGGAAGTGGACCGGATTGAGACGGCAGCCGGCGGGTGGGGGGATGTACAGCACACGGTCTCTTTGGGCCAGAAACCTGCTGGACCAACAGGATTTAATCATAATATAAGCTGAAGGCTTACTATGTTCTAAAGATGTTTTTTTTTTAAGGAATAATGACGCTTACTACAAGCGTGGGATGGAGGCACACACTCTTCTGAGAAGTGGAGTGTACTCCATATCTGTTCGTGTCAAAAGAAAAAAAGAACAGCAATCCCTCCCAGTCACTGAATCTGGCTGCTCGCTAACTCATCGGCCTGACTGGGCATGAGAGCGAGCCCCATCATCCTCCGTCTAAGTGAAGCGGGTATTTTGATATTCAGGAGTGAAATACCACACAGTTTGAGGGGATATGTCCACTTTAAATGAAAGAACATCTGCGAAACGTCCTAGCACGGTCCCAGCACATGGCAGGAGCTCAGAGCACATTCATTTCCTTCCAAGGAATCCTGGAAGCCTTTAAACATGCCTCCATGGGGAAGGGATCAGAGTTTGCGTTTTGCTAGAGTAAATCTGGACACCCAGGACCACACGGTGTAGACAGCTGCTCGGCGGGCCGCTAGGGCAGTGCATCAACCCCTCCAGGAAGACCCCAGCATCCACTGGTGCCATCCTTCCAGTGTCCCTCACATCCCTGGCTGAGACCCTCCCCTCTGCCGAGCCCTGAGGTCAGGGACAGGGTGGCCGCTGTCTTCTGGAAGCCAGCATAGCACTTGGTTTTGGAAAGTGCACATAAGTCTTCTAAAGAACAAATAAATGGGTGAACGGAGAAAAGAAAACAAATCAAAGAGAGAGAAAGAGGGCGAGACAAAGATTACGGCTGACACCTTGTTTTCAGTCTGAAAACTGAGGGCACTCGGCTCGTTGTAAGCTTATTCTAAATGGAACTTCAACATTGATCGTTCAAATGTGGTTTTAAAACTGTACATTGGAAGGGGGAACAAAATTATTTTCGGTCCTTTTAGGTCTCACATACATATAATGTAGCATATATGGTAGAATGGTGGTCAGAAGGGACTTAAATTTGGAGTCCATCCTTCCCAGGGCCCCGGGCACAGCCGAGCCCCATGCAGGCTGCCGGGCACAGAGCCGCTCAGGGCCGGGCCTGTCCTAGACCCTGCTGCCCGCAGCCTCCCAGCCCTGTCTGGGTCGGCTCCAGCCCTGTTGCCCTGCGGTTGCTCAGCTTTCACACAAAAGGGCTCACAGTTATAGGCTAAGAGCTCCCTTCCCGCATGTTGGCAAACTAATAAATCTCATGGCTTGGGTTTAATGTTCAGGTAATTTTTTCTTTATAAAACTTATGTAGGAATAAGCTCTCATTGGAAATAATTTGCACCAAGAGATAAAGCAACAGCGCCTCTGGACCCTCCCACTTTCCAGTTGTGTTTTCTATGAACTGTCATCTCCTTTATCCCTTTTTCTCTTGGGTTGTTGGTGTTGGTCTTCTTTCTTATGGATTGATAGGAGTTCTTCAGAGTCTGGGTAATAATCCAGAATTTAGGTATATGTGCATCCACTTCTGTATATAAGTAGATGGATGTGTAAACGTATATACATACACATATACATAAATACACATATAAATACCCACACACATATATAATATGCTGCAAATATCTTCTCCCACTCGGTTGCTTGTCTTTTATCTCAGCTTCTAGTGATGTGCGATTTTGAATTAGAAGTTTCACATTCTGATGAAGGCTGACATCACTCTTTTTCTGTTTGCCTTTGTGATTTGTGTCTTGCTTGAGGCTCTGTCTGACTCCAAGGTCATGAACATATTGTCCTATATTTTCTTTTAATACTTTAGTCTTTCTTCAGTAGGTAGCCAATTGCCCAGCACATTTGTTAATGATCCCTCCCTCAATGATAGGAAAGGCAACCTTGGCCCCAGATGCCATGGTCTCTCTTCAGGGGAATTTTGAGATTTGTTTTTGCTGTAGAGAGTCGCAAACTTCTTCTTCCCTAATTCTTAGAAAAGTTTACTGTTTGCTGCTTGCTTCTGAGTCTCCTCCTCCCAGCCCAGGTGGGGAGTGGAGGGTAATCTGAGTCCGTCCAGAGGTTGATCTTTGAACAAAGTTTTACTTTATCTCCAGTCACTATTTGCTAACTCATTTGAGAATTTTGCCAAAGATTAACATCAGAAGTACCCTCCTATGGTTTACACAGTCTGCTCCTTGGAAAACTAGGGCATTTGTCTGCCCTGCTTTTCTGGCATTTCTGAGAATGACTGCTTTCTGTGTGACCTTTCATTGGCCAGGCTCCCCAAGGGGAAACATCCACCAGTAGAAAAAGTTACACCCCTTTCTGCAGTGGAAATAGACGGCAGAAAACAAACTCGGTTTCAACTGTGACTTTAAAACGTGGCTCTTAGATTACAAGAGTTCACCATGACTCTCTGCCCTGGTCACCCCTGGAGATTATCATTTCGAATCCCACACAGCACTCAGAGGCCATGTTACTCCGGTGCAACTACTGTAAGTTTCATCTATGTAGGAGACTTCATTATTATGGTGGGAGACAGGGACACAGCATCTCACTTTCTTGGTTATGGGTATACACTCCCATGCTTGGACAGGTCAACAGTGAATCCTTCGCCCAGTTTTTTTTTGGTGAGAAAAATTGGCCCTGAGCTAACATTGTGCTAATCTTCCACTATTTTGTATGTGGGATGCCACCACAGCATGGCTTGATGAGCAGTATGTAGGTCCACGCCTGGGATCCGAACTCATGAACCCTGGGCAGCTGAAGCGGAGCGTGTGAACTTAACCACTACACCACTGGGCCAGCCCCCCTTCTCCCACTCTTGATAACTTTTCTGACCAACCCTCCTTCTAGCCCTGAGGATTTTTAGAACTTGTCTTGCCATAAAAACAAAGAGCCCCAGTTGCTTCAGAAAAATACCTCAAATGGAAAATCCACTCACTGATCATGAAGAGTTAACTACAGATCTAGAAACATGAAATGGAGACTTGAAGATGCTACACAGATCCAGACATGGGAGTGGAAGAAAAACTGCCTCCTCCTTTAGGGTTAAAACAGAGGGGGTCATTTCACCCTTGAATGTGAAGACCGGCCCCCACTGAAATTACATTATGGCATTACTGTTTTTCCTCATGTCAACATCCCAGGAGCTCTACTGTTCCCTGAAGGCACGATGCGGCAAAATGAACAACAGTATGTGGGATCTGAAGACATGGGCAAGAATCCTGACTCTGCCCCTTACTCGTGCGGCTCCTTGGACGAGTCCCTTCACCTGTTTGGGCTTCAGTTTTCGAGTCTGCAAAACGGAGAAGATCCCATCCACACCCCTGTGTTTAGAAAATTACACAAGGTAACGTGAAAAACTCTGCCAACAAAAAGATACGGAGTTGTCGGCACGCTTCCTTGTTTGAGAGCCAGGCACACTCCCATCTCAGGGCCTTCGTTGCTCCCTCAACACACGGCCTCACGGCTGGCTCCCTCACGGCCTTCCAGTCTTAATGATCTTTCTCATATGGTATAATATTGGCCAGGTCTACCACTTTTCCCTCTTGAAATAAAAGTTCAAGGCATTACAACGATAAAACTTTTATAAGAGTTTTTTAAGTTTTATAAATTTTATGAGGTTAAACCCTACGTTCAGATCACTGGTAGAAATCTCTTGGGGTTCACGGTCTTCTAAAACTGGGTCTGGGGAACACTAGACCTCAGAGTCAGCATCTGGGCCCAGAGCTCCCGCCGCCGGGCCGAGCGAAGAGCACAGGGTTAGAACGCAGGGCGTGGATTTGCGCGGTCCGCGGCCCCGGCGCATGCCCACAGAAGGACGGCCGCCTCCCGCGGAGGCCCCGCCCGCGCCGATTAATTACCTCGGAAAACCTCACCTGATATGCAGTCTATTCAAATTGTCAAAACTGGGCCGGCCTGGAAGCGTTTGTCGTGGACTTTATGTGGAGCAGAACTGATTGTGTGGAGCGTGATTTTTAGAGGCCCTTCTGAGGTGATTTTGAAAACCGGTTCAGGAAACTGGAAAGGAATAATTCCTAGAATCCCGTGTGACTGCTGCGTCCACTTACAGTTTCTAGCGCCAAAAGGGACCCGGGGTACAGAGGAGCTGATGACAGGAGAGTCTTGCCAAATAGAGAGACGGGGGCGGGGTGGAGGGGAGGCAGGGCTCTGTGCCAGGCTGTGGGGGAGGAAGCTTCTGGAAGTCCTCCAGGACTGTGCAGGTTTCTTTTGCTAAGCCAGTGTTAACAAGGATTTCAGTCCTGACTGAGCCCCGCACCGCACCAGGTCTCCCCTCTCCTGTCCCGGCCCGGCTCTTCCCCCACCTCAGTGCCTTGGCGAGGACTTCCCTCCCTCTCCCAGCCCAACTTCCTCTCACTCAGTTTCTCCTCTTGCGTTTCCGTTTCCCCTTTTTGGCGCGACGCATTTGCCTCCCTCCCCACCTCCCTTCCCAGGGACACTAATCAAAGAAATTGCTTCCCGCGTTGGGGGATAAACCCGCAATCGCAGCTGCAGTGCACGGCCTGGGGGACACAGAATTCCACTCCGCCAGGCTGGGCAGCTCATCGCTTTTAGTCGCCTCAGCTGCAAAGTAGGGTTAATAATGCCAGCCTCCCAGGCTATGGTAATCACACTAAGTAAGAAGGCTTAGATTAAAAGTATTTCCTAAAATGCTCTCCAAATGGATCCGAAGGATCGTGAATAAAATGTTAAAGTAACCCTTCTCACTTCCCTGTCCCTGCAAGCGATTGTGCCTCATTTTTCCTTGAGTGTAAGTCAACAAGATGTTTTCCGGAGGCCAACTTCCTGGTAACTCAGTCAAGAGGTATCTTGAAGTACTTAAATGAAACATGCTATTCTTCTAGCATTTTATGGGTCCATATTTCTAAGACTGTACACATTTCCTGCCTTTAGAAACAGCGCCCAAGGATGGGAGGGAAGTGTTTTTTTTCAGGACCCAGGCCCAGTTACCAGGCTGGGCAGTCGATGCTCTTCTACCTGGTGGTGTGTTATGCAAACGAGCCCCGCCCACGGCCTGGGCCTGTCACAGAGGCCAAAGACCCAGCTTCATTCAGCGCTGTCAGAGTTCTCAGGTCTGCCTGTTAAATCCCCTTTCTTTCTTTGCACCGTATGCCTCTTGCTGCCGGCTGGCATCTCTTGCCTCTCTCCCAGCCTCTACCCCCCGCCCCTGGTGGCTGAGTCCTGGGTTCTTAGCCCTGAGCGGAGACCAGCTGGAGAGAAGGCTTTGGTTGTATTTGTGTAAAACGCCTCCCACTTTGTGGCTGGGCGTGTCCTCCAGATTTATTTTGGAATAGTCATTTTCTGTTTCCTTAGGGAATAATGCTACCAGCATGACCAGTTTATTGGAAGGAGCCAATAAAGAAAGCAGTGGGTGGTCTTTCAATTTTGGGTTATAATATGATCCTATTATAATAGGAGGTAGCACAGTTTAGTGGCTTGGTCGGCTGGGTTTGAATCTCAGCTTTGCCATTTCTAGCTCAGCACAGTTTTGACCTCTTTAAATGACTTCATGAGGGGAGGGGGAGGAGCCGAGGCGTGCGTCTCTGCTGAATCCTGTCCAGCCCTCCCACGAGGCCTGCCACAGACTGAGGGACAGCAAGGACAGGAGAAGGGGGGAGGGGGTGCGCTGCCCTCTGGAATGCAGGGGCTGTGAGGAGAGACGGTGCCCTTGTCTCACAGCATGTACAGCCCAATGTGGGGCTATTTTGGAGCCAGTGCAGTTCTTGGTGTTTCGTAAGATTCAGACCACCCCGAGCTAGGAGTAATCTTTATCTGTAAAACAGAAATAATAATAATGGCAGATACCTCCTGGGGCTATTGTGGAGATAAATGAAGTAATGAGCGTAAAGTGCTGAGAAGCGGGCGCAGGACAGGATGAGCTCTCAACAATAATCATCTGGGAGACGCCCTCTGGGAAAGCATTTACAAAATCATTTTCAAAAGTATTTTTCCCTTTCTTTTGATTAAAGAATGTCCCAGGCTCCATATCTTTTATTAGAGAGCCACCAGGCACAGCGCGGTGGGCTGCGTTCTCTCGGTTCTGTCAGTCACAGCGCAGCCTTCTTCGCTGGCTCTTCCTGGCCGTCCTTAGAGTGGCCTCAGGACGATGCTCTGGTGCATCTGAGGGGGGATATCAGAGAGGCCTTCAATATCCATCAACACTTTCTGGGGTACTGGAGAGACAGCACTTTCTGCTCCCTTTTGAGGAGTAGACTGAGGGCTAAGGGTGGAGGTTACACTTGCCCAGAGTTCTCTGTCGCACCCCGAGAACCTATATATATCATCCTCCAAAGAGGTCTTTACACTACAGTGAAAAGAGGCAAACTCTTGTGAGACCTTGGAAGAAGCATTCAACAGCATTCTCCATACATTCAATAGTCTCAAGTCAATGTGAGAACTATTCTTAATTTAAGGGGAACCCTGAGTTGGGTAGAACCGTGGCTTATCCACTCAGCATGGCTGTTGGGGTCAGAGTCAAACCATTACAAGTGGGCCTGGTGCCAACAAACTGCATATGTCCATGTAGTCCTCTGACTGAACCAAGAGAAGTCTTGATAGGGTAGGAAGAAGATGGTCTTATATGATGAAACAAAGGGGGCATCTTGTCTTAGGGGTCTTTTTATTGAGATGTGTCATTATTACTTCATTGTTAGGCCTAAAATTTTAGGAAGGAAGTATTCTTCTGTCTCTTAGGGCAAACCTCTCCAGAAGGTCTTCTTGGAAGTGGTCGGTGGGGCAGGGTGTCATAGCTGGGGAGCCAGCTGTGCTGTGAGGGAATAGTGAGGCACTTGGAATCATAAGGCTTGGGGCCATTCTTTGAAGTTAGATGTGACCTGTGACTTACTGTGGCCAATGAAATGCTAGTTGAGATAACAGTGTCTCTTCTGGGAATAAGCCTGTAAGCCCAGGACTGGATATACCACATCCTCTTCCCCCTGTCACAGAGACTAATGGCACTGCTGAGGGGGAATTTCCATCACTCTGCACCCCTGAATGAGGGTGACATGGACAGAGCCTTGCTGATTCAAGACAGGCATGTAGCATGTGCAACAGATAAACCTGAGCTGGTGCAGACACTGAGTTTTGGGTTTATTTATCTCCACAGCATAACCAGCCTATCCTGATGGATACAGTTGACAGCCAACCATATTCCCTAACAACCACATTTTGCACATGCCCAGTGAGGCCTCATAAACTTGGGAGATAGGAATCCTATCCCATTTGACAGATGAGGAAACTGAGGCTCTGAGAGGTAAAGTCACGTAGCTGACTCTGCAACTGGTGCCTTAACCACCCACCACCCCCTGCTCAGGCTGGCATGTAGCAGGCATCCAGAACATTCCCGTCCAATCTCTCAGATGTTCACTCTTGGCTATGCAAACGTTGGCTGACTCCGACCCCTTCCTTCCCCAGCAGTCCTCTCTGTTTCTGAGATAATAAGAGGCATTTCTCATGGGAAGAGAGAGCGATCCCAGGAAACATACCCATCCATCTCAATCCAGAGGAGGCCAGGTCAAAGGCGTGAGGTTACCCTATACCCACCACTTGGTTCTTCAATGCCCAGAATCCCCCATAAAGCCACATTCAAGTTCCAGAAACAAAACCTTCCGGGGAAAGGGATAATGGGGCTTTTTCCCGGATATCGATGAGCTGTTCTGGTCAAATGCCCACCGGGTCATGTAGGTGACCATATTAGTTTGGGCTGCTGAAACAAAGCTCTGTAGACTGGGTGGCTTATAAACAACATGAATTGATTTCTCACTGTTCTGGAGGCCAGAAGTCTAGGGTCAGGGTGCCAGCATGGTCGGGCCCTGGTGAGCGCTCTCTTCCAGGTTGCAGACTGCCATCTTCCTGCTGCATCCTCCCAAGGCAGAAAGAGAGAGCGCTGGTCTCCTCAGTCCCTTGTGAGGGCACTAATCCCATTATTGGAGGCTCCGTCCTCATGACCTAATCACCCCCAAAGGCCCCACTTCCTGATACCATCACATTGGGGGTTAGATTCATTTCAACATATGAATTTGGGGGGGGGACATAGACACTTAGCCCATGACAGTGACATACAAGAGAAAACCGCAGGCCAAGCGGGGCCTGTGATGAAGAAGAGGAACGTGCCCCCTTTCAATCAGGCGGCTGCTATTCTGCTGAGCGTCCTCAGGTAGGAAGATGACCCAGTGTTGCCAGATCATCCCATTATCCAAGAGCTGTTGGAAAATCCAGATATTTTTATGTGAAAGGCAAGCGCCTTGATTTTTAAATCTTGACAAGTAATTAAAATACTTAAAACTCACATGTGCCAAGCAAAACATATCTCCAGACTGAATGTGGCCCCCAAGCCTCCAGTCTGTGACCTCTGGAAAGATCTAGAATCATTTTGCTACTTGAAGGCATGTTAGTGGGGTCAGGAACTCCTTGTCTAAACAAGGAGTACGTCTGGGAATCCTGTCGCCCGCCGGATGTGTGGGTGGAGTTGGCTGCCATCTGGACCACAGCCTTTCAGAACCGCCACCTGCTGCAAGGTATCGAGCTGACATACTAGGGACTTAGTTCTTGTCTTTGGACTTTGCCTCCCAGTTAAAAATAGAATAGCCTTGACAGCCTCCTCAATAACTCTTCCCTTGGTGAAAAACAATAAGTCTGAAGACAAGATTCTGAAGTAGGGCTAGTGAGTGGGGATGATGGAGAGATGGCTCTCTGGGGTAGGACAGAGCAGGGAGGAAAGAGAAGCCAGTGGTGGGCATACCTGGAGGCTAACTTGGCCTGCTTTGTGGTTTCCATTCTGGCCCACCTGGTACCCAAAGGTGGCCTCCAATGTGTGATCCCCAGTTCCCAGCAGTGCCTGAGAAATGTCCTCAAGCCCCAATGGAGACTTCAGCTGGGCCAAGGGAGAGTTTATGTAGACCCCCTTAAACCCAGTTCTCTCAAAAGCATACTGAATTTCCATCTGTGACTATTTGTACAAAAAGATGACTTTCCCTCCCCTCTCTCCACCCTCAATTTCTCATTAATTTCAAACAAGTTCTGGAGAAGGCAATCTTGCACACACTCTGAGAGACTGAATATGCAAATAAACAATGGCCAGACCACGTATAAGATTGAACTCGGACCCCAATCTGCAGCAACTAGCCCAGAAAGCCAAACAACAACCCCTATAGCAATCAACCTCAAACTGCCAGAACTTGACAATAACTGACAGCTTCCCTAAGTTTTGTCCCTACTTCCAACTTCCAAGAAGAGAAAGCCAAATGTGCACCCCTAACCAATCACATAGGATGCCCAGCCTCCAGCTAGTTGGCCTGCCTCCAGCTTCTGCTCACCAACAGCCTCCGATCAGGGCATAGCTGGGGCCTCCCTCTTTTCCTCTATGAAGCTTCCCATTCCCCTGCCTGCCTCAGCCTCTGCCAAACGCAAGTGATGGTGTCTGACTCCCTTGCTGGAGCAAACTCCAAATGAATAGCCTTTGCTTGTTCTCATTTGGGTGATTTTTGTTCATTTCCACAGCTCACACATACTCACACGCACAGTTTGGTTGGGAGTTGGGGTTCCTCCAGGCTGGCAGCCACGGCCAATGAGGTTGATTAAAACACCCCCTCAGGCATGCACCAACTTCGCAGAACAGACTCGGAGGAGGCCATTCCAAAGGGGTTGATGGACCAGCCTGTCCCAGATGAAGGGCAAAGAGGCCCAAGACATGCTTGAAATCACTGTGTTTGACCAAAAACTTCATTAACCTGGAAACAATGGGGCAATTGTCCCATGGCAGACAAAGCAAAACGCTCGAGACTTGGACAAGCGGAGCTGCCTGAGTGGCCTGGGCACAGATTTCCACAGAGTGATGCTGGCAGTCGAGATGGCAGCAGTGGCCACTGAGCATGACCAGGTGGGGCCCATGTGGGCGGGCAGCCCTGTCACCTCCTAGCTGGAGTAAGTCCCAAATGTTTTTAGCAGGCAAGAGGCATCTCATTTTCTGAATCTATGAAAATGAATGAACTTTCCACCCTCATCAAGTCACTAGACCTACATTAAACCCGACTAAAGAGATATGCCTTGGGGAGGGGACAGCATTTTCTCGTATAAGAACAAATGTTGTCGTGGATGGAGAGTTTTCAATACATTATACCTATATTTTGCAGGGAGAAGCAGTTGGAAACTAAAGAAGTAGAAATTGATAATACTAATTACAAAGAGGACTTGGGATCACTCTGATGTATTCCTGACTCCCTCTCTCACCAGTTTCTAATATTTTAAAAGCTTCAGGCGAAAAATTAGAGTTTTTCTCCAGACACGCCTCTACAAAGAGCTGCATTTAGAAGTGCTCCTTGGAGCTTGACAAATTAGGAGGGAGGGTGAGGGAGAGACCACGTTGGGGCCCTCTGATCCTGGCACGGGGCCCCGTGAACAGGAAGAGAAGGTGCTAAATTATCTTCATTCTTCTTTAAGAATGTCTGCCAATGGCTTAAACCAAGGTCTCAATTCCGCTCCTGTTAATTAGGCTGATTAGGCTGACCTCGTGGAATCTACCAGAAGAAAAGCAGTCTGGAAAGCTGCTCTGGCCCTGTCTCTATTGCTTCTGTGTCATCACGTGACACAGCAGTTACCATGGAGATTATCAGTCGTAAGTGGATTGTCCACAAGTTGAACTTGCATCTGACAAGTCAAATTTGTCAGTTTGGGGAAAAAGTAAAGAGGGTTACTATTTTTTTTTTCTTGAAGAGATTTCCTTAGCTCCTCACCATGCCCTCTTCCCCTTTCCAGCTGGGTAGGCTTTTCCACATTGTGGTCCTGGCTGACAAAATGTTGTTTTATTCTCTCTTGCTTTCTGTAGAGTCTACAAGAAATCTACGTAGCTGGCACCAGTGGTTCTCCGTGATAATGTCTGGATAAAGTAAAACACATCCTGTGATTCAACTACAGACCTAATAATGGGGCACCAACCACAGGTTTTGTCTCTTCTGTGATGGGAATGGAATGCCAGTGACTGGGTTTTCTCTCCAACAAGTATATTTAATTTCCTTCATTGGCATGAACTGCCCCCTCCCAACATACTAATGATCATGGTGTATGTGTATGCCTGTATATATGTGTATGCATGTGTGTGTGTGCGTGCGTATTTGCACTGCTACTATTTGTCCCTCAGAAGATAATGACTTTCATGGTCTGGCTTTATCGGATTAAAAGTGAAACAGCTATTTAATAAAGGCCACCTCATCAAGTCGACCGACTGGGGAGGCTGGGATGGAGCCATGCAAAGAAGAGAGAGGCAGGCTGTGTGTCTGGCCTGACAAAGGCCATCAGCATGGCATTGAGGGGAGGTGGGAAAAGGGGCTCCCCTGCACTGGATGAGCCTGCCTCTCCTGGTCCCAAACATCTGGTTTTACCTTGTTTCTCCTTTGGTTCAGCTCCTAACCAGGGCCTAAGGTTATAGGAGCCCTTAGCCAGGCTCTCGTCTGTGACGGATGACCTCACATTCAAAGGGCCCTCAAGTTTGAACGCCGTCAATTGGTGTGGGTGCAGCTGTTAGACCTGGCCAACACCCATTAAGGCCTTGACCTTAGATAGATGCCCTCTCCTCTTAGAAGCCTTCCTAACCCCCAGAGGAGCCCAGGCCTGAACTGGGAAGGTGAGGCCTGAGGTCTCACCCCAGGTGGAGCCAGAGGAAGACCTCAACGTGGGTGGAGAGGGCTGCGTCTGGGTCCAGCAGTGTCCCCCGGTCCCCTGTTAATTATAGGGGCCAATAGAGTCTCCTTTCTTCAGTCACAGAAAAGGTTCCAACAGATTCAGAGAGGCCTCAGGAGAGAAGCAGCCGCAGGGAAACCAAGAATTGCCATTTGATTCTATAACTCTTACGACAGACAGACCTGCTTCATTTGAGCTCAGCGACCAGTGGCCACGCCCCAGACTCGCGTTCTATTACCTGTGCGAGTTGTCTTTCATTCCCAACCTCAAGTTAACTCTGGTAACCTCCACTTTTCCCCTAATTTAAAGAGTTAAAAATCACCCTTGGGATTTTCTCTGGTTAGACTTCGGTCCAGAAATGTTAAAGAAGCAAAACAACAAGAAAAACCACACAACTATGAGCATCTCTTTCTTCTTTTTAGCTGAGGCGGGAGACTCCTTTTGTTAGCAGAGCACCTTAATGCATTTGGGGTTATGGACAGGAAGGCCTGGGGCCCTGAGGGACCAGGGTAAGGAGATCATCTGCTCTGCATGGAAAAGGATCAGAAGTGAGCGATGGGGGCCAGATGAGAGGAGGAGGAGGAAGCAGGGTGGTCCACAGCACAGCAGGAGGCTGACAGCCGAGGGAGGACAACCAGAGGCAGTGCGGCGATATTGCTTTTTCTTGCACCTCTTCCGGTAACTCATCCAGCTCCTCTGGCCACAGGGGAGGACCCTGACTGGGGCTGGACTATCCTGATGCCTCGTTCTGGCTGCGGGACCTGGCGTGATGGGGGGAGAATGGAGCACCCTGGGCCTGGGAGGGGCTAGTGACCTTTCCTCGCTGGGAATCTGCCTTGCACAGCAGCCTGTGGGACAGCAGGGGTGGGCACTGTCACCTCACCTGCTGCAGACTCCCAGAGGGACGGTACACTGGCTCCCACAGCTAGGACCCTGAGGCTGGTGGCTCAGTTCTATGCAGGTACTGGCCAACGGCTGACCTGGATTCAATATCTCGTTCTTCCCTGTGGGCCGCAGGGTCCACTACAGGTCCCTTCTCTCCGCCCCAGCCTTCCATGCCAGTCCTGCAGCCAGGGCAGTGACGCTCCAGGGATGTCAGCCTGAGTCAGGGTCTTCCGGTGGCCAGATGCGTCAGGTGAGTTACAGGGACATAAAGGAGGACAGTGGCTTCCACACAGAGGGGCGTGCGTGGCCAGCGGATGTGCTGCAGTGTGCCACGTGTGCACAAGGGACAGTTGGACATCCCCCATCACTGAGCCCCTGACTGGGAAATCACTTGCCTGGGGACTCTGCAGTTCTGAGGCTGCCCTCGGCTACACCCCTTGGTGTCCAAGAGGAACACGAGGGGATGATGGACACAGGTCTATTTCTCTTAGTTGGTAAGCCCAACCCTGTGTATCGGCCAAGCCCTGCTGACGGTGCGAGTGTGAGTGTATATGTGTACACATGAGTGAGTGTGTGTCTGTGTGTGCCTACATGTGTGTAGGTGTCTGAGTGTCTGTATGTGTATATATGTGTGTGTGAATGTGTCTCTGTGTACACGTGTGTGCGCAGGTGTGTCTGTGTCTGTGTGTACATGTGTGAATGTGTGTGAGAATATGTGTGCCTGCATATTGTCTCTGTCTGTACATGAGTGAATATGAGTTTCTACATGTGTGTGTGTGAATGTGTGTGTCTATGCATATGTGTACATGTGTATCTGTGTACACATGTGTGAATGTGCATGACTGTGAATGTGTGTGAATAAGTGTGTGAATATGTGTACGTGTGTGAATGTATGTCTGCGTCTACATGTGTATGTGGATGGGCATATCTGTATATATGTGTGAAGTATGTGTGTGCACATGTATGAATGTGTGTGAATGTGTGTCTGTGCATGTGTACATTGTAGGTGTGCGGCAGTGGTGAGAGGTGGGTGGGGCGGAGCCCCTCTCTGGGTCAGTTCCGGAAGCCTTGGGCTTGTTGCTGGCCAGTGCCCACACCCCATGTCCTTTGCTGGAGCCCAGCCTGCCTCTCTCCACTGAAATCGCAGGGTGTCCAGCTGTCCTGGGCTATCAGGGGCTGTTAGGTTGGTAGGATAAAGACTATGTTTCAGACCCGAAATTCAGCTGCAGCCCAGGTGAAGAGACATTGACGAACATGGCCTCACGCTGACCACGGTGCACACTTTGCTGAGAGAAAGCTGTGGAGCTGGCACAGCCCCCTTCTGTCTGTGCTAAGCCCCATCATGCACGCATTGTCTCAATCTCCCAACCATCCTGCCAGGATTGGCACCATTAGCCCATTTTATAGATGTGGAAACGGGGACCCACAGGCATGAATCCGTGTCTCCACGTGTGCAACCGAGTTGGGATCTGAGCTGGGCTTAGGGCCAGCAGGGCCTGCACTTGCTCCATGCCTACCCATGCCAGCCTGCAAGTGCCCGCCAGGCACACAGTCACTCAGGAAGGATGTCCGGTGTCGGGCCTCTGTAAACTGGGATGTGTGGACCCCTCTGTTTCTGGCCACAGAGAATGGCTAGCCCCTTCCCAGCCGACAGGGTGAGATTCTTCAGGCCCCTCTGCTCTGCTCTGTGAGTGGGCCTGACACTGGGGAGAGCAGAGAAGGGCCCCTCCCAGCTCCGTCTTCATGCCCATCTCCTTCCTTCTCAGCCGCGTAACAATGACGGGCATCTTCCAGGCCAAGGGCCTTGCTGGGTATGAATGAGGGGGTGGCTTGAACACCGGAGAAGAAAAGGCAGAATCACCACCCATTGTGTGTCTTGCCATACGTTATAGGGAACAAAGAAAAATGTCTTCTAAGTAAGGTACCCTTAGAAGGTCCCATTAAAAGAGAAGGTTTTTGTAAAAGCAGCACAAAACCCCCCCAATGCTTACAACATGGTAGTAGGGGGGAGGCAATGCCGTGGGACTGTGCCCTCAGCGTCAGCTGTTCATCAACAGGAGCAGGCTGCACGCACAAGCACCCAACTCCTAGGTTGTAATTTGTTCTCCTGAGCGCTGCCAGGCGCCCGTCTCTAGAAGCCCCGTGCTCTAGTTCTCCTTGTGACTACAGATGCAGGCCAGGAGCCAGAACCAGAAAATAAATACTTAAAACCAGAAACCTCATGTGCTGATGCAGCTGAAAGGTAGCAGATATGGGCCTTACGGAGAAGCAGGCTCTCCGGAAACCAGCCAGAAACCCACCCCCCAGCCCCACCCCAGATGCACAGCTCACAAGTGGCCCTGGCTCACAGAGGGCCACGTGCGTGCAGTGCCCGCTGCTGGCAAGGCGGGCTGATGCTGCAGGAAGAGCGTGCCCGCACCCGGCCATGTCCTGCTCAGGGCCCCTTCTCACTCCAGGGCCTCTGGGAAGATGGAGACTCCTCTCGAAGCACCTGGGGACACCCCCCTCACCCCAAGCTACTCAAAGACCCCCTCTCTCCGAGGGTTTGGCTGGTTCTTGATTTACACAAGGGCCCATCTTTGTGGAGGCGCCTTGGTGAGGAGCTGAGGGTCATGGGGTCAGTCCTTAAGGGGCTGTTCCCTGCTGAAGCCTCACAGCCACTGGCTGCCCTTCCAGACTCACTGGTGTCCAAATTCACACTGCCTGTCACCGGGGGGCAGCCAGGACCTCTGGAGGCCTGGTGCATCTCCCTCTCTGACTTGGCTCAGCTCCAGTGCTCCCCATGGCGGGAGAGGGACTGAGGTCACACGCATGGCCCAGTGTGAGCAGGCTCCTCACCTGCGTCTTTGGGGTGGGTGCCTTTGCGGGGTCTCAGGAGAGGCCTCCATCAATCGACCCTCCTCAGCCCACAGCAGAGGGAGGTACGAGAGGGACTACAGCACAAGCCGGGGGCCACACATCTGGGCTACATTCTCGGCTCCTCTAACTGCCGTGTGGCCTTGGGCAGCTCAACTCTCTGGGCCTGTTTCCTCATCTGTAAAATGAGGGTGAAAACAGTACCCACCCCTCAGGGCTGACCAAGGATTAAATGAGGTTTCACGTATCTACATAGACTTGTATATACACACACTCACAAATATGTACGAAATTGTACATATAAGTGTAAACGAATTATATATGAGTGTATAGATATATGTAAATATAAATGAGATTTTATATATAAATACATAGGAGATTGTAAATGCATATAATGTTTAAAGTACTTAGAACAATGCCTGGCACATGGTAAAGGCTCCATAACTGTTAATTGTTCTTCCTCTGGTTATTATTGTTATCACGACAACAAGTACAGCTTTGGGATCAGTCAGCTGGGTTCAAATCTCCCACTAGCCCCTTGACGACCCTAAGAGCAGAGGTGAATTTTCCCACTTGCCTAAGCCTTACTCAGTGTTGGCATTTTAAAATCGATTAGATATTGTGGGCCTTAAACTGTATACTTAAAAGTAGTTAAAATACAAAATTTCGTGTTAGGTATATTTTACCGCAGTAAAAAAACATATATCACCTAAATTAATATCAGATATTTGTCACACAAATATCACAAATGCATCAAACAAAGCTCATAATTTTAATGATAGTATTACTTGGATGAGGCAAAGTTATGTGGAAAAAAGGGGACTTAATTTAAAGTCAGTTTAAAAAAATTCTCCAGTAATTGATAGCGCAGGAAGCACTAGAATGTGGGCTGGGGGAGCTTGCAGAGGGTCCATAGCTGCGTGTCTAGGGTCTGCCATTTACATTTGGAAGAGACCTTGGAAGTGGGATCATGGCGGGCCTGGGAATCAGGAAGTATCCAGGCAAGATGCCCATATGCCATGACTCCTGCAGCTCTGGGATGGAGCAAGCATGTGTTACTGCCCCAAGGGCAAGCTGGCGGCCCTGCGGACGCTGCACTTAGGCCTCTGGACAAGACCTTCCTCATGGACAGCTGTCTGGAGGAGGATCTTTCCAGCGCTGTCCAGGAAAGAGGTCTACCTGCCTTCTTTCTAGAACTTTCCAGAAAGCATGCTCCAGCACACTCTCATAGCAAAATGGGCTTCCCTCTGCCCTGCTCACTGCCAGGGTGACCCAAGATGCGTTTATCCCAAAGCTCCAATAGTGAAAGGATGGTTTCAGTGTGATGCCTCCAGGTCTGAAGCTGACCCGGGAGTTAGGGGCTAAGGAGAGCCGTCATTCATCACGAGGTGCCCACATGTCTTCCTCTGGTTGCCCAGCCAACCTGCAGGGCCTCGGCCTTCTCACCAGGATAAGCCTGCTGCTTCCCACGATCCAGACAAGGTTCTGGGAGGAGATGGACAGGAGTGGTGTGGACCATGGTGGGAGCCCTGGTGGGCACTGCCGGAGGCCCCTCACAGGATTACAGCAGAGCCCATGGAGGGATGCCTCATTTGCTGAGCATCCCCATGTACCAGGCACCATGCTAGGCTCATTCTCATTCCCTCTTTGTCCTAATCCTTCAGAGAAGGCCTCCAATTTAGGCCTTACGATCCCATTATATGGAAGAGAAATCTGAGGTTCAGAGATTCAACAATTGCAACTGGGTCTCAGCACCAGGAGGAAAAACAGAATTTGAACTCAGAATTGTCAGACCCCAAAACAATACCGTTTCTTCCACTCTGGTACTGCCCAAATTTCAGCAATTCGTGTGCCACCATGTACCACACTTACTTAATATTTCTCTTCAGGTCAACTTTAAATTAACTCAGTTTTTACTTAACCTTGTATTAAGCAATAATATCCATGAAATAATGGATTTGACATGCAAGTTACACTTTTTCCAAATCTCATTAAAATTTATATATGCTTATTAAAATAAAATCGTGCACGCATCCCCTGCCACCATCTTGCTAATCCCCACATCCACCAGGCTCTGAGAAACACCACAGTCGGGACGTGAATAAGAGAAGAAGTTTATATGCAAAAACAGAAACAGATCCTGACACTAGTCTTTGGTGATCAGTTAGTGGATTTTAAGCTGGTCACTAGCGGCCATTCTGAGAATGTCCTGGCCGTGATCTCCTCTCAGGCTGTTGGGTGAGGTCTGTAGGGAGGAAATACGCAGATCGAAAGGAGAAAAGTAAGGAGGAAGCACCCATGAAGTGTAGGCTGTCTGTGTGTGAGTGCCTGGTTTGCTGCCATACAAAGAACTGAAAACCGAGTGACGAATAATGGTGGAAATTTATTCTCTCCCAGCTCTGCAGGTGGGAAGTCTGACTAAGACACTGGCCAGGCTGTGCTCTCTCTCTGAAGGCCCTCGTGGAGGACACTTCTTTGCCTCTTCTGGCTTCTGGTGGTGGCCAGCGGTCCCTGGCTTGTGGCTGCATCGCTCCAGTCTCTGCTTCTGTCTTCACATGGCCTTCTGTGTGTCTGTGTCTGTGTCCCCGGTTCCCTCTTTTCTCTTCTCGTCAGGACACCAGCCACTGAATTAGGGCTCACCCTACTCCCGTATGGCCTCATCTTAACTAATTATATCTCCAAAGACTCTATTACTAAATAAGGTGGTGGGGCCCAGTGGCATAGTGGTTAAGTTCACACGCTCTGCTTTGGCGGCCCGGGTTCTCAGGTTCGGATCCCAGGTGTGGACAGACGCACCACTTGTCAAGCCATGCTGTAGCGGCGTCCCATATAAAGTAGAGGAAGATGGGCGCGGATGTTAGCCCAGGACCAGTCTTCCTCAGCAAAAAAGAGGAGGATTGGCGACAGATGTTAGCTCAGGGCTAGTCTTCCTCTCAAAAAATAAATAAATAGGGTGGAATTCTGACGTTCCAGGTGGACATGGATTTGGGGGACACACTCACCCCCATCCAGACAGTGCAAGTATGTGTGTGAGCACGTTACTCATGGCAGTGCTGGGAAGAGACATGGGACAAACGGAGCCTGTTAGTGAGAAGCAGCTCCATGGGGGAGAAATACCCTGGCAAGAAGGTGCGGGGGACACTCCAAGAGTCTCTGGCCCCCTCACTGCTGGCCCTGCGCGTGTGACTCTAGCACTTTCAACCTTTGTCAAGGGAGGAGCTCAGACATCACCAGATAATCTTGGAGCTTTAAAGTTCTATGGCTATGCGACTCTGGTGGATGGAGTCCGAGGACATCCAGAACCGCCAGATCAGAGACAGCAAATGCATGACCACGTTCTGCCAGGGTCCGCACCACAGCTAGTATCATTAAGCAGTTCACTGAAAAGTGGACACACACTGATGGGAGAAGAAGACAGACTTCCATTAAGAGGAAACAGAATGAAGGGAGGCCCCAAAGTGAAGGGCACCAGGCCGCGGGCTCACTGGGGCCTGGGGCAGGGCCCACTGTCACTGCCTTCCAAGGAGCAGGTGGGGCAGGAGCGCTGAGAGTCCCGCACTCATTTCCTGCTGACACCTCCTCCTACTGTGGTTAGGATGGTTCTGGGCCCTGAACAAGGAGTTCTAGCAATAAGGCAGCAGAGGGATGCTGCGATCCAGGGACGGTGCGAGATGGGCAGTGGCTCACAGGGGGATGCCCACAGCTGATGGAGGCTGCCCGGGGGTTTGGCTGATGTTACTCATCCGGTAGCCCAGTCTTGCATGAAAGAGAACATCACAGTCCTGGCCTGGCCCCTTGGTTTCTACAGCTTTTAAAGCCACTTGAAAATAGCAACAACATGCCCAGATGCTGGGCTTGGAGGAAGGCTGCCCTGGGGTCTTGGGCTGTCCAGTTGGGCAGCCCCCTCGTGACTTTGCAGAACCTGCCTGGAGGCTCTGGAGATGTGGAAATGCTTTAACTTAACACAAGGGCAGAAGGGCCAGCCCCAATGGCCTAGGCGTTAAGTTCAGCATGTTCTACTTCATCGGCCTGAGTTCAGTTCCTGGGTGTGGACCTACACCACTCATCTATCAGTGGCCATGTTCTGACAGTGGCTCACATACCAAAAATAGAGGAAGGTTGGCAACAGATGTTAACTCAGGGCAAATCTTCCTCAACAAGAAAAAAAAAAAAGGCAAGGGCAAGTGCGGTGGCCTCTGCATGTGTCCTGGGGGAAGAAAATATCTGGAGCACAGGTCCTTTCATCATCACTAGTCAGGATGGCTTGGGATCCCCCAGCTCTGGGTGCCGACTGCTGCCTCAGTTCTGATGAACTCAAAAGCCACACTTGAGCATTGTCCATGCACCAGCCCTGGGCTAGGCTTCAACATACAAAGGCTTAAGGACTGTCCAAGGGCTGACTCACTGGCCTTGTGGAGTGCAGAGACTGGACACACACACACACATCATTTCACAGATGCACAGGCAGCATACTCCTGGGGCACAGAGGAGGGGACCTCCTGCTCCTCCTGGTGTGAAATGGCCTCTGAAGACCCTTTGGGTGTCTAGTCAGCTCACAATGTCCCCTTGTCTGGGAACTGCCTCCCCATCACACAGGGGGACCTCAGGTAGCCACACATATTCTGTGGGAACTTGAATTTGTCAGGCTCTCCAGAAAAACAGAACCAAGAGGATACACACACACACACACACACACACACACATACACACACACGCAAAGTGATTCATTATAAGGAATCGGCTCACGTGACCATGGAGGCTGAGAACTGCAGCCCAGGAACTGCAGCTGGCGCTGGAGACCCAGGAGAGCTGAAGGTGTCGTTCCTGTCTGAGTCCGAAGCTGAGAACTGGAAGAGTAGACAGTGTAAGTTCCAGTGCAAAAGCCAGCAGGCTCAAGACCCAGGAAGAGCCAGCGTTTCCGCTCGAGTCTGAAGGCCAGAAAAGACCAACATCCCAGCTCGAAGGCAGTCAAGCAGGAGGAGTTCCCTCTTCCTCAAGAGAAGGTCAGCCTTTTTGTTCTATTCAGGTCTTCAACTGATTGGATGAGGCCCACCCACATTAGGGAAGGCCATCTGTTTTATTCCGTCTATCCATTCAAATGTTAAACTCATCCCAAAACACCCTTGTAGAAACACGGTATGCAGAAGAACATTTGACCAAACATCTGGGCGCCCCATGGCCCAGTCCACTGACAAAAATATAACTATCACAGGCCTTAAGCCAATCAGAGTCTGTCTCCAGAGGAATTTTCCACTGGGAGAGAGATACCAGCTGGTCTCTGCCTTGGCAGGACCTGAGACCCAATGGGTAGAAGGCTTTCTTTCTAGACTTCCTCCCAGTTTCCTTCTTGACTCTTGAGTCCCACAAGACACCACCCCTCTGTGCCCCCGTATCTTGATCATATGCACACTTTCTTCCTTAAATGAGCTTGAGCTGAGTTTCCTTACCTGCACCACCCTGGGACCACTGTGAACATCGGCTCCTCTCCGTCAGGCCTTCCCTTCATGGTGGGGTCTTCATCAACTCTTGCCCGCTGCCATTACCACTGGGCTGGGGCAGCCCCAGCAAGTCGGCCTGACAGTCTTCCACCCTCAGTTTTGTTGTAACAGTCGGGGTGAAAACTGAAGACTGGGTTTTTCTGTTTGTGTACGTGTGTTTTTATCAGCAGCCACTCACTTCCAGAGACGTTTCCACCCGGAGGGTCACTCACCCGCAAAGCCGAGGCACCTCTCAGATTCTCCTTCAGGGCAAGTTTGAAAGAACTTAACCGTCAGATTTAAACGTCCTGCAGGTTGGAGTTTCCAGAAATGCCAATATAGT
The DNA here is from genome assembly GCA_031878705.1 of Tapirus indicus. Taxonomy (NCBI): domain Eukaryota; kingdom Metazoa; phylum Chordata; class Mammalia; order Perissodactyla; family Tapiridae; genus Tapirus; species Tapirus indicus. Next base: position 76,596,505 of record CM062923.1, on the reverse strand, counting down.
TTGAAATATGGTCTTAATAATGATTTTAGTTACTGAGGCTTCTCCTCCCATCCCTGGCCTGCTACATGCGATATAGTTAAAACTAAAATGTCAAAGAGGAATGATTCAAAGCGAAGTTCTGGCCAGGAAGCGGGCCTTGGGAAACCTGCCTTGAGGTGCTTTGTTTTGTTTCTAGAGGAGAAAAAAGTAGAGAGGTGAGAGGGCAGCCAATACCGTGGCAATGTGGCTGCGTTTCTGCAGGGCACGTGGAAATCCGTGGAACGATCTTATCATCACGCTCACTGCAGCATCCCGCTGGTCGCAGGCTGAAGCAAGGAGGACCAATGCTCACAACTGCAGCCGAGGAAGAAGCCTCGGACGTGAGCCGACTTCTCATCTGTCAGGTGGGGACACGGGGGTCCTGATTTGCTCCAAGGCACACGGCCAAGCAGTGGGGAGCTGAGCTTCACACACAGTCAGACCCAAATTCCAAAGGGATGACAGACCTAAATGGAAAAAATGACACTTTCCAACCATAAGAGAAATATCTTCCTGACCTCATGGTGAGGAAGGAAGGACGTCTTAAGCAAGACACAAAAAGCACAACCCAAGGGACAACAGCCTGGTCCTCTTGCCCACGTTAAAATTAAGAACTTCCTTCTATCTGAAAACAAAAAGGAAAGCTGATCAGAGTTCCTGGGGCCCTTAGTCCTTCCTACTAAAAGCAACAGGAGGGTCTTGTGGGAAGATCAGCAGTGTTTCCTCGGTGCCAGGCAGGGCGCAGGCCCCTTGCAAACATACAACCCCCACGACAGTGCTGTGAGGCGTGTGTCCCCTCTCACATGGAGGAAACTGAGGCCAGAGATGCCAATAGCTTGTCACCATCACCAATCTGTTTGGTCAAAGAGGACGCCACTTGTCACCTGCCTCTGCAAGCATCTCCTATTGATCTGCCAATTCTTCTCTCTCCCCCCAGTCAGCTCAGTTGCCCAGATGTCTTTTACAAAATGCAACTCAGGCCATGTTACCTCATCCTCAGACACTTCAAGGGTGTCCTGATACATGTCACATAAAACCCAAACTCTCCTGGCCTCTGGGGCCCTCAGTGACATTGTCCCTAACTTTTCTGCCTCACCTCTTGCCACTCTTCCTTTACCCCCTGGTCTAGGTGTGTGGGCCTCCTCAGGGCCTTTGCACAGGCTGTTCTTGCACCAGAGACACTCTTCTTACTTCCCCACATGGCCAACGCTACTTATCCTTGAATACCACCTCCTGGGAGAACCCTCCCCTGACCTGGGCACACTTCCTCTCAGCAAAGTACATAATTTAATTTCTATTTATTTGTTCAACATCTGTCTGCTGGAATAGACTGAATGCTGTAGAAGGGCAAAGAACAGTCTATTTTATTCTTGACTGTACAGTTAGCTGCAACATAGTGCCTGGCACATAGTCCATGCCCAATAAAAACTTGTTGACTGAATCCATCCTGAAATGCTTTGAGCACAGTCCCTAGCAAGCTGTGTGACCTCAGGCAGCTCACTGTTGCTCTCTGAGCCCCATACGTCAGAGCGAGCCTACAGTGCCTTCCAGCTCTGACATACTCTCAGAGAAACACTAGGCATGGTGCCAGGTGCTGGGGATGCAGCATCTGTGCAGCCCAGCATCGGGCAGCATCTGGTCTGAGTCTAAACTTGCAGGATTCTCTTGGTTTCCAACTTCCCTGGAGGAGGCTGGCCTCCCCAAGTGGTGGCCTGCTTTAGCTGACGGCCTCTCTGCCTGTGGAGATCACTCCAGGGGATGAGTTGCAGAGTCCGGGAAGGATGTGCCAGATCCCAAAGGCCGAGGTGGCAGAGGAGCAGCAGCCAGTGGCCGGTCCGTCTCAGTAGTGGGAGCCTCCAGGGCAGCCGGCCTCCCCACTGCAGACAGACAGGATGGCCGCAGCCCCGCCCCCTGGCCCTGAGCACCTGCACTGTGGGATGTTCTTCCTGCGTATATTCTGTCTACTTGAAGACTGTTCGAGGAAAGCGAACCTTTTCTCCCTTCTCAAGCTTTGTACAAAGCCACTAGCAAGTAATGAAATCTATGGCCCTCTCTTGGTGGGGAAGAAGACCTGGGCCCACAGAGGTCCACGTTCCACCTGTGCGCTGCCACGGCACCAGCGGAGCAAGCCCTCACCAGCGCTTCGACAGCTCCCCCTGCTTTATGGCCCATAGCCTCTCTCCACAGTCTTCTCTTCGCAGTGAGACATTTTACTTTTTAACTAAGGTTCTAAATTTTACCGGGCTTGTCTTAGAAGATCCCTGTGAAGACTTTCATTGCTTCAATATGCTTCTGAAGGAAAATAACCAAACACCAACTGTAAGGATATTTGGAAGGAAAGCACTGGGCAGTGTGGCAAAAAGGTTGAGCTACGTGAGTTCCATCCTGTCTTCCAATGCTGACATGCTGGGCAACGGTGAGCAGATCTGCTGCCCTCTCTGGTCTGTTTCTGCCTCTGCAAAATGAAGAATTTAGGCTCCGTAGTCCCCTGGCTCTCACCTGCTGTGGTTTCAGACCTTAGACTGGGCTCTTTACATGAGGCAGGGATGCTGAGTAGAGCATTTCCCTGGGGTAGGGCTTCCTCAGACAGGGGGGTCTCCTGAGAGGCCAATGGTGTCACTGGGTGAGAGGCTGGAATGGATCCTGGGCCAGGGTCTACCCAGTTCCTGGGAACGGGGGAGACACCGGACAGTTCCGGCTGTTCTCTGAGCAGCCTAATGTTACCTGCAGAGGTGAGTAGTCTCTGAGGTAAAGAAAGTGGAGGGAGGGAGAAGGGAGCCAGCATGGACCAATGGCCAACCAAGTGCCATGCCTGTGCTGGTGGGTTACCTCGATGATCTCATGGAAGCCCCCGTCAACACTGCAAAGCAGAGATTGTCACCCCCATCCGATGCTCGAGGAAACTAAGGCTCAGACAGGCTGAGCAACTTGCCTGTGAACACACAGCGAGGCAGTGGCAGGGGGAGGATGCACATCCAGGCCCGTCCGAAGCGTTCACCCCGTGCTGCCTCACACGGAGGAAGGGATGAGGACGGTCCGGGAGAGCAAGTTTGAACCGAAAGCCCTGCCCTGTCCTAACTGAGTTGGATCCTCATTACAGATCTGCAGACACACAGGAGAGCTATTCCACTTAGAAGGTCCTCAGACGTTTGCCAAAGTAAATATTCACTACAACCAACAAATATTCATGGGCACCCCTCCCAAGAGCCCGCACGTTAGTTTTGGTTCAATACGTCTACCTTGCAGACAAACACTTCAAAGGGAAAGCGTGTGTCAGGTCAGTGGGATCAATAACAGCTTCAGGGTCCAAAGGGCCAGGGAGTCCCCTTGGCAGCAGCCCCGGGGCCAGCTGTGTGAAGCTGGAGGTGGTCGGTTGGACATGCATTGACCGAGACCTTTCCTTGGCGTGAGCTGTTTGCAGAAAAGACTCCACAGACTGTCAAGGAGAGTTCACCAGTCACTGTGCAGGGCAAAGGCGAGGCCAGAGTGGGACCTGAGCAGGGAGCCCCGGGAAGTGGGTAATCTGAGGAGGGCGCAGCTGAATGGTGTTGGAGGGATGACCTAGAAGTTGGGGTACAAGAGCAACAAAGGTCTAGGTCATGGGGGAGAGTTAAGCTGAGCCAAGGAAAGTGGGGAAGAAGAACAATAGGGATGGAGCTGAGGAGGCCAGCTCATGCTCTATGTTGTCACTCGGTCCCCTGGGTGCTGAGTAATAAGTGCCGTACATCAGAAAGCATCCGCACCTTCCTAAACAGACTCACCAGCATGCGGGGCCACTCAGGATGGAGGTGGATTCCAATCCTGGAAGCAGAGTCTCTGCAATATATTCTTTTTCATAGTTTCCATGTTGTGCTAAACAGGTGGGGAGGTAGTAGACAGCAGGATGTCCAGAATGTTGCCATCCGACAGTGGCCATGGGTTATGGAATCCAGGACAGGATGCGGCTTGGGTCACTGTGGAAGGAAGGGAAGGCGGCAGCAGCGGCAGATGTGGGTCCTCTCCGGACGCACACCCAGCCTGGCTGGCCTTGGTGAAATGGCCAGGAAGAGGTAGTCGTGGCAGAAGTGCTTCTTAAAAGTGGTTTTTATTGTGAAATATGCCACACACTTTATGAAATGTGTCACATGTACAGAAGAGTGCGTGAAATGTATCCGAGCAGCTTAAAGAATAATCATAAAATGAACAGTTGAGTATCCACACCCAAGGTTAAAAAAATTATAGCATCTTAGAGGAGAGTCCTGAGGTCCCCTCCGCAGTGTCTTCCTCCTGCCCTCCACCCGAGGTAAGGACACTCCTGACTTTCATGTTAGCCATTCCCTTGCTTTTCTTTATAAGCTTTACTACTTACGTCTGATCTCTAAACAGTACATCGTTCAGTTCTGAGAAAATGAGTAGCAAGCACAAACCCAGCTGTTTGAAGAAAGGGCAACACGGTCATTAGACAGAGGCCCCAGGAGAAGGTCAGACGAGGCAGAGTGTCTGGCCTCAGCTTCCCTGATAATGACCGCGTTACCTGGTGTCCTGGGAACTGGTCCAAGAGGCTGCTAGAACATCAACTTCAGCAGAGAAACCCAGGCAATAAGGCCCCAGTGGGCAGAGCGAGGTAGCTCGTGTCCTGAGAAACCCCCACCACCTCCCCATCCAGCCACTTCTCCATCTGCTTGTGATGGGGGTGTCAGGGGGGAGGTGATTCTGCACACAGAGACCCCCTGAGCATCTGGGGTGGAGGAGTGGGATGACTGTGCGTGTCAGTCCCAGCAGGCAGGAAAGAGGGCGTAGGGATTAGTGGGACCTGTGAGGACAAACTCGGGTCCCTCTGTAGTGCTAGCAGGGAGCGCAGTGAGGCAGGATGAAGTAAGAGCCTCGGGGGTGTCCGGCTGGAGACTTCTAGGAACAAAGATGTCTACTCTAATGTTCAATTTAGAGTCCTTCAAATAATTCCTCTGACAAACACTTATTGAAAACCGCAGTGAACCAGGCGCCCCACCCACATTCAGTAAAGTCTATTACGTACACAAACGTCTTTTGAGGCTGAGTTTTCTGACATCAGTGAGGGTCTAGGGCTTGTCTCTGGGTTTGAGGACCCGGGCAATCTGAGGAGACTGTCACACAGCGGAAGCAGAAGCTTGGAGCTGGCTTGTGGAAAGCTATGAAAACCCACAGCATCTTGGGGTGATTCTATCTAGAGGTTTAAGGGACAATCTGACCCATTCCCTAACGCCTGGGCCCCTCTCTCACTGTCCCACCACCATCCATTGGTTCTTGTCATGTGCGTCTCTCTGGGCTAGTGGTCTTTCCGGGTGACCGTTAGCAACTCGAGTGCAGGGACCCAGCTCATGTTTCTTTGCTCCCACCTGCACCACTCACGCCTCGTACAATTTTTGATCACAGTCGAAGACCTTTTAGGAAGACCTTTTTGGAGGGACAGCCCATGACATATTTCATCACGATGCAGCTTTGCTTCAAATGGGACGTTAGTTTAGAATGAATCTCCTCAGTCTGTAGAGGAAGCGGGACGTTCGAAGGGCAAGAAAGGAGACCGCAGACAGGCGGCAGCTTTCTTGTGGAGAAAAATCATCAGTAGAGTGTGATTCTTCCAGTTGTGCAGCCAATTCATTTCCTCAAATTATCATTATGCAAACATTAAAGAAGGAAGAAAATTAACATTTAATATGTGCCTACTGCTTGCATTCTATCTTTGACTCCTCCCGGACTTTAAAAGAAATGTATCCCTGAAAGCCTGCAGTGCACCCAGGCCTGGGAAGTCTCGAGTTGTAACTGAGGCTCCAGAAGAGGAGTTCCAGGCAGCACAGAATTCACCTTCTGGTCACACCCGGACCCCTTCCTGTCGCGGGGGAAGCTGGGGCGCCCGTGGGCCGCTGTTAGCGGGTCTGTGCCAGGTTTCTCCGATGCTAACGCTGAGGAAGGAGCAGGGCCAGCCTGGCCCAGAATGAGCCTCCCCGCCCTCATCAGGATGGTTCCTTTTGGGAAACTGAGGCAGGGCATGAAGATTTAGTGGAGGAAAACCCCTCAGCAGGGACGGAAAATGAAATTCTCCCAGCTCACCCAAGCACCAAACAAACAAAACCCCGAACAAAAGATAAACAGACAAACAGTAAATGTCACACTCCACGCAAAACATTGGTATCTGATTTTCCGTAAGGCTGTGAGTCCAAACCCTGTTATATTAAGATGTGTAATCGCCCCTCAAACAACAGGATTTACCAAATAGTAATGACAACTTCCAGATTCATAATTGTTCTACAGTCTCCTGATAAATATTAAATAAACTCAAAATAAGCTTGCGAGGTTGGAATCATCCTCCTCGAGCTGGTAGAAGAAAGTGACCTGAGTGGAGAGAGTCCCGTGGATGAGGAGGGATCTGAGACCACATGTGGCTTCTGTGGATGTGGATGTGGCTTCTTGCAGGGACCCTGATGCCACCTCCAGGATGCGGGGACCCCTCTCAGGAATAGCACCAGACGTGTAATCATGTTAAAAACTCCAACGCTTTATGAAATTAGTCAGGTAGTTAGTAAATAAGGATTGCACCTCTAATTCCTTCTTCAAATCCTGGTTTTAGACCCTGGACTCAAAAAATATTGAAGCATTTGTAACAGTTGGAGTGTAGCCACTATGGAAGTTACCATTTCCTGGAGCAGAGGAAAGAAAACGAAAAATTGCACTAGAAAGTGAAATGGGATTTTAAAAAATCAATGAAGTAACCACGCTATTAAAATGGAAAATAAGTCTGATGTCATTCTGAAAAATAAAAGGGTTGAGTCACCTGCCGAGCCACTTAATTAAGCACAGGAAGTAACAAGAGAGCTTGAGTGATTTTCCCCGTGAATGTCAGTATTTCAAAATGAGTGAGGCGTCAGGCCAAGAGCGTTTCTTCTAATCAGAGAGTGAAATCGTTTCTTTTGCCTCAGGATATCTTGATATATTTGAAGTCAATGAAGAGCAAAAAGGAATATATTAAAAATTATCCCAACTGCACCCAAACAGGGGGAAAAGTCAGCTTTCTACTTCAGACCCCTGGGGCAGTGTGTGATGAAGACCACGGAGTGGGCACTGGGACACTTTGGGATAGGGAGGCACTCCAGGTAGGAGTGGGGGAGGCTGTGCCCACCTCCACAAGGTCAGAGGAGAGTGTTCAGGTCTTCCCAGTGTCCCCCGGGTGGTAGACCCTGAGAGGGCCAGCAGACAGGTTTGGGTTTTAACAGAAGTGATGGGACATGCAGGGGAAGCCTAAAAAATGCCTTCCATTCTCCATCTGAGCCAGTGTGGGGGTGGTTCCTGCGGGGCCTGGCTGGCCTCCCTCCTGCTTGCCCCAAGCACAGGGCCCTGCCCCTGTCAGCCCCAGGGAGCAGTAGTGTTGGAATGCCCACTCCCACCCCAGGGAAGCCTGGGGACCACTGAGGGGTGTGTAGGGCTCAGAGTCTGGGTCCTCTGAGCCACACTTGGATGAGCTCCTGGGTCACAAACTACAGTACTCTGAGGAGAAACAGGGTCTGTCCCCTGAGGCCTAGCGCTCAATGTATTATCCCCTCCCCCCACCACTCCCTTAGGTCATCCAAGGCCTGTTTCCTTTTGGCTGCTGGGATTAGCATAGTTCACACCGAGGTCTTTTGAGGCTAGTTGGTTGTTTTATGTTCGTTATGATTATTATTTAACTTTGCCAGTAGCACAAAAATGTGGAAACTTGAATCCCCAAGTCTGACCCGGTTTGGGTGGGGTTAGAGACTGGGCTTGTTCAGAAGAGCTGAGCACCCAAACGGAGTGGCTGCCGGCTACGTGCAAATGTGAGGGGCCCGGGACACACAGGGAATGGCCTCCCTGAGCAGCAGTGTGGTGTCCGCTTCCCATGACCAGTCCGGCAGCCTGTCCTGGACACACTGAGCTGAGCTGGTGGTTGAAGCCAAAGATGGGCCACACCCAGCGGCTCTGAGTTTTAGGCAGTGCCCTCAACCGCAAGGACAGCTTCCCCGATGCTAACGTGGGTGAGGCTCCATTCGTAACATCAGCCAATATCAGAAGTGATCCCCCAGGAGATTTCTTCATTACTCATCCTGAAGTTGACAACGTAGCACTGCGTGTTCCCATCAACTTTCTAAGCGTTCTCCTTCCCCCCACCCACTCCAAATAGGACTGCTCGACTGCGAGTAAATATTTGGTGTTCACAATTTTTAACCAATTAGCCAGTTGAGAACCAGCTAAACTAACCCTAACCCTCTTCTGAGGATTGTCCGGAAGGCAATATCTGCCATGCATTTATCTAATGCTGACCAAGCGCTGGGTTGCAAGGCAGGGAGCTTTGGGAATTCTAGGATACATACTAGGATGCTGGGGGTTTAGTAAATCCCTGGTAATATTGATTATTCTCACTTGAGAAGTCTTTTCTAATTAGAGAGGCCACCAGGGTTGGGGGTAGAGGGAGGGGTAACATTGTATCCAAGTGAAACAGAGCACGGTTGGGGTCCAGTGCTGCGGGTTCATTTCCCTGTGCTGCTGTTTTCAGCTGCGTGACCCTGGGCTGCTCACCTCCCCTTTCGAGCCTCAGTTTCCTTATCTGTTGAGTGGGACCACTGAACCTTCTTTGTGAGGTCATGAAGAGACTCCCGAGACAGTCCTGAGACGAGTTCTGCACGGTCCCCAGAACAGGATAGGAGAAGAACTCTTATCAGCTCCTGGACCAACATTGTTGTTCTAATGTAGTTCTCATTTCAGATAGTGGGTTGAAAAGGCAAAAGAGGAAATATGGACTGAGCTTGTATAGTTGTCAGTATAATCTGATCTGTCTTCATCTTTGCATGATTTCAAATATCAGGGGGAAAGGGAACATCAGTGCAGGAAAGAAAACACGAATCCAGGGCAGGCTGGAGACCTTGGTAAGATGTTCTCTGCAGATTGCAGTGAATGCTTCTCCAGAGGACAAGCTCAGGGTGGTCTTATCCCTGACTCAGGTGACAGCAGGGGGTCAGCAGGACCCGTCACAGGGTCCCTGCCTCAGACCCTCTGCCCGACATTCCCTGCTGGCCTCTACCGACCGGATGGGGAGAGCTGGGGGACAGGAGAATGTCCCTGGGGATACCTGCAGTGGCAGGGGTGGCATCCAGCATCAGGGACTCGGGGCCCTTTAAGAAGCCCATTCCCAGGGTCCACAGCCCCTCCCTACGTGTGCAAACTCTCATCCCCTTGGGATAGCACTGTGAGAGCCACTCTCCTGCCGGATGTGTGCTCCTCAAACTGTGAACCAGCCTTGAATTCCAGTCACCTCCACAAATTTCACTGAGATGAAACCTTGCTAATGTCATGGGGTCAAAGTTCAAATGTCACTTTGAATCAGATATCAGTCGATCATTGCAGGAGGAGATAGGAAAGGGGGAGATAAAAACTCAGGCAGCTGATACCTTTCTCCCTGGGGTAGCAATATCTAGCTCTTAATTCCTAATTCCCAGGAAGGCTTCTCCCCCATCCAAGCAAATCTGTCCCTGCTTTGTGTCTCAGCACAATCCCTGCAACTCCAGCCATCCTATTCACATCCTCTTTGCTGGTTCCGTCCGACTGAGGAGGCCTGGGGTTCAGACCCTGGCTCTGCCGCTCACTGGCCGTGTGCCCCACCTTGGGCAAGGTGAGTGCTCCACCCACTTTCTCATACTAAACAAGGACTGACTGTCTGAGGGTTGGCACGTTTCCAAGGGTGAAGGGCCCGGTATGGAGTCGACCTATTTCCTTTCCCTCTCCTGATCACCCGCCTGGCCTGACCCCTCCTCTGGAACCCTTCCCCGTGTGACCGATCTCAGCCCCTGCTGTTCAAACCTCACTGCTCCCCACACCGCCTCGCCGGGCCCTGGTGCTCTCCCAGCCGGGCCCTGACCCCTCTCTCGGCTTCCTGCCCTGCATATGACCCGGCACCAGCACAAATGCACAGGTTGCTGAGACCAGGAACAGGTCGCACTTGTCACTCTCATTCCAGAAGAGTCACTTCTATGTCCCGGTGATAAGCTGCACAAGGAGAAGGGACTGACATCACCAGACTTCCACAGTCTCTGCCCAGGGAGGTCCCTTGAGCGTTTGCCCTGGGGAAGCATTGCCCTGCCTGCTGATGTGCCCGGAGCAGTCTCCTGCTCGGCCTCTGTGGGAGGGATCTGAGGCTGCGGCTGCCGAGACTTTGAGAGTAAGGCAGTGGGGTCATCATCTTTTTATGGGAAAGCGGAGGATATTTGGGCTGTTCTGCCAAAGTTAAAAACCCACAAATTTTCCATCAGGCACCAGCTACTCCAGATGCACAAACATACCCTAAGATTCCTAGAGAGGAAATGTTTATAAAGCCTACTATGGGTCCCAACCCTTGATTCTCAGTCCAGTGGGATTTGGATATTTATCCAGGAGAGGCATGATTTATTATATGAATTGGGTTTTTGACTGTGCTTCATGCATTCCTTCTTCCTGTGGGCCCCCCAATCTCCTTTAGGGGATGACTTCTCCCCCATGGTGTTTGGTGCGGGTGGGAGAATAATCTTAGGTGCCACCCTCCACTGTGAAAGTCTAGGAAGCAAAATCCTTCCTATCCTGGCCTTGGGCCACTCACAGAGGGGTACGTGACCTAGCCCTGGCTTGGAGGCCCTCACTCAGGGTGACATCTGCAATGACTGAAGTAGGAACAGAGGGTCAGCAGGTACAGCTGGGACCCAGGATACAGCCTCCTCCATGAGGCAAGGGTTGTACTTCCCGCTTTCCCAGACCTCTGGAGCAGCCCAGGACCCCCTCCCCAAATCCCTGAGCCCCTCATCACCTTCCACTGCGTTCTTTTGTCTGAGCTAGCTGGAATCTCTTTCTCACAATGATGGAATCCTAACTGACACTGCCGGGGGGCACTGCCTAGCCTGCAGTGAGCTCCCTTAAAACTCTGTGCGGTCCATGACAGTAGCCTGGGTGTAAATGCCATCTGAGAAAGAGATGAGACGTTCTGGCCTGCACACATGCTAAATAGCGTGTTCCTTCTGGAGAGACAGTCATCGCTAATATCTGTGACTGACGTCTCTCTCTTTTGGGAGAGCCTGTGTGTGTGTCTTTCTTAGCAGCAAATTAATAGAATGTAGTTTCCTTTGCTGTTGCTATTCCTCTAAAAGAGTGACTATTCTATGCCTCAGGGACTCCTCCTACCTGGGGGACTTCTGATGCTCCAAAGCGCACCAGCGGCCAGCAGCTCCACGTTTGCCAGAAATGCACAAGGCCATTCCCTTTAGCCTGAGGAATGTCTACAGTTACCGCGGTTGGCATCCGAGGATAGCTCCCTGAGGAATCGAGTGCCCACCCTCACCCTTGACATACGGATCCCACAGCTGCCTCTGTGGCCGAGGTGAGGGCCCTCCAGCCTGGAATCCTATCGCTTACACTGCAGAGGGATGAAGCTCTGGGACAATTGGTGGCCTGCCATGGCCATTGGTTCACCCCAACATGCTCTCAGTGACCTACAATGAGAGCATAATCCTATAAGCCACACATTTCTCTAAATTTATCTTTAAGAAAACAAGTGTACAACTCAGTGGCATTGAGTACACTCACAATGTTGTGCAGCCATCACCACTATCGATTTCCAAAACTTTTTCACCACCTCAAACAAAAACTCTTGTACCCATTAAGCAATAATTCCCCCATTCTACCCCTCCCCCAGCCCCTGGTAACCACCATTCTGCTCTGTCTCTGTGAATTTTGCTATTCTAGGTACCTTGTATAATATTTGTCCTCGTGTCTGGCTCATTTCAATTAGCACAACGTTTTCAAGTGTCATCCATGTTGTCGCATGTATCAGTACTTCATTCCTTTTCAAGGCTGAATAATGTTCCATTGTATGGATATACCACATTTTGTTTATCTAGTCATCCTTGATAGACATTTGGCTTACTTCCACCTTTCAGCTATTGTGAATAATGCTGCAGTGAACATTGGCACCCGAGTATCTGTTTGAGTTCCTGTTTTCAGTTCTTTTGAGTGTATTCCTAGGAGGAGAACTGCCGAGTCATATAGTAATTCTATGTTTAGCTTTTTGAGGAACCACACGCTGTTTTCCACAGCAGCTACACCATTTTACATTCCCATCGGCAATGTACAATTTCGCCACATCTTCTCCAACACTTGTTATTTTCCGTTTTTATTATTATTATTGTCATCTTAATGGATGTGAAGTGGTATGTCATTGTGGTTTTCATATGAATTTCCCTAATAACTAATGATGTTGAACATCTTTGTATGTGCTTTTTGGACAGTTGTATATCTTCTTTGGAGAACTGTCTACTGAAATACTTTGCACATTTTTTAATTGAGTTGTTTGTCTTTTTGTTGTTGACTTATAGAAGTAATTTATGTATTCTGGATATTAAATCCTTATCAGATACATGATTTGCAAATATTTTCTTCCATTCTGTAGATTGTATTTTTACTTTCTTGATAATCTCCCTTGATGCACAAAAGTTTTTAATTTTGATGAAGTCCAATTTATCTATTTTTTCTTTTGTTGCTTATGCTTTTGGTGTCAAATCTAAGAATCCATTGCCAAATATGACATCATGAAGATTTATCCCTATAGGTTTTCTTCTAAGAGTTTTACGGTTTTAGCTTTTATATTAAGGTCATTAATCCATTTTGAGTTAATTTTTATGCATGGTATAAGGTAAAGGTTCAACTTTATTCTTTTGCCTGTGGAAATCCAGTTGTCCCAGCACCGTTTATTGAAGAGACTGTTCTCTCCCCACTGAATGGACTTGGCACTCTTGTTAAAAATCAATTGGCCATGAATGTATGGGTTTATTTCTGGACTCTCAACTCTATTCCATTGATGTATATCTCTACTCTTATGCCAGGACCATCCTGTTTGGCTTACTGTAGCTTTGTAGTAAGTTTTGAAATCTGGAAGTATAAGTTCTCTGATTTTGCTTTTCTTTTTCAAGATTGTCTTGGATATTTGGGCCCCCTTGAGATTCTATATGAATTTGAGAATAGGGTTTTCCATTTCTATTAAAAATACTGCTGAAACTGATAGGGATTGCATTGAATCTGTAGATTGCTTTGCATCGTACTGACTTCTTAACAATATTAAGTCTTCCTACCCATGAACACAGGATGTCTTTCCATTTATTTAGATCTTCTTTAATTTCTTTCAGTAATCTCTAAACCTTTCTTGAACCTATTTGTGTCTGTGACTTACATAATGTCTCAGGATAATGAGTGCCATATGTTTCCCTTACCCACTACATAAATTAGTCTTAAAGCCAATAGATGATGCTATCTCTTTCAATTTTTGCAAGCCCCCTTAATTTCAGTATTTTCAATTTTGGTAAGCTAATCCCAGGGTGTGCTATTGTTAGCCTTCATGATTTCCTTGATATTATATGTATGCCCTCTCAGCCACCACCTACACAGATTAAAAATTCTCACTCTTTTTGGTGTCTCCTCACACAGAGTTTTATCAGTTGCTGCTCTCCTAGTTCTGTTATGTTTCTGATCCAATAAGCAAACTTAGATCCAACCAAGTTGTATACTGCTCAGCCTGCTTTAACATTTGGTTGGGAGAGACCCAGTGTATTGAACAAGAAAGCCATAAACTCTTATCCCCTGAGCGCCATTCAAAAGTGGAATGTTGACCCCATCTCCAGCCGCCATGACAAGAGGCACTGGGGACCCACGGCCTTGACCCCTGGGGGGGTCACAGGGTGAGGAGCCACAGAGGGAGCAAGAAAACCCAGGGAAGCAGAGAGGATTTCCAGCTGGGGGTTTCGGGGAGACCCCATGGAGGAGGAACCACCTGAATTGGGGCAGCAGGGCAGCAGGGTGCTTAGACTCACAATTGAGTGTCATCAGAAAGCAGAGTTGAATTTTCATGAACAGGCTTCAGGAGGAATCTGAAACGTCTAAAAATGAATGCTAAATTTTAGATGGATTAGGATACGTGCATTTTTATGAGGAAAAAAGACCATGGCTTTCATTAGATTCTCAAAAAAGTAGGTCAGCCTCAAGAAAGATCCTTCCTAGCGAGGGACTGATCGCAGGGCTCATTTTGCTCGTGTTGTTAGAGAGGTCACTGGGGACGCGGGGAATTATTACTTGACGGGGACCAGAGGCTAATGCTTCAGGGGCTCTTAACTAGATTCAAGGTGGCTTCATTGTCCTAAAATTGTGTATTTGTTTTACGTTTTTATCTTAGTGCAGTTTTCAGGAAATAGTCACTTTCATTCGATTCTCGGAGGTCGTGACCCCAGTAACTAAGCACTTGCCTTCTCTGCAACACGAATAGTTGGTCCTTTACCACAAGCAGCTGTTTCCCAAAGCTCAGGGCTGATGAGCATATGTTAAAATAATTGCCTGTTTATTAATCTACAAATAGACAACAGTGTTGGCGTGTCCTTTTCTGCTTGTCTGTGAATGGGACTGCTTCTTAGCAATTCATGTTACTTTTCTGGTCTTTTCACGGCTAGGAGCAAATAAACTATTTATACTACAAAAAAAAACAAAGGAAAAACTAACATAAAGGTAAGTTTTCCTGGTGAGGAGACACAAAATGTAACTGGGGAACCGGAGGTGGAGCTGGTGCAAAGGAGGGAGGCCCAGGTGGGACAGAGAGAAAGAGATTTTACATAGCGGAGGACAGTGCTGAGTTCCCGGGCTGCCGAAGGACCAGGTGGAGAAACCCAGACTTTGAGAGAGGGACAGAAGAAAAATAATTCAAACTGGGAAGCTTCGGAGTCGACTTTCAAAGCTCAGTGCAAAAGCTTCCTTCTGGCAGGTCTTGATTCCCCAGCCTTGCCGGCAATGGCCGGCCCCTGAGCCCGGAGCCTCTTCCAGTGGGTCACTGAGAGTACCAGCCTCGCCCCTCCTGGGCTCGCCCTCCTGAGCAGTCTCTCTCCAGAGCAGCTTTGGACCCACAGGGACGCGATGGGCCTGGCACGTAACAGATGTCTTGAGTGGCTAGACCTGGCTCCCTACTTCTCCCCAGAGGCCAAGGATCCCTTTGTTCTCAGAAGGCCACCCTCCAGAGGACTGGGCTGCCACATTGGTCACGTGGGCATGACGATCATGCTGACTTTTCCCTGGGTGTGTATTCCAAAGATAAGCTGTGACAGTCCTCTAACTGTGATGATGACACATGGACGGAGTTCCCTGGACCTGGGATCACGCAAAATCTCCAGCACCTGTTGCTCCCAGCTCTGCCTTGCCAGGGGCCTGGGATGGTGGGCTCCCCTTCACTCACCCGTGTGCTGCTTGAAAAGCCGGTAGCAGGAGTGTTGGCAAAGCAGAGTCATGGGAGGACATGAGAACCGGCACAAAACTTTCGGTTAGTGTCCTGAGACTTCCCTTTTTGCACAGTCTCAAGTGACCCTGGCTTTTGTGGCAGGAGGAACTGTGGTGGGCAGGAGCAGACTGGAGCATGATGCCCCTCAGCACCCATATGGAGGAAGGTCTTCTGTGGGCAGAAGAGGCCTCCACACAGCGCCTGGGGCCCTGGCCAAGGGCTCCAGAGCAGGCAGCTGCTTCTGCCTTTTCCAGACCAGCCTTGGTCCCCGCCTGCCCAAAGGAAACAACTGTTCCCATTTTGACCAACTTGACTGGAGAGTCTGACAATTCACACCTGACCAGCAGTGTACCACCCAAGTCATAAAATGAACGTCATCATGTTTTCTCAGGGACAAGCCGCCTTTTTGTTTTCTTAGCTCTTCCATGATGGCATCTGCCGGCTGCTGAGTCACACTGCAGGTGACTTTCAGCCCACCCCACGTGTGTGAGCTCTTTGGCCATTTGCAGCCTGTGGTTCCCCCGTGAGTCAGTAAAATGGGGCCGTCACTGGGCAGATGTTACGGAGGTGACGCAGCAGTCACAGGGCGTGTGCCAGGGGTGACTTCTGAATCTTTGAGGAGGAGGACGCACAGTCAAGTTTATTTTGAGTAAGCTGAGTCATGGCTGCTTCAAGGAAAAGGCTCAGCTCTGGAAACCAACAGCAATCCCCAGACCTGGGGCACTGTGTGCGGTGAAAATTCGGAAGTTTCTATAAAATGTTTTTCAAGTAGAACCGGATCCCTTTTTTTCTGATAAAACTTGCAATTCTCTATAAAACTTTAAAAAATCAAAATGTAGAAAAGTTAATTTCTTGCTCATGCTGGAGTAATAAACAGTGGTTCGTATATTTAAAAATTTAAATCGACTTCCAAATTTACAGTTTGCTCTAAATTCAGCACAGAAGGCGAGAGGGGACAGCAGAACGGGGAAGACCCAGGTGAGAGATTTCACAACTCACTCAAAATGTGATCGAGAGGTCTATTCTTTTAATGTCTGCAGTGATGTGGACACATGCGGTTTGGTTGGTTGGTTGGTTGGTTTTGGGACAGAGCATCTTCCTGAAATCTCGAAGGAGTCAAATGAAGCATCTTTTAAGATGCTCTTCTGTTCCCTGAAGCATCTTTGCTTCTTCTAGGGTGGGTCTCCTCAGCCGTGCTGAGTCCTCTCGAGTCCTGGGCGGCTGGGTTGTGTGGTCCCAGTGGGGTGAAGGCTCTGTGGAAGCAGCTGGAGCGGATTTCCTATGCTCTCCCTGGTGCAGGGGGCTCACCCCGCTCCGGAGACCTGAGCTTGGGATGGAAGGTGGGCTCACTTCAGGCTGTGCAGGCTGAGCTCCCCCCGCACCCATCCAATGCCCAGGCAGGAGGCCCACACGGGGACCAAGACCCTCAGAGCCGGCCCCTCTTGGGGGAGCCCTAGGGAGGATGCTTGAGCTGCACCCGTGAGTGAAGTCGGCCAGCAGAGAAGCCAGGCAGACCCCATCTGTCCTCAGACCTCCCAGCCAGGTGGGAGCCCCCCTGCACGGCCTGAGGCACGGCCCCTCCTCTCTGATTCCTCAGACAGATAAATCCTCACACTCTCTGTCTCCCAGTTGCTTATTAAACCCTTTGGTCTGCTGATATTTCTCTCCCCTCCGCCCCCCAGGATGGTGTGACTTGATCACATTTGTGGTGGGCTGGTTTGGGGGTGAGGAGACATCCACAGGCCAGAATCACCCACAGCTTCTACAGGTCTCCCTCCGCCCAGATCTATTTCCCCGGGAAATCCCTTCACAGACCCCTTTATGGAATATTTCCCCCAAATGCTCTTGCCTTCCCTCACTCTGCCAGCATGGCCTCTTAAATTGGAACATCCCTAGACCACCAGTGTCACGGAAACCAGCGCCCAAGGCTTCCCACTTGGTCAACTTGCCATGCCCCCCTTGGTGGTAAGGTTTTATCTTATGAGGCCCTATCCAGTGGCTCTAAGCCAGACAGCAGAAACGGCAGAACTCTTGGTCACAGCCTCGGCCTTGCCTCTTGCCCTGACCCATGTCTCATTTGCCTTCTGTCCTGCTGTCTGTCCTTCCAGCTTTCCATTTCTTTCTGCCTCCCCCTCCCCCCTCCTCTTTTGCCCTTCCTCTCCCCCTTCGTCCTCCATCTCCCTCTCTCTCTTTTCCTTCTTCTCTTCACGCTCCACTTTTTCAGCCTTGACCCTCCCTAGGACCCAGAGCCTGACGAGGCCCAAGAGTGGCAGTCCGTATACCTCACGGGATCCCCTTCTCCTTCCTTTCCCCCAGAGGCCCAGGGATGCTTTTCTGGCTTTAGCGAAACACTGACCACTTATTCTGACCCTTAATAGGCCCCTCCTCCAGCTGGCCTAGGCCAGGACAGAAGCGCCTGTCTTCCCAGCTCCCCCTCCACCGCTGTCCCTGATGATAGGCGCAGGCCTTCTCACTGAGGCAGGACGTCATGGACGGTGAAGTGCCCCTGGCCTCCACCTTCAATCCCTGGGGTCGTCTCCCCAGCTCCCTCCCTCATTCCCAGGAACATCCTCTGACCCACCTGCCTCCCCTGACCCCGTTGGGCCAGCCGCCTGGCCCTCCTCCCACTGCACGGCTGGAACGTCCGAGGCCCTGTGGGCTAGGTGGCCTCCCTCCCAACCCAAGGATGTTCCCCCAGGGTGTCCTGTCACATAAATCCTTCCAAGAATTTGTTGCCGGGAAAGAAAGTTCTCTGAAGAATCAGTATATTTTCTTTCCTAGACAACAAGAGCTGCGTACCACTGTCTGCCTTTCCTTACCAGGAAGTTCAGAGCCACGTTAGTGCCGGTCACTGATGCAGTCATGGCCCCTTTCCGTCCCCTTCCTACTGCCCTTTGTCAACTTTATCCCAGGGCGCGTGTCCCTACGTGCTCAGCATGAGTCGAGTGCGAGCCCGGGAAACTCTGCGGGAAGGCTGTCTGGCCGCCCTGTGGTCCTGACACGCTGCCCTGCCCTTCCCCTCACCAGGTCCCGGAGGCCCTCCCAGCTTTCACACCCACTGCGGAGTCCCCGCTACAGATTGGATTTGGGGTCCTGCACTCCCCAGACTCTGGCCTTGTGGTCACATCGCCATCCAGAGCAATCCCTGGCCCTTTCCACCCCGTGAAGTAGGAGCTTTCCAAAGCAAGAGAAGGCATTTTGCCCGGAAGACGATCCTCGAAGCCTGTAGAGGCTCCTGGCCAGTGGACCAAGCTTCTCCCCTTCTCCTCTGTCAGCTCCCATTTTGCACCCCATCTGGGGCAGCACCTGGAAAAGGTGAGGAAGACAGAATTTTGATCTCACAGTTGGAGGAAGGGGAGCTTGGTGATGAGGGAGGTCAGCAACTGTCAAATCAATGTCAGTGAGCACAGCCACCCCCGAGGAGGTTCTTATTCCTTCCTAGGGTAGGGCTTCATCCCAGCCGGTCGAGGTGGGGTTTGCAATGAAAGCTGACAGATTTCTCTCACCAGGCCCTAGAACCAAGAGTTGGGAGGTATTTCTACAACTTCCTTCCGTCTCCCCAGACTTCTAAACAGAACAATAAACAAGACAGAAACTTGCAGCCAGCAGGGAACTATTTCTTTGAATGTGGCAGCCCAGCCTTTCACCAAGCCCCACTGCAGACCAAGGGCTCTTTTTCCGTCGGGGAGAAAGGCTGCTTCTTGTAAGCCTTGATTATTTTATTTAGCAGTTATGGTTGAAGCTTCGCCTTAAACAATAACTTGTGTCCAGACATTAAGACCACCCTATCTTTTCTTATTCATAGGCACACCCCAAGGAAAATAGAGATGTAAAAATTGTTTTAAAGTAAGTGTCAGTATGGCTTTGGAGCCGCTAACATAGACAAAAAAGTGCTTCAGATGGAGTGCAAAGTTTATAGCCTGAGCCTGTGGCCTCCACGAGCGTGATCCAATATGAGAGAAGAGAGGCCCCAAGGCACCTGAGGCCTCCAGACACCACGCTGTCTCGCTGGTTGGTTGGGTAAGAGTGTGTTGGGTAGAGTCATCCTTTAGTTCCAGATTTTGCATCAAACCTGCTCACAGGATTAAAGCCACCATTGTCTGCAGCCCCTACCACAGCACCTGCCAATCGGCCCACTGTCAGCTATGCGGAAGGACAGCACAGTGTCTGGTCCCCAAATCGGCCAGTTTCTGAAACAGCCTTACAAGTAAACATGGGTAGGAATGCACATTTGCTGGGCCCTGACTGTCTCCACCCAGGAGCCAACAGTGCACCCCAGAGCTGCCCCCGGCACTCATCAGTGCTGGAGATAATTGAAAGGCGCAAAAGGCAACCCAACAAAGAGGCAATGGAGCGTGGGCCCCCTGTTTGCCATCTCCCCACCCAAGAGAGAATACCAAGCACAGGGAATGGGCTGAGAATTGAGTCACGCTCCTTCTGGTCTTGTCTGCCTTTCCTGGGACACTTCTGCCCCAAGTCGGGAACAGAGTTTGGGATGAGGCCTGATTCTTCTGGGACAGCTTCTGCCCTTATTCCTTTGGTCCCTGACCCTAAATTTCTTTCAGGTCCTTGCGGAGGCCGGGATGTCTCTTGCTCTGGCTTTCTGTTCAAGCTGGGACTCATTTCTCTCCACCGCGACCTGTGTATTAGTCAGGGCTCTCCAGAGAAACAACCAAAAGGACACGTAGATATATATAAGAGGAGATTTATTATAGGAATTGGCTCACACGGTTACAGAGGCCGAGAAGTCCCATGATCTGTTGTCTTCCAGCTGGAGAACCAGTAAAGTCAGAGGTGTGACTCAGTCCAAGTCCCAAGGCCTGAGAACTGGGGGGCTGATGGTGCCATTCCTGATCTGACTTCAAAAGGCCAAGAACCAGGAGTGATGTCTGAGCACAGAAGATGGATGCCACAGCTCAAGCAGAGAGAGTGAATTCACCCTTGCTCTGCCTTTTTGCTCTATTTGGGAGCCCAATGGAGGGGGTGGTGTGGATGATGCCCACTCACTGTCTGGGGGCGTGGGGGGCAGGCCGTCTGCTCTACAGTACTCAGTCTGCCAATGCAAAGTCTAATCTCTTTCACAAACACCCTGAGAGACACACCCAGAGATGATGTTTTCCCAGCTATCTGATCCCTTAGCCTGGGCAAGTTGACACAAAATTAATCATCTCAGCCTGTCTACTCCCTCATCCTTCCCATCCCAGCCTGGGGGCTTCTCTTGTCCCTCCAGGGCTGGGTTAGGGCCTCCTCAGTGCCCTACCCTCGCCCCCCATCACTACACCGTGGTGATCCACTTGTGTGTCTTCCCCCGAGCACACACGCAGTCAGTCTGAGTCATTGATGTGTCCCTAGTGCCCCTCACAGAGTCTGGCAATAGTGGACTCTCGAAAACACTCAATGCCTGAAAAAATCCTGGGTTTACTCAATACAAGCCTCCAACTGGGGAGAATCAGTAGTTCAGTTCACAGTAGCTAGCAGGCAGGGTCCAGTACAAGGTGCACAGCAGGTCCTCCAAGTCCAGGGAGCTGGTCAGTTCTAACACTTGGGACCCTTTCAGGGGGGTCCCAGTGGAGCAGCTCAGGTTTTAGGTAAACTATAAACAGGTGGACAGAATGTGATAGGCTCATTCATTTTTCCAGGTTGGAGTTGCTGAGGCCAGAATATTCGGGTGGCCCCCACGCTACAATCTCCATGAGGCAAGAACATCTGGGCAGCTCCCACTCTGCCAGCGACACAAAAGCAGGCCATCCAGGCATCCCCGACTCTGAGGTCTCCACAGAGCCCCAGGATTTGGCACACACTCCTTCCCAGCACCCAGCACAGTGCCCCACCCAGGGTGGCTGCTCAACAATTGTTGGTTGAATGAGTGAAGGAAGAAAAGAATGAGTTCATGGACAGAGACATCCTTCTTGGAAAACTAGTAATGTAGACCTTTACATTTAAATTGGAAAAAGAAACCCTCTCCCTTAATATATTTAAATATATTCCCACATCCCTTATTTACTCTCCCACAGAAGTACCTGGAAGCATTGACTGGGATTTTCACTTAAATGCATCAGGATGAGAAGGGTCTGTGTGATGGACACTGAGAATGAACAAAGATAGGGCTGAACAACAGGGAGAGAAGAAAGGGAATCCCCGAGTGACTCCATTCATGTTAATTAAACTCATTGTAGAACAATGGAGGGAGACAGGAAATCAGGCCGCATCTTCTTTGGAAAGATCTGAAGCCAGTATCATAAAATGTTATCATTTACTGAGTGTTAAATGCTGTCACTATTAAGTGCATTTGTTATATTACTCTCTGGAGTTTGCTGTATATTTGAAAGTTCCGAAATTTTTTGCAGAAACAATTTTCTCACTTTATCAGAAATAATGTAGGCACCAAGTGGTTACTTCACGCAGCATTTGCTATAGGACCTGACAGAGTTATTTTGTTATTTTATTTAGACAGTGCAAAAATCATACTTGGGAGCAAGGATTCTTCTTTGAATTAAATTCACCCCTTTTCCTAACTCTCCAATTCAGCCTCCTTTGCATCAGGCTGCCCCCTAACCAATGCAGGTCCTTAAGGGGATATCACAGCCTCCCCCGCTGGGAATGCCCGCCTCTCCCTTCTTGATTCTCCCCCTTGTTTCCTACTCAGTCTTCCGCAGACATCTGGGGGCCCCTATAACCATCTCCAAATCTTCATTCTCTCACTTAATGATAGTAAGCGAGATATCTATGCACCAGAATGGATAGTTCTCAAACTTCAAGATGCATCAGAATCACCTAGAGCTTGTTAACACAGATTCCCAGACCCCACGCCCAGAGTTTCTGATTCAGTAGGTCTGGGATGGAACCAGAGAATCTGCATTTCTAACAAGTTCTCAGGTGATGCTGACACTAGCAGGGACCACGCTCTGAGAAACACTGTTCTGGAGAATGTTGGACTATCACATCGCTTCCCTATTCTGTGCTGCACATGCCAACGAGAGCGGACGGCACATCTCCTGTGAATCTAGCCTGTCCCTTCCTGGTGCCCTCTGCCCCCAGACTTCATCATTACAACAATATCTGGCATCGATCTTTCTCTTAGTCCCTCTCAGCCTAGAACAGATCCAATCACGTTTGTTTCCACTTGGTCTGGACCAAGCCAACTCTGGACCAGAAGAGAACACTCAAAATTAAATAAACATTATTGTGTGAGGAATGAAGAGGAGAATGGGAAGGAAGATGAAAAGAAATGATAAGAAATGAAAGAAGGAGAAAAGTAAACAGGCAAGAGAAAGGATTGAGAACTAAGAAGAAAGTTGATGTTTTTCATTCCCACTGATGTGCGGTGACCCCGGAGCTAGCAGATTTCCTGCTTCTCAGCCAGCAGAGAAAGAACAGAGGGGCCACTTCTCATTCCTGTATGCAAATCATCATCTCTAACAACAACAGAAAAATCACCAGTGTCAGAGAAGGATAACTGATGACTGGCAGGAATTCTCCCTTTTGAAAACTCTTAAATACAGAGTTTGATTGTCACCATCTCTTGTGAGGCCTTCAGATGTCCTCAGGGCCTGTCCACACTGTCCTGGAGGCCCACAGCCCCCAAGTGAGTCCCCACAGCAATCTGGGCCCCCAGGGCCTGTCCCTGGAGGAGCTGATGTCTAGACATCCACGGAGGCGGGATGAGAAAGTGAGTAGACATTTTCCACTCTCAAGGGCGTGGGGCTTAAACACGTTTGTCCTTGAGTCAGGAAAAGAATTCGTGGCAAACAGGACAAGGGTGGGCATGGGGGGAGCCTTGGGCCTTCACAGATGTCAATGCAGGGAGAGGAGGGAGGGGCCATCCACTCTGGGATTCCCAGCCCTGCAAGTGCACAGGAAGCACCTGGGTCCCCTCCACAGGCTCTTATGTAATTGTGAGTGGTGGGTCCCTCCCCTTCCCTCGGGCCTGCCCGTCCCCCAGGACACAAGCAGAGGTGAGATAGGAAGCACTTGGACCGGGTAGCCCCCCATCTCCCAGTGTTGACTGCTCTGCTCTCTGGACCCTGGGTGAGGGGTGGCCCTCTTGTTTCCTCATCTGTGGAAGGGGATGCTCTCTGCCCCCCAGGACTGTTCAGAGGCTCACAGGAGACACAGGAGAGGAGGCATTGTGTCAAATGTCAGGAACCACCCAAGCCCGGCACATATGAAATTGGGGCAGCCCAGAAAATTAGGTGGTCTCTGTAAACTGTGTTGTCATTGCTATTTCCTTTCAGATACGAGGCGTCCTTAACGCCTTCTCCCCTCCCTTCTTTAAAACCTGCTTGCATGCAACTCACAGAGTTAGGAATCAAGGCTAATTTGTCTTCTTCTCTACCAGTGAGGGCTCTGCCTTTTAACAGAGGACCAAATACGAAGCCACAGAAATGACTCTGTAACAGTGGACCATTCAGCCATCAACTGACAGATCCCAGGAGGGAATGTTGTCCAGGGGGAAGACTTCCCAGGCTTTCAGAGCACCTCAGGCTGTCCCTGCCTGTTCCACAGAAAGGCTGGCCCCCAAGGTGGGGTGTGGTTAGAATCATCCCCTGGAGGCTGACCGGCCAAGGAGGGGATGTGGGTCTGCCTTTGGCACCTCTCCCAGCCCCAGTCAGGGCCCCATGCATCAGACCTCCCTTTCCTGTCTCTGGCGCCACATCACGTGGTCACTGCCCTGCCTAGTTGGTCCTACCAAGAGGCCAGGGTTTCACTGAAGCCGGGTAGTACAGTGGTTAGCTTGGGCAACAGACAGGCTCTACCTCCATGGGCAAGTGCCAAAAGCTGTCTCTGCCTCCTTTTCCTCACCCGAGAAACTGGAAGAACAGCCCCTTACCTTTTCATCTCCCCTCACCACCTGCAGTGCCTCTGCAGCACAGACTTATTCTGAGCATTTCACACGCTAAGCGCGGCTCATAGCAATCAGACTAAGTGGATACTTCTGTCGTCCTTGCAGCGTGGGTAGGGACACTGAGGCCCTGAGAGGTCAGAGGTTAAGGTGTGGAGGTGGGATCTGAACCCACGAGGTATGCCTCCAGCAGCCCAGCTCCTTATTCTTCGCTACCTCCCTCTGCAAACCTGATCAAGAACGTGGGTTTTTCTGGGCTTACCTTTCGTCTCCAGCCCATCCTGGATGAGGACCACCTGCAGCCTGTTCGCTCTCGGCAGGCGTGTAGACAGGGCCCCCGCCCTCCTAAGGAGGCTTTTGAACCTGACTTTGATGGTAGGAAGCAAAGAAAAGGAACCAAGGGGAGGAGGTGGCAGCTAATTTTGGATCAACAAGCCCTTGCTTTGTCCTCAAATCGCTGGTGTGGGGTCACTGCCAGGTATCCCGGTAGACCTGTGTAACAAGTCCCTTTCCCTCCCTGGCCTCAGCATCCTCCTTGGATGGCTGGCGCTGTTCTCGAAGGCCCCACTAGCTGTAAGACAACTTCAGCAACCTGCCGGGGAGGGGAGATAACGGGCACACAAAGGTGGTTGGTAAGACATGTCCGGCTGGTTATAGCAAGACCTCCCACCCCGTCGGTTGGCAGGAGTAAGGGACCGGAGAGCCCCAAGCGTCTCAGAAGGAAACAAACCAGCCCTTTTGTGTTTAGGGCCCTTTCTCTCAGCGGGTACACCTCCTGGATTAGAGCCCCTCTTCTCATAAAAAATGCCCGAATGACATTACCAACTGTCTCCGCAGCGCCGCCACAGGGTCTTTAGCATCTCAGTAGAAGCTCTCGGGACGTTTTCAGAGAGAGGAAATTCCCAAAGAATTCTGTCTCCAATTCTATATGTCGGGGGGCATCAGCGTGGGATGAAAAACTGGGTCACCGGTGAGCGGTACACGGACAAGGGAGGGCTGTCTGTGACTGAGCCTTCCTTGTCGCTAGTCACGGTGTTGGGCGAGCAGCTGGGAGGACGGTGCGAGAGCTGAGAGGCCTGCAGTTGGGGGTGACCAAGCTCCTTGAGCTCAGTGAAGCAGATGGGCTGACAGGCGAGCAGGCCGCTCTGTGGAAAGGAACGCTGGCCTGTCTTCGGAAGGAAGCTGTCAGGGTGCTCGGTGTAGAAGGTCTACACATCAGTCATTTGTGAACCCCCTTACTTTTTTAATTAATTTTTTTGCTTATTAACTCAAAGTGACAGAACAGCAATTTGGTTTCTAAAGTTTTTAAACACCATATAAAATATTCTTTGTGAGGCAATGAGGATTCTGTGGCTATTCTCAACTTTGCAAACCCAAGTATATTCTTTTAAGTAAACTTTTTACCAAAATAAAACATACATAGAGAAAAGATAAGCATAAAAGCCTGATGAATTTTCACAAAATAGACAAACCTGTGAAATCACTGACCAATCAAGAAACAGAACATTACAGGCACCACAGCAGCCCACCTTGTGCCTCCTTCCGGTTACATCCCCCAAATAACTACCATCTTGACTCCTATCCCTATTGATTAGCTTTGTCTGTTCTTGAACTTTGTGTAAATGGAACCATTCAGGGTATCCTCTTGGTTGTCAGGCTTCTTTTGCTGAGCATGAAGATTTCAGTTCTGTTACTGTGGGTTGCATTAGACTGTTCAATTTCATTGCTTAAGTACACCACAATATATATATCCATTCCACTGTTGATGGAAGTTTGGGTTGTTTCCAGTCTTTGGTTACTATACCTAGATAATTATGAGCATTTTTGTACATCTTCAGTGCACGTATGAATGTGTTTCAGTTGGGTGTATACCGAGGAGCAGAATTGCTGGGTGAGAGGATACATAATTCTCAGCTTGTAGCAGATACCGTCAAACAACTTTCCAAGTGATTGCACAATTTAGACCCCTCCCAGCCTGTGGACGACAGCTGCTGTTGCCCCACATCCTCACTAGCACTTAATATTATTAATCTGTTCGTTTTCTGCCACTCTAGTGGGTGCGCAGTGGCATCGCCCTGTGATTTTAGTTTGCACTCCCCTGCTCACCTATACGAGTCAACTGTATAACCTCTTTTGTGAAGTGCTTGTTCAAGTCTTTTGCCCATTTTTTCTATTGGGTTATTAATGATTTATGAAAATTTTTAATATATTCTGGATACAAGTCCTTTATCAGGTTTATGATTTGCAAA
Source organism: Tapirus indicus (assembly GCA_031878705.1). Classification (NCBI taxonomy): domain Eukaryota; kingdom Metazoa; phylum Chordata; class Mammalia; order Perissodactyla; family Tapiridae; genus Tapirus; species Tapirus indicus. The sequence goes on along the minus strand of CM062923.1, from coordinate 76,570,104 downwards.
TATCTTCTCTCACTCTGTGGCTTGCGTTTCACTCTCTTAACAGTGTCTTTGGATGAACAGAAGTTCTTAGTTTTAATGAATTCCAATTTATCAATCTTTTCCTTTGTGCTTAGGGCCTTTTGTATTATGTTGGACAACATTTTTTCACATCCAAGATCATGAAATTATTCTCTGACGTTATCTCTTAGAAGTTTTATTATTTTACCTTTCACGTTTACATCTACAATCTGCCTGATTTGATTTTTGTGTGTGGTGTGAGGTAGGGTCAGGATTCATTTTTTTAAATGTGAATATCCAATTGACCCAGCAGAGTTTATGAAAAAATCATCCATCCATCCCGTCCTCACTGCACTGCACTGTCCTTTCATCACAAATCAAGTAACTGAATATGTGTGGTCTGTCTTCTAGGACTCTCTTGCCTGTTCCATTGATCTGTTTGTCTATGCTTATACAAATCTCACACTGTCTTATTTACTAAAGCTTCAGAATAAGTCTTGACAAATGTTCTTATTCAAGATTGTTTGGGTTCTTTAATTTTCCAAATAAATTATAGAATAAAGTTTATTCTAAAACTAAAATAAACAAAATTCTACTAGAATTTTTTGTTGAAATTGTACCAGCTGTATAGATCACTTTGGAGAGAACTGACTTTAACAATATTGTCTTTCGTTCCATAAATATTTGTTTAGGATTCTTTTAATTTCTCTCAATAACAATCTTATAGTTTTCAACTAAGTTTCATTAGATTTATTTCTTTGTATTTTTTAAAGACTTTTTTAGAGCAGTTTTAGGTTCATAGCAAACTAGAGAGGAAGGTACAGAGATTTCCCATATACCACCTTGCCCCCACACATGCAGAGCCTCCCGCATAATCAGCATCTCCCACCAGAGTGGTACATTTGTTACAACTGATGAATCGACATTGATGCATCATTATCACCCAAAGTCCATAGTTTACATTAGAGTTCACTCTCGGTGTTGTACCTCTATGAGTTTGCACAAATGTATGATGACATGTGTATCCACCATTATAGGATCACACAGAGTATTTTCACTGCCCTAAAAATCCTCTGTGCCCCATGCACTCTCTGCATTTTTGGTACTACTATAAATGATATTATTTAATTTTTTTTATTTTCCAATTATTTGTCACTATTTGATTAGTCCTCCTAAGTTGATTAAACAACCCCTCTGCAGTGTGGTTGATGCTACTAATTTGTGAATGAAAGTTATCACTCACTTTTAGAGAATTTTTTCAGTCCATTTTCTCTCTGTTATTCAGGGTGGGTGATTTCTATTGTTCATTCCTCAATTTCACTGATTCTACCTTCTGTCGTATCCATTCTACTACTGAGCCCATCTAGTGAGTTTTTTATTTCTGTTACTGTATTTTTCAGTTCTATAATTTCCACTTCATTCTTTTTTATAACTTCTATTTCTATTCTGTTTCTTTGCTGAGATTTTTCTATCCTTCCACCTGTTTCAAGGGAATTTGTAATTGCTTTCTGAAGCATTTTTATGATGGCTGCTTTAAAGTCTTAGTCAGATACTCCACCACCTGCTTTATTTCAGTGTCAGTGTCAGCCAATTGTCTTTTCTCATTTAAGTTCTTTTCCTGGTTCTTAGAATGAAGTGTATTTTTTAATTGTATCTGGACATCTTGCCTTTTATATTAGGAGACACTGGGTCTCGTTTGAATCTTTTTAAAAAAATTTTTAAGCAGGATGTCCCCCTGTTTAGGTTTAGCAAGCAGGTCCTGGCCTAGTTTAGTGGGCTGTTGGTCCAATGACAATTTAATTTCAGAGCCTTTGTCATACTATTACCGTCTACTGGGGCTCCCATGGTCCTTCCTGCTGCCACCTGAAGTGCTGAGGGAAATTCCTCAGGCTGGTCCTCCTGGTGCCTCTAGATGGGGGAAGGGAATCTCAGATCCATGGAGACCAATAGCGTTTCTTCCAAGGCTGGGCTGCTTTTTACAGTGTAATTCCCTTTGTTGGCACCACTTGATCACCCCAGGTGTCTGTCAGTGAGGGAGGAGAATCTCAGGCTCACCGGGAAGGGGCAAGAATGAATCTACCTTGGCTGTCTTCTGGTGCCAGGTTGGCCATCAGGAAGTGCCAGGCCTAGATCACCTTCCCCTAATGGATGCAGGGATAGTAAGACACCCTACCGCCATGTTGTTCCCCCAGTCCTAGGATCTCTAACTAGCTCCCCTTTCTCTTTCCACCTTTCGGAGTTTTCCTTTGGTTGCCTCTTGCTTTATTTCCAGAGTTCATCATTGTACCTAGGCAGGAAGAGAGAAACGAGTTTATCCTATTTTGTCTGGACTGGAAGTCTTTTCAATAACTATTGAATGAAAGAATTCATTGACCGTATCAGGGATGAGTTCATCTTGAATACAATTCATTGGCCTAAATATAGCCAGGCTATAAAAAGGAAATAAACCACAGACTCTTAGAATTGGTAGGATCTTAGACCTTAGTCTACCCTCCTTCACAAAGGAGGCATTTTTTTCATAGAGCACCCCAACATACAGACAGCCCATCACTTCCGCCATACCATGGGATCATGGGAATTATCCAACTAGCGGCTTCCTTGTTGCACTCTGGGCAGAAATAGTCAAGGAAAACTTCATGGATCCATCATGTAGAACTAGAGAGAAAGAGGCAGAGTTGTCTATTTTAATTTCTGTAACTAGCATATTTCAGGACAATGCATGAACAGCCAGTAAAGATGAAAGCAGATTATGGATGAAAAGAATACACGTGGAGAAGAGAGAAAGCAAAGCAAGTAATCTTTTCAAACATACATTTTCACTGCTTCTCAGCTCAAAAAAAGGAGGCAGGAACCTGCTGTCCAAAGCAGGAAATATTAGGAAACACCAGCTGAGAAACTGCCCTCTTGGCACCCGCAAGCCCCAGCTGGCCCTCTGACCCCACTCCTATTTTAAGTCCATGACGCACAGTCAAGCTTTCCTTTTCTGCACCTGAAAGAATGACTTCAGTCCAGACTGGGTCCTTATTAGAAGTGAGAGAGTTATTTTTAGACCTGAGCACGTAGTTTGCCTCAGCCTAATCTGTGGATCCTTCAAGGAAACGAAAGGATGACTCTGTGTAACATCCCACATGGTGTCCTATCAAAGGGAACCTTATTTCTCAGACAGTTTGTTAGTTTGGAGACATTTGCCACTGCCAAGGATGACTCTTGGTTCCCCCACTGCCTTCACCAGCCTGTGCTCTGAGCTTCCCACACCAGATTATACCCACCTTGCCAGTGGGAGTGAGCCCCTATGCCAAGCTATTCCTGCCCTCACAAGCTTACCTTCTCTGGAAACTATGAGAACACAGCCAAATCTGGATTCTATTGCTTACAAGCTGTGTCTTTGGGCAAATTACTTCTTGGGGCCTAGTTTCCTAATCTACATAAGTGAGACTAATAACTCATGGTTATATGGACTAAGTACAAGGTAAAAAGCAATCCATGGTGCTGGCAGTAGGAAGTGCTCAACAAATTCTATAATAATATTATTATTACATTCTCAGATTTCTCAAAACACCTTTGTGTGTTGTTTCATCTGGTCTTAACAAGAATCCCATAAGAGAGGGGTTATTGTCCCCACTTTATAAATGAAAGCAGTGAAGCTCAGAAGGGTTGAGTGAGTTGACAAGTCACAGGACCACTGAACAGAGGAATTCAGGTCTCTTGGCTCCAGTGACAGTGCCTGGGGGCAGCACAGCACATAGTGCACTATCACATACAACAGCAGCAACAGCAGCAGTACCTGCAGTAAGAACAGTGATCAACTGTCTACACACTTGCTCTCATTTAATGTCACAACTTCTCTAGGCTCTGGGTTCTATCATAAACCCCATTTCAGGTGAGGGGACCAAAGTTCAGAGAGATCTAGGAAGGTGCCCAGGGGCACCCAGCTGGGAATGGTGATTTGAAGTGTCCACCTGGTCTACCACGCCCAAGCTATGTTCTCAGCCCCCTGTGCCACTGTCTACTGCAGCAAACCCCTAAGAACAACTGGAAGTACTTGCCTGTCAATGCAGCCAGTGGAAGGAGGACAACCTATTTTTCATAGATTCCTTGGGATTTTCCATGTTGCCTGCAACAAGAGATACAGTTTTATTTATTCTTTTTCAATCTGTATGACTTTTATTTCTTTTTCCTGCCTTAGTGCAGTGGCTAGAACTTCTAGTAAGAATGGTGTTGGATAAGAACGGTGAGAGCAGACATCATTGCCTTGTTAGAGATCTTAGAGGGAATGCACTCAGTCTTTCAGCATTAAATATAATGTTTGATGTAGGATTTAGTAGATGTTCTTCATGAGGTTGGGGCAGTTCCCATCTATTCCTAGTTTTTTCCTATCAAGAGGCTTTTTTTCATCATTAATGGGTGTTGAATTTTGTCAAATGACTTTTCTGTGTCAGTTTATAAGATCATAAGATTTTTCTTCTTTAGCTTGTCAATATGGTAGATTATATTGATTGATTTTCAAATATTGAATCAGTCTTGCATACCTGGCATAAATTCTTCTTGGTCATGGTGTCTTATTCTCTTTAAACATTGTTGGATTTGATTAGTTACATTTGGTTGATGACTTTTGCTTCTAAGTTCGTGAGACATATTGGTCTTTAGTGTGTTTGTTCACTTTGTACTGTTTTTGATTGGTTTTAGTATCAGGGTAATGATGGCCTCATAAATTACATTGGGAAATGGTTTATCCTCTTCTATTTTCTGGAACACATTGTGTAGAATTAATTATTCTTTGAGTGGTAAAATTTTCCAGTGACTCATCTGGGCCTAAAGATTTCTTTTGTGGGAGCATTTTAATTACAAACTCAATTTCTTTAATAGTTATAGAACTGAATAAATCATCTGTTTTATCTTGGCTGAGTTTTGGTAGTTTGTGGTTTTTGAGGAAGTGGCCCTTTTCTTCTAAGTTGTTGAATTTATGAGTATAAAGCTGTTTGCAGTATTTTCTTATCTTTTTAATGGCTACAGAATTTATTGTGGTATCTCTTGTTTTATTCCTGATACTGGTGATTTGTGTCTTCGTTATATCTTTGCCAATCTTGCTAGAGATTATTAATTTTACTGATTTTTTTTTTAAAAACTCTTTCTGTTTCAGTTATTTTTTTCTATTGTTTTCCAGCTTCCAATTTTATTGATTTCTGCTCTTTATTATTTCCTTTCTGCTGTTTGCTTTAAATTTATTTTGTTCTTCTGCTTTTAATTTCTTGAAGTAGGAACTTAGATTAGTGATTTGAAGTATTTCCTCTTTTCTAATGTAAATATTTAGTGCCATAAATTTCCCTTTCAGCATTGCTTTAGCTGCATCTCCCAAATTTTAATACATTTATTTTCATTTTAATTCCATTCTTTGTGTTTTTAAAATTTCCTTTGAGATCACTTCTTTGGACCATGAATTATTTAGGAGTTTATTTTTTAGTTTTCAAGTGTTTGGAGATCTCCCTGTTGACTTTGTTTTGGTTTCTAGTTTGATTCCATTATGGTCAGACAACATACTCTATATGATTTCAATTCTTTCAAATTTATTAAAGTTTATGACCTAGGATATGGTTTATCTTGGTGAATGTTCCATGGTCCTTTGAAAAAAGGTATATTCTGCTTCTATAAATGTCAGTTAGATCCTTTCACTTGGTGGTGGCGTTGAGTTCTTCTACATTCTTGCTGATTTTCTTTTTAGTAGTCCTAGAAGTGCTGAGTGGGTGGGTAGAGGTGGGAATATAAGACCCCAACCACAATCATGGATTTGTCTAATTCTTTGTACAGCTGCCTTAGTTTTTGCTTGATATATTGTGAAACTCTGGTTCATAGGATAGCTATATCTTCTTAGTGGATTAATCCTTTTTTATCATTGTATAAAATTTCCCTCTCTGCCTATAGTAACTTTCTTTGCTCTGAAGTCTACTTTGTCTGATGTTAACACAGCCACTCATGCTTCCTTTTGATTAAAGCTTGCATGGTATATGTTTTTCCTTTCTTTTGCTTTCAGTCTACCTATGTCATTAAATTTGAAGTGAGTTTCTTGTAAACAACCTATAGTTGGGTCGTGTTTTTGAATCCACTCTGCCCATCTCTACCTTTTAATTGGTGTATTTACACCATTTACACTTAAGGTAATTATTGATCTGTTAGGGCTAGGTCTGGCATTTTATTATTGGTTTTCTGTTTGTTCCTTCTGTTTCTCATTCTTCTGGGGCTTTTTTAAATTGACTTCCTGTGGGTTACTTGAACATTTTTTAGAGTTCCATTTTGATTTAATTATGTTTTTTAGTATATCTCTTTATATTGTTTTCTTAGCCAGCTCTGGTGGTCTAGTGGTTAAGATTCGGTGCTCTCACTGCCTCAGCCCAGGTTTACTTCTCCATCAGGGAACCACACCACCCATCTGTCAGTTGTCATACTGTGGTGGCTGCATGTTGCTGTGATGCTGAAAGCTATGCCTCTGGTATTCTAATACCAGCAGGGTCACCCGTAGTGGACAGGTTTCATTGGAGCTTCCAGACTAGACAGACCAGGAAGAAGGACATGGCCACCAACTTCTGAAAAGATTGGCCATGAAAACCCTATGAATAGCAGTGGAACGTTGTCTCCTACAGTGCCGGAAGATGAGAGGATGGGGCAAAAAGACTGGACAGTGTTCTACTCTGCTGTACACAGGGTCACTAGAAGTTGGAATCGACTGGATGGCACTAAGAACAAATTGTTTTCTTAGTTATTATTATGTTCAGAGACTGTTGCTGGACAACATTTGGGAGTGAGGAAGAAGCTTGGGCCTGGGTCTCCTTATGCTACTGGGTAGAGGCCAGAGAGACACAGGGCTTTACTACTGCTGTGAATGGATCAGGCCACGGGTTCAGTGTCTCAGCTGTGGACCAGGGGCCAGAACTGCCTGGGGCTTTGCTGCTGCCGGCAGATCAGATTGTCTGCAAGGACCCTGGGCTATAAAGTGGGGGCTGGGGCTTCTTACTGGGTCTCTGCTGGGTTTCCCCTTTCCTAGACTTTGGCCAGAGCGAGCAGGATATTCTTGGGTTTTGTTTTTTCATTTTTTTGCCTGTGCCTTCTGGTGATCCCAGATTGCAAACCTCTCCTGTGCCCATTTCAAGGCAAGTGGGTGACAAAAAATACTCAGAGAACTCAAAAAGTTGTTGTTTCTCAAGTCTTGAGGATTCTTGCCAGTTCACCTTTTTTTCCAGCTTTCAAAGTTCTTTTATTATTGTCTGTTGAATAGTTTCCAGGGTATTTAGTTGTATTTAGAGAAGTGGAGTAGGGAAAAGAGAGTCTACACCGTCTTGTTCCAGAAGCAGAAGCCAGGACAGCCTATATTTTAAATATTTCAGACATATTTTCTTTCCTGGTTGATTTTCCAGAAAGCAGAAGAAAAAAAATCTATCCATGGAGCTTCCTAGGATCAAAACTCTGCCTCTGCTTTCTTGGAAAGGATCAATTGCATCATTCAATAGTCACATTTCTCTGAGCCTGCTCTGTATTTAGTCAACAGGATACAGAATTCCTTTTGAAAACCTAAACAGGTTAGCACTTCTTTCCTGGACCAAAAGTTGACTAGTAATGTAAGTAGTTATCTGTAACACAAGAAATGGTTTTCTTTGAGCTCTTCCCATTCCTCACCATTCCTCACCCAGGGTCGTTTTTTTTTTTTTTTTTTTTTGGTGAGGAAGACCAGCCCTGAGCTAACATCTGTTGCTAATCCTCCTCTTTTTGCTGAGGAAGACTGGCCCTGGGCTGACATCCGTGCCCACCTTCCTCTACTTTATATGGGACGCCGCCACGGCATGGCTGACAAGCAGTGCGTTGGTGGGCACCCGGGATCCGAACCGGCGAATCCCGGGTTGCCAAGCATGGACTAAACCTCTGTGCCACCGGGCGGCCCCCCTCAACCAGGGTCTTGAATGAAAGGGATTTCCTTTGCCGCTGAGAGGCCACGACGACGTTTATCTAGAAACAGATTACCATGGAAGTCCTGTAGCTTTCTTAATTGTGGATATTTAGCTGCACTAGTAAAGACTTCTGATATCTGTGTTTTACTTGTTTTTCATCTTGGGCCCTTGCCTGACAATATAGGATGGGCTCTCAGCCCAGTGACTCATGGGAAAGTGCAGTATTAAAACTTGCAGTTAATGTTTTAAATTTACCAGCAAAGACACAGTAGGCAGAACACTGGGCCAACTGATAGACCCCGGCCCCTCCTAAAAAAAAAATACTGCTTTCTAGACCCTCTCCCTCACCATAAAGATAATCCTCTGGTTTTTCTTAAGTAACCAGAGAGCGGAGACCAAAAAAAATCCAATTTGTTGAATATGTTTTACCTTAAAGACACAGTTTAGGAAAAAGTAGACTGGATTTAACAGGATTTATGTCACTCTTTTTTTGTGCCATATATTACCTCTTACCAAGATTTTGAAAACTCCTATAAAACGAATGCATAAAATATTAAAACACGTAGGAAAACTTGTGAGTTTAAACTTACATCAGTACAGTGATTCACACAATGTGATAAATAATAGAAGCTTTAAAAATTGAATATTTATATCCTTAAGATGAAATCCAATATTCACATGTGAAGTAACATGTTTTCAAGTACATTTTATATGTATTTTTTCTGAAATCCTCTTATCTCCACTGACTCTATCTTTAAAAAATTTTTTCAAAACTTATAGCATTTTCTGGCAGTACATGAAAAGTTTATTGTTTGAGTGCTGGGTTAAAAAGAAGCCAATAAATTAACACGCTACATTTGATAGGGGCACTGTTCACTCCAAATTTTCAAAAGACCCAGAGAATCATGTACAGGCAACCAACCAACTTATTAAAACAGCTTTTATTATTTTTAAAAATTACTTTTAAAACCTGTGTTGAAGCACATTTAATTTATTTTTAACTTATAAAAGTGGGACAATTTGAGTGATTTTAATTTACAACATGAATAGAAGACTCCCAGTGTCATCTATAACCTCAGCAGAAAACACAATTATGAGTTTACACAAAACCTCGATTTCCCATCAACAGTGTAAAAAGAGCAGAGCCGAGAACATCTTACATCAGTCTCTTAAAATATTATTTGCCCTCTTCACTGATAAGGCAAGAGAAGATGAAAGCAAGAATGTAATAAAAGTATGAGAAAAAGTGACTGTCTTTGCCTACCTTCAACAAACCTAAAGTTAAAAAATAAAATAATAATAATAATAAATTTGCTCACAAAGAAAACAGCTTTTTCTCGTTTCTTTTGAAGTGAATTTCCTTTTATTTTTCACTTTTGGAAACTCGTAAATGAAGGCTTCCTTGGAAATGGATGAATTTGGTAGAGTTTCCAGACTCCAAAGATAAACAAAGCGATTTCTCTTCCCTCCCCACCCCCACCCTGTAAATAACCTCAGGCCGCAGTCTGGGCCTCCCTTTGCTCCTAGTGTCTATCAGGCGGCTGGGGGCTGGGCAGCCCTGCGAGGCAAGGGTGGGCAGAGGGGGAGGTGAGGGGCGAGGGGTGGGCTCGCCAGTGTAGGTGGGCTCGTCCCGGGGTGAAGCTTAGCCTGCAGCCGGGTAGAGAATGTCACACGCAGGCTCACACACACAGAATGTACACAGTGGGACCAGGCGAGAAAACTGTGAAAAAAAGAAAAGAAAAGAAAGAATAAGTATTGCTTCATCAGCTAAAAAACAGTCGTGTTCTTTCCCGGTTTGATGTCAGCTCAAAGTGCTGGCTTGGAATTGCCCGCAGCGATATTGGGCCCCTGCCCACACAGCAGGCAGACAGCTTTCCCTGCCAGCAACAGGCTTTTAATAAAACAGGATGCTGTCCCATCACTAAGGCCACTGAGGACTATGCTGAGAACGGGCCCCAGTCCACAGGAACTCCCTCCCCAAAAAGCATCAGTTCTCTCTCCTTTCGGGGAAACCCCACTCTGATGTTCCTGGCCCAGAAGAAAGGCTCCTCTCCAGGGGGCTTGCTGACTGAATGTTTGCAGGCCGCCACCCCAGTCCCTGGAGCTGCCTGCTTCTGCAAGGTTCTCACCATACAGGAGCGTGCTCCCCTGCTAATTCTTTGTGTGCATTTCGGCTTTTATGAAGGCTCCGACCTTGACAGTCAAACAGGATGGATTTTGAAGTAAGGAGCTGGCTCTCACAGGAAGGGTGAAGACATTTCGTCCCCATCGATATGCAGCAAGCTCTAATGAGTCATGCCAGGTCTGGGTTTGGTCTCGGCTTCCCATCTCAAGTGTGATGCGCTTCAGCATTTTGGGGAGGTTCACCAGGCTATCGGTTTTCTCCCCACTTGGAATCAAGTGGAGTATGTTCCATTTGGGACAGCAGTTTCTGAAGTTTTCCAACTGTAGTTTGATAAAACATCTCAACTGATTTTCCTGGGTTCTACACCACTCTCTTGCCTTAGGACATCAGGACTGTGATTCTAAAAGTTCTCAGGAGTATTACCTGACCCGTCCCACAGGCACCAGCGTAATCCTGCCATAATGCACAGAAGTGGCTGAGTATAGAATCCACACCAGGCAGTCAGCAAGTGGACTTTGATGAGTTCATATGAGACTGAACTCCAGCGTGAAAGAGAAGTCATTGTTATTGCTAGGAAAGGCCCGACAACCTAGACTGTATCCCCATATCTGCCCTGGCTTCTTGTATAGCTTTCGACAGCTTGATATATATGTGACTCAGTTTCCTCGTTTGTAAAATGCAGAGCAGGTTGTTGGAGGAGAGCAAATAATCCGCTCACATGCTGTTACTCTCCCTTACCACTTCCAGGCAGGCATTGCAAATCCCTCAAAACACCTTTCCTACTGTGCCCAGACGTGAAACCCAGTCAGCCACAACCAATCGATCAGGGATGGCACCTGAGTGAAGACCTGTGATGGTTTCTAAGTTTTCTTCCAAGTGTGATAGTCTGTGAGCGCATGAGTCTAAATCCGATATGTTTCTATTTACTTTGAAGTTCTGGGGAGGAAGGAATTGGTGTTACAGGTGGTGTTTTCATTCCTTCTTGCGCTGTAAGTTCATGACTTTGGAAGTGAAAGGAGAGAGGAAGTGTATGGAGGGAACATGTGGGCATGGGGATGGTGTCAGAGTGGAGAATTGTGTCTCCTGGACCGCAGCCCAGATCCACCCCAGAACAGTGGGGTCCTGGCAGGAAGCAGGATGTACTAACCAAAAACTGAGAAGGACATGCTGCAGGAGACTTGCCAGTGTGACCAGAAAGAGTTGAAACGGAAACTTTCGAGAGAGGAATAAAAAAAAAAAAACAAATAAATCTATAAAACCAGAAAAGATGAATATGCACAAGAATATCAGCTCGGACTCTTGAAAGCAAAAGAAACGACTCTTGCAGACTCCGGCAGAAAGGGGAACGGACTGGGAGCCATGGAGAAGCTCATGGAGTCTACAGGAAAGCCGGGCTCTGGGCTGGAGTACCGGGTTCAGCCCAGGACAGAAACTCTTCAACTGTCAGATGCCTCTGCGGGGAACTGAAGGGACTACCGTCACCCCTTCCGAGGCTGCTCCGCTCAGCACAGCGCAGGGCTGCTCTGGGGCAGGGGAGGGGCGCTGTGGACAACATTGTGGACATCTTTCCACTTCCATGCAGGGGCACAGCACCTGGATTCCCCGAGACAGCACAATGGAGGAGGCCAGGCCACAAAGGGACATTGAGTTGAGCAAAGGAAGGGGACATGGAGTCTAGGCCACTAAAAAAAATGGTGCCCAGCACCGTAGGTGACAGAAGTGTCACATCATAACCAGAGTGAGTTACCAGACCTGTCCTAGGACAGGTCAAGAGTCCATTTCAGAGAAGCAACAAGCAAACACAAAATCTGATCCAGCAGGCCCCCTGACAGAGTTGAGGGTGACTCCAAGGTCAGTTACCAGGTGTGGAAAACCCATCTGGGAGGCACGGGTGGGGTCAAAGGGTAAAGACAAAGCCAATTAATTACCAGCCATCAGGACCATGCTGAGTGGAGCACAGGAAGGAGTAGAGGGGATGTCAGAAGCAAGAGTCAAGGCCAGGAACTTCTGGAGGAGGTGAAGCAGGGACCTGTGGGCAGGGCTTAGGGTTATCTTTCTCCACTCTAGTGGGGTCTGTCTTGCTGGAAAAGAGCTGCACTGAAAGGTCCAGCTGCCATTAGCAACAGAGTGGAGGAGGTGCCCAGGGGTGTCAGTGAAATCACTCACAGTCAGGAAGACTGCTGAGCTCTCGCCTTTGGGAAAGCAAATCTCCCAAATTCAGGGTTTGGCTCCCCCTTTTCTGGGCGTGCCGCCAGTTCCCAGGGACAGGAGCCGCGTCCAAGCTCTGTGGTTCTGCTCCTCACCGTGGTTCTGCAGGCTGGGGGCCGCAGGGGACAGGGGCCTGGTGCTGCCACCACCACCTTGCTTCCTGTGAAGCAGTAGCAGAACCAGAGGGAGAGACCCGAGTCTTGGGGACATTAGCAGAGCTCTGGACCCAGCTGTGCCTGAAGACTGGTCGACCTTTGCTTGATGGCGAGCTGTTGGGGAAAATTCTCTGAGCCAATAGATGCTTTTAGTGTTTAAGCCTGTTTGAGTCGGGTGTCCGTCACTCATGGTTCTATCATGGTTATTGGAACCACAAAGGATTTCAATAATAGGTTAATAATAATACCAATATTGATCATAACTACGCACTATTTCCTTCATAACAGCTCTGGGAGGTTAATGCTATCCTTGTGCCCAATCTGAAATGAAGAAACCGAAGTATGGAAAGATGGGGTGAAATTTCCTAGTGCCACACAATCTTAACCTGAAGGATGGTGAGCTTGAGGGTCTGAATACACAGAGATCCAAGTGAGGAAAGAGATGGGGGGAAAACACCAAATTCTGCTTATCTAATAGTGAAAAATCCCAGTGAGGGACAAAAAAGAGAGGAGATGCCTAGAAAAAAAAATGTGGCCACACAGGGGTGTCATTGGTGATCTTGGAGTTTTAGAAAGTCATGCCCAAAATGTGGAAGGGGCAGAGAATCAAGGAGAATACGCATGAGGGGCCTGCGCCTGTGAGGACAGCACCGGGAAGGCTAACACCCAGAACAAACAGCGGCTACCAACGGGCCACGATTTCATAAGGGATTTTAAAGATTCTTGAAAGGTGGACCAAGAAGCAGATAGGGCTCTGCATGGAGAAGATGCTAAAATGTAAAGACTGGCCAAAAAGGAGTCAGAGCCAGCAATTTCGGTTTAGCTTCCCTAGAAAGTTCTTCAGAATGTTCTTCAAAAAGGTAGAACCTGGACTGGTGAGATGACAGTAAGACAGCCCTCAGATATACTAATGAGTTAGTCTTCAGCCCAGGCAAAGACGGAAGCTGTCAAGAGACCTTGAAGAAGCACAGTGATGAAACATTGGGATTCTGACCCCTGGGCAAACTGTCCATTTTCAAAAATTGTAAATGAATAAATTGCTTGATGGCAATCCTTGGGGGAATATTCTAGACTTACTGACCATGTGGATTGAAAGTATTTCACAAAGAACCTAGGGGACACCATGAGTTCTCGTCCTCAAAGAAACCAGGAATCTTTTGTGATTAAACAGATGCATGTAGTAAGCATTGTATAGTTAAACAATGTCAGCCAAGCAGTTGACAGAGTCTATCGGGATATTCTTGTTCTTTTGTGTATGTGTGTGAGGACGATTGGCCCTGGGCTAACATTCGTGCCCATCTTCCTCTACTTTCTATGTGGGATCCTGCCACAGCATGGTTTGATAAGTGGTGCGTAGGTCCATGCCCGGGATCCAAACCTGCCACCACCGGGCCGCCGAGACAGAGCACACGAATTTAACCACTACACCACCGGACCGGGCCCGGGATATTCCTGTTTTTGAAATGGAAGAATGTGAACCAGGTGAAAACAAGGTAAGATGAATTCCTAGCCAATTGAAAAACAGTGCCCAAACAGAATGATGAATATTTTGAAGCCTTGTTAAGGGGGGGGTCCCTTAACACCACCAGCCCAGCCCTAACGGTGTGTCCTTGGAGTGTCCTTTGCTCCTGCTGATGGGCAAGAATCAGAGCAGCCATGGCCAAGAGTATCAGTGTTGGGGACTGATGCAAATTCTGCCCCATCTCCTGCACGCCCTCGGCAAGTCGCCTCCTCTCTTGGAGCTGCGATTTCTTTCTTTGCCTGTACAATGGGAAGAACAATAGAGCCTGCCCCATGGTGTCATTGGCAGGATTGAGTTGGAGGGTGTAAAGCATGCAGCCCGGTGCCCGGCCGCAGCTAGTGCTGACGTCATCATCAGGCTGTTGCGCCACTGGTGGCCGTCTCTGTGCTGCCCCAGTGCCCTGACTTGGGAGGCACAGGACCCGGATCCCCACCTCGGCTCCCCGTTATGGTCTTGTGACTTTGGTCAAATCACTCCACCACACCAAGCTCCAGTTTCCTCATCTATAGACGTGGTTTTCAAAAACTTGAACAAAGATGTGAAAGGCCCATGTGTCAACTGTGTGGGGGATTCTAACGAGGAGAAGCTGAGAGGGACAAAAGATGCAATAAATAACCAAATCATGAATGACTCAGACTCATTTCACCTTGATGGAACAGGAGGCCAAACCAACAACATCCATAAAAACTGAGTCAGAGTATCTGTCAATAGAAACACTGATAATTAAAAATGCAACACAGAAGAACATGCCTATTTTGTCAGCTGCCTACCTGAAAATAAGATCTGGGCAATGACCCAAATGTCCAACAATAGCGTGCGAAATTACTAAGGAAACAGAGTGACCGGGAAGCAGTATACAGCTCTGAAGGCTGAGAATTAGGAGTCGGTCAGAATATTCTGACACCTGGGGATATAAATGGAAATTATGTTACAAGATGAAAAGCCAAAGACCAAATAATATCTACTTGATGGATACAGTTGTGCGGAAGTGTTACGTGCAAATTTATAGCAACTGGAGGAGATGTTTTTCCTAAAAGCTGTACCCTCACTCTCAGAACAAAAGAAAATCTGGTGATTTTGTTGTCCCAGGGTTAATGGCAGTTAGGAAGGAATGTGAGCGCTAAAAGTCAACGTGGCTTTAGTTTGTATCAGTGGATGTATGACGTCTTTACTGGGCGTGCTGCCCACAGGGGCTTGTCCAGGTACCGGGTACGCTAGAACAGGTAACGGGTGTGGCCACCCCACACGAACTTGTTCAGGCACTTCTGCATGGATCTTTTGAGAAGAAAATTAACAATAACGTCCAGATAGATGAAGAAATGAAATGTGGAAAATGAACTCGTTGTACGACTAAACGAAAATAGAAATGAACATTTGTCTGCACCTGGGAGGGAAGAAAATAATAAGATTAATGGGAATAGCCACAGAGGAAAATATTGGTAGACATGAAAAATGTAAAATTTCTCAGTCCCAAATCACCATAACACAATTAAAAGGCAAGAAAAAACTGGAGAACATATATGACAGAGAGTGGGTTAACTGTGTGTGTGTAAATAACCCACTCTCTCTCATATATGTTCTCCAGTTTTAAACACAGAAGGGTTTTCTTTAATGTTTATAGATACTTTATTCAGTTCATTATAGGGGCAAGTTCTCAGCTAAATGCACAGATACAAGCAAGGTGTTCCTGGGTTATTGCAGGAACCAGCGGGCTACAGGGGACGGAGCGTCGAGGCCAAGGAGAGAGCACCAGGTTGCAGAGTCCCACCCAGCCAGAGACCCTGAGCCGAGGGTGGGCTAATGTCTCGACACGGACGGCTGCTTTCTTCTCTCAGCTGGACATGCTGTAAGGCGTGTCTCCAACACCTCATTTCAGCGATGTCAGGGGAACAGATATTAAAGAAATGGACACGTGTCCTGGCTTACCTCACTGTCACTGCTTTGTGAGTCACATACTATCAGGGAGCAAGAATTCCAGAATATTCCAGTAACAAGGGGCCACAGAGCGGTAAAACCTCCGTGTCGGTTTAAAACACACCCACTAAGAGAAAAATGGGCAAAAAACTTGAAAAGGCATTTTGAAAGAAAATAAATGCAAAACGGTCTGGAGAAAATGAAAAGACGCTCAAACTTGCAAACATCCAAATAAATGCAAATAAAGACAGTAAGATTTCTCTTTCAGGATGCCAAAAAAAGATGACAATATATACCCAGGTCCAGGGACAAAGGCGACCGCCTATGTGGGGATGCTGATGGCAGTCACTAGCTGGGCGCTTGAGCAGTTTATCTAACTTTCTGCACCGTAAACTGGAAAGGATCATCAGTCCTGACGGGGCTGTCATTTATCCTAGTGGTGACACTTCAGGGGATTTTTTTCTAATTAGAGGTGAGCAAGCAGGTGTGGCTAAATAAATCATGATACGTTTATAAGATGAAATATTGCAGACCTTAAGCATATTGTAAAAGGATACTTCCTAATGAAAACTGCTGTCAATATTATGATCCCAATACTGAAAACACACACATACTTTTTTATACAGAAAAAAAATGGCTAAAATTTTGTTTTTTCTTTCTAGTGATTATCTCTAGGTGATAGGCTTACAGGTGATTTTTTGGAAAAAATAAAAGCTATAAGGACAAAAAGATGTGAAAAATGGCATTGAGACTAAACAAAGTCAAAACGAAGCAAAATATCCTATACTGTGTCCCGAGAATGTCGAATGGAATGTTTGGATGGCTGGAAACCTCGAATTACATGAAACAGTTGGCGAAGATGACCATGTGTGGCCTGCAGGAGATAAGGTTTTGTGGGGGCCATGACATCTGTCTGTACATATTTGATGGATGTCATATCAGGGTGTGTCCAGTTTTGCCCTCTAGAACAGCACGTCACTTGCCTCTCAACGACTGTACCATTTAGGGGCGAAGATTGGGACTGTCAGTCCTAAGAAACCCGGGGCCGCTCTCGGGCTCTTGGGGAGACTATTCCTGTTGCTGGAGGGCATCTTGGCCCAGGAGAGCAGGCACGGCCCCAGCTCTTCTGGGTCCCATGGAGAGGTCTCCTGCTCTGCATGGGGTTTGGGTTTGATAACCTTTCTTCCTTTTTTTTCTCTTTAAGATGGAAATGTGTAAAATAATCAATGACAGGACAAAGAGGAGGAACCAGTGTAACCGTCAACAGACTAAGGCTATAGAAGGAGGGTATCACATCATCCTCAGAAATATTCTACCTTAACGTAGAAAAATGACATTGGATTCATTTCCGAGATCTTCCACCCTGCTGCTCTGTGACACCCCAGAGCATGGACAAAATTAGCCCAGAAATTGCTTCATCACAGTTCAATAAAATTTAAATAATTTCTCACTGGACTAGCTCTGTAAAAGCTGGATTAAAAAGAAGAAGGTAACCCAATGACAGATCAGACCTAACCCCCGGCGTGGAGGCTGTGTCATAGGTTTCCAAGTGGGAGCCAGATAATCGTCAATGAGGATCATATATCACTGGCCCCAACAGAGTCAACGTGACTGTTGATGTAAATCACAGAGGTGGGCAAATATGGTGCCGATATCCACTTCCCACTCCAAAGTTTAGGTCCCTAAATTTTCTTTAGGAAGCCCCCCTTCAGCAGCACCAGGTATGCTGGTTGGGTGGGTTCCTCCTACCCCATATTTGGGGAGTAGGCCCTCATTGGCTTAAGCCAATTAGCCTGTTCCTCTGCCCTGACTTCAGGCCCAGGTAACCTGAGGAGCCATTTGCTGAGCGTTCTCTCTCTTCTGCAAGAGCCTGCCGGAGAGGCCCTCACTGGCTGGTGCAGGACGGGATTGAGGAGCTGAGCAGTGGAGAGGAAGGGGAGGGCCACCCTCTGGCACCACACAATGTGGGGAGAAAGTGTGAGGCGGGCCTCGGTGATGTGGGATCATAATCTGTCCAAGATCAGAGCTCCTGCTGGATTTTTCAGTTTCCTGGGCTGGTACCTTTCCTCTGTTATTTAAGCCAGTTTGAGCTGAGTTTTCTGTTATTTGTGCCACACATTGCTAACTGGCAAAATACTGACTAGAAGGTTCACATTCTAGTTTAGAAGAAGACTTGATTGTTGTGTCTCTGCCTTTGGTAACCTCAGACAAGCAGCTTAAGGAAGATAATACCTGCTTTTACCTTATTGTCAAGATAGTATTTTCAATACTTTATTCTAAAAAGGTGAATCACTCTAGGAGGGGTTTCTGTAAAATTTTACCCATCACCTGGTCTGACCCAGAGCAGGTCTGATGATCATGGAGTGACTGAGCCAGGTTCTGGTACAGCCATCCCATCCCCTGTCTGGGACCCGGGCGGATCCTACTGCTCACTGAGTTACTGAGTTTTGGTGAGTTCTGTGTGTGAGTGTGTATAATACACAGAAAGTCATCTGTCAACTGTAAACTAGTGCAGACAGAATTAGGCATTTGGTGTAAGTTACCGTTTGACAAAAGGTTTTTTTAAAGATCTAGTAAAACGATTGTGGTTTAGTTTTACCAGACAGGGTCCATCATTGAGAAATAAACCACATGATTTGCAAGATTTGATAATGTAGATCAATGAGTCTTAAATCCTTTGCTAGAGCAAAGAGAAAGTGCCTTTGTTTCATTGGAAGGAAGTAACCCAGTGGGGACCAGGACGCATCTCTCGAAGACCCCCATAGGGTCCAAAAATTATGGGAACCCTTCTCAGGTCCTGAGGAGGCCAAGATTGTTGGGACACTGGCACACACACATTTCTACTTTTCTCCAGAGGGTGAAGATCAGCCAAGGGCTGCTAAGAGATGAATCATATGTTTCAAGTTAGGATTGCATTTAGCTGCATTTAGCAGAAACCCCCAAAAGACAGAAGGATAAACCTAAATGTTTATATACCCATAGAAAAGTCATACAGAGCTTGTTTCTTTTTGTCTTTCTGCTCCACCATCCTAGCACTGGTTTCTACCCTCAAGGTCACAAGACAGCAGCAGGAGCTCCTGCTCTCATACCCGTGTCCCAAAGAAAAAGGGAATATCTTCACAGCTGAGTCAGCTCCTTTTATTTGACCTTCCCACAAGTCCCATGCTTCTGCTTGTATCTCATTGGATAGAAATTAGTCACATGGCCACAGAGAACTGCAAAGGAGCCTGGAAAATGTAATCTTCCAGTTGGGCACATTACCACTCTGGATAAAATTAGGGTTCTCTTGCTAAGTAATTGGGAGAATAAAAATAGGTAATGGCGTAAGAGAGAGTCATTAGTAAAATATTAACCAGAAAAAGATTGCAAACATGGGTGCCTCTGCTTTCAGAGACACACGCAATCAAGAATTCTCATTTATGGATTATTTTCAATGAGAACTGTCACAGAGGCTGAGCAGGGTGAGAGGAGTTCATGTTCAAAGGGTCTGGTCTCAGTTTGCAGCTCCTCCAGCCAGGGCAGCAGAGACCTAATTTTTTTCCCCAGAGCAGCTGCAGCCTGTGGCGGGTTGCCTTGGGGCGTCAAGGTGTCTCATGGAGGCATAATTTGCCTCTTATTTGCTCTTCCTGTCTGCCCTCCACCTGCCACTTTTTACCGTGCTGAGTCATACCTGGAGCTGCAGAGGGGGGGGGCCTTTCTGTTCTGGGACACTGATCAGAGCCCTTTAACCTAGTTGAGCAAATGAGCATGGAGTTGCTGGGCACCAGTGCCAGGGACTTGCGGTATATTATTTCAGTTACTCCTCACAACAACCCCGTGCAGAAGGTCCTTTCAATATCCTTGTTTCAGGTTCAGAGAAGTCAGGCCACTGCCAGGAAAGGAGAATGAACGTGAGAGGGTCAGGAGAAGAGCAGGGGGTGGGGCCACCTGCTGTATCCACCACCCAGGAGCCGATCCCCTTTCTCTGGCACCAGAATCCTTCCATGCCCAGCCCACACCATTCAGATGGCCTTCCCGATCCAGAGGCGGACAAATGATCCAGAGCCACTATCCGGCACATCCCATGTCCTAGTCCCAGTGACCAGTCCCGGATGGGCTGCTGGTCCTGCCATGCCATTCCCAGGACATCTGTCACCTGGGCTGCTGAGAAGACATGGTGGGAGCCGAGCTGCTGGCAGCCAACTCAGCCAACATGGGGAGGGCCCCCGAAGAGGGAGCCAGCGCCGAGGGAGGCGGAGCAGAGAGAGGGGTGACTGAGACCCAGTCCCATTGATGTCACCGAATCAAGCCAGTCCTGGACTCTTCAGGTGTAAACCAGTAAATCTTTTTCTTAGCCATTCCGACTTAGGTTCTTTCCCTCACAGCCCAAACATGTAGACTTTTTATGCAGGGCAAGTAGCGTGAAAGCTCACCTTCAAACCACCGGGGGCCTGCCTGCAAGGGAAGGGGGGTGATGGAGGAAGGGTTAGGACGTGACAGAATGGGAAGTTAAGCAGACAGGTTATATTTTCTTATTATATGTAAGGAAAGGTTTTATTTTCTAAAGTGAGGAGCATTTTTCTCCGAATTTTAAACCATAGGTAAAAAGGGAGGCCTTTGGGGATGTTTCCTGGTCTGGGGTTCTGAGCCGATGCATTAGGTGTTGCTCATTTGAAAGCATCTCTGCTCCCCAGAGCGGAAAGCCCGGACAGAGCCAAGGGCGAGCCAGGCCTCGTGAGAGGATAAGGGTGGCATTCAGCTCGGTGGGGAAGGACGCATCGTTCAGGAAATAGTATTGGGACAACAGGGCAGCCATCTGAAAAAATAAAGTCGAATCAATACTTCAATTATATATCCAAATATAAAATCTACATAGATCAAATATTTAAATGTAAAAAAAGAAAGAAACCATAAAAGTACTAAAAGAAAATAATAATTATTATTTTTTCACTTCAGAGGGAGGAATGCCTTTGTTAACATAAACACAAAACACAAAACCAAAAGGGGAAAGAATTGATAAAAATGACTACATAAAAATCAAACCTACCATGAACAAACTCAAAAGGGAATTGTGAAACTGGGAAAAACTATTTTAATTAATATCACAAAGTGTAAATATCCCTAATACATCAAGACTCCTATAAATCAATAAAAGACCAACAATCAAATAGAGAGGGGCCAGGATGTGCACTGATGAGGCACGGGGTTGGGAATACAAATGGCCCTTGAGCATTTGAAGGAATGCTCAACATCACTCATGAAAAGAGGAATGCAATTTAAATTTACACCAAGGTACCATTTTTTATCTTTCAGACCATCAAATTTTGATCACGTGCCATGTTCAAAAAGGTGTTTGGAAACAGGCACCCTTGCTCATCCTAGTTGTTTGCAGACTAGCACAATTTTGATGGAGGGTGATTTGGCAATATCTCTCAAAACTACAAACGTCCTGATCCCTGGGGCTCTGCCTCTGAGGATCATCGACAGATACTCTCACACACATGTGTGCAATTATAAGGATATTTAGGCAGCATCACTTGTATTTGCCAAAGACTAGACACAACCCAAAAGTCTAACATTCTGCAACTGGTCAAATAAACAGTGGCACAGTCTGGGACCCTTTATGTAGCAAAATAAAGTTAGAGCTTGTGTGCAAGGAATAGCCCCGTAAGGATTCCCAGGCATCTGATAATGGTGGTTGCCTCTGGGGACCCTGGGGTACAGGGGTGAGAGGGAGACACTTCTCCACCTACTGGTGGATCTTTTACAGTCTGTACCGTGTGCAAGGGTTATCTATTAAAAATACTTCTTAAAATTTAAAAAGTGAGATACCTGTGGACTCCTTTCTCCCTAGGGGCAGCCAGATACAGCAGGTAAGTAGCTGAGTGCCCAGGTGAACGCCATCCCCGTCTGCTGGTCAGGTCACCAGTGCTTGGCCCGGTGTCTGCGACATGAAGATGATGAGGCGGAAGGTCCCCTGCCTCAGCTGTCTGCCACGTGGGGGCACGTTCCACTCTCCCTTGTAGCCGTCACCGCACGTCTGGGGCCTGCTCGCACCCACTCCTCTGCTCTGAAGTTTTCATCTAACGGGGTGTTAACGAGTACACGTGAGTGGTGAATCTCGTGGCCTCTCAAACTCCTTTTGGAGGTAGGCAGAGGAGAACATGCTTTAAATTTGAAATAACTAAAATGTTACCGTTGCTGGCGCCCCTGAGGTATTCGGAGGTGTTCATGGATGGTGAGCAAGTTTATGACCAGGGCACCTTTCACAGCTCCAGGTCACCTAATTTTACTTCTCCTCAGGGCAGGTTTGACATAAAACCCCACAATTTGCCCTTCTCGCCCCACCCCAATTACAAATAAACACTCGCAGACCCTGGACCCCGAGAGGGGGTGAGCCCACCGCAGGGCCCCACTGCCTCTGCCAGTGACACAGGTGCACCATGGCTTTGCGCTCTGTCACAGTGTCGTCACGCTCGAGTTTCTGGCCTCAGAGTCTGTCTTTCGAATCACAGCAGATGTGGGTGACGACCTCGTGCCAAGCCCCCTGTGGGGTAGGCTTGGCACTCCGCTCCTCGGCTCCTGGAACAGGGGCCCGGAGTGGAGAACAGACTCATTTCTCATTTCACAGAGAGGGTTGGTGGGAGCAGGCTCCCAGCTGCCACTCTGTGACTGACGGGTGTCATCTCGGCACTCAAAGGCCTGGCCGAGTGCCTGCCGATGTTGGGAGCGAGTTCTCTGGATGCAGGCGCTGAACGCTGTCTTAGCCCCTCTGGAAGGATTCACGTCTCCGCTAGGCCCTCCCTTAGGCCCGACAAGAGGCTGGCTGTCAGGTGTGTCCGAGCAGAGGGCACCCCGGGCCTGCGTGAACCTGAGCCTCTGAGACTGGTTACTCTCACGAAGGCCAGGCAGAGACTGTTTTCAGATGAGCTAACGAAGTGCTGAGTGAGAGACCTGGAGCGACTCCTCTGTGAATGAGCCTACCTCTGTGTGTGTGTGAGAGTTTGTTAAATGTGAATAAGTATGGTGGCATGCAGGGACTTTTCCTGAAAAGCCAAAACATTGCCACAGTCATATTAGCAGGTACTGCACTCCCAAAATGCATATGTGGATAGAAAGAGCATCAGCAGCCAGCAGGAAGGGGGTCAGTGGGCCACGGCTGGCATGTCCCTATGAAGGCAAGTGTGTGGTTGCATGTGTGTGAGTGTGTCCATGTGTGTTGGGGGTGAGGGGGATCTGGAAGGAGCCCCAAGTAGTGTATGGAAAGTAAAAGTACTGAACACTTAGCTTAAGCAATTGTTTTTCTCCTGGAGGCTAAAATTCACAGGCGGGTAGCCAACAGCCACATTAGGATAAGAAATATAATCTGTTTATAATAAGTTTGTAAAATACATCTTGCTGATGCAGTGCACCATAACCCGCCATGATGCTGGCCTGGGCCTGGTGTCCGTGGAAAGCACTCAAGAGCCAACAGGCCAGTGTTTGTCAGGCCCAGCCCTCCCACTCGCCTCCTTTCTCAATCCTCCACTTCCCTCTGGGCTGGAGAAACACACGCCCAAAGACGACAGCTGGAGTCGGAGAGCCTGAGGACACTGCTGCTCCCTCCTTTGCTGTAGCCACTGCTGCTACTGTAGCAAAGACTAGAAATGACCTCTCCAGGTGGGAAGGCACCCCAGAGCTCACTCAGTCCCACCACCGCAGGAAGCCCGGGTCCCTGCAAATATCCTCCTATGAGGTCCCGGGCTCTGCTAGGTCCCCTCCACTCCTGGACAAGCTCCGGGCTACCCCTGCCCCATAATGCATCATTGTCCTTCCCTCATCTGAAGTTTCTGGGTCTGTAGTGCCAGGCACTTTTCTGAGCAAATAAAAAGAACAGCCAGCGTTTATTGGGCATTTACTGTGAGCCTGGCACTGCCTCGGCACTTTACATGCTTCACCTCACTGTCCCCACCCGGCAGCCTTCCAGGGAGATACAACTTACCCCATTTACACATGTGGAAATGGAAGCTTGGAAGGCTTAAAACAACTTGCTCAAACTCCCACTGTTAGTGGGATTAGTGGTGGAGTCTGAGTTTGAAGCCAGGTTTTTCCAGTTCCAGAATCTCAGTTCCTTCCCATCATGCTCTGCTGTTCTCTCCCTTCTACATAGACATCCATGAAGGCTTCTCTCAGAACCATGCAAGTCAATCGCCACCCCACTCCTCTCGTGGAAACATTCTATAGCTTTTTCCTAGATCCTTCCTTCTGGCCTCTGCAAACTCATATCCCCAAAGGACACTCAGTCCCTCCAGTCAGAACTGAGTGAACAATAAAACATGGCGGCTAAACTATTGAGATGATCATGTGGTTTTTATTCCTAATTTTGTTATTATGGTGTATCACATTGACTGATTTGCGGATGTTGAACCATCGCTGCATCCCTGGTATAAATTCCACTTGATCATGGCGTATGATCCTTTTAACGTATTGCTGTATTTGGTTTGCCACTATATTGTTGAGCATTTTTGCATCTAAGTTCATCAGCGATATTGACCTGTAATTTTCCTTCTTTGTATTGTCCTTGTCTGGCTTTGGTATCAGGGTGATGATGGCCTCATAGAATGTGTTAGGAAGCATTCCATCTTCCTCAATTTTTTGGAATAGTTTGAGAAGGATAGGTATTAAATCTTCTTTGACTGTTTGGTAGAATTCTCCAGAGAATCCATCTGGTCCTGGACTTTTGTTTTTTGGGAGGTTTTTGATTACTGTTTCAATCTCTTTACTTGTGATTGGTCTGTTCAGATTCTCTATTTCTTCTTGATTCAGTTTTAGGAGGTTGTATGAATCTAAGAATTTATCCATTTCTTCCAGGTTATCTAATTTGTTGGCATATAGTTTTCACAGTATTCTCTTATAATCCTTTGTATTTCTGTGGCATCCATTATAATTTCCCCTCTTTCATTTCTAATTTTATTTATTTGAGCCTTCTCTCTTTTTTTCTTGGTGAGTCTGGCTAAGTGTTTGTCAATTTTGTTTATCTTTTCAAAGAACCAGCTCTTAGTTTCATTGATCCTTTCTACTGTTTTTTCAGTTTCTATCTCATTTATTTCTGCTCTAATTTTTATTATTTCCCTCCTTCTGCTGACTTTGGGCTTTGTTTGTTCTTCTTTTTCTAGTTCTGTTAGGTGTAGTTTAAGATCACTTATTTGAGATTTCTCTTGTTTTTGAGGTGGGCCTGTATTGCTGTGAATTTCCCTCCTAGAACTGCTTTTGCTGCATCCCATAAGAGTTGGATGATGTATTTTCATTTTCATTTGTCTCCAGATATTTTTTTATTTCTTCTTTGATTTCTTCATTGATCCAATGGCTGTTCAGTAGCATCATATCAGATACAGAGAAAGCATTTGACAAGATCCAATGCCCATTTATGATAAAAACTCTCAATAAAATGGGTATAGAAGGAAATTACCTCGACATAATAAAGGCCATAGATGACAAACCCACAGCCAACATCATACTCAACAGTGAGAAGCTGAAAGCCACTCCTCTAAGAACAGGAACAAGACAAGGGTGCCCACTCTCACCTCTCTTATTCAACATAGTACTGGAGGTTTTGGTCAGAGTAATTAGGCAAGAAAAAGAAATAAAACGTATCTGAATTGGAAAGGAAGAAGTGAAACTCTCACTGTTGGCAGATGACATGTTTATATATATAGAAAATCCTAAAGAATCCATCAGAAAACTATTAGAAATAATCAACAACTACAGCAAAGTTGCAGGGTACAAAATCAACTTACAAAAATCAGTTGCATTTCTATACTCTAATAATGAACTAGCAGAAAGAGAACTCAAGAATACAATCCCATTTACAATCACAACAAAAAGAATAAAATGTCTAGGAATAAATTTAACCAAGGAGGTGAAAGATCTATACTCTGAAAACTATAAGAAGTTGTTGAGAGAAATCAAAGATGACACATGAAATGGAAAGATATTTCATGCACACAGATTGGAAGAATAAACATAGTTAAAATGTCTATATTACCCAAAGCAATCTACAGATTCAATGCAATCCCAATCAGAATCCCAAAGACATTCTTCACAGAAATAGAACAAAGAATCCTAAAATTTATATGGAACAACAAAAGTCTCGAATAGCAAAAGCAATCCTGAGAATAAAGAAGAAAGCTGGAAGCATCACAATCCCTGAATTCAAAATACACTACAAAGCTATAATAATCAAAACAGCATGGTACAGGTACAAAAACAGACACACAGATCAATGAAACCAAACTGAATGCCCAGAAATAAAACCACACATCTATGGAGAGTTAATGTTTGACAAAGGAGCCAAGAACATACAATGGAGAAAGGAAAGTCTCTTCAATAAATGGTGTTGGGAAAACTGCACAGCCACATGCAAAAGAATGAAAGTAGACCGTTATCTTATACATACACAAAAATTAACTCAAAATGGATTAAAGACTTGAAGGACCTGAAACCATAAAACTCCTAGAAGAAAATATAGGCAGTACATTCTTTAACATTGGTCTTAGCAGCATCTTTTCAAATACCATGTCTACTCAGGCATGGGAAACAAAAGAAAAAATAAACATATGGGACTACATCAGACTAAAGAACTTCTGCAAGGCAAAGGAAACCAGAAACAAAACAAAAAGACAACCCACCCACTGCAGAAAATATTTGCAAATCATATATCTGACAAGGGGTTAATCTCCAAAATACATAAAGAACTCACACAACTCAACAGCAACAACAAAAAACAAACAACCCAATCAAAAAATGGGTAGAGGATATGAACAGAGATTTTTCCAAAGAAGATGTACAGATGGCCAACAGGAACATGAAAAGATGTTCAACATCACTAATCATTAGGGAAATGCAAATCAAAATATAATAAGATATCACCTTACACCTATTAGAACGGCTATAAACACCAAGACAAAAAAATAACAAATGTTGGAGAGGGTGTGGAGAAAAGGGCACTCTCATACACCTGCTGGTGGGAATGCAAACTGGTGCAGCCACTATGGAAAATAGTATGGAGATTTCTCAAAAAGTTAAAAATAGAAATACCATACAATCCAGCCATCCCACTACTGGGTATGTATCCAAAGAACTTGAAATCAACTATTCAAAGAGACTTAAGCACCCCTATGTTCACTGCAGCATTATTCACAATAGCCAAGACATGGAAGCAACCCAAGTGCCCATCAACTGATGAATGGATAAAGAAGATGTGGCATATATATATATATATATACACAATGGAATCCTACTCAGCCATAAAAAAAGATGTCCCATTCGTGACAACATGGATGGACGTTGAGGGTATTATGTTAAGTGAAATAAGCCAGACAGAGAAAGACAAACACTGCATGGTTTCACTCATATGTGGATGATAAACAAACACATGGACAAAAAGAACAGATTAGTGGTTACCAGAGGAGAAGGGGGTTGGGGGGTTGGGCAAAAGGGGTAAAGGGGCACATATATACGGTGAAGGATAAAAATTAGACTATTTGTGGTGAGCACGATGCAGTCTATACAGAAACTGCTGAACAATAATGTACACCTGAAATTTCACAATGTTATAAACCGTTATGACCTCAATAAAATAATTTTAAAATAAATAAATAAATATTGGGAAAAAACAACCGAAAAAACCGCCTGGTGGCTAAAAGCAGGGGCATTAGGATCGGACAGACCCGGCTTAGAATTCTGCTTTAGTCTCGGGCTAACCTTGGGCGAATTACTCAACCTCTCTGTCTCCGGTTCCCCATCTGTAAGAACAGAGAGCGCTGCGCCCCTGCTCACCCACAGGGCGGGCGTCACTGTTAAAGGAGATAAAACATAAAGAGCTCCCAGGCTGGTGTTTGCATGTGAGCAGCAGCTCTGCTGAGGGTGTGTGTGGTGACAAATGTGATAAGGCGAGGAGGACATGTGGGTGGATGTCCCACCACCAAGTTTCACTCCTTCCCCAATGTCTGACTTTAAGAGTCCTCCACCATCAGGAGAGGACTCGCTCAAGGACACACAAACCAGGAAGCCCCAGGACCCCCAGGACCCCATAGCATGGTCGTGGTGTTCTAACTCTGCTAGCATTTCCTGGGGGGAAGCACCTGCAGAAGTAGGAAGGGAGTGGGTAGAAGGGTTGGGGAAGCCCAGGGGTGTGACAGGACTGAAGTCCCCCCTTCAGGAAGTGAAGGAAGAGGTCTGCTGACTAACAGCCAGGCAATGGGCACAGACTTCTACTCTCAACCCTGCTGCTGGGGAGTTCCCGTGCCATCTTGGCCAATTGCTCCCTCTCCGGGGCTTGGGTCTTCCACCCTTTAGGGATGATGGGGAAGTCATTTCGGAAATGCACGAATTCCCGGGAATGAAGGAGTTTTAAAGACAGACTTGTAAAAAAAATCCTGCGTCTTTTTCAAAACTCATCTTGTCCAAGGATCCTCCTCCGACTTCCTCCGATGTGCCTCCCTTGACCTCCAGAGCTAAAAGGATACCTGCCTACCCCTGGGCCACCTGTCAGCCTCTACCTATTTACTCAGCTTATTTTCCCTTCATAGCATGCATTTCTAACCAATGTTAGATGTCTATGTCTCTTTTGGTTTATTGTCTTTCTCCCCCACTAGAACATCAGCTGCACTGGGCAGAGATTCATGTCTGCCCTCTTCCTTGCTGAAACCCAGAGCCTAGGAAGATTCCTGGCACAGAGAACAGGCTCACTAAATAGTGGTTAAGTGAACAAATAAATGGATGATGGAATGAATCTTCATATCATTTCAGAAAATTATAAACTCAGCATGTCAGAGCTGTAAGTGACATTTTCAAACATTATTACCACTAAACCCTGTGTTTGGATGAAGATGTGTTCAGATGGTTTATTCAGACCATTAAAAAAAAGGCTCCAGATTAAAATGGCTCTCCCTTGCTTTATCCATAAAGTAGCCAAAACCTGGAAACAGCTCAGGTGTCCATCCATAGGAGAATGGATCAACAAGCTGTGGGACATTCATGTGGCGGAATACAACTCAGTGGTGGAAAGGAATGGGTTACAAAACATGAATAAACCTCAAAAACATTATGCTAAAAGAAGGAAGCCGGACACAAAAAGTACACGACGTATGCTTCCATTCATATGACATTCTAGAACAAATAAAACCAATCTAGGTTGTTAAAAAACAAAACAATGTCTGCCTCTGGAGGGTGGTTGGGGACAGGGACTGACTGGGAAGGAGGATGAGGGGATTTTGGTTGATGGACCAGTTCAATACCTTGATAGAGGGTAGGTTATACCCATCAAATGATCCACTTAAGGTTTGTGCTTTTTAATGTATGTACAATTTTATCCCCCAAAAAGGAAAATGTAAACAAATACTGAACTGTAGTTAATGACATGCATGCTGAGATATTTAGGGGTGAATATTTGCAACTTACATTGAAATGCCTCCAAAAGTAAGATGAGGACTTTCCCTTCCAGGAAGATGGAATAGACAGTCTTATCCCATTGCTCCTGCTACCTACCACTGAAAACCCTGGACATACATAGAAAACAAAGATGAGAAGACTCTGGAAGGTGGAGAGAAGACAGACTGACTAGAGACCTTGGGACTGGAAGAACAACACAGCGGTGAGTTCCCTGGTTTCTTTTTGTCTCATATATCCCAGACCTGGCACCGAAGAAGCTAAGAACTCAGAAATTCCAAAAGGGAGCAGATGAAAAAGAAGCCCCAACAAAAGCCTGCTCTCTCTAGCCAAAGGACCTGGAAAGTGGCAGCCTAGGAAGACGCAAACATTTCGGGCAATAACCATTCCACTCCAGCCAAACACCACAGAAAATACTGCAGCCCCACCCCCATCAGCAAAGGCTAAGTGGGGAGCCTAGACATCCTCCCTCACCAGGCTGTCATGAGGCGCCCCAATCCCCTGGCCACCTTCCACCCCAGGGTGGTGTCTGACAAGGCTGAGCAGGTTGCTGAGACTTTCAACTCTGCCCATTGGTAACAAGCTCCTCCACAGCAACAGTGGAGACCATCTGGGGAGCCTGGACTTCACCCTCACCTGGCAGGAATGGGGCTCTCCTCCCTGCCCCTGTAGGGTGGTTCAGAGGAGGCCCAGGGGGAGTCAGGACTCTCTCCACCTCTTGGTGGTAAGCAGGCCATGGGGGGAAGAGCAACAAGGTACTCTGAGGCCTCCACGTGAGGGAGCCATCAGTGGAAGCCTGGTGGGGAGCTGGAACTTCTACCCCTATGCACAGCAAGACCCCCTCCTCAGGTGTCAACAGAGGCCAGGTGGGGAACCTGGATTTCTCCCCCCACCTAGCAGTAATGAGGGAGCTCACTCCCACCCCAGCCTCTCCTACTGAAACCGAATCAGCGGAAGCCACTTAAAACAGAAGACTAAAATAAGATCCAGTATCTCATAACAGAATACCCAAAATGTCAAGGTTTCAATAGAAAATTGCACATCATACCAAGAACCAGGGCGATCTCAAACTGAATGAAAACAACCAATTGATAAATGCTAACACCAAGATGACAGAGATGTTAGAATTATCTGACAAATATTTTAAAGCAACCACCATAAAAATGCTTCAAAGAATAATGACAAATACTCTTGAAACAAATGAAAAAATAAGAAGTCCCAGGTAAGAAAGATAAAGTATAAAGAAGAACCAAATGGAAATGTTAGCACTGAAAAATACAGTAACCAAAACAGCAACAAAACCCACCTCAATGGGGGCACTCACCAGCAGATCTGAGGTGGCACAGCAAACTGGAAGATAGGGTGATGTTAAATAGCCAATCTGAACAACAGAGAGAAGAAAACGGGCTGGAAAAATAAGAACAGAGACTCGGGGATCTGAGGGGCTATAAGAAAAGATCTAACTTCTGTGACATTGGAGTTCTGGAAGGAGAGGAAAAGACAGCAGAACTGAAAAAGTACTCAATTAAGTAATGATTTCAAACTTCCCAAATTTAGCAAAAAACATAAACCCACAGATTTAAGAAGCTGAGAAAACCTCAAACAGAAGAAACCCATATCAAAACAAAGCATAGTCAAACTTCTGAAAAACAAAGAGAAAAAAATATATACTGAAAACAGTGAGAAATGACACTTTACCTATAGGGGAAAAAAATTTGAATGACAGCAAATTTTCACGAGAAACCATGGAGGCCAGAGTGCTTTCAAGTGCTGAAAGAAAAGAACTGCCAACCCAGAATCCTGTATCCAGCTGAAAGGTCCTTTCTCATGAAAAGATCCTTCAGGAATAAAAGGGAAATCAAGGCATTCTCAGGAAAAAAAAAAAAAAAAAGAACCAAGAATATTTGTCACCAGCAGGCACAATATACAAGAATGGCTAAAAGAAGTTTTCTAAACAGAAAGGAAACAATAAAAGAAAGACTATTGGAACATCAATAAGGAAGAAAGAACATAGTAAGCAAAAATATTGGTAATATTGATAAATACAATAGACTTTCCTTTTCCTTTTGAGTTTTTTAAATTATGTTGATGGTTGAGGCAAAAACTGTAACACTGTCTAAGGTGATTCTAAATGTATGCAGAAGAAATATTTAAGACAATTACATATAAACAGGGAGGGTAAACAGATGTAAAGAGAGGTAACTGTTCTATATGTCACTCAAACTTGTAAAATGATGACACTGGTAAACTACGGTAAGTCTCAATAGATGCAAAAGAATCATTTGATAAAATCCAACAAATATTACTGATAAAAACTCTCAGCAAACCAAAAACAGATGGGAACTTCCTCCACCGGGTAAGGGGCATCTACTAAAAACTTATAGCTAACATCATTCTAGTGAAAGACTGAATACCTTCCTTCTAACATCAGAAACTCCCACAGATTCCATTCCACATTGTACTGAAGGTTCTATCCAGTGTAATTTGACAAGAAACAGAAATGAAAGAGATCCAGATTGGAAATAGAGAAGTAAAGGTGTCCTTATTTGCAAATGACATGAGTCTATGTAGAAAATCCTATAGAACCAAAAAGCTACTAGAACTGAAAAAGTAACTTTAGTAAAGATACAGGATACAAGACTAATGTTCAAAAATCACCTGTATTTCTGTATACTTGCAATGAACAATTGGAAATTTTAAAACTACCATTTACAATAGTATCAAAAAATATAAAATATTTAGAGTGAATCTGACAAAAGATAAACAAGATCTATACATTGAAAATTACAAAACATTGCTGAGAGAAATTAAAGAGAACCTAAATAGATAGAGAAATACTGTGTTCATGCTTCAGGAGGCTCAATATTTTTAAGGTGTAAATTCTCACCAAATTGATCTATAGATTCAACGCCATTCTGATCAAAGTCTCAGCAGATTTTTTTTTTTGTAGAAATGGACAAGCTGATTCTGAAAGTCATATGGAAATGCTAATGACCTAAAATATTCAAAACAACTTTGCAAAAGAAAAACAAAGTTGGAGAACTAACATTGCTTGATTTCAAGACTTATTATAGAGCTACAGTTATGAGGACAGTGGGTAAAGATAAGCACAAACATCAATGGAACTTCAGAATCAAGAATCCAAAAATAGACCCACTCACAACCTTTTGACAAAGGTGCAAAGCAATGCAGTGAAGAAATGATAGTCTTTTCAATAAATGTTGAGGGAACAGTAGGATATCCATAGGCAAAAACAGTGAACTTCGATCCACATCCTGTGCCATATACAAAAATTAATTCAAAATGGATGATCATAGATGAAAATATCTACAGTTTCTAGAAGAAAATAAAAGATAATCTTCATGACTTTCGGCTAGGCAAAGATTTCTTAGATACAACATCAAAAGCAAAATCCATAAAAGAAAAAAATGATAAATTAGACTTTTTCCAAATGAAATCAAAAGGTATTGTTAAGAAAATGAAAAGACAAGCTATAGACTAGATGAAAATATTTGCAAACCATTATGTTTAATAGGGGCTTATATTCATAATATATAAATAACTCCCAAAACTCTGTTAAGGAAATCAAACAGCTCAACTAAAAATGGGCAAAATACTTAAACAGATATGTCACCAAAGAACATATATGAATGACAAAAGTATAAAAGCATGCTCATTATTAGTCAGAGAGGTGCAAATTAAAAACACAATGCACCTATTAGAATGACAACAATAAAAAAATCTGACCATAGTAAGCACTGGGCGGATGTGGAGCAACTGGAACTCATACACACTTCTAGAGGCTTCTTAGAAAGGATGGGGCTGTCATGAACCAGATCTTTTCAAACCCTATTCAAGGAATCACTGTCTTCATTCCTTCCCTGCCCAATTTCCTCCTCACAGGGCCATTGCAAAGCCAGCTTTCCAGTGTCACACAAGGCCACCCCCAGCGGTAGTGAACTTTTCACTTCAACCAATCCAGAGTCAATCGAGCTTAGAAACAACCTTTCTGGTGTTTTCTTTGAGGCAGTTAGTATGGTGTGTTCAAGACTGCCCAGCCCTGTTGAGGTTCGTTTGCTTGTTTCATGGTTTGAGGCGTCTTGAAAGGTAACAATGAAACGAAAGAGAGGAAGGCAGAATGCACCAGGACTCTCAGCAACGTCCTCTACAGTTTTTGGAGGACTGAACAGGACTCGGGGCGTGTCAGAGCCCGAGCGTGAACGTTTCGTTGTCTCTCTCACTACAGAGACAGGGCTCGGGCTGAGGCCAGGAAGGAACTGCTCGAAGCTGATAAAACCAAAGCCCTTGTGCCAGGAACCTTGTGGTTTTTCTGCTTTTGGAAGCGACAAGAGTAGGAGGAGGTACTTTTCCCCCAAAGCATCGTTCTGTATATTGCCCAGGGGAGTAATTCGCACACATCCCGCAGTGAGACCCTCTGCACCCAGGGCTGTGTGCTTCATTTCTGGCGAACTGGACAGTTTTCCCCCCTAAATGTTTGAACTGTAAAGCTGCATCCTTGCCTCTTGCTCTCCGGGGACGGGCGGAGGGAGGCAGCCTCCAGGCTGGAGTGGGAGAAGAGCCAGCGGCGTGCAGCCCCGGCCGACCCGGCGCGTGGTCGCATCCGTGCCAGACGCGCGAGGTGGGGCGCAGGCTCGTGGTGACCGTGGCCGGGGCGAGGCTGGGCGTCCGCGCGCGCCGGAGCCCCAGACCCTGAGACAGCCAGGCTGCTGGCTCGGGTTTGCCGCCTTTTACTTTTCCTAAAACAATTCCGAGGAGTTTCAGTCCCTCTGAAATGACCAGCAAAAACTCTCTGAAGCTGAAATCAATCAACAGAAAAGAAGTGCTGGGGTTTTTTGTTTGTTTGTTTGTTTTTTTGAACCCATTGTTGGTGCGTAAACGGAGCTGTCAATCTAGAAGCCCCCTGGGCCCGGCGTGAGTCTGCAGAGCTGGGTATTTTTAGAGTCTGCTGTCTCTGAGATTCCAGCTGGTGGAACCCCGGGTTCGCTGCTGTTGGCCCAGAGCGCACGTTGTTTATGGAATATGATGCAACTCCTACGTGGGCTTAACTGATGCAACGCACCGAGCCTGAGACGCTGCGAGATACGCAGGAGGCCAGCTCTCATCCCTTCGTCCAATTTCACTTTTTTTGTTTTTGACTCTCATCAGGTTCAGATGCCATTTGGGAGGAGGAAAGGATTTATCAAAGATTTATAAATGAAGCAATCTACTCGTAAAAATAAAAATCATCACATCGTCTCGCAGGGAGGCAGGATATTTTGTTTTCCTTTGGCAATGATCCATGATTGAGTTATTGATTAAAATATACCCTCTGAAGTACATATATTTCTATGGAATGTCTCCCTAAGTGTTTGCTGACTTGCCTCTGTATGACACACCTGGTGATGCAGCCCCGGCCGCAGGGCATAGCTTCTCCTGCACGCAGGTGCTCTCTGCACTCCTCCCTCCCGCCTGGATCCGGGCTGCTCCGGGCTCTGTCTTCTCTTCTGTCCCCTGAGCCCACTACGGGGCCCAGGTCAGGAAGGCCCTCACACACCTCCACTGGGGGCCCCGAGCCCTTCGCCTGGAAAGTGGGACAATAATGCTCCTCTTACCAGCCTGATAGTCTCCTTGTAAGGATCCATTTCATAAGGGATCGGAGAGATGCTGGAGGCTGCAGACCTCAGCCAAGTCCTTTCCCCTCCTGCTCCTCACTTTGCTCATCTGTGAAATAAAGGAAAGGGTACAACTTTATCAGTAATGTTTCAGTAATATTACTTTAAAAAAAGGTTGGAGTCATCACTACAAAATATTAACATTTATTAATTCTGGAATGTGGGGACTTTGATGTTTGTTATATTACTCTCTGTATTTTTCTGTATCTTTCAAAGTCTCCTGCCCCAGTAAAAGAAAAGAAGAGGGAAGAAAACTTTTTAAAGACTTGGATGAAATCTGGTCTCCTCCAGTGGGACTTTGTCTGATTCAGTGTACAGGAAAATGCTCAGTAAACCCAAGTCTTGTCGGAATGAGAGGCATTACTATTATTCGTCTTGTTTCTGTTCCTTCCCTTACTGTAAGAATTTACTAAGACCCAGCAGTAGGCTTCACCCCTACCTCCCCCACCCCCCTGTCTAAGGCAGCTGTTTGCTACCCAGGCCGTTTGACTTGGTGGTGGGATAGGAGGTTTCTAGCGAAAGGCAGGTGAGTCCAAGATGACATCATTTAAAAAGTTCTGATTCCGTTTCATCTAGCACCTTCCCCCAAAATCCCAACCTGTGCCAAACAGAAACCTACACCTGTATGAAGAGAAACTTATCTGTGGTCATTAAAAATTTGTTTTGTATAATAAAATCCCGAACTTTCCTGGGCTTAACAAAAATACACGGCTGGAGAAAACTCACACGGACATTTCCCCTCCTCTAGCTTAAAAACAGCCAAACTAAATTAAGTAACAACAACAACAAAAAGTTGTTTCCCACACAGTTTGCTGTGCTCTTACCCCCAGTTTTCAGCCTGAAACAATTTCATGCTTGAGTTATTAACTTATGAAAATAGGCACAAAAGGGGAAAAATGTGAACAGATCCTCGGCTATATTATTAGTCATTGCTACAGCTGAATGCGTTCCGGTACAAAGGCGTGTTATTCTGCCTGAGTATCTCAGTTTTGAACAAAATGTAGCTCACTAATGGGTTATGCCTCGTGTACCTTTTTGTAATCATTACGTTGCCCTTCTCTGTAATTTATCCTGTTTTTCATTAGGAGACTGTGCATTAGGCAGGCAGGCACTCAAGTACACACACACATCTTTTAAGTCCCCAGTAGTTTGTGGCTGAAAAGAAAGGTCATGGGGATGTCAGTCATTTCAAGGAAGCGCCACTGTATTGGTAAAGATAGTATTTGGAAATCGGAGTGATGGATGGATACGAATGTAGATTCTGAAAAACTGGTGAATTGGGGGTAGCAACATGAGTCAATGAAGGGACTTGAGAAGCAATCTGGAGAAGACGGAGACGGAGTGGGAGAGTCAGACCAGTCTCCCCTTGGTCTCTTTATTCGGGAGGGACAGCACTGGCCTGAAATCTCAGGTCTCCTGGAGGAGCAACAAGATTCCAGGCAAGATCCCCCTTTGGGGAGGTTTCCGGCTGGGCTC
This sequence comes from Tapirus indicus, assembly GCA_031878705.1. Lineage (NCBI taxonomy): Eukaryota > Metazoa > Chordata > Mammalia > Perissodactyla > Tapiridae > Tapirus > Tapirus indicus. The sequence continues at coordinate 76,533,694 of CM062923.1, read as the reverse complement.
AAAGGTGTTGCCCCAAACCAGTTTGAGTCAAGTGAATAAAGGAGCCACGTTTTGAGCCTATTGGTTTTTGCTTCTGTAAAGTCCAGAATTGGTTATAGAAATCAAGGCCTTTGAGTGTTAACTTCTGGGGAAGAAAAAATACAACAAAAATAGCAGGCAGGAAAATAATCAGGCAAAAGAAAGACAGAAGGGATATGAAAAGCTCGGAGAAGACCAAGGTTTTCACAAACAAGTATGAATCATTAGAAGGGTCTCCTAAACAGATCAGAGGCCCACATGGGGCTGGGGATCCTGGAAGCAGGCCCCCCAGAGCACGGAACCTCCCCACAATTCTCAGCCAGCGAGAAAAGCCCTTGGAGTCTTCCACTAGATTAGGATAACGGGAGCCTCCACCAGACACTTGCCTGGCCAGGAGGGGCCATAACTGAGAACCAAATGTATGCCTTTCACCTCTTTGAAGTGTTAACGAATGCTTTGATTTTGTTCTTTCCTCCTCATTAAGACAAATGTGGTTCTACTCTGCTCTGGGAGCCTGACCTCACCTCCCAAGCCGGCTGCTCATGCTCTTGCTCAGAAGAGCCCAAGCCCTGACGGGAGGTCCCCTCCTGTCAGGTGGCAGAAATGCCTGCCTTGTCAAAGACCGCTCTGCCAGGACTCTGTCTCAGGCCTCCAGGTTTCACATTGCTCTCAGAGCCGAGGGCACATCACCACGGGGTCCCGGCTTACGTGAAAACACAAAGGTGTTTGCGGTAACTCTCAACCCAGAATGTACCGTTAGATACTAAGAAATACAGGTGTGTTAAGTTTCCTGGATACTGTGCCCTGTGGAGGTGACCAGGCTGGACAGAATTCAGGAAGACGGAGTCCTCCAAAGATCTGGAATCTTTCGAGGTTATGCAGCCCAACTCTGCCCTCACTCTTCTTTTACCCGTGACACACTGGGGCGAAGTGGTTCAACCAGAGCTTCAAGGCCAGGTGGTGGCAGAACTGGAACTGGAGGGGCGTTGCTTCTCCCAGCTGAGGTTCTCCCTGGACTCACCTGCCATAACATCCCTCCACCCCAAGCCCCCCTTCTCCTCCTCCCAATGCAATGCCCTCCCAGGGCAAAGTCAGTGGCATGGAAACCTGCAGACTGGAGGAAGCTGGGGCCCTGCGGTTTCCTCAGAGACCACTGAAGACTCAACAGGCGCCTGTCACACCCCATGCCAGCCACAGGGAAGCCTAGGCCAGGGGGACAGACTGAGAGAGAGGCCCCGATGCCCAGTGGGGACACTCCTAGAGATGGCTACATCCTGGGAGGCTGGACGACCTCCGTCAGCTGGGAAATCGGAGGGCGGCCAGAGGAGTGTTCTGGAGAACAGAAATTCAAACCTGAAAAAACAACCCACCTTATCTCATTCTATTTTAGTTATAATCTCCACAGCCAACAGACCCAACGTCCTAAGTGTGCGTTATCTCACTGAATCCACTCACCCATCCATGAGATCGGCATCTTGATGAGACCCTCTCTCCCTGTTTTTATTTTTACCATCTTAATCATTTTCAGTGTATCATTCAGTAGCGTTACCTACGTGAACATTGTTATGTAACAGATCTCCAGAACTTTTTCACCTTGCAAAATTGAAACTCTGTACCCATTAAACATTAACTCCCCATTCTCCCCTCCCCCAGCCCCTAGCAACCACCATTCTATTTTCTGTCTCTGTGAATTTGACTACTCTAAGAACCTCATGTAAGTGGAATCATACAAAATTTGTATTTTTGTGACTGGCTTATTTCACTTAGCACAATGTCCTCAAGGTTCAACCATGTTGTAACGTGTCAGAATCTCCTTCCTTTTTAAAGCTGACTAATATTCCATTGTATGCATAGACCACATTTTGATTATCCACTCATCTGTTGAGGACACTTGGGTTGCTTCCACCTTTTTGCTATTGTGAATAATGCTGTTATGAACACGGCTGTACAAATATCTCTTTAAGATCTTGCTTTCAATTCTTTTGGTTATATACCCAGAATTGCAACTGTTGGGTCGTAAGCTAAGTGTATATTTAGCTTTTTAAGAAACTGCCAAACTCTTCTCCAGGGTGGCCATACCATTTCAATTCCCACCAGCAGTGTATGAGGGTTCCGGTTTCTCCACATCCTTGTCAACACTTGTTATTTTCCTTTTTTTTATATTAGCTCATCTGATGGGTGTGAGGTGATATCTCATTGTAATTTTGATTTGCATTTCCCTGATGATTAGTGATGTTGACCATCTTTTCATGCGCTTGTTGGCTATTTGTATATCGTCTTTGGAGAAGTGTCTATTCAAGCTCTTTGCCATTTTAAAATCAGATTATTTGTTTTTTGTTGTTGTGGAGTTGTAGGAGTCTTTTATATCCTCTTTTGGGGGGAGGAAGGTAAAACAACTAAAGGGTCACAGAGGTGAATAACTTACTTGCTCGAGCCTTTGGTCGGAGGACTGTTTGTTTTCCCTGCAGCAGGGAAAGGCTGGCCTTCACATGGGCAGCAGCTAGAGAGAGCTGTGGGCCCATCCTCCCAGCCACACGGTCTCAGAGCAAACACAGTCCATCAAGCGCACACCCTGTGTGCATAGCCTCGTGTGCCAAACTGCTGTTTGAAAACCAACGGCAAACCCCTGTTGCAGAGAACTCAAAAGTGTGTAATATCCACTTGAATGATGATTCCACTTTCTTGTTCTCCCCGCCTCCAAGGAAGGGGAGAGAGAGAAAAAGCTACTCATGGAAAAATACATTTAAATGGATCAGTGCCGGGCAAACCAATTGCACATCTGTTCTTAACAGGTTTCAGCTGAAACTACTGAAAATATACACATATCTGTTTATGTGGAACCAGTTAAATATGGTAAGATTACAACTTAGGGGTAACTGTGGATTTGGTGGTGGGAAAAAAAAAGCCCCTCCACATTCGGTCTCCACACACAGTCTTGCCATTTGATCACAGAAGTTGTTAAGGGAATCAGATTTGCTGCGAATTAAAAAGATCTCAATTATTTGAGATTAGTTACAAACAAAGTCAAGATGTCCCAACAGCCTTTCTGCAGCACGTAATTCCTGCCTCGCCTCCAACCTGGCCCAGGACCTTTGTTATCAGAGTGGAGACCGCAGCTGAGAAATCACTTGTTTCTGAGCGATTCTGTCTTCAGACCCCCAACAAGCTGTTTAGGGGGAAGATGGTGCACAGGCTGCTGCGCAGAGAGTACCCAATTGTCTTCCCTACAGTTTCAGAGATGCGGGAGGACACCAGCGTTCCCTGAGGATGTGCACGCAGCAGGAAGGGAGCCGTTACTGGGGCCTCTTTATGCAGGCACTGTGCTCTTTTGTGAGCCTTTCTGAGACAGGACTCACAACCACCCTATGGGGTCACACTGTCATCCCATTATAAAGATGAGAAAACCGAGGCTCTGAGATGATTTCCCTGGGGCCGCACCGACAATAAGGAATGAGGCTCTCTGAAGGAAGAAAGATTTCTCCTCCTGTCTGAACGTCTCATGGGGCAAGGCCACCACCCAGATACCCACAGGGCCCAGCAGAAATGGAAGGAGTGAGGAGCCGTGCGCAGCTAATAAGCGGCTTTGGCAGATTGATACTGGGACAGGGAGGATGCAGACACTGTGGGCCCAGACCTTCTGGTTTTTGTAAAGAGAGCCAGAAATCACTAGATTTTTACATGTTGGCCCAGGTATTGAAAACAAACAGAAAGCTCAGACCCTGCTGTGGTTTGCGATCCCCACTGTGGGGCCTTTGGTGCCTCCAGAGGTGGAAGGCAGAGGCTGCGTTGGCTTTGCTCCCTCTGCAGGTGGGGACTTGGGGGTCTGACTATCAGGAATCCTGTCTCGTGGTGCAGGAGGCCTCTGTCACAGGCGGTGGGCACCACACCTCGTCCCGGTCTCCTTTCCTACAACTTCGCTGGACCCCTCACCTCGTCTCGAGCATGCTGTGAACGTGCATTTGTCTATAAACATTTATCTAATAATTTATCTCTAAAAAGTGACGTCAGTCTATGAAATGCACCACAGGACACAAGAATAGCAGTCACATGGCCTCGGAAACAATCAACCAAAATTGACATCTGACAACATCCCCCCACTGTATCCCCAGGGGCTGGGCTGTGATTGGTAAGGTTTTCTTGCCTGAAGGACCCCACGCTGTGAAAAAGCACCTATCTTTATTCATTGAAAATCTTTTTTTTAATAAGCAGCCCAGTGGAAAACAATTGTGAATGGCAGCTTCATTACGTGTGGGTTTTTAGAACAAAGAGAATATTGCTCACACGCTATGATCTGTACGATGATACTGAATTTTAATTAAAAAGTGTTAATGTGTTAAATTGATGACAAGGAAGGTGTGACACTTGGGCTGTAAAAGAAATCAGGGGGGCAAAGTACAGTTGACAGGCTGCCCCAGGGACCTATTCAATGTTACTTCATATTTGTCTTCTCGCTCTCGTTTTTTTTTTTCATTTGAAATTTTCAGTTTTGAACCAGTAGGGACTATATTCCAAGCTGTGTAGACCCCAGATGGGGAGACTGGTAAACTAGAGGAAGGGGAGACTTATTTACCCTCTTGGGATCTCAAATATCATCCTGTGCGAAAGATCAGTTGCTGTCTTAAAGGGCCCCTTTGAAGTAGCGACTGTCCCAGGCCACCCTAGAAAAGCGCTTTGAAAGGACCAGTCTCTCCAAGCAACACTTGAGGCTGCTCCCAGGTGATTGGTTTAAGGTCATCTCAGTAGGCCTGATAACTGGGAATGAATTCTTTTGAAGCAATAAATTAAATGGCATTTGGGCACTGGATGTCAACCCAGCCCAAGTACCACTAATTGTGAGTCTTCTTCTGAGATGACACAATAATTGAATAGGAAAATCCAAGCACTGAAAGGATGTCAATGCATTGGGTTGGAAAGGCCACCTAAAGCGGGCAAAAGTGGCCCGCTTCCTCTCTGGACAGGCCTCTAGGACATGATGTGTCAGTTCATGTCCTAGAGCCCCAGGAAAGAGTAGCCATTTTGCCCCAAGCACAGAGCCCCGAGTTCTGGTCAAGGGGCCCAGGGTGGAAGAATCACCTTCACCAGCGCCTGTGCGAGAAGGAAGCAGCTGCCCTGTGTCTTGGAAGCCCACCTCCCTCTTGGGGAAAAGGAATGGACTACAGGGTGCTGAGTGAGGCCTGGGTCTTGGGGATGGTGGTACCAGCCTCACAGGGTGCGAGCTTGAGAGTCTGCTTCCTCCCCGAGAGAAGAAATGTGCACGAGTGGGCTGCAGAGTTAACCATAAGCTAGAACAGCACCTCAACCTTCCCTGAGGAAGAGACCAGAATGCATTCAGAGTCCAGGGTCCAAACCAGGGGCATGGAATAGCATATGCAAAGGCCCTGAGGCTGGCCCGGGCCAGTGCAGAGTGGGTGAGCCCAGCTGTGACGTAGGGGAAGTGCTGGCAGTGCACAGGAAGGAGGCTGATTTCTGTTTTGAGAGCCACAGGAAGCCACTGTTGGGTTCCAAGCAGGAGGAGGACGTAGCTCAGTGTGCAGTTTCCCAAAGATGATGCTGGTGTCTGTGTGGAGTAGGAGTCCAGAGGGGTCCCAGGCTGGGCTGTGGGCCAAGTAGGAGACAATGGGATGGGAGACCCAGGGGATGCATTTCACTGGTAGAGTCGCAGGGCATGGTGAGGAGCTGGGTGGGGAGGGTGAGGGAAGGGTGCATGGATGAGGCTTCTAACCCCTGGTCTGCTCATTGGGAAAAAGGACACAATAGCTCCCACCCCTCGGGGTGCTTGTGAGGATTAGAAACGGTGCATGGCGTGCCCGGCCCACCACAGGTCCCCAAGAGGCGAGCGTATGACCGCATTCCCATCACTTCCTTTGTCCCATGAGCATGCATAACGGACGTCTGTCTTTCGCAGTGCTGCTTCTGACCCCTGTCCCCAGTAAAGTGGGAAGTAGGGCCTGGGCTGGGCTGGGCCAGGGCGGGTTTGGATTACTCTTTCTGAGAAATCATGTGCAGATCCCCAAGCACCACAGTGATGCAATGAACTTCCAGGGTCTTAAAAACATTTTGGTATTTTCAAAAAGAAAGTCAACAGGGTGCTGATGGGGACCGGCCGATTGACCCCCATGCTGAAGCCCAGTGTGTCTGTGGTCACGTCACTCCCCAGGGTGCAACGGGTGAGCGGGACCCAGCGACTGTCCTTCAGGCTGGGGCCCCTGTGTCCCCTCCCTGCTGTGCCCGTCCTGTCCCCGGCACTCACACCTGGAGAAGCAGGGACGGGGAGGGGTGAAGGCAGCAGCACTCCCACTTCCAGGCCAAACACGCCCTTCTGAGCTCACACCAGGCCTTGCACACAGTCCACACTGGACCCTGGTGGCCCTCACAAGCTTGTGAGGTTGATTAACAGAGGAAACTGGGCCCTCCCCTGTGGGGTCTTCCCACCCGCCGGGAAAGCTCCCTGGAGGAGGAGGAGGGGTGTCAGGGCTGTGTGAAGGGGTGGGTCCCAGCTCAGGGTGCAGCTTGGAGAAATGCACATGACCAGTTTTCTCTGAGCCAGCACATCTGCCATTCTAAATATAGCCCAAGATGACCCAAGACATCTTCCCCTCGCCAGGAGACCCAAGGTTCTGTATTTTTCAGCATTTCTGAAATGAACAGTGAAACCTGAGGCTCTTCACTTCCATCCTCTGATCCCACAGACTCTGGGTCCTAAAGAACAGTGTCCGACCCTCCTTGAGAGGAGGGCCTGTCCCCCGCGAGGAGCTCTCTTTGGCCACCACCCTTTAGTTACATATTTTTAGTTAAATATTTGGTTAAATATTTTGCCAGCCTGCCCTCTCCCTCCAGCAAAGTGAAGCAAGGCTTCTGTTCACCCAGGAAGGGTCATCCATCACCCCAGGCCAGCAATGAGTAACTCTGTCCTCCACCCTTGGGTTGGTTCACCTCTAGCATCTCAGGAGTGAGGCCCAGCCAGATGGGTTTTAATTGGACAACAGATTCCCGCCTCCCCCTGGAATCTGGCTGCAACATCAAACATCTTTTTATCACGTTGCTGGAAGGTACGGGACACAAGCCTTCTGAAAAGGGGGCGCCTGCTGCAGGCCTCGGGCACAGTGGTGATTCTTGGCTCCGAAGCCTTGACTGCTTGTTTGCAAAGTGGGGGGGGGGGGGGGGGGTATTTTTCCGTATCTGAGTGGGGCCCTGCTAATTGCTGCACAAGCACTTCTGGGGAAGTTCAAGTTTCCAGAGGCCTTGCTGTTAACTCTGACAGCGCCAGCGCCTCCCAGACGGGGCGCTGGAGGGCATCTGTGAAGACGCATCACGGAGACACAAAGCATAGTGGTTATCTTCAAAGGGTTAATGACCGAAGACCTAAGGACAGTCATGTTAAGTTATATATAGCAAAGAACCAGCCAAGCAGGCGAGGAGAAAATAAAAGGAAGACAGAGAGAAAAAAACATATGGATACACTCCCCCTCCCCCTCCTGCGGTCCACCCCCCCACCCTCCGGCAACAACACTGTATATACAACCCACAGATTGGGGCATTGTTAAATTTGGCACACAGAGACTGCAGCAAAGAAAGAAAACATATCGAGTTACGCAGAGTCCTATTCGGATCTGGGCCTGGGCCTCTCGCGCACAATGCTCGGCAGAGGAGAACAAGGCCGCGGTGTGTTGTCGAAACGCACACCGGTGAGCTTTGCTTTCCTCACAGTCATTTGCTCGCCCAGCCCTGGGCAACAGTAATTCCCTGTCCCGCAGGTGGAGACAGATAAAACAAATGGAACCAGTGTAGCGGGCTGCAGGAGACCTTTCTTTCAAAACTTGATCCACCTCCAGAGAGGAAGCACCCAAGGACTTTGCTCTGGACAGTAATCTGTTTTCTTAGGGCAGCAGGGAGAGGCCTGGCGGCCAGGGTAAATAAGGCAACGCGATAGCGGCGGGGCCTTTGGCGGGTGGAGTGCAAGGGAAATTTGAAAAGACCACTTCCTACACTCTGTTCCCGACCAAGGGTAAGCTGTCAATCTTGCAGGATGGAGGCTTTCTGGAAAAACCACTGGAGAGAGAGGGGGCACTCTGGGAAGAAACCTAAGCCACAGGTGCCTGCCAGGATCCCTCCTCCTCCTCAGGCCAGCTCACCTGGCCCAAACCCAGCCCAAAAGGCTGCTCCCCTTGAGGCTTACCGAATGGAGAGAGCAGGCCAGGACTTCTGCAATGCAACCCAGGTAGGTTTCAGCCTCTGCTTTGAGCATCAGGACAAGCAGGCAGGTGGCAGGCAGGCTGCCAGCCAGGATTAGCTGAGCCTTCACTGCATGCAAAGCAGGGCACGGGGCAGGCCAGGTATGTTTTAGTCATCAGATAGAGTTCTTGCCAGCAGGCTCTTAGGACTCCCCGCGGAGAGGAGACACATTGAGTGCTTGCCGGCCAGGGCCGCACAGAGCATCAGTAGTCATGATGATACTCCCTGTGTCACCCTGTGTGGGTCTTTTCAAAGACACTCCATCTTGTTATTCCGTTTGAGCTTCACCTGACCCTAGGTGGGCATGGCAGGGCGTGGCATCATCCCCATTTTACAGTGGAGGGAGCTGAGGCACAGTGAGGCCACACGTTGCCTGGATGGGTACAGCTGGTTCAGAGGGCAGCCTCTTAGCCCAGACAGGCACACCGCAGGGGCTGGTCCCTACGGGGCGTGTCCAGGGCTGCTTCAGACAGTGAGGGACCCAGCGCACTTCATCCCTTTCCCTGCCTGTGACTTGAGGGGCCCTCAAATTTCGCTTTCTGTGCAGAAACGATGCTGTTATGCGTTGAATTGTGTCCCCCTCAAAATTCATGTGTCAAAGTCCTAACCCCTAGTCCTTCAGAATGTGACCTTATTTAGAAATAGGATCATCACAGATGTAATTAGTTAAGATGAAGTCATACTGGATTAGGGTGGACTCCTATTCCAACATGACTGGAGTCCTCATGCAAAGGGGAAATGTGCACCCAGAGACATGCACACAAAGAGGACACCATGTGAAGAACGAGGCAGAAATTGGGGTGATGCAGCTACAAGCCAAGGAGTGCCAAAGAAGGCCAGGAAACCACCAGAAGCTGGGAGAGAGGCCTGGAACAGACTGTCCCTCACAGCCCTCAGAAGGAACCAACCCTGCTGACACCTTGACCTCAGACTTCTAGCCTCCAGACTGTGAGACAATACATTTCTGTCCTAAGCCACCCAGTTTTTGGTACATTGTTATGACAGCCCTAGCAAACTAATACAGATGCTGAGAAGGCCAAGGGGAGGGACACAGGTGTCTGTGGTTAGTTTACCTTTAACAGCAACTTTGAAGACCCAGCTCTGCTCTGCAGACATTCATTCTGTTTTTTTACCAAACAAAGAGCTAAACTGTGCAATGGCATGGGCAGTCCATGAGTTCTCCGCTCCAGACCATCCCTTTAAGAAAAAGAAGGAAAGGTCCCTGTTCCTCCTCGACATCCTCATCCTGCTTTGTTCTCAACAAAAATTATGTTCTGCCTAATTCTCTCAAAATGTCTCCAAAGCAAGGCAAGCACCCACTTCCTCCTCTGAGCATAGGTGGGACCCTCTGCAAATTATGATGTGGAAGAAGTCCTCTCTTCCAACCAACTTAGAGACCCAGCCTCGTACTAACTTCCTGGTTACCCCACCTTGTCGTTCTGAAGACCTAAGAACTCATTCCTGTGACTGAAATTATAAATGTCAGTCAAGAGCTTCAAATGTTAGCTTGCCCAGGTGGGGAATAAGTTCACACAAAGCATCAACGAACAGCTGTATGTGGGGTTGGGGAGGCCCGTTTTGCCTTATACCCAGACCAGGTATGTCGTCCTTGATGTCAAACATCCCCCACTTGGCGGGAATTCCTCCTGGCGCGTCAACATCAGGCCCCGGCCTCCCTCCCCCTGGTGGTGTGGAACTCCATTCCTGTCGCTCCAGCGTCCTCACAGCCCAGTGACTCCAACAACCTCTCGGACTAGAGAAGTCCTCCCAGAACACGCCCGAGAATCCTGGCAGCCCCTCCAGGTGATGGAGCTTTGGGCATGGTGGTACCCGGGGCTGAATTCCGGAACACTGAGGGGGCCGCAAATAAAGTCACGTTATTGGACTTGATGCTCGGATGCCACTCTCTCCCTTTCTTTTATTGTTCTATACCTGAACTCGACCTGTCGCCCTACATTTGCCTCCCAAATACCTCTCTTCAGCCTTACTGTTCTCCCACAGTGTCCTATTGTTTATACAAGTTCTGGGTTATTTTTCCTCCACCGAGCATTACTGAATGCAGCAATTAGAATGTGCGATTTTTAGAGAGAGCACCATGCTTTTACCTTTTCCCCCTTCTACAGTTTAGTGACTTACAGGTAGAAGTTACTCAATAAAGGTTTGTGGAGGGTTGATTCAACCTGAATCTCTTCTGTTCGCTTACTCTTGTTACCTGTTTTGGTCCCAAATCCCTCCCCATTTGGCCCCCAAATCCTTCCCACTTCAGAATTTGGTCAGCTCATCTACAAACGTTGACATCTCCTAACTTAGACCAAATATGGAGGAGTGTTATATGTAGCTAATTTCTCATTAATTTAGAGACGAAAGAACTCATAGACTTTTAGAGCTGGAAGATTTTTTAGAAAGTATCCAGTCCATTTCTTTAATAAGAAGCCATGTGACTCATCCAGGGTCACACGGCTCTTTAAGTGGCAGAAGAGAGCCTGGAAGCCAGATGTTATGGGTTGAAGTGAGGCTGTTCATCACATAGATGAAGATGTTATCAGTATGGCTGGTGTGGGGTGAGGAGGGTCATGTCATACACTTGTTCTAGAAGGTTCCCTCACTCTATGGGCCCCTGGACATTTCAGTTTAACCTTAACATGCTTCTAAGTAAGTCCCAACACCTTGTCCCAGCTCCTCCACAGGGCCTCCACGTGGGCAGCTGGAAGTGGATCTCACCTCAAAAACAACCAGGTTACACAGACTCGGTTCCCAGTGCTGAGCAGCCAAGACACCGTCTCTTGCTCCATCCTGCAAATGCATGGATATGACCGACAGGGAGTGTCTTCCGTTTACAGTGTCATGCAAATCTCAGAACTATGTCTGTTTTCAGCCACTGAGGAAGCATAAAGCAAAACAGTCTTGTTGGCAAAGACGTCCGCCTCATTGTTTTCCATCTGAGCACAGGTTTTACATCAAGAGAAGGGGTTGTGGTTGGGGTAGGAGAGCTGAAGGGAGATTCAAAGGTTCTTCAGCTCTCAAAGATCTCAACCTCTTCAAAGTTTCAACCCTCAGAGCACTTACGACGTTTCATCCCACTCAGCAGAAGCGCTTCTGCCCACACTCCCAGGTGCCACAGTGGGGGGGAATTGGCTGTGGTCCAGAAGGACAGATACAGGATACTGGATGGTCATCTCACTGCCGATATTTTCCCCAGAGGATGGATTTCTCCTCTGGGATTTGATAAGCTCCCGAAGGCACGTTCACATGCAGAGAGCAGGTGATTATCTGTCTGTTAGAGAGGCCACGTCAAGCCATGGGTGGTGATGGGTGTCAGGCGCTCACACTGGGGGAATGGGCAGCTCCTACCTGGGACCTCAGGCAGGTCCAGAGTCGGGGAGGACAGGCGATCTGGAAAAGGGGAAAGGGTTTGCATTCGGTTCTATTCACTTTCTAGCCTCAGTGTTCTCATCTGCAAACTGGGGCTAATAACTTCTTTCCAAGGTATTTTCAGGGTTGATCAGGTGAGATCATTACCTGTAAAAGTGCTTGTCACAGACAGATAGGCAGCAGTTCTGTGGACAGGAGGGAATTCCAGCACCACTGCCAGCTCCTGGCCATCCTTTTTTTGAAATGATTGTTTCCAAGGGGAAGGAGCAGCAAGACGGTGCCTCCAAACTGCAGGTCAAGTCAACGCAAGTCAAGTTGGAATATGTGTACCACTTACTCTGTGCCCCAAATGGTTGGTTAGCAAAGGGATACACGGAAAACGGCATGGCAGGGTGACGGAGTGGGGCCGGGACACCCCAGGGGTCGCTGCTCACACTCTCCTACCCAGACAGGTCACTTCACCTCCCTGACCCTGTCCACCCATCTGTAAATTAGAGCAGAGTGTACCCAGCACAAGGTCATGGCCAGGCTGCTGCGGAAAGATGCAGGGACAGAGGCGGAAAGGACAAGGTACTGGACACGTATGTGACGTCATTGTTGTTCTTAAAGGAAGGGAGCAAGGGAGGGGGAGGGAGGAGGTGGGGGAGGGAGGAGGAGGGAGGAGGAGGAAGGAGGAGGGAGGAGGGGATGAGGAGAAAGGGGGAGGGGAAGGAATTGCTTTTATGTTTTAAGATAAACTATTTATTTTAGAATAGTTTTAAATTTCCAGAAAAGTTGAGAAAACAGCCCAAAGAGTTCCCATGTACATCATACCTAGTCTCCCCTATTGTTAATATCCTATATTAGCACGGTACCTTTGTCACGATTAATGACTAATATTGATAACACTGTCATTAACTTCAGTCTATTTTATTCAGACTTCCTTGCCTTTTCCCCGTGTCCTGCTCTGGGCTTCCTTCCAGGATGCCCCGTGATATGAAGTTGTCGTGTCACCTTAGGCTCCTCTTGGTGTGACAGTTTCTCAGACTTTCCTTGTTTTTGATGATCTCGGCAGTTTTCAGTAGCGCTGGTCAGGTATTTACAGAATGTCCCTAAATTGGGATTTGTCTGGTGTTTTCTCGTGATTAGGTTGGGGTTATGGGTTTCAGGGAAGAAGCCCACAGAAATAGTTTCATTCTCATCACATTATATCAAGGGTACGTACATTCCACATGACTTATTACCATTGATATTGACCTTGATCATCTGGCTGAAGTAGTGTTGGTTGGGTTTCTCCACTCTAAAGTTTCTTTTTCTCCCTTTCTGTACTGCACTTTTTTTCTTTCTTTCTTTCTTTCTTTTTTGGTGGGGAAGATTGGCCCTGAGCTAACATCTGTGCCCATCTTCCTCTATTATGTTTGTGGGACGCCACCACAGCATGGCTTGATGAGCAGTGTGTAGGTCTGCACCCGGGATCCGAACTGGCAAACCCCGAGGTGGCCGCCGAAGTGGAGCGTACAGACTTAACCATCATGCCGCCCGGCCGGCCCTGTGTACTGCACTCTCTGAAAGGAAGTCACAGTGCACAGCCCACACTTAAGGAGTGGAGAGCTATGCTCCACTTCCTTGGTGGTCGAGTAGGTACATCAATTATTTGAAATTCTAGTACCTAGGAGATTTGTCTATTCTCCTCCATTCATTTATTCATATTATCAATCAGTATGGAATCATGCATACTTATTTCATACTTGTATTATTTATAATCCAAACTACTTTATTTTATTGCTGAAATTATTCCAGTTTTAGCCATTAAGAGCTCTTTCAAATGGCTGCTGTGTTCCTTTGACACATCTCCATCATTGTGTGTTGTTGGTTATTTTTCTGAGCTCTTTTTTACTTTCTGGCATTATGAGACGCTCCAGGCTCATCTTGTATATTCTCTGCCCATGCAAGAATCAGCCATTTCTCTAAGAAGTCCTAGTTCCTTTTATTGGAGAATGGCGTTACAATCTAAGATCTGGGCTCCAGCTGTGTTCATTGCTACAGGGGTGTCATTACTTAAGGCCCTCTTAGCTGACAGGGCAAGGAAATGTATGTGTTTTTACCAGCCTATATCTACAAATATTTTGTATGCATTCATTAGTGTCTATATTTAAGATAAACATGAGTCCTTATTGATGTCTCCAACACTAATCCATTACCACATGAATCGTTCCAGCCTTCCCCCTTTGCTTGTCTGTAACCTCCCACTCCTACAATGACAAACTTGGCTCCCAGCATCTGCCATCCATTTACTAAACATTTCAATTCCAAAGTTCATGAGTACTGGCTTCAGAATTATTAACTCATACTCCCATGGGAAACAACTTTATCAGCTAGAATACAGTGTCATGTACAATTCCTTTTGCTTTTGGTCTTCAAGTCTCCACTCATCTCCAATGCTACTTAGGTCAGTGTGTCTTACGCCTACCCCTTCAATGAGGTGATTTCACACATTTGTAATACAGTGAGATTCTTTCGTCATATTCAGCATTCCATCCCAGAATCCCCCAACCTCTTAAACGATTTTTAAAAATTTGCATACATTGTAAAATTTCCTAAGATGAGTACTTGGATGATTGATTTCTTTTTTTCTACTATATGCACTTAACACTATGTGTTTCCACTCTTCTGCATTCTGTCACTGTGGATTAGTCTGCATATTCTGAAATTTCATGTAGCTAGAATCATACAGTTTGTGTCTTTTTTTCTCTGACTTTTTTCACTCAGCATAATTATTTTCAGATTCACTCATGTTCTTGAATACACCAGAAGCTCGTCCCTTCTTATTGCTCAGTCATATTCCATCACATGGATGTGCCACAGTCTATCTATTTACTTGTTGCTGCACCTTTGGGTTATCTCCAGTTTTGAGCCATTAAAAATAAAGCTGCGACTACCATTGATGTGAGAGTCTTTGTGTGGACATCTGCTTTCATTTCTCTTCGGTAAATACCTAGGAATGGAATGGCTGGGTCATATGATAAGTGTATGTTTAACTTTTAAGAAGCTGCCCATTTCCCCAAGTGGATGTACCGTGTTACATTGCCACCACAGTGTGTAAAGTTCCACGTCTTTCACATTTCAGTATGATCAGTATTTTTAATTTTAGATAGTCTAATAGGTGTGTAGTGGTATCTCATTGTTATTTAAATTTGCATTTCCCTATTTGCATTTCCCTAATTACTAACAACATGGTGCCTATTTGCCATTCATACATGTTCTTTGGTAAAGTCCTTGTTCAATTCTTTTTCCCATTTATAGAACTGGGGGGCCGGCGCAGTGGCTTAGTGGTTAATTTGGGCGCGCTCTGCTTTGGAAGCCTGGATTCACAGGTTCGGATCCCGAGTGCTGACCTACGCCACTCATCAAGCCATGATGTGGCGGCAACCCACATACAAAATAGAGGAAAGACTGACACAGATGTTAGCTCAGGGCCAATCTTCCTCACCAATAAACAAACAAATAAATAAAACGGGGCTGGCCCTGTGGCATAGAGGTTAAGTTCGGCGCACTCCACTTCAGTGGCCTGGGTTCGTGGGTTCAGATCCCAGGCGCGGACCTACATCACTCATCAGCCAAACTGTGGCGGTGACCCACATACAAAATAGAGGAAGATGGGCACAGATGTTAGCTCAGGGTGAAACTTCCTCAGCAAAAAACAAAATTTTTTAAATTAAAGTGGGTTGTTTGTTTTCTTCTTACTGATTTTGAGAGTTCTTTTCAATATTCTGGATTCAAGTTTGTTATCAGATATATGATCTGCAAATATGTTCTCCTAGTCTATGGCTTATCTTTTCATCCTCCTAACAGTGTCTCTCACAAAGCAGAAGTTCTCACAAATCGTGAAGTCCAACTTATCAAATTTCTTATATGTCATGATTTTGTTGTCGTATCTGAAGTCTTTCCTAACCCAGAGTTTCAGTTTCAGAGTCTCTCTCGCCTCCCCTTCTGCCTGGAATATTCTCCTATGTTTTCTTGTAGAACTTATACAGTTCTAGGTTTCAAAGGTAGGCATATGATTCATTCTGAGTTAATGTTTGTATATAGTGTGAGGTATTCATCAGAGTCCAATTTTTCATGCAGGTGGATTGTTCCAGCATCCTGGTTGAAAGAGTACCCTTTTTCTACTGAACTGTCTTTGCATCTTTGTTGAAAATCAGTTGTCCATATATATGTAGGTGTATTTCTGAAATGTATATTTTGTTCTATTAATATATTTTTCCATCTATATGCCAATACCACATTGTTTTTTCTATAACTTTATAAAAAGATCTGAAATCAGGTAATGTTAGTCCTCCAAAGTGTTCTTTTTCAAAGTCCTTTTGGCTATCCCAAGTCCATCGTGTTTTCTTTTGAATGTTAGGATCAGTTTATTGATTTCTACAAAAACAAAAGCCTTTGGGGATTTTTGACTGGGATTGTGTCAAACCTATACATCGATTTGGAGAAAATGACCGTTTTAACAATATAGAGTCTTCTGACCCAGAACATGGTATATCTTTCTACTTATTTGGGTTTTTTCTAATTCCTCTCAGCAATACTTTATAGCTTTCAGTATCCAGGCCTTTTACATCCTTTGTCAGATTTATTCCTAAGTATTTCTTATTGTTTAGGTTACTATAAAGGGTATGTTTTATTTCAATTTCAGATTATTCATTGCTAGTACATAGACATGCAAATTATTTTCCTATATTGATCTTCTATCTTTCACCCTTTCTAAACTCACTGATTAGTTCTAGGAGCTTTTCGTAGCTTCATATATTTTTGCAATTTTTTTGTTTGTATCATGTGAAAGGATAAATCTAGTCCCTGCTACTCCATTTGACAGCAAGTGGAAGTTTGGAGGACCTGCTTTTAAAAAGTGTATCTACTAAGGTGAGTGAGGGCATGGGGAGAGCTGTTGTCTTAAGTCAGGGCATGGTGTCAGCAGGACCCGGCATACGTCGGAAATAATGAGCCTAGTTGGCTCGAGCTGTGACCCTCAAATGGAGGGGGGCGTAATTCTAAGAACACTCTGCCCCAGTAAATGAGGTGAGATCTGTGAGGACTTGGCTTAGGAGCTGCATTGGCAAATGAGTGTGTTAAGCCCAATGGTGATTTATTGTCCACCATTAAAGGACATTAATCAAAGGATGGGACATCCACCTACTAGAATACTCTGCAGCCACTGAAACATGTCAAATAAGTTCAGTGGCATGGAAAATGCTTGTGGTTTATTACTGTATTTGTTTTCCAATGCGGCATAGCAACTTATTGCAAACTTCAGCAGCTTAATACCACACCTATCTATTTTCTCACGGTTCTGTAGGTCAGAAGTCCAGGCGGGCTCACCTGGGCGTCTGCTCGAGGTCTCACAGGCTGAGATCAAGGTGTCAGCTGGCCTACGCTCTTATCTGGAGGCTCTGGGGAAGGATCTGCTTACGGGTTCTTCAAAGTTGTTGGCAGAATTCAGTTTCTTGTGATCACAGGACTGAGATGCCCATCTCCTTGCTGGTTGCCAGCCGGGGGTCATTCTCAGCTCCTGGAGTCTTCCCCCATTTCCTTGGCTTTTGGGCCCATCTTCAAAGACAGCCATGGTTTGTCAGATGCCCCTTATGCTTCCAGTGTCTCTGACCTCCCCTTCTGCCTTCAAGGGCACATGGGATTACCTTGGGTCCACTAGATAATCCAGCATCATCTCCCCACATTCAGGTCAACTGATGAATAACCTTAACTAAATCTAGCAAGTTCTCTTTGCTATGATAGGTAGCATATTCGTGGGCACGATACTCAACGTAGTCATAGGTTCTGGGGATCAGGCACAGAATCTTGGGGGCCACATTTAGAATTCTGCCTCACACAGTTACCCAATAAAGCCAGGTATGACACAGAACAGTGTGCCCAATATGAGAACATTTTTGTAAGAAAAAAAATGTATATAGTAAAAAATTATGGGTTATATTTGCTTTCTTCTTTATTCCCTAAGTTTTTTACAGTAAACATATATCACTAGGATGCCACGAAGAGTTTACACGAAACCCCAACCTATAAAAATTCCCTCGCAAGATGGAACTCGAAGTACATTTTCCCATAGACACGATGTTTTGGGGGTGATTGGAGTCCTATGACATCCCACAAAAGACTGAACCCTGAAGCTCCTTGCCCTATGCACTGTTTCTAGTGGGCGGTAAATTCCAAGTTCTAGTTCAGGTTGCCAGGAATGGACAGGTCTTTCCCCTGGCCCCCCACTCCCTGAGGCATCAGTGGGCAAGGGGGCCGTGACCAGGAGCTGCTAATAGTGTCTGCACCGGAGAAGACCTCTCCCTGGTGTTTACAAGAACATCTGTGCTAAGAGAGGAGGAGTCAGCGCCCCCACGACACTGCTGCACTGGGGCCGGCCTCTGCAGAGGCATGTCTGTGTGTGTGCAAAAGCGTGTGCACGTGAGCAACCGAGGGAGAATGTCGTCGTGCACATGCGGGCGTGTGCAGGTGATCTGCGTCAGTTTGTGCCGCCTCCTGTCCCCAAAGAGGAAAAGAATCCTCCAAGAAAGTGTTTCTCTGTCTGAGAATATAGGTTTTACTGCAACAAAGGAATCTGCGGGGCACGGCTGTATACCTTACAACCTTCCACGATTTGTAGTTCGCTCTTCACCTTGCTGTCCTCTCCTGGAGGCGGCCTCTTCCACCTCGCCCCTCTCCCCCCTCATTCTCTCCACCCCCAGTCTCCACAGGCGCGTTCTCTCTCTCTCTCTCTCTTTTTTCGGTGGACGTTCCTTCTCCATCTTCTCTTGGGCCACCTTCTCCCTGATCTCCTCGCCAAAGACTAGAAACAGCCCAGCTGCCCTTCAGTGGTGAACCGTTACACCAGCAAACCGTGGAACATCGGCGCCACGCAGGACCACTCGGCAATCAAGAGGGATGTTGGGTACTGACACACCCAACAACGTGGGCGAATTTCCAGAGCATCACGCTGAGCAGACAAGGCGTACGTGCCACGATTCCATTTATACAGCATTCTCGACCTGACAAAACTATAAAAACAGAGAACAGACTGTTGCTTGTCGGGGGCTAAGGAAGAGGGGATAGAGGGAGGGACGCAGGTGTGGTTATAAGAGGACTACGTGAGAGGTCCTTGTGGTGATGGAAATAAAACCTGTCTTGACTGTGGAGATGGATGCACGAACCCGCATACGGGATAAAATCGCGTGGAACTAAATACACCCACGCGCGCACACACACACCGAAGAGGATGAGGCGCATCGATGGCAACATTCCCTTGTGATGTTATCCTGCAGTTCTGCAAGATGTCACTTTTGGAGGAAACTGAGTAAAGGCACACAGGATTTCTCTGATTTATTTCTCACCACACAGATGAATTTATAATCATCTCAAAATAAAAAGTTTAATTGAAAAAAAGGGAAGGTGAAATAAAGATGTTCTCGGGCAAACGGACACAGAGGGCGTTCCTCGCCGGGCGACCTGCGGCAGGAGCCGTTCAAAAAGTTTTTCGGGTGGAAGGAACACGATACCGGTCAGAAACTGGGGTCTGCGTAGCGCGGAGATGAGTATCGGAGAAGGAAGAAATGAAGGTCAAATACAATTGTTTTTCTTATTCTTAATTGATCTAACCTTTTGGTTGTGGTTTTGCAGCTTTCTTCTTACATTTTGGGGAGAATTTTTTGTTCAAGTGTCAAGCATTTTTGTTTGTCTTATTTATTTATTTTTTCATAGTGGGTTTTTTTTTCCAATTATTCTAGTGGGGTCTTAACGGTTTATAACATTGTGTAATTTCAGGTGCACATTACTATTTATCAGTTTCTGTGTACACTGCGTCGTGCTCACCACCAACAGTCCAGTTTCCACTGCCTCCATACACGTGTGCCCCTTCCTCCCCCTCCCCCACCCCCTTCCCCTCTGGTAACCACTCGTCTGTTCTCCTTATCCATGTGTTTGTTTATCTTCCCCATATGAGCGAAATCAACAAGCATGTTTTTTTGAAAGCTTCTAGGCCTCAGGCAGGCTCTGGGCTCACCAGCTGATGGCCGGAAGGGTCTGGGAGGAACCCTGAGGGCACAGGTTCTCCTGAGTGTGCTCCAGCCTCACCCAGCCGAGGGCCTCATTCTCTCTAAGGAACCATAACAGTTTTTATCAGAGGGAGACCACTGACCCCTCAGCATGTGGATGTTGTCCAGGGCCATGGTGGTGAGTGACAGAAGCAAGGGCACTGGTGTCAGGCAGACATGAGTTCAAATCCCAGTTCTGCCTCTTAGTAGCTGTGTGATCTTGGGCAAGTTACTTAACCTCTCTGGTCCCAGCTCTCATATTTTACAGTACTTTTCAGGGCAGCCGTGGCAGTTATAGGACCTAACACATGGGCTAGAGACTGCTACGTGATAGGCACTAAAATATGTTCATTTCCTTCCTTATTAGGATGTTTATGGCTGTTCCCCCACTGAGTAGAGAGGTGGCACATTCACATAGGAGACTCCATTTCTTGACAAAATTCATGTATAAGATCTATAGTGTTTCGTCCTCACCTGAAACTTTGTTCTCTGCAGGGAAGACACTTCTCAGTTGTCCTCGAAACTGAGGCTGGGGACAGGGTTTGTATGAGGTCCGGCAGCTTAAGGAAACAGCTCCAGAGGGAAACAACCTGAAGAAGCAGTAATCCCACCTTGTCCCCTCTCCCCAGGCCCCTTGAAAGTAGGAGCATCGTGCCGCCTTCTCGAGGCTCCAAAAACTTGGCATCTTGGTTTTGTTTTTTGCTGAGAAAGATTGGTCATGAGCTAACATCTGTGCCCATCTTCCTCTATTTTATATGTGGGACGCTGCCACAGCATGGCTTGATGAGCGGTGTGTCAGTCCACGCCTGGGATCGAACCTGTGAACCCCGGGCCGCAGAGGCGGAGCGCACGAACTTAACCACTACACCACCGGGCCAGCCCAGCAGCTTGGTGTTAATACAATTCTACAGTCTGTTCTCTACCCAGCAGTCAAAATGGTGTCTTTAAAATGAAAATCTGTTCTTGTCAGGCTTCTACTCCCTAAATTAACCCAGGGGCTCACGTGGCACTTGAAACAAGAGCTATTAATTAGGAGGGCTTACAAAGCCCCCAGACCTGATCCAGCCTCGTCTCTCTCTACTCCCCTGGTGGCTCACACCACCCCGGCCACACTCGCCTTCTCTGTGTTTCTCAACTCCACAAGTGCATTCTGCCTGAGGGCCTTTGTACTTGTCTGTCCCTCGCCTGGAAGGCTCTTCCCCTGATCTGAGCATGCTGACTCCCATCTTCCCATCCTGCCTCGAGTATCGTCTTAGCAGGCCGCTCTCCCTGACCATCGACTAAAGCAGAGGACATTCCTTCCCCCTGCAGTCCTCCTTTTCTCCGTTTGTCCCATGGCATTACCACAATCTGAAATCACATGCATTTCCATGTTTTCTGGATTTTTTCCTGTTTTGCCTTCAAGAACGTCAGCTCCGTGGGATGAGGGACCATGACTGCGAAATCCCTGGTGCCAAGATCTGGGCCAGTCACATGGTGTGGGTGGTTCCCAATACCTATATGGAAATGATTAATTGTTCCTTCCCAGCCTGGCACAAGTGCTCACACCCTGCAAGAGCAACCCTGGTCCCTGACCCCTGGAGAGCCATTTGTGGACCCCAAGCCATCCCCAGTCCACACTTTGTGATGCCTGCCAAAGGGAAATGTGCCAGGATCCAGTGACCCCAGACAGTCATGTATGGTGTTCGGCCCAGGGACAAAGGTTTCTCAGCCCAGCTGGGGGGCCAGGGCAGGAGGTGTGGAGTCAGGGGTAACCGAGCGTGTCGCCCCCACGCATGTGCAGTCACGTAGCTGAATTGCCTGGGATTAGGGAGCGGTGCTAATTCAGCTGACACCCAAGCAAAAGGATTGTACCTGAGAAAGATTTACTTCTCCTCTTCCACATCCCATGTCGCCCCCCCATCCCCCGGCTGAGCTGTGCACCACTCCCCCAGCGGTCATAACCCTGCAATAATAGCCAGCTCAGCGGCCTGCCACTCAGCCTGCTGAGCTCCAGCCAAGAGGAGAGGGACTTCCCTCGCCCCCCCAGTATATATGGATGTGTCTGTATCCACAGAGAAACTTTTGTCAGGAGGCTCCAGGAGAGAAATGACTATTCCATAAAGATTTCATTTTTGTTGGCGTCTATCCACATCTCTACATTGTCATAAAAATTCAATAGGAAACTTCCATTAAAAAAAGGAGGCATAATTAAAAAGAAATAGGGACAGCTCCAGCAGAGGTTGAAGATGAAAGACCGAGGGGCCCAGCACAGGCGGGGGAGTTTTATGAGCTACCAAAGAAAGAAAATGTGCCCAGCAGAACCCATCCTGGCGGCTGCAGGTGAGCCTAGCTGTCCAGTCTGGGGCAGGCTCCTGCTCAGGGGAGGCTGTGTGCAGGGGCATGAGCTGGAGAGGGGCATGGATCCCCAAAGAATGCTGCAGCTACGCCTGTTGACCGTCGGAAGCCAACAGAACATCAAAAGCAGGACAGCCCTGCCCACATTGGAGCTACAGAGGTCTGGAGCTCGGACCGGATAATCCTCTGCAGTTTCATGACCTGGGGGGTTGGGTCTGTAGCCCTGGTGACCTGCAGATCCCTGCAGATGGTCTCAGCTGTGGGGAGGTGGGCAGGTTAGCCCAGAGGTCACTCCCACCCAGGCCTGCGCACCCAGACTCATTTACACAGCTGCAGCAGTGGTGCCCATTGGAAAGCCAGAGAAGGCGTTAAAAAGCGAATGCTCTTCTAGAACCGGCCTGGAAGGATATGCAGGAAACAGGTGACAGTGATTACCTCAAGGGAAGGGAATCAGCTTCAGACAAGAGTCAGGGGGCTTCGTGTACTTGAAGGTTTTTACAATGCGCATATATTTTCAAAAAAATAATTATGACAAAAGGATACTATTGTTAATAATGAGGATGAAAAAATTTATGCAGACACCTTATAAGTTGAAACATAATACAGGGGCCCAAACCACAGTCTAGTAAATACATCTCTCTCAAGATCCCTACCTAGGCACAGGGACAAGAATCATGTGTCTGGCTCCAGCAAGAAAAGCAAAGGTGGAGGATGTGTGCAGGCCAGGCTGGGGAGGTAGAGGTAGTGAAACTTTCCTCTCACCTTAATAATAAAGAATTGGGATCTCTTTTAGAAATTAGAAATGTGCAACAAACAAAAAGAAAGGAAGCAAAATAATAGTTATTAAAACAATGATGGCTCTCACTTATAAAGTACTGCTACATGCCAGGAACTATTTAAGGATTTCATATATAATAGTAATATAATCCTAATAACAGCACTATGAGACGGGTACTATCATTGTCTTATTTTACAAATGAGGAAACTGAGGCCCAGAGAGGTTAAGGAATTTGCCCAAAGTCACACAGCTAGTACCTGTTGGAGCTGGGATTAAACTAGGCAATCTGGCTTCAGAGTCCACACACATTTCTATACCTCTGCAATATGTGTCCAAAGCATTCAGCTTCTCAAATCCTTTTATTTGAAGAGCTCAAATGAAAGTAGAGAAAATATAATCCACAGATCCAAATGGACAGGTCTGAAGTCTAAGCGGTCCCGTGGTCCTGTTCTCACCACATGTAGAATTCCTTCAACTGTCACAAATGGTGACAAGGACAAAGCAGAAGCGAGAAGCGAGGTTCTGTCAGTTCAAGCTTCAGGAGTGTGGTGAAGGGCCAAGAGAGGATCAGACACAGCGATGAGATCTAAGGCCCCCAGCTGGAGTCCCCGCCTTTGCTCAGAGCGCTGCGGGGCCTGGAGCAGGAGCAGACGCCTCTCACGTCTTATCTGCGACAAACAGCTCTCTGCCTTTATCTCAGCCGGGCCCTGCCCTCGGGATTAGCATTGCAGGACTGGAGGGGAGCCTGGCCGGGCGCCCCGCTGGGTGTCCTGGGTCTTTAATCAAAGATGGCCAAACCTGCCCTGCAGCCCCTGCTCCGGGAGCCTTTTCTGCCCCACCTCCTGCAGCCGGTCTCTGCGGGCGGTGTCCCCCCAACTGCATCCTGTCCCAGCACCATGCCCAGTGTCTTCATGGACATTAGTCCTGGCTGCACCGCCAGGATGTGGGGCCCTTGGTTCTCCCCTCTTTGTTACAATGCTGGCCCGGCTGGATGGAAAAACAAGTGGAAAGGGTTTGTCCTGAGGAGAGGGTAAAAGCCTATGGCCGTCCTGGAGGTCAGAGGCCTCTCCACTCCCCAGGGCTTGACTGGCTTCTCCTTCCTGTGCGGTGGCTTCCTTGCCTCCCAGAGGATCTGGTCATCCCGACCCCAGGCCTCTGGCAGGGCTCTGAGCAGGTCTGAGCTGAGGTCTGGGCTCCTGCGACCAGCTCCACACAGACGCGGGCGGGAGTGTCGGCCCCACCTGAGCCCGCTTAGCTGCTCAGTCTTCTGAGAGCACAGTCAGAAGTGACGGCTGAGAGGACTCAGACCCTCACCCTCACGAACACAGCCTCTGATACTCACACACGTGCCCCCACGCACTCGTACAACCTCACACGTGGTCTCACGCACACAGGCGGCAAAAGGCACCAAGTATCTCCAGGGGGAGGGAGTTAGAGGCTGATCGAGTCCTTTTGGAGCAATCGGGCTTTGATAGAAGTCTCCACGGTTTCGTGATCGCTCCCTCACACAGGGACCCTGACTTCTCTGGATGTGGTGAAATAAACCTAGGTTTTGCGACAGAAAACACATACTAAGGAATATGTAACATTTGCCCGGACGTTGGAGAAGTTATAGGAGGAAAGCAGTCTGTGCGTTCACCTTACTCCGGTCGTGTCCTGCTTGGTTACGAAAGGTGGAAAGCGTTCGCCTTTGGAAATCGGCTGGATGGGTTGATGTGAATCCACTCACACACATTCGGATCCAGCACCAAAATGTAGGAAATGAGCGTTGTAGACACATAAAGGAAAACTTGGCGAGATACGATGGGTCTGCGCTCAGTTAAAATCTGCTCACCTAGATTCCGGTCGGTTCTCTCCTGCCTCTGCAAGTTAACGACACGGGAATCACAGGCACTTCAAAGAACACGACCTCCATCCAGTCATGAACGTGCTCCCAGGACGTCTCTCCGAAACACTCTTCTCTAAGTTCACCCTCTTATAATTTTCTCTCTGAACATGGCAGACACCAGAGTTACTCCTTCACAGTTAAAATGTGCCATGTGTTCAGAACAAAGTCTCATCTTGGGTTTTGATCTCTGTACCCACAGTGAGAGCAAGTCTCTGTGACTCCAGGCAAGCTCTTTCATCTCTTTGGGCCTCAGTAAATAAAGAGGCAAAGGCTGTAGCTGACGCAGCTGTATGGACAAAGATAGACCCAATGATGAAGTCTCAATTCCTCTGCAAGAAATGCCCATCGCTACTCAAAATGCCAGGGCCACCAACGATTCCTCTGATTCACTTTCTCCCCAAGATTCCTATATCCTAAAAGCCACACTCCATTTAGCAATAATAATGCATTTTTCCAGTTTGAGATGACCAAAAACATACTTAACTCAAGCAGTAGTCCTGACTAGCAAGAGAAAACCAATGTCCACATGAAAAATATGGTGTAATGGCAACCAAAAGTAATGACATTTAATGTTTTAGTTATGGGTCCTTGTATATTTCATATCTGGAAATAGTGTATATAACTTATGGAAACTGTCCTTCAGCCCTGTACTATCTTCATGAATCCTTTTGGGATCCAGGGGTGTTGAACTGGGAATTATTGCATCTGTTGGTATCTAAGATTCAGGCAATCCATGATATTTAGCTTAAGAAATTATGTCAGTGAGAATGTAATTTGATACAATCTTTATGGAAGCTATTTTTGCAATACATTAAAAAATCTTAAAATGAGTGTAAAGAAGTTGTAGTTCTGACGATGGAGGAATAGCTCCTACTGAACCGTTCCTCCTGCAGATAACAATTATAAACTCTGAACGAAATGTTTTAAACAACAGATATTTGAAAGCATTGGAAAACAACCATAAGCAGGCAGAAACTGGAAGGAATTTGACCTTTGAAGGAAGGAACCACAAGGGGTGAGATCTAAGTTTATATGGTTTTCCTCTGAGGGCTCTCCTCAGTCTGCCAGGCAAAAAGCTGAAATCTTATTGCTTGATGTGTCAGAGGGCAGAGTTCAGGGCTGTTAGAGTGGCTGGAAATTGAGGGGGTAAATCCTGAAAGGAGCTAAAAGTTCTAAAAGCCGAGCAGAGATTTCTACTGCTGCTTCTTTAATGGGAGACAGAATATGGAGTTTGAATCCTACTAATTTTTCCAACAGAGATTTGTTAAGTGTCTTGGGCATTCCACTGAAATCCTAAGGGGTCATATCTAGGAGCAAAGACTATGTCTCAGGATTAAAGATTTCCCCTCAGACTGAAGAAAAATCTAAACAGACTGTATTAAAGCCAAACCAAGCTTCTACAACTTCAAAGTGATATGCCATAATTAACTGCCTACTGTTGTCAAAGAAAGACAACAGAATACAGAATCTCTAAACCTATTGTCCACAAAAAGCAGTATACAATAAAAAATTACTAGACATGCAAAGAATCAGAAAAATGTGACCCATACTCAAGAAAAAATATCATTCAGTGGAAACATATTCCGAGGTAACCCAGATGTTGGAATTCATCTTTATAGTAGTTATTATAAATATGTTTGAGGACTTCAAGGAAAGCTTTGCCATGATGGGTGAACAGATGAGGAATCTCAGCAGAGCAACAGAAACAATTTAAAAAACAACAACAAATGGAAGTTTTTGAACTGACAAGACTCAGAAGTGAAAAATTCAGTGGCTAGGCCTAACATCAGGTTGGAGGCAACAGAAGAAAAGATCAGTGAACTAGAAGACAAGTCAATATAAATTATCCAAACTTAAGAACATAGAGTGAGAAAGATTTTTAAAAATGCAACAGCTTCAGTGACATTTGGTACAATATCAAACAGTCAAGTGTTTGTGTAATTATCAAGTCTATGTGTAATTGGAATCTCAGAAGAGGAAGAGAGGGAGTGGGCAGAAAAAATACTTGAAAGAATATGGCTGCAAATGTCCTAAATTTGATGAAAAACATTAACTTATAACTCAAGAATCTCAATAAACTTCAAGGAAGATAAACACACATGCGCACACACACATGCCACAGAGAGTCACATCATAAACTGCTGAAAAATAAAGAGAAAAATCTTGAGCAGGCAGGGAAGAAAATGACACAAACAAAATGGACCAATGACATAAATCACACTTGACTTTTTGTCAGAAGCAACAAGGCCAGAGATCAAGTACATCCTTCAAAAAATGAAGGTAATGTAGACATTTTCAGTTCAATGGAGCTGAGAGAATTCTTTATCAGGAAATGTGAAAGGAAGTTAATCAAGTTGAAGAGATGTGACGCCAGATGGAAACTTGGGTCTTCAACTTGAAAAAAGATACCAGAAATGGTAAGTATGTGGGTAAAAATAAAAGACTACTCTTTTTGTCCTTCTGTAATTTCTTTAAAGATAACTGCCAATTGTTTTGGCCTGATGTTTATACGATATCGTTCAGAGTATATTCTCTGACCACACAGGTATTAGAAATCAACAACAAAATATCTAGGAAATCTTCAAATAAAAATTAAGCAACACACTTTTAGGCTTATCAATTACAGACTTAAAAGTAAAAGCCTAAACTATAAAACCTGTGGAATAAAACATGGAAGATCTTTGCAATCTTGGGGAAGACAAAGCTTTCTCATACCGGACACAAAAAGCACTAGCGGAGCTCAACGTAATTAGTACTAAGGGAAATGCAAATTAAAACCACAATGAGACACCATTTCTCATGCACTGGAATGCCTACAATTATAAAGACTGCCCACACCAAATGGTGACGAAGACTTGAAGCAACTGGAACTCACATACTTTGCTGGTGGGAACTATTTGGCGGTTACTTATAAATTAAACATACACTTACAATATGGCCTAGCACCATTTCACCTAGGTGTTTTTCCAAAAGAGAAGAACGATTTGACCACAAAATGTCTTGTACATGTTCTTTACAACTTATATTCATAATACTCCAAAATTGGAAATACCCCAACGGCCATCAGCAGGTGAATGGATACACAAATGGTAGCATAGTCATACAACTGATTACTTCTCAGCCAATCTGAGGATAGACACAAATCACAGCAGACCTTAGCGCTGTGTCCGTGGTGAGTACAGACTGAGAGTAACTACAGACATAGATGCTAAGGCAGGGGACATGGTGAGGTCAGATGTCAACACCTGAAGACCAGGAGAGAGTTCTGCGTCCTTGTGAGGCTAGACCCTCCTCTCTGAATGCCAGGCTAGACCCTCCTCTCTGAATGACGCAGGGCACACAGATCCACTTCTGGCACTTGGTAAGGAAGAGGGGAGAAGAAACCTTGGATGGCGATAGAAACTTAGACCTCACTGAGTCAAAGTTTTAAAACAGCAGAAATTGAGGGGCCGGCCCCGTGGTGTAGTGGTTAAGTTCACGTGCTCAGCTTCGGTGGCCCGGGTTCGCAGGGCATCGACCTACACACCGCTCATCAAGTCATGCTGTGGCAGAGTCCCACATACAAAGCAGAGGAAGATGGGCACAGGTGTTAGCTCAGGGACAATCTTCCTCCAGCAAAAAGGGGAAGACTGGCAACAGATGTTGGCTTGGGGCCAATCTTCCTCACCATAAAAAAAAGAAAGAAAAGATATTGAGAAATCGTCAGGGAGTAAAATAAAATATTTTGTTGTCACCAATAGGAAAGGTGCCTTGAGTGCAAGATAAGCTTAGATATTAAAAAACGGATGAAAGTTATGTTTTGTTGCATTTCTGACATGCAGTCAAGCTAATTTCCTATTTCTAGAGGATCTGAATATGAGAGATGGGCCATGAGTGGAGCAGCCTGGGAGAAGAGAGAAGGGGAAACAGTGGCCTGAGACCTCAAGGCCTCCAGATCCAGCTTTCGGGGTTCCTTTGCACTACGGTGGTACTCCTGGTAATGAAACATGCTGCAGTAGGCTTCACTGGGCTGTGTTCAACTGCTCTCCCTTTGAAATTCAAATGAACTCCAGAGCAGTTTCATCTCTAGCGAAAGAATATTTTCCACACTGACTCTGTACCAACTCTGAGAAACATGTCTGCATTTTGTTGAGTATTAAAATTTATTGTTAAAATAAAGTCTTACTATTCTCATGAAATCCTAAAGATTGTTAAGTGTTCACTTTCCACTTCAGAATCCAAAATCTTGGAAAAGCCCTTGCTTCTGCTCCAGGAGGGGAAGGCAGGGTGAGCCTTCCCTCCATCCTCTGCACCCCTCCCCCAGAGCATAACTAGTGGATGAGAGGGGCATCTCGGTGGCCCCAGGAGCGTCAGGTTCTTTCATCACCAGAGAATTCTAGAGACAGGTTAGAACTCGAGTGACCAGCCATCCCCGTTTGCCTGGGACTGTCCCAGGTTTAGCGCTGACAGCCCCACATCTCAGGACGTTTCTCAGTTCCATGCAGATGATGCCGTGGTCTCCCTGCCAGCAAGTCAAGGGTTGTAGGTCAGAGGTTCTCCCTTGCTGCAGGGCAGCTGCCTTCTGTTCTGGAGCCTTCTGTTTGAAAGCCTTCCTGAATCTGATGCCATCATCGGCACCCTGCCTGCTTCAGCCTATTCTCCCGGCTTTGCGTCCTCTGGGATGTCAGTCCCACCTCACCCCACGCCTCATTGGATTTCTGCTACAATCCATCTGTCTTGGCTCTTCTTGGTACCCAACAACACCAGGCTAGTTCCCCAAAGGACCAGAGTTTAGAAAGTTTTTTTTAACACCTATGAGTTATCTGTAAATTTACATAGCTTTCAATTCTGATGATAAAGAACATCTTTGATTGTTTAATTTAGAGCTATGTGATCCCAAAATGCTTAAAAATTATATAGCATCAACATTCAGTTCACTCTTCCTAGCCCTCGTACCCTCAAGTAAAAGTCCGATTTGGGGATTTGAGTTTTTCTTGTTTCTGGTCCATGTGACTTTGGTTGAGGAAAACACAGTAACAAAAAGAAAAAGAACATGGGTAATGTTCAGGGCTCTTCAGCTGCCTTTCGGGGGTTCATCTCTGATGCATGGCTGCAGCTCTAGATGGACATATGAGTCCACCAGCAAGAAGGAGGGTTTGGACTGCAGCATGCATTTGGTCATTCATGTATTCTTTCATTCAACAACTCTGCATTGCATGTTGAGGGCTTCAGAGATGAAAGCAAAACAAACACCCTGCCAGCGTTCACTAAGGCTCCGGCCTTCCGCCACCGATCTTCATGCCCATTTTTGCATCCCACGTGTCCTGTGTAAGTGGGAATTTCATGAGCAAAGACAGGACTGTAGGGGAGGAAAACGTTTTTCCTCAGCTGTCTTGGGGTCTTTGGCTGGGTCTGAACATTAAACTGACAAAGACAGATTAAGAGCAGGAAAGCGTACAAATTTATTTAATATGAGTTTTACATGACATGGGAGCATTCATGAAATGAAGACCCCGACAACCAGTTGGACGTGCATATCTTATGCTGGGTTTGATGAAGAGAGCACGTGGTGGAAGAGGAGGATAGGTCAAGGAGGATGAGGGAATCATATCATAGTAACTGAAGGAGACTTAGCCAGACCTGTCAGTTAGGATTCTTCTTGGCGCCTCATCTTTGGAGATAAGGCTCCTCCTTTCCTCTGGGCATGGGGAGGGCACTTCTCACATGAGGGTTTTATGACCTGTTTCAGGGAAGAAGGGCGAGGTAGGGGAGGAGGTCAGAGTGACTTTCCTGCTTCTGCCATCTTCTCAAACCCCTTCCGCTGAAAATATTCAGCGTGCCAAGATGCCATATTTTAAGATAGTGTGTTCTGACCCCATCAGGGCTCCGGCAATAATGATGCCATCTTACGTAATAGAAGAGCTGTTGTACAATGGATAACCAGGGGCAAAAATCGGTGAAACCAACTCGGTCTTCCGTCACCACCCCTCCCCCAGTGCGCCCCAGGCACACCTCAGTGACAGGAGCTGGAGCCCTGATGCCGGGACTGGGTTACCAAGACACATTAGCCTATTTGTAAGATGGCACTAAAATGAATCCTCGTGTCCTGCATTTATTCAACACAGCAGACAATCCTTGTATTACAAGTCTTGAATACAAGCAGCAGAATCTGCACCTGTGAGCTCCACCACAAAGGGCCTGTGTGCTAAGAGGACGGCAGTTCCCAGAATAGGGGGAAGGCTGGGTCGTAGGTGTGGGGATGGGCAGGCCCCAAGGGATGCCTGGGGGCCCAGAGAACAGGAACGGCAAAAATGGGCATGACGCAGGAGTCATGCAGTCAGGGAGTCACTGCCCAGCCAAACTATGTAGGCTCCCAAGTCTCAGGCGAGACCAACCCAATGACAGAGCTTGGTGGCATGTCCACCCCTGGGTGCATCGAGAGGAGAGGAGGAGCTGGCACCTCTAACTCCTGTGTGGCATTCGGATATCACACAATGGAAGGAAGGGACGCTGCCCCAGAGGGAGCTGGGTGCTGCAGAGATGGGGATAACGCTGGGTGGCCCCAGACCCACTGCAGCTCTGCTGACAAGGTTTCCTTGTGCCTTTGCACAGCTGGGCTTCTCCAAGTACTACTCAGGGATGCAGACGCTGGACAACCAATGGTTCCTCTAGAAGCTGGAACAGTCAAGGAAGAGGAATCTTCCCTAGAGCCTCCAAAAAGAACCACACTTTGACTTCAGCCCAGTGAAACTGATTTCGGGTGTCTGGCCTACATCTGTGTTGTTTTAAGCCACCAAGGATGTGGCAGCGGCCATGGGGAACTAGAACACTGTGCACAAGAAAAGCAGGAAGGTAGAGAGGGAGCAAGAGGCGGTCTTGTCACATCCCAGGAACCTCCTGCCTCCTGCTGGGAAACATCCTCCTGGTCTCCCAGCCCGGAACACCTCCTGAACGGGAGTCCTCTGGGGTTCCGCAGAGCCGGGGACAAGCTGTGATCCTTCATTAGCTCCAAGTGGGCCGCTCACCCGCCCTTGGCCTCCAGCGATGGGGCATTTTATGGCCGTTCTGAATCCTGTGCTGGCTTAATAGCCTCTCAGTGCAGCAGCGAGCCCTGACAGCTGGAGCGTGTGCTGGAGCGTGTGCTGGAGCGTGTGCTGGCACGCGCCTGCCGGGCAAAGAACGCTCAGGGCCGAGCTGGGCCCCTGCACAGCTCCCGTGAGTCTGAACCGGCTTATCAGTTGTATGAACAAGCGCGTGTTGGAAACATCCAGATCAGAGTAGGAGCCTCTAAAGGCTCGAAGGTAAACGATGGTGCTGCTTTCTCAGAGCAGCCGCCGGACTGGGGCGTTCTGATCACAGAGCCTGGGGGACACGGGGTCGCAGGTATCCTTCAACAGATGCACAAACAAGCCCAGGTGAAAAGGGGTTTCCTCCTGGCTCATTTGGTTCCAGCCTCAGCCCAGATGCCTTTCTCTGAACGTTTCTCAGCACCATGGGGTGTGAAGAGCCGGGAGGGCAGATGCTTTAGCGCCTCGTGGTGGGGGAGGGTAACTGGGTCAAAGGTCCTGTTGACTGAAAATGGCTTTCTACTGACGCAGAAAAAAAGTCCCGAAATAAAGGGGGCCTGTAATTGTTTGCTTCCTTTTGCTTTTTTGGTTGCGACAGTAAAAACTGTCCTTCAAACATAGTCCCCAAAGCCATCAGGGCTTGACAGTGACGAATGGGGAACAGATGTGTCTGGCCGTCGGCATGGCGGCTTCCTCCTCGACACATGGGCTCCGGGACACACGGATCTGGTCACTGTTCGGCCTTGGAAGCCAGACAGACTGGGCCCTGATGGCTCCCGGAGGGCCAGGCTCCCCCTGACGATGTTAGGCAACTCGGGGATTTTAACCGCCTTGGGAATTAGGGTGTGCACCTCGAATGGGGAACTAGGACAGGCCCCGATTTCCCCGCAGGGTTCGGCTCAACTGACAGAGTTCCTTCCCCCTCCTGAGGCCTGGGAGGAAGGGGAGAGCAGAGGGTTGGCTTTTCTCAGGCCCTACGGCCAGCTCTGCAATTCTGTGCCACTGTTACAGGGACGCTCACCGCTTTCCCTCTTCACTCCCCTGCCCCCAGTTCCTCCTCCCTGAGAACCCCCACCTGGCCAGTGCTCGGAGATGGGCAGAAGGGAGTAGGACAGATTGGGGCTAATGGCCAGGGCAGCCTCCTCCTCTCAGGTCTCCCCTACTCCATTGAGTCTCCGGTCCTCATTGGAGCCGGCCTCCCTGACAGGTTACTTACCCCACAGTTCTCCTCTGGCCTCTGCACACCGCACCCACGGGCTCCTGCTGCCCCTGCCCTAGGAGGGTTCAGTCGAGGTTCCAGGGGGATGGAGGGTCCAAGTGGGTGCAGTGGACATGGCCATGTCTAATCCCAGGGCGGCCGGTACAGGAGGCTTGGGTGGTGTCCCACAGCGGGCCAGAGGAGCCCTGCCGTGAGCCCTGAGGTTCCTCCACACTCAGAACCACTGCCCTGCCCGCCAGAGGAGCCACAGCAGGAGCTGAAGATGCCCCGCACCTCTCTTCCCGCCCCCCCACAACATCGTGTGAGTGGCCCCTCTTCCACTCATGTTAGGAACAGCTAAGACCTACTGTGTGTCAGGTTCTAGACGCCAGCAGTTAGGAGGCAGGCTCTAGATGACAAATCCCAGGTTCAAATCCCAGCTCCAGGACTCACTCTCCACGTGCCCTGGCCTTTCATAACCTGTAGGTGCCTCAGTTTCCCCATCCTTAATTGGTGAGAAGTTTAGTACTTTCCTGTAGAGCTGCTTGTGATGAGGAAATGATGCAGGGCCTGTGGAGTGCTCACCGCTGGCCTGACGCGCGGGAGTGCCAGTGACAGATGAGGAAAAGAGGCTCAGAGACCCGAGCCCCTGGCCTAAGGGGCGGACTGGAATTTGAAGCCAGGTGGTCGGGTGGTCTGTCCACGAGCCCACGGTCCCCCACACCTGTCCACCTTCAGTGGGCTCACAGTGCACACGCATGTGTCTTGCTGTGCACACTGCTGATGGACACCAGCTGACGCCGGACAGGAAAGTTGCTGGGAACAGTGTTGTCACACCGTGAATCTGAGCAGAGGGCAGGGGGACGAGGGGGCGGCTGGAGCCCAGTTCGCTCTTATGAAGCACTTCCTGATCTGCACATTCGGTTACCACAGAATGAGTCAAAGTCCCTTTCAAGTGGCTTGCTGCGCTTCCCTCTGATCTGGCACAGCCTCCCCGGGATGGACGGGCAGCAGCCTTTCCTGATGAAGTGGCCTCGCTCGGAAGCCCCTCCACTGGGCACTGCGCCAGCCTCTGCCCAGGCCTGCTTCGCTTTGCCCTTACAGCAACCCCACAGGGCATGGTCTGGTCTTGTCCTCATTTTACAAATGGGGAAACTGAGGCTCAGAGAGGTTGGGTGAGTTGCTTTGGATCACACAGCTAGTCGGGGTCAGGGCTGGGATTTGGACTCATGGCTGTCTCGCTCCTACCCGCCCTGCTCTTTGCCTGGCTCAAGCAGTGAGGGAGGCCATGCTCACCTTCTCTGCCTGGGTCAAATGGAGGCCGGGAAGCTCTCTCTGGGCCCATTTGCAAGTCAGGCCTGGGGAGGTGAGAATGTGGAGATGGAAGGATTAGAACCAATTTCTCGTATTCCAGAAGCAAACGGGACTGTGCTCTCTAGGCAGGAAATACAAGGGCCCCACTAATGGAATAGTGTCCCCCATGGACTAATTCCCAATAAGAAAGGGGTCACTGTGCCCCCTCACAGAGGGTCTCATCTGAAAGACGGAGATTCCCGGGATGTGGGAGATGGCCACAAAAGGCTTTCACTAAAACCCGCCTTCAGGACCAGGAGCCTGCCTGGGTGGAGGGGAAGTCTCAGCTGGGAAGGGTCCTTCATCCTGGGGTGAGGGAATAGGGGGAAGGAGGGAGGGGGCTTTCCTGGGAATGCACTGCCCAATTCCCATGTGGGTCCCACCCCGGGGGGGCCTTTTGGGTCCCTGGACAACAAGGAGGGATTCCCAGTGGTACTGGGGAAATAGAGAAAAAGGAAGCAGGTGCATTTAGACACACAAACACAGCCCATCAAAACCACCACTAGCCAAGGGGGTCTGACTTATGCTGGTGGTGATTCGGTTCTTTGGTTTTGCTTATGTCATTGTTGTTTTGATTCGATTTAGGAGTTTTCTTAGTAATCACTACTAGGAAACTCAGAGGGCTGCAAAAATAAAAAAAAAAAAAAGAGAACAACAGAACGAGGCGATAACAGCTCAACAAATCTGATATTTTTCACAGAACTTGCCTATCTTATTGAAACGGAAAGGAGTCTGCACCTAAAGTCACATCTTTTTCCTGATGCCCTTTGTCTTTTTTAAAAAAGTAACTTTCAGTTAGAGAAATAAAGCATAATCTCCTTCTAAAATACTACAACACAATAAATAAAAAAGCACCCCTTCCCACTGCCCTGGACAGAGGGTCCCTCCCAGGGTCAACCATCACACTCAGTTTGCTGTGGGTCTTTGCAGAGGGGGTGGAGCTTTTTAGGCTGTTTGTTAGTTACTACTTAGTTTTTGAG
Source organism: Tapirus indicus (assembly GCA_031878705.1). NCBI lineage: Eukaryota > Metazoa > Chordata > Mammalia > Perissodactyla > Tapiridae > Tapirus > Tapirus indicus. The sequence continues at coordinate 76,498,429 of CM062923.1, read as the reverse complement.
GGTGAGCTCAGTGCTGATGGCTAGGGTGTATGCTTTGAGAAGGGTGTTCCCTAGGTCAAATCCCAAACTTTGCCACAATGCCTCTCTCCTTAGAAGGACCCAGAAAGGTCTGAATTGTCCCCAGACTCTTCCTCCAAACAGTACATCAGCCTCCTTTGCAAAGTTCTGTCATACACTCCTCCACTAGTCCCCCATGCTCTATCCCCAGGCCGGCAGGCATCAGCATTTCCGTTTTACTGATGATAGGCCAAAGGCTCCTCAGAATTAAGAGTCTTGCACAGAACTATTCTCACTGGATGGTTTTCCCACTACAGCAGCAACTCCGTGCCTCCCAGTCCTGCCTTCTCACCAAGGTCTCAGGAGGTGACAGGCATGAATGTCCTGTATCTGTGCTCCCATCAGAGTCCCTAAGTTCCCCAACCAGAGGCAACTGCTCCTACATCAGGCTTCACGAAACTCTGGGCCCATGTTCCTATGGGAGTGGGGCTTTCTATTCAGTGTCTCAAACCAGGAGCCCGGGAGACTGGTGAGTTCTGGGACATTCTAGGAGGTCATAAATACCAGACCTTCAAGCAGCAGGGTGTAGAAACAAAGGAAAGAGATGCACCGGCCTCCATCTCAGCCCTGTCTTTCCCACGCCTTCCGAGCTGAGCACATCCACACCGGGTCACGGGGAAGCAGGGCCTCCAAAGTTCCCGACTGGACTGCAGTGTGGCTCTGAGGATGAAGTGGGCTATTGTGTGAGTGGTAGCAACTGTGGCAGGTACCCCCAAGTGGGAACAGTTGGGAGAAGAGGTAGATAAGTAAGACAGTATGAAGACTTTAGGACCTGGGGTCTAGAGCAGTCTTCCCAAAGAATATTGTGCAGACATGCTCTGCACACAAAGGACTGTGCACAAAGGTCTGGCAAGTTTGGAAGACTTAAACTACTTTCCCTTCCTAGAGATTAATAATGTTCCTCAGCACATTAAAGGCCCTGAGAAGTCCTGCAGTAATGGAAAGAGTTTAACTATCTAACCCAAGATTTCCCAAATTTACTAGTCCAGGGAACTCTTTTCTGGCAAAATGCTTGTGGCATTCCCTCTGTAGATCACATGTTGAGACCTGCCGGCCTAGCCATCTGGGGGTAGGAGCAATGTTGGTCCCTGTGCTTCTTAAGTAGTTATGGTCTTCTGCTGCTTGACTGCCAGGGCCCTGGCACCCAGTCTTGCCTCTGAGAGGTTAGACAGACCCAATGTCTAAAATCCTAGGGTGTAGATAGCACTTTGAATGACTGCTTGGGTTTAAAACTATGGGGTCTCAAACTGTGGCCCATGGGCCAAATCTGGCCCACTGCCTGCCTTTGTAAATAAAGTTTTATTGAAACACAGCCACTCTCATTCGTTTACCTATTGCCAATGGCTGCTTTTGTGCTACAAGGGTAGAGTTGATTAGTCGTGACAGAGACCATATGCCCCGCAAAGCCTAAAATATTTACTATCTGACCCTTTAGAGAAAAAGTTTGCTGAACTCGAGTTTAAAAGAAAGTCAAAACTCACCTGAAACACTGACTCTACTGAGATTCAATCTCATGGAAAATTTTAATTCTAAATCCCTGTCATTTGGACCAATGCCGGTTGCACGGTGGTAAGTTGTTGGTATTACCGGCCCACACAAGAGGTCAAGAGTAAAGAAGGGTGTGTGGGATGTGTGCTGTGCGTCTGTGTGTCAATGAAGAGGATGAGAGTAGGAACAGGGAAGCGGAGGGAGAGAGGTTTATTGCTTAAGAATATTGAATCTGGAGTCAGAGTGGGGCTCAGATTCCAGCTCCATTACTGGGCGAGTTACGTCACCCCATGAGCCTCAGCCTGATTACGTGTGAGAAACGTGGAGACAATGTCAGCGACCGGACTGGGCTGTTGTGGACAGCGAATAAGATCGTGTGTGCAGACTACCTCCACCACCTCACAGAGGACTCAGCGTGTCTTGTTACGTGTGCCCAGCAGACGTATTAAGCGTTCAACAGATATGATTCCTATCCAGGAATCACTCAAGGGACACATAGTTATATTTGCGGGGCAGGCAGTACTTGGGCAAGACAAAATCCCTCTTCTTTCCTGGTTGGACGTTAGGTGCTAATTTGGGTCACCTTAGTGTGACCTTCGGTCCTGTTCTCAAAGGCCATGTGTGGCCCCCGGGCATCTCAGCCACAACTAGGACACGTCCGGCTGCTCCATGTATGAACCACACAACCGCCCGGGAAGCAGATGGTCCTATGACTGTAACCCACAGCCTGAAGATGACCCCTGGGCAAACGGCAAGGTGTGAGCGACCTTTATGCTGGAATTCGTGATGGAACGTTTGGGATTCTGGGGGGCAAAGCTGAGCAGACCCGCTCTCTGTCAGCCAGCGAGGTCCGCCTGGAGAGACGCCTGTGTTTATCTGCCACATCCTTTCGTTTTTATTGCACTCAGTCGCCTTGTATATTTAATGGGGAAATTTGCTGAAGTGGTTACTAAGCCACAAGGAAAGAAAGGAAGGGAGTGGGGAGCCGCTCTCCGACCCTGAAGTTGGCAAAATCGCCTCGTTAATCAGACCTGTGCTGCGATACGACGTTCTTCATGTTTAGGGCATTAAAACTTGAAGCTAAAGTTGTAGCAGGAGGTAATTTGAGTACATGTGGCCTGTCTCTCGGCAATAGATTTATGATGTTTACTCGACAGTGGATGGGAACTTTCAGGGAAAGAAGGATTTTCCCTCTCTCTTTTCCAAAATCCGTTGTCAGCTCACGGTGGTTAAGCTGACGATTTTTGTGCGAGTGCAGAGCCTTAAAAACAAGTCTTCATGGGGGATAAGAGCAGGTAACTGTGTTTGCTCTTGAGCATTCTGAGCTCAGCTGAAGGAGGGATTGGAGTGAGCCGTCTGTTTATGAAAAAGGGGTTTATTGCAGCACGCTGGGACCCCATTGCTTTGCCCGAGATGCTCTTTATAGAACGTGCGGGACTTTATAGTGCCACCCACACAGGCCCCCAGGTTGAGTCGGGAGCCTAGGGCCACTGTACCGCCTCTCAGGGGACTCCGAGAATTCACGCTCCATGCTGAGGTTCGCTTCCAGGTGCATTGTGGGTAGAGTTCTTGGCGCTGATTGCTGGTGACTCCAGAAAAGTGAGGCCTCCCCTTCCCAAGTTTTCACACCTCCTTTCTGTGATCAAACACAGGAAAAAGGAGAGCCACCCTTTCCCGTCAGTCCGGGCAGGCGCTGCCTTCAGGTCTCGCAGGGTGAAGGGAGAGGCATGGGCCGCTCAGAAGGAAACATCTTTCCAGAAGGGGGTTCCTTTGTGATGCAGCACGAGGAGCATTCATCCTGCACTTGGACAAGGAGACACGGAAGTGTGTGAACCTGGAGGTGCTTCAGGAGCGTTCATCTTCCCACCTTGGCACAGGTAAAGTGGGAGCCGGGAGGGACGAGCTCCTACTCTGGTCACGCCGGTCTTTCATTGTACGACTTTGCCTTGGGCTTGGTGGGTGGGTGATAAATTGGGGACAATAACACCAACTACATAGGGTTGTTAGTTCACGTTTTTATACAATTTGGTTAAACAAACCGCCTTTGAGTACCAACTTTGCCACTTCCTAACGGGGTCATTTCATGCAAGTTGCTGCCCACTCTGAATCCTCATTTCTCATCTTAAAATGGGGGTAAAGCTACTACCTGCCTCATTGGGCCATGGATGAGTGTATGGAAGTGCTTTGTAGAACAAACATGCTTGTAGATTTTCAATAATTAGATTCTTGTCTCGGTTTGATGGAAAGATGCATTTCTCCCTGAATGGGGGCGGGGGGCAGGGAATCACAGGAGATTATATTTTATGCCAAAGTCACAAACACTGGCATAAATCAAGCTAAAAATTGTTCTATTTATAACAGTCATATGTTGCTTGACGATGGGGACACATTCTGAGAAATGCATCGTTAGGCAATTTCGTCGTTGTGTGAACATCAGAGTGTACTTACACAAACAGAGATGCTATAGCCTACTACACACCTAGGCTGTATGCTAGTAATCTTATGGGACCACTGTTGTGTATGTGATCCATTGTTGACCAAAATGTCGTTATGCGGTGCATGACTGTACAGGCATTAGGAGATCTAAATGGCACCCCAACATGTCACTTACATAGAGGATCCAAAAGTCCTGCCTGAAGTGAACACTATAATTTCACAACCTTTTTTTGTGTGTGTGGGGAAGACTAGCCCTGAGCTAACATCCGCTGCCAATCCTCCTCTTTTTGCTGAGGAAGATTGGCCCTGGGCTAACATCCGTGCCCATCTTCCCCTACTTTATATGGGATGCTGCCACAGCATGGCTGACAAGCCGTGCGTCTGTCTGCACCCGGGATCCAAACCTGCAAACCCCGGGCTGCCGAAGCGGAGTGCGCCAACTTAGCCACTGTGCCAATGGGCTGGCACCTCACAACCTTTTTTTAAAGAGGGTCTCCAGGACTTGTGTGTTTGTTTTGTCATTTAAGCCAGTGCAATCGATTTAAAGTAGGTACTACTTTTTTCCCCAGTAAACACTAGAATTTCCCTGTTTGAACTAAATTCAAGAAACATGATGTTAGACTCAAAGAAGCAGACCCCCAGCTTGCTACCCTAGGGCAGTAAACAGAGGGAGCCTGTTTCCCCTGAGAGAGCAGGGCTAAAGGCGTTTCGAAGGTGACTAGCAGTTGTGATCATTAATTATTGGGGAAGATTCATTTACTCCTGGAAGGAATACTTTCAAATCTACCTTTCTCATAACGGGGCATGTTCTTGAGCACACCACAACTTTCATACGAATATTTATGTAATTTTGCAAAGAACTTTCAAGATAGAAACGCACTCAGGTGCACACACGCAGGAGCTATATTCAATAACACTACCCTGCAGCCTTTAGTCTTTGCCTTAAAAACTCCTGTTTCATCATCTGGCTAGAGAACCATGGGACTAGTCATTCCCTAGTAGCCCGGAGAGGAGGGGCCTTGTAGAAACTAGAACCAACCAACCAACAGGAGCAGTGACACAAGCGCCACCACAACAAAATGACCTTTCAAGATTATAAGTGCATCTTAGAATGGCACACAATTTTCCAGTTTAAACAGTTTAAAATGAAACAAGGGGAGAAAAGAAAGACAGCATTAACACAGGCCACTGAATTTCTCAAAAATATTTTATTAACACGATCCTCAAACTTACCAGTCTCAACAAACTTTGCATTGACTGATATTCTTGTCAACTACAAAGGACACAGGTTGGGAAATGAATGAAATTTCCATTCTTCAGTATTTCCCTGACACGTCCCCTCGTTTGCTTTGGGAGCGTGGCTGTTTGCGGAGCTGCTGCAATGTGTGGAACAGTTTGCTAGTCGTAAGGCCAGCTCAAGCCTTCCAGAACTAAACCTCCAAATGAATTGCAGAGGACCAAAGACCTTGAGCGATGTTTTTCCGCAGAGCACACTCATATGTGTGCATGTTCATACCAATTAAAGAAGTAACGTGCCTGGAGGACAGGAAGGGGGTTGCTTTACAAGCAAAAACTAAGACATGATTAGGAGTATGAGGTCCATCAGATAAAGACACCACACGTGCCACTTGGATTTTAGCCGATTCTTTAATTGATTCTGAAAGGAAAAAAAGGAGAGAAGAATGGAGACCGGAGGTGTTAGGAACTGACTTCCCATGAGCTGCCTCTCCGAACACGCTTTGTGGTTTGTTTCAGTCCCATCTTTTAAAAAGATGTGGCGACTTGTTTCATCTTCTCTGCCTCTTTCTCCTCATCTTCCTCCTTCTTTTAAGAAGGCAGGGAGAAACTTCCGTAGAAGGTCTATCAAGGCTGCCGTGTATCTTAGAAGACTTGAGATATTTCTCCTTGATATCCTCAGTTTACCTTCAAGAGCCTCCACCAGCATTCAACTGAACAGACACGCATGTTGAAGGCACAAACAGCGAGGAGAGGGAGAGCTGTTCTGAGGCTGGGTTGCTGTCCGGCCTTATGAACCCCAAAGGACTCGCCATCATCTGCTACGAGGTTGATGACACTCCACCGCGACTTGGCCTGGCGATGGTTTCTTTTTCCCTCCAACCGTTTCAAAGCACCTTACGGATCTTGTGTTTTGACAACACCTCCATGAGGCTTGAAAGCCAAAAAAGTCGTATCTTCCTTTAACAGTTAAGGAAATTACAGGGCAGAGGTTAAATGACACTTTCAAGTGAAAAGCTCATGCTGAATCCATGCCTTCCTTGTTCTAGTTGGTTCCCTGTCATTGTTCTCATCTATCACAAAGTGTTCTTGCACAATCCACTGGCAGAGACAGTGTTTGTAAACAAAGACGGCTCTGTCAGCCCCTGCCTGGGGAGAGAAAGATGGCACCTTGGATACTACACGTGCGTCTTAAGGGCCACTCTGTGCCAGGACTTCAGATGCCGTCAGAAGTTACAAAGGATGGAAATGGCGCGGGGTGGTGAGCGTAGGACCAGAGTCCGTGGGGAATGGAGTCTGGGGGCTTCTAATCAGAGACAGCAAACTGGAGTTTGGATTGGTTGTTTTTCTTGTCTCAGAAACCTTCTACAGAATGACTGTCCTCCCTCTATTGTCTTTGTAAGTTTTGCTATTTTTGAATTGATGTATTTACACAGTTTAAAGGGTTTTTTTTCATAAATTAAAAAAGTGATTTTTTGGTGGCCAGCTCTCCTGAAGCAGAGTTCAGAAGAAGAATAATGAGGTTTTCAGTTATGCATAAGACTGACAATTAGCTAATAAAATCCTTTTTTTTTTTTCCTATTTCCTCAAAAGCCAGTTCTCAGAAAAACAATTCATTTACTGTACGTACCCTGTTTACCAGCAAGGTTGAAAGTTCAGGAAAAGAAAGACATCACAATATTTACACTAAGGCAAATCGACGTTCCTATATGGAGTCTGGCTCTGCAGAGTAGGGATGGTGTTCTGTCAGCTGGTCACGGGCAGAGGAAGCTGGGCTCGCGGGCCGGCCCCTCCCACTCGCTCTCTCTACTGCTCCCCCACCACCACCCCGCCCGGGGCACTGCAATCTCTACTATCTCTGCTTTCTAGATCTTTTCTTCCTTTTGATAGTTTATATTTTATGGTTATGTCATTAGGACCCCACTGAAGTATTTTTATTGATGGTATGTTTCTACTACTTCCTGATACACTTATTTAAAAAGCACCTCAATTTTTATGAATTAAAGTGATAATGATGATAGCCACCATTTACTGAACCTGCACTTTGTTTCAGGTATCAGGCCGGGCGCTTTCGTACATTACCGCAAATACCCTCCCATGCTGGTGTGGGGCGTTCTTCTCCCTGGGTCGTGGATTTGGAAGCTGACGCTCAGAGACGTCAGACAACCTGCCAGAGACCACGCCGACCAGAACCAGCGCGTGTCTGACCAAGCTCTATCACTCACGGAGCCTCCATTTCTCCGACCCTGAAGGAAGGGCCCCAGCTGACCGTGTCTTCAGAAATACTTCCCCGGATCATTCTTGCTTCAGGAAGAGACAAGTCAAGGTAAGTCAGGTGGCCCTTAGCTAATGCGAGCAATGCTCTTCCAGAGGGGACAGCGGGTGAGGGTCAGAGCAGGGGGCCCTGGGGACAGTGGGCAAGGCGCCCACTGCTCGGGGGGCCAGATGGGCTCCTCTCGCCCACAGTGCTGGAGGAGGGAGATCGTCTCTCCTCCAATACAGACACTGGACGTGAAACTTGGAGCCAGAACACTCCTCAAGTGCCCCTACGTCAGCGAGCTGGGCAGAAGGAAGGGGCTTCCGTTCAGGTGATTCTGCCCTGGGGACATCCTCCCTAAGGCCCTCCTGTGCACCAGTCACTACCTGGGCAGGAAGTACACAGCCCAGTCCTGCCCTCAAGGGCTCCGGGTGAGGCGGCTCAGGGTCTGTACTCACCCGTCCCCACTCATCGATGCCACCGCTCAGAGTGGCTTGCCCGGAGGGCCCAGCAGGCCACCCCTCCTGGGGGCAGAGGGGCTTCCCTCCTGGTGGTGCCACCTGAAGCTCTGCAAACAACCCCCGAGGGCACGCACATCTGCTGTCCCTCACACGCTCAACAAGCACAACCCTCCCATCCACTCCACACACAAACATACCCACCATCACCCGCACACACCACAAATAGCCACACGCACACACCTGCATACACCACACATTCACATGCACACCCCCACCCCCCCCACACAAACACACCAGATACCTACACATGTGCACACACACACATCACAGATACACACACCACAGACACACACACCCACACACACCTGTACACACCACACACGTGCACACGCACACATACCACAGACACATACACACTGGCACACACTACACACACTCACATGCACACACACCACAGACACACACACATGCACAAACACAACAGATACCCACACACATTCATATGTACACACACACATACAACAGACACACACACACTGGCACATGCTACACACACAATACAGACACTCATATACCACAGACACATACACACTTGCACACACACAATACACCCACATGCACACACACAGCACAGACACACATACACACACACTACACAGGTGTACACACACACATATCACAGACTCCCTCACAACCCCCCCACACCACAGACACCTACCACACACAGAAACCACATTCACACCCCACACACACATATGCTCAGGCACCATAGACACCTACACTCACCCACATGCAAAGCACACATACCACATATACACACACTGAACACACATGTGTGAGCCACGGACACCCACACCAACACCACACATGTCCCACACCCACATCCAGCCACAAATACACCACACATGTACACACCACATGCACCACACACAGCAACACTTGCACCTACCCATCCATACACCACACCCGCATGCACACACCCACACCACATGTACACGTACCACTGACTCCCACACTCACATCCACCCACACCCCACCCGCACCATACCACACCGCATCCATGACACACAGAGGCACATATGCACACGCACGCACACCATGGGCACACCACACATGCACACCATCCACACGCATACAGGCACCCCCACACATACTACATGTGCACGCACATAATACCCACATGTGCATAGCACAGACCCACATATACCTACCCCCCATACACACATGCTTGCACACACTCGCTTGCACACACTCATTCTCACTCCCCCATCGTTGACTCTGCTTGTTCCAGGGCAGCCCTGCCAGAACCATAGGCAAACTGCCAAACACTTCCTTCTTAAAGAGATGACGGATGCATGAAGGAGTCAATGTTTGTAAAGCAACTTTTTGGGGAAATAAAAAAACAGATATATGGTGACCTAAAGATAGAGTGACCACATAATTTATTGTCCAAACCAGGACATGTTTGAGTAAAAGCCAGAGTCGAAAGTAATTAAATGACATTAATTGATTTCTAATAGGCATGAATGGGACCATTGTAGGCTAATGGAGGTACACGGTCACCTCACCTACAGGGACCAGGGACAATAATTACAGAGTCACATTCTGCTTCCTCTAGAGGCTCCAAAGATAAAAATAATGGAATAAGAATTGGTAAGGGCTAGAGGCGGAACATTAGTAGTTTTTGGTGGTATATTTCCCTTATTTTCGCTTTTTCTCCTCAAAAAGCAGCAAGGACCCCTTCTACTGGTATAACTCTTTTCATGGTTTCTTAAGCCATTCTCCTTCTCCACCTCATTGATTTTCCAACCGCCCCACTGTTAGCTGAGGGGTGGAGGCCTGCTTGGGGCCCCCAGGAGCCTCTGTCAACTGATTTCCCCACCCCCCAACTAGCTCCTCAGAAGAATAAAGACCAAACTCGCTTTACCAACATTATTCACCACCTACGTGAGGCAGGCATATGCTGGGCTCTGGAGGTGAAAGGTGTTACCACAGAGCTCTGACCTCAAGGGGCCCAGAGAGCAGAGCTAACAGCTGTGCTCACCAGTCTCCTCGAGTCTTGTTGAAAGGCAGATCCTGGTGCCAAGGGGCCAGGGTGGGGCCTCTGCCTTTGTGACCCACCAACCGCACTTTGAGTACCTGGTGGTTTTCAGAGAACAAAGTCTGTCCACATCCCGGCCGTCTCCGAGGGTCCTCACACCACGCTGGCAGGAGCAGGGCCAACACGGCTGCTGTTCACTGTGGAGGGGGCTTGGGCGCCCCCACATCTGCCTGCAGTTCTACTGCAGCAGGAAGGGGAGCTGAGGACTCAACACCATCATTTACCTTCCAGTCACCCCCTGTTTTCAGTTATGCTCTGGTATCTTCCTTCCAACTGTCACTTATCATTCACAGTCCTTTTTAAGGAGAGATGGCATTTGCTTTTACATATTTATAAAATACAAACAGGCAGCGTAATAGAGACATGGGGTGAGGCCAGACTACTCTGGATTTAAATCCAGGATGCACTATCACATTACTAGTTTTGTGATTTGGAGCAAATTAAAACTCAGTTTTCTTAAGTGAAAAAAAGGATAATAATTCTACCTCTGGGCCCTGTTATGAGGATGGGAAATAATGTTGTAAACCGCCAAAAGTTGTGTCCGGAGCAAACTAGAGCCTCAGATGGTAGCTGGGATTATTCTAAAGGTTCACATTAATTAATCCATCTACTTACGCAATCAACACTGAAAACACAGCACTTGTAGACCTGGAGAGAGCGAGGCAGGGACACTAGGCTAAGGGAGAGGGTCTAGAACGACTGTGCCCCATTCCAGCCACGGGGACTCAGAATGGCTTTTGAGGTCCTGCTAAGTCATGTAAAAGAGAAGCAGACCCATGATTACAGAAGTGAAAGCATAATGCATAGGTAGACCTCCAAGAGGTCTTCCAAATCTCGTATTTGGAGACCTCAGTCCTCCTTGGATACCTGGGAGTCAAGGCCAGACATTCCCCAGGTTGACTCCCTTCTACTGGATAAAAGCAGATGTGACTCAAAAGTACTTCAGCATTAACCAGAAGACATTTAAATCTAGAAATTTCAAGCAGAGCCGTTTGTCAGAAAGCCTCAGCAAAGAAAAGCATGTTGCAGCTCGCCCAGACTATGAAACCCTCACTGCTTTTGATAACTGAGTCAAAGAACCCAACATGGGGATTCACATGAATGAAGCCAGGCCCAGCTGTTTCGATTACAGTGCATTTCTGAGCCAGATGCTCACACGTGGAGTAGGGGACGAAAGGGGATTGTTCCCACTAAGTTTTCATCTCCACTGGATTTATTTCCTCTTGCTGGCATCTCTGATGAAAAGGGAACACGTGAACCAAAAAGCATGAGGAGAGAGCTACTGCAAGTCCATGTGGGGAGCCCACGTGTGACCACCTCAGCCTGGTCATGTGCACAGAGCCCTTAACTCAACCACGTCTTTGCTGTGCTTGAAGTATGTGCAGATCTAACTTCTGAGCAACTTGCAAACATCTTAGAGATGCTGGAGGGAAAGGGAGAGGATCTGGAAGGCTGGGAACAAGCAAATATCACCACCATTTTCCACAGGAATGGATTCTAAAAGCTTCAGAAGAGCAGACTGATCCCAATTTCCGGGCAAACCCAGAAGAGGTGTTGGACGAGGCTCACAAGCATTTGGGAAGAAAGTGGTGGTCTCTGAGAGGCAACACGAGTTCTCTGAGAGAAAGTCATTCCATGCTAACCTCATTTCCTGTTTTGACGAGCTTCACCAGAACAGTCAATTAGGGGAATGCCCCAGAAAGTGTCTTGCTTTCAGTAAAGCATCTGAAAACCTCTCATCGTATCCTATGTACATAAGATACAAAAGATGGCCCAGATGATGGTAGGATCTGGAGAACTCACAGTTGGTAGGACAACCATCCCAAAGAGGTCTGCTCATGGCTCGTGTCAGTCCTGCTCCCTTTTCTCCCACTTCCGCTGCTGGCGATGGCCGGGCTGGCCAGGCCCCCCATGACATCTCAGTTGGACAGACTCAGTGTTTTCTCCCCACTGGCAAGTGTGGTTTGAAATGATTCTCTGCTGCTCGACACACAGAGAAGGTTAAGGATTCCAAGATGACAGTGTCAGTCTGTGGCTGGTTTTGCACCAGTTATGTCCTTTGGAGGGAAGCAGGAATGTTTCCATGGAGAGCCATGGGGCCCTGTCCTCTGTTCTATCCCACTTGCCATTTTAAAAATAACTTGGAGGGAGACACTGAAGGCATATTTATCAAATTTGCAAATCACACAAACCTCTGAGGAAAAAAGGGCCTCAAAGAATCAACTCTTAAGAGTTAGAAAGCTGGGATGAAACAAGACAGCATAAATGTGAAGTCTTATGTTTCTTTTACAAACACAGTTCATTGTAGGAGTACAAAATCTGGGTACATTTGATTCTAGCTGTGTTACTACGGACTTGAGTGTGGCCAGAGATGACAAAACGCTCCAGAGTCTTCACCTTTACTTTTTAATTCTTTCCATAATATTGAGCTCTCTCTTGGGTGTTAGACACTGAAAACCCCTTCCCTCCTTCTGTCCCAGCCTTGTTGTGAGGACAAAATAAGTCAGAGGTGGTAAAGTGCTTTGAAAAAGGGAAAGCTCTGAAATTCAAAATAGTATGATTATTTGTCGTAAGGTGCTTTCCCTCCAAAAAAAGAAAAAAAATCTGACAGTCTGAGAGAGATAAGCAGAAAATGATTCAGCTTTGGCTTCTGTTTCTCCAGCTCTAACCCCAAACTGGTGGAGCTTGCTGAGCGGCCTCAACGAGCCCATCTCAAAAGCCTCAACTCCTCCAAAACTCCAGACCCCTCCCCTGGCAATCCGCTTTTCCAACATTCTCCCTAGAAGGCTGCTTCCGACTGTCCTAAATTCTGGGAAGACAGTAATTAAATAATCCTTCAGGTAGCTCCCTGTCCAGGGCTGGGTCTTCAAAGAGGCAAACCCAGTAAATGGCCAGTGTGAATGCCACATGGCTTGGGTCAGGACCGTAGACTTGTGTGGGTATTTTAAATTCTTTTCAATCCTACCCTGCAGGGCTTTGAAAGCACGTCACTCTTGTTTCTGGATGAACTCTGGCTCAAAAGGTAGAAGAAAAGTATATTGCAGGCCCAAGACAGGAGAGCAGGCCCTGGTCAAGTAAACAGACAGAGATAATTACCTTAAACATCTTTCAGGTTCAGTGTAATTTCACTTGGCAGTTACAGGCGTCAGAGTTCCCCTAGACTTGTCTGGTAGAACATTCTATGATAATATATGTGTTCTATATCCGCACTGTTCAATATGGTAGCCACAAGTCACATGTGGACATTTACATTTAAATTAATTAAAATAAAAATTAAAAATGTAGTTCCTCAGTCCCACCAGCCACATTTTAAGTTTTCAATAGACACAGGTGGTTAGTGGCTACCGTATTGGACAATATAGCCCTAGACCAACAGTCGTCAACCTTGGTGCCACGAAAGAATTATCTGGAGAGTTTTAAAAAATTTTGATGTCTGCCTCCCATCCCAAATTCTGGTGTGATTGGTCCTGGTGGAGCCTGGGCATTTGGAGTTTTGAAAACTCCTGGGTAATTTTTATGCCTGGGCAGCGCTCAGAACCATTGCCCCAACCATCTAGAATTGTGTGCTCAATTTTCTTTTGCTCCTTCTCCTGTCATCCTCGTGAGCTAATTATCCTGCAAACACTGTATGAGTTATTTCTGCTGCTCCCCGAGCCTATGACTTCCCTCTTTTCCGGTCATAAATACCCTAGTGGGTTAGTCTCTGGGATCAGTTTAGTTCTGCTCAAAGCATGGGTAAAGGATGATCAGGGGAGAGGAAATGTTCTTCCCAACGGGATCCCCTTGTACCAGGGCAGGGGTATGTCTGGAGGGGCTGACTTAGGTCTGTGTGAGCGTCCCACGGGACACGTCCACAAACCCATGCCTGGGCCTGGGCTCCTCGCACTCTCCACGGCTTTGTCTCTGCTATCCTTCTGCACTACCTTCTCCTCTTCTAGAACCCAGAGAAATAGAACCAGCAGAGGAGCAAAATAAAAGAAATCGCAGGGCTGTGTGGGATCTTTGGAATAATTTCATCTGGTCTTAATATCCTGCCGAGGAAAGTGGTGTCCAGAGGAGTTAGGTGACTCGCTGAGGCCAGAGTTTGCAGAGTTAGGATAAGTGCCCGGTACTCCATCAGCCTCACTGTGGGCACACCCCTCCACTACGTGGTCACCTTTATCTTCTAGGAACATTAGCAAATAAGATTTCACTGAAGGACATTTATTAGCAAGGCAAAGCTTGGCTTCAGATGAGAATCTGATTATCGATAGCAGATAGTTCCTGATCAACATTTTCTGCTGGACGGTGTCCTGGCAGAAAGCCTGTGTCCTCACCTTGGCTACTCCATGTGCCCCCTTACCTCTTCAGAGGCAAATGGATTCACAATTTCCTCATCCACCTAACAGTGGGTAGAATATTGGGCTGCTTAATGTCACAGTGTTGTGATGAGAAGTAATAAAATAATGGATCCGGTCAACACATAGTTATTGAGCAGAGTGCCAGCTGCTGGGGACAGACTGGGGAATGAAACAGAACAGAATCTTCCTTTATAGAGCTGAAATTTGAGGGCAGGTGAGAGGCAGACAGCTAATTAATAAATGAATAATCAGGATAATTGTTGATATTGGTGAGTTCTACCAGGGAAAAAACATAGAGCCACAAGGTAGAGACAAGTGGCGGGGAGGGGGGTTTCTCAGGACACGGTGGGCAGAGGAAGCCTCCCTGAAGGGGACATTTGAGCTGAGACCTCGATATGTATTGCAGTATGTACTGTGCCATGCATGTAGTGGGTTTTGAGATTATCCTTATTGTCTACCTACAAATTAATTCTGAGAAGTGTGAAACAGTACAACAGGTCATTTTAAGTTATTCTTAGATGTCTGCTAGGCTTAAAACTGAAGACAGACAGGAAGTGCTGGAAGGCATCTACTAGCGGCCTCTTTGGCCAGGGTTGGGGAGGAGAGTGGGACTCCATGGAAGGAATGCTTTGACATGTACCCATCTTAAGAAATGTTTAGTTGCCAGTTCCAGGGGTTTGGATTTGAAGAGTGGATTTAAGAAATCAGAGCATCTAAACGAAATGACCGTGCTGCACATCCATGATGAACTGCGCACACTCCGCTACTCTTTGGGAATGAAGCCCCAGCAGTGCTCATTCAAGTGTAGGCTAGAGGCGCTGGGAAGGCCGGGGCAGAGTTGATCCCATCCACTGCCTTGTCTCTAGAACCTGGCGCACAGTATGCCCCAAAGGAACCTTTGCGGAATGAAGAAGTGAGTGGGTAACTGATGTGTGGAGGGAGGGAAAGAGGCAGCTGAGAAGACAGAGGTCTCCAGCAGAAAGCTCCAGGCTGGTGATGATTTTGAGGTCACCGTTTGTAGGCCATGATCAGAATGGGTGTGGAAAGAGACTTCCAGATGTCTTCCAGTGTTTTTTCAAATGTCAGTAAGCCGATACTGACCCTAGAGAGGTCTTCTAGAGAGTGAGAAGGAAAGGCAGGGCAAACAAAGCTGAGTAATAAGAGATTCGAGTTCAACACACTTCTAAAGATGTCATAATGATCTGTGTGGTTACGACAGGCCTTACTTGTGGTCCTACAGAAATTAATCTCAAACTCTACTTGGTATCCTTTAAATTAGTGTTTAAATATAGCTAATAAGCAAACAATTCATTTTTCTTTAGTTTTGCTTTTAATGAAGGAAAACGGATTAAGACACAGAGAGACTGGCAGATAAATAGGAAACCTACCAGACTGGACCACGACCTCAATATCGCAGACACGTCATCAGCCAGTGTGGAGGCCCTTGGAGTCCCTGGAGTTAGAATCAGGTCCCAGGGCAAACCTGTCACCTGCGTTCCAGCAGTGGACATCAGGCAGAGGCGCTGAAGTCCTGATTTTTCTATGTCTGTGTCATTTTCGATCAAGTGTGTCATCGAGCTTCCTGTTTCATCTCCCAGTTATTCTGAAACAAAAACACGCATGAAAAACACAGGTCACTGCCAACCGCATTGAGAGACAGTCACTCCAGTACATGGAAACTGAAAAGGGAAAGACAGATCATAAATGCCACAGTAAGCCGGGGAATCAAATTTATCAGCATCTATTCAAAGAGTGATAATCAACAAAAATTGCAGGTGGTGATGGGGGGCAGGGTGTCTGTTTAAAAATAATTCAGAAGAGACTGAAAAGGCAGATCTTCCCAGAAGCCCACTGCCTGTTCACTGAAAAGCTGAAGTCGGTTCTGACCTTCTGGGTCAGGGTCTTCTCCTGGGGCACAGCGGGGCTCTTCCCCTACATGCTCCTGTTGGCCTAGCTGAAGAGTCACATGGGATTGCCAGGACAACCCTGGTGTTTGCCCAGGTCAACCCTGAGCACCTCTCCCCAAGGGTCCAAAGAGACTTGAGAGAATTGCAGCCCAATGAGGATGGATGAAGAGGATGGTGGCTGAACCTCTGGTCCCCTCTTCTTTTCCCATCCCGGGAGAGTTGGCCTCCCAGGTATATCAAAGCATCATGAGCAGACCAGCTTGTGCTGAGCAGCCCCAGAGAGGTGGAGGGAAGGAAAGACGAGAAGAGGGGCCCCTGACCCAGCAAAGGCCCTGAGGACAGCACAGGGCCCAGAACAGGTCCAAAGACTATGATTCTATTAAAAACTGTTTTGCCACTTGAGACCAGTATGATTTGGCTCCCAAGCAGCACATCATTTGCAGAAGCTCATTCGCAATTCTCCCAAACAAGTTAAAAGATACTTTCAAAGACAGACAGAGGGACAGGTCGATTCAGGAATATGGATGACGTCACCTCCCCCAAAGACCATACACAGCCCTCCAAGCCAGCTTTGTGCTTAAATCTGCTGCTGAGACACTCGGAGGAGGAAGAGAGAGCTGGAGACAGCACTGCCGTGGGAGGGAGGTCAAATCCAGGCCTGCCCACTGTTTCTAGCCATATTCTCTGACCAGGCACTACTGATGGTCAGAGAAGGGATGGGCTCTGCCCACGACTACTCGAGGCTTCCTTGGGTACCCTACCATCCCCTCCACGTGCAACCTGCCAAGATGCAACCCTGAGTTCACCAGAAAAATCAGCTGCCCCTGCCCTTCCCTATTTCCTGACTTTTGATAACTGCACAAAATCCTCTCTAAAAAGGGAGGGGGGATGCATGATTTGGGAAAAGCTCCATCCTTCCCCTAGAGATGCATTCACAATGCACAGTAGCATACAAAAGACCCTGAGGGGTTAGGAAATAGAGAGAGCTGTTTAAATTAGTTTATTGTGTGCTTCCCAAACTCATCTGGAGCAGAACACTTTTTACCCATGAGCCTTTGCCAGCAGAGTTCTGTTGAGCCACAGAGATCAAAGCTTCTCTTACACTCATAGTTCCTGCTATCCCAACACGCACGTGGCAGTGTGACGTCTGAATTTATTTCTTGAGACTCTGTATTGTTTTCCCTCAGTATCTTTCCCCCAGTATCCTGTCCATAGGAGTTAGCTGATTCACACAAACTCCTGCAGCCTTTATTTTTTTCTCAAAGGCCCCATTTGCCAGTGGCAGTGAAAGGCCAGGCTTTCTGAGGGATGATGAACCTGGCTCTGTGGTATCTGACATTCTGGGAGAATGAGTGCCGGATGAGTCCGTCGGGAAAACCAGCTTCCTGATTTGTGTCCTGTGAGCTAGCATTTTCTAACGTGACTTAAAGTCCGGAATCTGGGCCAAAGATTTCATATGCAGTGCCTTCCTGGGTGGGCGAAGAGAAACAGGAACTAAGAAATGCATCAGTAGCTGGCATGGGTGGAAGGGGAAACCTGGTCACCACTGAAGTAGAGAGGTGGCTTAGGAAGCTGTCCTCGTCTCCAGTGACCCCACTTCTGAGTGGGATGCAGCAGCCCAGGCAGGCTTCAGGATGGGACACCCAACCCTGTGGACTTTGACCAAAATCACAGACAGAGTGAGATGGGCAGGGCCTTACAGATCATCTGGTCAACCTTCCTTTTCCAGGCACACAGAGGGTGGAAGTCGGTAATCTTGCCAAGGTCACGCTGGAAGGGACACTGCTGGGACTGAGACCTGGGTCTCTCTGACCTGGTCCCTAGATTCTGAATTCCAGCTTTTCCACTGTAAGGCCTGAGCCAGCTTGTCCGGGAGCCTGTGCATAGAGAAGTCAAATCTCTAGAGACTCCATGTTGGTCTCGCTGACTAGTTATCATTGAAGAAACCCACGATAGCCTATCTGGGAACTTTAAAAGATTCAGCCCTAATTCAGAGCCGATCACACATGGCTTCCCACATGTTAGTGTATACTAGGAGTGGGTGGAGACCCCAGTGCCGCCCCCGTGTTGGGACGGTCCTAGAGGAGCTTCTGGTCACACCGTACTCCCTTAGTCTTACTCCCAGCTTGTCTGAGCTATGCTGTTCCTGCAGTTGTTTAGTATTCAAGCAACCTCAGTTAGGTCTCCCCACTGTGCGTACACAACTTCACTTTCCCTCCGATCTGAGGGATGGCCTCAGGGTCACACACACTGTACTGTGAATATGAGCCCTCATCAGGGACCTGAAATGAACCCCGGGCAATCTTCTGGATGCTCCCTGAGCTAGCTCCCAAATCGTGCCCTTTCTCTTCCTAACAGCAGAGGAAAGGCTCCTAATGTGGGAAACTAAGAGGAGAGAAGCGGTAGCTCGGGCACTCACCCCCAGACTGGATGGTTCACCAGTCAGAGCATTTTATCCCTTGATTCACTCCAAGCCTTTACCACCAGGGCAAGAGGGACAGCAAAGACCACAAACTTCCATTTGCTGTAACGTCTATGGCACTGCCAGTACCTCACTGCCAAAAGGCCACACCAGAGCCTCACACACGTGCCAAACGTGCATTTGACCCTGTTCTGCACCAAGATCCTCATCAACACTTGGGACAACAGGCACTCACGTCCTGTTGGTGTTGACTCACATTGGATTCTGACGGTGTTGGAAGCCAACTTTTTGAGATTTCGAAACGGTTGTCCAGGAGGACAGGGTGTGCTCGGCAACACGAAGGTGTTTAGCTCTCAGGAGCCCACTGCTTTTATTTCTCAGAAAGTTGAAATCTAGAAGGCACACTCAAAAAATGCTCGTTGCTTATCACAGATTAATTGTAGGAATAAGCATGTGGGTCCCTTGTGTAAATTATTAGGTTTTTGCGCCACTTGAGATGTCAGGGCAGGGGAGAGAGGAACCTACACTTGAGGGCCCCCCCTTCCCTTGTTTCTGAAGGGGGCTCCCATTTTTAGAACTAATGCCATATAACTCTGAGCAGACTTAGAACCTTTCCTTGAAGGGACCTCTCCTGAAAGGGGTTTTGCGAAGTGTTCCACGCATCATTACAGACCTACACATGGTTCAGAAAGACTCTGCATCTTCAGCACCCCTGTCAGCAGAGTGCGAGCCTGTCCCAGAGAGAGAACACACCCAGCCACCATTTACTGAGCACGTCCCCTAGGCCGGATACCGCTCCCGGTGTGCGCTCTCCCTTAAGCACAGCCTCGGCCCTCTCAAGTTCATGCTATAGGATTGTCTCTCTCACCTGGAAGGCAAGAGGAATTCAACAACTCACTGGGAAATGGTGGCGCCGCTTCCAATCCAGCGTCCTGGTCGTGATGCTGTGCCCCTCTCTGGGATGAATAGGAGTTCACAGTGGATTCAAACACCCTGACCCTCTGAGGACCCTGGAAGTTTGCCCACCTTTTGGTACAGAGAGGTGCCTCCCTCCGTTTGTACTAAAGGTAGAAACAGAGACAAGGCTGGGCACCCTGAGGGCTGCCCCTCACTGGATTATTTCCTGGTCTAGTCATGCCACCCCCTCACCTTGGCCACTTTCTCTATCCATAAGATAAAACCCACTTTTCAAAGAACTAAACCTCAAAATCCTTTTAGCAGGTCTACAGTCTGGTTGACATTGTGAAAGGCCAGAATTATAGGTAACCTTGCTATATAGTTACTGAGAGACGCAAAGGGCCTTCTGAAGGGCTGGTTGGACCTCTAAGGTTCTGCTAGAACATCTGAAGGAAACCTCAGCATTGGAGGAAAAATGGAGGGACCCAACAGACTCCACCAGACATGGTCTCTCGAGTATTCCAGTCACCTATGGCCCATGGCCCTAAGCGCGGTTCTCAACGTGGGCCCTTGGACATGACCTGAGAATTTGTTAGAAATGCAAATTCTCAGGCCTCACCCAGACCATCTAAATTGGAGACTCTGGGGGTGGGGCCCAGGGATGTCTGTTTTCACAGCGCCCAGGTGATTCGGATGCCTGCCTGAGGATCACCAGCCGTGAGTGATACCTGGTCCTAGTGATGCTCTTGGACATGGGGCCACGGCTCGGCTCCTAGTGACCGTGGGTGACTGCAGCTTGGCCAGTTTAGTCAACTGCACTGAAGCTCTTCGCTGGATGGCTGTCTCCTGAGACCCCCACAGTGGGAGGAAAGAGCAAGCTGCTCAGAAGCCATCTGAGACATTCAACAAGTTTTTCTTGGGGTGGCCTAAGGACACGTGTTGGCGCGATTCACCCCTTCATCTCCTTCTCCCGATGCTGCTCATCGTCACAGCAGGGGCTGAGCACTGTGGGATACCAGCCCTGCACCACTGATTTCTCTCATCGTCCCACTTCTCTCCCAGCCAAGCTTCCCTCTCCCTCACCGTGGCCTTCCTCTCCCGGCTCTCAGGATACTTTGCCTGAAGAGAATACCTGAGCCATGATGTCTATGGGCATTTCTCTCAAATAGAAGAATGGAAAATGTTTTCACCTGCTTGAGCCTCCTTACTGCCCCCCTGGGAGGAGAGGTGGGAGCAGAGCCCCCTCTGCTTCAGAGCTCGGCTCACACCGACATCTGACAGTGCACGGGGTGGGGGGAGCGCCAGCAAAATGTCACAAGCGGACAGGTAGGAGGCAACATACGACCAGGCCAAAAAAAACCCTAAAAAAATAGTTTGTTTATCATTTTAAAAAAACTAACCTCATACAGGAAGTAAGAGAAGAAGAAGAAGAAGAAGAAAAAAAAAACATGAACCCAGGCTACCACGACTGAAAGTGGCAGAACTGGAAGTGCACACATTTGTTACAGATGAAATGAGTGTTCCTCAGTTTCCATTTTCCCCTTCATAGGGGTGGTGGGAAAAGGTCGGGTGGGGCACAGGGTGAGGGTGGGGACAGAACAAAGACGGGGACTGTGAGTCACGAGGCACGGCCTTGCCAGACGCAAGGCAGTGTGCGTGGTAGGATCACGTTCCGTTCAGGGCCCTCCCTGCAGGTGTGGCTGTACCAGCCAGTCTTGGAGAAGAAGACACCTAAAATGGAAACTGCCATCCGAGATCATCCCACGCGCCCGCCTCTCCATTCCCACGTTCTGCCCTCTTGTGCGTTTCAGGTGAAGACACAGGAGTTACCAGATCGTGATCACCTCCCCCACGCCTCTTCCAAAAGCACAACCCTAAGAGCAGTCAGCTGGGGAGACACCACCATCGCAGGCCGTACATCCGAGCTGGGGGCTGTGCAGACCTTCAGCTCAAGCTCAAACTGGCCCGACTTGCTTTGGTTTGATGGACACTGATGTGAGACCACCCGAGGCCGACAGGAGTCAAGTCAGATGCCTAACACAGAGCCATCTGCTCACTCTGAAATGCAGCTCAACTGGATTTCTAAAAATGAGGGCACGGACTCACAATGTCCACCCAAGAATTAGAATGAGGAAAAACAGTGAGACCAAAGAACATTTCCTCTTTCACAGCAC
The DNA here is from genome assembly GCA_031878705.1 of Tapirus indicus. NCBI lineage: Eukaryota > Metazoa > Chordata > Mammalia > Perissodactyla > Tapiridae > Tapirus > Tapirus indicus. The sequence continues at coordinate 76,476,653 of CM062923.1, read as the reverse complement.
CCAACAGTAGGAGGGTAAGAAGTAGGAATCCTCCCTCCCCATCATAAAAAATAAATCCAAACACTATAAACGTGTACACATTGAAAAGACATGAACAAAAGGATTTCAAATCATGACTATCGCTGTCAAAGAAAGCCATTGGCCTTAGAAAAAAAGAAAGAAAGACAGAAAGAAAAAGAAAAAACTCTGCACACCAAAATCTCAAAATAGAACCAAAACCTGCAAATCATACTCCAGAGTCTGTCATGAACCCATGTTTTAGCACGCTGTTGAAAAGGTTAATAATTTTCCTACCGAAACTGAATGTGGGTTGTGAAAGAACATTAAAATGAAGAAAATTTCCCCGTGGCTGCTATTTTATCACCAAAGCCATCAAGTTTCAGTTTGAGTTATTTGTATTTATTTGTGAAAACAAAGATTATATAAGTAGAAATATAAACCTCATTTAATTATGGCCCTGGAGTATCTGATTTTTAAGACAAAAAAAATTAGACCATCACATACATGCTGAAGACACGAGGGGTCAAAAACAGAGAGGAGAGAGGATGCTGTTATCTCGTTCCATCACTTGAAAAAGTGTATTGTCTCATGTAAAACATTAATATTTGTTTACAGTCTGTGAAGATAATATGAGGGTCAATGTGTCCTTTTAGTTGTTGAAATTTTTGTCAACTGTATGCTCAGGTAGAGAGCTTTTTGGTAACTGAAAAGTATAATTTTTGTTTTACACTTGCAAAAATGTAGTAACAGCCACATAATTTAATGTGAAAGACTTGAAAAAAATAGAATGTAAGTGCTGCTTTAAAAGATCAAATTATGAGCTTTGAGACATTTACAACCACGTGGAGCCTGGATGGATCGTGGGTCTGTGTGCAAAGCTGGGTTTGAACTCAAATGTGTCTCAGATGCCTGGTAAGCAGCTTGTCTTCTGAAGTTTTAAAAGAAATCCACTGGATGAAATGGTTAATCAAAATCTCTGGGTGAGCAGAAACTTCTCTTCACGTACTTCCAGCATAACGTAAACATCAAAATGAAAAAAAATAACATGCAAAAAGACCTTCAGTGGTCTCACATCACCGAACAAACTGTTTTTCTACCTATTTTGTGTTGCTGGCTTTTGTTATCAGCCCAATCGGCAAATTGTGGCCAATTTTGTCATGGTTTAAGCAGACATTTTGTTCCCAAACTGCTTTCAACATTTTAGCTACCAAATACAGTTTATGAGAAATTGAACAAGCCACAACACAAACAGAAAAGGTACCTATTCTTGCTAAATTAACCTCTTTTTAAGGTTAAAATAACACACAGACACAAAAGATTTAAAAAAAGAAGTCTAGTAAATTCAGATTCTGAAACAACCTAATTAGTCTTTCCTGGAAAAAAGAATAATTGACGATTAACCTACTGATTGGATTTTGAAACCAACTACAGGACATTCCCCGATTCTGACCACCATGAGACCCTGAAACTTGTTTTTAATGACACAACTGGTGATTTTTATTTTACATACACTGTACACATCAGATATTGTCTGAACGTGCAGAGCAAAATTCTAAAGGAGTCGATTGAATTATGCTAAGGCAAAATAATCGGTTAAGCAGTTATTTACTACTGAAAATAAATGACACCCACGTAGTTCATCTTATATATTAATATTGAAACCAAATGGCAGTCTTATACCGCAAATCATTTCATAAAAAAATAATGAAACTAGTTAAAATGAAAATACAAGAGTTTTATTTTATGAAACATTAAATATTAAGATCAAAATGATAGGAAGCTGACATGGCTTTTTAAAATTTGTTTTTGCTTAATTACAACAACAAATGGCAAATGAAAAAAGAGTGAAAGAATCCTCGCTAAAAATGCTAGAATTACTACTTGGAAGAGAAGCAGAATTTCAGACAGAAGCCTGAAAAAAACTTTTCTCTGTTTGCAATCCTACCTCATATTTGAAGGCACAGCAATATGTACAACATTTTTAGCCTTTTAAAATACCAGCATGCCCACACACTATCTCAGATTAAACCAAGGAGAAAATGACACATTCTGAAACCATTTTCTAAAGCTTCTTTTCCTGATAACACTCAGGCACTTACAATCAAATTAATGAGTTTCTAAAAAGCCCAAACAACTCTCCATAAAGAGACAGAATTGTTCACAACAGCCTGCAGACATTTCTAGATTGTTCAGGCAATACGTAGAGCATTAGTCCTTGCTATTTACATTTAGAAAAGCTAAGCTGTTTTTAACATCTATATTAGAAAGAAATACTACCCACTGCTTTGGCTAATTAAATTGAGGAACAGATTGAAAACCACCAGTAGATTCAGCCCAGTATTCCCCTGAGTTCAGACAATTTAAAAATTAGTTAATTCTTTTCCCCCACGTTCTTTTCACAAACATATATTCTCATAATCTATTCATATTGAAAAATCTTAAGTAGTAAAGAAAGGAAAAACCCACAGAGAATAAGAAGTCATCATTTCTTCTAAAGGTGGATTTCTTCCTAAAACAGAGACCAGCAAATAAGCAGTGAAAAGAACTAAAAACAGCAAAATTCAGGAAGAACACTGAAAATGTGTTTTGATTGACATAAAACTTAGCATGAGGAATTTTAAATCACTGAGAAGGACAGACATATCTGTGGTCACTGTAAAACATTCTCCGGGAGAGGTAGGCTTGCTTTGGGTAAACTTGAACCAATGACAATTTCAATGTAATAACATCTTCTATTCAAGATAATGTGTTGTGCTGTTTAATACCAGACCTAAAACATGTGATTCAGAGTTTACACTTTATGTTTCTCTTCTCCAATTCTTTCAACATTATGGGACTGTTCTGATACATCAAAGCAAGTAGCCTGGCTTATGTAAGACAATAGCATTTAGAAACAAACAAAAAAACCTTGAATGAACACTACAATTAAAGAGGACAGGGAATAAGAAGACTATGGTAATCAGCTGAATTTGTTACTTTAAGACATTTTCTGTATGAGTGTTTCAGCCTAGAATATCTGCCCTTACCCTCATCCAGCATAATCGAACGTTCACATTCAGAAAAGCCTGACCTTCACCTAGACTTGTCACTCTCAAACCACACATATCCCCTTCCCCCGACGTAAGACTTGGGAAATGATGGTGATTTTAGTCATCTGGAAAGAGTGAAACATGACATGGTCTTGAAGCACTTTCTTCAGAACCGTTGTCATTTTAACTCTGTTTTTACCACAACTGAAAAGGCCGTGCTCACGGAACAAATTCAAGTGCACCCTCAACTGTATCTGTCGCCAGGGAATTTCTTAAGAGCAGAATGGCACAGGACAAAAGCACTCACTGAAGAAATGTTCAGAGCGTTAAAAAAAAATTCCCACTTTTTTTGCAAGTATATACATCAAAATGTGAACTCTTCCATATTAAAAAGTAATGTTTCCAGCACAATTACTTCACATGCAACTAGCTAACTTAGTCTTCCTTTTTTTTCACAAAATGCATTTGTTAACACCAAGATTTTAAAATACCATTGTTATAGTTAGAGGCATTCCTAAGTGTAAATAAAATAGAGTTTTCCCTCCATTTACTACATATGGCTTTTTACTTGAAGCCAATCTATCATGTATGAACCGATGACAATTTTGTTAGAGAAATCTGCCTTGAGGGTTAGGGCAGGGTCAACTGTAAAATTAGAAGGTCAAGCCTTTTTATTTAATTTTTTAAGCAAGTAATAATTTTCTAGAATCTAGAAATGTCTATAACTGGAAAAAAAAAAACAGACAGACAAGGGTGAGAGAAGCCTGGGAACTCAGAATTCTTGTCCTGGAAACAAGGGTCTTTCACATTTCATTTTCTATTTTTCACAAAGAAAAATTAAATAGCTTTCTAGTCACAAAATTAAATATGTAACAAGCATAAGAAATTTCTAATATATTAAATACTGACATATCTAAGTGAACACAGAAACATGAATTGTGTTTCTTGTTATTATGGATTATTTGGTGACATGGGGAGTTGACAGAGATCAGACACTGGCTCTGTACCATGGAAAACAGGATGATTTTGGTTGTAAACTCAGGTTGGAGTCAAATAATTCTCCTCTGACAGGGTCTGTTAGCACAATTAAAAAGCTCTGTGAATACCTTTGGACCATGAAGAGTGTAGTATATTTCTGAGTCTAAAACCTTTCATTGATGTTGGCTTGAAAGCTGTTTAATTAGGGGTAGAATGCCAACCAATCTCTTTATCAAAGCCAGCTGAAAACAAAACTGAGAGAAACAGCTTGTGGTTTCACAAAAATGTATTTACATGAAGTATATTTTAAAGGGAGTTCGATAATTAGGTACGATGTCATCTGTGATGTGCGGTGGATTTGACATTTAGAGATGTCAGAGGTTGTCAGATTTATCTCCAGTCTACACTTAGTTTGGATGTAACCACTTCTGTGAGCACATCTTGTTTTGTTGATTTCCAGCCTAGAAATCTGAAAAGATTTAACTCTTGTTTACTGAAGGCAAATCCTCTCCATGCCCTCTCACTTCCTTACCTAAGATCTACTAAAAAGAAAGTGGAGCCGTGGGTGACAAGTGGAATATAAGCCCACTTTCACATCGAGACACAAGGATGGTGACAGTGGCGAGCAAACCACGGTGAACAGAGCACGGAGGGAGAGAGTTATTGATAAGCATGGTGTTTCCTGAAATAGAGAAGGGTCTGAACCCTTTAGAACACTACTTCACTGTGACTTGTCTTGGAAAGAACATTCTGATAAGACGGGCTTTCCTTCACTTAACACTTAAAATTGTCGACAACGAGGAAAACCCAGAGTGACACCAAATGATTAAAGCTGTCTTGGTCCATGGAAGTCATATCAAAAGAGCAGTAAAAGGTCCTGGATAAACGTCTGCCTTCAGGGATCTTCAACCAGAAACATGGCTCGGTAGTCCCATTGGTTTGTTTAGCAATCAAGAATTAATGCTTTATATTTTATCAAGAGATGGGTAAGTGAATCACCACCACTTAACTCTTACAAGAATGGTGTTTGGTGAGTGTATTAGTCACTCATTCACTCTTTTCCAAATGTCACTTTCCTCTTGCCTAATTTGTTGGGAATGGAAATTAAGCTCTAAGACAAATTCAGCTTAAGACAAGCCGTAGCAGACTCAAGTGAAATCACCACTCTGCAGCCAACAGCACCCTGAACCACAGAACCTCATGCCTGGGACCGCACAGTTCTCTCAAACAGAAAGGGAAATGGTCGCTGATGTCGTATGACAAAAATGCACAATCAAATAGGCACTCTGCTCCTTGTGACCCTTCGACCTTAATTCACATTGTGGAGGCCACGGTCCCAGCCCCAGGATCTGAATGCAGGGCTTACAGTGCAGTCAGCAACATAGTTTCAAAAGGTGACAGAAGAAAAGTTTTATAAAACTGCACTACTCATCAATGACTTTCCACAGTTTGTTGTAAAAAGGGCTTCTCCCCAAACCCAACTCTTTCGTTGTTAATCATTTTGTTAAAAAAAAAGATGCAGCATAAAATCTGTCCATACAGGTTACCGGTCAAAGCCAGGAGAGCCAGGCCAGAGGAAATCCCCACGGGGGGTTCTGAGAGAGCAGCTAGAAAAAGAAGCAGCACAGGGCCCCGGGGAATAGGCAGAGGACAAGAATGATGCCATCTATTACCTGCTATGCTCTGTCTTGTTAGTGGGAAATAGCAACTTTGATTTGTGTTATCAACTGGAAGTCACCTGGGCTTCATTTATTAAGAGCTCTCTTCTCCTTGCGTGGGGTGCCATTCATTGGAGAAATCACCAAAACCAGTGCCTGAATACCAGGAAAGCCGGTCTCCAAGAAGGAGTGGGATGAAGGGGTTTCACTCTCCCCAAAGCACCAAGGAGCTCTGCTTCTAGATTTTGAGAGGCCCCATCCTGCCTGCTCCTTTGAACGCCAGACTGAGGTTCTGAGCCAGCGTGCAGAGCTCCCAGGGACAGCTGATCAGCAAATTTGCTTTATGGATTGGTTTTGAGAAAGACAAATATAGAAAAAAGTGTTACAAGACAGAACTAAAGCACTTCTGACGGGACTAATCCAGAAAGGCAATGCCAGCCTGCAAAATAAAATGTGAAATCTTCCATTTCAGCAAATCAAAGGGACTTCCCACACGGTCGGGACCTTCTTCCCATCTGCCTACGGCCACGGGCATAGACAAGAAGCCAGGAAGGTGACACGCTCTGCCTCGTGTGTCCTCCCTCCTTGGCTGCGTTTGTTGTTGACACTGTTCTCAGTGCGTTTATTAGGCGACATTGCTTGCAAAGCTTTCTTTCTCCTGCTGCCTGTTGCTAAGGGAATGAGCCTTAATCGCTTCAAGAGGACAACAGCAGCAACAAGCCTCACTTGGCAGTGAACAAGCACAAATGTCTCAGTTTGGTGACAAAGTAGAAATAATCCCTAAAGACATCCTCATTTACATTTTCCCTCAGAAGGATGGCAACATCGGCCCCATTATGAAATGTATGTTTTCTTCATCTTCATGCTGGGTTTGGTGACTTGGGAACGGATCTCACGTCCGTCCTGAATGTCTGTCCTTCATTGCCAACCGCCGTGGCCTAGGTGACTATGGGCTCTTAGAATAGCTTGACTGTGGATCTCACTCAATTGTCAGCCTTTATTTACTTTATTCTTTTTTCTTTCTTGGAGAGAAAAGCAAACCACATCGCCAAAGCATTTAAAAACACAAACCAAAGGAAGCTGGGTTTCCAGGCTTTAAGCAGATGCTATTTACCCACAATTTATTTCCAAGAAGTAACTTGGAAACCATTGTCATTTTTCATTCAGATTTGTTTAGAAGCACAACATCGGAGTTGTACCAATTACCTATATTTGCTTCTTGCCAGTGATGAGCGAAGAGCAACCTGTGTTCTCAAACCCAGACTCACCTCCATTCTCGGGACGTGGCTCCCCTACCCTTTCACGTGTCTTCCGTGGGGGTGGCCAGAGCTGGCCCCTGCTGGTTGCTGTGACTCAGAAGCTGGTGGAGATGGAGCAAGCTGTTCTCTCTCTAGATGTCACCACTCCACACTACACAGAAGTCCAAATGTCACGTTGTGGTTTGAAGGCACCTCCTTTTACCTCTCCCGGGGTGGATGGACCTTGTCACCGGCAACACGTAGGCCTCGTGCTTCAGGCTTCCCTCGAGTAGTCAGGTCCCACGTGTCGAGACTGGCTCTGTCAGGCTCTCGGATCAGGAGGGCAGGGCCTCCCTGCATCCCCTCCCAGCATGGTGTTTGGTTCAGAGTTGGCACTCGGTGAGGATCTACTGAATGGTCTCAAGAGTAGGGGATGGATGTAGCTTGTCAGGTAGCATGAGCTGACTTCCTAGCTTGGGACTCAACTACAGTTCCAGGGCTGACACGGATTGGTACAATGAGATGAACAAGACTGACAACTACCATTCACTAAGGTACTTTCCTGGGCATGTTGTGTAAATTATTGGATTTGCTTAACCCTCTGAGGCGAATACTTTTCTTATCTTCATTTCAAGAGTGGGAAGCCAGCAGAAGGGTGGTTCACTTGCTGCAGGTGACAGTAAGTGAAGAGTTGGGGAGGGACTGCTGGCCCAGCCCACCTTCTTGCCTTCTTACCCCACCACCTTCACTGCCACTTAAGTCAGTGGCCACCACCCCACAGCCCCTGGAGCTGCTTCCACAGAGGCTGACAGTCCATATATCCTTGTGCCTGGCTGGACTGCAACTTCTCCAGGACAGACCCCGTGGTTGGCTGAGCCTGCCTCGTCAGCACCCCGCACCCTGGCTGGAGCACAATGGACACTCCACACATGTCTATGGGACACGTGTTTAAGAAGTGGTTTGCCATCTCCTGCACATGAGGCCTTCTAAAACAAAGAGGAGACTGTCTTCAGTACTGGGTGTTTGGGTTTACGCTAACAGCAAAATTTGGTGGACCTAGAGAAGGCTCGTCGCTTCCACCAAGCGCCTCAGTGAGCCTCAGGTCCCCGTCTGTTAAATGGAGCTCCTTATGGAGGGGCCAAGCCTACCTGCCCTGTGCTGAGAATCAAGGATGAATCAAGCTTGCTCTATCCGTAGCAGAGTGCACTCTGGGGGGAAAGGGGACTTAGTAACTGTAAAGTCATGACAAAGACCCACGGGGGGGTGGGAAGGGAGGGAGTCTGTCTCCAGCTGACTACTCATCAGATCATTCACTCTACAGATTCCCCAACCATGGCTTGGAATAGGCAGTATCCTGGGGGCATGACTTTTCAGAGCCATCCCTGAATATTAATTTATTAATTCATTCCTTCATTTACCATTCCACAGTCTGTCCAGGTGACCAGTACGCACCAGGATGAAGCCTTTCACGTTGATGCAGACTCAAATAAAAATCTTTCCAAAAATTGCCCTATTAACCATGGCAGCAGGACCTTGAAGTAAAACAGAAAAGAAAAACTACACAAACGTTGTTTATCCAATTAAATAACCTTTATCTTTGGGGGTTTGTGTGTATCATCTTCATCACCAAGGCTAGAACATGTCTGGCACACCTAATCCAATGTCCTGCAGAACATTCTCGTGGGCAGAGATCAAGCATACTAGGAGGGCATCCTTGATGAAAGGTGGCTGTTGGTAAACCAGGAAGAACTACCTCTCTGTCACACGGGGCCTCCTCGAAGGTGCAAGGGCTCCGGGCCATAGGGAGTCTGGGTGCGGTGGGGGAAACAAGGGCTTGAACGCTGAGGAAGACATCCAACGTGTTTTTCATAGAAATTAGAAGCTTATTAGATGAATCATTCCAATGCCATTATTATTTCCCCTTTGGGTTTGCAAAGTCTCTCCAAGTTCACCGGGGCTTTTATGGATATGGTTTCATCTGAATTTCAAAACTGCTCGGGGGGGGCAGCAGGGCAGATGGAATCAGGCCCACTCGTTTGTTTGTTTCTTTAACAGATGAAGGTTTTCACAGGCAGAAAGGCCCAGGGAAGTGGCTGCTTAGACAAATCACAGTGATAAGACCTAGGGCCAGGCCTCCTGATTCCCACATCTTTGTCCTATGGCCTCCCGGGGCTGTGCTAGTGGTTCTGCCTGGGTTATTGGGGGCAGTCTTGCCCTACAAAATACACAGAGGCCTCAGGGCAGAAGAGGAAGTGGGTGCAGCACTGGCTCTGAGGCCAAGGAGCTGTCTGCTAGCATTGGGTCTTGACTAAGCTCTAAGGCCCTGTCTGTCGGGTCTAGTGTTGAAGTCCCCATGCTTGGCACTGTGCTTGGCGCATAGTAGGCACTCAGTCTACACATGGGTACCCAAATCACACTCCTATATGCTAAGCAGGGCCCAAGACCACATAACCCTAGGGATTTAAAGACACACCAAAGTATTACCAATCTCGCCATAGAGACTTGAATATGATTAGAAAGGTGATTCACATGAATAAAAATGACACACATTTAAAGACACACACACAGGGGTACCACTCCCCCACAGTGTCACAGCACCAGATGAACCAGACAAACTCTGGATGCTGAGAGCAGACAGCTTTGTGCAGCAGGAATGGAAGGAAAGAGAAAAGAACAGAGCTTTCCTCCCCCTCCCTGGGAAAGTCACTGCTGGGCCAAGCCCTCATTAGACTCCCCACCCCGAGGGTCCACCCCATGGATCCCTCCCACCCCATGCCTGCTCCAACTCTAAAACTACTGAGCGCCTCCCTTCCTCTGCCACCCTCTCCCTCTCCCCTCTCTCCCACCCCTGCCATTCCCTGGAAAGACTGGGGAGGAGGACTGTGGGCATCGGGTCACTGAGCTCAGCCTCCCAGACCAGCAGCTAACACACTCCTGGAGGAGGCTCGTGTGTGTTCATGAAATTCTAATAGCGGGATTGCAGGCCTCATTTCTAGCCAAACTGAGAGGGTGGGAGGATAGGAGAGATGATGTTTGGAGACAGGCCTATCCCACCAGCAGGCAGCTCACAAGATTTCTCCCAGGGGAGCCCTTGGACTATTTCTCCTTAACTAGCGTCTTCTCCTGCGTGGCTGCAGTCCCACTTTGGGGGAGCAGACAGTCGTGGTCACCAAGGCCAGTGGGCCCCAGGTGGCACCCCCTCTCAGACCACCCAGAGCATCGTGGCTTTTCTATTCCTTCTACCTCTTGGTGTTCTGTCTCATCTCATTCACAGGGTGGCCTAAGACTGACCATGGATCAAATGGAGGGGAGGAGAGGCCTCTCTGAGTCACTTGACAACTGGAAAAATAAAAGTTGTATTTTTGTCATTTGCCTTGGCTTCTTTTTTTCCAGTAGACTAATATATTAAGGGATAGTTTCATTGTTTAATCCATGTCTTATTTTTTTAAGAAAAAAAAAATAAAAATACCTTCCTTCTTTTTTAAGGCAATTTATATATATTGTTAAAAAAAATGGGGAGAAGGGGTTGGCCCCATGGCCTAGTGGTTAAGTTCAGCGAGCTTGGCTTTGGCAGCCCAGGTTTGGTTCCCAGGTGCAGACCTATACCACTCGTCAGCAGCTATGCTGTGACGGCGACCCACATACAAAATAGAGGAAGACTGGCACAGACGTTAGCTCAGGGTGAATCTTCCTCAGCAAAAAAAATGAAGAGAAAAGAAGAGATGAGGACCCAGAAGAAAAAGCAAGAGGGAGAAGAGAAGGAAGAGGAGAAGAAGTTTGGGGAGAAAGGAAGGAAAGATGGGAGGAGAAATCAGCATAGACACAGGCCTCATCCAGAGGGAATCTGAAGGAAACCATAGCCACCATTTGGATTCAGATAGTTATTCCATGCTGTTTTAAAAAAGCAATTGGAGAAATTAAAGAGAAAAGAAGCTTTGGTCATAGACTCACTATCCTATGGAGCACGAGCCTTTCATGTTGGGAAAAGTCGCTCTTACCTTTTTATAAAAATGTCGCTCTGCCCACCTAGCACGGTGACAGGACTGTTTTAAAAGCAGGTCAGCACATGAAGCCAGCAAGAATGATCTCAGGACTGTAAACATGACATTGGAAACCCCTGCTATGGAAATAAATCTCTTCGCCTGCAGGGAAGAATAAATCTGGAGCGATGACTCAGGGAGGCAGCAGGGGCCCTTTCTGGGCACTTTTAATAAACTGTAGTTTTAACAAAAAATGTTGCACTATTAACGCAACTCTGCTATTTATTTGGAAATGTGTAAATTATTTGGAAAGTCAAAAGATTGTAATTAAATAAAATAAAAGGTACACCCATTAGACTGCCTATGTAATTCCTAGCTGTGACCCCATGACACTACCTCACAGTCGTAAAGAGGCTTTCACAGGATCACTCACTGCCCCATTTGGGAAGCCATGGTCTCAAGGTGACAAAAAGTTCAACTTCAGGAATAGAAATACAGAAGGGCTCCCCCGACCCAGGGGCAGATCTGCAGGTGTCGACCTTAGCTTCCCTGACCAGCCTGCTGCTTCGACGGCGCTCTGTAAAACTCCACCACTGTCCCTTGGGCCAGCAACCGGGGCCTGGCCCAGTGCTCAACCAAACACACTCCATTCGCCAGTTCTTCTTGCACATTAGCTTTTCATTCTAACCTTCTCTGCAATGTCACTAGGACTGGTCCTCCAGTTTCTTTTTTTCTGATAAGCCCATTTCACACTCTGATGGACACATCACTGTTTGGAAGTTTATTTCCAATATTAAATTCCAGGCTGTTCCCCCTTGGTTTCGCCCCATTACTCTGGTTACCCTTTATACCACGCTGAACACTTCTTTTATCTCCGGGGTATCTGTCACCTTCGCATCCGTGAGAGGTATATTCCTTTTCCCGCCCAAGCTCTATTCAGGCAAGCTCAATATAGTTATCCTGAGACCTCTTACCACTCGACTGTTCTCAGCTGATTTCCTTCGGTCACTTCGGGTTCTCTGCCTTTCTCTTTCCTCCATTTAGGTGTCCAACTGAATGTGTGTGATCCAATTCTGAAGGAGCTCAGAATCAGGAAAACCCGCAGCAGATTAGGAGAAATATACTCTCGCCTGAAATTCCCAGTTAGTTGAATGTCAAAACTAACACCAGAAATAGCCTGAACAACCCTGAGTTTGAGTGTGATATTTCAGGCTTCACACCGGGACGGCGTGCAATCACCAGTCATAAATCCACCAGAAGCACCGTCGTGCATGCTAGATTTTTCTGAATGGCATTTACGTGGGCAATATATGGGATTGAGCAACTGTTTTCTCCAGCAAGATGTATTTTAGAAAGCGAAAGGCAAGCTGGCCTTCTAGTTGTAGCACTACCTCATTTGGAAAGAAAAAGTATGTCATGCTTTTGTTTCACTGAGATGCTTGTCTCACACATTAGGCATTTGTGGTCCCTCACTTGGGCGATTTCTTCATTTCACGGCAGCCTCCACGCAGAACTATTAATGCTGACACTGGGCACAAATGTGTTACATTAAAACGTTGCACCAGTACGGTGTTTGCTGTCAGGAAGTAGATATGTTGACTACGACTGGAACATCAGCATGTGTAGAATGAAATATAACGAGTGTTAATTCCACTGAGGTGGAATTTTTTTAAATATCAAGTGTGTCTCAAGATCTTGTTTGATGATGGAGGATACATATTTGGATTAAAAAATAAAGGCATACCATAGAAAAGGCTTGGGAGATTATATTCCAAGGCCACAGAGTGGTTATTGAAATTTGTTTTATGAGGGGTTAGCTCCCGAGCTGATTTAAACCACTTACAAAAATCACATAGCTAATTCTCACATCTCCACTTCCTGTAGTAAAATGGTACACTTAAGAATAATAGATGTCATCTAGATATGAATTCAGCTTGTGAAAACATGCATAGACCCCATCAAATCCAGAGCTCATATGAAGCAACAGTGTCTACACCCTGGGGGAAGCCTCGTGCTGCCACTAGAGAGCCAGGGGGCTGCAAAGTGCCGCCAGGGAACCACTGTGGTTTAAAACACGATTTTCCCGTGAAATAAAAAAGCCTCTGGTCTAATGGCCCTCCGAGGTCACGGGGTGCGGTGGAATCAGCCTCTGGTCTAGGAGCCTTCCCCCAGAGACGCACCCATCTAACCCATGAACCATCTAGATGAAAGGCTACTGGATGAAACGTCCTTGCTGTAGGTCTTTGTCACAAACCTAATCTAATCAATGACACGTTTATTCCAAACGGGAAGGAATGCCCATTCTGGGGGAGGCAGCAAAGGATCATCTCAGAGCCGTGGACTGGGCTCCCGCCATCTGGGTTTCTGTCAATCACTCAGGGGTGGTGCACACTCCCGCCAGGCCTCAGCTCCCTGTGAAACCAGAGGTCTGGACTCGATGGTGGCTCTTGAGATGTTTTCTCCCCTATAATTTCTATAATTCCTTGCAAATCACATCGAGCATCTAACTTCTTTATACATAGTAATTCAAACACCCTGCTTCCATTCCACAAGTGTATTTTTTTTTTTACTTTGGTAAAATATACATAACATAAAATTTACCACTTTGACCATTTTTAAGCATCCAATTCAGGGGCATTAAGCACATTCACAGTGTTTTGCAACCATCACCACTATCCATCTCCAGAACTTTCTTATCATCCCAAACAGAAACTCTGTACTTATTAAACACTAACTCCCCATTCCTCCCTACCCCCAGCTCCTGCTTTTGTTCTCTTTGAATTTGACTATTCTAGGTATCTCATGTAAGTGGAATCATAACAATATTTTTTATATTCACAAACATCCTCAGCATCATAAGAATCAAACAGGATTATAGTTTGTTTGATACAGTGATCTTTTTCTGTCCTGCTACACGTCAGTTACCCTAAAACAGAGTGGTCCTCTCTAGGCCTGTTGGCATGAGCAATTCTTCCCAGACTTGAAACATGGAAGTGGAGTCCAAACATCTACTTGCACATAAAGCATACGTGCAGGAACAACATCCAGTGAGAAACATCAGGGACATGTTGTTTTGGTTTGGTAAAAGACACACTTTTTTAAAACTGATATTTTAAAAGTCATTTCAGAAGTAAAATAAACCAGGCTGCTCTCTCAGACCCACTGCGAGTACTCTGTGCACAGGCTCTCTCACCACTGAGCAAAGTTACAGGAAATAGCAGGAAGCTCATCGTGGATCCCCACATTAGCCCCCAGTGACTGTAAGCAGAAGATAACAGTGAGTAATTCCCCTGAAGACGGGACGGCTGTGGTTGATCATTTAGTGTTTGAAAAATAAAAGAGAACCGGCAAAAAAGAGAAGAAGGGGAGAAAAAGAAAAAGTTTTCCTTGTTGATAGAAAAGGCAAGTTTTATTTTTAAAATTCATCTGTTAATACCAAATTGTTGATAAAGACAGCATGTGTCATTTGTCTGGTATAATAAGGAATTACAGGCATCCTGATAATTGTCTTGACTTGTATACTACAAGATGGGCCACAGCATTACAGAAAACTTAATTGCACAGGCAAGCAAATGTGAAATGTGAATTTCATAGGTAAGCTTATCTAAAATGTTAATTTAATAGGTAGTAAGCAAATATGAAATATTAATGTCATGCAATATGGGTAAATATGGAGATAAAAATCACTGACCCAGATGTGAATTATTGATTAAGAGCATTGCTTCTTATAACAACAGCAAAACATGTGAGTGGCCATATGACAGCTCTAATTTGGAATATAATTCCAAATCACATTTACCTTAGATCTGAAAAGACCCGATGTTGTACAAAAACTACTAAGGCTTGACAGAGAGAAAAAAGAAAATGAAAGCCAAATGCTGCATTTTAATTCAGAACCGGCAAATGTCAACTTGTTTCACCCTCTCCCGTTGGGGTTATTACACAAAGCCCTTTTTGATATTGATAAGAAATTGAGGCTAATCAATTAAAATTATTTCTCTCTTTATAAAAGCCTCAGATAGTTTATATGTATACAGTAGGTATATAAAATATACAATATATTAATATATAAGATATATGAAATATTACAATAACCAGAAGATTTATTAAGAGGCTTCCTAGGAAAAAGAGAAACATTTTCCAGAAAAGCAAATTCCTGATTTGGCACAATTAATTGTATGCTCTCTTAATTATCTGGAGAGAGAGGTTAGAGAGAGTATATATTTATATATATTTGTAGAAGAGAATAGATCTTTTGTGACAACAATCAAATACTAAAACTCAAAAATTACACCACCTCGGTCCTCTATTGTTTCCCTCTTGTAGACAAAATCCATCATTGACCCTGTACCAGCCACATGCTGTTTGGGCAAAAGCAGGCTTCATGATGGGCCGACCAAGCAGCCCAGGCATACCAGGGCCAGCCTGTATATCCAAGCCCGCTTACACTGTAGCATTTTGAAATCACCAAGTCACTGGACCACACACCAAGCAAGGAGTGATCACTTAACAGAGAGAAAATAACTATGTTTAAACTGAAAGCATTATCAACATTGGTCTAAAGCTGGTGAAATGACCTGCGGGGAAATTTCAAAGGGAAACAGATCAAATTTGTTTTCAATCCCTCCTAAAATATAAAATGTCAAAAATAAAAATGTGCTGATCGGGCTCAGTGCACTGATGTTTTTAAAATGACTAAAATAGCATTTGTCATGGAAATCCCTACAATTTCACAATAGGGCCGTTGCAAACTGGCATTTAGTCATGTTGCATTTTTTGGTAATAATGTCCAAACTTTCATGTCCCGATGGCAGAATCCAAGGGTGTGTCACCCTCGCAGGGCTCTGGGATGGAAGTTTTATTTCACACGTACCACACCACCAGCAAATATTATGACCGAGTGGGGATGAACATGTTCCAAAAATACCGCTCACAGATGATTGCTAGGCAACTCACATTTGACTGTGAAAGCCACAGTGGGGGAAAAAAGGTCTAAAATGTCTACAGGAGAAGGTAGAGTGGTTGTGTTCTAGAACCCCTGGCATCTGCGGGTGAGTAGATTATTTTCTAATGAGTAAGACTGAAATCAGTGAAAATGCTCAGCATTTAAAAAGAAAAATAACTTATCTGCTCTCTAACCACGGAGTTCAGTCATCTAAGAAAAGATTTAATAATTCATGAAAACTGAGCCCAAGTATACAAAAGTAGCCCGATGCTTCTCGCAGAATATTTAAACCTGATTTGACTTTTGGGGTTTAATCCAAATATTTTATGTTCACAGACACAGCAGGGGTCTGGTCTAGGAAGCATTTAGACAATTCTTTGCTGGAACATTCCATTTACTGACAGGGGTTGACTAAGGTGGATACAGTTCTTGACTCTGAACAGAAAATAAAATGTTAAAAATAGTAATGAGAGTGCTGAATATCTACGTACTCAACCCAAGCACGTGCAATGTGTTAATGAAGCGTACTTGTCTCCAGGAACAATGACGGCTGCCCTCCTACAGGAAATGGGGCTAGTCCTGTAAAACTCAGGCTTCTTTTCAGCTATGCCATAAAAGCTCCTTGAAACACCCAGCTCAACATGGAAACCCTTCCCCAGAACCTGGGGGAATGTTCACACTCTCGTGCATATCCTAAATCTTCCCCAAAGAGGGCCGAACCCAGACAAGTCCTCCTGGGATGTCTTAACTGGTGAAATCCTATTAAGCCCCAGGGGTTTGCTTTTCTCAGGTGCAGAGTAACAGAGGAGGGATTAATTCACTCTCTCCTATTTGCTGACATTAACAACAACAACTTTTTAAAATGACACTGGAGCTCAAGCTGGTCAGATACCTGGAGCAGGATCCGTACCCCTGGCCGTAATACTTCTCCCTTTGACCCCTGCCCAGGTTCACGCTCCTGTGCCTGCATCTCTGCCTTCTCCTTCTAGTTTTTCACATTGAGTTTCACTTAGTAATAAACACAGAAACAAAAAAGACAGAAGGACAGTCAACTGTCTGGGTTGTGCAGATGTCAGCCGTAGGCGCAGTCTCGACTGGAGCAGAGAGCGGGAGGTTAGATGAGGCCAGGTGGGTGTGAAGTAGAAGCCCAGAGGATGGTGGCAGGGGCACTGTGTGCCTCTGGAGAGGGGTGGCTCTCTACCCCACCTCCCCATCAGGGACCTCCTCTCTCCCAGAGCACCCGTTTCCTCAGCTATCCCTTCCTGCAACTCTGTACCCCTGTGTCCTGCCTGGCACCCCCAGCTGTGGGAAACCCAAGGAGGTAGCACCTTAGTGGGGGGCAAATGGCAAAGTCTGGAGGGTCTAAATCTCCAGGCCTAGTTGTGCAGGCCCTCACACGGAGGCGGAGGCTCTGGAAGAGATAAAATCATACAAGTGCAGTGTTGGAACCACTGAGGTGGCATCACACCGTGACCGACGGCTGCTCCTCAAGAATTAGCACATCCCAGCACTTCCTGTCTAGCTTCTGGTTGCTCCAGAGGCCAGAGCTTCCAAACCCAGGTTCACACAGGCCAGGACTCGCTGAGAGCAGAGGGCCGGGGGAGGCAAGGGTTACTTTTGTTGTGATTATTAAAGTCATCCTTTTAAGAAAAGAGAACAAAATTCAGATTTTCTTAACAACTTGTTCAAATGGCAACAGACCAGGGTTGTAGCTAATTAACCGTCCTAAAGATAAACAAAGGTCACACATTCCTCTTAAATTGTTTGCTCCTGGTTCTTTTAGACACACGCACAATGAACATCAAAGGAAATAAAATATTCTTGGGCACTCAGTATGAGGAGTAAAGAAGAAAAATATTTTTCCATAGGAATGGTTTTACTTTCACATCCTGAAAATTCTACAACGTGGTTCAGGACACATAAAGAGGAAGCTGCTGGAATGTCTGAGCTGGCCCCACTCCTCCTGAAGGCTGAGGCCTCAGTGGGAGGCCGGCAGCGGCAGAGCAGGCTAGGGCTGACTTACTTGGCTGCTTCATTTCTTTATTAACACCACCACCTACAGGGACTGCTTTGAATAGGATGGCGGTGAGGCCCAGAAAGGCTCACAAGAAAAACAACATTCAGAACAATTACACCACATTTTTTTTCAACTTCCTGTTTATTAGTATTTTATCTAAGAGCAGAACAAAAGTCTGTATAAATGGGGGAAAAGAAAACAAAGCATACACCGTAAAGTCTTACCATGTACACACAAAGCATCTTTTCAAATGCTATTTCATTTTGATTTTTTAATTGAACCCACTGCAGGTCTTCAAATGTCTCTGATGACAGAGGTTAAGATGAAATCAATGGAATTCATTATCTTACAAAAATTATATACTACTTAAAAAATTTTTTTAAGTGGGCTTGTTTTCTGTACGTCTGTATGACGTTATTCATTTCTACACTGGAAAAATCCACATTTATCAGTAAGATTTTGCATTTTGCTAGACATATCCATGAATGCAATGAAAATACAAATGTCTCCTATAAATTTGTTTCAAAGCTGGGTTGTTTTGGAGAAGGATGAGGGTGTGTGATCAAGGTGAAAGGCATCCTTGAGGTTCCCAGATTCGGGGGGACAAAGGGCTGAGACACCTGTACTTCTCCTCATAGGAACAGAGCCCCAGCTAGAGTCATTCCAGCTAAGATATGTGGTTATTACTGAATCGCTAGTGACTTCCGTATTTGCCTTTCTTCCTGAATCTGGCCACCATGTTGTTCTTTGTGCTCCTTCCCTGCCCACATTTTGCCCAAGGCTCAGGGCCAATGAGGTTGAGGGGACAGAGAATGAATGACCACAGAACTGCAAACGCTGGCCTTGATGGCCACATTTTCTCTTGAAAATGGCCTGGAGCGTACAGTCTGTCTTTGTGGACACGTGTTCATCAAAGGCCTAGGCCCAGTTCCATGGAACCCTTCTCTTTTAGATCTCTTGTCCTAAACTCCACTGAGTCTCATTTATTTTGAATAATTCTAACATTATGTTTTCCCTACTCAAGAAGGACATTTAAAATCTTGGGATTATCAGCTCAGGGAATTGCCTAAGATTTTTTTCTATGTGCCAGTAATCAGGAATTTTATTATTATTTACCCTCCATGTCTTGTTCTCTTGTGACGTTAGCATGTATGGCCTTACCTAGGTATTCCTGATACCAATTACCTCATTCACATGAAAACGAGAAGGAGTAAATAAGAAGAGGCCTCCTATTGCATGAGGTAACAAGAAACATATCTGCAGATAGGGAAGGCATAAATCAAAGCTGAAATGTGAACTTAGCCCTGGTCAATACCAGTTTAATCAGAAACAGACTGTGAATGCTCTAGCAGAACAAATAAGTTTCTTTCTAAATGGCTGAAAGTGCAGTGAGGGACTACAAGTGAACCAAACAGTCACAATAAATAATGAAGTTCACCAAATAATACAGCAGCCATCATTTGCTTGCTGGTTATAATCACTGAGAACTCACTGGATTTGCCTCGAACACGGAAGACAAAGAAATGTGGGGTTGTTTTGTTCTGCCGAGTGGCCTTGATCAACCCTTTTAGTGGTCAAATCTGGGAAAGGGGACTCTTATTTGAGAGAACATCCCTATGGCATTCTTGACTGGTGAACATAGATGACCTTTTAGGTGAAACCTTCTGCTAAGGGAGGACTTGCCCCTTGGGCATAAGAGTAGACAAAACATTTCATTAGCTTCAGAAAGTACTTTTGAGGCAATTCATTGGCTCTAGCTAAATGACACATAGAAAAAGTCAGAAAGACAAAGCTCCTAGGTCTGCTCCACAGACAGAAAACGTGGATGCATGAAGTAAAAAAGTCCTCCTCAAACACAAAAGACAACACTTTGGGCCAGTAAGGAAGGAGCTAGATGCTGGCACCAGGAGCTAGGGTTGCAGGGAGGGCAGACAGTCTGTGAATAGGAACTGTCCTGCACCCACTTCACACTGGGTTTCGGAATAACGGACGTGGTGCTCAATTTGTAAGGGGCTACGTTGTAAGCTACTGAGGCGCCTCTTCCAGCAAGCCTACAAAAGGGAGGGCTAGTGTGTCAGAGGATAGGTGGCTACTTGAAAGTCAAGAAATGGCTCCTTTGTACACCACTAAGCATAAATTTAGTGAGTCACCAGTGTCATTGAGTAAAATCTAGTGGACACCTGTGGTTTGCTTTCCTAGAGTCCCATTCTCAATCTTCATAACTCCACCCCCAGGAGAGGAGTGGAGATATGGCAGGTATATCACTTGGTACATCACAGTCCTCTTCCCACTGTGATTGGCTCAGGGACAGGCACATGACCGCAGCTGGTCCAATCAGAGTGCATCTCACCACTTTTACAGGGAATGCTGGGACAAAAGCTCTTTTCTGCTGGATTTGGACCATGAAGGACAAGTGGCAGCCACCTTGAGACCGTGAGAGTTGAGTCTGTTTGAGAAGGGTGTCAACACATTAGAAACTGAGCTACAAGGAGAAGAGAAAGAAGCTGAAACGCCTTGACTTCATTTGAGCAGTATTTATGCCAACCCTATTCCAAGATTGTTTACTTACATAAAATGGTAAATTCTGGATTTTGCTTAAACCACTTTGAGTTGAGTTTTCTGTCACTCTTAACCAAAACACTTTTAAATCAGAAATGCCTCTGCAAATAGATACTATCCACCCCTAAAGGAGAGAGTCTACAAGTGTGGATTCTTCTTCCTTCATAAAATACCCGGTGTTACTCACTTGTCTGTCCCATTTAACTAAAGACACAGAAATGTACACCAAAAGATCCAATAAAATCCAGAGGAGGGCAGTTGTCTTAGCGCCTCCATGCCTTAGCATGGCGAGAGATCCTACTTCCAGAGAGATTACCACAGGCTTCCCAAGCGGGTCGACCCCTCTGAGACTCCTTTACGATTGTATAACAATAAGGGAAATCAAAGTGGAAGTTAAAACATACAGAAGGTACTAGAAAGCCAGATTACATGGTTTGTTGAGACAGAGAAGACTAAGCAATGACAAGGGACTACGTGATGTGATCATTAGACTTCCTCCTATTTTCCACATTGTCTCATCCAGCCATTTTACAAAACATCAATTCTCTCCACCCCAGGAATTTTATTTTCTTTTGGGATCAATAGTCTTTGCTATGGAATCTGACCAAGAAGAATAGAATAATGCTTGAAGAGCCTAACATATAAAGGCTCTTGATTTTAGTTTTATACCAAATAATGCTTATAGGTTTCTTGGCATTTTTGGTTTCTCATTGAGGTTCAGAATAACTCAGTAAAATAAGGGATTCTAAAAGACACTCACATATTCTAAACTTTGAAATAACAAGAAATATGAATCCAACTTTGATCAAAGTGCACTTAAAAAAATATTCTTGATACTCTAAGCTTTGATTTGCTTCACAGAAACAAGTCTAATTATAAGGGCATCTGCTGAGGTGTGTCGTTTGATCTGCCCTAATCTTTCATTCATTCATCATTGTGCAGCCCTGAGTACAAATAAAAAGGGCCGTGACATTGAACCTAGAGTTTAATGTGAAACCAAGATCCACCTAAGCTAAGGACCAGGGAAAGAACCCCAACTGACCTCCCATTGGCTTAGGCTGAAAACCCGAAGAAAGCTGGCGGCACTAAACTCTGGTGGCCAAGTCAGGCCAGGGAGCCCGTCAGGCCCAGAGGCTGCCCCTGCTGCTGCCGGTGGGCCTCACCCTTCACGGCCTCTTTGGTCTATGAATGGATTCTGATCGTGGGTGCCCTAATTCAGCCTCTCTTCACCTCCCAGGGAGGTGTCTGGGGTGCCACACTCCCTGGATGAAAGCCTCGGCCTGGTACTGGAAACACACCGGGTCCCCCTAAAATCTCACGCACCGCGTGGGACTCCATCAGTGTGGATTCTGAATTCCTGAGAGACCAGCATGTTCACTCTCATTTTATAGGTGAGGGGAGCTGGTCTCTCCCCAATCAGATCAGTGCTTTTGTGGGCTTGTCTCGAGGCAGAATTCCAGTTCCCTGGTGCATCGGATGTCCTCGTCTGCCCCTTTGGGAGAGAATACTGACATAAAGGGACAGAAAGAACCCCCTTCATTTCACCATTGCCCATCAGTTATCTACCAGCCCCTTTCAAGGCTTCTTATGGTTCCCAGTCATGGTCCCTCTCACTGGCTCAGAGGTCTAGAGCCTGACCATATCAGTCTTCCTAAAACATTGCTTTGGCCACAGAATTTCCCTGCTCAAGGACCTACGGTGCTCCTTACTGCCTCCATCACTGAATTTAAAGTCTCTGCCCAGGTTGAGAAAGACCTATATGGTTTGCTCCTACCCTAGCTAGGCAACATTTTCTTCCTCCCATCCTTCTCTCCAGGCTTTTATTCAACCAAACTACATTGAGCACTGTGTTAGATTGCCAGGGCTGCCATAATGAACTACCACACACCGGGGGCTTAAACAACAGAAATTCATCTTCTCACAATTCTGGAGTCTCTGATTAAGCTGTTGGCAAGTTTAGTTTGTCCTGAGGCCTCTCTCCTTGGCTTACAGATGGCCGCCTTCTCACTGGGTCACCACACGGTCTTCCCTCTACATGCATCTGTGTCCTCATCTCCTCTTCTTACAAGGACACCAGTCATATTGGATTAGTGTCCACCCGAATGACCTCATTTTAACTTAATTACCTCTTTAAAGACCCTATCTCCAAATACAGTCACATTCTAAGGTACTGGGGGTTAGGATTTCAACACATGAATTTGGAGTGGGACACAATTCAGCCCCTAACAGGCACCAGTAAGATGCCATGGAATAGAGGAGGGAGGAGAGGAGAGGACAGGGAAGGGGACAAAGATGGATAGAACATGGTCACTGCTCTCAGGCAGATAAAATCCCACTGCTCATCCAGGAGGACAGCCCGACTTCCCCTCGCTCACACCAGTGCCAACTCCGGCCTCCATGTGGTGGTCTCTGATGCTCCCTCTCCTCCCTCCAGCGACTCCATCTTTCAAGGCTCAGCCACGTCTTTCCCTTCCGTGGAGCTGCCTGACCACCTCACGCACGCCAAGTTTCCTCTTGGGGCTCCAAATGCGCTGAGCACCTCCTCCCAGTGCCCCATCCCCGCTCCTGCCTTCGGTGGCCTGGGAACTGCCCCAGAGCATCTAGTGCGAGGCTGGGCAAGGTAGGCACCAAACAAATATTTAATTTTCTAACTAAAAGCCACCAAAGGGCAGGAGGGGCTTCTGACTTCTCCACAGCCTGTCCCTGCACCTTTCCGGTGAGTTCTACCTCTACTCTCCCTGTCAGAGAGTTCCAAAATGTATTTTTTTCATGACTTATGGGGAGGCTTTCTAGGACCGATACGTGAAATCCCCAGTCAGCATATCTTGACAAAATATTCGTTTTAGTGTTATATTTTTACTCACTCTATGCCCCGAATTACGTGTCTGAGAAGTGACATCTCACACTGTGGGGCAAGAGTGCCATTCTCACCAACGTTAACCACGTGACACTGGGGTGAGGTGTAAGAAGGTGAAAATAACCAGGGTCCTTTAAAATGTAATGTATCTTTAGTTGTGAACAAATGGCCCTGTCTTACCCTTTTCTTCTACTGTCACTCGCAGAAAACGTCACCTTATGTGTTTATCCAACACTGGCGCCCCAACCCTTCCCGGCTGAGCTAAACACCAGCTCCTTGCTGAACATGTCCTGGACACCCGCAGACAGAACCTCAGAGTTCTTCTCTGTGCTCCCAGAATGCTTCATTTATAGTGTGGTTTAGTGACATGGCGGTTAAGAGCATGCAACCTGGGATCCAACTATCTGGCTTCAAATCCAGGCCCTGCCACCTACCTGCTGTGTGACCTTGGGCAAGTTACTTAACCTCTCTGTGCCTCATTTAAGTCATCTGTGAAATAGGGATCACAATAGGGCCTCTCTCATGGATTGTGAGAGGATAAAACGGGATCATTCACAAGATGAACGTGGCCCGGAGCCTGGCACACATTTGGTCCTCGGGAAACAGGAGTGTTAATATCACATTATCCTTCACAATAGTCTGCCGTTCCAAACTGTGAACTTCTCAAACACAAGGCACCATTCGTTACAGTGGCATGGTGCCTGGGACACAATAATATATATATATTACAGTAGAAAATCTGGTACTTAGAGCAATTTGGTCCTGTATCAAAAACTTTCTGGTATTGTCCCCCCAAAATCACCATGCCACTTAGAGACATCGGCTAGCCACACATGACAGAAACTGTAAGATCATGTAATTGTCAAATGACTACTAAGCAAAGATGTCCTGCAGCACTTCAGTGGACAGATCAAGCAGGTGAAAGGTGCTCGTCCCGGATCCCCCTTTCTGACACCCTTGAGGTTCTCTAGCAAGTGGAGGGCTGTGAGCCACACTGGCTCTGAGGTATCAGGCTCTGAAGCACTCAAGCTGACTCAGAAACGGACTCTCGGGGGAAAAAAAAGAAGAAGCGACTCTTCAAAAATGATTGATCCCATTTTTCAAGACTTGCCCCGCCACGCAAGATGGGACACCACTGAGACAGGCTCGAACAGGCGTCAGGAAAGAAGGACGCTGTGTGTTTCTTCACGGGGTGGGAGGAGGGAGCTCCAGCCGCCCGAGCTCCAGGTGTTTATTCTGGTTTCACACTCGGTGGCCCCGCCCCTGAGCCTTGCCGTCCCACTGCCTCTGTGGGCGGCCGGAGGGCGCCACGTGTCGGTGGGGGCGTCTGTGGGCGACAGCGCTGACGTCAGGAAACAAGACCCCACCCACACAGCTTGGGTTTCAGTTTCACCAGGCAGCAAACACCATTATGCAAATTATTTTCCTCGCCCACACCCCCACCCCAGCCCAGTCTTACATATTCATTCTCAGTCTGAAGTTAATGGACGCAGGAGGCCAACTGAGTATTTGCATCATATTTACTTTAAAATGCCCAGGTGCAATTTTGAAACAAGATTCTCCTTTCAGAAGGGCAGTCGGGAATATGAAGTGATGAATTAGTAGCAGTGTTGAGAGTTGAAGCCCGGAGGCTAACCAACTCCTAACATAAGTGGAGCCTTGGACTGGCAGGGGCCAGGAATTACACAACTGAAGGAGGGAGAAAACTGGAAGTGTGTTCCGACTCCTTCGCGTGGGTCCGAGGGGAGACAAGTCCCACCGAGAGTGGACAGAGCCGCAGGCCCTTCAGGGTGGCACGGTGCACTTCTAGAATCCTCGGTCTCATGGGGTTTAGGAAAACAAATGCCTAGAGCACACTTAAGTCACTTTCTCCAAATCGGGAAGTGCAGTCATTTTTAACTGTGTTACTTGTGATTCATTTGCAGTTTAATTCAAATGATTGGAGGTACCGTCCACTCAGATAAAAAATTCCCAACCAGGATCAGTGTTAGTAAAATTTGGAGGGGGAGGGAGTGCCACAAAGGCGTGCCTGCCTTTACTCTTATGTTAAATAAGTTATTTAGGGATATTTTAATATGAGCTTTAGACTAGAATCATTCTTTTCAGCTGTAATCACTATCATTTCATTTATGAGATTCACATAATCTTGGCGAGTGATTTTGAATTTTTTTTTCTAAAAAATGTCAAGGGTTTCCATCAGCAGACGCACAGGAGGGGCCGTTTCCAGGAGAGTCATTTCTATTTCCCTCAAAGACATTCTTCCCTGGTCCCACTTAAGCTCAGTTTCATTTCAAGGTGCGTTTGCAGGGTTTGTGCAGAGCTCACAGCTGCCACGAAGTGACTGATGACTCTGTAAATTCTCCTGAGTGCAAAGAAAATCTGGTTCATTTATTAAAAGCTCTTAAAATAATTATAAACTCATCTGCAGGTGGGAAACTTTTATAAGACAAAAACTAGCGAAGCACAGACGCCTCTCGGAAAGCCCCAAATAGTAAGAATCCTCTAGTGACTTGTCACTCAACTTAGAGCTGACCCACATTCAGTGATGTCCTCCTGCCTTCGCTGGAAGACCCATCAAATGGAAGGCAAGACAGAGCCCATACTTCCTTGCAAGGGATTCTGAGCAAACTCAGGGGCTGTTTCTGCCTCCGTGAAAGGTCATGGGCACGACGCCACGTGGAGGAAACCTACTAAAGTACCCCTGGCTGTCCTGAGTACCCCTGGCTGTCCACTAATTCCATGCTGGGCACTGGCCCGAGCACCCTCCATGCACTGGGTGCAGAGCAGGAGATGGGATCTGTCTCCATTTATAGGTGATAAAACCAAGGCTTTGAGAGATTGAATAACTGAGTTCTGGAAAAGCGGGAATCCAAGGCACTTGTTTTGGGCCCCTGTGCACTGTTACGTCTATGGGGGAACAAAACTGCCAGATGGACAAATTCTGTTCAACTTCTGAAGAATGGTTTTCCCTTCCCTGCTGTGCGCAGGCAGGTTCGTGGTTGCCCGGCCCTTCCTGGTCAGTGTGGGCACATCTGGTTAGTTCTGGTGTGGGGTTAGGGATCTCATTATTTCTGCACCCCAAAACCATGTTCTGCAGCAGCTCTGTCAATAAATACAGCTGATATCTGGGGGGAAAAAGTTGATCTTGGTTCAGGACTCTCTTGAGTGTCCTGGCCTGTGGAGGCCCCCTTTCTCTCTCTTACCCCGGATGGAATCTGAGAACCTGGGTCTGCTTCTCACTCTGCAGGGGACTCCTGTCCTCTCCCTTCCCTTTCTTCTTTCCTGAGGAGCTTTGAGATGGCCACTCTACAGCTGTGGGCTGATGTAGGGAAGAGAGAAGGGTCTTCTGCCTCCCCAGCGGGATCACTGATGGGTCTTCACATAAACTTGCATGAAGTGTTGCGTCCTGACGTTCAAAGTTATGACACTGCCAGTTCTCCTAGTCTCAGAGTCACTCCGAGGGAGGGTGAACGAGCTTTCACTGGATAATCCAGGGACGTTCCCTGGGACCTGCCTTCCATGAGTAAGTATACCTGAGGTCCAAACAGCTCACTGTCAGGCCTGGCCAACAACCTGCCCTCAAGGTGAAACACACCTTTACAGGGACTCACATTAACCCATCTGGTCACAGGGACCTGAGGCAGAGATTTGAAATGACCAGACAGCTTGGGTATAGTTAGGAAATGTCCTGATTCTTTTGGACATGGCTGCTATTGATCCTACAGAAAAAGATTGAGCCCCATCAATCACACAGATGGGACTTCATTCTTTGTGATAGGAAAGATATTTCAGAATCTAACACCTATGATTTGCAGAAAGAGCTTAATCATTGAAGAATAAATAATTAAGCTGAGCTATAGAAAATCCCGCTCCTCATCCCTTCCATGGAAGGTGGATTCTGAAGACATCGAGGGTGACCATTTCGTAGGTTTTAGGGGGGAAGAAGAGATCAAAGTTGGAGCAAACCGAAGAAGACAACTGCCAGCTACCTAAGAAAAAGGAGAGGGGTCCAGAGGACAGGCCCCTGCGTGGGGTGAAGGGGAAGGGAGACGAGGAGAGGGAGTCAGAGGCGAGGCTGCCTCAGGGTGAGGGGCGCAGGAGACAAGGCCAAGGGGCCTTTTCACAGAAGCTCTGCTGAGCAGGTGCGACGTCTCCTTCTCCAGCGCGGTCAGAGGATGCAGTAAATGTCCCCTTACTTCTCAGTGCACACTTCGGGGCTCTGAATCCAGCTCGGGGTCATGCCTGAGACTGGGCACTTCTCCACGGTTTCTCTGGCCATTTTCCAATTACAGTCAATATGAGTAGATTAGGCAGTTTCACCACCTGCCCCAAATTCCTATTTTTAGTAAGTTAAACTGCAGCATTTAAAAAAAATTCCCTCAAATAAGTCTCTAGGAATTTAAATACATTTCTATACATGTATAGAAATACGTTTACATTTATGTACATTGATGTAAACACATTCATATAAATAAATGTTATTTCTATATACTGCAGATCTAATGATGATATTGGCTACGTGATTTAAGATAGTCAAGATGACGGAGTGTATCAGTCAGGACAGGCGAGGCTATGCTGTGGTCACAGGTACCACCTCCCCTGGTACCTCAGTAGCTTCTCCCAACAAGACTTCATTTCTCACTCACGTTGCACGTCAACACTCATTTCTTTTGCCAAAGCTAGTCTCACAGCCATGTGTCACTTCAAAAAAGGCTGGGCACCACAATTCTACCACGTGCATGCAAGAGAGGAGAGAGAACACTCGGGAACAGCAGATGTCTACTGCAGGGATGGTGGAGTGGAGAAAGGGAAAGAACAGCTCAGAGGGCCTAAGGAGGACACATCTGATGAGACAGGAAGATGGCTTCCCTAAGCCTGGCACACTGCTAAGTTTCGGCTTGCATCGTCTCGTTTGATCCGCACAACCACCCTGTGAGGTGGGTGCTGTCAAAAGCCCCTTCACAAATGAGAACATTGAGGCCCGGAAAGGTGAAAAAATTCGCCCAAGATCAAACTGCAACCAAGTGGCAGATTTTAGACTAAGACCCAGGGCTCTTTGACCCCACGCCTGGGTTTATAACTGCCCTGCTTGCTGCTTTCAGGTGGAGGAAGCAGAGGCTCTGCAGTCAGAGGTGTTCTTGCAACTTCGGGAAAGCAGCCTCCGGATGGTTGATAGTCTGAGTCCGTAGGGAAAGGACGGCTCAAGAGAGCTGCAAGGCTCTCAAATGTTTAATTCTCCTCTGCAGTGGAGTGTGATCCTTATAAGAAAGAGGAGAAGGGTACTTATGGAGGCTCTTGTAGCCACACGGTAGAGCCCTGATGGAAAGAATGAAATATGGAAAGACGGTGCGTAAGGGAACCAGTGCCTAGATGTAGTAGATGCTCAATTCATGGTTTTAAGTGTGACTCAGCAGAGCCCTGGCGGAGCACCCTCAGCAAGGCACAAATCTAAATGGGCTACAGAGAGATGGAAGACCTGGGTCATGAGAGAACGCAGAACTTCTCTACCTCTATTTATCTTTTCTGTCAAAATAATGTTAACATTGGGCACAGGACTGTAGTAGTCAGAGTTCTCCCGAGAAACAGAACCAATAGGATATGTAGAGAGAGAGAAAAGGGGAAAGAAAGAGACATATATTTTAAGGAAGTGACTCATGAGACTCTGCAGGCTTAGCAAGTCCAAAATCTACAGGGTGGAGCAGGTTCAAAATCTCTGGCATGCTGGAGACCCAGGGAAGAGTTGCAGTTGAGTCTGAAGGCAGTCTGCTGACAGAATTCCCTCTTCTTCGAGGGACCTCAGTCTTTCTCTGTTATGGCCTTCAACTGACTGGATGAGGCCCACCCATATTTTGGAGGGTAATCTGCTTTACTGAATGTCTACAGATTTAAATGTTAATATTATCTAAATAATACCTTTACAGAACATCTAGAATAATGTTTGACCCAATATCTGGGTACCATGGCCTAGCCAGGGTGCCACATAAAATTAACCATTACAAACACCATAGACAGCATGTGAGGCAACCGAGGCCCAGGATGGGGGTGGAGATGGTCAAAGGACACCTGGATGATGAGAGCTGGGTCCCACCTCCTGCCTCAGTAGCCTGCAGCCCAGCAGCCAGCAAATGAGCTCTGAGAGCCACTGTGGTGAGCTGCTCCAGCATTCATAAGACATGGGCAATTCTGGTGGCCACAAAGGGCAAGAATGACTCCATAAACCCTGAACCTCATGTTTACCCTTGACAAGATTCAAAAATGCCAAAAATAATGCTTTAGAAGACCTTCGAAAAGGAAGTGGTGAGTCC
This sequence comes from Tapirus indicus, assembly GCA_031878705.1. Taxonomy (NCBI): domain Eukaryota; kingdom Metazoa; phylum Chordata; class Mammalia; order Perissodactyla; family Tapiridae; genus Tapirus; species Tapirus indicus. The sequence continues at coordinate 76,447,087 of CM062923.1, read as the reverse complement.
CAAGAGTCAGCCTGCTTAGTAAGACCAGGTCACATCCAGCTAATCTCATTTCTTGTGGGACGGTCTTGAGATGGGTCAATGAAGGAAATACGGTGAGTAGCCTGTCTAGATTTCAGCAAGGCGCCCAGCCAGGAAACCCTAGCGGCCTACATGGAGAAATATGCTCAATAACAAGCTTAGTCATTTCACGGTTAGTTGACTGACCCAAGAATTCTGACTGGTGTCACCTGGAGGACTGGCTCCCTCCAGGCATGCTCCAGGCCTCCAGACTCAGCCCTGTGCTGTCCACCACTTTTCAGTGACTTGACCATAATATGGTCAGTGTGTTTGTCAGATCCACTGATGACCCATCCCCTGGAGGGATAGTGTATTGACGGACTCACAAACAGAATAGCAGAAGACTTGGATGGGATAGGATAATGGTTTAAATACTCCAAAAGAGAGTTTAATAAAGATAGTATTAGGTTATGTACTTTTGGGTGCAAAAAAACCTAACTCCATAAGTTTGGAGTATAGAAGACCTGTTTTTGGTAGCAGAAATTAAAAAGGAAAAAAAAATCTTACAGGATTGCATTATTATTAAATGCAATGGGCTCCGAGATGCCTTAATAGCGTCCTGTAAGGTGGGAGATGGGCCCCTGTTCTGATCTGGGCTGGTCAGACCTCACCTGAAGCTTCTTGTTTCTTTCTAAGATCCAGAGTTTTAGAAGGATGAAAGCAGCTGAGAATATTCAGGAAAGTGTGACCAGACAGCGGGGGATTTGTTAGTTAGGTGTGAAGCAGTCACAGGAACTTCAAGCCTGGGAATGTCCTGGATGGACATGAGAACAGACGGACTGAACTGTTCTGTACCAAGGGACAGAATGCGGATCTGAAGTTGGCAAATTTCCAGTATACACACTGGTTCAGTGAAAACCAGAACTTTCCAGCCATTAGAAGATGGCCTGGTATCTGGCCATTGGAGGGGACACCACAGAGTTGAGTCAAGAGGTATAAAGAGGTTGTACAAGGTGGTCGTTGGGTCTTCTCCAACCTTGGCAGTGAGCCTAGGAAAGGAATAATAACTTTGTGAAATACGACAGCAAGTGCATAACAGTAAAAATAGTGACGTAGCTGACATTTTCTGTGCCCCTACTCAGTATGGAATTCTGTGTTAAATGTTTTACATTCAATGCTGGCAGCAGCCTCTGAAGTAGGTGTTATCATTTACCTCTGTCTTACAGACAAGAATGCTGAGGATGCACACTGAATCATCCTGACTCGAGCGGCTACTAAGTGGTGGGCTAGGAATTCAAACCCTGGTCTGTGGGACTCCAGTGATAAAAGAACCAGCACTCTGAAGGGAAGGGCCCAGTGGGTTGTATTTAAGAACATAAAACAGAAGAAAAATTCTGGGAGAGGGACCTGAGTTGTTCATTCAGACACTCCTGTCTCCACCTTGTCCTCACCTTAGTCATTTCCTATCTGAATAGAACATGTGGGAGAAATTAAGGTCAAAAATTGCAAAATAAAATAAACAAAAACGAGAAATACAGGGCAGAATTCAGGCCCAAAGCACCACCAAAGACAGCCAACCCTTTGGAGGATGATCATGTACAGTTTGAACTTGAAAAGTACGTGGAAAAGATCTAGAAGGTGGGCCGGCTGGAAGCCTTCCTGTGATGCGGACAGAGCTGCATTTTGAGCAGGAAGCTCTGGCTTTAAAGCATGAAGCTGTGTCCAGAGAATCACTAGGTCTCAGTGAAAGGAGCTAAAACTGGTGAACGGCTTGGCTGACCCCAAGAGCTGCCCTCTGTCAGGGGGACCACAAGGTCAAGCCATTAGCAGGCAATGTGGCCCCTTATCACGGGAATACAGAGTCCTGCTCAGAAAACTAGAAGCGCCCGTGCTCCCACAAGAATCATATCCCACCTTCTTGCAACCGGCCATGGGTCAGAATTTGTAGATGAAAGTGTACTGCTTGAAACTAGAAAGAGATTTGACATTTTGGCTAGCAAAATTCTGAATTTTTGTAGCTGCCGCATTTAAAGCACGGAAGCCAGCAATCAAGAATGCAAAAGTGAACATATTTTGGCTTTGTAATCGAGCATGATGACGTTAATTGGCCAAACATTTCACCCAGCCACTTGCTGCATAATCATCCACGGGTGAGATAAATACACGGAAGTGAGTCTTAAATTCATTACCGAAAAGAGTTGTGTTCCCTTTAAATTTATATGTTGAAGTTCTAACCCCCAGCACCTCAGAACAGGACTGTGTTTGGAAATGGGGCCTTTAAAGAGGTAATTAAGGCAAAATGAGGTCTTATGGGTGGGCCCTAATCCAATACGACTGTCCTTGTAAGATGAGGGGATTAGGACACAGATGTGCGTGTGCACAGACGAAAGACCGTTTGAGGACACAGCAAGAAGTCGGCCACCTGCACGCCAAGGAGAGAGGCCTCAGAAGAAACCAAAACTACCAACACCTTGATCTTAGACTTCTAGCCTCCAGAACCGTGAGCAAACAAACGTCTGCTGCTTAAGCCATCTAGCCTGTAGTATTTTGTTATGGCAGGCCTAGCAAACGAAAGCACATTTGAGAACCACTTTAGTTTTACTACTTGGTTACAAACGGTTGCAAAGTGTCCAGGTTTTTATATCTCCAGGGCCATCAGACACAGCTGAGGCATCCCCGGCCTGCAGGTGCTCAGAGGACCCTTAACCCATGCAATCTCAGCCATCACTTTGATTTCACAAAGCTTAGTAAGGTCCTCCCAGTGACATCCTAAATAATAAGGAAAACGGTAGAGAGCCAAGCCTTCAACATTGACAACACAGAAGCACACAGACACCCGACACGGTTGGCTAGGGATAGTTGTGGAGAGAAGCAATAGAATTCAGGTGGAACACTGTGACAAGTCTACGATGGTGGGGGAATGTGCTCCAAATCACAAAAGGAGAGACCCTAGCTAAGTAATTTGGAGCCATATTAATGCTGTCGTATGTGATTAATAAAGAATATTCCAAATGGATCTGGCTCTTTAAAACAAGGGCATTTTCTTGCTATTTGGGGCCAGCAAAATCCACTGCTCACTGAACCGCTTGTCCTGGAATCTCACGAATTTGCACACTGAAGTTGTTAATGAAGGACTGTGTAGATAATTCAAACAAACCCTGGGGTTTGGAAGTCACATGTTTTGCTGCTTAAGATTCAGTTTTCAAGCTCTTCTTTTGGAATAGCTTTTCGTGCTTGCAGTGCATTGTATGGATATTTAATAGAGGGACAAATTCCATCGGAGAGATTTTAGAAACTGGGAGGTGAGGTGAGCCAGGTGGGGGCCTGGCTGGGTCACAGCTGGGGTAATGAGGATTCCTTTCACTGTGGCTTCTACACGGGCTCTGAGCAGAATCCCTCAAAAGGAATTTCAGCCATGTTTTGAGCGACATCAGCCTTGGCAGAAGTGTATGTCCTGAGGACCTGGCTGTGAGGGGCCACACTCATTTGCACATTTGCGTCACAGCAGGCCTGATCAAAACAAACGCACCTTTCCTTCTGAGTTCTGCACCTCTACCTCTAGGCGCTCATTCGCCCGCCAATGACACACAACGCTCCCTCTCACGCACACAGCCTGGACTCGCCCACCTCCAGGCCTTTGCACATGCTGACCCCGCCCCTGGACAGCCTGTCACCACAGCTACACATCCAGGGCCCCCTGCCTCTCCAGGCCTGGTCCAGATGCTGCCTCCGTCGCAAGCTTGGGGAGTCCCGGGGCACGTCCTTCTCGCTCCCCTTTCAGCGCCCTGCCTTCCTCCTCCGTTTCCTCGTTGCTTAGATCTTCCTCTTCCAAGGCTGTAAGTTGTTTCCACCAGGATTCCTTTCTATTCATCGCTCCATCATCATCGCACCTACGGTGCTTAGCAAAATATCTGTGGTTTTTCAGTTCATTCAAATCTCATTACTTCCTCATTGCAAGGCAGACATATTTCTTAGCGTTGTTTGGTGTTCTTTATAATGTAAGATGACTATCACGTCTGCCTTTCTAAGTACTAAACCTTCCATCAGTCTGTCCTGGGTGTATGCCTTTATTGAGGAGGGATTCAAATTTCTTGGGCCAATGTCTGCATATGAGGGCACCCTAGAGCGCGTTCACATGTAAATGTGAACACAAATAAACATGTGCGTGGGATGAGGCAGTAGGATGGGAATGCACAGAGGGCAGAGGCCAACTGAATTTCTTTGGGAGGTGGTCTGGAGCTGCTGCGTTTGATCCAAATGTAAGCCCTGGTCTAGGAAACATTGCTCCTCAAAAGCACTTTCTCTCACACATGAACATTAAACCCCAAAACCTGTGACTTCCAAACCACAGGGCCTGTTTGAATTATATACTTAGTCCTTCATTAACAACTTCAATGTGCAAATTTGTGAGATTCCAGGACAAGCAGTTCAGTGAATAGTGGAATTTTGCTGGTTCCAAATAGCAAGAAATTCCCTTGCTTTAAAAGAGCCAGATCCAATTGGAACAGTCCTTATTCAATGCAGGTTACCCGGTGCTATCAGGGATTGTGGTTATTGACCAACAGCGGTAAGCCGTCCATTGCAGCGAAAGGGCCTGCCTAAGCCTTCCGCTTTTCCTGGTCACTACGCAGTCTCCACGTGGACGACTGGCTGAAGGAGCTGGCCACATGGCCGTGGTCGGCTAGGCATGCTGTCGCACTGTGTTCCTGGCACGTAGGTGTTCCCATTTGCTGTTGGTGGCTGCCCGGCCAGTGCACACTTGGGGGAAACAGGGAGTCTCCCTCTGCAATTCTTAATGCTTGGGCGAGAGAAACTGCTTCCACTCCGTGCCCGCCCCTCACATGGTTGCAGTCATTATGGGTCGCAGATGGGCCCAGGTGTTACCATCTGTTCTGAGTTCTCAAAGTGTCAGCGGTGACACGGGTGGCGTGGAGTTTCACAACTCAGCCAGTTCTCCGTGCTGCCACTTCTACCGTGAGCATGGCTGTCATGTGTCTATCTGCCACCAAGCCAGGGACCAGATCTATTCCTTCCTGGCCAAGCCAAGCTTCTGGGCTGAGTGTGACTTCCAAGAGGGCTGCCTGTCTCAGTACATCTTGACTTCAATTCCTCCCACAAAGTCATATTCCTAAAGCTGTGCATTCAACATCCTATCCTCTGCTCAAAACCTCTCAGTAACACACACACACACACACACACGTTGCCTGAAGGTAAAAGACCCAACACCGTGGTCTGGCAATCGAGATTCTAACTAACTGCCCCAGCCTCCTCCTTCCGGAAGCCTGCCCTAGCCAGCCTGCCCTAGATGCACCACATGCCTCTGTGCTCGGCCTCTCACCACGCCACTCCTCCCACGAGGGAATCTTTTCCCATTTCTTTATTTCAATCCAAGTGTCACTTATCTTTTGGCCCATGCTAACATATTCCTCCTAATCTGCTATAACATTGATATGTTTTGTCCCAAACTGCATTCTTTGGAACTCTGGTCCTATGAAATTCCCCAAGAAAAAAGGAGAGAAGATTCTACCCCCATCTATGTTTAGTATATACTGCCTACTTTATGCCACTTTGGATATTTACAAAGCATGGCCAAAGGCTCTGAGAAGTCCTGCAGTAAAAAAAAAAAAGTTTCTCTTGGATCATTCTGGATTTTCCCATTCTGTATTGGACTATAGACTCTTTGGGGCATGGCATTTAGTGTGGTCACTGGTACCTCCTCACGTCCGTTGCCATTATGCTTCCATTGCCTCTCACCGTTATGAATGACTGACCCGCAGGTGACCTCAGCATAAAAACAGCAGGGAAGGAGTTTTACTGAAGCCTCCGCTTCCTACAAAGGCAGCTGCAGCCGGGATGTTCTGGGTGTTCCATTTCATAAGCCATCATGTTGGCTGAGCTACCAGATTCCAAGAATCCTGCAGCTCGCCCTCAGTGGGCTCTCCTTGGTTGGAACCTGATCCGTGAAATCCAGAAGGAGAGCTCATCTGAGAGCTATGGGTTTAGGAGAATTTGGGTGGGAACGTTGGTTGCTACCATGCCCCCTGCTGCTTTCTTTACAACTGGACAGCAAGTTTCCCCTGAAGAGGGGGTACCTGGGCCAAATGTCCAGGTATTGATAGAAATGCCCCTCTGCCTGTCACTCTCCCAGTCCCTGAATGCTGCGGCCAGGCTGAGGCCTCCTCATGGGGAGGACACTGAAGTGGCAGGACACAGTTGAGTAGTGGGAGAAGAATCCCAAACAGAATCCCCGGGAATTGGTGGATAAACTGGAAAGTTTGCCCAACAGCCCGCCATGGAGCGTGTCTTAGATTGGGACAGAGAGCCTCCTACAGCCAGTCCTGCAGGGCCGGTGGACTCAGCTCTGGGAGCTTTTAGATGAGTGCAGCTCTCAGCCGTCAGTTCGGTAGAGCGCCTAGGCCTCCTGCTGGCAGCCTTCTTTCTCTGTGGTTCCTTCTAGTGCAGAAAACACGTCCCAAGTACAGTGAGTCATGTGGCTGGAGGTTCTTTAATGGGGGCAGAGTTTCACCACAAATTCTATTCCCACCCCTCCATTTCTGTAAGTAGCTTTGAAGCCACATTTCATCAATCAGGATCTGCTGGCACATAAAGCAGAGTGGAGAGTCCAAGTCATGAAAGGCAAGTACATTTTGTCTGCCACTGGCTCCACCTTCCAGCGGGGCTCCCTGGAGTGCTGTGCTGGAGGATTGCAATGTCTGGGCTCCCAGGAAGGGTGCTGGAATCCAGAACACGTGGGGCCCAGGGCAAAATGAACATGTGCGGCCCCTCGTTCAAAAATTATTAAGAATTTCAAGATGGCGACAGCAGAGCATTAAACCAAGCACGGGCCTTCTGAGCGTAGCAGCCTGCGCAATTGCACAGATCACACGCCCATGAGGCTGGCCCAGCCCGTATCTGCCGTGGACCCGGAATAGAGAGTGCTAGAGACTTACAGTTTCGCCCTAAGGTCTTCACCGTGGCAAGACAGAAGTCACAGCATCTTGGACAGGCATCTTTGAAAAGGGGGCTGTCAGGCAGGCCCTCTGAGTGCCCTCCCCAGATTTCCACCCTCGCCAGCCCTTAGCGGATATGATAGCCCCTCTAATCATTGGGTTTGACTCAACCTCCACACTTTGGCAGGGTCAGGCTCCTTCTTGTAGGTTGTGTCCATTCCTACTTTTGAGACTGTTTCCATTGACCTGTTTACTTTGGCCCGAGAAAAATCAGGCTTCTTTCTACCTGGGACGCATGTCTACTTTTCGCACTTCACGTCAAATTTTCTCAATACATCGATATCTGAACCTGATTCTCCCAGTGCCCGCAAGTCTTCTGGAGGCCTGGCCTGGCTCGGGCTGCATCCAGCATGAGCATCTGCCTTTCCATGAACTGAATGCCAGTTGGACCCGATCATTCCAAGCTTCTCCTTAGCTTTCCCCTGACATCCTCCTCTGCTGTGGCTCTGCTGTCCCTCACTGGTCACTGTCTGTTTGCCCCCAATTATGCACTCTGACCCCTTCCTCTTTCTATCTCATGTTCTATAGAAGCTCTGAGCTTCCCTCCATCCCTGAGCCCTGAGGTCACAAGGATGTTTGAAAGACAGAGACTTTGTGTCAAAGCAGTCAATTCTACATTCCAACCAAAATCGCCTATTTCACTCCTTCCAACCCCCCCAACATAAGCCTATAAACTAAAAATATATTTTTCAGCAGGAAAGGGTGGAATGCTTAATAAATGGTGCTAGGAAAAACTGCATTGAGGAAAAACTAGACCACTCCACTTCAAATCATAAACAAAAATAAATCCCCATGGACTTGATATTTTAAACCAAAAAAATAAAATTGCAAAATATTGGAAGAAAAAAGTACATGAAAATATTTTTGTATTCTAGGGGTGGAAGTAGACTATCTAAGCAAGCCAAAGCTGGGTGTCAGGAAAATAATTAGGGCTTGGACTACATAAAAATTAAATATTTCTGTAAAATGAAAGACACAGTAAACAAAGTGAAAAATTCAAGCAACAGACTGAAAGAAGTAATTTGCAGCATATATATATCAAAGATTTAAAACCCAGAATATTTGAAGAGCTCTTACAGAACAACCACAAAGAGAGAAAAAAGGAAGAAAGGAAAGGAAGAGTGGGCAAAGAATACAAGCAGGCAGGGAAAAAATGAGTGAACTGTTTCAGGTTGTTTTAGTTTAAATAAATTGAAAAAAAATTAAAGAAAAAAAAGCTCGAGACAGTGAGAGAGCCATTGCTGCCCATGAAGTCCGGGGCCTCACGGACACCAACGGGGATCCTTGTTCAGCCTTGAGGACAGGCCTGGCCTGGTCAAGAGAGAGCCCTTTGGGGGATCTCCTGGGAGGTTGAATGTGGAAGACCCTGAAGCACCCACTGTGTTCTCCTGCTCAGCCACATGGAGGGCCTTCTCCCCTGAACGTAAAAAATCATATGAGCAGGCAATTTGCAAAAGAACAACTACTAGGCCACAGACCTTGTCCTTTAAACTAACCCTTCCCAGAATAATTTGCTGGTTTATATATTTGTTTTTAAAATTAATACTTCTGGAGGCTGGGTTTAATCTTTTCAATTTTTTTCAACACATAGCTACAGTTTTATTGGATTTATGCCACAAAGCCCTTCAAGCAAGGAGGGCAAATTTTAAATGCAGCCCCCAATGCAGAGCCCTTCTGAAGGGAGCCAGTTGTGCATGACTGCAAAGGAAGGGGACCACAAAGATGAGGCAAAGGGTGCTATGTGACATGTTCTCTTCTAAATTTTAAAGATTAGTGGTATTATAGATTACTTCTGCAGCTATTGAATATATACAGGGGAAAAAGACTGGAAGGAAATATGCCTGAATGGGAACAGCAGATAGCTCTAGCGGGAGGAATATGGATGAGTACCATTTTATTCCCAGTCTTTTCTTCCCAAGTCCCACACCTGGCATCATGACATCCGTCCGGGAGCTGCCACGGGGATCCCGGCAGAGGCCAGTCTCTGTCCTGGGTGATTCACGGAGCACCTCTACCCTTGGAATACCTTCCACCTGGCACTTCTATATTTTCTTCAGGTATCGTCTTAAGGTAACATGCCGTTTACATCTCACAGACATAGTATTTTTTCACATGCAGTTTTTGCTTTGCTTCAAATAATGCCCTCAATTTTACAATAAAAGGAATTATTTAAAAAGTTAAAAGCTAGCCTTGTAGCAAACTGTGGCAATCAGGGGTCCCCAGCAGTGAATGTGTCTCCTGCCCAGCCACAAGGGCATCCCAGACAGGGACACGGGGGACCAGAGTCAGAACGCCTCCGGTGGCCTCGGCCCTCTCTCCCGGCCCACCCCGTGCGCACGATGCTCCAGGCTGAGGCTTGCGTGGGCGCCCACCCTGCCGGTCGCCTTCTGTTCTGAGTCTGGGCATCTCTGCCTCTTGACTTTGAAGTCAAGTTTCACTCTCTTGACGAATACTCATTGCTGAAGGCTACCCTTGTTACTAAAATAACTTTCCATGAAATACTCTGAAAGAGGCTGCTTGACTGTAAATGCCCTTATATTATAAGAAATGCCCGTGTTTGTGTGTGGTTACGTCTTGTGTAACTGACTCCACCGGGTTTTCGAGGTGAAAATTGCTCATTATTGTCATTTCCAAAACCTGACATTCTTTCACTATAATGTGGCAACTTCTCAGTTCTTTAAACTATTTTTTTTCTTTAAGTTCTCATGAATTGACGGTTCCTGTTTTTCTGAGCTGCCTGTCGAACCCATGTTTATGTTAGGCTCACAGTCACTCTTGTTCAATAACTAAGAAACGCGGCGAAAAGTCCCTCAGAGAATGTGACTTCCCGGGCCCTGGGGAGCCTCTGTCCTCACTCTGCAAATTGTCCCGTGGAGGGACGCCCTGAACGTCGGAGGAAGGGAAAGGAGCAGGAAAATGACAATGTGGGTGAAAGTTCCGACCGGCGGTGAGGTTCTCCTGTGAGGTTAGGCTGTGCTCTCTGCTCACGTGGGCCCTGGCTGGGTCGCCGGCCCTGCGGAGCGAGAGCCCAGACGGCCCTGCGTGGGGACATACCCTGTAGCCGAGAGCCTGGATTCTGTCACCTGGAAAGATGAAGCGCGTCTTTCCTTTTCTTTCCTTTCCTTTTTCTTTAAAGCAAATGTAAAAACTAAATTCCATTTCTGAACCTCTGCGTTTCAGCAGCTCAGTAAAAGTTAAAACAAAGTGAGAACATTTTATTCACTCAATAAAAAATAACTGCCTGTGTCCAGGTGGATGGTTCATCCACTGTCAGCAGGCGTCTCCTGAGTGGCTGATCCGCGCTGACTGGACCCCGGCTCAGACCTGCTCGGAGGAGCCTCCCTCGGTGTCTGTAAGGATGCGCTGCATTCGTTTCCTAGAGTTGCCATAACGACGCACCACAACCTGGGGGCTCAAAGCACAGAAATCCATCCTCTCACGGTTCTGAAGATGGCCATCTGAGATCGAGTCACAGGGCCACACTTCCTCCAAAGCCTCTAGGGGCGTACCTGCTCCCAGCCTCCCTCCCGGCTCCTGGTGGATCCTCGGCTCGTGACGCAGAACTCCAGTCTTCACCTGGCATCCTCCCTGTGTGCATGTCTGTGTCCAAAAGCCCCCTTCTTGTTAAGGACCCCAGTCATATTGGATTAGAAGCCCATCCTACTCCAGTACGACCTCATCTTAACTAATGACATCTACAATGACACCATTTCCAAGTAAGGTCTCATTCTGAGTTCCTGGCAGGGGGAGGACTTCAACATATGAGTTTTGGGGAGACACACTTCAACCCGTAACACACACAGAGGCCCTGGATGATGCCTCACCAAGTCTGGACTCCCACTCACTTTCTCTGTCATTTCCTCTGCCGGTCCCTTTCCCCAAACTCACTCCCCTGAAAATAAGTTGCCTTCCTAATAAACACAGGCCATTCCTTTCTTTTCTGTGTCAATGTCTATGCTAACAAAGAGTCGAACTAAAGGTTGCTAAAAGCGTGGAACTCCACACAGCTCAAAATCCTGCTGCTGAATTTAAAAGGTCTTCATCAGGAAGTGCCTCTCAGGGACGCCCCCCCCTCCCCCAGCCAGCCCAGCCTCTGAAAGGAGCAGGGCCAGACACGTGGGGCCCCAGGGTGTCAAGCTTCAGCAAAGATATCCAGCCACCCTCGGCCTCCATGCTGCCTTCTGTCCCTCACCCCATGGGTGCTCCAAGGGTAAAATCCAGGAAGCCCTATAGGGCCTGGGGGCTGCTATGAGGACAGCTGTCTGCTGAGAAGCCAGCTGTGGCAGCGGGCAGCTGACAGCCTGGCTGGACCTCTGGCTCTCCCACTTGTTGGCTACGTGACCTCAGGCTGTGCTCCCTCTCTGGACAATGGGGACCATCATTTAGGGTTATTCGGTGAGTTAGAGTGTGGGAGACACTCAGAACAGAGCCTGGCCCAGAGATGGTCTTGTAAACAGTCAGCCGTGGCTACTCGTGGTGTCTCCTGCCACAGCGAAAGCACGAACTTTCACTAGGGGAGGCTTGTTGAAAAGAATCCTGAGATTAATTCTTTTGAACACTCAATCTCCATTTCCTCATCCATCTGTTTGGTAAATACAATTTGGTGTCAAGTTGACTCTGAGGGTCCAGGACCCTCTCGAAACACAGGGCATCCAGGTCACTGCTCACCTCTCTGGCCCTCGGCTGGTTTCCAGACTGCCTTTCTGGGGAATGGAGTCCCGGCCCGTGGGAGCGTATTTCAGAACCACCTGACCCCGATGATGGCAGCTCACCACTCTGGTTCCCTGGGGCTTCTCTGGGGGCCTTCCCTGTGTGAGGGCCTGCCCACCTGTCCCCTGGACTCCTGGATAGGACAGGGCCCCACCCACAGGACATGGAAAAGGCCAAGCTCAGCCAGCCCCACTTGAGCCCTGAGACTCGGCAGCCCCAAATGCAGGGCCACTGTGCTTGGAACATGCAGCCAATTCTCCCAAGCACACAAAAGCAGTTTGACAGTAAAAAAATGATTGTGATAGTTTTTATGGAAAATAGGGAAGAGAAGAAAAACATTTTTTCAACTGTTTGCTTTTATTTGCATAAAGAAACTCTGGACAGATAGGTAAGAAACTAAGAAAAGCTTTACAGAGGGGCAGTCAGTGGGGACTGGATGGGAGGCTGGGGTGGGAGTGTGCTTTTCACTGGACATCTTTTTATAAAGTTTCACTTTTGAATCTTATTCAAAAAAATTAAAGTTGGAAACTATTCCCTATTCACCAAATTTGCAGATTAAAAGAGACATTCCATGTGCTCATCTAAAGAGATGCTGGAAACCATCAGCCGGCGGTCAGTGCCACCTGAGGCGAGAGCCCCTTTCTGGTTGATGACCTCGAGGTGCCCATAATGACCTCGATGTGCCTGTGGCCGGAGTGTGCTCTCCGCAACTAAACCCAGAGCTTCCGGCGAGATTCCCTGAGGCCGTGAGAGAGCTACTCGGGCTCGGATTCCAGAAAAAGTTGTCTTCCCTTGGAAATAATATACTTGAACGATCCTAAAAGTCTTTAATCTGGATGTGATCTTGGAAAATAGAATCTAGCAAAGCCAGGCGCTCGGCCCGTTGAAGATTTGCTGTGTTTTGGATGAGGCTGGGACTTCCGGCTCTGCCCTGAGCTGTGCACCCTCAAACTCTCCAGAACCTCAGTCTGCTCATCTGCAACATGGGTTAACGGTGCCCAGCCCTCGTGGGAAGGACACGGGGTTAAACAAGTTAATAGACGTAAAGCAGCCAGCACACACCTGGCCCGTTACAGGCACCCCATCATTATTAAATGCATCTTCTACTGCTGCCGGGAGGCCCTTTCCAAATTAAATTGATTCACTACGTCCGGTCGAAGCAGCATGGTTACTCTGCCCTACGTCCTGCAGGAGATATAAATTCAAACCTCCAACATGAGAACCAGGGGCTCCTCTTTTCCACCAGCAGAGCACAGAGTCACTGTAATGATCTTTTGAATCAGTCTGCTCAGATAATTCTGGGACTCTATTTTCTGAAATACAGAGAATTTCCATTTCAATAAGAAGTCCATCACCTGCCAGTGATTATTTATTTTCACAGAGAATGGTGGAAGATGCTAATAGAGTTGGAAGATGCTAATAATTTTGGCACCCAGAGGGCAGGTGGAGGTGGGGATGAGCTGAGAGGGGGCTGCACCACTTTAAAGGCCGTGTAAGGACTGGGGGGGGGCAGCCACGTGGCCCCTCTTGAGTGACCGCTCCTGTTCTGTCCAGGCGCCCCTGGGATGGACTCAGCCGGTGAACACGGAGCAGGTGATGCCCACTTTGGACAATGAGACAGTGACTGGGCGACTCCTTTCATCACGGGGAACCTCTTGGTTTGCAGTCACCTCTCAGGCTGCTGGGTGGCAGTCTGCACTCACTCTGCCTCTCACCTCTCCCCTCCGCAGAGCTAAACTCTGAGCCGGGACTTCAAAGGGACCGCCGCACAGAGACAGCCACCCGTCTGTCAGGCCAGGCTCAGCGGCGCCAGCTTGAAAGACATGTCTGAAGCGAATCAAATGCATCCAACCCACAAACTCTGAGGATGTGACTATGTATAAACAACTAAAACAGCAATCATCGATAACCGAGAGTTCAAATGTTCTAGATGTTTAAGGTAACTCACTGCTAGTATCTAATTAACAGCTGCCTGAGGGTTAGCTAGGCTTGCCAAAAGCTCCCTGTGCTTGAGGCTGGGGGAAAAGAGAGAACAAGAGAGAAGGAGGATGGCTGCCCATCAGAAGTCTGGCTGATCTAAATAATCGCCACCTGCCCCATTTGTCTATGGGATCACATCACCCATTTGACTGTATGATATGTTTCATGGTCTTTTCATCTTCATCAGTGAAACCTGTGCAGCGAGGTGAGCTGTTTGTATCCAGGAAGATGCCCCAGAATGTTAGATGCCGGCAACCTTGAAAACAGTCACTGGTGGAGTGCCACAGGTCTCTGCTCTTGGTCTACACTGATCCAAAAGGTCTTCTGGTGAAGAGGTAAAAGGGATACCTCTCCAACTAGAAGATAATGTGAAGCTTCGTATTTTATGTTAGAGAATATATGGGCCAAATCTAGATGATTCAACTAAACATAACGTACAGTTCTACCTACATTAAAAAATCAAAACAAAAAAGGCAGCACCTCAAATGCAAAATGAGGGAGATGTGGCTTTGCACATGGCCCTACACAAAGAGGCAGGGACGTCAGCTGACTGCGAGTACAGTGCGGGTCCAAAACGGGTGTGTGGGCCGAAAACCTCAGCCTAGCGTCCAGGACGAGGGAGGACGTTGTGTTCTTGTGAAAAGCGACATTAGAAAACTGCGTCCACGCAGAGAAGGGCAGCACGGGGTCAGGGCTGCTGAACACCTGACTGCTCGCTGCGTCTCTCAGGAACCGTGGGAAGAAGGAAGAGCTTGAACACAGTGGTGACGTCCATGCAGTTGGAAGGGCTCCAGCGTGGAAGAAGCCGGGGCTCATGTTATAATTCAGTAGCTTTGGGGACAGAATAATTGCTCAATGAATGCTAATGAACGTGTTGAATTATGACCATAATTATGATCGTGGCTATAATTGAGTGGCTTCAGGGGGCAGAGCTAGGTCCAAAATGTGCAAATGCTAGAAAACAGGCTTTGCATTATTTATGGACCGTCTTCTCAGTCTGCACTTTGCGGCGATGGGCTGGGCTGTCTCGAGAGGGAGAGAAGGGGTTTAAGTACAATAGAACCCCCTTATCCGTGGTTTTCACTTTCCTCGGTTTCAGTTACCCGTGGTTAACCACAGTCCGAAAATATTAAATGGAAAATATTAAATGGAAAAAACAATTCGTAAGTTTTAAACTGCGCGAGTTGCGAGTAGCGTGATGAAATCTTGCGCCGACCCTCCCGGGACGCGAATCTTCCCTTTGTCTGGCACGTCCACACCGCATTCGCTAACCCGCCCGTTAGGCACTGAGCTGCCGTTTGGGTTATCAGGTCGACTGTGGCGGCATCGCGGTGCTTGTGTTCAAGTCACCCTTGTTTTGCTTCATAATGGTGACAAAACGCAAGAGTAGTGAGGCTGGCGATTTGGATACGCCAAAGAGAAGCCGTAAGGTGCTTCCTTGAAGTGAAGAGGTGAAAGCTCTCGACTTAATAAGGAAAGAAAAGAATTCTATCCCGAAGAGGCTAAGATCTACGGTAACTTTTATTACAGCATATTGTTATAGTTGTTCTACTTTATTGTTAGTTACTGTTAGTCTCTTCTGTTAGTCTCAAATTAGTTTGTAAATTACCTTTATCATAGGTATGTAGGTATAGGAGGAAACACAGTTTACACAGGGTTCGGTACTACCTACAGTTCCAGGCATCCAATGGGGGTCTTGGAATGTATCCCCCAGGGATAAGGGGGGACTACTGTACAGATCAGATGGCCCCCTATGGGGCCCATATAGAGGGACTGCTGTGATGGTCAGTGCCCTTCAAACCCAGAGAATTCCTGGTGCAAAGTAAAGAGTGTCTTCGTAATGACAACAACTCCAAGTTGGGTTGTTGAGCACCCGTCGTTGTGGGTCACCTCGCCCACGTGGTACAGAGAATCAGAGAGGCTCAGCGACTCACTCAGGGCCCCACAGCTAGCTAGGGGGAGCCAGGAGTCCACTCGAGCTGCCGTATCTGTATAGGAAAACAAGCACCACACACCTACACCAGCCTGCTCCTCTCAGACCTCCACTCAGATGTCTTCTTGTCAGAGGGACCTCCGGAGAGCACCCGACGTGTGAGAGGCCCCTCGCCCTGCCCCGCTGCATCCCTTGCTCCAGCACCCGCCTCACAACTGCATCTTTTATCACCTGCCTCCACAGGTCTCAGTAAACACTTGTTGAACAACGAATGAATAAGTGGAGGGTGGACAATTGGACCTCTTTCCCCCAGCCGTCTAGGGCTCCACAGCTGACCCTGCCCCTGGGCCTGGAGAAAACGAAACGTGGAGGCAGGACTGTGGAATTCCTCAGATGCCGAAGTTGGGGTGGCTGGACCACTGCTGGGTGGAGATCTGGGGCCCAGAGAAAGGCTCCTATGGTCAGAAGGCAAGGGCAAAAAAATCAATTCCAATAACAACAGCTAATACTCTTGATCACCTACTGTGTGCGGCACTTTTCTAGGAATCTTTCATGCAGTCACTCCTTTCATCTTCAGAACAACGCTCTGTGGTAATTAGTCCTGTGTTCCTATTTCACGGATTAGGAAACCAAGGCCCGCAGGCCCTGAGGAACTTGCCGCGCAGTGAGTAGCAGGCTGAGCTGAGGCCTGGCTCCCGCAGTGGTTTCTCACGGGGCTTTGTGGCCTCCCACCGACAGATGACAGACGGTCCACGAAACCAGAACCAACAGCATTGTGCCTGGGGGAGCAGCCGGGAGCCAAATCCTGGAATTTGGGGGGTGGCTTCAGGGGATGGGTGGCAGCGTGTCTCAGGCCACGAGGCCACACCTGTGGAAGGATATCATTTGTGCTCGAGCGAGCTTGTGCTGTGTCAAGGAGCTGAAGGGGAGCAGGGCAGGAGAGAAGAAGGGGGTACAGGCCCGGGACTGTACAGTTCACTTCCCCACCGCTTGCATGTTTCTTGTCAGTTATGGCTGAACTTAGTTTAATGCTTCCTCTCAAAAAGCCAAAAGAGTCAGAAGACACATTTGGGAGATTTGTAAGAGGACAGTGACAGGAACCAAGCCTGAGTTAGTCCTGGAATGGCTTTGCACAAACGAAAATCGGGATGCCTATCCCCAGACAGGAAAGTTCACGATCCAATACCACGAGCTCCTCACTGAGGCCCCCGCACCTCGAAGACACCATCAACACGTCGGGCAGAAACGCTCTAGGTGTCAGGCGCCCGGCCCAGGGCACTGGGAGCCCTGAGAGCCACTTGAGGAATCCCCAAAAATGACAGAATCTGATTTTCCCAACAGCCACGTTGAGGATGTAGAGTAGGGACAGGTGAGCTTGGAGCAGATTTAATATAATTTAGAGATTTAGAGAAAAAGGAGCATTATATTTTTGATACCTTAGCATTGTAGACTGAAATTCATACCCACGAGACAAATCCATTGAATGAATAGAGCAGTTACAGGGGGAATGAGGGATGGTGGAATAAAGACGGGCACAGGATGGACGACCCTGCTCTGAAAATCCTTATCGTCGCTTCCAGAGCTGACGTGGTGCTGGGCTGTCGAGACTCACAACAACACACGCGAAGCCGAGCCCGTCTGCCACTCCCAGAGGTGCTGCCGTGGATCCTCCACGGTCCGGGGCCCCCCACCCCCAGGGACGAGCCCACATTCTCCATGACAGGCCCTTCTGTGGTTGCTCTCGCCCTCCCAGGGCAACTTCTGCACTGGCCACAGAGAGGACAGGGACTGGGGCCCATAATACTTATCAAATAAAATGTTTCAGTTTATTTTAACATCAGAAGAAAAACCTAAATGTAATGAAAATGAATATATAATAATGAATCAACCCGAATGACGTTCATCTGTATACCAAGACAGCTGTAATATGTTTTCTCAGGAGGAAGGGGTCCACGAAGGCAAAAGCACCTGGGGTCCATGGAAACCACCACACAGCCCTGAGCCCTTGCCCCTTACACCAGAGACACGAAAGGCGGCTCCACAGAGAAGGGACCCTGAGAGCCCACAGACTCTCCTAGTGGACCTACAGATTGAATTTTAGCAGTGACTTCTCCCACCTCTTTCTGCGTCATGCAGGTAAACCCTTTGAACACTTCAAAAATAGTCAGATCTCCAGGCAAAGCACTTGGTCTCCCAAAGGCCTGTGACCATCTGCCTGCTCTGCTTCCTCAGCACTGGCTTCCTTCTTCCAAGTTGTCTTACGGTTTCAAGAAGGCTACCAGAGCTCCAGCCATCACCTCTGCATTCCAAACAGGAGGAAGGAGGAAAGTGGGGAGCAAAAGGTTAAGCTTCTTAGATGTCAAGCTCTTTCAAGGAGGTTTCCTAGCATGCCCAACTACCCATTGCAGCCTATGTCTTTCATTGGCCACCCTATCTGTAGAGGAGCTGGAGGAGCGAAGCAAGGCCCTGACGTGGTGCAGAGCAAGGAAAGCACAGGAGGGGCGTTAGGTCCAGGGTGGAATAAAAGCAAACACCCCTCTACCCCCCATTGATCCTGTCCTCATACATCCTCATGGCCCTGACTGTTGCTAGATACAGGAGGTGGTGTGGAGCCGACGACGTGCGTTTCTGCTTGTCCGGCTTTCGATCGGGTTGAATTATGTGAATAAACTCAGGTCCTTGGAGCCGAACTTCTTCTACTTCAGCCCTTCTGCTCTTTGCTGGGACGGTGCCTGGCCTTTGAAGCCAAGGTCTGGATGGCTTCCCTGCTGTCCCCCCCCCCCAGGGCCGGATGGGCGCGGTCCTGACTCAGGAGCCCAGGTGCTCTGGAAGAGCCGGCTGTGGGGGAAGGGTGAGTCACGACCCAGACGTAGCCGAGATTCCTGCTGTGTCCGCCGTGGGGGAAAGAACGCCCAGCTTGGACTCGGTTCTACAAGGCGTTCCTTCTAGACGGGAGGTGCTGCAGGAGGTGAGGGCTCCCCCGTCTCCCTGTGCCCGTCTCCTGGGGCGCTTACACCCGCTTGAGGTCATAGAGCGTATGTCTATTTTACCAGAAAGACATGCATAGGAGAGACCCGGTCTGCCTGTTCACTTCCACTTCCCCGGGTCAAAGAACCAGACTGCTGGGTTCGAAGCCAAGCTCCTCCACTTACTAACAGTGTGACCTCAGCCATCTCCTTAACCCCTCTGTGTCCCAGGTTCCTTGCCCGGATGACAGAGATGGTAATGATAATCTGCCACACGCAGCTCTCTGAGGGTTGAACGCGGTCACGTTTGCAAAGCAGCCAGAGCAGTGCCTGGCACCAAGTAGGCACTCCATAAACAAAGCAGTGTTTGAATCATCATTATTTTATTGGATAAATGATAAATATTTGCTCGACGCATGAATGAAAAGAAATCTCATTTGGATTAATACAAGAATCAAACGTGATTTCTATCACTTTGAACGCCCTCCTCCGAGGTGTTCAAAGCCTTTGAAGCCACAGTCTCTTTGTACCCCTCCGATACTTGTGGTGAGAGCAATGTGGTTATTTCACAAAGTAGACCCTGGTCACAGAAGGGCTAAGTGACTTGTCCCTGAGTCCATTCATAAATCTAGCTGTCTTCCCAGGCTCCTTTACAGAACAGGTGGCCAATGAAAGATGTAGGCTGAAAGGGTTAGTTGGGGATTCTAGGAAAGCTCTTTAAGGGAGCCTGACATCTAGGACACTTAACCTTTTGCCCTTCAACTTCCCTCCTTCCTCCTATGTGGAATGCAATGGTGATGGCTGGAGCTCCAGCAGCCTTCTTGAAATCAGAAGACAACTTTGAGGAAGGAAGCCAATGCTCAGATGGCAGAGCAGGAGACGGATGAACTGGCTGCCCATTGACCCTCACCCTGGACAGCCTGCTTCCTTTCTTTTCCATCTGAGAGAAAGTAACCCTGACACTTTTGGAGCCACTGCTATTTTATAAAGTTTTCCTTTATATCTAGCTGAATTGATAGAAACCTCTGCATTCCTCTCACACTCTATAAATAATTTTTCCAGTGAGGACAGCTAAAATAGCACATTTCTGCCATCATTAAAAATTCCAAAATTTTAAGTATGATAAATTTTTAAAGGGCAGAGTGGAGGGAAGGGCTAAAAGTCCCCATAGCAGAAGCCCTCACTTGCAGGGTAATCAATTCTGAAAGCAAAAGATAAGCAGGAAAACCACGGTGGATAAGATTTGCCATCACCATCCTTCCCGTAGGCCCGACTTCCCACTGATCTGTTGTTGGTTTCTCCTGGCCCGAGACCTGTTGTCTCACCACAACTCCCTGACCCTGCGGGAAGCCCAGTCCCTGCCCCGCAGCCCTGAGCCAAGCACACCACTGCCCCACCAGGGGCACTGTGGGCAGACGGGGTCCTCTGCATTATGGCTCAAGGAGCACCTGCAGGAATAAACTCTACAAATTAGCACCATTTACAACTGACCCACAGGACAGCCACTGCTCAGCATTCCAGGCCTAAACCCTCAGAAAGGGGATGTATGAGGCCCTCGATGCCTCACTTTGACAGGCAATACCAGAGAAGGCAGGCTGAGCAAAAGATATGTTTGGTACTTCTTTTGGACCCTGCAGAATGAGTGTGAAGCTTTGCCTTCCGAGGCACTGCCTGATCTTGAATTGTCTTCGGAATTGGCAAGGAAAGGCCATGTTCTATTCACCCTGGTTTTAGTTTTAAGTGTATCTTACTTAATATTTTCAATATGAGTCAGCTCCATACACTGTGATGATTTTCAAATAACCAGAAGTTGCCTGTAGCTGGCTTTAGACAGGAAGCGTGAGTGCAGAATCCAGCTGCTTCCACCCTGGGGGCAAGTCTGAGCCCGGGGTTCCTGGATTTTCTGGCCTGTGGATTACACACAGAACTCTCCTGGCCCCCTGCTTTTGCTGACCTCTCCTGGTTGGGACAAGGGGCTCCCCTGTCCCTGATGAACTCCTTGAAGCAGCTGCTCTGACCGATACACCTGCCTGGGAATCCTGGACCTCAAGTGAGTCGAGTAACCGGCCACCTCTCCTCTCTTCCAGGGTGTGTGTGTGTGTGTGTGTGTGTGTGTGTGTGCGCGCGCGTGCGCTGGAGGGGAGGGGGTTGGAGGTAATGCACAGAAGGTCACCACCACGTGGTTGAGGTTGAATAAACTGGAAGCTGTCCTTATTGTGACAGTGTTGACACAGCAGTGATGATGATGATGATGGTGACCATGACATCTAGAATCCCAGGTTTTCCTGGAGACAACCAAGAAGTATTGTCCGTTTACCTAATCAATCAATGTCCTGCGAATGCAGAACATGCCATGTAATTGATGACATGGGTGGGATCTCACTTTGGGGCACGAGAGCCCGTTCTTCACAGATGCTCAAGAGAGGGCCCAGGTGGACATACAAAGGTGTCTGGTTATATTTCTGAATCAGTGAATGTGTAGCTGACAGTTACTGAGTCTCCTCATAACTCGAGTGCGAATCATCCCCGATCTTTACAAGAACCCACGAGGCTGGTGCTATTCTCATCCCCCTTCCACTATGAGGAAGGTGGGACACCAAGACATTAAGTAACTTGCCCAACACGAGGGTGAGCTCACTACTCGGTGACCCGTGCTGGGGACACCTGTCAGGTACCATGGAAACCTCTTGGCAGGAGGTAATGAGAGCCCAAGTCGGGGTGTTGATGAGGGGTGGAGAGTGGGAGACAGGGCTAGCAAGCCATAGGCCAGTCCCCAGGCTGGAGGCGCCATGACTGTGGGGCACCGGGCAACTTCTAAATGTCATCAAACTGTCAGCACTCTCTTTTACAGTTGATGTCCTTTTAAAATATCTGCTCAGTTTCTATCAGAGAATGCTTCCCTCTTTACGCCCTGCCTGCATCCACACTTAGAATCAGCTCCCTTTGGTAGCTGGAAAAATGACAGTGCAGCAAATCATATTAATAAATACTCTATTTTCAGACATGCCCATGGCCTCATTTCTGACCTTTTTAAATGATTCTCCTGATTACCAAAAATGACCTTATTTCTCATGGTTAAGAGGTGACTCAACTTCCAGCAGCCATACAACTGTCTGAATTCTACACGGGAGAATACAATCAATGTCTAGAATAAAGTTGGCCACCTCAGAACCGCTTCCCGACGGCACTTATCCGGGAGAATTAAAGACATGGGACCCAGTGATAAACACGCATCCAATATCCGGCACATTCCCTGAAATGGGGACCAGAGAAAGTGCTAGTGTGCACGAACAGCAGAGGCACCACCTAAGGCATTTCGCCTTTTACGAGCTCTTCTTTGCATGAAGGTGGCATGTCTCTGAGCACTTAAGAAGATGACTCACCAAGAGAGGCAGACTGGGCTGATCTCCCGCCTTGGAAACCCCTGGTGTCTGTCTTGCTGAGGCCCCGAGTTGACACTTGTGTGGCTGTGACCCTCAAGCTTGGAGCAACCTGGGACGACGCTGGAATCGCAGGATCTTGCTTGGAAAAGTCATGGTGCCAACTCAGGGCCGTGAGCCCAAACAGCTTCAGAGCCAGGTAAGAAGAGAAGCTGGTAGAGCTCATGTGGGTGGGGTCCCTTCTGTGTCCAGACCCTGTTCTAAGCACCTGCCAGATGCCAGCTCTCTGGGTCCTCCCAGCAGCCCTCTGAGGCAGCCGGTGTCACAGTCTGGAAGCCCGAGGCTCCTGGAGGCCGAGCAGCTCGTGGGCCTGGCTTCAGAGCCCCCCTCTGTTGGAGCCTTGTGACTTAGGGCTCAGCAGGGCCTGTGATGGGAGAGCACGGGACCCCACCCACAGTCATCTGAACACAGAAGGCCAATCCTGGCCAGGCCAGCAGAACTCAGTGGGGGGTGCGTTCAAACAGGTTGGCATTCGGCTTTTGAGCTGCTAGCCTGCAACCCCAAGCTTTTTTTTTTTTTTTTTTTTTCCTTAACATTTCTCTCACTTAATAGATAAGGAGAGGAACGTTCGAGGGAGGTTTTCTTCCTCGGAATCCTGCTCTCTGATTTTAAGCCGACAATCTTCCCACGCGACGTGTCACATGCAGAATGCCAGCTTCGAAGCTCGAGCCGTGAAAGCCTCTCCGGCTCGATCCCTCAGCCAGCGTGACGTCACAGGACGCTAGAGGCAGCTTCGGCCCTGGGCCAGCGCAGCCCTTCATAAACTCTGGATTTTTTATTTAACAAACTGTATGCTCAACCGGTTCCATCAAGGCAGAATCTAAAACTCATCACCAGGGGCCAGAGGAGACGGTCCCGGCAGAGGGACCCCTCAGCAAAGAGGTCTCCGAGTTGCACGCAGAGGAGCTGGGACAGGAGCTGAGAGGAGGTCACCCAAACAGGGGAGGCATCAGAAGTTGATTTCAAAGACCAAACAGCCAAATCCTCCTAGAGGGGCCGCCAGCCACGGTGCTGTGCTCGGGGGGCAGATCAAAAGTTCTCTCAGCTCCTCCAATTTTAGAAATTGGGTGCTGACTCATTATTAGCCCAGGAAGCCCACGCACTCAAATGACTATACTGAAAAAGCTCCCCGTCATACTCTGCTTACTGATGTGCAGTTTTTTAAGCAAATTCAGAAAATGTTTATCATAAGGTATTTATGACATTTTAACCGTTTCATTTACAGTAACTAGAATGACATTTAAAAAAAATGTTTCCTGTATGTTACTTGACAGTAATGTTCAGCTTCGTCAGAATAGTAACAGCCTGAGAAACACATATCAGGGTCAGATCAGGCCTCAACGACTCGACTACCCCATCCTCACCCCCTGGCCGCAAGCCCCCAGCTTATCTTCTTTCTGATTGTACCACGGTTTGTGACATTCAACGTTAAGGAGAAGGAAAAGACATAAAACAAGTTCCCAGAATCATTCATATGCTTTTAGAGAGGGAAGTCAAAACTCTACCTGTTATATTTCTTGTACTAAAACTGGGTAGCTCAGATCACGCGGCCAGAAATTGCTCAGGGGCTGTCTTTCCTCCACCTCCAAGAAGCGGAAGCTGGCCAACCTCAGCACCCCTGGTTAGCACAAATTCATCCACCTCCGTCTCTGGACTTCACTTTGGCTCCCGAGAGGAGTCCCAAACAGCTTATTTTCCAGCCAAGCATCACTGTCTCTTCCAAGAGAGCAGAACGTGCAACAAGCATCTACAGTCTCACAATTAACAACTGAGAAACTTCTCCAGACAACCAGCCTAAAGATACAATAGCTAAGGGGGTGGGGGCAGAAGCAGCCACTTTTCTAAAATTACAGATGCTCAAAGTCTGAACGAAACACTGTGTCCACTCCAAGACGGCCCAGCTTTAACACAGCTGAGTCTCCGAGGCAAACTGCAGAAATGATCATGAAAAATGACAGAAATATACTCACCAGGGAGAAGCTAATGGCTCTACCTTCCCAGGAACCGTGCTGTGAAGATCTGAAGACGGACACCAGCCCAGGCGCAGCTTGCCTGGAATACCCGTTTGAAACTTAAAAGGCAACACCACACAGTCAGTTTTTTCCCTCCATTCCCAGTGATGTCCACACGATTGAGACCAAAAAAAAAAAAAAAAGAAGAAGAAGAAGAAGAAGAAAAAGAAAAAAAAAAGGCGCACACCTCAGTCTTCATTCTCATTGGAACGAGATGACTCATGCTGACTCACAGCCACCACTTCCTGTCCCGACATTCTCTTCATACTTCTGAGCTGGGCTGGTCCCGTTCCCAGGGTCTCTGCAGCCCTTCCTGGCAGAGAGACCCAAACGCTGACCTCACATGTAGCCCTGGGAGCGCCTACACAAGGGAAATGCTTTATTTAGGAGATTTGAGAACTGAAAAATAAATGCATGATTCTCGCTGTATTTGAATTTCAAATATACACTGAAATTTCGTGGTGTATGGCAAAGCCCTTGTATGAAACGTTTGGTCTTTTCAAGGCATTTCGGGGGAGGAAGAGGAATGGAGTAGTTTGCTCTTTAAGGGAGCAGGGTTTTCTCTGCCCTGGTAATACTTATTTCGCAGCATGCTTTCTTCTGCACATCTTCCTCTGATAGAACAAATCGTGGGATCTAAAATCATCTCTTCAAAGCTGTTTATTAGTAGAGTGTGCGCCCCGTTTTCAGAATTAAGTGACTCACAAAATCTTTTCTCTCCACCTTTCAGACTTCAAGAATATGCCAGATTTGAATATTAAAGCCCCAAGGAATGAAATGAAGGTGTAACAATCGAACTTTTAAAAAATTGTTGGTGAATGTTGACATGCAAGAACAGAAGGTCACCTCTGCCTCCCCGTTTTCTTTGGAATGACGCCGTGGGCGGGGCAGTCTTCCCCAGCTCCCACATTTTTAAATTCGGAGAGGCAACGGAAGAGAGCAGCATCCAGGGATGCTCAGCGGCCCCGTGAGAAGCCTAGAAGGGCGGCTGTAACTGCATCTGCCCGACTGTGGTTTCTGGAGGGTGACACACCCAAGGCCATGGGTGAACATTGGTGCCCCCAAAACCTTCTTTGACTTAGTACCTGCTGCTGTGTAGGCCACTCTCTGATACCCCTAAAGGATATAGAGCAAAGAGGGAAATTACCTGTTGGAGGAGGACAGAAGACCCAGGCCAGCCGCATCCTTGTGCAGGGGCCCTCACCCTGGAGGGGTCAGAAGACCCAGTTTCCATTAACGGCAGGATTCATCTCAGGGAAAAAATACTTGGTCAATGTTCTACATCTCAGTTCTTTCAACAGGAAAATCAGGGCATTTTCTATCAAACACCAAGTGCTTTGAGTTCCCTGGGAATGTTGTCATATATCAGCCAATTGGCCAAATATTGATATTTCTTCCAGCTTTTTGGTTTTGTTTCTTTTTTCCAGGAGGGTGGAAAGCCTGATGATGTTCTGGAATTTAGGAATAGCTCTGTTGTGCAATTCATTGCAGTGTGTTTTCTTTAGGGGGAGAGTGGGGGGTAGGATGGGGGCAGTGGCCTCATGAGCAGCCTGAAGATGTGGCTTCAGCAACATCGTGTGTCGTCCCCAAGGGACACATCTCAGGCAGTGGGGTCTCGTGGCCCCAGGAGAAGCTGGCACTGATGCCAGGAGGGTTCAGTGAAGCAGGGGTTATGGGTTGTTACTTTTGTCCTATATGTGGAAAGCCAGCCTTTACTCTATTTGTGAACACTTGTATTAAGTCAACTCATTAATCCACGGAGGAACTGAAAAAATAGTAATTAAAAAAGCCACCCGGAATGAAGTAAGGAAATTTGAAATGGTTGGGAAATGCAGGCCCCCAGGGGTAGCCACACCCTCCTGCTGGAAGAGGCCTCGTCGCTCTAGCAGTGGGTTCTTCCTCAGCAACACTGTTACAGTGAGCCTTCTGGAATATTCCAGGGCAAGGCCTTAGACATGAAGCCATGCCTCCTCCCAAAGCAGCAGTTTGAGCCACTGGCATGGAAGGACAGGAGAACCATGTCCTCCCTACACAGTGTTGCACTGGATAATCCCATGAATGCTGTGACAATTCCTGATGGACCTTCCACCCAGAGCTTTTCTCATTTGGGCCAGGAAGTGGGGAGAGGGTATTAGTATGAGAAGGGAGACACAGTTCCCAGTATACTAACAAATAGAGCATTCATTAAGGCGTATCGGTACCACCCCCAAGATTGTTGATATGGAATGTTCTAGAGTGGATTCTCTTTAAGTTGGTTCATTTCTGCACATTCCACTAGAAAGGAAACAATGATGGCATTTTAAATATGGCTACATGGAAAAAATTTGTTAAACATCTGCATGCTCTTTCTCCAATGAAAATGGCTTTATAAAAATTTAGGTTTCGTTGAATTAGGAAAATAAAGTTTCACTCCTAAAGACAGTGCACAGTCTGCAGATGGTGCGTTCTAGCACGTCATAGGATTCTTACAAATACCGATGGCTCACGTTTGAGAGTATTGAATGTTAGCCAGTCAGTCTCCTAAACACGCACAGGTCTTACAGCCTCTGATCCTCACAACAGCCCTGTGAGGGAGGCAGTGACATCATCCCCACTTTCTAGCAAAGAAACGGAGGCACAGAGAGGGCCAGGAGCCTGCCCAAGGTTGCAGAGCCTGGATGTGTACCCAGGCTGCCTGTGGTCAGAGACCACACTCCAAACCACCAGGCCACGTGGATTCTCACAAAGGATTTTTAAAAAATCTTTGCACACACGTGCCCTTACCTCGTGATGTGTTCTCCCAAATTGTGTAGACATGTGTAAGGTAGAGGTACTTGCTATTCATTTGAGAAGAAAATCAAAATCCTAGCCTTGAAGTGACCTGTCCCTTAAGTCAGTAACAGTTCTCACTAATGGAAAGAGTGGATGAGAATTACCCATTGGCACTTCCCAAAAAGTGCCATGAAGCTGCACACACCCCCAACACCCCCACAGACAGTGCTCCTCCCACACAGGGACATGAGGACGGGAGGGACTATCCTAGTGGTCCTTCCCTCACTTGAGCAAACAGGTCTCTTCACCACCCTCCTAGCCAGGAGAAGATCTATCCCGTCATTGCAAATCCAGCCCCTCCCCCACTCCATCCTCACTTCTCTTCTAGGATTTTGTTCCTAATCAAATATCGATCCTTTCCCTCCAACATCCTTCACTTCTTTCTGTCCATGGGCCTGAACACAGGCCCAAGTCTCTTCCATCTCCAGAAGACCCACCCTACCTTTGAGCCCATGGAGTAGACCCCTGGGTGCCCCCACACTCATTCTAGCCCTCCTCCATTGGCGGCAGCCTTGGCATTTGGTTGGGATTGACTCTACCCCCATACCCAGGGAGAGTTTTGGTTGGGCTAAGCAAAACAAGGGAATGCCACCCCTTGCCACTGTGACTCGTTCCAGGATGGGGTCCCAGGCCTATGTCAGTTAGGGCATGGCTTCTTCTAGCCATAGTGATGAGCTCAGGGGTGCCCAATTGGAGCAAAGCCCAGGACTATGGCCATTGCTTCATGGATGACAGGGAAGAATGCACAGAACTAAAGTCTCATTCTTACTCTTAAGTTTCAAAAGTCTAGGACAGGGTATTATGAGGAAAGAAAAAAATGATTTGAAAGAATGGGTAAAGTCAGACAACAATACATAGTTGTGCAGGTTGTGCACTGCACAACCCCGGGGAGTAGATTCACATAGGCCATGATGTGCACAGTCATACGTGGCAGGGCTGGTTATGGTACCAGGTGATACCTCCCCAAGACCATACGAGGATCCCACAGGCTAGGTAGATGAACAGAACTGGGAGGAAGGAATAGAGAGAAGAGTCTGAACCCTGCTCCCCCACAGGGGGCTTGGGCCAGAGAAGCATTACTGCCCACCCACCCCAGAGCAGTTCAGAGACTCTGAAAACAAAGGGACATCTGCATTGGAATGATGATAAGAGTTTCATTGGCAGTGTTTTCTTCTTCCGTGGTAGAACTTGATCTTGGTGGTGCACTTTCAAGTGAGGGCATCTTAAATTAGATGGAATATCGTCCAAGAAGCCATGAGACTGGATGAGTTCACCAGAGGAAGGAGCGTAGAAAAGGAAGCAAGAACTGAGTCCGGGGGCCCTGCAGCTTTAGGAGGCCAGGGGTTGAGGAGGAGCCGGCAGAGAAGGGATGGCGGGGGGACCGGGGAGAGTAGGGCCAGCGAGGCAGGAGGGAAGCCAGGACAGTGTCGCACCTGGGAAGGCAAGTGAAGAAGGTGCTCTAAGAGCAGAGAATGATCACCTGTAACATCAGTGCTGAGAGGTGACGTGAGGCAGGACTGGAGAGCCTCAATGCAGTTGGCAAGGGGAGGTCCACGCTGGAGACAAGGGGGTGAAGGTCTGAATGGAGTCCAGAGAGAAAGGGGGAGAGAGATGGAAGACAATGAGAAGAGATACTTCTTTCTAGAAGAGGGGCTATAACTGGGGGGGCAATGGGGTGGGGAGACATTTCCTTGTTTGTTAAGATGAGAAAAATAATAGCTCATCTGTGTACTTAGTGATGGAAATGATTTACTAGAAAGGGAAAAATTGATGAAACAGGAGAGAACCAGAGGGGATTTGGTGAAGGAGGAGGAGGGACCAGACCTACTGCTCAAGGGGCAGGACTGGCCTCTGTGAGGGAGAGCCCATGGACGTGCAGGACACTGACCAGATAGGGCGGGACCAATGCAGGCATGTTCCCTATGCCCTTGTACGTTTCATCATTTGTAATAAAAGAAACATGACATCAAGTTTTAAATTCAATGACAAGTAGGACACGATTATAGTCTTCCCATTAAAAATGTGACAGCTAAAACTAGAGTCCCCTTTGATGGGGAGGTGGCATTTTTCACTAAGGTAATGGGGATGCTTTAGAGGGATGGAGGAGGCAGGATTCGGGGAGGTGAAGAAGCATGTGTTCCTAAGAAAGGGAGAAAAATATTAGAAATGTTGATGGTGGCACAGGTTGGATGGTAGATCAAGCCCAGTTCCCCTCAGAGAAGGCTGGTGTGAAAATATCAGTGAGATGGAGTGCCCCTCGCTGTGGGCTGGACCCCACGGACTGCCTCCATGGGGATGAGCTGCACTCTGCACCGAGCTGGGGGAGGCCAGCAGGGCTGAAGTCTGGGCACAGAGCTTCCTGGGCTCTGCTAGGACAGGACTGGGAATGCAGAGGTACCACTCTGCTCCAAAATACCCCGCAACACACCCACACGCGTACACACTTGCCCTTGAGATCCATCCAAGTTGTTGTGTGTATCAACAGTTATTCCTTCTCTCCACTGCATGGATAGATATATCATAGGTTGTTTATTCATTCATCTGTTGAGGGACATATTTGGCTTTGACAAAGAAAGCTGCTGTGAACATTTGCGTACAGGTTTTTGCATGGACACACTTTTCATTTCTCTATGGCAAATACCCAGCAGTGGGACTGCTGGTTCGTAGAATAACTGTGTCTATATCTTTGTAAGAACTGCCAGATTGTCGTCCAGAGTGGCCAAACCATCCACTTAGCATTTCCTCCCTTGCACGTATTGTCAGCATTTTTCATTCTAGCTGTTCTGATGGGTGTATAATGGTATCTCCTCACGGCTTTAATTTGCATTTCCCTAATGACTAATGATGTTGAGCATCCTTTCGTGTGCTCATTTGCCATCTGTGTATCTTTTTTGGTGAAAAGTCTGTTCAAATCTTCGCCTGCTTTTTAATTGAATTGTTTGTTTTCTCACTGTTGAGTTTAGAGCCACCTTTACACATTCTGGATGCAACTTGTAAAATCAGATATGTGATTTGGCAAATATTTTATCCGATCTCTGGCTTGTCTTTTCATCTTCTTTAATAGTATCTTTTACAGAACAAAAGTCTTTATTTCAGTGAAGTCCAGTTGGTCAATTTCCTTCGTTTATGGATTGTGCTTTTGGTCTCAGATCTAAGAAAACTTTGCCTAACCCTAGGTCTAGGTAATGAAGATTTTTCTCTTGTTTTCTTCTAAAAGTTTTAGAGTTCTACATTTTGTACTTAGATCTATGATCAGTTTTAAGTTAATTTTTTTACAAGATGTAGGGTTTAGATTGAGGTTCATTTTTTTGCCTGAGTGTCCAATTGTTCCAACACCATTGGTTGAAAAGACTATCCTTCCTCCATTGAATTGCTTTGGGGAGTTGTAGAAAATCAGTTGGCCATGTTTGTGTGCATCTATATTTGGACTCTCTGCTCTGTTCCACTGATCTATGTGTCCACCCCTTCCCCAACACCACACAGTCTTGATCACTGTAGCTGTACGGTATGAGTCTTAAATCAGGTAGTGCAATTCCTCCAACTTGATTCTTCTTCACAAAATTGTTTTAGCTATTCTTGTTTCGTTCTATATAAATTTTAGAATCAGCTCCTTTTATCTACAAAGAAATCCCACTGGGATTTGGAAAGGAATTGCATCAAACCCATAGATCAATTTGGAAAGAATTGATATCTTTACTATGTTGAGTCTTCCAATCTACAAACACAGTATGTCTCTGCATTTGTTTAGGTCTTCGTTTAGACATAGTCTTTATAGCTTGGTGTCTCCCCTTATGAAGTAAAAATTATCTTCACTACAGTGTGTGGGTTTAGTCATTCTCAATAAGTCCTTTTATTGTCCTCATAAGGTCCCTAATTAGGTAGCTCTTGTAGGTACTATTTTATAGAGTGCTACCAAAACTTGATGCCCCCACCCTATTGGTCTTAAGATTTGGGTGCTGAGAGTGGGCTGAAGGAGGGAAGCAGTCCCTGGCTCCTGCTTTCCCTCTTTAAGGTTCTCGTGAGAT
The DNA here is from genome assembly GCA_031878705.1 of Tapirus indicus. Lineage (NCBI taxonomy): Eukaryota > Metazoa > Chordata > Mammalia > Perissodactyla > Tapiridae > Tapirus > Tapirus indicus. Next base: position 76,416,203 of record CM062923.1, on the reverse strand, counting down.
GCCATTCCACTCCCGTGAGCCGCGTGTTAGGCCGCAATGCCTCAGTTTTCTGATTATCCTCCTGCCCCTGACCATTCTCTTCTCTCCTCCCCTCTGACTGTGCTCTGGACAATTTGCCAAGATTCCTAGCCCTGATTTCCTCCTTTCTCTCTCATTTAGAGACTCCACATCCCAGCTCACAGGACTGTTCTCCTGGGCTGACACCAGTGGTGGTCCCTCTGAGCCCCCACCGGCCCTCCCAGCGCTTCCACACTCCCAGCCGTGGAGCTGGAAACCCTGACTTTCCTGACTCTCACCCCTTCCATGTTCCTTACATGCACCCAGCGGTGTGCCGGGAAATGTTTAACAACCGGCTCTCCAAATGTAAATGAATAAAACAAACCGTGATTTGTAGTGTTTACTGATTTCTCTGATGTAAACTCTCCCTCCATGGCTAATTTCAAGGCACCAGCATAACACCACTGAAAGCTGGGGAGAAATGCACAAATGAGCTCTCTCAAGGCAGAGCAAGTGAGCTTCGGCACAACACTGCATCCATCTGTCCCCAACCCCGTGACTGTCCTCAGCCCTGAGTCTTTCATACAGTAACTAACTGGTCACCTGTTTGGGATCCTCAAGGAGGCACTTATCTCTGCATTTGAAAAAGGTTAGATGAGATCAGCTGTTCGGAACTTTGGGTGCACAAAGACCCCTTTGGGAGTCTGATAAAAGCTCAGATGGCTCTCCAGAAAGAGCAATAAAGTACACACAACACAACATTTTGTACACGAAGACCATGTGTGCTAATTCTGGATTCATTAGGTGTTCAGGCACGTCAGGGTTGGAATCCCTGGACCAGATGATCTCAAAGATGTACTTCAGCTCTAAACTTTATAATTTGCACTGACTCACACCAAGGTGCGAGGTGACATTTGACAAATTAGGAAATAACAAGTGCAAAAAGAGTCCAGATTCTCAAATTTACATCTATTTTTCATGTGCATTAAAACAGAAAGGAGTCTCAGAACTGAGGTTGTCGTGGCTGATGGCAAAGGCCAGCAACATTGCAAGAGCCAGCTCGCCAAGAAACAGCGGCCCAGGTGCGGTGCAGAGGGCTATACCTAGAGGCCAGCTGGGAACTCTGGCCATGGGGCGTTGGAGCTCTACCTCCTGGTCTGTATCACAGGGAGCATGGGCACACAGGGCCTTTTCAAGATCACGTTCGGGCTGATGGTTAGAGAAGGGGCTGGCTTCCTTAGAATGGCACAGCTACTCATCTCTTGGAAACATCAACTCAAATAAATCACATTGTCTTCTCTCTGGTTCACTCACTTGGAACAAGATGTACTTCTGCCAGCACAGCTGGAGGAGAGCAGAGCCAGGGGCTGTATCTTACAACCAACTGCTCAAGGTCAATCCTGGCACCTCATCTTTTACCCCCAAATTTTAAACTTAAACTGACAACATTAGTGCTGCGAAGTGATTCCTGTCACTAAGTGGTAAAAAAAGAAAAAGAAAAACTAAACATTTGATATGGCTATCTAGAAGTTTTTCTAATTCAAATTATTTGTGAGCATGGATTACAGTTTGGGCCTAATTATTATTTGCACAATAATGATATTCTCATTCCTGGTTACACAATCACACGCTACTCTAAATACCTCTGGGAAGGGATTTTGCAGCTGTGATTAACGCCAAGTTAATTGGCCATAAGATAAGGGAATGTATGGGAGGGTCTGACCCTGTCGGGTGAGCCCTTTAAAAGCAGAGAGTTTTCCCTGGCTGCAAGCAGAAGGTGAAGTCAGAGACTGAAGCACGAGGAAGTCATGTGCTCAGGAATGAGGGCAGTCTTTCAGAGCTGAGAGCCAGAAGGAAATGGGGACCTCAGATCTATAGCCACAAAGAACTGGACTCTACCAACAACCAAAATGAGCTTGGAAGTGGATTTTCCCCCAAAGCATCCAGACAAGAGCCCAGCCCAGCTGACACCCTGATTTGAATGGGTGAGGCCCTGCACAGAGAAGTCAGTGAACCCCACCCAGTCTTCTACAGACAGAACTGTGAACTAATAAATGGGGGTTGTTTTAAGCCAGACAGTGTGTGGTAATTTGTTACACAACATTAGAAAACTGATACACTTAGTCCATTTGCAAAATGGAGACAATAATAGTTCCAACTTCATAAGGTTATATAAGTATTAAGATTTACCATATGTAGAAAGCCCAGAACAATAAGGACTCTCTCTAGTACTGGCTATTATTCATAAATGTCATTGACTTGGTAAAATGCCAGATATGTGTGGTTGATTATTTGAAAGTTTTCCCATCAATACAGTACTTGAGTCACAGGATACAGTCAAAAGTCTAGAATTTTCAATGAATGAATCACATACAATCACAAATATGCATCATCTTTTCAAACTCAGTACCTATGAATAAGCTGCATGATTGTAAAACCTTACTTAACAAAGCAGACCATAAGAAAGAAGAAGTCAGACCATCTGGAGTAAAAGGTGAGAAGTCTAGAACTCAACCACCCAACAGATAGTTAATGAATGCTGCCGGAAGCCCAGCACCTATGCAGGGCCTAGGAACATAGCAGGAAAAAGACACAAAAGGTCCCTATTCTCGTAAAACTTACATTCTGGTGGGATGAGACAGAAAATAAGAAAAATACAAGCTAGTGATATCAATTGTACAAAAAGTTAGCAAAGGGTAAAAAAGAGCTACTTGAGATGAGTAGGCCATCTGGAAAGGCCATTCTGGAGAGGTGCTGTTTAAGCTGAGATTTGAATGACGGCCAGGAGCCAGCCAGCAGCATTCCAGGGCAAGGAATCAGCTAATACCAAGGTCCCCAAGGCAAAAGGGAGCCTGGCGTGTTGCAGGACCTGAAAGAGGGCCAGCATAGTTGACGCTTGGTCAGCGCAGGGAGAGAAGACTGGGTGAGTCGGGGAGGGTGGCAGGGAAGGAGCTCAGATTTTATGCCGAGTACAATGAGGAGGCACTGAGGGTTTTAAGCAGGAGAGTGACATGGTCTGATGTGAGTTTTCCAAGGCTAACTTGTACTGCTAAGTGTAGAGCACCTGTGAGGACCAAGTGGAAACAGGAAGCCCAGTGTGTCCCATCAGGAGTCTGATGATTGCAGCAGAGGTGGAAAGAGGAGGACCTATTAGAGTAACGTTTTGGTGGTAAAGTTGACAAATGGATTGATTTTGGGGCTGTGGCAGAGAGAGATTAATCGAGCACAACCTGTAGATTTTTGGTTTGAGCAACAGAGTGGTGCCATTTACTGAGATGAGAAGGTTGAGAGAGCAGGCGGTTTGGGGTGGGGAGAAATCATGGGTTCTGTTTTGGCCACCTTAACTTGGACGCGCCTATCAGACATCCATTTGGAGATGTTGAGTAGGCTTAGAATTCTGGGGAAAGTCGATGTTGGAGGCAGATTTCAGAGTTAATGTCCTACAGATGGAATTAGAGATCTGGTTTGAATGAGAGAGAGATGACGGACGTGTAAAGAAGGGAAGGGAGCCCAGCGCCCTCAGCCAGTGAGGATGGGGGAAAACCAAGAAAAATGGTGCTCAAATGGAGAAGATATGACAGCATGGGTTTAGGTGGGTGCTGGTAAAGAGTGTATAACCCGTGAGTAAGTACTCAGTACACCCTGGTGGCATTCAGTCCTGGCAGACACGTTAACAATATTCTGAGGCTATTGTTTGTATCAACTGTCTCTGATTTGGTGCAGATAGACTATACTTTTGAAATGTTCACAAGAAAAACATAAAGCAAAACGATTATTAAGAGCCAAGGCGGTTAAGATTCTCCGTTCTTGGCTAGCAGGAAGAACTTATGAATGGTTTCTTTCCGTTGTAAACAGCAGCAGATGACAGTCATCATCATTTTGCATGATTTGGTCTAACTGGGAAATTTCTTAGGCTTGATAACTGGTCAAACAAAACCAGACGAAACTCTTAATATCTAAATAATTCTTTGGTCTGATGCATATTGCAAAGAGATTGGACGCAGCCTATTCCTCTGATCTACCATTTTGATTTGGAGCCAAGTGACTTTTCTAACAGCAGTATTACCTTCTTAATTTTCACTTCATTGCACACAAACACATAACACCTCAAGCTATCTGATTTTGCCCCTAGGAAAGCTCTTAACTGAAAACTTTAACTGTATTTTAAAAAATCAGCACACTTCCTTGATGGCCACCAATGGGTTAGTAAATGTAATCAAATATGAACTTAAGACTGTGCATTAGTCTATAGTGGTTCTTAATGGAAACTCATGAGTTAAATCTCATATCTAATGGGGACCGGCCCTACCGAGGGCTTGAGAGGAAGTTCCTGATGAAAGCGCTGTGGTCCTGGCGTTGCTGACCCCAACCTCGCGGGCATCGCCCACCTCCACTTAGCCCCAGTCGTGGCAGGGTCTGCCTGTGTCTTCCTGCCTCTGGCTGGCCGCGCACCACTCCCTTCTCTGAACTGCTTCTTTCACTTTTGTGATGAGACAAAGCCACAGATCTGATCAGGCCACTCTGCAGCTTTCACATCTGCACAGCTTCTTGGGGTCCATGCACAGTTTAAGGGTCTGTCCCTGAGTCCAACAGACCCAGACTGGAATGCAGCTCCCAGCTAAGTGATCCTGAGAAAGTGACCTTCCTGAGCTTCGTTCCATCGCTTGTAAATTGAGAACAACCACAGTCCTGAGAGAGTCTTGTCCCCGCATTTTGATGTGGATTAAATAATGATGCAGGTGGAGCACTGAGCAGAAAGCTGGGCCCCAGTGAGCACAGCAAGTGACAGGTCTTTGTAGTGGATACGCCGTCTTTTTGTCTAACAGCACCCTTTCCTGGTGGACCCTCCCCTTCCCCTTTCATGTGGTCCTGGAGGTTCTAACATCTTAGCGTACCTCCCACCCTAAAGCACCTATCACACAGTGGGCAAGTACGTCAACTAGGATTCAGCCTGGCTGCATATTACTGATACAAATAACAATGGCTTAAGTCAGAACTTGGTTTCCATCTCATGTGAAAGCAGTCTGGCAGAGGTAGCACATGCTGATGTGACAGCCCCAAATATTACTGGGAACTTGAGCTCCTATCCTACTGATCCACCATCTTGAAATGGCTTTCAACCACAAAGTGACCTCACGGTCTAAGATGGCTGCTGGCACTCCAGCCAGCAAATCCGTATTCTCCATATTGACAGTAGGAGGAAGTGAGGGAAGACAAAAAAGTGTATAATGTCTCCCCTAGGCCCACCAATACGGAGTGTGACTGAAAGTTCTACATAATAGTTCCATACATACAACTAAGTCACACGGCCTCTCCTAGCTGCAAGCTAATCTTGGAAATGTAGTCTTTTCACTGGATACATTGTCACCCGAAATATAATGTGTTTTGAATTAAGCAAGAAGGTGAGAAGGGATCTCAGTTGGCAACTAGCAGTATCTGTCATGGCATGAGGCCAGGCTGGGCCATCAATGCACTTCCATGGGATCTGGTCTACAACACTGGAAAAGAGAGGGTCCACATTCCCTATGGACTATGGACTGGAGGGGCACAGCCCCATACCTGGAGGATACTGTCAGCACATGGAGGAGTATGAGCCAGAGAAGGGATAGAGTGTGCACCAGAGTGAGGTGCCAACTGATGTCCCTTCTTCCCTCTTGCTTTCATATTTTACTGTGATATTTTACTCCTCCCACTAGACTGAAAGGTCCTAGAGGGAAAATCCCATCCTACCCACATGCACACTCCTACAGGTGACCACAAATGTTTGTCACTGGATGACTAAATGAACAGCAAGTATACCAAGTTTTGGCAAATGCAAAACATATCCTAACAGGAGTCTTCTGACAAGGGCTATAGAGTCAGACTCCTCCCTCTGCCTCCATTGCTCCATCGTGCAAAAGAGATAACAATAATGACACCTCTGATGGGATAATCCACAATGTCTGGCACAGTAAGATCTTAGTCAATGTTGGCCATTCATAGTATTTTTGTTATTACTGCCTGCCCTTGACTCTGAGAAGCACTTTTTAAAAAAATTGTAACAGCATTTACACTATATGGTATGTCATGACCGAATTAGCAGAAGTTTTTTTTTTCTTGATGGTACGTAAAATCATGCTCGATTTTACAATCAATGCTGTCTGAGAATCAATGGAATTGTCATTACCAAGAAAGGAATAGAGAGAGTTCAGAAATTCAGGGCCTTGCTGAGTCAAAGAAAGTCAACTATGTATAAATCCCAAATGGAAAGAGATGAGACTGAGATGGTCTTTGAGTGATCAAGGCCGGAAGTGGCTCAGAAAGAGAGGAAGAGAAAGGCATGGCCTTCCGCACGCTGTGTTCTGGGAGGACTCGAGGGAGCCACCATTGAATCAAAAGAGAAGGAGGTAAGGGGCAAGAAAGGAAAGAAAGAAAGCAGGTCTGAGACCAACGTCTTGGCAAGAACTCTGGGTATGATTGCAGCCATGTGGAACCAACTAGAAGCAAATAGATCAGAAGCTGACTGTGTTTTTGTTGAACCTGGCTTGGCAAAGAAGCTGAGCTTAAAAAGCATGTGACACATACAACGGAATATTATTCAGCCATAAAACGGAATGAAATACTGATACATGCTACAATGTGGATGGACCTTGGAAACATTGTGCTAAGTGAAAGAAGCCACACTCATGAGACCGCGTATTGTGTAGTTCCATTTATATGAAATGTCCAGAATAGGCAGGTTCATAGAGACAGAAAGTGGATTAGTGGTTGCCAGGGGTTGAGGGAGGTGGGAAGGAGGAGCAACTGCTGAATGGATAGGGCATTTCCTTTTGGGGTGATGAAAATGCTTTGGAACTAGATAGAAGTGGTGGTTACATAATGTTGGAGTTATATACTAAATGCCACTGAATTGTTCATCTTTAAATGATTGGTTTTATGTTATGTAATTTCACCGCACCAAAAAAAAAAAGGCATTCACTATTCAACTGTGGGACCCCAACTTTTCAGCAACAAGAAGTGGGCTGGAAATTCTGTGCAGCACCCACTAAAGGCTTGTTCTGAACCCCATATCATATACAGCAACCCGAGGGAATAGGAGAGAAGGGCCTCTCTGAGCACAAGCCAGGAGCCTCGGAGGAACCCACAGATGATGGGACCCCACTGCAATCTCAGGGGATGCGCCTCACCCCGTGTGCTCAGAAGACTTCAGAATTGCTGGACCAGGGACCCCTGGGTGGCTTCACCTCTGGGAATGGCAGTATCGTTGGCATTATCCTGTCCCTGTTCCACTGTGGGATACTGGACGGTGTGAGGCAGCTAATTCATCTTATTGTTCTATCATCTGTTTATAGGCCTCTGGGACACCACCGAGAGACTGCGGTGCATCGCCTGGAGATCCAGGAACATTCTACCAAACATAGCTCAACTTAGGGCCACAGCAGCGACTGCTGGTTGCCTAATCCCACATCTGCTCTCTCCTTTGCCCCCAAATAATCAAGCTCCTGATTTTCAGTTGGAACAGTTCCGCATCTATTAGTCCTCCTTGCAGCTGGGTCCGGCCGTCACCTGAGAGGGGCAGATGATGAGCTGGGAGGGGCCCGAGTTACCCAGGATGGGCAGCTGCCACGTAACCCTAGACTGCCTGCCTCTAGGTTTCTTTTACACGAGAGAACAAAACTTTTCTTGTTTGAGCCTCTGTTACTGGAAGTTTCTGTTATATGCACCCAACCCTAATAGTAACTGATGCAGTGGGCTGCATCCTAATCAACTCCAGGCACCAAAATGTCTGCAATGCAGCCTTAACTCCACCATCGTTTGGGATTTGATGAACCTCCTCATTCTCTTAGACTTTTCAAAAATTGGTCACATACACTGTTGTACAGCAGATCTCTAGAATTTATTCATCTTACATAACTGAAACTTTATACCCACTGAATAGCAACTCCCCATTTCCTCCTCCCCCCAACCCCCAGCAACCACCATTTTACTCTCTATTCTCTGAGTTTGACTAAGTTAGGTACCTCATGTAAGTAGAAGCATGCGGTACTTGTCCTGTGACTGGCTTACTTCACTTAGCATAACGTCCCGCAGGTTCATCCATGTTGTTGCAAGTGGCAGGATTTTCTTCTTTTTTAAGGCTGAATATTTTCCACTGTGTGTATATAGCACATTTTCTTTATTCTTTCGTCTGTTGATGGACATTTAGGTTGTTTCCACATCTTAGCTATTGTGAATAATGCTGCAATGAACACAGGAGTGCAAATGTAGCATCAAGATCCTGATTTCAATTCTTTTGGATAAATACCCAGAAGTGAGATTGCTAGATCATACGGTAGTTATAGTTTTAATTTTGTTAAGAGAGTAGATCTCATGTTAAATGTTCTTACCACAATAAATAGAGAGAGAGAAAAGAAAGAAAGAGAGAGAGAGAGAGAGAAAGAAAGAAAGAAGGAAAGAAAATAAATCTCATTGTCTGCGACAAACATTATATAAATTAAATAAAATATGATGTTTTTAAAAAACTGATGAGGGCACTAACCGTTTCCAGCAGAACGATCCCACAATTTCAGATTAGAAATTGCACCTAGGAACCTGCCAAGTTCAGGCCAGATGGTCACCCCTGAGCTGTAGGCCACCTCCCTGGACACTGACGTTTCTAGACAGATCTACAAAGCAGTAAAGGAAAACAGCATTGATTACTGCATTTTTCTGTACAACATGTGCTTGGAAACTGATTGCAAAATACCTTAATTTTACCCAGGGTATTTCTTAACATGTCCCTAAGAGGAAATTCACTTCTGATGTAGTTTGTGGAATTTTAATTTTTGTTTTCATTTCATAGGCGATTTCATCCACTGATTACCCAATTGACAGTTGCTCCCACCAGTTCCTGTTTAACGTTTATCTCGTTAATGGTGAGAGAATACATATTAATCAAGAGAGCAGCTGCTGGTTAGAGTAACAGGGGTTTCTTTTATCAGATGTCCCTAAAGCTGGAGGGAAAGTATTAAGATCTTGAAACTATGTATATATTCATATAAACTTTATTTTTTTATGATTATAAAAGTTATAAACGCTGCCTGGGGATAATCTGGAAAATACAGAAGAGTAGAGACCATTAATCCCACCTCCCAAAGCCCAGCACTATTAATATTTTAGTGTATTTCCTTCGGCTCAGTCACTCGCCCGCTCTCTCTCCCCTCGTCTCTGTTTACATACTGTATTTGCACTGTATACATAACTTTGTGCCCTGCTTTATTTCACTTAGCATCACGACATAAGCATTTCCCCCATTATTAAAACTCCGTGCTGCCCAGAGAGGAGGCTTATTTTCATGGTGAAACTTTGCTGGTCTTCTATGGGATCATCACACCCAGTCTTCATTACACAGAGGCAGGTTCCCTCCGAAGCTGTGGGCTGCTCCTCCTCTACCCAACAGGAACCAGAACTAAGACGGCCACGGAGGGGAAGGACACGCCCAGACTTGTTCAGCTGCCCACTCCCCGGGGCCAGTGTGTTGCCTGCTCAGCAGCCCTACTAATCCAGAGGCTCTTTCCTGCAGAAACACACACTGGCTTTGAACCCAGGAGGCAGGCCCTGCCACAGCAGCCCCAGGGAAAAAAAATCCAGACACAAAAAGAAAAACTAAACTATGCTAGCGATCGTGTGGTGAGATAGTGGGACTGCTCCTTTTAATTTCCAGAAGAGAAAAGAGCCTTCCTAACTCATAGACACGTCCCAGTGAAGGCTGCCCAGCAACCACAACTCTGCCTGTAACACATGGCGAGCACCCTTGAGGTTGTAGTGAGCCGGCGGACTTGGAGAACGGGAGACAGCGGCACGGCACTGGCCTGAGAGTGGACCCCTGTCCGGGACTCCCTGGTGTTTGAATTGGCTTCTCTGAAGCAAAATATCTTTTCTGCAAAAATGTAGGAACATGAGGGCAGGCTTTGCATATGTGCTTACTTCTGTATCCCCAGCACCTAGCATGCCTGGCATTTATTGAGCATTTGATGCAGTTTATTGAATAATGACTCCTTTTACAAACTCCCTTGAAGGGGAGAAAGAGCTATTCCTCTACCCTCCAGGTTCTTCTGCCTGGTCTAAGAATTAAATCAACATGAGACAGAATAACAGGAGAAAATTAAACAAATTTAATAACATGTGTACAAGGGAGAAACCCAGGAAAACTGAGTAACTCGCCAAAATGGCAGAAGCCACCATCTTAAATTTCACCTTCAGTTAAAGACAAAGGAGGATGTTGGGGATAGTGGTTTGGGACTTGAAAGGGGAAGAAGGCAATTCACATGGAGATAGAAAAGCAAATGTTTGGTAAACAAATGTTTATTGGGCCATCTATAGACAATGGGACCCAAGAGAGAATTTTGATAAAATGGGCCTTGCTAGGTTCCTCCCAATCTACCACGCCTAGAGTGATCTATGGTGACAGCTCCTTCCTGGGACAGGCCTTCTATCTTAAATTCTTTTAGGCAGTGAAGGGGAAGGTCAAAGTCTCTTTCTGAGTCTTTTGTTCCCATAAATAATCAAGCCAAAGAGACATGATTTGGGGTGGTCAATTCTGATCCCCCGCACTCTTAAATGTCACAATTAGAACTCAAGTTGAGCGTTTTCTTGTGAAGGAACGAATCCTCCAGGGATGCCTATGTGCTCAGTGGTCACTCTTCCTGGGTAGGGGCCAGCCTTCTCAGCTCTCTGTCCCTTCGCTGATGTACTCCCCGTGGTGAGGTGACCTTGGCTTCAGCAAAAGAAGGGCAGAGGGACATCAGGAGGGGCACTACACTGAGGAATGGAGGTGCACGTGGCTGTAGATAAACGTCCCTATTTCAAGATTTTGCTTCAGCATACCTGTCTTTTTCAAATCTCTTCTTCCCTGTTTCTTATTCTTTTATTTGCCCCTAATTCCCAGGACGCAGGACTCAGGTTAGTCCTATTCATGCTAAAGGTAAGTCATGTTAAGAGTTAAATATATCTTCAGTGGGCAGGCCTGTGTGCAATTTATATCATTTTATTTCTGGGAAATGAGATGACAGTTATGACTCTAAAAGAATACTTTGGACCACATGTACCCTCATAAGTTAGATATTGCTTCTTTGTAGAATGGTATGGGCAACTGGACCAATCAAGAGTTGTTCTAGAATCTCCCCTATCCTTGGGGGTTAGGGAGGCAAAGGGGTCCACCTGCAGTGTAAAAGTGTTCTCTCAACAATAGGGAAAATAGACAATATGGTGATATATACAGATACACATATCTTCATAAGCAAGGAAATTAGAACCAAACTCTAAAATGGAAAATTAATCATCGTCATCATCATGATCAGCATTGTTGTTGTCACCATCATCATCATCTTCATCATTGCCATCATCATCACTGATCTATGTGGTTGATACGTGCACAGCTCTTACTGTGCCCCCCAGCACTGTGCTAAGCAACATGCATCTTCTCATGTAATCCTCCAACAGCTTTATAAGGCAGGCACTTTATAAATGAGGAAACTGAGGCCCAGAGATATTCCAGCAACTCACCCCTGGGGACACAGGAATGGCAAGGCAGGGACCCACACTCAAACAGTCTTTCTCCGGGACCTGGACTCCTAACTACTCATTATTATGAGGCAGATGGGACTCCAGGACTCTGACTTAAATTCCTGGCAGCAAAGCAGGGTGGGACTGCGTCTCTCAAAGTTGCCCAGATGCCTACGTCTCTCATTTGCCATTGTCTGGTGGCCCCAGACAGTGCCACACACACTCAGAAGACTGCTGTTGAATGGACGTATAAATGACCCAGTTCTTAGGTACATTTCACACCATGAACTTCCCCAAGTTGTTTTCAAATCTTTGAATTAGGCTTCCTGAGCTGTACTTAGGAGGTTGCACTTGTGATTTCTGTGCCCTAATCATGGTGATAAAACTCTAACACTGCCTTCCTTGTTGGCTTGAGTGTGGGTGGGGTGGAGAGGGTGTTGAAGTTCCCCTGCCCAGTCACACAAACTCACTAAACACAAATCAACCATGAATAAAGGCATGATTGACTTGATGGGCACAAGATAGGCTTAAGTGGCAGGCATGGTGGAATAGAAGAAGGGTAGTCTCTGTAGCCGTGGGAGGTGGGAAGGGGCTGAAGGTAGTAGGCATTTTGAGATAACGGCGCATATACCTACATTTTCCAGTCTCTATGGCAGTTAGGGATGGCCATGGAAATGTGAATTGAGCTTGCTGGGTGGCACTTCTTGGAATGAAGGGGGTAGATGGTGGGCTGGTACTCTTTTTACCTCCTTCCCCCATTCCCCACTTTGAATGCAGACATGATGGCAGGAGTTCCAACAGCGATCTTGGGGCCATAAGCAAAAGGCTAGAAGAATCACAAAGCCCTGAGCCTCTGAGCAAAGGCCAGCAGCTATCTGCCTCCAGATTTCTCATTATGTTAGAAAAATAAACTCTTATGTGTTAAAGCCACTTAGGTCAGATCTGTTACTAGCAGCTGAACCCAATCCTTAACTGACACACCCTCTGTGGTAGGTAGCCTCTGAGATGGCCCCCATTTGATGAAGTCCCATCATCTCCTCCCAGGAGGCCTTATGAAGTTAGAATAATATTTAATATCTCCCAACATTTACCTTTGGGTCTAAAAGTAAACAAAAGTTTTATTTATTACTGTGCTCAAGTAAACAACACATTACTATGATGTGTTAAGGCCACCTCCTGGTATTCACACTGTTGTGTAATTCCTCTCCTTAAGTCTGAACTGGGCATATTGACTTGCTTCTAACAAAGAAGATGGCATAAGTAATGGAATGGCACTTCTGAGATTACCTTATAAAAAGACAGTAGCTTCCATCTTGAGTGCTCTCACACTAGCTTCTGTGTCACGAGGCAGCCCTATGGAGAGGCCTACGTGGTGGGGGACCAAGGCCTGCCAACAACCACATGCATAAACTTGGAAGCAGATACCACCAGCCCCAGCTGAGCCTTCAGATGAGATTGCAGCCCTGACTAACAGCTTGACTGCAACTCCATGAGAAGTCTTGAGCCAAAGATGTCCAACTAAGCCATGTCCAGATTCTTGACCTGTAGAAACTGTAATAATAAAGGTTTATTGTTTGAAGCCTGTTTTAGATAGCTAGTACATCCTCCAAACAACAATTTTCTTGGGTTAATATTCAAGTTAGCGTCTATTCTCTAAGTCTTCTATTGCATGTCTTAACCCATGCCATCCTTGCTGAAGTACTGACTCCTGGATAGAATAGAATGCCTGACATAGAGCCTGGCACATAGCAGGTGCTCAATAGATGAATGAATGAGTGAATCACAGAGACTGTGACTTGCTGAGCTACTCTACAGCATGTGGAGCTTCAATAAATATTAAACAAAGCACACAAGTAAAGATGAGGGGGAAATAACAACTCGCATCAAATCAGCCAATCATGATTAGAGCATCAGTCATTTTACTTGGTTGGCACTTTCAGACCCAGCTCCGTGATTTATTGAAGGCAAATTCCTCCTGGGAAGCCTTATTAAGTTAGAAGAGTATTTAATAACTCCCAATATTTTTCTTTGGCTCTAAAAGTAAACAAAAGCTTTATTTATTACTGCGCTCAACTGAACACCAAGTTAATGTGAAGCTACAAGTCAACTGAACAGACTGGCAACAAAAGTGAAAACTCCCAAATTTCCCTAATAATGTAGGAACTGATGCTGAAGGAAGGGCTGATTTCAGAATCAGCTTCAAGGCTCACGGAAATGATGATTGCAGGTGCTTGAGAGGCAATGAGGGATCCTTCTTTGCTGTCCAATGCAGACGAGACTCTTCTGTTAGTCTGTCCAGTTTTCCATAGCGTTATCCAAGACATTTACCTGGTGGCCAGAGGCAAACTGTAAACCCATAGTGTGCTTTGGTCTAAAGCAAGTCTGTTTAAAAACTTTGTGCCAACGTGTGATTGTTTGCCAAATTCTACTTTTACATTAGGGGAGTCAGAGAGAAAAGATTTTGCAAAATAGAGACAGAAAGTATGTTGGTTGGTGGGGTGGCTATGGGGAGGGGAGAGGATGGGCAAGAAGAAAGGTGAATGGCAGAGGGATGGCTGGATGAGGGCTCCATGCTTGATGGCCCACCCCACCCAGGAGGGGCAAGAAGGACACCCTAAACGCTTACGATCAGGATCTGTAGCATCTCTGCACAGTGGGGACACAATGCCCTCAAAAGTTATTTACATGGCAAGGACAGTGTTTCTTAATCTACTCTCTCAACCCAGTTTTAAATTCAGAGGAAAAAACCTGTCTAGGCTTTTTATATGATTTGCTTCAATGCGTTAAGTAGATGAATGGTTGTCAGTGGCATCTTGCGGAGAGCTCAGAGGAAATTCTACACAGCAAGGAGCCTGGGGGCTTTCTCTGGTATTTATTTTGGCAGCAGTTTGATTCCCTCCATGCCTGCGTCCCCTCCGACTCCCTCAGGACTGGTCCTTACAGGACTACAGAACAGGGTTCCCATTCTTCGCACAGCAACGTCTCCTGCGTTTCTTAGAAATAGTTCTATCCTAAGTAGCGACATCCTGGAAACATAACTGGATTCTACAACTGGCCTGAGAGGAGAAGGGAAGTTCGCAAAATTACTCAAGGAAATGGTTAACAGTGAGAAAGGATCTCTAAAATTGGCCTTCTGGTGGAAGACAAAATGCTCTGAGAGGGGCAGGCTTACTTGGGTGAGGCAAACGCCAGCATCTCTCTGCTAACTCCCTTCCTAGCCCACGAGACAAAAGGAATTCTTAGTCCCACAGCTGCTTAGTTTCCGGCAATAAGCAGTCTTATCGTGGTACATTTCCACTCTCGTCACTCTGGACCCATCAGCGAAGAGGACCCTCCAGCCAGAAGGACTGACCCTTTCCTCAGGTCTATTGGTCTGTTTACATGACAACTTGATTCCTTAGCCAGCAAATGGAAAACTTCCCACGCTCCCCACACACCAAAGTTCTTCCATTGCGGAAGCCAAATGCCTCCTTCAAAAGGCATTCATCAGTTCTCACGGCTTCCCCAGGCCAAGGTGCTGCGCCCGGGGAAAACGGCCAGTCTCCATAGCTAGGGAAAAGAAAGAGAAAGCCTGTGTGAGAACTAGCCAGAAAAAATGTGGTTAAAAAAAATCGCGGGGCTGGCCCAATAGCATAGTGGTTGGGTTTGCACGCTCTGTTTCAGCAGCTTGGGGTTCTCAGGTTCAAATCTGGGCGTGGACCAACGCACTGCTCATCAAGCCATGCTGTGGCGGCATCCCACATACAAAATAGAGGAAGATGAGCACAGATGTTAACTCAGAGCTAATCTTCCTCAGCAAAAAGAGGAAGATTGGCAATGGATGTTAGCGCAGAGCCAATCTTCTTCACACACACAAAAAAACATACACGCAACAACAAAAACAAAACAGAAGATAGCAAGTGTTGGCAAGGATGTGGAGAAATTGGAACTCTTTTGCATTGTTGGTAGGAATGTAAAATGGTGCAGCCACTATGGAAAACAAATTAAAAATAGAATTACCATATTATCCAGCCATTCCACTTCTGGGTATACATCCAAAAGAACTGAAAGCAGGATTCCAAAGAGATATTTGTACATCCACGTTCACGGCAGCATTATTCACAACAGTTAAAATGTGGAAGCAACCCAAGTGTCCATGATGGATGAAGGGATAAACGAAGTGTGGCATACACACACAATGGAATGTAGGTACGGGAATGAAATTCTGTCACATTTTACAATATAGACGAACCTTGAGGACATTATGATAAGTGAAGCTAGTCAGTCGCAAAAGGACAAATCCTGTATGATTCCGCTTATATGAGGTACTTAGAATAGTCAAAATCATAGAGACAGAAAGTAGGATGGGGTTTGCTGGAGCTGGAGGAGGAGAGAATGGGGAATTATTGTTTAATGGATACAGAATTTCAGTTTTCTGTAGGAAAAGATGAAAGAGTTCTGGAGATTGATGGTGGTGGTGGTTGTACAACAATGGGAATGGATTTGATACCACTGGACTGTACATTTTAAAACGATTACGATCATAAATTTTATGTTCTGTGTATTTCACCACAATTTAATTGTTTTTTAAATCACAAAAAAATAAAAGGAAAAATCAAGTCACATCCTGAGTCTTCAAAAAAAAAAATCAGACCCTGTGCAGGCTCCATGGTTGGCCCAGAACTCAAACCTGATTCCATCTGTCGGAGCTGCCCCTGTGGCATCAGTGACAGAGACATCATGTTTGGTCCTGGTGCCTGATGGAGGAGGGTCTTCAGGCTCCTCCCACTTCAGCGTCTGAGCGTCACCCAGCTGGACCCTTCCTCACACTTGGAATACTCAAATGCACTCAACAATAGGTTTCTAAATGTGACATTTCCAGGTAAAAAAATATGGTGCAAAAATATGTCTCCCTGAAACTACGTGGAAAGGTGATAGCCACCTATTTAGGGCAAAGTTCCAGGCCCATAATTAATTTGTAATAGTCAAATCCCAATCCTGTTGGAAAACTAGAGGACCGTCAGTTTTATCGCTAGAAGAGGAGTGAGTGACTCTTGACGGGTGAGGAAGCTGAGACTAACTTGCCTAGGATGACCCCGTGGCTGGTGGCAGAGCCAGGAGTCTCCTCTGGCTCCATCCTGACTCCAGCCTGCCCACTCACGTCAGGTTCTCCTCGGCTCCGTTGGGTTAACTGTGATGTGGTAACATGGACTCATCTTGTACTCAAGTGTGAGGCCAGCATGGACACAGAACAGATCGCAAACCTGCCCGGTCTCTGGGTCCAGGCATCGTTATGAAGAAATCTCCAGCACTGCCCGATGGACGTGGTGTCTGCCAGGAAGCCAGCCTCCCAGGCGGGGGCCAGGTCTCTTTCCTCAAGGATCAAGTACCCTCACTGTCAAATGCAGTCAAAATATCAGTCAATTCCCATTTCCTCCTCCTAACGTCTTTGTGACTTAGCATACCATGTACTCCAGAGACAGAAATCTTTTCCATGATAACCAAACCTCCCACTCCACCAGCACTTTCTCTAGGGCCTGTTTAGTTGGCATTGATGGAATTGGGTACCTTGGGGGTATCTGCAAATCTAGGAAATGTCATGCCCACCACCATCACCATCCATGGCTGGTCCCCAGCTGCTATGTTTCTGCTGGTCTCCCTGCACCCCTGGGACCAGGGCTGGCACAGGGCTGACTGGCTCCCCACCCCTTCCCAGACCTCACTGTTCATTTCTCTCTCTCATTCCATGAGATACTCCTGAAGCTCCCCATGAATTCTCTCTTTCTTATGTGACCTCGTTTCCTGAATTTTCTCTTTCTTGCTACCAAAAGGGCCTAACAAATACAATCTCTGATCCTCTGCCTTTTTGCAGCCTAAGCCACCCAACACACCAAAGGACAGCATTTCACGTCATTTTTACAGCTTTACGGAGCTGCACGGAACAGAGAGGTGAACATTTTCCCACGACTGCAGTGAAAGACCACAGTTTTAACCCCAGCAACCAAAATGGTGATGACATTTTAAGATCTCAGAGTCTCTTTCATTTGGGGAATATGAATTAGTGTTTCTAGAGTTAAAACCCACCTTGACAATATGGGGATAAGAGTAAACCCACTAGTTTTATGCTTGCAGCTACACTAGAAGCAGAAAGCACATCAAATGTGGCACAGCTGATGGTGGCAGGCAGCACTCCCGCTCCTGCTGTCAATAGTCCGTGTGACCCTGAGCTAATTACTCCCCCACCTGACCCCCCTCACAGGGCAAATGCATTCAGCAGGGCAACAGTCATTTACTGCTTGCCTAGAACACGTTAGATGCCACCGGGGCAGGGAGGAGGGGATGTGAATCATGGAGGACCCACCACAATTTCAAACACATGTGAGATCTGACAAGCAATGCTAATAGGTCCTGAACAGACCCAGAGACTAGAAGGACCCCCTCCTGCCAAAACCCCTGTCCTTACAGGATTTCAATGTACAAACCCAGATGCAGAGCCTGCAAGAGATGCAGAATCCTCTCCAAGTCACTTTAACATCTCTAAGAGTCTGGAGCTTATTCAACAAGAAAAATATGGAAAGAACACAGAATCCCTTCTGCGGAAACCATCTGTGAAGTTAGAGACTTTGACACTTGATATGAGGAGGCGAAGGTCTGACGGGTGGCATTAAAGCCAGATGAGTGGGGATGAAGAGGAGAACCAGAAATGCAAACTCGGGCAGTGGCAGAGTCAAAGGGACCCAGAGCTGAGTAATGTGCATCTTTGATGTAAGGGCTGTGGTCAGAGGGACCATTCTCTTGATAAGTAGTGGCACCCATGTTACAGCGAATGTAAACATGGCTGGGAAAACCCAAGTCCTGAGCCTTGGCCCAAATCCCTCTAGTGGAGCCTTGAGATGGAAACTCCAATTTGCTTGGTCTGGTGAAATTGGTGGATGCATGTCTCTAAAGATGGAAGGTTAGAATTAAGAGCAGAGAAATGAGGGAGTAAATCAAACCTGTAAATTAACCACACTAATTTCAGCGAGCAATCAGCATGTGTTTCATCTTTAAAAGGTTTGAATATTTCAGAAATTTTAACAAATCCAACAGATTAGCCTGGTGATTATAAAAGATATAATTGGGTATTTGATTTTAGAATCTGGATACAAGTTGAAAGGTATAAAATGATTTGTCTAAGGTTGTACATTGGTTGAACATGCATTGTAAATTTAATTCATCAGAGTTACAAAAATGTTATAAGTGCTTGGAAAGGCTTTGCTTGTTAGAGGCACTGGGAATACTTCAGAAGAAAAGCAAATATATTAGATGTGTAAATGCAGTTTAAAACATTTAGGGGATATAATTAGTAGGCAATAAAACTAGATTAGTGGAATAATAACATTTA
Source organism: Tapirus indicus (assembly GCA_031878705.1). Taxonomy (NCBI): domain Eukaryota; kingdom Metazoa; phylum Chordata; class Mammalia; order Perissodactyla; family Tapiridae; genus Tapirus; species Tapirus indicus. Next base: position 76,397,320 of record CM062923.1, on the reverse strand, counting down.
TAAGTTGAACTCGAAAGCTTAAGGAAACTAGATTTTGAAAGTTTAACTTTCATAATTCTAACATTCTTTTTTTGGTGAGGAAGATTCACCCTGAGCTAACATCTGTGCCCATCTTCCTCTATTTTGTGTGGGTCACCTCCACAGCACGGCTGAGGACCAGTGTAGGTCTGAGCCCAGGATCAAAACCCATGAACCTGGGCTGTCAAAGTTAAGCACCCCAGACTCCACCACTACACCACAGGGCCAGCCCTTCTAACATTCATTTTTAAACTCCAACCAATTGTACTTGATCCCTTCTAAGCACACTTGCCGCCCCCCGGGACACCACCCTGACTCACACTGACAACACCTGGTGGGTGAGAGATTTTGTAAATAAGGGGGCGGGGGGTAAAAATAAAAAAACAGAAGAGTGGGGAGTGAAGGTGCTTTCTAGGCAAGGGGAGTGCAAGAGTGAAGGGAGTGAGTCCAGAAAGCGGGATGGGGGACACAGAGCAGATTCTTTCCATGAACGTCAGTGGCTTCGGTTGGCTAAGGCTTAGTTCAGTCAGACTGAACTGAAATGACTTCGCCTGAGGAGGAGCAAGACAGAGGAACACGACGGAATTAGACTGCAGGACCTGGACCATCAGATTAGGGATTTATTTCAGATTTAGGACACTTAGAGCTGGTTGGTCGTTAGCAAGTCTCTTACCTGGTGAGCAGCAGGCAGCCTGTGCAGGCTGCTGAAGGGAGGAGAGTTGTAAGAAAACACACCTGGCCTTGATGGGGAGGGTGGACTGGAGCTGTGGAGGATGCTGGAGGCAGGGCAGCGCTGGTGGGGGAAGCAGGAAGGAGATCACCAGAGTTGGAGAGAGAAGAGGGGAAGATCACCGCAAGGTTGTCACCCAGGCATCTGAGAAATGATGATGGAATGAAATAGGAACAGGAGAGGCAGGAGGAGATGCCCTCCAGGGAAGGAGGAGATCAGCGTTTGGCATGTGTAGTGGCAGGGCCAGGGAGATGCTGAAGAGAAGATGCCCCACAGGCAGACATGGGGTGTGCAGGGCAAGTACGGTGGGGGTAGCTAGAGATCCCGATCTGGGATTGGGACGGGAGCGACCCCTGCATGATGGCCAAAGCTGCAAGGGGGCTGAGGAGGAATCTTCCACCAGGAGACATGGAGGGAAGACGGGAAGAACGGACTCCATGGAAATCATCTCCCACCCACCACTTACTGAACACACAGGAGCAACCTCTGTGCCTGTGTCTCCAGCCAACATGGCAACTCTGCAAAGTGGGTGATTTTGCCCCATTGTATAGATAAAGCAACTGAAGCCTAAGAAACTACGATCCTTGCCCAAAGTCAGACTCTCAGGTGGCAGAACTGGGTGAAGACCTATGTCTGTGGGACTCCACAGCTGGGTTCTTCCTTCGAGGGCCCGTGTCTCCAGGCAAAAGGCCGGATCCCTCCCAGCCCCTGACTGATGTTTGCACTCAGAACAAATGAGGTTGAGCTAGGGTTTGGTTGCTAGATTACTTTTAGTTTCACAGGAACTTGGTACATCTGCATTTTAGGAAAAAAAACAAAACAATTTTCATGTTCCAGTAATGTTATGAAATCCAGGGAAGTATAAACAGTGCAAAGCTGGCTGGAGCCCTGGGTCAGTTCTTCAAAGGCTTAGCAACTCCTCTGCAACCCAGAGAACCAGGCCCGAGATAACTCAGATGCTGGGCACCCGGGCTGAGGCCTGATGCGAGACTTGGCCCCGTGCCCCACAGCCCTGAGCCTGGTCTCATTAGACAGCAGGCCACAGAGCTGCTTCTGTGCAGCTAACTTCTTTCTCACTTGCTTGCTTTTTTTTCCTTTAATTAAAATCAATACAACAGTGACGAAAAAAGCAGGTTTTGCAAAGCACAGGAAGTCCCTGGCATCTTTGTTTCTCCTCCCACATCTGCCAAAATGCAAATAAATTTCCCTAGGGCCTCAATTCGCTCTCCATAAATAAACATATGAAGTCAGTCAGTCAAACTTCCACATAGGAAGTGTTAGACATCTTAGAGGAAATTTGCTTGTTAAACCGTTGAAGAAGCATGTGAGTTGTGGCAGAGAAGGCATTTGTCAACCAAAATGTAGTACCCCCTTCACACTCTGGAGTTGTGGCCAGAACCTTGAGGCCTTGCCGGCTTCAGTCTGCTGTGGCTGTGGGTCCAGTTCTCGCAGATGGGAGGGGATGGGAAGTGATGTGGGTCTCATCCAGGCCAAGGCTTTTGAGAAGCAGGTGGGGTTTCTCTACTCTCTTCTGCTGCGGGATGCAGCAGATCCAGATCTACCATTCCAAGGGCCGGAATGGTAAACAGCTGTGAAATGGAAGGAGCTGGGGTGGCTCTCGGCATCGCTAAGGAAAGGAGAGGGCTGACAGCCAGGAGCGACATGGCTGGATTTTTCCCGAGCATTAAGCCACTAGCATGCTGGCGTTTATTTGCAGAGCTGCTGGCATTACTCTATCTGATGGACCTGTGTGTCTATAAATGTATTTATACACATGTGTGGTGTGTGTGTTGTTTTAAGAAACTCGGAGATACCCACGCAGGCTTTTATTAACTGCATTTGCATCACAGGAGGGTTCCTCATTGTACAAATGATTCGCTGCAGGGTAGCCCTCCCCAGTGCAATTAAAATGTTATTCTGCTTACAAAAAAATGATTTCCATACAGTTTGAGAACACACTGACCGTATCATTATGTGTGCACTGATTCTCACAGAAGATGGGGGAGGCCCTGGCTAACCCTGGAGTCTCCGAAGGCCTCTCCCTGTCCCCTGCTCCCAAGCTGATGAGGCCAGGTCCAATTTCCTCCACAACCACTCAGTGCTTCCCACAGCACAATCTGGTCTGAAATACGGCTGGATCCCGCCGAGGCCTTTTCTTATGGTGCCCCACAGCACGGACGACATTTCCATGAACAAGTCATAAAAACAGCAAACATGGATTTAGCTGCAATGGGGTCACTCCTTGTTGGTGAACAGGGAAGTCAAAGTTCCCAGGCTTTTCCTTCTAGAACATGAGACTGAGGGCCCAGTGAAGAAGGTTTGGGCGCAGGCCACATGGCCGCAGGGGGCTGGGGGCCCAGGCGTCGAGGCTGGGAGAGTGGGATTGAAGCCTAAGTGAGAAGTCAGAGATGGAGGCCGGTGCAGCTGCTGGGAATGAAGAGGGGGAGGAAAAGAGAGTCTAAGAAGGATCCTCGCAGTGAATCCACACTAAGATGACAAAGCAAATTTTATGAAAACCCAAGAGAATCAAGCTGGGACTGGCAGGAAGAAGGGAAATAGATCCTAAAAACTGCCTGGCTTTAAAATCCATGTTATTTATGTAAAAAGGCAAAGTGATATGGTAGGATTTTAAAATATTTTTTATCTAGATTTGGGGTGAAGGGTTGTTTGTTTATTTTTTATCAAACAAAAAAAAAAAATGGTTGCAAACGTAGGCTACTACTGGGATTGAAAGCAGGGGAAGCTCAGTCCCAAATATTCTGCCAAAATACCCTATTGGTCCCGATGAGAGACTGACAGGGACACCTTGTCCCAGAGAGAATCCCTCAGACAGCCGCGGACTCGGCCCCCGTACAGTCAGACCCCACAAGCTTCCAGTGCTCCTCCAGTTGCAGAAACCCATCCTGTCTGTAATTCTCCTTCTCTCAGGGAAGAGCTTGGAGATGTGGTGAGGAAGACGTCTGACCAGGGAGCCCCAGACCATAGATATGACGCCAAACAAACATTAGGAAGCCAAAAAAGTTTTTAAATACTCCACCCCCAACTATTTTAATTACAAAATCACCAAAACAAGGATCTGCAGACCCACAGAAATGGGCTCTCGAGACAGTGGAAGAGAGTGTCATCCGCATCGGTGGTCTAGAGCAGCGTTTCTCCGCTTCTCAAACACATGTAGGCATTCGGATCCCCCGAGGATCTTAGTAAATGCAGATCCTGAGTCTGTCGGGCTGAGGTGAAGCCCCAGATTCTGCATTTCTTACAAGCTGCCTGGGGATGCCATTGCTGCTGGCCCAAAGACTGCACTTTGAACCACAAGGATTTAGAGCAATTCAGGGGCTAAAGGATCTACAGATATTCTGATCTGAGACTTGGGATATGCAGAGAAATTTGGGCATCAACAGAGCTGTGCTCACGTCCCCAAGATTGTCAGGGTTTCAACACACACATGCTCGTGCTCACCCACATGAAGAAATCTGCTTAAAACCCGTGTTACAGATTTTTATTCATACCACACATCACATGGGTAATGCATTCAATCTGGAAGTTCGAACATTAATTCTTGAAGTTTCTTTTTGAGTCTCAGTTACAGGAGGACCTTTTAAAAGCAAACGTCTAAAATATATTCTGATATCCAGGCATATGCACCGCCCGAGTCTTTTAATATCACTAACCTCAGCAGATGGGTATTAGGGTTTTTAATTGATATTAACATGCGATATGGCACTCAAGTGCTCATAGCCTGAGACCCAAAAATGAGTGTGATTATCTCGTTCTTCATAAATCTGACAGCTGTTGACTGCCAGCAACGTGAAGTATACCAGACGCTATGGGGGAGGAGGAGATTCAAGGACACTGAGTCCTGGCCAGGTCCCCAGATGCCTTTCTCTAATCACTCAAGAGTTAACTAACACCTTGAATTACCTTGGTGGTAATTACAGGGAGGAGCTGTTCTCATTCTTCTCTGTCCTCCAATTGTATTATCTGATCTTTAGACTGAAAAGACTTCCAATGAAAATATGATTTATAAGTAGGGAAAGTTAACAGCGCCGTTTCTTGGAATATCTGCTTTGTTTAGAATTTAAATTATGCTGTGATTTTTCTATCAAACAGTTCATCCATGCTCTGAATGAAACCAAACAGAACACGTGGCCAAAGAGGAGCCCTTCCCAGAAAAAGGCAGGGAAGGAGCAGACACGAACTCATGCTGAGCTCAGGAATTGCAGCCCCCGTGGCCTATATGCATGGGGACACAGCGTGGTGCCCTGTTGGACCTACAGGGACTCAAATTCCCCAGTTACCATTTAAGAGCTTCCTGACTTCGGGCTAGTCATTTGACCTTGCTCAGCCTCAGTGTCCTCCGCATCATACCTACTTCACTGGGTCACCATCAAGATGGAATGAGATATCTTGTACAAAGGGCCACGGCGTTAAAAGCACCCCTTCATGGAGGTGGATGATGCTGCTGCCCATGAACCTTTCTGCCCTCAAAGAGCTTTCACCTGTTTGCAAATTGACACTCTCCTCTGAAGCCTGCCTTTCCAAAATAAGGGAAATGTCCCACCCTCCAGGTTCTTTGTGATTCTCATAACTTTCTTTTTCACCCAGGTTATATTGTACCATTGACATTGTATCAATGACATTTTATCCATTTTTTTCTTTTGTGGTGCTTTCGATGTCCTTGTTAAGAAATCTTTGCCTTTGCCAATTGTGAAGATCATCTCCTATGATTTCTTCTGAAAGTTGGCTTGTTTTACCTTTCACATTTAAATCTGCCATCCATCTGGAACTGACTTTTAGCAAAATTATTTTAAATATTAATTTGGTGTTTAAATATAATCTGAATACTAATTTGGTAGTATTTGTCATAATTTTTTTTCTTTTTTGTTTTTAAATGAAAAACTAGGAATTTAGAAAGTACTAATTTTCTGGGTGGAGAAAAAGTTATAAACTCTAAAATCACAACATTGTTCTATTTTAACTTGAGGATAGTCAAAATATCAGAAAACAAGTTTTCCATTTTGTGAGGCCAAATGAAAATCAATTTGCCATACTTAATTACCTACATAGAGAGGGAATGCTTGTATGAGGTGAACGAATCATGGTGATTACTTAAGACATTTAGACTGGTTTAAGGAAGGAGTCATTCATTCATTCAACATTTTATTGATATTTATATTATAAATATACATTTGCAATAAATATATTGATATAAAATATTTATACTTGTTAGCTATGTTATATTTATTATATTTATTTGCACATGTTTATATATTTATCCATATGTATTATATTAAATGCATTTATATTGACGTGCCTGTGAAGATATGTGACTTGCTTCGGTGAAACCAGGGAAATTCCAAAAGGTACTCGCCCTAACCACCGAACGAAGCCACTCAAAGGCAGGTTAAATGATGCCATTCGTGAGCAATATCAAACTTTACTCTTTGCCTCTGAGCATTGTCAATTATTTCAGATCAGTGTCTTTTAGGTCACAGATGCGGCTCCATGTGCACCAGAAGAGAAGTGTGATCTTCGTCTAGTGTGAAAGACCCCGGCATTTATGGTGCAGCTGCCACAGTTAGCATCCTGAGTCAGAACGGGAGCATCACAGAGATTGCTGGAGATCGACATGGTAGAGCACGATTCCTCCCTTGGGGAACTGACTTCACACACTGGCTTTTCATGTGGCCAAGCCACTAAGCAGGGAGAGCAGTTTATTTCCCCTTCTTCCGAATGTGAAAATAAGTGAATTTGGGAAGTAATCTGATAGTCTGAGGTGAAAAGCAAAATTCTATGCTGTTCTATTTATGGCACCACAAATCACTTTTTGTTCCAAGCTGTAAATGCTGTCATCGGTGATCCTGGCAGGTTCACTTTAAAGCAAAAAGAATACCCTGCCTGAGGGAAGGGTCAGGCTAAGGGATTCAGGGTTCCCCTGTTATAAAGACCTGGGCCTGGCGAGAGGCAGGCATCAGTGAACCCAGTGCTGTTTCCAGCTGAATCTGAATCCTGCCCTGCTTGAAACAAACAGAGCTGTCAGGCTAGTCTGAAATTTTTTAAGTTTGTCTTTATTACTGCCCAGACAAAAGACTAACGATATGTCCATGTGGCCTGTGGACATCTGAGAGGACCCATATTTCCCCCCAAATCACTTTAAGCAAAACTGCTGGGTAAGATCATGACCCGAAATGCTGTCCCACACATTGGTCTTGAACGTGATGATTTTTAAATTGGCAAACTTTTTTCAGAGCCAGAATTACTAATGACTGTGTCAAGTGCACAAGAATGTCAGCATGGTACATGCAGGCTGTGTGACTGAGGGCAAAGTCATGCCCATGTGGGGGCTACAAGCTCTGTTGAGCTCTACCGTCCACGCTCATGTTGAAAACATCTACTCAATACCCAGCTTTTGCTTAATTCTAATGGATTCTAGGCCTCTCTGCCTCATAATAATTTCCTTGTGTGATCTGCTTCTTTTAACTCCAGGTTAGGAGTAATAAAACTGAGAGCTCAGCTCACGGGAGGGTGCTCCCCTTCTGAGCACAGCTGTCACAGCTGTCCTCACCTACTTGCCAATCATAAGTCAGAAAGGGAGGAGACTAGGTCCACGGTCCCCTTTTACATAGCATTTCAGGTTCCTAATATCAGTGTTCTTTGCTGACTTTTAGCGGGTGGGGTCTAATCCACAGCCAACCACACCAGTGGGGTCAACCCCTGGGAGCAGCCTCTCTTGTTCTTGGTGAATTTCTTGATGAAACAAAGTAGAGGCTGGAATGAAATCTGCCAAATCCACTTGCTCCTGACCTTGGTGTCTCTGCCCTGCAGACCTTTCATAGGCTCCAGGGTCTCACTCCTCATCAAAGAAGAGAGCATCCCTTTCTCCTCTGTGATGGGACCCTTAACAGCAGAAAATGCCCCAGTTAAAATGCTAGGAGTGTTAAAATTTTAAAACTGCATTAGTGAATTCAGCACCCAAGTCCCTTTCTGTCCAGCTTGAGGAGGAAATGGTTAATTCCCAATGTTATTCCATGGGCTGCCCAGTTCAAAACTGCATCCTAGGCTTTGATTCAAGGAGGCGGTATGAACAGTGTACAGCAAAGAATATGGAAATAGCCATAATGACTGATGCGGTGGCCCCAAATCTTCCAACTATAATAGAAAATTGGATTTGATTTTTTTGATGGGGAGGGGGAGCAACACCTTGGAAATGAGAAAATGGAAGAGTTGGGTGCAATATTTCCAGTTTTCACCTTCACGGCTTCAGCAATACAAAATGGCATGAACGCAGGTCACCACACAGTGCCTGCGCAGGGAACGCTAGTACTGTCGGCCCTCGATATCCACGGGTTCCGCATCCACGGTTGGTTGAATCTGTGGATGAGGAACTCGTGGATACGAAACCCGCAGATACCAAGGGCCTATTGTAGGGACTTGAGCACCTGCAGATTTTGGTATCCGCCAGGTGTCCTGGAACTGATCCCCTGTGGATACCGAGGGACGGCTGTACTCATTTACTGAGTGTGAAAGCACGTAAAGGACAGTCACATTTCACGGCCACTTTACTTCTCATGGCCAGGCTACCTGGAGGCTGAGCAGCCAGCTGGCTGCCTTGTTCATCCCTCTGGCCTTTTGCTAAGTCACAACCTACTTCAACATGGGGAACGAAGGGAGAAACATCAGCAGACCGTTTTCCAACCGTCAATCATCTGACATATAATTGTGGTTGTGCTGATTTTATTGCTCTTGGCAAAATCTTGTCCTTCCTGCAGTGCAGCCGAAATACTAGGTTGTATCAATTGCCATTGAAAACACAACCCATTATATGTCAGGCACAAAGGAAATAAAAATCGCTGACACGCTGTTTTGCAAGGACAAATTAATTTGCCCCAGAAATGGCGTGTTTGCCGCCGATCTCATTAAAAGTACCGTGAGATTATCGGGAAAAATTAATACAAGCTGTTGGTTATCAGCTACATCATTTCAGCTCACAGAGGCGAGTCCTGGTTGTCAGTTTGCTGCTGGGGGCAAGGACAAGGCGTTAACAAAGAAAGTCACATTCAATTAGAAACCATCACCAGGGTTGGCATTTGCGGTTACTCTGCACGGATCAGCGTGAAGAACCACCACACTGCTGCTTTTTGGTTTGAACTTGACAGCAAGGGCACTTTGGGCAGCAAGGGGAATCGAGTCCTTTCTCTTAACATGCTGAGGAGAAGAAATAGCTGTTTGCCTGGAAAGCTTGGAAACTGAGGCTCCGGGGTCCTGAGCACGCTCAGGAGATACAGAATTGAATAATTACTTTTCAAGTGCCTCGCCGAAGACAGGGCTGGTTGAATCTGCAAGGTGCCAGTGATGCCTCCCAGCTGTCCCTGTGCTCAGGTCCTCTCAGAACCCCTCAGGTGACTGGCCTGTGATCTCCGCGCATGGCTTGTGGGTGGTACAGACCCTGTGCAGGCACTAATCTAATGCCTAGGATGCTCATTGACAACTGCCAAACCGATGGCCCTCATGTATCTTCTGAAACATCCATTTAACAAACTTATTGAGCAATAGCTGTGCACTCAGCACCATGTGATTCAGCCTTGGCTAGAGTTGGCCTATTGGCTTGTCACTCCTGCTAGGGCTTCATATCCTTGGGGTGGAGGGGAGATATACTTTGTCATATCATATCCCCCAAGGCATTTTTCACACAACTTTGCTATAGTAAATGTCCGAAAAAAAAAAAAAAAGTGTTGTTGAAATGACTTGACCGTGGAATTTGCTTCTTTATCCTTTCTGGGCTTGAATCCCAGGATCCACAGCCAGGATTGATGCTCTCAATACTGCAGCAGTCCTTGCTCTATGCTGAGAGGCGGTGGGAACGTCCCGGGCCTGGGGATGGACAGCAAGGAGCCAGTCACCAAACTGGCCTGAGATGTGCATCTAAAAAGGCCTAGAAACAAATGGATCTCCAGCCTCCTGTGCCGCCAGCCAGTGCTCCCTTCCCAGCCCTGGAGCCCCGCTCATCCCTTGCCGGTTTCTCTTGGGGCACGGTCTGGTTTTGGCTGTGGCCTTCACCCTGGCACTGACTCATGTATCCCAGAGGAACCCAAGCCCCCTCCCCTGAAAATGTGTCTGTGAGTGGCAGATAACCAGGCTGACAGAGGTTTCACTCCTCGGGTCAGGGGCCCCATCACCACAGCGGGAAACTGTGAGGGTGAAGGGGCTCGATCCGCTTCCTCCTTATCTGAGCTCGTCTCTGGGGCACCTGGGCCTCTTCTGAAGGCGGCACCCTACTTCCAGTTCACACTTGGTCCCACCCAATGGCAGGAGCGGGTCCTTCGTGCTCAGCTCTGCCAGCCCTGGCACTTCCCTCAGAGCTCTCAGGTGTGTGAGTCAGTCAGCAGGTGACATGGGAACCAGGAGGGCCAACCAGTGACACTTCCAGCAGTCACGTCCAGTTTCTCACAACGGTCCGAGAAGAAACCAGAACAACTCCCTTGGGCTGAAAGGAATTGGAGATGATCCAGTAACACGATCTTCTGATCCTGCCTCCGGTCTGGGCCTCAGGAGACCAAGCCTCCCACCAGAGACTTATGCAGTCAAGGACAGAGCCACTGAAAACAACTCCATTTACAGGTCTGTTCAGGTGGCCTCCGTGACCAGAAGTTTCCATAAGCTCTTCGGGGTCTTTTGTGGATGTGCACTGGGATGACTTTGTCAAAGCCCTACTTGCAGAGGGAGAGGAAACCCTGTCCAGGGCCTCCATCTCAAAGATACGTACTTTGGAAAGCTGGCGGGCCTGGAGCGGGTGGAGAGTCTACACCCCTTGGTGTAGGGATGGAGCAGAGTCACAGAACAGTGCCTGTCCCTGAGTGTCCTTCAAAAGCAGGTGATAAAACAAACATGATCACTTGGGACAGAGACCCAGTGTGGCATCACACTGTAGAAGTCCCTGGAAGGGGCCGGTGGGCACAGTGCAGAGTGGGACTCTGTTTGATTGGCTTCTAAGGGGCAAGCTAGACAATTTTTACATTAATTAGATAGAATGAGAGACCTAGATACCTCTGGTTGAAAGAAACACGTTAATAGCTAATACAGTGGAGAACATCTTTTCTTCATCTTAGAGAAAGTGTCCCCCTGGGACAGGGGACCAGGCTGGGCCAGAGCTGCTTTCCTTTGAACACAAGTGAGTGGTGTCTAAACTTCTGTGAGGCTGGACCTCAAACGCTCTCTGATTGTGATTCATCAAGCAGCACTTCACATATTGGTTCCAATTTTGCTTTTCTCTTCACTCAACATCCTCCGACAAGCTCTCTAAACCTCATTCTGGTTTAAAATCTGAGAAAGCTGAGATGGTGAACATCCATTATTATGGAAGTTACCCTCCCCCCCCACCCGACTCAGCCTTCCCTTCCAAGGCTTCTCCCTGGAGATGGAGTAACTTTGACCAAGGCTGTGGGCCGAGGAACTATGCAGTGTTGTGGTCACAGCTCCAGGGGTATGCTGTTTTTTATCTCAGCATACCCATTTTAGGCTTGTGTGGTATTAAACTTTTCTGCCAGTAAGTAGAAAAGGCAATTTTTGTAAAAACTGAGAAACAACTTGCAGGCGAGAGCAGATATTTCAGAAATGACTCAGAATCGTGTTTTGCTAGAAGAATGCTAATGAAACACGGGGCACGTATTCATGAAACTGATAACACGCCCTCAGAAAGAATGACTCTTATTAGACAACTGAACTTGAGCAAAACATTCATGTCATTGATTATAATAGATTGACTCCTACTCCAGCAGCAGACATTAGCTTTAATGTAGCTACAGAAGGGAAGATTATTCTTTGGGGAATGAGAGAGCATATCTTTCTGATCGTCTGAAATTGACTGTGAACCTTGGTGAAGAAGCTTCTCAGAAATATCTGACCCAGTAAGCTAAGAGCCACCTCCCCAGTGTATCACCTTCCACACCCGTGACCTTAAATCCAGGGACCCACATAAAGTCAGCTTTTACAACATCCCCAAGACCCTTGGAGAATGGTGCGCTATCATCCTAGAGCCAGTTGCCCATGAAAAGTCAAACTAGCCATTAAGCTTGAGCATGACAACCACGAACTTCCTAATTTCTGATTGTATAAATTAATCAAGTCATAGCATATTTGTGATTCATGTCACCTATCTAGGGCATTTCTGGAGACAGCTAACTCCTGCTTGGGAAGCAGTCGGCTAACACTACGTGGATGTCAGATGCACCTCATGTTTTGGCAGCTCTTTGTTCATTCTTTCAAAGAGATGATGTTGGCACTCACTTGCTGCTCTATTTGACAGTGGCTCTGTTTTCAGCCCTGCCTTCATTGCTCTCGAGGATTTTCTGCAGCCATGAATGGGGATGGTTCATAGGGAAGAGCGTGAGATGGACAAAAATCTGGAAAGAAGACAGGTGCATTCACGAAGCCATGCCCAGAACTCTGGGTCAGAGGGCGACTCACTCCTCCTAGAATCCAGAGGCCTGAAGTCAAGGAAGCTCATCCTCACCCAGCGCCTTTTATTTCTCCAGGAGCAGCTTCTGAAGGGTCCGAGTCGGACTCCAAAGCAGGCTTTAAACAGCAGAAAGAGTCATTTAAAACCAAGGTAATAAGAGGGGTGTGAATGCTGGGGGTTTCTTATTCAAACCTCATGAATTGGATTTGATCTTTCTTACAATCATTCCTTAAAATCATAATCATTAGGATTATGTTTAATAAAAACAAGAGTTCTTATATGTCAGAGATGCATATCTGAAATATTTACAGGTAAGATGATACAATGTTTGGGATTTGCTTAAAAAAAATCCAGAGTGGTGAGATGGGGTTATAGATGAAACAAAATTGACAATAAGTGGATAATGGTGGAAGTCCAGTGACAGATACACCGGGGTTCATTATAATCTTCTCTCTATTTTTGTATGTGTTTGGGATTTTCTATGATGTAAGTTAAAAATTAAATATTTTAAGAGGCAATGAATGTCTTTCTTGGAGACAATTATCTAGTCTGAGACTTAGTTTCCTTTAACTCTTTAAATTTGTTTGTCTAAATCTAAACCACGTGGGTTTTGTCTTGCAAAAAAGAAACCACAGTTATAGCTCTCTCTCCTCTCCCCTCCTCTCCTCTCTTCTCGACTGACTTGCTTTCTTCTCAGGGATTCCTAGTGACGAGCACACAGCACAATGCCCCACGTTCAGCAGACACACTCCAGAAATACTGTGACTCTGTCCTCACCACCCAGAGCACTGCTCACGGAGCACCGGGCTAATGGTTCTGAGGAAACTCTGCCACATGGAGCAGCCAGGCCTCGATCTTTGAAAACACCCTTGAAAGAAACAATCACAGAGCTTGACTACTGACAATCTACAAAATATTTTCAAATTCTTGAATGAGAAAAAAAAAAAATGGTGCCACTGAGAGACACAGAAGGAACTCACCTATCTCTGCCCACACAGATTGTCCCTCCTTCCTTGAGGGCAGGACCGGCTGGGGCTGGAGTGTGAGCAGAATTGAGCTGAACTCCTCCCCTTGCACAGACCTGGCCGGGCTGTCTGTGGGACCATCGCAACCCCACTGAATCCTTTCCATAGTCAAAACGTGGTTCCCTAACACGAACGGGCAGAGCTGAAAGGAATCTGTTAACTGAATGAAGAAAACTAAAAACAGCCAAAACATTCCTGAAGGATCAAACTCTCCATAAAGAAGCTGATGGCATTTGCCTGGGACAGGCATGGGTGTCACTTTAAAACGTTTGTTTGTTCCAATTATAATAGCCTTGTAGGTAGACAGGAAACTGCTAAAAGCCAGAAAGAATGTCTGCTGGGTCAGTGCAGCGGGAGCGGGGAGGGTGGCTGGACACAAAGCAAGGGAGGAAGGTTAAAGACGGGCTGCTGTGAAAGTGAACTTGGCCTGAGGCCATGCAGAAAAAGCCGGCCAGGGCCCCCACTTGTGGAGTGCTTATTCGCTGTGCACAACTGCTCTGTTCCGAAAAACTTGTGAAGTCCACTTTGTGAGACAATTCTATTTTGAATGCCTGAATGGGATTTTACTTAAAGGAAGTCTGTTGAGAGTTATCTGAGAGAATTTCTGGGGTTATCTGTGTGACCCCAGGCAAGTTTCCTAACTTCTCTATGCATCAGTTTCCCACGTATAAAACAGGAACAATAATAGCGCCTACTTCATCGGGTTGTTGTAAGGATTAACACATTTGAAGGGCTGAGAACAGTGCCTGGGATCTAGTTAGTGCTCAACAAAGCATAACTACATTGCCATTTGGAATTTCAAATGTTCAGTATATGGAGTTTTCAAATACGAAGAAAATTTACTAAGTTCTACGGTTCACTTCCAAGAGTATAAATGAAATCCACACAAGCACACATGTAACATAATGTGCATTTGCTACATGTGATAACCCAATGGCCACCTTTATGGGGATACTCCCTGTGTCTGCCCCCCGGGGTCGCACATGAGCACAGGATCTCACTCCTCCGCCCCTGATTGCTTCGTTCTGCCTCCCAAGTAAATTCTCTGACTCCAGTCCATCTTCTACACCACCGCCAAATAATCTCCTAAAAGATTAGCTCTGTGTCACCATCTGCTCCGATACCCTCAATGACTCCCCTTTGTCTACCGAAAACCCAAGCTCTCCAGTGCAGTCGAGGTATTCCAGGATCTGACCCAAACTCAGAATTTACATCTTCTGAAAGCCCCTATCCCAGTCGCCTTCATGTCTAGTTGATCGACAAGGCTTTCTCTGAATCTCCACTTGCCTTCTCTTTTGAAGCCTCCGCTAAAATCCCCATTAGTCCTCTGTATCCTGCTCAAAAGGAGGAGGCCCGGCCAGCTCACTCAGCCCAACAGAAGGCACATCTTCCTTCCCCTGTCCCCTCACCCTCAGTGCGTGCTCTCCTAGGTGGGTCTCCTAGTCCATGTATGTTGGGCCTCTTTGGGGGTACAGTTATTATCCCCCATTAGACGTGTTGGTCCCTTGAGGGTGAGTGTCGTGTCTCATTTATCTGTTCTCACCACCGAACTATCATGATGCTTTGCACATGTTAGATGCTCTGAGGACATACTTGGAAAGAGGTAATGAATGAATGGGCAACACACACACAAGACTTCATCCACGGACACTGTTTGCTGTGGAAAATTTAGCTGTTACTGGACTTTGGGTCTGGGAAGGAAACAGTCTTGTCCTGTTCAGTTCTCTTTGAATCCTTCTGACCGCATCAAGGAGAAACAGTGGCGGCTTTAACCGCTCCAAATTCCCGTTGATCTTCCTTTTCCGCAGACAGAACAAGCCTGAGACTCAGCCTCCTGTGGGCAAGGGAATCGAGAACATCGTTTTGTTTCCGTGTGATCTTTTTCTATCCGTATAAGGTCGATCATGTGCTTCAATCTAATATTGTCCATTGATGGCAAGTGATGCTGAGTTTTCATTTCTGATAGCAATGTGAAGTATGCACTCTAAATAAGCTTATTTAAGCACAACGACTGAGTCGTCATAAAGAAAACCAGCGAGTGAGCAGTACGCCAGCGGTGCATGGATAAGGTTACGCCATGTTTCAGAGATACGGTTCACGCCCTTTCAGCCTTATCGAGCTGACAGTGCAACCATTTCTCCTCCACGTGTCTGTGTCCTTGCCTTGCCTGGTACCACCCCGCCTGCTCTCCGGAGCAACTGCCAATAGTATCAACAAGGGGTGCCTAGGCCTGTCTCTCCCTGCTCCTGGAGCTCTCCAAGTCTGGAGCCACCACATCTTCTCAGGACTCAGCATGACGTCCGCCTCCTAAGGTGACATCGCCCACTAGAAAACAGCTGCCCAAATGCTAACCTTGCAGGTCAGATTTTACACGTGTAACTAATAATGGCCATCTCTGCCAACTCCTTATTAAAGAGTTACCTAAACACAGCGCCTTATTCAGAGTGGGTGCCTGGTAAATATTTCTGGATGAATAAAATGCTATTTTATTTCTAAGTGACACAGGCATTTCCCTAAGATCTTTCCTTTCAAATTCCAGGTTAGCTTACAAAAGCTAAGAGTCTCTCTCCTGACTTTGGAGTGATCCAGTGAGCACTTTAGAACAGGTCATTTCAGGTTTTCTGCTGGCCTGGCCCAGGCTATGCTAGCCCACCGGCCATCTTTGTGCCAAGTGGGAATGCAGCATCCCCGCCTCCAGGAGCAGAAGGCCCATTCTAGGGTGCATGGAAGGTAAGGTGAACAAGAGCTGAGTGTGGCCCCGTGTGCCCTCCTCTGGCACCTTTATGCACACTGGCCCATGAGACAGTCTGACCTGAAAAGGACCTCTCCTTATCAAAGCAACACATTTCCCTTCTGGCAGGTCTCATTTCCACCCAAATCAAGGTTGTGTATGGAACCCCATTTTCTGCCAAGGGCCAGAGAGAATCTATCAGCAGCCTAGTGTCCTGTCACCAGGCCCCAGCCCCAGTCTCCAGTGCTGTCAGAGCTCACAGGTGGCTCATTCTCCAGGCCGGCTCGCTGACGCAGCCAAGACTGTGTTTAACCAGCTGAGCACTCCTTAGGGAGCTGTGGGTGCCCTGCACCCTTTCTCTTTCCTTTTTCTTTTTTTATGACTAATTGATTTTTTTTCACTCTAAATGGTTTTGTATTAATAGACTTTTTCTGAGCAGGTTTTGGTTTATAGAAAAGTTAAGCGGAAGTACAAAGTTTCTATGTACTCCCTCCCCCACCCCAGTCTCCCCAGTTATGAGCATCTTGCTTTAGTGTGGTACATTTGTTACAATAGCTGTATTATTATTGTTGTTGTTGTTGTCGTCATTATTAACTAAAGTCCATAGTTTACATTAGGGCTCACTCTTTGTGTTGTACATTCCACAGATCTGACAAGTGTATAATGACATGTGTCCATCATTACAGTATCATATAGAATGGTTTCACTGCCCTAAACGTCCTCTGTGTTTCTTTCCTTTTTCATTAATTCTGCTTCTCTAAAAGGCCCACAGACCTGCTTCATAGGTGGCCACATCCGAGGCCTGGTGGCCTTCTCTGCTCTCAGCTGTAGGTGTCCTTGCTTACACACGCGCTGTGTGGGCTGAAGTGGGGCCCTGGTGAGAGGAAGGCCATGAAAAGTGGCATTGTTGCTGAGAAACAGCAGCAGAGTGAGTGAATTCTATTTTTAAATCCTTGGTGGTGGTGAAAACATTCTTCGTCCAGCAGCTCTTGTGAACACCTCGCTGTTGTGGTCATCACTTGTGGGGTAGGACCAGGAAAAGGAGAAAGAGCAGCTCATCCACCTGTGTGGATGCAGCGTGAGCAAAGCCCTCGGCTCTCTCGTGGGACATGCCCCTGCGGTGCAGATTGCGCACCTCCTTCCGCTGCGTCCCAGCACCTTGGACAGGCTGGGCACACCGTGTGCCCAGCCCGAGAAGCAAAGATGTCCTCTTTCAGATCCCTTTTTTCCCCACACTACACCGTCCCCCCCAGAAGATCTGGAGTCTGCGTGGCCCAGCCTGTCCCCTATGGGGAGGGCATGCAAGTAGGGACAAATGCGGGGCCTGACCTGGACGGCGGCGACATGTGGGTCTCTGTTCCACGGGCTCTGCGTGCACAGAGCCTGGCGCCTACATGTCCGCCTCGGGAGCACAGGGAGGGCCTCTGGGGAGTGGTATGGGCAGGGCTTTGAGGGGCAGCCGAGTGGTGTCACCAGATGTGGAGGATGGGTGTAGGGAGGAACGCTGGCTGGTAAATTTGAACTTCTCTTGAAGCGTACAATTTGGTGGCAGTTAGTGTTCTCCATACTCAGTGTCTCTGCACAGAATCAAGCACTGGCTTTCCCCTCTCCTCAGACACTGTGTCCCCAGGCTACGGCCGCCTACTCCTGGAAATGAGGTGAAGGAGGCCCCCACGACCAGGACATGTCTGGTTTCCACCTCCTGGGGGCCCTACACACTCTGCAGGTCTGTCCACACCTCTCCAGATCACAGACCCAAATCAGTCTCCAAAGGAGGTCAGTTAGAAACACAAGCTTTTACCTACACAACCTAACTAAAAGGATTTGAGGAGCAGTGAAAACAGCCATCTCAACAGTCCCAGAGCATAAAAGATGAGCAGCCCACCTCCTCTGACCCACGTGTGGCCTGCCCAAGTCCTCCTAGTACAGCAGCCCCATGCAGTCACCAGGGCCGAGTGGACACGGGGAGCTGCAGGTGCATGCCCACCCTGAAGCCTGAGCTGGCCGGAGGGAAGCCACCATGAGCACCCCCACCCCCACTCTTAGAACTCTGAAGAGAGAATCCAAGAATTTTTCTCCAGCTCTAGTCTTGGCAGACTCCAGGGAAAATGGATGGAAAGAGGCCCAATACAAAATATGACATCAAATCCACCCACCTCTTGCATTCCTCTGTGAAGGTGGCTGCCAAGAAGGGAGGGTTGGGAGCCAGGCCTGGAGCCACATGGCAGGGTGGGAGTCCCAGGTCAGCTGCTTATTCACTGTGCAACTCCAGGCAGGCTAGTCCACCACTCAGGGCTGTATCTGTAAAAGGGGGGTGAAAATAATATGACCATGGACCACAGAGGTGTGCTGTAAGAAGAAATGAGTGACTGTGTATATAGCCCTTAGAACAGCCACAGGCGTGCAATAAGTGATCTAAAAAGAATAAAGGACTTGAAGGCACTCTTTTATTTGTTTTTGCCAGAAGATGAGATAGATCTCTCTCTGATTCATATGCAGTGACAAAAGCCACCTGAGTTCTCGGGGTTTGTATAATAAAGTCACTTATCTCAATTTCTGATTGATCCCCTTCCTCCCCTTGTTTCCTGTGGCTGCTAAACGTCCTCCATAGTTCCAGGACAGACACAAGCTCCCTTATCCTCCCCAAATTCCAAGGAAAGGAGTCATGCGTTGCAGAGCAGGAACATCAGGGAGAGGTAATCATCTCATTAGTTCTTGCCTTTGGCCATAAAGCCCTAAGTTTTACTTAAAAAGCATTAATAGTGAAGACAAGGTAGGAGGATGTTGTCAATTCTGTAGACACAATCCAGCAAATATTTTTAGCAATAATATTAAATATTAGTTTAATATTTAATTATATTTTTAAAATACAAAAATGTTTAAAACACAACACACATGTGTGGACGTAGAAATGGTAAGATGTATTTCAGAATGTGCAGTCTTTACTATTTAGAATTAATATCCTCAGTAAATACTTCTGTGCTTCTTCAGCATTGCCCACATCCATGCTACTCGTTTTGTTTTGTTTTGTTTTTGCTGAGGAAGATTGGCCCTGAGCTAACATCTCTCACCAATCTTCCTCTTTTTGTTTGAGGAAGATTGGCCCTGAGCTAACATCTGTAGCCAATCTTCCTCTATTTTGTATGTGGGATGCCACCACAGCATGGCTGAAGAGTGGTGTAAGTCTGCTCCTCAGATCGGAAACCAGACTGCCAAAGCAGAGCGTGCCAAACTTAACCACTAAGGCCATCAGGCTGGCCCCCCATGCTACCCTTTTTTTGCCCACTGATGAACACCTCAGAATTTGGAGAAATGGGTTCTGAGAAATCTCTAACACACATTTAAAAACCATGGAGAAATTAGTCTAAAAGCAGCAGCAGTAATAATAGCAAGAAACACCCATCTGTACCGGGGAGCATGTGTTAAGAGATGTGCAAAAAGAGTCCCATGTGCATGCCCGCTCACACACGTATACACACACACACACAAGCACATACCCAGTGTCAGGCTAAGCCCCACAGGCCTGAAGAAAACAATGTCACCTTTCACCATGATTTGGGAAGCCCAACTCTCAACTGAGATCTCATCTTGGCAGCAGAGAATGCTGTCTGGGCACATGCTCCCAAAGGCCAAAGAAAATTGAATTGTGTTTCTTTTAGCATTTGCCCAGAGGCAACCCCACTTCACTTTTCACAATAAACCAACTCTCGGAGAGCTCCTAGGGGACCCTATTTAATTTACTTCACTTTTGTTGGCTATGGAGAGTGGGCCTGCCACATCTGATGGCTTGAGCAGTTTCATCCGAGTCACCTGCCTTCCCTAACGCACAGCAGAGGGTGGAATGAGACCAGCAACCTGCTGGTCTGGACTGCAGCCACGCAGCCAGGCTGTAACATATACTCTGGCACCCAGCCCTGGTGGAACAGTGGTCTACAGAGGCAAAAATCTCAGATCTGTGCATTGCCCAAAGCATAGTGGCCTTTATCAAAGGTAAATATAGCTCCACCTTCTTATATTTAGAAAACTAGACCCCACAGTCTTGCTTTTCCTTGATTCTCTGGACCTGTTCTTCCAGATTATATTGGATTTTGCCACATAACCATAGCTGCTACTAGTCCTTTACGGACTTGTTATACCCCTTCAAGCATCTGGAAGGCAGCTCTCTGTCTACTCTCTCTGGGTTCCTACAGAGCCGTACCCACAGTAAGTCCCCAGGAAAGGCTGTGTGGAGACCAAGTGGGTGAATGAGCAGGGATTTGCAGGGTGAAGTCAGAGGCCGTTCTTGGAGAGCATGTTTAGTTACAGCGTCCTGGGCAGCGACGAAGCAGAGGAAGGCTGCTGAGGACAGGCAGATCCAGCTTTCATTAGTTCAGACGGGAGTTTGGGAAGGAGAACAAGATGCCTCATCCACAAAGACAGCCACCTCCATACACCAAGAGGAGAGTCACAGCCTGACTTGTTCCACACAACTGCAATCCTAGTCATAACCCAAAAGCCAGCCATGACCACAGGTAATCTGGAGACTACTTGGAAGATATTTGCACGTCAAAACGGACATTCTCAGAGGTCATGGCAAGACAGGTCTTCAACGTCAGGCTTCACTGAGAGAGGACACAGATTATTCTAGATTCCAAAAGCTCCCTTAGTCTATCAAGAACCAGATCTGGCCAGCTTAACCCTGGAGTTTGAAGAGAGGATGGAAGACTTCATCACGGAAGCCTCGCCCAGCAGGAAGGGGAGGTAGACACCCTTCTGGCCAAGAGGAGAGTTGCTGAGGGAGAGATGCAGGGAGAAGAAGGGGTGTATCCTGACCCCTCCTCGCAGAGGTGGGTTGTTGAAAGACCCAGCCTGGTGAGCAATGAAAAGATGAGATGAGAGAGTCTCTGAGAGAGGTAGGGGCTGAGCTAGTGTCTTGATAAGATCCCGCATGCTGGTGCACCCACACCAGCGAGGCCTGGGCGGTGGGGGTCTCTAGGTAAACCAGCCTGTCTCTCCCTCTGCTTCCATGTGGCCTGGAAAGACCCAGTGCTCCTATGTGCCCCCAGAGGGAAAATAGGTGTGGCTGTGAGGCAGCCTCCCACAAGGTCACCATCACAGAGCCTGGGGACAGATGATGGACCAGGCTGAGACTGAGAGGATCTGCAAGGCCAGGGAGATCTGAGCCTTAGAGGTCCTAAAGGACAGGAGGGCCAGCCAGACCCAGTTGAGCCCGGTACTGGATGTTTAAAGACAGGACCAGGCCAGCTCCAGCCCAACCGACACCCGCTGTGTCGGCTTCTCAAAGGTTGGATGAGTTCAGAGGCCTCACCACACACTACGAGAATCCATTAGCTTCTCCCTCTTCCAGTTGCCAACCTGGGACAAAGGAAGGGAAGAGACACCTTTGGAGAAGGAAATCTGAGTTTGATTTAACCATAATTTACCCAAAAGAAAGTGAGTTAAGCCAAAAGAGGCCAAGTTGCTTTCAGCTGGCAAGTTTAAGGCACTCCTCCATCCTGACTGTCATCGGCGTGAGAGCACTATAGAGAATTTTAAAAATGAAATAAATTACCTCTTTCTGCACATCTGAGTTGCAGTATTAATTTTTCCTCTGCTAACAGTGTGTACAATATGGGAAGCCCAGCACACAGAAGGAGCTTAATTCATGCTGCTGCTTTAATAAATGTTCGTCATGGATGTGCTGGGAAGCTCCACTCATGGAAACACTGCCATTAGCAGGAATGTGTGCCAGAAAGGAGCATACATTGGTATGTGATTTGGAATCAAGGGAAAAGACACCTGATCCTGTAGCCCAGAGACTCAGATTTTCTGGGCCCAGTCCTGGCACTGAGCAGCTGTGGGATCGTGTTGAATCGATAACTATTATAGGATTCTGTTTCTTTCTTTCATATGAGGGAATTGGTCAAGACAATTCCTAAAATTCTTCCATTAATTAGTAATGACAATCATGTCAGGGCACAAGCATTTACTGAGTGCTTACTAGCTGCCAGCCATGGGGTTATTTGTTTTGCTTACATAACCCCAATTCGCCCTTAAAATAGTCTTATGAAGGAAATAAAACTGTTATCATCTGCATAAGTTATGATTGATTGTTTACATAGAAAATTCCTAAAATCTATAAACAAATTATTAGAAATAATAAAATTTAATGAAGATATAAAATCTATATACATCAAAGAACCAGGCAGTATAATTAGAGAGACACCGTTTATAATAGCTTGAGAGAATATCAATACCCTGAGAACAAATCTAGCAATAGATGTGCAAGATATCTAAAAGGAAAAGTATCAAACTTTATTAAGAGATAGTAAAGAATAAACCTAAATAAATGGAGAGATATATCATGTTTGTGGATAATATGATTAAATATTGTAATGTGATCTACACACTCAGTGTAATTTCTATCAAAGTCCCAATACATTTTTTAATAGAAGCTGAAAAGATGATTCTAAACTTATTTGAATGAGTAAAGGACCAAAAATAGCCAGCACATTTCTGTAAAAGAAGTGAAGGGAACTTCCCCTACCAGACATCTGGACTTTTATGAAGCTGGAGTAATTAAAACACTACAGTGTTGGTTCATGGACAGAAAAATTGACCATGGAATATAAATGAGATCCCAGAAAGAGACTCACACATATAAAAGATTTTGGTTTATCACAAAGGATAAAGGAAGTCAACGAGGAGAGGAGAGACTGATCAATAAATGGAGCTGGAAAAAATAGTTATCCATGTGAGAAAAAAAGAACTTGGCTATCTCCTTCAGACTATGTCTGGAGAATAATCCCAGATAGGTTAAGGAATTAAATGTCAAAAGCAAACTTTAAAATTCATAGTAGATCATACAGTGGCTATCTTTTATACCTTCCAGTAGCTAAAGATTTTCTTAGACAAGTACATAAAATTGACTGTAAAATGATAAATTTAACTATATCAAAATCAAGAACATTTTTGTTCTTGATTTTTGTTCACCAAGAGATACCTTTAAAAAGTGAAAAGGCAGGGTAGAAACTGGAAGAAGATATTCATAATCTCAACCACAAAGATTTAGTATCAATAATATATATAAAACTGCTACGAATCAATTTTTTCAGGAAAGCACAAACAATCCAGGATAATAATGGGGAAAAGACACAAGAGGTATTTCACAGAAGAGGAAACACACATGCCCGACAAACTTATGAAGGAATTCACGAAGAAAAATGCAAATCAAGATCACAATGAGATAATATTTTATACTCATTCAATTACCAAAAAGGAAGAAGTCTAACACTATTAAGTGTTGGAGAGGATGAATCTCGTGGCATTGTAGATTGGTGCAAACTCTTTAGAAAATGGTTTGGCGTTATCTCCTAAAGTTGAACTTTCATATGCTCTCTGTTGTGACTCCCTTTCAAGGTCATAGCCAAGAGAAACTCTTACACTCATATAACAGCAGATGTGCACAGGTGTGATTATAATAGCTCTACTCTAACTAGCGCAGATCTGGACCCCTCCTTCCCAAGTGCCCTCAATGGGAGAGTGGATGACTACACTCTGGTATATTCCTTCCCTAGGACGCAGCCATCAGAACAAATAAATTACAGTGACACACAATAGGATGGATGGATCTTAGCAATATAACATTACGTGAGAAAAGTAAGTCCCCAGAGGCCGGCCCCGGTGGAGTAGTGGTTGAGTTCGCGTGCTCTGCTTTTGGTGGCCTGGGGTTTGCATGTTTGGATCCCGGGTGTGGACCAACGCACTTCTTGTCAGCCATGCTGTGGCAGCGTCCCATAGAAAGTAGAGGAAGATGGTCACGGATGTTAGCCCAGGGCCGGTCTTCCTCAGCAAAAAGAAGAGGACTGGCAACAGATGTTAGCTCAGGGCTAATCTTCCTCACACACACACAAAAAGTAGGTCCCCAAAAGTTACATGTAGCATCCCATTTTTCATAAAGTTAAACATAATTAAGATAAAAATATACATGCCTTCTAGAAATACA
This sequence comes from Tapirus indicus, assembly GCA_031878705.1. Lineage (NCBI taxonomy): Eukaryota > Metazoa > Chordata > Mammalia > Perissodactyla > Tapiridae > Tapirus > Tapirus indicus. Next base: position 76,373,377 of record CM062923.1, on the reverse strand, counting down.
TACAGAAGCATAAAACCAGGTAAAGGGGAGCAGTGGTATTAGGAACACAGGACTCCAGATGATAGAGACCTCAGGAGTGGAGAGAAGGGGTTCCTGAGACATTGGGGACCACACGGTGACATGTAAGTTACTGTCCTAGTCAGAGCTTTCAATTTGGGTGGTGGATTCGTGGGTGGATTTGTTACACTATTGGGAATAACTAATGACACAGCTAAATAAATGACAAAGACAGCCCGACACAGATCAGAGGTGGAGACTGTGATCGTGATGAATCTAATTCTTGAGCTCTGAGGGGTGGGGAGGGAAGTAAATGCTGTTGCAATCTGAATGTTACAGGCGAGGAAACTCGACTCAGGGTGGTCGAGTTTAGCAACTGGCCCCAGGCCACACAGCTAATAAATAGCAGAGCTGGGACCCAAAGCCGGGTCATCGATTACCCCCACGTAATCAACAGGCAGCTGTGAGCCCATGGGTTAAGTGGCCTGTTGACTAGACAGAGAAGCCCCGATGGTATCCATAATGGGTAGGTCTCCCAATTTAAACCCAAATCATTTATTCCCACATCAACTCTCAAGGTTGCTCATTTGCCACCATAATCTGGAGGTCTTGGAACCCCCTCATGAGCTGATATCCCACCCACACACACACTCAGAGTATTATCTGGCACCTCTTCAAATCATTTTCATATTCTTTTTGAGCAGTTTCATTTTCTGGGCCTGTTACTTCAGAACTCATTCATAGGGTACGTATGAAAGAAATGTTGCTCAGCAATGACTAAGCATATGAGTAAGTTTTTATTTTAATAGTACCATGTAGGAGGTTTCTATATAAATGAATGGGGAGAGAAGGGGGAAAGCTTGCAAACTGCCCACAGACAGGAGCTAAAACCTGTAAAAGCATGCTATCACAGAATTACTCTTTTCAGTTTCAAGGTAAGCTTTGTTTTGTAATATCTTTTCAAAAAAGAAAAGGACAATGAATAATCTCTCAACATTGTAGCTCTTAACAATGTCTGCTGTCCCAATGAACAGAAATTTGTGGACCACATATACAGAGAGCAAATTCACCAGGATCCCATTCTGGTCTGAAATGCTCGTGCAACAGAAATTCTCGTCCCAGAATCGAGGACGACTGGCTGATCTGTGTTTAAGCACCATTACTTTGCATTGCCCTGAGCTGCTAAATTCCATCCACAAAATCACTTTCAAAGAGATTGGGCCTTGACAGGATTCATGACGGGCTGTACACGGCATCATCCTGGGAACGACTAGTTAGAGTCAGGAAGTGCTGTTAACCGCTCTCTGTCCCCCAGCTTGCACGCTCAGTCCTTCCCTGTCACCGAGGTGACGTTGTCTCCCGAGGGCAGCGTCCAGCAGAGCTGTAGCTGAGCACATGGTATATGGACAAAGTGGAGCCCCCAAGGGGGAGGATGGCGGTGGTCATCCTGGAATTGGGGTACCTCCCTGCCCCCCTTCCCATCTAAGTGAGTGTTTGTTGTAGCCTCAGGACATATCCCCTCACTCCCTTCATCGTGAGATGCCCCCTGAGCCTCTCACAATGATGGGGCAGGGTCTGGAGTCTGCTGCCCCTCCCTGGGTTGTGCCCGGCAGATGCCTCTGTCTCTCCGGGTAAAGGACTGACTCACCACTTTGCAATCACATCAGTGTCCACCTTTCTCTCTCAGACTTCCCTGACCACAGCGACACAAATGTCCCGCATTCCCAGCTAATGATCATTTCCCTGGCAGTGGTCCAATGGCCAGGGCCGTCCTGAGCCTCCCCAGACAATTCCAATGCAGAGGGCTCTGCCTAGGCTACTCCCAGGGGCCTCTCGTTGGAAGGAAGGTGAGGTCTCGTTCCCATCCTTCTCTCCTCCTTTCTCCCGGAGACCCTGGCTGCCCCTTTTCCCTGAGCTTCTGCAGGTGGCCAGGCCAGACTGCACAGGTGAGGGCCATGCTGGGGGTGGGGAGGAGGCACTGCTGCTGTGTCCTACAATCTCACGGGGGAACAAGGCGGGCTGGGCTCCTAGCCCAGAGCAGCCTCTTGTTGGGGTATTTTCCTAAGGAGCATCTACCCCCATTTGAAGATCCTGAACCTTCTCTACATTATGGACTGAACATTTGTGTCCCCCCAGATTCGTATGTTGAAGCCCTAATCCCCAGTGTGGTATTTGGAGGGGGGGGCCTTTGGAAGGTAATTAGGTTTAGATGACGTCCTGAGGGTGGAGCCCCCACCGTGGGATTAGTGCCCTTTAAGACGAGGACGAGAGCAGAGGTCACTCTCTCTGCCATGTGAGGACACAGCAAGAAGGCGCTGTCTGCAAACCAGGGGGAGAGCTCTCACAGACCCCGAACCTGCACAGCACCTTGGTCTTAGACTTCTCAGACTCCAGAACTGTGAGGAATCAATGTCCTCCATTGTTGAAGCCACCCAGTCAATGGCTTTGGTTAGAGGAGCCAAGCAGACTAAGATATCCACCGCCCCCCGCTTCCCGTGGGTGAGCTGCATGGCTCCTGGAAGACGCTATGTGCTCCGGCGTACGGAGCAGATGAGGGGGCCCAGGCTGCCCTTTGCCCCCGTGACTGTACTGCAGAGCTGCACTACGTCGTGTGGGATTTTGCATGGACCTCCTTCTTGCTTTGTCGGTAGGCCCAATTTCCACAGCAGAACTCAATCCCTCTTCCTTTATTTTTTAAAATTAGCTGTTTTTAAAATTACAAGTATATAATCATTACAGATATTCAAAAGCGACAGAGGTGTGTAGGTAAAAAGTCAGACTCCCTTCACCCTCTCCAACTCCCATGCCCCACGAGAGCCCCCAGTCAGCAGGTTAGGGGTGCCACCTCTCAGTCTCTTTGTATGCACAGCCAGCGGGTGCAGCTGCGGCTAGAGACATGGCAACGGGGTCTGGGAACGGATGCATCGACCCCTCTCTTGAAGGAGCAGACAATGTACACTCACTTCTCTGTTGCCACTGCCCCCATATGGTGTTAATCCAGCTGCAGCTGTCAGGAAATGATCCGCCCTGGGAGGTTTGACTCTGAGGATGCAGGGTGGGATATTGTAGATGAGGAATGGGCTGCAGAAGCCCTCGTCTCATGCTAGAGTGATTTTCCCCTGTAGCCACTGCAAGGTGAGGGGGCAGGGGCTGTCTGTGGCTCTTTAATGCTGCTTTTATTTTCAGCAAGATTTCTTAGGATGGTGGTCCTAAAAGCAACAGACCGGTATTTCCTGGTGTTTAGGATCTTCTGCATGACATTTTATCTCACGCAACTTTCATCTCAAAGTTATTGATTATAGGTATATTTTTTTAAATAGCATCAAAATCAGCCCTTGAATAATTAGATGATCTTGCTTCAGAATATACCATGTGTTTTTTTTTCTTTTTTTTTTTTTTTTTTTGGTGAGGAAGACCAGCCCTGAGCTAACATCTGTTGCTAATCCTCCTCTTTTTGCTGAGGAAGACCGGCCCTGGGCTAACATCGTGCCTATCTTCCTCTACTTTATATGGGACGCCGCCACGGCATGGCTGACAGGCAGTGCGTCCGCGGGCGCCCGGGATCCGAACCCGCGAACCCCGGGCTGCCAAGCGCGGACGAAACCGCTGCGCCACCGAGCCGGCCCCTATACCATGTGTTTTAAAGATTGTAACACAGCAAAAGTTAAAACGACTGCGCAGCAATCAGCAAAACTCAAGAATCACGAAGCTCATGAACAGCGTGGTTGACACCAGAGAGCGAGGACGGCGGGATCTCCCTCTACCCGCCCAGCCACGGAAACGGAGAACAGTCCGCTCACGCTCACCCCCACCCTCACTGCTTGGAAATCATGTAATATTTGTTTTTCAACCAGAGAAACTTCGAATTATTTCAAAAGTTTCACATCCCCGCGATTCCAGTTCAGGTAAAATTGACCACAGCGTCAGGTAGCAGCTGCGCTCCGTTCTCCTTTGTTGCCGAGATCTCCATCAGCAGGCTGTGCGGCCCCTCACCAACCAGAAGGCCCGCGAGTGAGGGGTCCCCACTGTGGTCCCCCAGTCTCGCCCGAAAAGGCTGCCCGGGCTGCCAGGCCTCGGCATGTCTGGGCAAAGTGGGACGCCAGCGTGGTGGAGCTTCTCGGAATGGCCTGGGGTGTCAAGTGGAAGAGTGTCCCAGGTAAGCTGAGCTTTCAGATGCAGCCTGTTCAGAATATGCTGGGGCGGAGAGCCCTGCCCCCGAGTCCTTTCAGCCGTGAAATCTTCCTGTCTGGGGTCAGGTAGCCCCAGTGAACCTGACCATCACTACAGGGCCGGCCACCCCCTGCCTGCCCGCAGCACTCTGGAGGGCGAGCACGGCGGGCGCGTTGCTTGCTGTTGGTTCTGCACCTGCCAACCAGGTTTAGTGGACATGCCAGGCAGTTGGTTTTCAGACTCTCCACTGCCCTGGGCAGTAAAACAGTGCCCAAAGCTGTCCTAATTGCCTCCCAGGCCTAGCCTGATACCGGCCGGGCAAAAGCCTCAGGATGGGGCCTGCCCGGGTCCCCGTCACCCTTGCCTTCCCCGCCACACTCCAAAACCATGCTCCAGTTTTGACCCTCTCTTGGTTCCTGTGGGATGTGCTACAGACCACTGAGCGTTTAATTCTTTCTCTTTGTTTAATGTTCGCATCTTCATTTGCATCTTTCCACTAAAACTGTCTGCAACAAGTCTCCACCATGAGAAATGCTTCAGTGTGAATGGCACCACTTCCGGAAGTAGCTCTCCACGCTCCGCCAAACCAGGCTGGTTGCCATCAGTGCCTGTCGGCAGCCCTGACACTCTCACCATGTGGGACATGTGTGCAAACTGAGTCCCAGGAGCCACTGGAAACTTCCACTGCCTCAAGCTGAGGCCAGGGGTGCCTCCTTGGGGAGAGCAGAGGAACTAGAAGAGCTGGTAGTTGAGGACACAGGAACCTGGGGTGGGGTGGAGGTGGGGATGCTGGGGGAGGGGCACGGGGAGAGGAAAGGAGGAGAGGGCCAACGAGAGAGGAGAAGCTGGGGGTCAGGGGTCTCTGAAGAAAACACTTGAGAACTAGAGCCGGCAGGGTGTCCGGGAAACAGCTGCCGAGGGGGAGACCTGGGCAGCCAAGGGTCACTCCACAGTTAAGGTGATTTATACCGTCCTGAGGAGGTCCCTGGCAGGGTCTGAGTTTGGGCAATGGACCATCCATCACAGCCATCCAGAACAGGGATCTATCCCCACGTAGAAAACTACGGCCAGCAGAGCAAGTGTCCCCTTTCATCATGGCAACTACAAAGTAAGTCCTTAATAGCATAAGCATGTTTTAGAATCATTCTGATAAAACCTCTCCTGACCATAGCATCAGGGTCATTTGAGGGGGAAAATGGCTCGTATGGTAAGTAAAAACATACTGCAATCCTCCCCACTAAATTTACAAAACATATTTTTTATCTGTCAGTCCCATACTATCACATATTTTTATACCATCATGAAGATCTCTTGGCACCAATGAATGAATGAAAAGCAATATTATATATTGGTACTTTCTTTAAAAGTTTTGTTATTGAACTCTAAAGAATTCATTGCAAATTATGACGTCTCTCAGAGGCACCGGGGAGTGCCCTGCATCCCAGGGAGAACCCTCCTCAGAAATGCTCACTAGCACGCACAGTACGTGGCTGGAGGGGCTGGCCTACAAGAGAACCGTCTCTCCAAGAGCTCCAGGACCCCGGGCCTGTCACCTCGCAAGGAAATTTAACTTCCTGCCCAGGAAAGTGCCGTGAGCAGTGCTGAATGGGACACTCCGGGCCTGGGGGAGAAGCAGGACTGGGACCAGCTGGAGAGGAAGAGAAGGCAGGAGGAGCTGTGGGCAAGAAAAGGAGCTCAGACAACAGCACAGCAGGCATCAAGGGACCAGGTCACCGGGCCCTCTCTTGGGGCACTGGACAGAGTATAGGGAGACTCACAAGCAAGACCGTGTCCTCAGAGATGCCTGGCCTGACCACCCGCCTCTGTCTAGCCCCTTGCACGGGTGTAATTCTCCTTTATATCCCTTATTGCATCTGATATTACATTACATCATGATTGTTCATTTATCGTCTCTTTCTCCTTCTAGAATCTAAATTCAGTGGTGACAGAGCTTAACACACTCACATAGATAAACATCCCACATGGCGTTATTCACCACCGTCGCCATCGCCATCATCATGGACACAGGTGTGCTCACCTAGTCCCCCAACCCCGTGCTGCAAGTGACCATACCCCCAAGTTGCAGACGGAGCCTCCCGTGGCTGCAGTGCCTCTCACCCTGAGGTCCCACAGCTGGCATTCAAGCCCAGCTCTCACTGAGTAACGTTGGTTACATCAAGGGTTTTACGAGGTACAGGAGGGCGGGCGTGGCTCCCCCAAAGTGCGTAAAGCTCTCGCCTCAAGCTGCCCCTGACCACTCTGGCATCTCTGTCCCCCCGACGTCCATCTCCCCCAGTCACCTCCACCCATCTCATCCTGCAGAGCAAACAAATCTCAAAGAAGATGGGGGGAGGTAACAAATGTTTTTTCTCCTTCACATTCATGGATTTCCCCCCTGTCGCATTGTAAGGATGCTCTAGAAATGAAACAGGGGACATTAATGCTGCACCTGTGTCAGTCACTGCCCTGGCGATTTTTCTGTCTGTCACCTCATTTAATCCTGCATCCTTTGGATTTATGATCATTCTGACCTGAGACATACACAGAAAAGGAAAGAGCGGAGCAGGGAGCCGCACCCAGGGCTGAGTGGTTTCAGATCCCGCTGCCTCTCCCACTGTGAGGAGGCTGTTAGCCATAGCCCACAGGGAGTGAGGCCTGAGCTGGGGAGGCGGCCCCCATGTGGAGTGAGGCCTGAGCTGGGGAGGCGGCCCCCATGTGGAGTGCCTGGCTCTGGGGCCACCCAGAATCTGCGGAGGAGTCCAGGGCGCCCCAGGTTTATCCCCGGAGGCTGGATGGATGTGGTGCCAACAGCAGGGACCAAGGACCCAAGGGAAAAGAGGATTGGGCCTCAGGGCAGTGGGTTTAGTTTAGGACATCTCGAGGTTTGGGGAGACAATGATCACCAGCTTCTCTCTGGCTGATTAGCATCCACGGAGACAACCCATGATGGCTCCCCAAGGGCACAGGGTGGTGTAGGTGGCTGCCACATAGTCCTGGACACTGGCACCTTGTGACTGCGGTGCCCCTTACCTGAAAGTCACAGAGGTTTAGCAGCAGAGCTCATGGCCAGACTGAATGTCAGATGTCCAGCCAGCAGTGCACGCCTGAGCTCCACCCTACCCAGGACCAGTGGAGGAGGCAGTGTGGGGCAGTGGTTAGGGAGGAGGATGAAGGATAAGTGAGGAACAAGCAGGAACGAGCAGCCCCTGGGCTGACTTCTGATGCTGGGCCTGGAGAGTGAACTTGGGGATTTCTGGAACCAAAAATGAGCCTACATGACAATTAAGGTCATGCCTCAGTAATGTGGCATTTGTGCTGGGAGATCAGGCTAGAAAGGGGAGATGGAGAGGCTGCCCCTCCCGAGTTTGATAGAAGCTTCTCATAGGCCTGGCATGGCCACAGCTTAACCCCAAATTTGCCCAGCTCAGGGAGCTGCCAACAGGGGCAGCCAGCTGTGGCCGCACGTGCAGCTCAACGTAAAATGCCTTCATGCCCATTACCAGCCGTGACGTCTCCAACGAGGCTCAAAGGTCTCGGAACTCCAGTAGAAAATGGATAGATGGGTTCTACTGTATGTATTTGGAGACCATTCTCAACACTTTAAAGACAAAATTTGAATCATAAAAGCACAGGGGCTTGGAATGTTGTGGATGTCATGTCCTCAGCAGCCCTCCAAGGTCAAAGAAAAGAATTAACAGCATTTGTTGAAAACTTCAGAGCAGAGAAGGATTTCGTCCTGACTCCTGCTGCTCATTGGCTGAGTTCTGGTTCTTAGCTCTAAGCCTCACTTTCCTCACGTATAAAATAAAAGCCTTTAGGAGATCAGTGGTTTTCAGCCTCTTACTGGTAGAGTTGTTCTTAAATACACTTTTGCACTTAGCTCCAGTAATGACACCGAGTAACGTTTATTAGCTGGGCTCTGTTGTAAGAGCTTTATGTGTATTAACTCATTTAAACCTCACAAAAGCCCTGTGTGGTAAGAACTAATACTATCCCCATTTCTCAGATGAGGAAAGTGAGGCCCAGAGTGCCCTAGGTCACTCAGCTAGTAAAAGTAGTGAAGCCAGATTAAAACGTTGCCCCTAACACCCACTGTCTCAACTGCTTTTTCTCAACAACAAAATGCTCTGCTTGGTCTGGAGTTTGAAGGGCTGTGGGGGAAGTCCCCTCTCCTAGGGTTTTCTTTCTTCCTCTTCCCCACTCAGAGAAAACCCTTAGGTTTCACACACTGCTCGGGGCAGTCGGAAAAGCTCTCTTCCAGCTTTAAAGTTCAACCACTTCCCTGATTACTAATCTCTCACGGAGGTGTCAGGATGAAATGAGAACGTACGTGGGAGGGCTTCGGGGACTCCGGGGTGGTGCGCAGGTGGAACAGGTGCAGGCGCAGAGAGGGATCGCAGCTTTCAGTAGCGGTAGTGGTGCCGTTAGCCAGCCTGGGAGGGTCAAGTGAGCATATTTAAATTGCGCCCAGGGAACTTTGTGGCAGCAAAATCAGGAGAATGGGGAGAGAGAGAGTTGGGACTACAGTGACGGCAAGAAAAGAAGGACTTAGCCAAAGGGCAAAGGGAAGCTACATAATAAACACTTGAGAGAAGTAACGGGGGGAGGGACAGACAGCCTGCCCAGGTTGGGAGACTGGCAAGCAGCTGGGCGGAAGGGGGTGAGCGAGGGGGAGGGGCTGAGGAGAACCCGTGTCCCCAGAAGCTGCAGGAGTCAGGGCAGGAGAGGGGAGGGTCTCCAGTTTAAACCAGTGATGTTGTGGGCTAGGCTGGCATCCACCTGCACATGCTTGAACAATGTGATTAAGGAATTTCACTTATTTTCAATTCAAGAAACTAACCGATGGTACACAGGCAGTGGTATGCTGGTAAATGTGTAACAAGCAGCTCTCTAAATAACAAGGTATTGATTTATAGTATTTGGTGATTTCCATGGTGTCAAAACTCCCACCATGGCCCACGTCAAGCTACCAACATGACAATGTCACTGAGCTCAGAATTGGGAAGCAATGGGAAGCTGCACACCATCATACAGTATGGTATTCCCTCTGGACGCATACAAGAGATGTGAATAACCTCAAGGGTACACATAATAGTAAACTGTAGTAAAATAATTAAAAAGTGATATGTTTGAGTTCATTACCATTCATTACCTTTACTTTTGATATAATTGATTTAATTGAAAGTTTATATAATTTTTAATAATGGCTGTGGTTAATAATCAGCTCACAAAATTCCTAAAGATCTTATAGTTGGCTCTGGTGAGCCAATGCCAGCAGCTCAGCACACCTCTGCCCCTGGGTGTCTGCTGAGGAGGGAGGGGGAGACGCAGCCCATCAGCTAGGAGAGCCGGCCCAGGGCTCCGCCACGCCCAGGCCTCGGGCACGTGGGAACCACATGGCTCGAGCCCTGGGGCTCCCGACAGGAAGCAGCGCTGAGAGAGTCTAGGAAATCATGTGTGCTGTTAATCCCAGCAGACAGCTCCTGTTCCCACGTACACTTGAGAAAAGGAAACACACTAGCCAGGCAGCGCCCCTCGGGAATTTCAGGGATGTTGCTACAACAAGCCATGAAAGAATCTGACTGTGGGAATGTGCTCGAGGGGCAGCAGCTGGAGCACAAGGGAATGGGAGTTGGGGGACAGCAGAACCTACTGGAAAGAGGCAGTAACTCTGGTCCCACCACCTCCCAGAGCCACTGGATTCCCGGCCCTGAGCAAGGGACTCACTAGGAGTTTCTAAAGGCTGAAAATATTGGGTTGTGAGCAGGGAGCATGGGAAGGGGGGAGATGAGGAAGAAAGGTGGCAGCATTGGACCCTGACTCCCCACTCCATGGCCTGAACTTTGCCTAGCAGGCCTCCCCACCTTTGTGAAGCAGGAACACAGAGCATGTGCCCCAGGAGAACCCAAACTCCTCAGCTGTCTAGCAGACGGTTTCTCCCTCGCCTCCCGGCAAGCCCAGCTTTTAAGTTGCCCAGGTCTCAGGCCAACAGCAATCAAAAGAGGACCCACAATAAGGCCGACAGAGGCGTCAGGTCTGGGAAAGAGGGCCTGAGAGGGGCGGGGCTGACTCTAGCTTGGCCTTGCCCTTGGTCCACCATGAGACTCACAGAAACAGGAGGGGCCCTGGCTAGATATCTCAGAGAATCAGCAAGTCTCAAATCTTCGCACAGCTGCAACCAGCAAAGAAGGTGACAGCAGCGGCTGAGACAAGTAAGTGCATGGTACTGGGAACGGGGAGGGCTGCCAGATAAAATACAGGAGGCAGGGGTAAACTTGAATTCTAGTCAACAACAAATGATTCTTAGTGTAAGCATGTCCCAAATATTGCACAGGATGTATTTATACCAAAAAATTATTCATTGTTTATGTGATATTCACATTTAACTGGGTGTCCTGTTTGTTTTTTGCTAAATCTGGCAACCCTAGGAATAGGTCTATTTTATCCCCTTACCGTTTCCATCTGAAAATTAGCCAACACTCCTCCGTCAAAGACAAAACAAAGCTTTTACATGCAGTTGGCCTCATGGACTTTGTGCCATCCCACACGTCCCTGGGCACACAGTTCGTTTCACAGCTGAGAACGGGTCACCAGGACGACCAACACCAACGTGAAATTGTAACCCAAGTTTCTGCCCCAGGCAGGCGCTGTGCCAGGTACCTGCGTTCAGCTGTCATTCAGCCTGAGTTTGGTGTTGTTGCCATCACCCCCATTTTACAGACAAGAAAATTGAGTTCCAAGGGCCAAACCAAGGCAAGATATACAGAGATTTGAAATTCTTTTTTGCATCGCTTTACTCTTTTGTGATCAAAGAATCTGATGTTCATGATATAATACATGGAAAGTACAAATAAATAAAAAAGGAGTCAAAAAATGGCATCCGTGGTCCCACACTTACAGGAAATTACTGCTATGAGTACATTGAAATCAATATTCCCAGTGATCTCTACTTTGAAAAGGAAGATGCACTGTCTCTCTTCTTTGGAGATACTTCCTCCCGCACCATGAGACAGACAAAGCCACGCCCCCTCCTGCTGGATGGAACTTCACTCCTTCCCCAGAAGTCGTCTACGGGCCATCACAGCCTCCCCTCCACCTCATCCTTTAAAAGCTGATGTGAGTCCCACCCAGTTGATACATATCTTCTTCCTCTGTTCAGACCCAAGGCTTGGCCTCACTCTCATGGCTGTAAAAAGACAATGAGTGATCCTGGTCTAGTGGAGCCCCATCACACACACACACACACACACACACACACACACACACAGCACTGGCCCTCTGCACTGCTTCAATATGAAGATTCACTCCACATGTTAGACATCCCACTTGTGACACCCGAGGAGGATGGGGCTGGGATCCAGCCAGAGACAATCCTGCCTGAGGTCCCATGTATAGGGGTCACACTGTCGGGTCTCGGGTGATTGAAGGCAGCTAAGTCCCTGGAGAGAGCCCCTGCACAGAGTCATCCTCCTGCTACTTCTCCCTGTGTGGTCAGATGTCGGCAGATATGGCTTTGACCCAATTCAGACTCTCAATTCTTCATATTTGAGATTGATTCCTGAAAGTTTGGTTGATTGCTGTTTCTGGGAAAATGGAAGGGATAATGAACTCCACAATAAAGGTGGAGGAAAGTCGTGATGTGACCAGAGCTCACCACCTTCATCGTCTCTTCAAATTCTCCCTTCTGCTCATTCTCCCTCCCTTTTAGAGAAGAACCATTTCCAGTCTCCAAGGAAGACAGAATAGATGGGGAGTTCAGACACAGAGGAAAGTTCAGGTTAACACGTTTTCCCCAGTTCAAGAGAAACATTTTGTTGTTTCAAAATCAGAACGCGTCTTATAATGGATGTGAACATTTGATGTGGGAAAGGTTCCTTCTGCCCTGAAAATGCTGCTATTAAATGAATAATGGCATCTTAGAATGCAGGAAATGTGACAGTTGTTTAACTTGCTACAGGCAAAAGTCATAGGCTCACACATTTATCTCCTCTCCTTCCCCAAACCCCACTAAAATGATGAAAAGCATACAAAAAAAAGTGCTATACATTAGGAGCCGGCCCTGTGGCACAGAGGTTAAGTTTGTGCACTCCACTTCAGTGGCCCAGGGTTCACACGTTTGGATTCCAGTCAGGGACCTACACACCATTTGTCAAGCCATGCTGTGGCAGCATCCCACATACAAAATAGAGGAAGATGGGCACAGATGTTAGCTCAGGGCCAGTCTTCCTCACACACACACACAAAAGTGCTACACATTAAATGGCAAAGAGAATAGGAGGGAGATTTTTGGAAGGAGAGTGAGAAAGTTGTCATCTATGTCCCTGCAGAGAGAGGGCTCCAACAGGAAGCGTGCACATCCCTGGTGGTCTCTCCTAGGGGCTCAGTAGCAGGGGCTCCAGGTCCCCAAGGAAGAGGGAGTGCTGGAAGACAGTCTGTGTATAGAGCTGCAGACCCTCCAGATGCCCTCCTTCACCCACAGGAGGTGGAAAATTGTCCACCATGCTCAACTGTGATCAGATGTGGTACATGTGGATGAAAACATTCAACCTTTCCCTGACCTTGTCCCGGCACTGAGCAGCCAGAATGTGCTGTCGCATCCTCCCTAACCCCAAGCCTGGCCAGGGTGGAGAACGTCCAATACTGACACTTGGGGTCCACTAATGAAAGACCAACTTACTGCCTAGTTACCATACCGTGAAGCCTACCCATCAACAAGCCTGTCCTCTCCCCACCCCACAAACACACTGGGCTTCCAATCAAAATTGCAGTCCCTAAATCACAAAGAAGAAGATAGAATCGGGTTACCCATCGTTGAGAAAAGCTCTCAATGTGAGAAACTCCAAAACAAACAAATAGAACCAAAGGGATGCAGAGAAAACAGACAGTGCAGAAACATCTGAAAAAGTAAACATCGAACACAGAAGTAATTCAATTTTAAATGAAAATTCTGCCACAATAGTTAAATTTTTAGCTACAATTAAATATCAATAGATATAGATCTGTCTAAAATTATCTTCAATCAATAAATCAAAGATTAGCAGTCAAAACATTTTAAATAAAAATATGGAAGTCAATACCAAAGAAATATCACCAAAATAGATGAAAATGGCTGTATGGGGTGAGGAAGACTGTGGCAAGGGCCCGCTATTTTTCAGTACTTTTTTAAACTTTTTAATTTGAGGAAATTATAGATTTCTATGGAGTTCTAAGAAATAATACAGAGACCCAGAGTTTTAAGAAATAATACAGAGACCCGGTGTACTCTTTACTAAGTTTTCCCCAATGGTAACATTTTGCAAAACTGTCGTACAATATTACCAGAGTATTGGCATGAGACAGTCAAGATGCAGAACATTTCCATCACCACAAGGATCCCTCACGTTGCCATTTTATATCCACACCCACGTCCCTCCCACCCAGACCACTCCTTAACCCCTGGCAACCACAAACTGTTCTCTATTTCTACAATTTTGTCATTTCAAGAATTTTATATAAGTGTAAGCATGTAACCTTTGGGTTATAAGCATGTAACCTTTGGGGGCCGGCTTTTCTCACTCAGCATAATCATCTGAATATTCATCCAGGTTTTGTGGATATCAATAGTTTGTTCCTTTTCATAGCCGAGTAGTATTCCATGGTATGGATGTACCACAATTTGTTTAACTTGTCACTCACTGATGAACATCTGGCTTGTTTCCAGTTTTGGGCTATTATGAATAAAGTTGCTATAAACATTATATTGTACAGGTGTTTGTGTGAACACACGTTTTCATTTCTCTGCAATAAATGCCCGGGAGTTCAATTGCTAGGACATATGGTAGGTGCATGTTTAGTTTTTTTAAAAACTGCCATATTGTTTTCCAGAGTAGCTATAACATTTTTCATTCCCATTAGCAATACAAGAGTGATCCAGTTTCTCCACATCTTTGCTAGCATTTGGAGATGTCACTATTTTCTATTTTAGTAATTCTGATAGGTGTATAGTGACATCTCATTGTGATTTTAATGTGTATTTCCTTAAAGGCTAATGATGAAATCTTTTCCAGTGCTTATTTTCCATCTGTATATCCTGCTTGGTGAAATACAGGTGCATATCTTTTCCCCATTTCTAACTGGATTCTTTGTTTTTTACTGTTGAGTTTGAGAGATTTTTACATCTTCTAGATATAAGGCCTTTATAAGATATGGATTTGAAAATATTTTCTCCCTTGGCAGCTTATCTTTTCTTCCTCTAAACAAGGTCTTTCACAGCACAAAAGTTTTTAATTTTGATGAACTCCAATATAGCGGAGTTTTTTTCTTTGTGGATGGTGCTCTTGGTATTATATCTAAGACTCTGCCTAGTCTTAGGTCCCACAGATTTTCTCCTATGTTTCCTTCTAAACATTCTATCTTTTTACATTTTATATTTAAATCCATGATTCGCTTTTTAAATGTTTAGTAGAATTCTCAAGTGAAACAATCTAGGCCCGAAATTTTCTTTTTGGAGCTTTTGAATTATAGATTCAATTTCTTTAATAGTTATAAAAATATTCAGGTTATCTATTTCATACTGAGTTGTGGTAATTCTTGTTTCTGAGGAATGGGTCCACTTCATCTAAGTTGTTGAATTGATTGTGTAAAGTTGTTCTTAGTGTCCCCCTATTATCCTTTAATGAATACAAGATCTGCAGTTAAATATGCTGCTTTATTTCTGATATTGGTGATAGGTGTCTTCTCTATTTTTATCTTTGTCAATCTTGCTAGAAGTTTCTCAATTTTATTGTTCATTTCAAAGAACCAGCTGTTTCATTGATTTTTCTGTTTTCAATTTCATTGATTTCTGCTCTTATTATTTCCTTCCTTCTGCTTGCTTTGGGTTTATTTTGCTATTCATTTTCTATGGAGGGTAGAAACTTAGATTACTCATTTGAAATCTTTCCTCCTTTCTGATGTAAGGATCTAGTGCTATAAGTTTCCCTCTCAGCACTGCTTTAGTTGCATCCCATAAATTTTGATATTTTGTGTTTTTATTTTCATTCAGAAGTAGTTTTAAAAGAATTTCCTTTGAGACTACCTCTTTGACTTATGAATTTATAAGTGTTTTGAGGTTTGATTGTTAATTTTGTTGTTGATTTCAAGTTTGATACCACTGTAGTCAGAGAACACACTCTGTATGATTTTAATTGCTTTAAATTTGTTGAAGTTTGTTTTATGACCCAGAATATGGTCTGTCTTGGTGAATGTTTCATGGATGCTTGAAAAAGAGTGTGTATTCTACTGTCATTGAATGGGATGTTCTATAATGTCAATTAGATCTTGTTAACTGATGGTGGTGTTCAATTTTTCTACATTCTTGTTGAATGTCTGTATAGTTTTGTAAATTGCTGAGAGAGGCATGTTAAAGTCCCCAAATATAATTATGAATTGGTTTATTTATTCTTTTAGCTCCATCAGTTTTGCTTTATTTATTTTGAAGCTCTGTTGTTTGTTACATTTATAATTAGAATTGGTCTATTCTTAGTGTATTGACTTTTTTCTCATTATGCAATATCCCTCTTTGTCCCCAGTAATCTTCTTTGTTCTGAAGTCTATTAATACATTATTATCATTAACAGAAGTTCATACTTGATTCAGATTTCCTTAGTTTTACCTAATGTCTTTTTCTGCTCCAGGATCCCGTGCAGGACTGCAGATTACATTTAGTCATTGTGTCTCCCTAGGCTCCTCTCGATTATGACAGTTTCTCAGACTTTCCTTTGTTTGTCCGACCTTCACGGTTTTGAGGAGTGCTGGTCAGGTATATTGTAGAATGCTTCTTTATTGAAATTTGTCTCAGGCTTTTCTTTTGATTAGACTGGGGTTATGGGTTTTTGGAAAGAACAGCAGAGAGATAAAGTGTCATTTTCATCACATCATATCAAGGATACATACTATCAACATGATTTATCACTGTTGATATTGACTTTCATCACCTGGCTGAGGAACTGTTTGTCAGGTTTCTCCACTGTAAAGTTACTCTTTTCCCCCCTTTTCATTCTGTACTCTTGGGAAGAAAACCACTCTGTACAGCCCACACTTGAGGAGTGGGGATTTATTGTCCCCATCACTGAGGGCATACTAGCTATATAAATTATGTGGAATTCTTCATTAAGGTAGATTTGTCTTTTCTCTCCCCTTTATTTATTTATTCAGTCAGTGATTTATATCAGTATGGGCTCATAGATATTTATTTTATATATTTAGGTTATAATCCAATAATACTTTATTTTCTTGCTCAAACTATCCCAGCTTTGGCCATTGGGAGTTCTTTCATTGGCTCCTGTGTTTCTTAACACATACTCATCTTTTTTTTTTTTTTAAGCATTTCCTTACATCTTGGCACTAGCTCCAGGCTCATCTTGTGTATTTCCTTCCCCAGTCCTAGAAGCGGCCATTTGTCCAAGGAGCCCTGGTTTTTTCCATTAGATAATGGTTTTAGAAACCAAAATCTGGGTGCTAGGTGTGCTCATTACTACAGGGTGTCATTGTTCCTAGGCCCTGTCAGCTGACAGAGCAAGGAAGTATATGCATGTATACTAACCTTATATGTATACTAATGTTCATATACATATCTATAATACATTTGGATATATCTCTTTGTGTGGTTTTTTTATTGGTTGCTCTGGGTATTACAACAAACATATATTACATAACACAGTCGTCTGTGTCGACATTTTATCTCTTTGAGTAAAGTATAGAAACCTTACTTTCTTTTAGGTCCTTTTACTCTCTCTCCTTTTAAAATGTAAATGTGTTCAATATTTCCACTACACACATTGAGCACCACATCAGGCAAAGTGATATTTTTTGCTTCAACATGATTTTTAAAACTACTGAGAAGCTTCACCCCTTGCACTGTTTTTCTTCCTTCCTGAAGTCCTAGCCTCCTTCTGTTACATTTTCTTTCTGCTTAGAGAAATTCCTTTAGTCATTCTTTAAGGGTAGGCCCACTGGTGACACATTTTCTTAGTTTTCCTTCATCTGAGAATGTCTTGATCTCCCCTTCATTCCTGAAAGATATTTTTGCTGGATATAGAATTTGGGATTGACAATTTGGAGTTTTGTTTTTGTTTTTGTTTTTAACACTTTAATAATGTTGTGCCACTTCTTTCAGGCTTCTATGATTTTAGCAGAGAAATCACCACCATTCAAGTGGTTGTTCCCCCATAGGTAATGCATCACTTCTCTCTAGCCTCTTTCAAGATTATTTGCCTTTAGTTTTCAGAAGTATGATTATGATGCATCTTGGCATGGATTTCTTTGGGCTTGTACCATTTGGGGTTTGCTCAGCTTCTTGACTCTGAAGGTTTGTGCCTTTCACCAAATTTGGGAAATTTTCAGCCACTATTTCTTTGAATTTTTTTTTTTTTTTTTTGCCCCACATTCTTTTTCTTCCCTTCTGAGACTCTGATGATATAAATGTTAGATCTTTTGTTGTTGGCATACAGGTACCTTTTGCTCTGTTCACTTTTTTTAGTCTATTTTCCTACTGTTGTTCAGTTTGAGTAAATTTTATTGATTTGTCTTATGTTCACTGATTCTTTCCTCTGTTTTCTCTAATTTACTATTGAGTCTGTCCAGTGGATGTTTTATTTTGGTTATTGTATTTTTCCACTCTTTAACTTTTCTTTGGTTCTTTTTGTATCTTCCATTTCTTTGCAAAGATTTTCTATTTTTTTATTTCTTTCAAGAGTGTTCATAATTGCTTGTTGAAGCATTTTTGTGATGGCTGCTTTAAAATCTTGTCAGATAAACACAACATCTAAATCATCTGAGTGTGGGCACTTGTTAATTGTCTTTTCTCAGTCAAGTTGTGATTATCCTAGCTCTTGGTATGACAAGTGATGTTTGATGGCATCCTTAGGATTTTTAGGATTTATGTTTTGAGACTCTGGATATTGGGCATCCTATTTAGGCATAGCACACAGGTCTGGATGGGAGTGTATATGCAGCTTTATGCTGGGCCCTGCTGACACCATTCTGGTAACAATGGAGCCCTGACTTGTACCACCTATGCAGATAGGTGAGGTAGAAGTTCAACTTCCCTCTCAACCCCTGACACGTTCTGACAACAGTGGAGCACTGGCTCACCGAGTGGGCTCTCAGCTCAGTACCCTGCTAGGCCCCACTGACATGGGGTAGGGGATGGGAATGAAGGACCAAATCGTACCATTTTGCACAGCCTTGTTCTGCCTCACTGATGCTCCTCACTGACACCGGGCAGTGGGGAGCAGAGTGCGGGCCAGTCCTGCTCACACGGCCTCATTCAGTCTCGTTGCTGCCAGGTGAGGGTGGAGGTGCAGGTCCTGCTGGACTCCACTGACACTACCTCCTGGGGAAATCAGAGTACCACTTGCTTCTGCTGAGGGGGAGTGTGGGAGGTGAGCTCCCGCTTGGTTTCCCAGTGGGGGGATCAGAGTGTTGCCTGCTTCTGCCAGGTGGGGAATTGAGGTGGAAGATCAACCCCCTAGCGGGGGAATCAGGGTTTCATCACTTGCTTCCAGCTACAGGACATGGAAACATACGGAAGACTAGTACTCCTGTCATCCCTGAGTGGGGGACAGTTTTCCTGTTGGTGTTTGACCGGCGTAGGGTGGGTACTATGAAAAAGTTTTCTGTTCTGGTAGGCTGCCCCCTTCCCAGTCTTTTGGCTACAGGGAGCAGGCTTTTCTGAGAGCTTTTTTCGTTTGGATCCATTGATGGTTCTAAGTTACAAACTTCTCCAACACTTTGTCCCATTTAGGAGGGAAAAAATAAAAACAGGGAGCTCCCTACCATCTCATTCCTCAAGTCTTGATGCCCTTAGGCAGTCCACCTTCATCTTCACCCCTTTCAGAGCCTTCCTGTGTTTGCTGTGTTATGTCCAGGGCTTTTCTAGCTAGAAGGGGAAGGACCTGGGAGGAATGGAGCTACGCCATTTTGACTAGAACTAGAAATATACATTTTTAAAAAAAACTAAAAGTCACAAATATTGAAGTCGAAGAGGAAAACATATTGCCAACAGACTATTCTAATTTTCTTATATCTGAAACATCATGTGTATTATTTTCAGCATAGCTTGTGAAATCCTAAAATTCTGAATCCTCATGACTAGTTTGAAACAATCCCATCAAGGAGTGCACTGGTGACTTACTAATCTCTTTTCTTCTTCTATGACAAGATGTTCTCTGGTTTGTATCTAATTTCACATTCGGTTTCAGATTTCCTTTTTTATTTCTTCCTAATATTTTCCTCTCCCAATGCAATCTTGTGGAGGGTAACCCACCCAAACTCTTAGTGCACCTTCACTGGTCTCCTCAAGAGGAATATGGGGCAGGGTCTTTGCTGAATTTTCAGGTGGTCTTCTGTGACCTATTTTTGCTATTAGAACCATGGGGTAAAGGTCATTTTTCTTCAGTTTCCTTTCTGGAGAAAGCACAGTATCTGCCTTTTGTTTGAGATGAGGTGCACTATTATCCTGACTGAAATGAGGAACTTGCATCAAAGCCTGTAGTTCTTCCATCATTTTTGTTTATAATTACTTCATATTCAAAAACATCAGGAATGTACCCTGTTTATCAGTATGTGGAGATAGCTGTGTGCTATTCTGCTTTATGCTATTTTTTCAGCTGGATTCAACCTGCAACACTTATTACTTGGAGGGTCTGGGTGATTCTGAAATTAATACATGCTTTTGCTCAGTTCCGGGGCCTTTCTATGCTGAAAGACTTGCTCTATCTCCCACACCACATTATTTTTCCAGAATTCCTTCTGAGAGGCATGTCATAATTGTAGCTATTCTCTGGTTCAGTCTTTAAAAAAAAATTCCACTAATGGAAACATCTAATGCTGCATATCATTCATTTTTCAGGTGTATTTCTCTCTCATTCCACAAAGCGGAATACCTTGATTATGTAGGCCACTCCATTCAAAGTGTCAGTGTGGCCAATTTAGAAGAGCAGCTTAAAATCATCATGTTTTTATGCACTCAACGCCTACCATTGCCTTTTGTTCTTCTCTTTCAAATGGAGTTGAACTGGGGTATCATCTTTATTATCATTTATCTGGATTCTGGGTTTCAGCTGAGTTTGCTTTGGACACTAGATGGTTTGTCCACATCAGAAAACGTGTGGAGCTCCAACAGAGAGTAATTGATAAAAAGCACTTGCTCCACGGATGCTACCAGGCATCCAAAGTTGGCACACGCCTTCTCCTTTTACAAAAGACTTTTGAGTTTACGACCTGTTTTCCAGGCACCAACTCGGTTCCCTACAGTTGTTCCAGAAGTGTCTGACTTCTTGAGTTAATACAACTCTTGGTGGTTGTTGCAGTTGTTGTTCAAGATGGTACCTAATCCATGGTCCCTCAGAGCTTTTTCAACTAAAAATGTTCCTCTGTTTGCACACACCTAGTCTGGAGGCTGGAATGAATGTGCAGAACATCTAGATGAGGTACAGTGGCTTCAGCAGAACATGCTGATTCTGGACTTAGGACAAGAGAAATTTGTCCCAGGGTTTGTGCTAATTGCGCTTCCTTTTTATTCAAAATAAAATAACTGATATCTTAGCCGAGAACTTCTCAACACTTAACTCTCCCAGAGCTTTTGTGTCCTTTTGTGGCTTTTCGGATATCATGATCAGAGGCAAATGAAGGAAACGTGATTTCCCCAAAGTGCTCATTTTTAGATTTTTCCCATTTCTTATCCATTTTCACAGATTTTGAAGATGGCATCTTTTCTGTTTTGGGGGTCGTTTACTTAGATTCCACCCTGGAAACGCCCTTTGCTGTGGATGCTCATGGCTTTGGGATTCAAGATAGCCGTCAACACCCACATACTGAGTCCGAAGAGAGTCCCCTGTATTGGGCAGCTGAGAAATATGGCACTCCATGCAATCGAGATGCTTGTCTACATCTTCACCCTGGCCTCCTTCCCTCAGTGCTCCCGCACACTGGCCTCCTTTCTGTCCCTGAAACACACTGACTTTGCCACCCCAGGGCCTTTGCACTTGCTGTTGCTCTGCTAGAATGCTCTTCCCTGGATCTCCACAAGGCAGCTGCCCCTCACCACTCAGGCCTTAATCCACCACACGGTCATCACCAGCAGTCACAGCCCACTATTCTACTCTGATTCTTTTGTGGTGGTGGTGGTGGTTTTGGTAGCTCTTTTCAAAATTAAATTTCCCCATGTATTTATTGGTTAAGTACTCAGCATCGTGCTCCCTTGTAGAATGTGAATTCTGTCTAGGCAGAAACCTTGACCATCCCCTTCTCAGCCATGTGCACATAACAATCCCCAGCATATAATGAGCACTGTGTAAATATTTGCTCAAATGAATTGTGTTGAATCTAATTAAAATGACTTGAAAGGAAATTAATGAAACTGTCAAAAGGTGGATATATTTTTGGTTTCACCTGAGGGATCATTCAAGAGAAACAAAGGTGTTAAACAACTGCAAAAACAAAAAAGTGTTTGACGTGAATTGCTCTGGACTTGCGACTAGAAAGGAATATTCTATTAAAGCTGGATTCAGTCACTTCTCAGCCTTTTGGCCAAGATCAAGTGTAAAGCTGAAGGCAACAGAGGAAGAGGAGTTACCATCTGCCTCGTCTCCTCGCCTTCATTCAGTGCTTCACGCGTTCGGCTAACAAGCATTGGAGGAGGACCTGCTGCCAGTTTCCTGCCAGGGGCCAGGGAAGGAGATGAGGACACCCTATTCCTGTCTTTAAGACACTTGCTGTCTGAGCCCGAGATAAGTGGAAAGACAAGAACACACACCTAGGTGCCCTAGGAGCACAGAGTGGAACAAGTCACCAGAGGTCAAGCTGTAGAGGTGTCAGGATGTGCCTGGAAGGTCCCTGCCTACCTACGTAGGCATCCAGGGGCCAACCTTGATGGGAAGGCACAAGCAGCGACAGAGTTCACGTGCAAAGGTGCAGGCAAGGAGAAAACAGGCCAGGAACAGAGGCGGGAACAGGACACCAGGAGACCAGCATCCAGACGGGGTGGGGGCCCTGTGCATTCTACACAGTGCCTGTTGGCCCTAGGCTGGGGCCAGCCCTTTCCATAACGTTGTTGTCATTGTTAATAAGAAGAAGAAGCATGGCCAACATTTAGTGAACTTATTTTTGCCAGTCACATTACATACCTGAGCTCATTTAATCCATCACAACAATGTGACAATGTGGGAACTATTATTCATTCCACTTGATCTATGTGAAATGGAGCTTTGACAGGTTGGTTGACTTTCCCAAGATTACACAGCTAGTAAGTGGCAGGGCTGGGCCAGAACTCAGGTCTGTCTCCTCTGGATGTGTCAGAGGGCCTGGACCATGCATCAAGTTCACAGATGTGGGGTCTCTCACGTCAGCTCCTTTCTCTGTGCCCAGGCTTGGCCTGGCCTGACCTTGACACATCTGCGTAGGAACTCTGGACTGGTTTCAGATGAGGACAGGACGAAAGATGGGACCAGGAAAGCACATAATCAAAGAGAAACTAAATGGAGTTATACACCTATAACAGGGTATCTGGAAAGTCAAAATCCTAGGGTGAATGAAAATCACAAATGCTAATCACAATAGAAAAGGGTTTGGTTTTGGGTTTGGTTTTGTTGATTTCATTTTGTTTTTGAAATCATTTATTTGTAGCAATCCTGTGAAATGTTTACTATTTTCCTGATATCTGTCAATCTCAGAGAAGTATCACAAGTAGTTGGTACACTCAGGAGTAGCTGCTGGCATCCAGAAGACAAGGTTTTCACCAGATAAGGCGTGTGACACACCCAAGAACGGAGACTTCTCTACCAGAAACTCTGGAGGGAAGGAGAGGCATAAGGACGTGGGGTGGAGAAGAGCTGGGAAAATCTGTAACAGAGGAAACAAGAGGGCGGGGAGTGAGGAAGAAGGGAAAGTGCTCCTCCCACATCTGTGCACCAGCTCCACTGGCTTTGGGGAGACCCTGAGCTGTCTCCCTGGTGAAGTCCAGGGTGTGAACACATCCAAAGTCCTGGTCTGAAACGTAAGAGAAATTCAAAAATGTAGAGAAAGGCCATAAAAGAATAGCCAGAGGACGAAACCAATGATAAGGGGCCAGACAGAAAGAAAAGTGAATCTGGAGAAGATGGAGAAAGGTTTCAAGTACATGATGGTGAATGACAGCTTTTTCAATTTCTACCAAATACTTTAAAATATATGTGAATTTCATAAATCAGGTGGTGGCAGTTTGGATGGAGAGGCACAGCTGACCACAGCAATGTATGGAGGCCATGGTGGACACTGGAGCCTCTCCTTTATGGAAGATCCTCAAGGACAAGCTGATCCAACATCTGTCTGAGTTTGGGGGAGGTTTTGCTGAAGCCTCAGAGATAAATGAGGGGAACATATTCAGGTGACTCTCCGAACCCTGACTGTCCTTGCACAGAAAGAGATAAATGGGCAGTCCATTTTGAGATCCAAAGGGCAGTGCAGTGGGAAACAACCTGAGTGATGAAATTCTACCACCGACAACCCCCCGAGAGGCACACCAAGGAGTGTGTACAGCATGTGCTCGAGAAAGCAGAAAAGTCATGTAGATAGAGAGATGCGTATGTGTAGGAAAAAGACTGACCTAAAGGTTTTATAGGTCATTGTCAAGGACCTAGTGTTCATCTTGGGTGGAAACGCTCATTATTAAAACAAAACAAAGCATTTTGTGATGAGAGTCTGTCCTGAATCAAGGTCACAATTAATCCGATTTTGTGCATCCAAGGTCTGATTTGCAAAATAAAATGATTGGTAGGATATATTCTTTAAAAAAAGAAGTTAAATCTCTGGGTGGAATGATTATAAGAGATTTTTATTTATTTTTCAAAGTTTTCTTGGATGAGCATGTAATGGATTCATAATCAGAGAGAGGGACAGGAAGTAGGTATTTTAAAAGAAAAGTAAACATTATGGCTCCTCATTTAGGCCCTCCACATCTCATTCTAATTTTCGTCAGTGTCCCAATTATATCAGTTCTTAGATGGCGGGTTTCCTTCTGGGTGATAGGACATTTCCCAAGCTGGACCCGGTTCTCCTGAGAACGTGCAACAGCCCAGCAGCAAAGCCGGGCCTCCCAGAAAATGCCTGGCCGTGTCTCCGGCCTCAGATCCCTGCTGTGGATGCCAACATCTAATACACAGCGTGTTTGTCCAAGCCCAGGCGCCTTCTCAAGAGTGGGCTCACTGCCCGCTGGCTGGAGAGAAGCACTGTCCAGCCGGAGCCATTCAGCTCAGACACTGGCCCCCAGCCAACGTCCGTCCCGTGAGCCCAGGGGCTGCCAGTCTGCTGGGGTCAGGAAGCTGTCGGTCAGCTGGCGGAAGTCTGGACACACACACGCTCACTCCGAGGTCCTCTTGTTCACCGGGTGTTTACAATTCTCTCTCAAAAGACACAATGCTTTCCGAAATAAAATTAATTATGGCTGCAAAAGTGAAAAAACAAACTCCCTCTGCTTCCTTCCTGCAGACACAGACAACTCAAGCCTGTCTCCATCAAAGGTGGGCAGCACAGCCCGAGAGCGGGGACAGCCAGCAAGGAGGGATCAGAGCTCTCCCCCGACACTGATTCGTTTTCAATGCACTTCCTACAATGGAAAGGCACAGGGCCTCCTGTGAAGCGAGGACTTCGGTGTCTAAAGATTGTAAAATAAAAATGGGTTTGGAAATTCCAAGGCCGGTGGGTAAAGCGTTGGGGTCGTTACAGACCTGTATCTCCACCTGGCTCAAGCATTTCCTTTTTCTGGCCTCGGACTAGTTCTATAACCTCTCGGAGCCTCCGTTTCCATCTCTATACAATGACGGCAATAATACTAACACCAGACAGGGTTGGGTGGGGATTACACACATAGCACATTAGCTGGTAACTCGTATGCCCTCAATACATGGTGGTCATTATTATTATCACATGATTTTCTAATGGCTAGTGTTGGGAGAATGAGGCTCACTAGCCAGGGGACATGGGATACATATGTTGGCACAAATGATTACTGCCCTTCATGACCACCCCATGTAGAGTGCCTTGAGAGGAAATCCAGCCAGTGACCTCCATCTCAAGTCAAACTTGTCATAGCAACATGGGCACTGGAATGGGAGCTGGGAAAATCATGTCATCTCAAATGCTCTTCATTTCGTTGGGACAGAGCATGTGCCAGATGTGCTACTAGAAGCCAGAGTAGCAACGGGATGATTTTGGACAAATCATATCGTATCTGAGGTTCAGTTTCCTCATTTCTAAAATCAGGACCAAAAACAAGGTGCTGAAAATAAAAATTCATTGTAAACAGTCAAGCAGCTCTCAGATACCCTGCGGTAGGACTTGCCACACAACTGCCTTTTAAGATCACACCATATAAACCACATGGGCGGCTTCTCAAGCGACTCTGGAAATGTGTGTTAAAGGTTAAATGTTAAAGTATTGTCAGGGACGGTGGGGATGCAGATGAAAATCTACCTATGAGGTCCACGTCTTTGCAGTTGGTGATTCAACTAATATTTCTTGAACACAAATCACGTGCCAGCACCCTACTTGGAGCTTTGGACCCTCGGGGTCCAGTGGAGAGATCAGGACTAAGCCAGTACATGCCCGCATGAGAGGTCAAATATAAGTGAAGAAACTCCTCGTGTAGGAAATAATACTAGTCAGAGAAAAGGGGTGGGGTTAACCACCACTGAACTAGTGACGTAACACTTGGTCAACATTTTATGATCTCTACATGCACTTCCTTTGAGCTGAAGTGTGCCAGGTCCATCTTTAGCTTATCATGCATCTTCATGGTACCACTGAGTGAAAAGAGTTGTAAAATAATGACCTGACTCAAAAGAAAAGGGCAAAATCCAATGTAATGAATTTCAAGAGGGTACAGGAATCGTACAGATTGCTTAGAGGACAAGAAACTGATTTACATATGTGGGACTTGATTAGGATTAGGAAAAAATTAATCATATAATCCTGTTGCTTCTAATTATTATTCAAAATTCAGAAACTGTAAAAGATGAAAAAATTCAACTACACTTAAAAACTACAATAACAACAACTTTCTTATGGCAAAAAAAAAATAGCATAGGCAAACACAAAAGATGAATAGCAAACTAGAATAAAACATTGCAATTCATAACACGGACAAGAGATAGTTGCCTTAATATATAAAGAGCTCCTAGAAATCAACAAGAGAAAGAACAAAACCAAACAGACAAACGTACAAAGAACATGAACAGACGTTTCACAGAAAAGGAAATGCAAATGGCCCTTAAACATATAAAACCACCATAATAGATATTAACACTATGGAGATAGCATTTTCTACCTTTCAGTTTGACAAAACCCCAGTAACATACTGGAGTTGGCTCTTACCAGCTCACAACAATCAATTAAGTTTTCAGGAATTTATCAAGCCAGTTGTTAAATGCAGCCATTACTAAAATTTTAATTATGTAAATTTATAATTAATGCCTTATATTAAAAATTAAAAACATAAAACCCAGAACTTCCTAATTATGTTACTACATTTCACTGTTGCAGATGCTACTTACATCCCTTGTGTCCGTGTGGTGGAAATACCATACAATGGCATCCTCTTGCTCATCTCTTCCCAACTCCACGTCCAGGGCATCATGTTGGAAGCTTGAAATCAGCCTGAGTGGAAGTATTTACACCACGGAAATCAGCAGACACTACAAATCAGGGATTTTGGTGTCTGGGGGTATTTTTGAATAAGTGGTTGTTAAATCACTTACCAGCACACCACTGCCAAAATCCTGAATGTTGACAACATACTCGACCGGAAAGCCTGGGAGAGCAAGCACTCTCATTCAGAGCTGATGGGAGTGTCCAGTAATTGACGGAACCCTGTGGAGGGCGATTTGGCAAAATGGACCAAAATCAGGAAGAGACTTACCCTTTGCCCAGCAATTTCCCTTCTTTGACTCTATCCTACAGCTCCCCTGCATGTGTATGAAATGAGGCGATTGTGGGGCTTGTGACAGCAGGGCTTGTGACAGCAAAAGACACAAGTCAGCCAGGATCCTTCACAGGGAGCAGGTGAAACCAGACACAGGCCATCTCGACATTGGACTGCTGCGCAGCCACGACAAAGAAGGGGGAAACTTTCAGCATACTGATGTGAAAAGATCTCCAAGATGTGGTAAGTTAAAAAAAGCAAGGCACACAACAGGATGCTTCTTTTTGTGTAAAAGAGGGAAAACACGAATGTATTTTTGCTTGTTTGCGTTTACATAAAGGATCTCTGAGGGACAGACTGGTGCTAATAAAAACTAGTTACCCGAGTCAAGAGGTGGTTATGGAGCAGACGGGATGGATGGGAGAGACACTTACTTCTGTAGACCTTTGTATAGTTTTGATTTTTAAACTATATGAATATATCACCTCTTTAAAAATGTTTAAATTAATAAGTAATCTTTTCGCGATGTGATTTATCATGATGGGATCTGACACATAATTGCAGCTGTGTCCACTGGATATAAAATTTGAAACACTTTCTTTGTCAATAAAGAAGTGGAGAAAATTACGTTTTGATGTTGTGGTCCTCGGTACAGATATTTTTACTAGAAAATTTAGATGAAGGCAAACATTGTTAAGTGGTAACACGGTTAAGGCCTGTTTGTAAGATGTTATCACTGTGATGTTTTGCAATCCACAAGAATTACAGGATTTATCTCTTGACAGGGCCTGAAGGGCTCGTCCAGGCCTGCACCCAGATGAATTACGATATTTCCCTGCCCTAGAAGCCGAGAAGCACCCGTGCGGCTTTCCGGGGAGGCGGAGAGGCAAGAGGTAAGGTTAGGGAGCGGTAGAAGCGCAGGCGCGTGGTGCTGACACCACAGCTGCTTTACAGGTGTGGCTGGAGCAGATTTGGCTGCCGTCTTCAGCATCCTGTGGGCCAGTAGGCACTGCCATGTCCCAGAGCCACAGGCTGCTCCCCACTCTGGGCCACGCCTCCCGCCCATGCCCCAGGCTGCTCACAGGCCAGGCCCTGAGGGAGTGGATGGATCGCTGCAAACCTGCCACCATGACTGGAAACATCAATGATGGAGAACCCTCCTTTCCAGGGATAGCAGTGTGACTTGCCCAGTCATGAAGAGAGGATTGTGTACCTCTCCAGTGGCCCCACTGCCCCACTATGGGATTCACCTCCTTCCCTTCTCTGCCACGGTCAGGTCCACCTCTCCAACTCCATAACCTCCCTTCTTCCCCATCACTGCTTTAGCTGTTTCTGTGCCTTGAACACATCATGCCTCAGGGCTTTTGCACTTGCTCTTCTCTCTTCTCCAGATCCTTCTCATGACTCAAGGGTTAAGAGTTTGGGGTCTGGAGTCAGACGACCTAGGTTTAAGCCCCGGTCCCCACTTAACTGTGGGGCCCTCTATAAGTTACTTAACCTCTCTGTGCCTTGATTTCCCCACCTGTAAAATTAGAACAGTAACAGTAGTTGCCTCATAGTGCCCCTGCCCCCAAGCACTTCAAAGGGCAGGTAATCAGACTGGGAATGTTTAATCTGAAAAGACCAACAATATAAAAGCAGACAAAAATGAGCTGTCTTTCACCAAGAACACAGAAGCAAACATTTCCCAAAGATCAATGAGGAAAGCAGAATCAGCAGCAGATTTTTGGCCTCTTTGAATAATATTTCTCTTTAAGTTTACACAACAGGGGAAGATCAAAGGAAGATGGGGCCAAGGTGAATTGGCAAGGAGGAGGGAGGGCTCAGAAGGGTTAGAGAAGTCACTGCGTGGCTGAGGAGGCAGCACAGACAGGCACTGGCACTGCACTTGGGAAGGAGGAGAAAGTGCAGAAGCAGAGACAGCCTGGGGGTCTGGATCTCCCGGGGTGGAGGCGGTCAGGCTCTGCGGTGCTCAGTGAGTCCAAGGCCGAAGGCAGCGGTTCAGGAGTGGTCAGAACCAATGTAGATGCTCCCAGGGCTCCGGGCAACAGGAACCCACATCGAAGGGGCTTCAGAAACACAGAGACGAAATATAAGCAACAGTTCAGGGCATACAGCCGCCCTCTTTTAGTTTTTTAAATATAGTCTTTTTGAGATATAATGCACATATCATGAAATTCACCCTTTTAAAGTGTACAATTCAGGGGGCTGGCCCAGTGGCATAGCGGTTAAGTTCACGCACTCTGCTTCAGCGGCCCAGGGCTCGCGGGTTCGGATCCCCAGCACGGACAGACGCACCGCTTGTCAAGCCATGCTGAGGCGGTGTCCCACACCGAGCAACTAGAAGGATGCACAACTATGACATACAACTGTCTACTGGGGCTTTGGGAAGGAAAAAAAGGAGGAAGACTGGCAACAGATGTTAGCTCAGGACTAATCTTCCTCAAAAAAGAAAAGTGTACAATTCAGTGGGTTTTAGTATATTCACAGAGTTGTGCAACCATCACTATTATCTAATTTCAGAAAATTTTCATCATCCCCCCAAAAAACCCCATACCCATAAGTAGTCACTTCCCATTTCTCTCCCCTCCTAGCCCCTGACAACCGCTAATCTACTTTCTGTCTCTATGGATTTGCCTGTTCTAGATGTTTCATATAAATGGAATCATACACTATGTGGCCTTTTGTGTCTGGCTTCTTTCACCTAGCATCATCTTTTCAAGATTCATCCCTGTTGTCGCATTTATCAGTATTTCATAACTCTGTACGGCTGAATAATATTCCATTGTATGGATGCCACAATTTTTATTTCTTCATTCATCAATTGATAGACAGTTGGGTTGTTTCCACTGTTTGGCTGCTATGAATAATGCTGCTGTGAACATTTGCATACAGTTTTTTGTGTGTGTGGACGTATGTTTTATTTCTCTTGGGCACGTATCTAGGAGTGGAATTGCTGGGTCACATGGTAACTCTGTTTAACTTTTTGAGAAACTGCCAGATTGTTTTCCAAAGTAGCAGCCCATTTTAAAATCCTACCAGCAATTTCTCCATGCCCTTGTCAACACGTTATTACCTATTTGTTTTAAATTATCCTCGTAGGAGTGAAATGATATCTCATTGTGATCAGGTGCCCTCTTTTGATTGATCTTAATTCTGTCTGCTAGATTTTTCATCATTTGGCTCCATCATCACCTTTTGTAAGAAAACTTCCAAATTTCTCTGGCTTACAGTGTTGTTTTTTTTGATAACACATGCCAAATGTCACTAATGCCCACATGAAGCATTTCTCCCCAATGTCCTACCCAGCAGGGGGTTCCTGAACCCACAGATACTCTCAGAGGAAACTACAGAATGGCCACTGAGCTTATAGTGCTTGGGATTTGGGATATATTGTCAATGCAGTGTACCCAGGGTTGGAATTCTTGGGTGACCTACCTACTGGGGACTAGTATTAAAGTCATCTATTGGTCACCTCAACAATTCTGTTTTCAAAACAATATGAGTTCACTATGTGTTATCGAGATCAACCATTTTGAATTATTGAGATTCTCAAAACTTAATTTCTTGGTTACTCAAAACTATCCAGGTCTGTAAGCCCATGTTGGTCCCCAAGAAAGGAAATATGGCTTTGCTCTCAGCCCAAGCCATGCGGACCCACCATGTGGTGCAGAAGGTGGGTCTGGGCTCTTCTGCTTCTGACCACACCTGGTTGCAGTTCACATTTCTCACCGCATACAAACTCAGAAGTCATGGTTCCAACGAATTCCCCACACAAGACTCCAAACCTGCTTCCTAAGCAACGTGTTGAATGACTGTTCTGCTCGGAGCAGCGCCTGACCCAGTCAGGACATACTCAGTAAAGAGCTGTCATCATTTCACTTGTTATTCCATCATCACCGCCGTCAACGTGGCACGGTGTTCAGACGCCATATAGCTAAAGAGAAAAGGAGAGAGAAGTTTCTGTGTGTATCTTACTCAAAGCTTGGTCAGAAAAGTATCAATGATGTTTCTGTACCTCAGGAAACCAGAAGCTTGGACATGCTCCCGGGACCTTGACATACGGGAGCAGCAGTGGACTCCCGTCCCAGCTAAGGATCAGCAGGCTGAACGTGTCCTCCTCGATGGGCCTACAAAGTGGGAGGGAGAAGGGCACATTTTCACGTCTTTCTGATTTTTTTTTTTTTTTGGCCTTAGTAAGCATCGTTTCAGCCTCTTTTTGCCCACACATAAGTGTTCCCTCACTTCCTTAGAAACACGAGCTTTATGTGCTCTGCCCCTAATGAGCTAAGGTCGGTCTCTCCTCAAAGACCTTGCTCCTGCCTGTGATAATCCCAAACTGAGAGGGACAGGGAGAATCTTGGGAAAAAGCACTCGGGGATCACCAGCTTCTCTTCCAGGGACAGAAGCAAAGGTTCAGAGTCAACTGTCCCAATTCTGCAAAAAAACATGGGCTTGTCAGCCAGCAGGACATCATACGGGCTGCAGCTGTGTGCGTAGTTTTCCTGTGTATCTGGGGGGTGCTGGCTTACACGGCGCCTAGACTCCCGGCAGGGTGCGTGAACCTGGGGGGTCATCAAGCCTGGCAGGAGAACTTCCCCTGGGGTGTTTGGAGGGAGAATGATTCCATTTTCCTTCTGAATAAGTGAGTGGAATTTTTTTTTAAAACACTAGAACTAAGATGATAGATCGATGACGAGGAGATCTTCAGAGGTCCTGGCAGCCCCGTGAGGTCAGCGCCCCTGCTACTTACTTACAGGGACGTGACTATTGAGCGTTTTCTTTAGATTGATGCCAGTAGATAATACACACAAATAATAAGGAGGTTTTTTAAAAAGGTTATAGTAAGAAAAAAGGAATAGGAAGAAGGGCAGGAGAGGAAGGGGTAGAAATTAAAACATATTGGTTATAGACTGCAATAAGTGTTCAAGGACTGTGTGCAGGGGACAACAGGTACAATGTCTTGATGCCCACTGGGAAAGATCCAGAAGATGAGAATGTGGCTGGGGCGTGAAGTCACAAAGGCCATCTCTCGCCACAATGCCAAAGGCTGACATTGCCCATGACTTCTGGACTAGGGAACTAGCGGGACAAAGGGTTCCGTCCATTGAGGAAGACTAGGTCAGGGTAAGAAAGCAGAGGTGAGTAACTGCTCCCTCCTCTAAGTCAGGAAGGCAAAGGCAGCTACGATACAGCCCCTGCCCAGGAGAAATGAGGGGGGCAGGCACAGGACCTGGAATTTCAGTGAGAACGGGGATCACTTGTGCAGCGGAACCACAGGAACACAGGGAGGTACTGAGCTCTGTGGGGGTGGTAGGTAGTCAGGAGAGGCTCCCTGGAGGAAGTGGCACTGGAACCCTGAGGGACATAGTGCACAAGAGTGTGGCTGGAGGGCAGGATCCTCAAAGGAGGCAGCTTTTCTTCCATTTCCTCCCTTTTGCTGGGTGAGAAGTGAGCTGTCCGGGCCTGGAGAGCACTTTTCCAGGCGATGCAGGACATCCAGGCAGGCTGGACCTGAATCAGGTTGGGTGGAGCCTGAGACAGGGCTGTGAGGCTGCCGTTCCACCCAGCTCCCTCCCCGCTACGTCCTCTTCCCGGCCTGGCACCGGCCGGAGCCAGTGCTGATGAGGGCACATCGGCCGGGAGGACCCGGGCAGAGCAGGGGTGTGTGGGCCAGAGGTGGCTATACGACCACAGAGACTCACCCACTGCCCCAGGGAACAGGTCCCCATCTGTAAGGTCTTTGACCGTGACACACGCTAACTAATTCCTGGAGCTCCTTCTTAAATTCCAGTGCTTCCTGTCTAAATGCAAAGTCCTCTTTTCTGTGATTTTAATCTCCATGAACAACTGGCAATGACAACAGCTTTTCCTTTCCACAGGCATGAAATGATGCATTGTGCCCTGACCACGGACCCCATCTGAAGCCGTGGCCGGGCTCCTGGGCCACCCCGTTTTCTCCAGCCTGGTGCTGACTGCATGCACATGTAGCTGTTAAAATGAACGATGCTGCCAGAGAAGCCGAGATGGGCACTTCAGGGAGACGGGTGCTCGCCGAGGGTGGCAGCGGGCGCCCAGAGCAGGCTGTGGTCCCACCCAGGCGTCCTCCGCCTGCACTGCACTCTGAGGCCCTCCGTGGTGCAGGGAGCGTGGGCAGAGGTTTTTATATATAGGAAATGCAAACTCTTGCCGCGGATTCCCTCACAGTAGGGGAATTATTTTTAAACAATAGTTGTGGGAAAAAGGATTCCCTACTTAGGAGAACTATTTTCAAACACTTGAGAGGTGACACTGTAAACAGCTGCTCTTAATTAAACTACTTTATCTGCTCACGGAAGCAGGGAGCAGAGTGGGAGGCAGGCTACTGAGGTCCGGGAAGGGCTGGGGGCCCCGGCTGGGGCCCCTCCAAGGGGCTGTGACCTGAGAAATGAGGCACAGCCCCCGAGAGCCCCTGTCCTCCTATGTCAAATAGGGATGTCAGTATAGCATATACAGTACACACTTGTCTCGTGGATGTCACCCAGCTCTGACCGGTTTCCTTAACATAGTTACATTCGTGCATAATATATAATTGTATGTTTCATTATTCAGAGAAGTATTTACACTAACAATATTGTCGCTACTATTACACAAAATTTATAATTATTTTAGTACTTTAACTATATAACATATTAATCTATCGACCACAAAGGATTTTTGAGGGTCAAATGAGAGAACACAGTCCAGTACTTTATGACCGGTGCCTGGTACTTTGCCAACACCTAGTAAACACTATTTGTTATCAGTAGTAGTAGCCGGATAATTATTTATGTTATTATAATTTGATAATTATTTCTGCGATGAGTTGGCATATAAATCAGAAAGCACTAAAATTCTATTTCTTTAAAAATATTCTAAGTCTCAGAAACTTTTTCCTACAATCCAATCAGCCCTTTCCTCACACACTCCAAACGCTTTCTCTCGATTTGCACATTCTATAAACTCAGGGCAGGAACAGAGCCAGCTCTAGTCACGCCTCTGCCCATCCCAAGCGCTGATAAAGACCAGGCTTCATTTCCTCACCTCCACATGCACGCCAAAGCTGTCCACCGACAACCCGAGGGACACAGCAGCAGCGTGGCTGGAATACCCTGGGCGTTCAAGTC
Organism: Tapirus indicus; assembly: GCA_031878705.1. NCBI lineage: Eukaryota > Metazoa > Chordata > Mammalia > Perissodactyla > Tapiridae > Tapirus > Tapirus indicus. The sequence goes on along the minus strand of CM062923.1, from coordinate 76,339,150 downwards.
CACCCTGGGCAGTCTCAGGACACCTTAGGTTGCAATGTGGGCTGCCCGAGGCTGGGCTGGACACCAGCTGCTGATGCTGCAGATTCCACATGGGAAAACGAGAGACAACGGCCAACGTTTAAACCTGCCATGGGCCAGACACTGCCCTAAAGCATTTTGCATGGATTAACCAGCTCAGCGAGGTGCACACTATCATCTTTCCCATTTATAAATGTGGAAACACAGGCACAGAGAAGTTAAGGAACTTGCCCAGCATCACACAGCTTTTGAATGGTGGAGCTTGGACTCGAACTGGTCTAGAGTATTTAGCTCCAACTCTCTGCCCCATGCTGACCACAGGAACCAGGGGATTCCCACCTGGAATCACCCCAGAGGCCGAAAGAGGGATGGGACTGGGGGCTTGATGATGAGAGGCAGAAAGATACCCATGAAAACCCAGGACTGGGTCACTGGTCACTGTCCTGGTGCAGGCCGGGCCTGGGTTGCCTGGTGACCCCTGAGGATACTGAGGAGCAGAGGGGAGGAGCTCCCGTGGAACACCGGTCTTCCAGGTCCACACCCCTCCCCGGATGCAGTCTGAAGGGATGGAGGAAAAGGACCGGCCTTCAGCTGCAGAAAACAGACCCCCTGAGAGAGGCATCTCTGTCACCGGATGGTGGCACGTTCGAGCTGTAGAAAAAGGCGGGAAATGCAAATCTACAGCAGAGCGCTGACCCTGCAAAGCTGCCCTGTTCAGTGGTCACAGCGATGACCGGCTCCTCTGGACCCGAAAGTCAGCTCAGGGTCACCTCCTGACCGTTGACATGTCCCCAGTGTGAGGGTGGCTGGTGGACTTCCAGACTTAGACCAGACGTGTAGACGGCCATCCGAGGACGGCCGGTCTGTTTACAGCCGTGTGACTAGCTCCTTGTGGAAACCAGGGCTGACAAATGACCCTCCTCCTCTCACGCGCCCGTCACCCCCTCCCATCGTCTGTGGCACACGTCTCCTAAAGTCCAGGGTCTACCGCCAGTCCCCGCAGTGGATGAAACGCGGGGTCAACAATGCTTTAATTTTTAGCTATGACAGACTGGGAGCCCTTTTCTTTTTTTGAGAGCAAGTGACTTTCTCATAACAAGTTCAGTATTTTCTGAAGTCCAAGCAGGACCACCTAGGGCACCCAAGTTGTTATTTTTGGGGTGACCAACACTCAGGATTGGTTATATCATTTGCACAGTGCAAAAAGTGTTCAGAATTGCAAGATGGCAAGAGCGGAGCACTGAGCCAGGCGTGGGCCCTTCCTAGTGCGGGACCCGTGCAACTGCACAGGCTGCATCCCATGAGTCCTGCCTGTCACGAGGGGTCGGAAAGGGTTTTCGCCTTCCTTAGAACGCTTCCGTCAGCTCCAGGAGGCATTCTCGGAGTCCTGCCATGGAGCTAAGCGGGCATGCGGACAGACAGATGTGCGCGGCTGAGGCCTCCATCCCTCCCGCTCTGGGTCTCTGGGAGGCCCGCGCGTTTGCCTGATTCTCAATCTTATGTCTTTGCTTGTTCTTACAAATATAAAACCCTAAGTCCATGGACCTGGTACAGGCCGAGACACCACAGCACAAACTGATTGCCAGAAGTGCCCCAAACTACGCCAGCATTTTGATTGAATCAAACTCAGAAAGTCTTGGGCTAAATGTTTCTGTGCTTCCCCCCCTCACGACCACCTTTGTTTTTCACATGTGTTCATTTTAATGAAAATGCAATCTTTTCAATATGTGATTCGTTTTCCCTCTACTAATCAAAATATTTAAAAGCACTTGATTCATACGAAGGCTTTAAGTATTGACAGGTTTGAAATTCCTTTCCCAGCTATGACTCAAGTTCCATTTAGAATGAACGTACGGGGAGGAGAGCTCCCTCTTTTGCGATCTAATTCCAATGGCCAGGGAGGGCCAATTCTGTTCTTCCATTTGGCGTGCGAGTACAGACCATGACTGGAGTCAGGTCAGACGCACCCTTCAAAGCTGATTTTTGAAACCACATCTGCATTAGATTTTTAGCGAGTGCCCCCATCAGTGTCCTCCCTGTCGGAGGCCACGTGCTCATCCACCTGAAGCTTCCATTGCTCAAAACACTTTCCGAAGTGCACTTTGGCAAGTACCTCGAGACTGTGGCCTCCCTCCTGAGTGTCCTAAATGGTGGCAAATTGTCCTCTGAATGTAGAATAGCTTTCTGGAAACAGTCTGAAATCATTTGAAGTCAAGTGGTGAACGGAAAAGGGACCAGAAATAAGGTGCATCTCTGCCCCCAGCCGGCTGGTGTTCTTGTGGGCCGTCCTGGGGTTCCCGGGGAATTTAGGGAAGAGAGTTCCAGACCAGTTCTGGGCCAGGCCTCAAGAGGGCTTGGTTAGAATAAGTCTATATCACCCAGGGAGCTGCTTTGAAGAAAACAGCATTTATTTTATTGTATACATGTGGAGATGTGTGTAAATAATGTTCTAATTCCCTTACTTTATAATAATATTTCACATGCATCAAGTTGTAAAGAAAATTTCACTTTGGCCTGCTAGCTGCTGCCTTTTTCAAAACCTAACATTGAGAAACCACAGCTTTCAAATAAGTTGGAACTGGGAAAGTTAAAAATAAAAAAAAGGATCTGAATAAAGTCACCAGGAGACTATTCCACATAGCAACCAAAGATATATATCCTTCAGAACGAGCAACTTGCTGCCAAGACTAATAGTGCAATTTCAAAACCATCTACCTTGTTCTGTTATATTCTGTGTTTGCAGAACAAGTTAAAGCTACTTTAAAACTTTTTTGTGTGTGTGAGGAAAATTGGCCCTGAGCTAACATCTGTTGCCAATCTTCCTCTTTGCTTGAGGAAGATTTGCCCCGAGCTAACATCTGTGCCCATCTTCCTCTATTTTATATGTGGGATGCTGCCACAGGGTGGCTTGATGAGCAGTGTAGGTCTGTGCCCAGGATCCAAACCCATGAACCTGGACCACCAAAGCAGAGTTGTCAAACTTAACTAGTACACCACCAGGCTGGCCACCACCCCCCCCCAATTTTTTTTTTAAACAACAGAAAACAAAGCAAAAAAACTTAAACTATCACAGACTAGAAGCCAAATTTTTTTAGGGCAAATGACTTTCTCACAACAGATTTGGTAATTTCTGCAGTCACATGAGATCTTTCTATGTCAGATCATATTTCTTCAGACCAGTGTCGGCTGCCTTATAAAGTCTAGGGCATCCATCTCACAGCTCTGGCACCTTTCTGTCTGGGGCTTAGGACATTTTCCCGCATCCTTTTCATGCACTGTGGGTGAGCAGGCAGGGGCATGGGGAAATTCCTAAAGAGGGAGAGAGGAATTATCTTAAAGCCAGCACTGGAAGCCTGGAGTGAAGATCGTTTGAAAAGCACAAAGTCAAGGTCTGGGTTTTCTCTTTCCACTGCAGAGATTATATCTTACGTAAGCAAGATCTCACAGAGCTGCCTGTGACCCCCTCTGTCTTGTTCACAACAAAAGCAACAAGGGGAATGTGGGGAGCTCAGGACCCCCAAGAGCTCTGGGGAGAGATGGGGGAGACGGCCGTGGGCATACAGCCTGCGCCTTCCAGGCAGCTCGAAATGCTGGCCAGCATGTGAGTAACAGAAGGGCTTTTGCCAATTTACTAATCCAAATGGTGGGGACAGCAATTAGCTGCCCATGTAAAAAGTAATTAATCACCGGGAATTTGCTGTAACCTGTCCTCTGCCCCATCTCACACAGTCTCAGCCACTTTCGGCTCCCAGCCCCGGGGCTGGCTATTCTAAGGTCTGTGCTAGGTACAGGTGGAAAGCCTAGAAATGAAGTTCAAGGTCAGGAACTGGCCTGAGCATTGAGCCCAAGGTGGGCAGCAACCATTGGCTCAGGGAGGCCACAAATGGTGGTACAGGTAGCATCGTTAGCAAGGCCACTTCTAAATGGCACATGCCATTCCCATCACAGGCATTGCCAATTTGCATGAAGACATTTTTCTAGCAGATGACAGAGAAGTGTCTTAGGAAAGCGCCTTTTTCTAATTTGCACAAAGACCCCGTACAGGCTAGCAGCAGTCCTGACTTTGGCCACTAATTGCCAGGTACCTTCAGCCTGTAACAGCGGAGAAGAAACACACCACCTTCTGGGACAAAGTGGGACTTCAAGAGGAAGGGAAATGTAAACTGATCTGCTTTGCTCTTTTTGTCATCTCTGATGTAATAGTTTGGCAGATATATGCATTAGGAATTAAATTCAGCCTACAGTTAAGAGAGATCACAAAATAATGGCAACTTAAAGAGAGGGGGGTTTATTCTCTCACATCAAAGGCAGAAAGTGGGCAGTCCAGGACTAATATGGTGGCTCCACAAGGTCATCAGGACTAACCCACCCAAACCTAACCAGTTTAAACCAAAACTTCCCAATCAGAGAGCATGTATGAGCTCCTTTCATCTTTCTTTCTGCTCTACCATCCTCAGTGCATGACCTCCTTATTCAAAGTCACCTGTGGTTCCAGACATCCTCTCCACATTCCAGAAAGGGGGAAAGAGGAGAAGCAAAAGAGAAATTGCACCACCCAGCTAAATTAACCTCCCTTAAGGGACCTTCCCAGAATTCCCACATTATACTTCCTCTTACATCCCATAGGTCACATCCAGCTGCAACGGCAGCTGGGAAATGTAGTCTTTAAGCTAGTGCACGGCCAGAATCACGGGATTCTCTCCCTGCCCTGGTGCCTGCCAAGCACGGGTCTTTTTCCATTTCCCCGATACATTATTAGTCTCCCCTTTTTGGTGCCTGCACAGACCACAGCCAAATGATGAGGAGCAGATCCAAGAGAAAAAACACAGCTAGGGAATCTGCCCTACTTGGAAAAGTTGAGTATCCTTTTCCCATGAACCAAGCAAACTTTTGACCTGGGTAATCAGATAAGATGGAAACAAACAAAAAAAGTAAGAAGAGAGTTATTGACCTGAGTGCTTCTACACGTGTCATTTCTTTAACTCCTCATGACAGATCTGAGAGAGAAGCAATTATACCTATTTTGCATACAGGACATCAGAAGCTTGGAGAAGGAAGCAAGCCTGCCCAGCGAGAACAGGCAGTAAAATTTAAAGACAATCTTGACTCCAAAACCTATGCTGCAAGTAGAGGTTAAAATACAAATTCTATTACAGTAACTAATAAGAATTTATTATTTCACCTAAGTTGATTAAACTACGAATTTTAAAGCCACGGCAAGAATTTTAAATAGTGTCCTAGTGCATGGAGCAGCTTGCTAGCAACACCAGAAACACCCAGGAGATGATTTAGTGGGCATATGCCAGACACAGGGGCCCCACAATGACATTTCATCTTTTTCCCTCTGAAGTCAGTTATTAAAATTGAAATTGGCATCTAAATATATTTTTTTACTGTAAATTCAGTGGCTTAAACATGAAGGAAATATTTACATTGTCATTAACATGAAGGAAATGTTTGTTGTTACTGTATTAAGGAAATCAGATCCCCCAAGTGCTGGCTCAAAAAAATATCACTCAAAGAATTTCCATTTTGTAGCATTGACCCATGTTTAAACTTTCAGACTGATTCCCTGCTTCCCTACAGCCAGCCCCTTGCTTCTTTAATCTGGTGGTGTTAGGCCAATTTAATAAGAAGTCGTGGAAAAGGAGCAAGGACTTTAAGAGGCCACGTGTTCTCCCCCGGTTTCCACAGGCAGCCCAGCCGCGTCCTCTGGACTCTAGGTCCACGTGCTTCTCACGCTGTGAAACTAAAGGGGCACCCACAGCTGAAGCATCCGCAGTTGGAAGCCAGCAGCACGTCTAGCTATGAGCCTCGTCCACCCACGGTGTGCAACTGCCGCCCACATGCAAAATCTGCGTTCTGAAATCCTTTGTGTGTGTGCTTCCTAGGGACTCAGACAGCGTGTATCAGGGACACGAGAACTTGTCCTTCCCAAGGTCACAATGTCCAATGCAGAGCCTTCTTCCCTCACCTTCCTGGAGTGCTGGGACTTTCAACACACTCTCGCTCTCCTTCCTTCTACACGCACCTCCTTTCTCCAACTGTCCCTCCTTCCTCACCTCCTCTTCCTCCCCAGTCGCCTCCTGCCCCAGAGCCTGTCAGTGCTGGCTCAGGCCAGGCCCTCCAAACTTCCATCCCGTCCGTGTTCCCTGTGCCTCCGTGTCTTCAGACGCGCGCCTATCTCCCAGGGCCATTTCTAAGATGAGACAGTACGTTCAACAGTCGGGGATGACGGCAGGCCTGCAGCAGTGGCTGGTTCCCAGCTGGGAAGTCTTGGTTTGCGTGGGCTAGGTTTGAGATGTCTATGAGACTTTCACTTGGAAGGGACAAGTAGGAGATTTTTCTAGAAAGAGGGATAGGCTATAGAAAAACCTGGAATGAAGGCATTGACAGAAGGGAAACCAACCCTTATGACTGTGCCTTCCGTATGTTGTCTTTGCTCCCTTCCGTGCCCCCACCTCAGGCAGTAGCATCCCACGCACCTGACTGCTCTAGCAGGACCTAGGAGCTGCCCTAGTGCTCCCTCTCCCTCACCTCCCACATTTTCTCCATCAACAGACTCCACTCGCTTTTCCAGACCATAGCCACCACCTCTTATCAAAACTGATGGCACAGGCTCCTAACTCAGCTCCCAAACTCCATTCCCAATCCCTGTAAACCATTCCTCACACAGCCTTTGAAATCTAACTCAGATCGTGACATTTGTCTGCTTAAAATCCCTTCATGGCTCCCCATTGGACGTGGCATAAGACTTTAACTCCTCACCTTAGCTGGTTTAGAAGGCCTGGCACAGTCTTGCCCCCACCATCTGTCCACCCAGCTTATGTTACTCTCTGCCTGCTGAGCAAGCTCCAGCCACACTAGGCTTTCAGTGGTGCCTCAGGGCCTTTGCTCTGGCTGTTCTCTCTGCCTTGTGCCCGCTCATGCTTCCCCACCCACATCTCCCACAGCCAGCTCAGTCTCATCCTTTAGATTTCAGCTTACGTGTTGCCCTCTTCAGAGCGGGCTTCCCTCATCGCTCTACAGAAAGTAGATCCACTCCTTCCCTGTTGTGCACCAAATATTTGTGTCCCTCCAAAATCTGTATGTTGCAGCCCCAACTGAGAGGTGACTGTAGTTGGAGACAGAGCCTTTATGGAGGGAATTAAAGTGAAGTGAGGTCATAAGGGTGGAGCCCTGATCTGATAGGATTAATGTCCTTGTAAGAAGAGACAGGAGAGCTCCCTCATGCTCTCTCCCTCCAAAAGAAGAGGTCATACTAGCACACAACGAGAAGGTCGTCTCCCACAAGCCGAGAGGAGAGGCCTCTGAATGGAACCTCCCTTGCCTGCACCTTGACCTACCCACAGTAGTAGGTATCTTGATCTTAAACTTTCCAGCCTCCAGAACTGTGGGAACTAAATGTCTGTTGTTTAAGCCCCCAGTCTGTGGTATTTTGTCTTAGCAGTGGGGCAGACTAATACTCCCTTATCCTCCTTCTCTGCCAATTACTCCCTTCACAACAGCAGTTCTCATTTGTAATTAGTGTCACTGCCATTTACATAGTCCTGGCCTATTTCCTGCCACTGGGATGTAGATCTGTGGTCTCCATCACCTTCCCCAGACCTAGCACAGGGCCTGGCCCATGATAAGTATCCACAGAATGAATCAGTGAATCCATCAGTCAAAGGCTACGTAGTTCCAGGCAGGGAGAGAAGGAGTTGAATCATGTCCTCATAACCAGACAAGCATCCATAACATGTGATCCCTATCCCCAGGTTGGGCTCTACAATCACCACTGTCTAAATCACAAATATTTATCTACTTCTTGGTTTATACCCTACTTTTCCCAAAATGAACGTAAGTCAGCTACCAAAATACAGACAATACAATAGGATAAACAGTAAAGGAGGAAATCATAAGAAAAATAAGACAAAGCCACTTAGGTGACGCTGTGTACACCATGGACACTTCAAGGCCAGCCCACACTCTGGCTCTGGGTGCCCCAGCAGCCATCGCAAGGAGGGTAACTCAGGCAGCTTTACAATTCAGACTGTCCTTTGGACACAAAGAAAGTGTTGTTTGGACAAAGCAGCTCTCTCTAGTGCTGACCCATGGCCAAATCCCCACGGGGTCCTCCCATGATGAATGAGTCGTGAAACGTGTCCTTAAGGAAGGTCTTTGGGCAGCTCTTCCTTCCAAGCTGCCTCCGGGCCAGCTCGCATTGTCCCAGGGCAGGACGAGCTGTTCTAAGGGCAGGAGAACAATGAGGTTGATCACTGCTCTGTGCACCTATAATTTTCCATGTCTATGTATCTTGTACCCTCATAAAGTAAACTACCCTTTGTTCAAATCAAAGTGGTCTGAGCATGATGCTCTTAATGACACGCTGCTGAAGACAGTCATGACATGAAAGACGAGGGCCTGGCCCCCTGGAAGCCGTTCAAAGCTCGGGTTGGCTGCCAAAGCCACTGCAGAGGCAAGCGGCCCCGCTCAGTGCATCGTTTTGACATGCCGCTCCCCTCTCGGCCTCGAAATACGCCCTCTTCTTCCCTCCACCCACTGTTGCCAGTGAGATGAATGGTCGCCCTCCACCATCAAGGTGGTCCAGGTCTTTACAAGGCCAAGTCTTGTTGCTATTATTGGCCGGAAAGTGAGACTCTAGCGTGAGTGGCTCAATGCATAGGTGACAGATACGCAGCAGGTACACCATCTGTGGATGTTGCCGTGGACCGGCATCACTGGAGCTGGTGAGTACCCGGACGGTCAGACAACTCCTCTCCACGCGCAATCTTGCCTGCAGCATGTCCTGCCCTGCCCTGAGGATGGTCTCCGACCCAAGAGCACGCTTAATAGGCTGTGGTGGCAATCAGGTTTCCTCTCAAACATTTCAAACACACCCTCTGCCTGAATAGCCTGCACCAAACCCAGGAGGAACTTAGGCTCTGCAAACAGGGGGCTGTCTCGGACCTTGTTTTGCCCGTGGTTGCTTCTCTGACGGGTCTTTTCCACCCTCCTTGGGAATTCCTCTGCTGACTGCAGTCCTAACTTCTACCCGCTGGGGGCATGGTGCTGCCCTCCCGCCTCACCATCCAGGCTCGCGCCAGAAGGCAGCGGCCCGAGCAATGCTTAGCAAGCACCACAGAGATGTCCCACGTCCCTGTGTCTGTTCTCCACACTTGCACAGACACAAGGGGTTGGAAAGGGCCCCAAGGAAGCAGTGAGCTAGGGTGACCTAGGCTTTCACGGCCAGATAGCTGTGGAAACAAACAGAAACACTAAAGATTTCCTTCAGGCTATTACTACTTTATTTCAGATCTCCCCGACTCCACAGTCCACAAGATCCACCCCTTGTCTGCATCTCCGATAGATTTAATCCCAAACTGCAATCAAGCTTCTAATCTAGAATTTGGAAAAACTCTTCAGCCAAGAGAAGTCACTTTATTTCTCTGAGACTCTAACCTTGCCCACAGTGTCCTTTCCTGTCGTTTCCTGACTTACTGTTCTCACTACTTTCCTTCTAATAAATCTTTTTTCTCTAGTCTCTTGAGCCCTTGGCTTGCCTGACATTTTTTCATTCCCTTCCCAAGAAATGCTGTCCAATTTGGATGGCAGAGCAAGACAAGAGCAGGGGTTCTGAAGCCTGACTGCTGGGGTTCACAAGCCTGATTCTGCTACTTACTTGCTGTGCAACCTTGGGCATGTTACTTAACCTCTCTGTGCCTCAGTTTCTTCAGATATAAAACTGAGGCTAATAACAGTACCCCTATCAGGGGTTGTGTGAGAATTAAATGTGTTAACAGATGCAAAGCTCTTAGAACCGTGCAGGATGACATAAGAGCTAGGTAAGTGCTTGCTATTACTGTCAAACTATGCCACAGAATGTGAGGGTTACCAGGGTGAGCCTGACCAAACCGTTGGCCTCAAGGAGCTCATCCCCAAGTGAAAGAGGCTGGCAAGGGGAACTACTTTAATACAGTTTAGAAGTAAAGGTGAATTCAAGGTAAAAGCCACATGCTGTGAGAACACAAAGGCTGGAGCAGTTCACTCTAGGGGAGCATCGGGGACACTCCATGGAGGAACAGCACAAGGGGATGAGGAGAAGTCTGGTGAATTCTGGTGTATTAGTTACCCACTGCTGCAGAATAAATTACTGCAGAACTCAGCAGCTTCAACAATAAATGTTATCGTACACGGTTTTGGTCGGTCAGGAACTCAGGGGCGCTTAGCCGGGTGTTTCCAACTCAGAGTCTCTCTCGAGACTGCAGGCAGATGTCAGCATGGGCTGCAGCCATCTGAAGGCTTGACTGGGGTGGGAGGATCGGCTTCCAACACGGTCCACACACACGACTGGCAAGTTAACGCTGGCTGTTGGCAGGAAGCCTCAGTTCTTCGTGTGTGGACCTCTCCATGGGGGGCTCTCGGGGTGGCCTTGGAAGATGGTGGCTGGCTCCCCACCCCAAGCAAAGTATCCCTGAGAGAGCGCAGCGGAAGGGGCAATGTCTTATGTGATCTAGCCTCAGGAGTCATGCTCTGTCTTTTCCACAATATTACTTAGGGTCAGCCTATTGGAGGGACTGAAACAGGGTCAAGAATCACCGAGGCCCCTGGAGGCTACCACCATGGTGAAGGGCAAAGCACAAGGCAGTTGGGAAAGGGGTGAGGGCAGCCAGGGGAGACTGCAGTGACTCCATCAGACATGGCTTTGGCATGGGGAAACATTACGCACTGTCTTAAGCAGATTAAGCAATTATTAAATATTGTCAGCTGACAGGAAAAGAAGCAGGAGAGGGGCCACCCGGTGGCGCAGCGGTTTAGTTCGTGCTTGGCAGCCCGGGGTTAGCGAGTTCGGATCCCGGGCGCCCGCTGACGCACTGCCTGTCAGCCATGCCGTGGCGGCGTCCCATATAAAGTAGAGGAAGATGGGCACGGATGTTAGCCCAGGGCCAGTCTTCCTCAGCAAAAAGGGGAGGATTGGCAACAGATGTTAGCTCAGGGCTGGTCTTCCCCACAAAAAAATTAAAAAAAAAAAAAAAGAAGTAGGAGAGGAGAAATAGCTTTGGAGTCTTTACTTGAGTTCCGGGCATTTTTCTCCAGGCTTTAGGAAACCAGCCCCTCTGTGAAAGAACAACCTTCCCTGCAATGTGCAGAACTGTGAATCCTTTTCACCAGCTCTCTGGGTTCCCACTGGTTGAGTCTCCTCTGCCCTGAGTCTGGGCTAATGGCAGAAACAGAAATACTCACCGAATGTTTTATTTGATCACCAAATACTTCAGTCGGCTCCCCTGCATTTCCTAGTAAGGCAGGACCATGGTGATCGGTTCCAGCCAGTGGATATGAGTGGCAGTGACACGGGGAGGAGAAGCTCACGAGTGAGTCTCTAGTCTCTCTTCCTTGTTGCAGAATCTAAGGAGGCTGCAAGTTCCAGAATGAGCGGCCTAGAGAAGGAGGCCTCCTTTCAGCTTTGGTCCCTGAGTGACTGTGTGGAGCCAGGCACCCCCCTGGTTGGACAGACAACACTCACAGTCAACTGACCTTTGTTCTGTTAAGCTATTGAGATTATGGGAAAATTTATTACTGCAGCAAAACTTATTCTGTCCTAATACTGGAGCCCAAGAGGGAACAAACCTTCATTGGCAACCTCAGGTCTCACAGGTATACGCCGTGGAGACCACGCAGGTGTATTGAGAAGGTAAAAGGGCACATCCCTGTGGGGATGTGTGACCACTCCCTTTGTTAGAAGCAGAAGCTGAGCAAACCAGAAACGATGGTCAGTGGGCACAGCAGATGTAAGGAAGCAATGAGACACTGCCCAATCAAGAACTAACCATGCCTGTCAATTCTGTCACCAAAAGACACCTTGAATTTGTCCACTCCTGTCTGTCTCCAAGGCCACCTTCTGAGTCCAGGCCCCCGGTCTCCTGTTTGGTCTACCACAATAGCCCAACTGGTCTCACTACTTCTTCACCCCATCCCCCACCCCCCAATCTCTTCCCCGTGCAGGAGCCAGAGCAACCTTTTAAAACACAAGTCTGCTCACATCGCTCCCTCACTGAAATCCTTTGCTGGATACCCAGCGTTCTTGGGCCTGGCCCCCACCTTCCTCGGCAGCCTCATACCACACCCCACTACCCTCCCACACTGTGCCCATCCCCACTCGCCTTGGTTTCTCCCACACGCAAACCCCTTCCTTCCCCAGGGCCGTCACAGGCACTGCTGGCTCTGCCTGAAACTCCTTCCCCTCCCTCCACCTCCCGCAGCATCCTTCAGGTATCAAATGCCATTCCCTCAAAAGGGCCCTCCCTGACTGTCACCCCCACCCCCATCCAACTAGGTTGGTCTCCTTGTTGTCAACTCTCAAGCCTCCCGAGCTCCACCTTCATTGTTGTAACTAAATACCAGCAACAATTAAATAGATCACTGGATGACTTGCTCCTCCTCCAGGAGAGGAGCTCCCCAAGTGGGCAGGCTTGTTCTCTGCGGTATCCCCAGCTCCTGGCCCCCAGTCTGGCCTGCAGGAGGAGCTGGGTGAGCGGTGAGTGAAGTCTGCAGAAGTCTCCAGGACCGTTTCCCTGTCATGTGCTGCATATGGCAGCTTCCAGGCTCCCTCGACCCCTGCACCTGGGAAGAGGTTGTCCCACGGAGGGGCAGAGTGCCGTGGCAACCAGCATGAGAGCACATCAGCCCCCCCAACACACACACCCCAGAAAGCCTGCCAACGGCTGCACAAGGGCAGAGCATATGCCCCACATGTGTGGCTCCTGAGACCCAGAAGGGCCAGCAAACCCAGAGTGTCTGGGTCTGAGCACTGCTTCTCCCTCCTGTTCAACAGGACAGCAACTCCCCTACACAAACAGGACACACAGGCCTCCACATCTAGCAGAATTTGGCTCTGATGGCGAATCTCCATCGCTCTCCCTGGTCTTCTCAAACCAAGCGTCAGAGAGTGAGGCTTCCAGCCTGGTAGAGGTGAGGGGCAGAGTGCACCCACTGGCATGGTGGCAGCACATGCCCAGCACCCTGATCTCAGGCAGGGAGTCCTCCCTCCCAACAGGGAAGGGGCCTCTTCCCCTCCCCGCCCCGTCCGCCCCAGCAGCTTCAAGTGGTCACAGCCGAGACAGAAACAACGCAGACTGAGTCGTGGGAGAGCCCTGAATTTCAGAGCACTCTGGCACCGAGCTGAGGTCCAGGACTCATCTTTCACAGGCACACTTTATCCCTCCGCAACGGGAGCCAAGTCTTCCAGCCCCGCAATTCCCGAGGGAAGAGCAACGTGCCCGGACCTGAACTGCACGAGGTGCGTTCATCTTTTTCCTATAAAACAACTCCGAGTACCTGAGTTACGCATCTTATCAGAAACCATGTGTACGTGATTTTAAAATATTACCCCCAAAATACGTGTATATTATGCCAAGAAACCATCAACTGTAAATTATCTCCTGCTCCAAGAGCCATGACACGGTTACTGTCACCATGCAAGTCGTTCACATAAAATTCAAGATGTCTCACGCTTTATCTTTAAATTTTGCAAAATTTATTGACCTTTATAGCCACGAAAAGCAGGAGGAAATATATTTTAGGTTCGGTTCATGTCTTTTATTGCTGACCCAACTGACCATGTGAAATGGCGCAGATTTATCATCACGTCCTGTCACCAGCATTTATGGCAACTTTTAAACATGTCATTTTACCTTGGACTTCTCAGGATTTGGGACACTTTGGAAGTTTCTCGAGTAACTCCGATTTCAGGACCAGAACAAATAAATGGTTTAAGTACTTTTGCAGCTTGTTGGAAAGAGAATTTGAAATTCACTTCAGGAGATTGTGAACCGCAGGCCACAGAAACCTGAGGAAGGAACAAGCACGCCCCAAATTTACATCTCCTCCACGTGGGATAAAAGGAAAGGCTCCTTTTGCCAGTGGAGGTTCCCATGCTCCCGGTGGGAACCTCTGCTCTGTCAGGGAGGTTTAAGAAAATGACATTCAATTGCACCTCCATTTGCCAAAGAAAAAGTTATCACCGGTAAATGGGAAGGGAAGTTTTGGTTTCTTTTAAAATGTCCTTTAGTGCTATTTACCATTAAGCAAGTAGAAACTAAACAGTCATCGCTGTGCATGGAATTCAGCCTTTGTTTATGATAAAAGCAAGACATGGTTTTAAAAATACCAACATTTATGAAAAAAGAACAAGCACCCCAGGTGTCAAGCTCAGCGTCTTCTAACGGGGTCCATGTCAAATTTGACAGAGAATACAGGGGCTCAGTGGGGCCTCCCTTTGCCCTTCACCCCTCCAGGCCTGCGTGTCCAGCCAGCCTGAGTCCTGGGTGGTGCTTCGTGCATTTCTCCTTTCTCTCTCCCTGCCAGTCTACCCTGCCACCCAATCCACCTTCCTTAAACTTGGTTTTATGATGTCACCTCTAGGCTCGAAAACCTGTAGGCTACTTACCGCCCAGACCCTGAAGACAAAGTTGAAACTTGTCTCTACAAGGCAGGAATCAACTCCGTCCGTATGTCTCCAATCTTACACCCCATCGTGAGGTTTCCACTCCCAGCAGCCCAGTGAACCCAAACACACAGCTGACTCCAGTCTTTGCTTATAACAGCCCACAACCAGAAGGCCTCCCAATCCTTTCTAAAGTCTCCCACCCGTCAAGAACGGGAGGAACCCCCGCCCTCGCTGGATGAGACTGCTCTCACGGGACCACCGCGGATGGCGGGTCCGGGGCAGCACTCTGGGCAGCCGGCCCCTCCCTGCTCCATCCTCGACAACCCACACAGGACACAGCCTCACACTGTCTGTAATTGTTCTGAGCACGGCATCTCTCCCTCACAAGATTGTACACCTGAGGGCAGGTACCGTGTCCCGCACACAGTTATCCTCCCTGGATCAAGCCCAGCGCTTTCAAAGAGTAGGTACTGAATAGACAGGTTTCAAACAAAACTAAGTTTATCTGCAAAAATAAAATATTCAGGCTCTAAGCTAGAAAAAAATGATGCAAACTTATTCGCTTCATAGAATTCTGTGGAGAGTTTATACATGTTAATTCTTTTTTTTTTTTTTTTTTTTTTGAGTCACTGTAGTGTTCACCTTCACTGAAGTTCTGGGGATGAGCTGCCAAAATCTCTGGCAACTTCTGTAGAAGCGGTGTCACACGTCTAGAAGTGACGGCTCCCTCGCTGTGCCTCTAACCAACACCTTTTGCGTCCGCCTCTCCCAGAACACACCGTATACGAGACAGTGTGCTTCTTGTCCGCAGGGTCCTGAGGTCCCAGGACGCCCTGGCACATAACGTGAGCTCAGACAGTGCTTGATGAGGGCAGCACAGACGGGCTTCCTCCAACTGGAGTGAAGCTGGCTTAATTCTTTGGGCTACTGAGAATTCACATGTATTTGGGTTTCTAAACCCACTCAACAAGGCTGGAAAACAGCCCGTCTCCTTTAGGCACAGTTGGTTTCTTCCTGCTCTGATTCAGCGAGTCAATCCTTAGTGGCCAGATTCAAAGCCCAGCATTCATAGCTCTCTCTGCCCCATCCCAGAAGGGCCACCCCTTTTGGAGCAGAAAAGTAAAGCCTCTGTCTTAGTCTGCTTGGGCTGCTATGACAAAATACCACAGACTGAGTGACATTTATTTCTCACGGTTCTGGAGGCTGGAAGTCCAAGATCAAGGTGACAGTATGTTCCGAGTCTGGGGAGGCCCTCTTCCTGGCTCACAGCCGTTGCCTTCTCGCTGTGTCCTCACATGGTGGAGAGAGAGAACGCTGGTCTCTTCCTCTTCTTATAAGAGGCCCCACCCTCGTGACCTCATCTAACCTGATCCCCTCCCAAAGGCCCCAACTCCGAATACCATCACACGAGGGTTAGGGCTTCGGCATAGGGGTTTTGCAGGGACACACACAGTCAGGCCATAACAGCCTTCTCTGGCTCTGTGCTTCCCCTCCACCTGTCACCAGGGCCTGAAGGAAGAGATGTGGCCTTGTAGAGCTGAAAATAAAGCCAGAAGGAGGTCTCCATTTTCATCTGTGAGGGGACAGGGAGCCTGTGAGCACACTCCCTGACTTCCTATCCGGTGACAGCGAATTCTCCTCGCAGCTGGGCACCAGGAGCCCAGACCAAAACCCTGCTTCTCATCATAAATAGCAGGCAGTCTGTTGGCCAGGAAAAATGAGGGACAAGCAAGGAAACAAAAAGAGAAGGGAAGAAAAGTATGAAAGAAAAGACTGCTATTAAAAACAAATACTTCAGAGTGTGACTTCAGGAAGTTTGTGCCCAACACGGGCCGTTGCAAGTATCTACAGACAGCCCAGAACCGTGTCTTGAAATGGGAGATTCTCGTGTACATGAAAGGGTCAGTTGGGCTTCCCCTCCAAACGACCCACTGTTCCAGACATGAAACTCTCAGATCACCTCTTGTATTAGCTTTCTAGGGCTGTCATGACAAAGTTCCACAAACTGGACATCTCAAACAACAAAAATGTCTTGTCTCACAGTTCTGGAGGCTGGAGGTTGGAGATCGAGGTGTTGGCAGGGTAGGTTCCTTCTGAGGGCCGTGAGGGATGCTCTGTGCAGGCCTCTCCCAGCTCCTGAGTGTCTGCTGGCCGTCTTTGGCGTTCCTTGGGTTGTAACTGCATCACCCTGATCTCTCCCATCATCTTCACGTGGTGTCCTCCCTGCGTGTGTGAGCGTGTGTGAGCATGTGTCCAAATTCCCCCTTTTTATAAGGACACCAATCATATTGGGTTAGGATTCACCCTAGTGACCTCATCTTAATTTAATCATCTGCAAAGTCCTTATTTCCAAGTAAGCACATTCACAGGTACGAGGGGTTAGGACTCCTACATCTTTTGTGGGGACACAATTTAACCCACAGCACCTCTCAAACATAAAACGTTTCCGTGGATACCATCAGTGAACTCGAGGAGAGGCACAGATAAATGTGGACAGGGGCCTCCTCGGCAGCCGTCAGTTTATTCGTATCTGGGCACAAGGGGGAAGAGAGTGTGAGCAATAGCCAAGGCGCTGTGAGATCCTGCCTAGGTCCTCAGCCACATCAAGGAGAGCCCCACCCCACCCCATCCCACTGCACGTGTCAATATCGCAGCTTGGAAGCCCAGAACAAAGCCGGACATTGGGGCGGGAGAGATCTCCTAACATAACTCAGGCCCTGACATGTATGTTCCCTAATTAATATCCCCTGAAAAATCAAATATTTTCCTAAAAGAGTAAAAGATTCAAAAATAACTTCATGTCAACAAATTGTCCTTGTCAAATCTGTGAAAAGAGCTTCTCATTTGTTCCTTCCTCCTGTTTTTTAAAACTCCAAGACCCTCTTAGAAGTATAGCTTTTCACATGGCTACCCCACATCTTTGAGGTCACCCCGCTAACTGTCATTTAGCCTCTGGGATACCAGATCCTTCACATCCATATCACATCATTAAACCAGTTGCCAGGGGGATGGCTTTCCCAATGTCATGGTCATCGGACAAGTGTGGACTACCCCATGAGTTGGCATGAGATGCCATTCAGTGGAACTCTGCTACTGGAAAGTTTCGTTCATTCATCCATTCACTTGATTAATATTTACTCAGAGTATATACTCTGTGTATTCATTTACTAGGATAGTCCTAAGAAAGTGCTACAAACAGAGGGGCTTAAACAACAGAAATGTGTCATCTCACAGTCTGGAGGCTGGAAGTCCAAGATCGAGATGTGGGCAGGGTGGGTTTCTTCTGAGGGCTGTGAGGGAGAATCTGTTTTTCATACCTCTCCCCAACTTGGGGTGGTTTGCTGGCAATCTTTGGTGTTCCTTGGTACATAGAAGCATCTCCACAACTCTGCCTTCATCTTCGCGTGGCATTCTCCTCATGTACATGTCTGTGTCCCGATTTCCCCTTTTATAAGGACACCAGTCATATTGGATTAGGGGCCCACCCCAGGATGATCCATCTTAACTAATTACATCTGTAGCCACCTTATTTCTAAATAAGGCCACATTCTGATGTACTGGGGCTTAGGATTTCAACATATAAATTTTGGGGGGACAATTCAACCCATAACACTATGTGTCTGGCACTGCACTAGCCCTGGAGATTGAGAAATAACTAACAGTTGGCCCAGGGAATGAAGCAGCTCACCTGTAGGGAACCTAACGGCCGCATCCACCTCTGTTCTCACAGCTGTAACCACATCAAAACAGACACAAGACCAGCGCAAGTCCAGATGCCCAGGACGTAGAGGATCTGAGATAACACCTTTTACAACAGGTAACCAGGTAGGGTCAGGGGAGATTTTCAGATTCTGCAGATCTCAACATTTAGGCACTACATCTAAGAGGTGTGTAAACCACAGATTCCACCAGCACAGAGAAGGGAGGCGCTCGGGTGACCCAATCCCTCTCCTACGGTGAGAGCGATGCTCTGATGGAGGCCGGAACACAGGTGAGAACTGCTTCTGCTCCAGGGAGGAGGGCTGCCAGGTAAGGCCGGGGAGACTGCACCGGAGCTGGTCCCTGAAAAAGGGGCAGGAGTTTGCCAGGAGGACACGAGATGGGAACTTGCTGGGCAGAAGGAGCAGCCAAGCAGACACGTCGCAGAGCGACAGGTCCCGGGCATGTTTCCGAGAACCTCAATTTTGCACGTTGTTCAGACGGTTTCTTGTTACCGAGTTGGTGTGTGCGGGAAGTGAAAGTGTACAACACGGTGGTTTCAGAAATAGGGTGTTTATGCACCCAAAAAGCTTTGAAAACTCCTTGATAGGCTAGCAGACAATTTGAAAAGTAAAGAAAAATTAAGTAAAATAATGTAACTAAGTTTCTTAACTTCTGATCATTTCGAAGAAACCCCAAGTGCGCTGAAAAGTGAGTTTATTTTTACTGACACGTTTTGGAATTTTCTGCCATGTAAGGACCCAAATTAGTGTAAAATAATCTGTGTTGTATTAAAAGGGAAAAATCTCTCTTCATCGTCCTTTCTCTCTTCTTCCCCTTAAGGAGATGTGGTGGGATTTTTGAGATGTTGACTGGGTTCTTCTTCCTCTCGCCAAGGTCCTCTCTCTGGACATGTAACAGGTCATTTCCTGTTCCCTGCTTCAGCCAGAGGCGACTTAGCAGACAACAGAGGAAAGGGAAGTCTCTACCTTTCCTTTGAGTGAAAAGCGTAGGCCTTGGGATGAGACCAGGGTTCAGGAATCATGGCCTTACGAGGCAAGTCTCTGGCCTCAGCTGCACAGAGGTCTCCTGAGCGGGGTGGAGGGTGCTGGGAAGGGCCTGTACCCCAAAGTGTGCACCATCCCCAATTTGTGTGGTTTTGGGGATCAGTTAGCAGGATACCCTCAGACCCCAAGGTGAAGGCCCAGAGTGGGGCAAAACCCCAAAGCTCCCCAGGAAAGGTGGGCAGAGCAAATACCCATTTAACGGTTCAGAATCAGCATGCTAGACCCAACTGCACATGAGTTCCCTCCAGGATGGGTGGGAGCTCCAGACGGGGAGCCGTGGCCCAGAGAGAACAGACTTGAAGCAGAGTTGAGATGGAGCAAGAACAAGAGACAGCAGCATCGGGCAGGGCCCAATGACCAAGAGTGGGCAGGAGAGCATTTTACCAACTCAAGTGGAGAGATGCTGGTGCCAGGACCAGGCGGCCAGCCCAGCCCTGGCACTGGGCACACCCTCAGGAAAGGCAGGAGACACCAGCTGACCAAGAATAAGCTTCCCCTGCCCATGCAGAAAGGGAGCCTGAGAAATTATATTAAAGAAAAGCCAAGGTTCATTTCTTGCACACCTGACTCCTGGGCCTGAGATTCATACCTGCTCCCAAGACATGGGCCACGTTGACTTGTGGTGGGCTTCTCCTTAGTCACTCGGATAAGGGGTAGGGCAGAGGTGCAGCGATGCACAGTGCCTCAGCCCACCTTTAACCAAAGAGTTCAAGGAAGAGGGGGGAGGGAAGAGGGGAGGGCAGAGATTTGAAAGCACAAGACATAAAAGCAGCAGAGAAAGAAGGGTTCTGGGAGCTGTCCCACTGCCTTGTCCCATGACAACTCCTGAGGGTCAGGATGCTGGCTTCCTAGGTCACCAGTGCTTCTCCCTCCATCTCAGCATGGTATTGTTTGTGATCAAAGTGAGCTCATAAGGCCAAGGGCTCAGCCCTGGGCGCACCTAGTTGTTTAAGAGAGTGCCAGGCGGTGACCGTGTTGGAAAGGACAGCATTGGCCTTGTTGAGCCAGGTGACTGAAGAGCTCTCCCAGGGGTACAGGGAGTGTGAGTCCCATCAAAGCTCCCGCATGCCTTGGGACTGCCCCTTCCCACCTGGGAATACAGTGTGGCCCCTTAGCATGAGTGCACTTCATCTTTCCTCAAAGCTGTTGCCTGGGAAACAGAGTGGCCAGGTGGACAAGAGGAGCCCTCTCCTCACACCAATACCGGTCACAGCTCACTGCTCCCTCCAACCCAGCGCCCACCCCACCTGCATCAGCCACCTTCTGTGGGAAAAGCCAAAGAAGCCACTAAGGCCTCAGCCTCAGCCTCCCTGAACCTCTGACCCAACCCTAGACTTTCGACTTTCAAACTTCTTGCAGCAGAAAAAGCAAACCCCATTTCTTTGAAACCTCTGCCTTTCAGGTTTTCCATTACTTGCAGCCTAACCAAATTCTGACTAATCTGGTCTGCAGGTGGGGCATGGGGACAGGGCCTTGAAGACCCCACACCCTCCTCTCTAGCCTGCAGCTCCCAGCACACAGGCTTTTCATGTGACAATATAGACGGCATCCGGGGTCATGAAACCATAGCCAGACGGACCTGCTGTCAAAGGCGGGAGGGTCAGGAAAGGACTGTGTTTGAGGCCACAGCCAGTCCGCCCCTCCTGAATTCCATTTTGTGACTTGTACCCTCAATTCAGGTCATCTGATTGTCGTGAGCCCCAGTTTAACTGACCGCCACAAACGTTCCTTATTTATGAAACAATACGCATGCCGATTCTATGGAAGGTCTTCGGTCCACAGGGCTCTAAAATTTTTGTGCCTTCTTAACCACAACACACATGCTCAAGAGAACTAGACTTGCTAAGAAAGGATTTCTAAATTGAGGCTCCAACAAATCCGGGTTGCATGGCTTGTTTCGAATAGCCTCAACAAGACCTGTTTTCACATAGCTCTATGAATCAACATTCTCACCATGTCAACCCGAACACAAATCCTGCAAAATTCAGAAAACCCCCTCCTGATGCCGATCATCAGCCCACGGGGGGAGGAAATAGAAGGTGGAAAAAGCTATTCTATTCTAATGTAATCTATTCTAAGAGAAGAAAAAATAATTCTCTAGACAAGAGCATGGCCTCGTCTAGTAGGAAGTAGAGTGAGAAATATTGTGTTTACTGATTTCAGGAAATCATTTTAGTTGCATTTCTAAGGAATGTTGACATCCACATAGGGGCTGATCTCTGAGTGATCTGCAAACACACTTGGACCAACATGGAAAGAGGAGAACCGGGCTGTGGATGGAACACACTCAACTGCAGCTCCTTGCATGAGCAGGTCATGGACAGAGGACGCCTGTTGGCACTTTGCAAATTTTGCAGGACGTGGTACTGATACTAAAAGAGTCTGAAGTTAAGTGTTTATCAGAGTGTTTAGAGCAAACTTCACAGAGCACAGATAAGTGGGCCTCTTTCTGCCTCTGTGTGACCCTTCGGGCAGAGGGCCCCAAAAGCTGAGGGTCTTTCATATTGGCCTGCATCCCTTAATTCTGGACTTTTCCACTGTACTGGGTTATAAATCACCCAAAATTCACCTCCCTGGGGACCTCAGTACAGATCCCTCTCTTACTGTGAGACCAGATGGAGCTTTTCAGGGCATCCTCCAAACAGAACCAAAGCTGCAAATGATAAAGTAGTAAGAAATGGAAATTTAAGTGAAGAGTCCACGGGGAGACAAGAGAAAGGATCTACCACACACCGCCCAGGGAAGAAGCACAACCCCATGCAAGATCAAGCCTAGAGGGGAGAATCGGTGCCTCTGGGACTGGCTGGTTCTTGTCTGTACAGCAGCCATTGGAACTGCTAAAAGGATGTGAACGCGGGCAGAAAGAGGAGAGGGCAAGGGAGAGCAGAGAGTTTAAAAAGAGGCTGATTCTGCTGCTCCCCATTTGGCCATGACACCAAAGTCTCCTGCCAAATAATTTGGCTCACAAATATTCATCATGGGAGAATATCTGAGCATTAAAGAAGAGAGACAATCAAAACCAAGTACCTCAAATGGGTGGACAAAAAGACACATGTTCACGAGGTAGCAAATGGGTGTGCAGGCCACCAGGATCACAAGAAATGCCAGTTGGCCAATCATTGCTTCCAAAACAACCCTCTAAGGGATTTCAAATGCAGTGTGCAGTTGGCCTGTGGCTGCTAAGGCTTCTGATTGTGTGATCTTTAGGATGGTACAGATGAGCCAAACACTTTATGGATTTTTAGAGGGACTTTTAGGTGAGGCTCAGAATGAATGCAATGGTAAATTTGACTTCTCTTCTTACCCAGTTAATAACAAACTTTGTCAGGCAATGTGGATACCTCTGAGTTCACCTTTACTAAAGACACCAAGAGAAGAGAGTTTGAGACTGCTTTCACAGGGAAGCCGCCAGCTGGTTCCACAGTGCCACTCACCCAAGGTAATACTAATTTCACGTGACTAACTAGTGCTTTCAAGCCCTATGTCTAAAAACACCACCTTGGATTTAGATAGCACCCATCTTCCTGCAAATGCCTCCTAAAAGTCTCAGAAATTCATCTGCTTTGCATTTTCACCCCATCACAGGGTTCAGGCCTGTGCCCCCTGCGCAAACCACCACAAGCACACATTAATGGCTCCTGCCTCCAGCTTCCCTCTACTCCTGAGTGACATGTAAAAAAGCATTGCTTCAGGGCCTCTGCAAGATCCTTCCCTCATCTGGTGTACTCTGTGACACCATCCCCACCACCACCATGAGCCCAACACTCTGTGGGCCACTTCCTCCAAAGCCCTCGGGTCTCAGCAGGAAAACTTTTTCTCTGGGATACCTGTCATCGGCTCCCCTGACTGCCTCAGTTTCCCCATCAAAACACTGCATTGCGGTCACGCTGCGGTGCAATTGTTCAGAGTGTGTATTCGTTTCCTGTTGCTGCTGTAACAAATGACTGTAAACTTAATGGCTTAAAACAACCCAAGTCTATTCTCCTACAGTTCTGGAGGTCAGAAGTCCAAAATGGGTCTCACGGGGCTACAATCAAGGTGTTGGGAGGGCTGGTTCTTTCCAGAGGCTCCAGAGGAGAATCCGTTCCTTGCCTCTTCCAGCATCTAGAGGCTGCCAGCATTCCTCGGCTTGTGGTCGCATCACTCCAATCTCTACTTCTGTCATCACATTGCCTTTGCCTACTCTGATCACCTGCCTCTCTCTTGCAAGGACCCCTATGATATATAAGACCCATTCAGATAATCCAGAATAATCTCTCCATCTCAAAATTCTTAATCACATCTGCAGAGACCCGTTAGCCATATACGGACATGTTCACAGATTCCGGGGATTAAGACGTGGACAACCTTGGAGAGCCATCACTCAGCTATTCACAGTGTCTTTCCCACCAGGATGTGAGTGACAAGGGTCATGTCAGCTGGTTGGGCTTGTAGTCTAGGGTCTAGCACACTGCAGATACATTGCTCATGAAGGAACCAGGAAATGAAAGACGGAGTGAATGAGTAAAATAGAGCTCTTCCCTCTCCTCTTTTAGGCTTCTTTTTAACTCTTATTTAGTTATTTCTTTGTTTATTCCATTTCCCTCTCTCTTCCCAGCTTCCTCTTCGCATGTGCATCAGGAAGCCCAGTGCATTATTTGTCATCATTTGTCTTAGGTGCCTCCCACCTCAGCTCTCTCATTTTGGTGAAGTAAATGTCCAGATTTCCTTCTGCTCCCATCCCTCCCCAGATCTGTGAAAGACTTTAAAATGGGCAAAAAAATTGCTGCACGTTCCATCTAAAGTACTCTTCCTGGCTCTCTCTGCCCTTCCTTGTATTGGACCTAATTTACAGCTCCGTACACTGTAGAACCCCCACGGGAAGGCATGCCATTCTTGTCCACAGACATGCAAATGAGCTCTGTCCAGTGACTACAGGCAATTCTGTATCTACTTGTAAATTCATTTCAGCACTCACACTTCCCATCTACGTGTGGTATTTTTAATTCTCCTTTGGACTGCTTGTAACGTCTTACTGGTTCCCTCATTAATTAATGAATTAAATAAAAACTTTGATGGGTGTTCATTTTATGTTTGTACAAGAGTCACGATTTTTCCTTTTTTTAAAAAGAAAATAATCCTTTTACAATCTCAGGAGAGAGGCAGCTGTATCAACAAACACAAGAGCTGTGTATCCTCTCGAGAATCCACAACGGATGGGTGGATTAAATGCACCTGTGCTTTCCTCGCTTCCCTTGCTTTACAGCGAATGGCAGTTGGATGAGACACATTTCAGAAGGAACAGTGAAGAAACATGCCCTGCCCAGTGGGGGGAAGCGCATGTCTGCGAGGCTCCCCACAAGAGGTTGGGATGCCCACTCGCCCTGACCTTTTAATCCAGAGGTTGACCTCTTCCCTCCCTTACACACTCATCTAGGGATGACTCTGAGAGGCTTTGGCTTCCCCCAGCCACCCCCAGCTTTCCTCCGCGACCCCCCTGCTCTTCAGCACGGACAGTCGGTGTCTTCTCAATCTCATACAAAATCTGCACCAGCATAGCTTCCAGCCCTGCCTCTCCCTCCAACAGTCATCAGATGGAGAAATTCTGGAGCTGTCACCGCTTCCCTCAATCCACGAGAAGCTGCCTACCCGTCCTTGGAGAGAAAAGGAAAGTCTGCTCCCAGACAGGAAGAGAGGTCCTACATCCTGGTCGGGTGACCGTGGGTGGAGAACCAGATTTCTGCCAACCAGAGCAAAGACAGGTGAGCAAGCAGCCTAAGGGGCAGGGGCTCTGCCGCAGCATCCTGGGAGTTGCAGCACGCCGCCAGCCGTTTCAGACTGCAGATGTTAGTACCGGGGCATTGATTAGAAAGAGCCACCGCGAGTGAGCTTGCTGCTGCACGCCGACCTCCTGTGCAGTTATCACTACTGATAGCTCTGGACTAGGGTTTGTGGTTCTTTCCATGCACATGCTTCAGATCTCGGGCCCTAGTGACCTCGTCTATCAGTTTGGGGTGCGCAGTGATACGCCTGGATGACCTCCAACAGCGCTTCCAGCCCTAAAACTCTTCAAGTCAGAAAAACAAAGCACTCGCTCCTATTCTCTGTGAAGGACTGGCCCAGAATGAACCAGAAGTGTTGGTCTTGCCTGTGGAGTTCATGTGTCCGAATGTGCCTTATTCGATAAATCTGCCCCGTCACCAGCCCTTGAGCTCTGTGCAAGCAGGACCGGCGCCAGCCGCTCACTCCGTCATTCACGGAGTCTGGTGGGGACACGGCAAAGCGACGCCTGGCAGACGTCCATCCACAGAGCTTACTGCCTAGATGAGGAAACCAACATTGACCCGAGAGTGGCACAAACACGTTTCCAGTGCTGCTCTGATCACGGCTCTGGAGGAGAGGGTGGTCCTGAGGGAATGTATAGTGGGATTTGACCTAGCTGGAGGCACGGAGGGCTTCCTTGCGAGGAGTAAATGGGCTTAGGAAACACTTCAGGCTTCCACCTGGAAGTGTGATGCTGCCTGCAGGAATTTTGTTAACGCCTTTTACCACGTTGAGGAAATTCCCTACTATTCCTAGTTTGCTGAGAGTTTCTATCATGAATGGGTGTCAACTTTTGTTAAATGCTTTTCTCCTCTCTTGAAATGACCTCATCATTTTAATCCCTCATTCTGGTAATATAGTGAGTTACACTGATCTTGCTTCTAATACTTAACCAAACTTGCCTTCCTGGGATAAACCAACTTGGTCATAATATATATCCTTTCTCTAATATCCATGGAAACAGGAGGCAGGGTCCCATGAGTAATTTAATTCTGCCCATAATTCTTGATCCTCTCTTTTAAAAAGTCACTATCATCTAAGGCTGGTTGAAACCAGTATATATTAGAGGGACCGTGGCAAGTGCTGGGATACAGGTGTATATATAAACATCCTGTCCTGGTGTGGCCAGCATGCCGCGTGGTGAGACAGCTGTGGGTATGACCCAGGCCTTGAATGACAACAGGGGAAAGCACTTGTAGGAAGGATGGGGGTGGCAGACAGACACAGTAAGTCTGGGAAACATCCAGCAAATCCACATGGCCGGGCAGAGGGCCATCCATGAACAATCTCCAATGCCCACACCCAGAGACGGAACGTTAGCCTCCTGGTCAGCAGGGAGCCATGGACGTGGGAAAGTGCCCACAATGCAAAGGAAAGGGAATAAAGCACGGCACAAAATTGTATGTGCGGAAGGAATCCAATTCTTTTAAACTGTGTATGAGACGAGAGAGGGATGGTGTACTTGTCTACTCAGCTGCCGTAACAAGATACCATGGACTGGGCAGCTTAAACAACTGACATTTCTTTCTCTCGGTTCTGAAGGCTGAAAGTCCAAGATCAAGGTGTCAGCAGGTCTGGTTTCTTCTGAAACTTCTCTCTTTGGCTTGGAGATGGCCATCTTCTCACTGTGCCCTCACGTGGTCACCCCTGTGTGCACACACCCCTGAAGTCTCTGTGTGTTCCTCTTCTTATAAGGACACCAGTTGGATTAGATTAGGGGCCACCCTAATGGCCTCATTTTAACTTAATCCCTTCTTTAAAAACCTACATTCTGAGATACTAGGGGTTAGGATTTCAACATGTGAACTTTGGAAGGACACAATTCAGTCCGTGATAGATGTTAATAGTATTTTTCTGATTGAAGAGATTATTTTCTGATTGAAGCGTTCCTCAGCACCCCTCACCTTCACCACAAGAAGAGTCATGGGACCCACGGCAATGCCAATGCCCCAGCTGCATCCCCAGACTGTGGCATCCAGAGTGTGGAGTAGGGGACAGAAGGTGGCTTTGTAGCCAGCCAGTACAGGTTCAAATCCTGCTCAGTCTTGCCTTAACCGAGTGGCCTTGCTAGCTCTTCCACCTCCACCCATGGAAAGTGGGTTAAAATCCTGAGCCTGCAAGGCTCTCAAAGGAATTACACTGGACCTCACACCTGGGAGCTAGCATTTGCCCAGGGTCACCCAACCAGCACATTGCAGAGCCAGGATTTGAAATTAGGTCCAGCCAATTCCAGGATGAGGACTTTTTCTGTTCCTCATACCGTGCTGCCTCTTCTAGATGATCCTCCCAAAAGCCCTGGGGAAACAGTAGCAGCAAGAGCCACAGCCAGCCAAGAAGTGGGGCTCCAGCTGGGGATCTGAACAGGGTGTTTGCCCTTGGCACTCAGTTGATTTAAGAGGTCATGGAAACCAGCAGCTTTCGCTGGGAGGCCCCAAGTCCTGGAATTGGGGTGGTGGAGGCGGATCCAAAGAAAACAGTCATGGGTTTGGACGCAGACGGTGTGTCCCATCACTCCCTGCCGTCGGAAGGACATGGGTTGCACTCGCAGGTGGGGAGGGGCATCTTGTTTCACTTGGCCACAGTCAGTGTTTTTACAATTGACAAGGGAGGCAGGGGATGACTTTCCTACCTGTTGCGGATAGAAAGCGTGCTGGGGCCAACAACATGGGAGAGGTTTTTGCCCCCCCTTCAGGAGGAGCTCATCGGAGGACACCCGGCCCCAGTGAGTGGCGAGCTCCCTGTCGGCTCTCTCTGCCCTGCGGAGGCGCCCAGGCACATGGCCTCAGAGAAGGCCCCGGCGTCCCCTCCATGTTCCCCTTCACCCTGAAAGAAAGATATATTCACAGACTGTCACTCCATGACATTCTTGTATCACATGTTTGTCTTTCTTTTGACAGCCTTTCCCGGGGTTTCCTTACACATTCCTCTGGAGATGGAGTCTCTCTCCAGAGGACGCCTGCGTGGTGATGATCTATTTAGAAGCAGGAAGGCAGCACAGGAACAAAAGGAATGTCATCGTCCTGTGAAGAGATTTCCTGGGCCCAACACAGCCAGCCAAATCAAGTGGTCTCTCTATAAACAGAACTCGTCTTCCAGGCCAAGCCCAGGGTGACAAAACTGCCAGGCCTGTTCCCTTCCTTCCTTTCTTGTCTCCCTCCTTTCCTCCCTCCTCCTCCTCCTCCTCTTCTTCTTCTTCAAAGAGACCAAATGGAAGGAAAGCGGAGGATTGCAGGTGCTCTGGGCGCCAGAGCAAAGCAGTCCAGAGACCATGCAGGGACATAGATGCCTATATCACCACGTGATTTCACCCAAGGTGCATCATCCTCCCTGGGATAAGAAAGAGAAAGAAAGGGACGGAGGAAACATTTATTGAGCACCTACTGAGTGCCAAGTGTGCTCACAAGCCTGTGAGTCGGCTGTGGTGCTTCCCATCTGTACAGCTGAGTCCAGAGAGGTCCCGGCAGAGACAGGACTGGAACTGGAGGTTCTGACTCCAGAGCTCATGCCTCTGTCCTCCGGCAGCCATGAGCTACGGAAATGGAATCCCCCATGCTGAAAACCAGTGAATACTAAACAACAACGGAATACCAAACAACAAAGGAATACAAAACAACAATGAGAATGCGTGATATACAACTACACACCACGATATGAATGAATCCTGTGGTATAGTGGGGCTGGCTCGTACCGGCTCATAAGAGCTGATTGTGAAATATTCTGGAATTTTGCAAACTGATTGTGAAATCATCGGTGGCTTGAAATCAGTCATGGTGGGGATATTTACACACTGAAATTGGCAAACACTACACTACAAACAGGGCCTTTCTTTTTTTCTTTTTTGCTGAGGAAGACCGGCCCAGGGCTAACATCCGTGCCCATCCTCCTCTACTTTATATGGGACTCCACCACAGCACGGCTGACAAGCAGTGTGTAGGTCTGTGCCAGGGATCCGAACCTACGAACCCCGGGCCGCCGAAGCAGAGCACACGGACTTAACCACTACACCACCAGGGTGGCCCCAGGGCCTTTTTTCTTTTTTTCTTTTTTTTTTGGAAAGCCAGTTTATCAGCACACCACTGGATGGGTCTCCCAGACGCTGAGCAGAAGTAACCAGACATAAGAGAGCACATGCTGTTTGATCCCGTTAGAAGGAGTTCAAGAGCAGACAAAGCTACTCTGTGGTGACGGCGGTCAGAGTCATGGTTGCTCTGAGCTGCGGTGGAGGGCTCGGGGAGCTGGTCCGTTCTGTGTCTTGATCTTGGTGGTGGTGACGTGGGCGTGTTCCGTGTGTGGGAATCCATTGAGCCTCACACTTGTGACAGGGCATTTTTCACAGACGAGGCCACATAACATTCCCACACATCTTGATGAGAGAGGGGGCCCTCCGCTCTATTTTGTGAAAGCAGACAAAACTGCTGATTGAAGCTTTAAAAGAGATCAAATGAGGCTTCACAAGCGAGACTCTCCAAGACTCACGCTCAGGAGTCAAAGGCTCCAGCTCTGCAAGCTTGGGCCGGTTCCCTAGTCACCTGGGCCTCAGTTTCTCCATCTGTTAGATGGAAATAATGATAAAATCTACTCCTCAAGTTGTTGAGGAGATGAAATATGCATCACATTGCCTCAAACACTATAAATATCCAATACATTGGCTATTGTTTGTTTTTATTTTTATTATTAATCAGTCCCAGCAGTGAGTAGGAGAGAAGGGAAAGAGAAGAGGAAGAAGTAATATTTGAGAAAATAGTTAGTGAAGGAAAGCACACCATTTCCTGCAATGTGTGTGTTTTTACCCCTGCCCCACCCCCCACCCCCCGCCAATGGCTGGCTAAACTCCCTCCTGACAGACGATACTGAGTCTGCAATAGGTTAGAATGACGCTGGGTCAAAATAACCCCAACTTGGAACAAGTTTGATTCTGGGGAAGACCTGGGGATGTGGTCTGATCTAGATTCACGTGGAGGAATTCACCCAACTAAACACATAGCAGGTTCCCAGTGTAGCTGTAAAGGAATCAGTCCAGTCATGGAAGGGCTAAAGATTCTGGTGAAGATTTTAAAAATGAAACTATGTGGAAAAAACATAAGTGATGAAAATTGTAAACTGTCCATTCCCCTCAGACTGAATAGTGATAGACTTGTGTGTTTCATGCTTTGATCCTAACATGATTTTCACCTGGTCTATCAGTAAAGATTGACCAATAACCCACTTGGTTCTACACGAGACTACTCAGGGTTCAGGAAGAATCATAGATTCTCAGGGGTAAAAAGAACCCAGGGGATCCTCTCATCCAATTACCCACTGGATGCCTAAATTTTCAAACAACTTCACTAGCCCGCTGGGTGGCTGGCCAACATTTCCAACACTTGTGTCCTTCTGGGGGGGTACCCCACGACGTCACGAGGCAGCCCATGGCATCAGGGCACAGCTCTGTGAAAACATCACCGTACTGAAGAGGAATCAGCCTGACTGTGGCTCCCCACTGAGCCGGGCGCTATAGCCCAGGGCCACCCAACAACATCAGAAAGATGCCTTTTCTACTGACTGTTACCTTTCACGTGTGCAGACAGCTTCCATCCTGCCCCACGTTCCTATTCTCTTGGCTCAACAATGCCTCTGGAGGGTCTCCCCTCCATTCCTTCCACGTACAATGGGGTTTTCCTTTTTTTCCATCTTCCTAGTCTTGCTTCCATATTTTTAACTTCTGCAAAGCTGCAAATCAAAACCCAAAGAGCATCGTTTCCTCAAAACCATTTTTTCTTTAAAAAAACTCTTACAAAAGAATGTTCACTAAATCCACGGCATCCAGATCTTTTGTATTCTGTCCCTGCCTCTATATGCCCGGCCGTGTCTCCTGACGTAGCTCCACGTCCACTTTCTCCTTCAGCAGTCATGGGTTCTCCACAACTCTCACACATGCTGTTTCCTACACCTCATCATCACCCCAGATCTCAGCTCAGATGTTGCTTCTCACCTCTCCTTTACACCTTCCCTACATCTGTGCCCCTCATCCTTCTTCGCCAGTTAGCTTCTCCCTTCATGGTACCTTTAGGACTTTTTCTTCCGTCTATTATGACACCTATCCCACTGCACTGAAAGCATCTCTTTGCATATCTCTCTCCCACTAGACAACCAATTCTTGGATCAGGGACCACGTCTTCTTTTCCATCTCCCAGCACCTACCATCCCTGTCACACCTTGCAGACCCATCACCTTCACTGAATGATTTTTTTCCCTCTGATAATCCATGTCTGCCAAGTATGTGTTTGCCATGAATTAGCTGGTTGCGTTCCTTTAAGAAATGTCAAGAGTAGATTTCATGATATAAATCACAGTTTGTATAGAAACAGTAACTTTGTTAAGCAGCATGTCCAGATGCTAATCTTACTTAAACCCAGTAGAGTAGAGCATTTCTCAACAAGGATTTCAAAGAAGAAAGCTACAGTGAGAGTTCCGATTACAAGATTTGCTCACAGAAGCCAGTCACGGTCGTAAACATCAGTGTAATTTGTATGTGGCACATAGAACACAGCCCCTGCAGTGATGCTTTTATTGTGTTTGGATCTTGATCACATTTACAAAATTAATAATCGACCAGGCTGGAAACTGTCACAAGTTAATTAAAATGAGTGAGTTTTTTATAATTAAAAATGTGATACCAGAATTTCAACTCATGGAAAGATGAAGTACATTACTTTTCCCTGTTCTTCCTGCTAAATCCAACTAAAAACCCAGGATATTAAGTATAATATATATAGACTCTGAATGGTGGAGAGAAGAAGGCAGACAGGCTAGGGGCTTTGGAACCCAAGTAACAAAATGATGCTGAGTTCTCTGAGTTAACTTTTTGCCTCATACATCCCAGACTTGGAGCTGAAGAAGCCAGCAAACTGGAAGTTCCAACGAGCACAGGCAAAAACAGCCCCAACAAAAGCCTGCTCTGTCTAGCCAAAGGACCAGGAAAAGGAACGGTATAGCAACAACCATCCAACCAAATACCATAGAAAAAACAGTGGCCCTACCCCTACCCACACCAGCAAAGCTAAGTGGAGAGCCTAGACTTCCACCCTCACCAGGCTGTAAGGAGGTACTCCAACCCCTGTCAGTGGTTTCAGAGAAGGCTGAGTAGGGACTTGGGACTTTCATCCCCAGCAAGCAGTAAGGAGCAACCCATGCCACCACATGGGTTGTGGTCACTGAAGACCACCTAAAAAAGTCTGGACTTCCACCCCAACCCTGCATTAATAAGGCCTCTCCCTCCTTGCTGGGGTAGTCTCAAAGGAGAGTGGAGAGTCAGGATTTTTACCAGAGCCCAGCAGTAATGAGGCCAAAACCTCCCCTCCCCCGCCGGTGGTGTCCATTGAGGCCACATGAAGAGCAATAATGAGCCACCCATAACCCTCTCGGCCAGGGAGGTATCAGTAGATACCAACACTGAGGTGAAAGAGATGTTAGAATTATCTGACAAACGTTTTAAAGCCATCATAAAAATGCTTCAGCAAGCAATTACAAATACACTTGAAACCAATGAAGGAATAGAAGCTCTCAGTAAATAAATTGAAAATCTCAGCAAAGAAAGAGAAGATTTTTTTTAAAAGAACCAAATAGAAATTTTAGAACTGGAAAATACAGTAACTGGAATTAAAAGGTCAATGGATGGGCTCAACAGCAGGAGGGAGGGGACAGAGGAAGGAATCAGTAAGCTGCAAGGTAGAACAATAGAAATTATCCAATCTGACTAATGGAGAGAAAATAGACCAAAAAATAAATAAATAAGCAGAACCACAGGGATCTGTGTGGACTATAACAAAAGATATATTTTTCATGTCACCAGAGTTCTGGAAGAAGAGGAGAAAAGCAATGGAATGACAAACTGTTTAAAGAAAGAATGACTGTAGGCTTCCCAAATTTGGCAAAAGTCATAAACCTACAGATTCAGGAAGCTAAGCAAATCCAAAACAGAATAAAACCAAAGAAATCCATGCAAAGATTTTTCATATTCAAATTTCTGAAAATTAAAATAAACAAACAAAAAAACTTGAAGCGGTAAGGAGAAAGTGACATCTTACCTACAGGTGAAAACCAATTCAGATGACAGCAGATTTCCCATCAGAAACCATGGCGGGCAGAAAAAAGTGGCATATTTTTCAAGTGTTTGAAGGAAAGAACTGTCAACATAGAATCCTATGTCTAGCAAAATAGAAATGAAGGGGAAATCAAGACATTTTCAAATGAAAGAAAACTAACAGAATTTGGAGCCAGCAGACCTACTATAAAAGAAAGGCTAAATGAAGTTCTATAAATAGAAAAAAATGATAAAAGAAAGAATCTTGGAAAATCAGGAAGAAAGAAAATTTGCAAACAAAAATATGGTCAAATAGACTTTCCTTCTCCTCTTGACTTTTCTAAATTCTGTTTGACATTTGAAGCAAAAATTATGACACTGATGTGGTTCTAAGTATTTGGCAGAAATATTTAAGACAAATATATTATAATGGGGAGAGTAAATGGACATAAAGGCAGATAGGATTTCTACACTTCACTAGAACTGGTAAAATGATGACACCAGTAGATTGTGTACAATAAATAAAGTTATGTATACATAATAATAATATAATAATAATCACTAAATGCTGTACAAAGAGACACATGCAAAAACCATAGAGTTAAAATCCTATAGTTATAGAATTCTAAAAACTGTTCAAATACCTCAAAGAAAAGCAGGAAAAAAGAGACAAGTGCAAACAGAAAACAAAAAACAAAATGTCAGAGTTAAGCCATAGCATCAATAATTACATTTAATGTAGATAGTTATAATATACCAATTAAAATACAAAGACTGACAGAGTAAATTAAAAAACATGACCCACCTATATAATGTCTGTGAGAAACTTAAAATATAAAGATACAGGCAAGTTGAAAAAAAATAAAGGATATATGTATATTACAACATTCATTAAAAGAAACAAGGAGTGGCTATATTAACATGAGATAAAGTAGACTTCAGAGCAAAGAAAATTACCACAGACAGAGAGGGCCATTATTTAATGACACAAGGATCAATTCCACAAGAAGATTTCACAATCACAAGTGTGTATCCAACAACAGAGCAGTAGAATATGTGAACCAAAAACTGATAGAAGTGAAAGAAGAAACAGACCAATCTACAACTATAGCTGGAGACTCCAACATCCTCTGCTTAACAACAGATAGACCAATTCAACAGAAGATCAGCAAGGATACAGAAGAATTGAACACCATCAACCAACAAAATCTAATCAACATTTGTAGAATGTTCCACCCAACAAAAACAGAACACACATTCTTTACAATTGCCGATAGACAAATACCAAGACAAACCATATCCCGAGCCATAAAACAAACTTCAACAAATTTGAAAGAACTGAAATCATACAGTGTGTTCTCCAGCCACAATGGAATCGAACTAGAAATCAATAAGGAAAGTCTCAAAACACTTGGAAATTTAACAACACACTTTTAAATAATCCATGGGTCAAAGAGGAAAGCTCAAAGGATTTTTAAAAAATACATTTAACTGAATGAAAATGAAAATACACCATATGAGAAGTTATGAGCCATAACTAAAGCAGTACAAAGGGGGAAATTTATAGTACTAAATGCATGTATTAGAAGGAAGAAAAGTCTCAAATCAATCTAAGCTTCCCGTTAAGAATCTAGGGGGGAAAAAGAGCAAAATATACTCGAGCAAGCAGAAAGGAAAAGATAGTAAATATAAGAGCAGAAATCAATGAAATTAAAACAAAAACAGTAAATAAAATTAATGAAATCAATCAATAAATAAACATTGACTAACCTCTTGCGATTCTGACCAAGAAAAAGAGAAAGAGTACAAATCAATACTAGGAATGAAAGAAGGGTCGTCACTACAGACTGTGCAGACATCAATAGGTTAATAAGGGTAAAGCTACAAACAACTCTAGACACATAAATTTGGACTTTTAAACAAAATGGACCAACTCATCAAAAAGCACAAACTACCACAATCTACCAAAATCAAATAGACAATTTGAAGTCCTAAACTATTAAACAGATTGAATTCATAATTTAAAAGCTCCCAAAAAAGAAATCCTCAAGCCCAGATGATTTTACTGTAGAGAAAACTTCTTTGTAGAAGTTTTAATAACAATTTACATAATGTCTTCCAGAAAACAGGAGTGAACACTTCCCAATTCACTTTATGAAGCTAGTATTATCCTGATGCCAAAACCAGACAAGGAGAGTATTTAAAAGAAAAAGAAAAGAATATCACTCATGAATATAGATGTAAAATTCCTTTACAAATATTTGAAAATAGAATTCAGCAATATGTAAAAAGAATTATACACCATGAACAACTGAGGTTTATTCCAGGGACTCAAGGCTTTTTCAATACTTGGAAATTAATCAACAGAATCCACCACATCAACAATGAAAAATTCACATGATTATATCAATACATACATAAAAAGCACTTGACAAAATTGAGCACCCAATCATGATGAAAACTCAGAAAACTAGAAACAGAGGGGACATTTTTCAATTTAGTAAAGAGCAAAAAACCTACACAACCTACAAAAAACCTACAGCTAAAAATCTACCAAAAAAAAACTATGCCTACAGTTAACCCTGTACTTAAAGGTCAAAGACTGCTTTCAGATGCTAAGACCAGGAACAAGACAAGGATGTCTGCTCTCACCACTCTTTATTCAACACGATACTGGAAGTTTTAGCCAGGGCAATAATGCAAGAAAAGGAAGTAAAAGACATACAGATCAGAAAGCAGGAAAGAAAACTGTCCCTATTTGAGATGACATGATTGTCTATGCAGAAAAATCCAAGACATTTGTTATTATCTGTTTTCTATTTTTTCCCTCTATTTCTTGTTCCCCTGTTTGTTTTCTCTTGCCATCCTGTGGGTTACCTGAACATTTTTTGGAGCTTCGTTTTCATTGAATTATAGTGTTTTTGAGAATATTTCTTGATATGGTTTCCTTAGTGGTTTCTCTAGGTATTACTGTATGTGTATATAATTTATCAGTGCCTACTGGTGTTGATGTTTTGCCACTTCTGGTGAAGTATAGAAATCTTACTTTCGTTTAGGTCCCTTTATCATCTCCCCTTATTAAATATAATCATCTTAAAAGTATTTACCTCTGTGTACACGAAACACTATATCAAATTGTGTAATAACTTTTGATTCAACCATAAAATGTGATTAAAGAAACTCATGAGATGAAGGTTAGTCTATTATGTTTATTTCTATTTTTACCCTTTCCAGTGTTCTTTTTTTTTTTTTCTGATGGTGCCTATCTTTTTCTATTACCATTTTCTCTCTGTTTGGAGAGTTTTCTTAGGCATTCTTTAAGGGTATGTGTGCTAACAATAAATTATCTCAGTTTTCCTTCATCTGAGAATTTTTTTGTTTCTCCTTCAACCCTGACGGAAATGTCACTGGATATATGATTTGGGGCTAATGGTTCCTTTCTTTCAGCACTTGAAAAATGTTGTACCACTTCCTTCTGACCTCTGTGGCTTCAAATGAGAAATACACCATCATTCAAACTGATGTTCCTTTATAGGTAATGTGTCATTTTTCTCTGGCTATTTTTAAGAATTTTTCTTTGTCTTTAGTTTTTGCAAGTCTGACTATGATGTGCCTTGGTGTGGATTTCTTTGGATTTACCCTATTTGGGATTTTTATCAGCTTCATGAATCTGTAGATTTATATCTTTTGCCAAACTTGGGGGGGTCTTCAACTATTATTTCTTCCAATGCTTTTTCAGTCTTCTACTCTCTTTCTTGGACTTCCTAAGGGTCTCCAATTTTCTTTCAGCCTATTTTCTCTCTGTTGTTCAGATTGAGTAAATTCTATTGATCTCTCTTTAAGTTCACCGATTCTGTCCTCTGTCAACTCCACTCTACTATTGAGTCCATCCAGTGAGTTTTTTATTTTGGTTATTGTATGTTTCAATCATCTCATTTCTATTTGCTTCTTTTTTATACTTTCTACTTCTTTGCTGAAACTTTCTCTTTTTTCTTTTGTTTCAGGAGAATTTGTAATTGATTGTTGAAGCATTTTATGATGGCTGCTTTAAAATCCTTGTCCAATAATTCCAACACCTTGGTATTGCACCAGTTGATTATCTTCTCTCATTCAAATTGTGGTTTTCCTGGAATGATGAGCAATTGTTTTTTTTTTTACCATATCCTGGATATTCTGATTATTATATTAGGAGACTCTTGATCTATTTGAATCTTCTATTTTAGTAGGCAATTTCTCTGTTTAGATTTAGAGTAGAGGTTCCATCTTACTTTTTTGGGCTTTAGTTCCAATGACAGTTTAGTTTTTTGAGCCCTTGCAATGCTATTTGGTCTATTTTTTTCAGTTCTGGTGCTGCTAGTACTTCTGCTCAATCCACACTGATACTTTCTGCAGGGGCATAAGGTGCTTCTCTTGGCTGTTCACTGTCTCTGGGTGACCATCCATGGAGGAAGGGGCAGAAGGCACTGGGTCTGGGTCTCCTTTTGTCACTGGGTGTCACACAGGGACACATGGGGCTTCATTGTTGCTGCTCTGGGCATATGGGATCACTCACTGATCACTCAGCTTGTGAGTGGGAACTGGAATGGCCAAGGCTTTGCTGCTGCTCTTGTAAATAGATCAGACCTCCCGCATGGACCCCAATTGTGGAGCCGAGGCTAGGGTCCCACTAGGTCTCTGTTGGGCTTCCCTTCCCTAGTTCTTTGGTCAGAGAGAACAGGCTTTTCTTGGATTTTTTTGACTATGCCTGTTGGCAGTTCCAAGTTGCAGATATATTTAGGAAGATTGGCTCTGTGCTAACATCTGTTGCCAATCTTCCTCTTTCTTCCCTTCTTTTTTCTCCCCAAAGCCCCAGTACATAGTTGTGTATCATAGTTGTAGAGTTGTAGCTCTTCTATGTGGGATGCTGCCTCAGCATGGCTTGATGAGTGGTGAGCAGGTCTGAACCCAGGATCCGAACTGGCGAACCCCTGGCCGCCAAAGCAGAGCATGTGAACTCAACCACTACACCACTGGGCTGGCCCCAAGGGAAAAGCTAACATATATTTTTGATGCAAGGCACTCAGCTTCCACAGCTAACCAGAGAGAGGCAGACTCTCATGGACTTTGCTGACTGCCTGGACTTATGAGGATAGGTTGTCTCTGCTACAAGGCTATTGGTTTCTCAGTGGTAGTCTTTAAGGAAGATCAAGTTTCACAAAAGTGAATGTTCCTTTAATCCAAAGTTTCAAAGTTGCTTTTATGTTAATCATATAGGATGAAAAGTTTTCTTATTGTGTTGCAGGGTCACTAAATGGTTCAAAATCTGAACTCCTCTTGGTGCCCTCCATCCTTCGCTGTACTTCTGTCTCCTGCCTGTCATCCAGCTCAGTAACTGGGTTTCTCTTCCACATGCTTTCTGTAGCTCTCTTCTCCTGCCTTACTGTCAGCCTGCCAGCTATCACTCTGACTCCAGGGTACCTCCTTCTGGAAGGCTCCTCATTTCAGTCCTTCTAATTTACTGAGGGTCAGGGAAATCATATAACCAAGATTGTTTTTATTGTATCTAAATTAGGAGTAAATTGACTGTGAAGGAGTACCCAAGAGACTTGTATGTTATGAGCCAGAGCTTGGGCACTCGGAGTTTTGATAATATTTTGGCAATTCGGTGGCTGCTTTTACTACATTCTTGTTGTTGGCTGTGTTCCAGATAATCAAGGCTGCTGGAAAAGTGGCCTCTAGATAAACAAAGCACTTTTTCATTTACTTTGTAATCACCACGCCACACCCCATACAACACCTAACAGTTTTAAGCTCATGACTCAGACCCAATAAGCCTTGGTTGGGCAAAATACACAAAAGTGGAGATACTTTTTTCTACTTTCTATTACAAGAAAACAGCTGAAAGGATATTTTACAACACTCTCCAAAAGGGATTGTTTCTGTGCCAAAATCAAACATGAGATATTTCAATCCAAAATAAAATCTGACGATGCCATGGGTAACTTAATTACAGCTCATCTATAAGAAAAAAGTATGAAGGCAAAAGGGGATTTTCAGTTGAGCTTTGTTGGAAATTAAATCTAATTACAATCAGCATTAACTATGTACTGGATAACACCATTTCCAAAATGTCCAACACTCCTATCCTAGGCCCAGATTTTAATTGTGAGTCTCAATGCCAGGTACCTTCAATCACCAAGAAGGAAACCTGGAAGGCCACACCGCAGGCCCTGGAATTAGGCCTAGCTGGTAAATGGACATGTGTGACTTCATAGGACAAAAATAATAGACTGCCTAGTACTTCTAAACTCACTTGTTTGGACTCAAGATGGGTCCCTAAAATAATCATACACCTGATTTTCTAGTAGCCTTTGGCCAAGGCTACTAAATCTCTATTAACAGCACACACATCAGGACTAGACCAACCACTCTCCTTTTCTTGCCGCTGTCTCCCTTTGATGCACAATAAGAAGTGTTATTTGGATGATTCAGCGTCCCCCTCCAAACACGCTGATTCATTAATCCTGAACTGTCTGATGATTATTTAACTGCTGAAGCCTCCCTTTCCCACCTTGCTGCTGCACAATGTGGGCAATTGCATCATCTTGAGGCCCTGCTTCCCTTCTCAGGCTCAGCCCTGTCTCTCTCCCGAGGACTCAGAGAAAAGATGCTTTTTAAGGAAATTGGCTCTCAGGAGCTGTTGTTTCCATGCACTCTATCCTTCCATGGCAATTGTGGCCTGGCACCAGCCTGAGCAATGATTTTGGTCCAGCAGCTTCTGCATCTGGCTGTGGATGACTGTGTGTGTGTTTGTGCATGTGCACGTGTGTACACATGTGCACAAATGTTCCAAAACAGAAACATGCTCACAGGCACTTTTTTCTTCACCAGCTCTTGGGACTTCGAACAGCTTCTTAACAAGGCCCCCACATATGACCTGCTCCACCCAACCCCTCGTCCTCACACCTACCAGATGAGTCTTTCTGAAACCCAAAACCAAAGGGAGTCACATCTCCCCTGTTCAGAACCTTTCAGAGACTCAGTCCTCACTGCCTGGAATGGGGGTTTGGACCCACCATCCACCTCAGAGTCTCACTTTCCACAGTCCTCTCTCCCTTTACACTGCTCAGGAAATGCCCACTCACCTTTCAAGACTCAATTAAGACTCATGTTCTCTATAAAAGCTTTCCCAACCAGTCCATCTTTCTTCCTACCTCAGCAAGTAGAAATGGCACCATATCGTGTATTTTGTAAGTACTATAACCCTACACAAAGATCTCTATTGGATGAAAAGCCCCTGCAAGGCAGGACCTCTGCAAATTATCTTTGTATGTCCAGCTTTTCACCTCAGTACTTAGCACGTAACAGCACTCAACAAATGTTTGGCAAGTGAATGAGTGCACCTTTCATCTGGCAAAGAATTCCAGACCCTTCGTGGAATAAAGGACAAGTTAAAAAGAAAAAAGTTTGAGCCCAAGGGGAACTCCCATATCAGGAAAAGTGTGCAGTGAGAGAGCCTGCTGGGTCCTCCAAAGAACACACAGATGTGCCTCCCAAGAGGCTCACCATGTGAATGCCAACCACACGGAGGGTGTTTACAGCCAGCAAAGACCGGGGGAGAAGGGCCCAGAGCCATGGCCAGTTTCTCCTTTCAACTTGCCCAAGCACAGGAGAGTAGGAGGCTAGGAAAAGCAGAGGGAGAAGGAAGGAAAGAGCAGACCTTATCTGTACCCCTGCTCAGTGATGGTCCCCAGAGCATGAGGCAGGCCGGTACTGCAGGAAGGGACATGTGGAGAGGATTTTAATAGCTGAATCCCTGTCCTACTCTCTCTCTTCCAGGCCCTTAGGCTCTCATTTCCCCTTTAAAACTTACTCCCAGAAATGCACCTGAGAAGAAACTAGCCAGAGCATGCATATCTGCCTTCCTTCTCATCCCAAATCTCTAGCCATGACAATCAAGTATCCTTTATAAAAGAAAACAATCCCTAACTGGGCTAGACAACCAGAAGGGGGTGCTCAGAGGACCAGACCCTTATAAGACCCCATGAGAGATGAGGTCAGGTGGATGCAGAGACCACATCCAGAGACTGCCTGCTCACTACGCAGCCTGTCCTGTTCCCACCACACCCCCTTCACTAAGTTGTGGTAAAGGAGAAACAGCATTCAGGCAA
This sequence comes from Tapirus indicus, assembly GCA_031878705.1. NCBI lineage: Eukaryota > Metazoa > Chordata > Mammalia > Perissodactyla > Tapiridae > Tapirus > Tapirus indicus. Next base: position 76,297,924 of record CM062923.1, on the reverse strand, counting down.
CCTCCAATACAAAACTGGAAAACACATCCACAAAAGGACAAGTATTTAAGGAAAGTGATTATCAAGAAAGAAGCATCAAACTCATAAATGGAAGAATAAATTGTTCAGAAAAAGAATTAAAGGGAAACAGAAGGAGACCTAAAAACAAGTATAATTCATTTTATACCAATCATATGTACATGTTCTTTTACAAATAGAAATTTTAAATTATTTAATAAAAAGTACTGAAAAAACAGAAGTAAAATCTTCCAGGTATAAGAGAGGATAGGCTTTATTTATAAAAGAAGAAGGAGGAGGAGGAGGAGGAGGACTAGAAAGAGAAGAAGGAGGAGAAGAAAAAGGAAGAGGGGAGGAAGAAAAGAAAAGAACATAAAATCCTATACTCAACCATTCTCATTCAAGTGTGAGGGTAAAAAATTTCCAGTTATGTCATGGTTAATTGCATTACTGTTCTTAGTTCTTTACTCCCTCCTTTGGCTATGGGACCAGGAAGTGGCTCCTAGCAAAGGAGTATAAACCCCCACCCTATTGGCTTTGATCTTGGCCATGTGACTTGCTTGGGCCAATGATATGGGAGCAAAAACTTGGGGTGTGTTTGCATGGTTTGGCCCAGCCTCTCAACCTCCTGTGATTTGCCATGAGAAGAGCATACCCCAGGGAGCTGCTTCACCCAGAATGAGACGTGTGGAACAGACCCAAATCCAACTTACAGTTGAAGCTAAGCCTAGACAAGCCTATCCAGAAACAGACAAACTCCACAGGCCCACAAACAAGCAAAATATATGTTTGTCATTATAAGTCACAGAACCATAGGTCAATTGTTATATAGCATTAATACAGCAACACCTGAATAATAGACAAACACAGCAAGTTTACTGTTCAGGCCCTTTGTCTGAACAAATTACTAGAGGATATCTTTCAGCAAAATGCAGCATAATCCAAGAGACTGGGAATTTTAAAAAAGTGGTAATAAAATATATAGTTACTTCTAAATAGGTGTTTATTTTAAGAAAAATCAATAATAGTCTTGATGATTATTCCAGATGATCTCAAAATGAGAAGTGGTGATGGCAGAGGAAGTCAGTTAAGGTTCTTGTCTTGTTCAGATAGGACAGAAGGGGATGAGGAATATAAATGTAATTAAATCCACATTGATAGGAGAAAATGTGTCTACATGTAAATTAAAGTTTTAAGGTAATCACCAGAAAAATACAGAATTGAGATGTGTTGCTTTCAATCCATTAGAATAAAAAAGAAAGCAAGAAAACCATCAATCCAACAGAAGGCAAGATTTTTTTAATTAAAAAGGAGAGGAACAGGCAGAATATCAGAGGTAAAGCATGGAATAACATGGCAGGAATAAATTCAAACATCTAAGTAATCAGGAAAAATTCAAGGTTAAATTCTTCTGTAAAGGCAGAAATTCTGGGATTAGGAGACACTCTTAAAACAAAATAATCAAAAAGGATAAAAATAAAAGGTTAAAGTGAAAAAAGCATAGCAAGAAAACACTAATAAATAGATACTGGAGCAATACTACTTCCAGAGAATAAGATTCAAAGATAAAAAGCATCAAAGAGGACAAAGAAAAACTATATCTAATTAATAAAAAAGTAAAATTTATTTAACAATCATCAACCTTGATGCACTTATCAACTAATTCTGAAGTATTTAATACAAAAACTGACAGAAAGGCAAGAAATGGGCAATTCCTCCTCACAATGGATACTTGAACACACCTCTTCCAAAACTCAACTGATCAACTAGACCCGAAAAAAGGGAGGATCTAGAAGATTTAAATAATATAATTAACAGGAATGATTTAATAGAGAACTTTGTATGGAACAAGCATAAATAAATACACATTTATTTCAAACACACAAAACCCTCACAAAAATTGGCCACTATCAGGCTTCAAAGAAAACCTCTAAAGGTTTCTCAAAGCAGAAATCTCACAGGACATCTTCACTGAACACAATTCCATAAAATATAAATTAATAGCAAAAAAAGAGCTAAAAACTTAATTCATCTGAGAATTTTAAAACAATAGAAAAACTCAAACAGAATTGTGAATTATTTTAAAACAAACACAGAGTAGTGCATATTGAAACCTGTGAACTGCAGTCAGAGAGGTACTCTGAAAAAGATGTGGTCTTTAATGCAAATATTAGAAAATTTTTAAAAAGAAAATGGATGCACTGTGTTCAACTCAAGAAGCAAGAAACAAAAAAAAAATACCAAAGCAAAGACAGAAGTGCAGAATTAATAAATACAAAAGCATAAATAAATGAGTTTCTTGGTAAAACCAAAGATGCTTTTCTTGCAAACTAGATTAATATCTAGATAAGTAACTCTTAAAAAGGAAGGGGGAGTCAAGAATTTAGAATTTAGTTGTCTGTACGTGTGTGTGTGTGTGTGTGTGTGTGTGTGTGTGTGTGTAAGCAAGTGAATTTAAAATTGATAGGATCTCAAATCAGTGGGAAATTTAATCAATTCTATTGGGACAATCGATAAAGTTTACCAGAACAAAATTAAGTTTAGATCCCTACCTCACATCATATATACAAAAATGAATTCCAAATGAATCAAAGAACAAACATAAAACACACATTACAAAAGCGTTAGAAAAAATGTAAGATAGCATTTTTGTAAATTTAGGGTAGAGTGGAAATAAAATGCAAAGACTATAAAGAAAAGAACTACATACTTTTTTTAACTGTGTACAATAATGACAAAAATATGAAAACAACAGATTGGAACAAAATATTTGCAACATGCAGAAAAGAAAAAGAATTATCATCTGGAATTATAAACAATTTATTTTTAGAAAGTAATAACCCTTTTTTTTAACAGGGGGATGTGGACAGGCAATTTACACAAGGAGAACTACAAACAGGCACGAAGTGTATAAAAAGGTGCCAGCCCCACTAGTCTCTGCACTAAGGATGCCACCTCCGCCTGGCTGTGGGGAAGCAAGAAGGTCAAGAAAAGCACAAAACCTTGCACTTGATCCCTTTCAGGAGATTTGCAAAGTGGCAATGGAGGAAAAGAACTTCGGGGAGCTACAAGGAACATTATCCCAGGATGTCTCCCACCAAAATTTGAATCATGACTCTTTTATGTTTCCATCTGCACCATAAATGCCATCACACTTTGTTTTCCTTTTTGGATCACACATTCCGCAGTGAGTCTCATGTGTAATTACTCCTGAAAACTCACCCACGTGAAAATCAGGCCACAACGTTTTTTCATGCAAAAAGCACCCAGTCCTTCTTCCCAGGGTTGCAACATGAAACCTAGTCAACGTCTTAGAAACCACAGACCCAGGCTTGCCCACAAAAACACCACTCCCAGGGGCCCAAGCCCTCTGAGCCCTGGTAGAGAGTGCTCAATCACAGGACACATTAAGAGCTAAGCATAAGAGGCGGAATTCATAGCTAACAATTAAGAGAACATCAGGGGACATGGGCCAGGCCAGGGGAAGACATCTGAGTAATATCAGTACTTCCAGTGCATGTCACATGGCATCTGAGGACACGACAGCCTGTCCTAGAGACCAGCCCTTACCTTCAGGAAGTACTGCAGTTAACCATCCTATTTGTTTTTAATTGTGGTAAAATACACATAACACAAAATTTACCATCTCAACCATTTTTATGTGTACTGTTCAGTAGCATTAAGTACACTCACACTGTGAACACTCTCCACCATCCATCCACAGAACTCTTTTTATCTTCTCATTTGAAACCTGTATTCACTCAACAATAATCCCCTAGATGCTCTCCCCGCGCGCGCCCCTCCCCCCCCCCACCACCGGCAACCACCATTCTACTTTCTGTCTGTAGGAATTTGACTACTCTAGGTATGTCATTTAACTGGAATCATACAGTGTTTGTCCTTTTGTGACTGGCTTATTGCACTTAGTATAAGTCCTCAAGCTTCATCCATGTTGTAGCATGTGTCCGAATTTCCTCCCTTTTTAAGACTGAATAATATTCAATTGTATGTCTATACCACACTTTGTTTATCCACTCATCAGTCATGAACACTTGGGTTGCTTCCACCTTTTGGCTGTTGTGAAAGACATCCTATGCCTTTTTGCAAGGCATCCAGAATTCCACAGGCTCTTGGTAACCCATTGCAAAGCCTTGCAGTGAACTTTATTTTCCCCAAATTCGTCTCACGTCTAACCTAAACCCTTTGTGTTGCATCTTAAGGTCATCTCTTCCTCATGTTCAGTGAACGCTCTGCCTTGGCTCCACCACTTACTGGCTGTAGGACTTTGAGCAACACCCTTCACCCTTCACCTTTCTACACCTCAGTTTTCTCGTTTGTAAAGGGGGCAAATCTTGAAGAGCTTTAGGGGATATGAAGTGAGCTAATGCGTGGATAGTACCTGGCCCTGAGCCTGACACACGGTAGGAGTGTGACATTGGTATCACTCTGAAATAAGCATGCTTTATAGATTTAAAAATTGTCACTCTTCTGTATTCAATCTCAGTTCTTTTAACTCCTCTAGATAACTCATATTTCCTAATCAAGCCCCGGTGTATGTGTGTGTGTGTGCGTGTGTGCATCCACTAGTCAATTTTCACATGCAAAGATGCCAGCAGAGCTATACACACATCCTTCTGCAGAATGGCTAAGGGCTGAGAACTGGGGCCATGCTATGAAAACTGGTCTTGGGATGCAGAGGACATCATTTCAGCCACCCAGGGGCTGGCTTCAGGACCCACATCTCTTTGCATCTCACCACCTAAGCAGTCAGAAACACTCTCTTGATCAGTGCTGAAGGAGAGGGATCAAGCCAACCCCCTGCTTCCTCTTTGGGGCAAGGCTTTCCATGTGTTGAGAAGGCTCTTGTACCCAAGGTCAACTCAGTTAGCAGCAGATTTTCCAGGTTCTATTAGATGGCCCTCTCCTTTCGGACTCCCTTTTTATAGCCAAATTAAACAAACAACAAATACTATTTCCTCTCAGCCCAGAATAGCCTGTGCAATCCCATCTCAGTAAATTCATTCCTGTATTCAATCTACAGTCCTGTACTGAGTGCCCAGATTTGCCAAGCGTTGTGTTGGGGGCAGCCACAGGCTATTGTCGTCAGCGGCCTCTCTTGCTTCACAGCTGGAATCTTCCCTCCTCCTCCTCCAGGGCCTTCCTGTAAGGCTCGCCTATTGCAACAACAAATTAGGTGCAGCTTTTCACAGTACCTCCCCCACCTGCAGCCCCAGGGCTGGGAACCCCACCCTGCTCCAGGTGCCTTTTCCTCTGCTCAACTTTAAAATGGAAATACTACTGGGAAGGACAAGAAGGTTAGTTAGTAAACAGACTGATCCCATCAGACTGTCCTCTGGAGAATGGAATCATGCAAGAGGTTGCATTGTGGAGGTAAACAAACCTGGGTTCAAATTTTAGCTTCCCCACTTACTAGCTGTAGGGTGGTCATCACAGAGTGGCTGCCCTGCTCACACCACCTCCCCCAGGGGCTGGGGGCTCTGTGACCTGTTCCCTGGCCTTAGTGGATGGAGCTTGGAGAGAAACATCTGACCCATCACCTTCACAATATAGTAAAACAGCCAGTGGCAAACCCTCTTTTTCACTTTATGAAGTTTTTTTATTTCAAACTAAGGATCCCAGTACAATTCCAAGCTTTATCTACTTCTGACTTCAGACTGAGAAATGCCTGAAAACCTTATATATGCATGTAAATGCCCGATCATAAGATCCCTCTTCTGGAACATGTAGCTTCAACGGCACACCTCCTAGACAGGGAGCTCTGGCCCCCAGTCCTGCTTCCAGCAGTGTTCTAGCCAAAAGGCCTGTCACTCTGCTGCTGATGTCCCAGGGGTTCCCAGGTGCCTGCTCCTCCTGTGGCCTGTTTGTTTCAACTTTTCCCAAGATTCTGGAAATGAGCTCTTCAGCCCTCCAATAAATCCCTGTTTATTGCCTAAGCCATAAGAACCTTAACTTAATATACTGTGTGATCTTAGGCCAAGCAGTTAACCTGTGAGTCTGAGAGTCTGAAATGGTGTAGACAAAGCACCCGGCACTAGCCTGGCCCTCAGCAGAACCATGGTAAGGAATAGCAACCCTCCCTGCAACTCTCCCTTTCTGGTAAGACAGAGGTCGAGAGGGCATCAAAAGTGGAGGGAGCAAGGTGAGCAATAGAGAATGTGCAAAGCTGGAGTGATGGGCAGGCTGGAGTGTGTAGGGCAGAAAGACCAGCTTTACTCAGTTCCCACTTTTGCCTCAGACCACCATCCCTGACCCCATCACTGCACTCCCACTCCCAACACACACTGATTCTGATGATTTCAAAAAGCTCCTGATCACTGGTGAGCATCTGTGCATCTCTGCACCTGAGTCCGGTGTGCACCTGCCTTGAGGTCAAGTCCTGTGTCTACATTCTTTATACCCCCGGATGAGGATGATGACTATGATGGTGTGGCAGGAGAATTAGATGTCCACCTCCTAATTCCAGAACCTGTGAATATGGCAAAAAGGAATTAAGGTTGCAGAAGAAGAAATTAAACGTGCTAGCCAGCCAAAAGGGAGATTGTTCTGGATTATCCAGGTGGGCCCAATATACTCACATGAGCTATTAAAAACAAAAGAGGAAGCGAGCCCTGACGGCCTAGTGGTCAAGTTCAGCGTGCTCCACCTTGGCCACTTGGGTTCAGTTCCGGGCACAGAACCACACCACTCATCTGTCAGTGGCCACGCTGTGGTGGTGGCTCACATGGAAGAACCAGAAGAACTTACAACTATGCACAATTATGTACTGGGGCTTTGGGGGAAAAAGGAAGAAAAAAGGAGGAAGATTAGCAACAGATGTTACCTTAGGGGAAATCTTCCCTTGCAAAAAAAGGTAAATAAAAACAGAAGAGGGAGGCAGAAGAGTTGGTCAGAGATGTGATGTGGGGACTTAACCCACCATTGCTGGCTTTGAAGATGGAGGAAGGGGTCATAAGCCTAGGAATGCAGCAGCCTCTGGAAGCTGGGAATGGGCCTCAATCTACAGCCAGCAAGAAAACGGGGATCTCTGTCCTACAACCACAAGGAACTGAGTTCTACCAACAACACAAAGAGCAAGGAAGCGGACTCTCCCCTCGAGCCTCCAGAAAGGCACACAGCCCTGCTGACACCTTGATTTTCACATGGTGAGACCCATGTTGGACTTCTGACCTCCAACTGTAAGATAATAAATTTGAGTTGTTTTAAGTCAGTGAGTCTGTGGTGGTTTGTTGCGGCAGCAACAGAAACTAGCATAGAAGGTAATAATGCACGCACTGGATCAGGCCTGTGCTGGCTGTTTTATATGCGTGGTCATGGTTAATCTTCACCACAATCCTGTTAGGGAGCAACTATTGTCATCATCTCCATTTTGTAGTACAGGAGACAATGTCAGAGAGAATGTGTCCCTTTCCCAGGGTCACACAGCCACTAAGTAGGGAGTTGGAATTGGATTCTGAACTGATCAGACTCCAGAGGTTGTCCATTAGCCACTACCCATTTGTGCCTATGAGGTCCCAGAGCCCAGCACAAAGTCACTAAATAACTATGGTCCCCTAAAGCACATACACACACAAATACAAACACACACACACTCATGCACACACAGATAGTAACATCCCGGCCATCTTTTGCTGCTCTGTTGTTGTGCTGAGTCTGAGTACCTTTTTACAGGACCGTCTGCTTGTGTGGTTTGGTTAAGGGACACTTAGAACTTTCTCTCTTTCCAGGTTCTTGTAAGACTTGACATAAACTAGGAGAGAGGGTCTCCAAGTTCAGCAGCCACTCCGATAGGAAAACGCACCATATGGAAGGGTGTTGTGTCACTTAAGAAAGAGTCAGAACCAAAGTCCATGCCCCCTGCCACTATCTACCACGAGATCAAACCCACTGTTCAACCAAACTAATCATCTTAAGAATCCTTAGAAAAAAAGTCAAGCAAACCATATATAAATCTAGGCTAAAAAGTCTTTGGTTAATGGAGAGGGGAAAAAGAATCCTTAATCAGTGGTGTGGTTTCTTTCACTCTCTGATGAAGATCAAGAAGACAAACATCACAAAATTGTGAATTGACACAAAGGAGGCACAATCTGACATTTCTTTGTCACTAATTCTCAGAATTCTAAAGCAGAATAACAATCATCATAATAAACGATGGTTTTACAGACTGTGATCTACTAAATTACAAAAGGGGTTTCACCCAATGTTAATCCCTCAATGACTTTTCGGTTTTCATATTTGGTGTTATTTCCTCCTTATGCAAAGAGCAGACATGACACAGCAACATGACCCAGGGAGGGACCTTCATTTTCTATGAAAACCCGTGGATGAGCCCCGCTAGATCTCTATCTTCCCTCAGGGCTTTGCTGAGGTCTCCAAAGGAAACTTCTCTTTTTATTTAAAAGAGGTAAATCTGCAATTTTGTGTGAGGTAGGCTATCCCAGGAATGAAGACCCTTTCAGTTCAGCGAATAACAAATTAGCAAAGAGTTCCCAAAAGAGTGTAGTAGTTTTTCCGTGAGGCCCATGCCAGCAACCTCAGCTGGGGACCCTGGGCAACAGGAGAGACAACTTTTGCACTTGCATTCCTCCTGTGATTCCTGACATAAAGAGAGAAATCACAATTTGACTCGTTACTCAAACACCTCTAGGCCAAGAAGAAAAGAGGAAATGGATATTAAATACTTACCACGTCTCAGAGGCTGTGGAAATAACAACCGTTAACATATACTGAATTAGGGACTCTACTATGCCCATTACATGCATCATCTCATTTATTATTCACAGCAATGACCTAAGTTCCCAGCATGCAGATGGAGAAACAGAGGCCAAGACAGATTTCCATTGCAAGGTGACTTAGTGGACCGTGAAGACCAGATCTGAAGGCAGGGGCCAGAAGCTTTCACACCTATCCACTGCTACAGTTGTTGCAGAGGAGGAATCCTTCTCACTGATTTACCAAGGCGTCTACCAAGTGTCTCCCATCTGGAGGGGTGGAGTCAAAGTTGAAAACCATGTTGTCTTTTCCCCAAATGAGACAGCTTTAAGGAAGATGGATTGGATGTAGGGAACGGCTGACATTGAAAGGACTTCCTACTTGAAGAGTAAGAGATGGGCAACCATGAGTTTACCCCATGGTAGGCTGAGCAGGTGGCGTAGTCATTCTCACAGGCTTTCAGTGGACTGGAACAAGGAAAATGCAAGAAGCCAAAAGAGGAACTGCTGCTGCTGAGGGCCGTGGATAAGGGGCTGAGTGAGCTCTGCTGGGTGAGCTGACAGAGCGCAGGCAGGCCCCAAATCACACCTACACACGACACTCTCCCAAACAAGCAGGCCTTCCTCTTGCACAGGAACCTATTTGCCTTCTCAGTATAAGAGACTTGGTATCCAGAAACGGGAATGCAGAGCGCAGGAGCGTGGCGAGGAGTGTAACCAGAGGGGGGAAGCTGAGCCAAGCACCTTCCTCCCTTTCCCCATTTTCTTTCTCCATAAGTTAGTAGCTTACTCTCAAGGAAGAGCTTGTAAGCAGTTCTGGTTCCCTTCCTTTTAAAAACAGTCTCTTTCCACCACTAAATATAAACTACATCTTGAGGAGAGGAAGAAGTTTCCACGTGACAAGTAGACTGTGCCATGGAGTTCCTACTGTCCCAGAAACAACATAGGAACGTCACCCCATTCATGACTCACTGAGTGCCCACCACGTGTCAGGCGTTATACCAGGTACCTGGGGGTCGTGCAGAGGTGAAGATGGCAGCACGTGAAGACAGCTCTGCAGCTGAGCAGCAGGGCAAAGGGGTTGACTCGGGGCCCCGGGAGCACAGGAAATGTCTGATTTGAGGCAGAGCAGGGCAACCAGCATCATCTCCCTACTCCTGTATGTGAGAAAATCATGGAGAAAAACTTACAAATTAGGCGAGGCTGTTCTGTCTGGAAGCCCTGAGACAAGTGAGAAGCCGCCAGGATGGCTGACTTCAGAGCTCTGTGCACAGAGAGAGTTTGTTTTCAGACATCTCCCAGACCCGTCGAGCTAGGAAGACCTAAAGATGTTCCACATCAACGCCTTCCTGTTACAAGTGAAGAAAATGACCTGAAGGAAGTGGCCCCAAGAGAGTTCCAGGGACCTGTTCCAGAAAACCAGATGAGAGTCAGGTCACAAGCTGAAGCCCAAATCTTCGGTTTGGTCTGATCATCGATTTGGTCTGATTCATTCATTCATTCATTCATTGAAACATTTACAGAGCATTAACCATATGCCAAGAACTGGGCTTGGCTCAACATCTCTCTAGAACAAAAGGATCTAAGTTTCAAATGTGAATGAACTTCATTACTGCTATTTCAAATTTACTAATCATTACAAGTGTCTCAATTTTTTTGTCATTTGGTATTTCCCTGCTTTGATCTCAATCTAACCGCCTACTGGAGAAAGGATCCAAGGGAATACATTGACAGAGTCTTCTATGGTATATTATAGTAAAATTACAGAAAACTGAAGACAGAAAACATCCTGAAAGCAGCAGAGTGGGGAAGACATATTACCTTCAAAGGAGCAACAATGAGAGTGACAGTTAACTTTCTAATAGAAAGCATGGAAGTCAAAAACAGTGAAATGAGTTTTAAGTGCTGAAAGAAAGTAACCTACAACCTAGAATTCTATACCAAGTGAAACATCTTTCCAAACTTAAGGCATAATAAATATTCTTTCAGACCTCAAGTCCCGCCGACAAAAACCTGAGAGTATTCATCAAAAAAAAAACCCCACACTGAATGACATACTAAAAGAAATTCTTTAGCAAAAGGAAAATGATCCCCCTACAAAAAAGGAAAGAAATGAAAACCACAGAAACAAAGAAGAGCAAGGAAAAAGGCATATATGTGGGTAAATGTAAACAGATATTAATTGTCCGAGACAATAATGATGACTTATGGAAGCTATAATATATGTAGAATTAAAACTCCTGATTACTATAATAGTACAAAAGGCATGAGCGGGGTAGAGTTAAAGTGTTCTAAGGTAATAACATTGTCTGAGAAATGGTAAAAATATTCATTTATATTCAAGTGTTAAAGGCCAAGAATATAAAACTAAGAAGCTATTGGAAAAGGAAAAACTGGATAATAAAAATATTTGATTAATACAAAAGAAGGCAAGAGAGGGGAGAAAAAGAAACATAAAAACAGATAACACAGGTAGAAAACAAATTATAAGATGGACATAATTAGATAAAATGGAAATGTTCAATTACAAGAATGAGGTGACATCAGCAAAAATGGAGGAGTAAAGTCCTCCAAAAGTTTGCCCCTCCATAAAAGCAATCAGAAACTGGCAAAATTTCTCATTATTAACTTTTTCAGAACTCTGAAAATTAACCAAAAGCTTGTAGCAACCCAGGGGGCATTTAGTCAAAAAAACTGAATAAATCTTATGAAGAAAAGAAATAAAAGTTATCCTACTGGAAAAGAAGAAGTAAAACTACCTCTATTTGCAGGTGACATGATTATGTATACACATATACATATACATATGTACATAGATACATATGTATAACCCTAAAGAATCCATGACAGCAACAATCCTTTCTATTAAAACTAATAAATGAGATCAGTGAGGTTACAGGATACACGATCAGTATTAAAAAATCAGTTCTATTTCTATACACTAGCAATGAACAAATCAAAAATGAAATTAAGAAACAACCCCATTTACAACTGTGTTAAAAAGGAAAATACAGAACAAAAAACTTTAATCAAAAGTACAAGACTTGAATATTGAAAACTACAATACTTTGTTGAACAAAATTAAAAATCCAAATAACGGAAGGACATTCCTTGTTTACGGATAGGAAGACCTAATGTTAAGATGGCAACGCTCCTCATAGTCATCTATAGAGTCAAGGCAATCCCCATCACAATTCCAACTGCCTTTTTTACAGAAATAGACAAACGGATCCTAAAATTCACATGGAATTACAAATGACCCAAAATAGCCAAAACAATTTTGAAAAAGAACAAATTTGAAGGACTCACACTTCCAGATTTCAAATTCTACAAAAAATGCTACAGTGATCAAGACACTGTGGTACTGGTCCAAAGACAGACATATAGACATAATAATCAATGGAATAGAACTGAGAGCCCAGAAATAAACTGAACAATTTCTGGAGTATTATAAACCTAAATGTGAAAGGTAAAGCAATAAAGTTTCTATAGGATTACATAGGAGAATAATTTTATGGCCTTGAGCTAGGCAAAGATTTCTCAAATAGGACAAAAAAATCACTAACAGTTATATGAAAACATTGCTAACTGACTTCATTAAAATTAGGAATATCTGTTCAGAAAAAAGACACCATCAGAGAGGGAAAAAGCAAACCACATACTAGGAGAAGGTAACTGTAGCAAATATATCCAGCAAAAGACTCATATCCAGGATACATAAAGAAAGTCTCCAAATCAGATAGACTGACAACCCTATTTAAAAACTGAACAAATCATGTAAACAGGCACTTCACAAAGGGAGATATCTAAACGGCCAACAAACATCTAAAAAGGTGTACAACGTTCTTAATCAAGAGAAATGCAAATTGAAGCCACAGCGAGATGCTACTACACACACTCCAGAAAATAAGCTAGTAGCTCCAAGCATTGGTGAGGATGTTCAGCAAAGGAATATGCATATACTGCTAGTGGGGATATAAATTGGTTCAACCGCTTTGGACAACAGTTAGGTGATATTCACTAAAGCTGAACACAAGCGTACCTTATGATCCGTCAGTTCCACTCCCAGGCACATACCCAACGGCAATGCCCGCATATATTCACCTAAAGACATGTTCAAGGCAGCACTATTCATGAGAGTCCAAAACTGAAAACAACTCAAATGTCCATCAAGGGAGAACGGATGAATAAATAGAATGCATGAATAAATTAATACAACAGAGATCTAGACAGCAATGAAAAAGAAAAAACTACTGCTGTCAACAACGTGGAGGAATCTCACAGACGGAATATTAAGCAAAAGAAGCCAAGCTCAAAAGAGTACATACTGCGTGGTTCCATTATCAATCTATCGTGAGGGAAGTAAGACCTTTGAAGGAGGTGATGCTTGGGAGGGGACGTGAAGGGAGCGTAATTCAGCACAATGCATACATTGATCCTATGTATGTCGTACTTAAATTAAAAGGTTCACCATAAAAGCATTGGAAAGGCCATCCAGAAACTACCAGGAGTGTGAGTAAAAGGCAGTGCAGGTGAGAGTGAGGTTGAGCAGAACCTGCTAGCAAAGTCAAGAAGCACGACCGAGATTCCCCTCTCATCAGCTCTGCCAGGAGGGATCAGGGGCTGGTCCTGCTGAGATGGAGCAGCTGCTTCTCTGAGTATCAGAGACAGACATTTGAGAAGAGCTGACTCGGTCCACATGGAAAACTTTATCTCCTTTGCCTCCTCCCCATAGTTTTGAACCATATCCAACTCCTTTCTTTCTGATAGCACAAAAGGAAGGAATGTGCATACACGGAATTGACTCAAAAGTGTCTCTGAGAATGACCAGGGAAAAATACGAGGCAGCTTTTGGAAGGGAGGTGTGCAACATTAAACTCCAGCGCACAATTCTACTGCTCTTGAAACTGTCACAGCCACCTCCACAGCACACTAACTAGCACTGTTGAGCGTGTGCCACGTGTCAGGCCATGTTCTTCACACTCTGTATGTACTATTAACTTGTCTAATCCTCCCAATAAACGTATGAAGCATATTTTACCATCATCATCCCCAATTTATGGATGAGAATATTGAGGTACAAAAATGTAGACACTGTGCCAAGGTCCCACCACTAGTTAGAAGTGGAGCTGGGATTTGACCCACACACTTCACCTCTACACTCTACCACCCTCGGATAACACAAGTGCAGGTCGCCTCTACAGATGACCAAGGTCAGCTCCTGCAAGACTAGGTTCATTTCTGGAGAAATATCCTAAAGGACTTCAAATCCAATGCGTGTAAATGTATGTTCCAGAGTAAGATACTCCACTTCTAAGACCGATTCCCCGTAGAGACATCACTTTGTGAGTAAAAAGACTGATGTTGAGCTTTTTATGGAAATGACCACAAACACAAAATTTCATCAACTATTAATGATGTTCTGTTCAAGAGATCCGCATATACTTTGGGAAGTTTTATTCAATCCCAGCCTCAAGTCCTGCTCTTTGTTTTATGAAACTGAATTGCCACCAGCCCTAGAGAAGGGTTTCTCCACAGGGAGAACTTTTCAAGGCAGACGGTTGTCGGTAAGGAGAAGCGCTTTTGCTGGTGTTTCTACCCTCTACTCCGGATAGTGCCCGAGGGACCTTGGCTCTTAGTCAATGATGCCACAACCACTTGAAGCAGCTCCACATTTGCCTCCAGAAGCAGTTCATCAGCATGATGGGAGAACCGTCCCCCTGGCTGGTACTGTTGAGGCCCCCCCCCTCCTCTCTTTCTGGAGCATTCCAGAAGCAGGCTGATGGATGTGGGTTCACATAAGCATTTCTTGCTTCTTCTAAGGGCTGGAATGTAGGGACATGGATGTCAACTGCCCCAGGATCTCTTCCTAAATCTCTGGACCCGGAGCTGTTCCAAACTGGGAAGGTCTGCAAAGGGGTATAGCTGCTTCTTTTGCAGAAGAGACCTTATCTTTATCATAATGGGGATTTCTGAGACATCAGTTTCAATAGTGGTAAAGAAGTGAATGCACAATTTGGAACATGTTATAGACCAGTTGCACCACAGTTAGTGAGCCCATTATTTTCTAGAACCCAGTCTATCAACGCCTCTCCTAAGTCATGCTTCTTTGTTCACAACTGATGGAACCAACTCCTTCAAACAGCACGGCTACAGAGGGAACCGACCCTTTTTATGCTAAAGCTAGAAGTGCTCAATTCCACGGGGACAAAAAGGAAATTAAAAGGGTAATGTGGTTGCTAAAGGGGTGGGCCTGGAAATGCTGTGCCATACGTGGAAGAACGCTGTTGCCTCCAGGATCACCGTCCCAGGGAATGGACTATGGGTCTTCACTGTTGGTACACATCCATATTCATTTTCAGATCATTTCTACAAAATTTCCTGTCTCAACCGTTACAGTACAAAATTCTGTGTAAATGGAAAATGTCATCCAAAACAATGCAAGACATAAAACAACAATTGCTCTGATTTCTGATAGTTCTATTAATCACAATATTTCACACTGACGCACGAATACCGCTATAGAGTTTCCATGCCCGCAGTCCAGCTAGAGCCTGACATCCAGCTCCTGCCCTGGGAGAACTATAGCCACCCTGAAGCCTGAATCATGACCAGGAAGGAAAATCACGACTTCATCTTTGAACTTACCTCCCCGCAGCGCCCCAACCCCGCTCTGGTGTTGGTGACCCAGAGGAGCATCAAGTTCTTGGGGCAGCTGTGGAAACACGGTCCAAGGGCTAAGCATCTTTTTCGCTGCCTGCCCTCAGACAGCTTAACATTGAAGGCCCTGCCCTAAAACCAGGGTGGTGGGCGGGGGGGAGTTCTGCACAGGCTGACCAGCAGCCCTGGGAGCAGAGAGACCACCTGAGCCGAATCCCAGCTTCACTGCTCACGGCTGAGTGACCTCAGAGAGGCTGCTGGGCCTTTCTGAACCTCACTTTCCTCACCTGTAAACCCGGCTAATTAGATCTATTGACTGGGTCATTGTGAGATTTAAATAAAATAGCACACTGAGCCTAGCTCGGTGACCAGCAGAGACACCACTCTTACCTGTTAGGGGGATATAGCCGGAAAGTACAGCATCAGATGGTTCCGCCCTGGGAGGGAGGGACCAGCCTGGGATGCCTCTAGCTATTAACAACCCTGCACCAGCTCGCCCCATACCCCGTCCCACCCACCACTCCCAGTTTCCAAAGGGGGAACCCAGAGCTCTGGTATTTATTTCTGTTCAAAAATGATGTTTCAGTGATTGTCGATAAAGGCGCAGGTAATTCTTAAGCTTAATGACAAGAAAATAATGTCCAGAACACACACGGATGTGCTCTCTGCTGACCCTTGGTGATAACCTCAGACCACTCTTCTTGATTTCTAGAGCAGCCCATCGTCCACCGATGTGACTTCATAGCATCTGCTCCATTTCTAGCTATGCAGACACTGACTGTCAACCTTGGACCTTTCCTTCGTCATTGGGTTTCTTTTCGAACTGTCATCACTCTTCTTTGATTCTGTTTTGCCTCAATTTTTGGTGAACAAAAGTTCCATTTTTTTTAGAAAGAAGGAGAAGTCAATCAACCTGAGGGAACAGTTTTGAGTTTTTTATCCAAATCCCAACAATATAGGCTGCAAAACATATAGATCATTAAGTCTTTCCACCAGAAGAGAAAAAAGAAAATCAAAGGATGCGACTGGCAAGACTCTTGAAAGAGTTTTTCAAGCTCCTCACTCCCTGAGGAGCTTTGGTTGTTGAAAAGGTTTACAAATTTTGTTAAAGACCAAATTTCTTTTAAAAAAACAACACCTAGGGGCCGGCCTGCATGGCATAGCAGTTAAGTTCCCGTCCTCCACTTCACTGGCCCGGGGTTTCGCCCAGGGCCAGTCTTCCTCAGGAAAAATAAGGGGGGGAGGATTGGCAACAGATGTTAGCTCAGGGCTGGTCTTCCTCACAATAAATAAATAAAATTAAAAAACAATGCCTGGGGCCAGCCCAGTGGTGCAGTGCTTGAGTTCATTTACCACTTCTGCGGCCTGGAGTTCACAGGTTCGGATCCCTGGCACAGACCTACACCACTCATCAAGCCATGCTGTGGTGGCCTCCCACACACAAAAACTGGAGGAGGATGGGCACAGATGTTAGCTCAGGGCCACTCTTCCTCACAAAAAAGAAAAGCAACACCTGAGCTCTTTCCCTCCTTCTATTAATACTTATCTATAATGCTATGGATAAATCACTCTCCCAAGAGTCTTGCTCTGGGAACTTACTACTTTCTCTACTAGTTTTTAAGCCACTTCCAACCACCATGGCATGTGCTACTGGGGTTACCAGTGAACCAGCAATGGGCTCAAGCCCACCACAGTGCAAAACCCATGGGCGTGCCACCTCCAAGAAGGCACTCAGATTTCTCCATGGCCTAGGCCAGTTCTGACCCAAACCTTCATTCACAACCTCAAAGTCCAAGCATTTCTGGTTGGGTTCATGTTTATTGTCAATGAGGAGGTGGTAAGGTGGGGGGACAGGGGTGGGGGGTGCTGTGTTGGAGACACAAGACAGGGAGGTAAGCCTCTCAGAGAGGCAGAACGGAGAAGAACAATCTCTTACTTTTGCCACCGTCCGTGCACCCAGTCCACCTTCCAACTGAGGTGACAGAATACCGTCACTGTCTAAAATAGCAAGGAAACATATAAGTCTCAACAA
Source organism: Tapirus indicus (assembly GCA_031878705.1). Taxonomy (NCBI): domain Eukaryota; kingdom Metazoa; phylum Chordata; class Mammalia; order Perissodactyla; family Tapiridae; genus Tapirus; species Tapirus indicus. Next base: position 76,280,506 of record CM062923.1, on the reverse strand, counting down.
GGGGGCTCTTTGAGGCTCCCGGGCATGGCGTGAGGACAGAAGAGTACCTGCTCCTTGCCTGCCACCCCTGTTTCCACAGAAAAAGGACAACAGATATGGGTTTGTCCTTTGTTTTCCAAGCAAGGGTTAATAAAAGTAATAACTGAAAATTTCTTTGCCAAATCCACAAAAACACAATCCACCCCAGGACCAAATGGTTTCAATTCCCTGCTCCCTCTCCTCCCTCCTGCCTTCAAGATAATTCTGGGCAGACGAGCCGTGCAGAGAGCAGGTTAGAAACCCTCAGTGCTCAGTCCTCCCACAGCCCACAGACAAACCTGCTGTTTTTCTTAGGATAACCTTGCCGTGGCTCTCGTTTCTGCTCTGTGTCACCTTATTTGAATGTTTCTTTACGCTATTATCAGCCACAGGGCAAAGGCCTAAATGTTTCTTCATGGAGGGCCATCATTGCAGCTCCCAAGTTAGCACAAGACCATCCCTTACTCCTGGGCAGAGAATGACCAGGACGCCCACGGCCGGCCCTGAGCCAAGCCCAGGAGACTGTGTGTCTCTCATTCAGAAGATTCGGGGCTCTCTCTCTCTCTCCCCTTTTTTTTTTTCTAAAGCTTTCCAGATGTCTTATACCATATCCACCCTGCCCTTTTTGTGGGGGCTTCTCTACACCCATCTTCAGTTGTTAATAAAGCCCATCTCCCCTCAACTCTTTCTTACCTTGTTTTTGATTCAGTGGACTCAGGCCCAACTAGATTGCAACCCAGCTCCCTAGTGACTGGCTGAGGGACCCTAGAAAAGTAGCTCGGCCCCCGGCCTCAATCTCCTCATCTGGCAAACAAGGATGATAAAAGGTGCTGTTTCCTCAACTTGTTGCTGTGGAGAAATTAGACCCCATGTGGAAGATGCTGACACAGGGCCTGGCACACCGTAAATGCCCAGTACACAGCACCACTGCTGCAGGAGTATAAATGCCATCTGGTTGAACCCTCTCATTTTCCAAGGAGGAACCAAGGCCCAGAAATTAGAAATTCATTTTCCAAGGGAACTCAGGCACCCATGGGCGCAACTGGGGTCAGGGGTCCCTTCTCCTGATACCCTCGCTTCCTCTGTGGGCGAGGCAGCATGAAGGCCTTTGGCTCTCCTTCACGGTGGGCAGCCCTGGGGCTCCTGTGCCAATGGCCTTGGCAGTGAAATCACCCAGGTGAGGATGAAGTAAGAGAAGACCTGGTTCGACTTGACACGTATTTACATCCAAGAGATACTTCTCATCACAACCACGAACTCGATTTCCTAAGAATGAAATATGCCAAAGTGTTTTCAGAGCTCTTTTCTCCCACTGAGAAACAATGAATGTAATAAAGACAATTATAATAACATAAGAAAGGCCATGGGCTATTAAGACTAGGATGCGTCACTCATGGTCCTGGACATGAGCTGTTTGTAGAAGGACCTGACCTTTCCTCTTAGAACCAAAAGGCCAGGGAAGTGGCCCCTAAAATGCCCTGTTCTCCTCATAGCCAATTAGGGCTCAGTCTCAGAGCCAGCGATCACCACCCTCATCAGTCTGCAAACTATTTGGGTTTTCAACAAGACCTTCTCTCAAGACAACAAATTCCAAATGTTGGCCAAGTTATTTGTCCTAACTTTACCTTTTTAGAGCTTTAGGAGTGTTTGGGGATGTGCCAGCAGAGTGGTGTTTGTGCCGTCGTACTCTTCGCCCTCACTGCCACCACCACCCTGAGTCCCAGTGTTTCTCAAGCTCCCGCAGTGCCAGGCACTACATCAAGCCTTTACCAGCCTTATCTATTCATTTGGATGACAACCCTCAAAGGCAAGTCCTGTCACCATGTTCATTTCACTAATAAAGAACGCCAGGTTCTGAGAGGGCAAAGCCTTGCCCAGCGCATGATTAGAGAGTCAGGACTTCCAGCCCCACGCCTGCTCTCCAGGGAGGGGCTGGAGGTTGAGCTCCAACACATGGCCAATGATTCAGTCAAGCATGCCTACATAACGAAACCCCAGACGAAACCCGAAACAACGGGGGTCAGAGGGCTTCCTGGTTGGTGAAGATGTTGATGTCCTGGGAGGGTGGCGCATCCTGATTCCACCGGGACAGAAACTTCTACATCTGCTACTTCTGCCCTCTTCTAACCCAGACCTTGCTGCCCTCTGTATCTCTTCATCTGGCTGCTCATTTGCATCCTTTATAATAATAAAATGGTGATTGTGGGGGCCGGCCCGGTGGCGTAGCGGTTAAGCTCGCACGTTCCGCTTCAGCGGCCCGGGGTTCACCGGTTTGGATCCAGGGCGCAGACCTACTCACAGCTCATCAAGCCATGCTGAGGTGGTGTCCCACATAGAAGAGCTACAAGTCTACAACTATGATACACAACTAGGTGCTGGGGCTTTGGGGAGAAAAAATGAAGAAAGAGGAAGATTGGCAACAGATGTTAGCGCAGGGCCAATCTTCCTCAAGAAAAAGAAAAAGGTGATTGTAAATATGGTACTATCCTGAGCTCTGTGAGTCATTCTAGAGAATTCTGAAGGGTGGATAATGGGAACCCTCAAATTGTAGCCAAGTTGGACAGAAGTGTGAGTAGCCTGGGGACCTGGGACTTGTGACTGGCATCGAAAGCAGGGGGGAGTCTTGTGGAACTGAGCCCTTGAAACTAGGGGGTCTGCACTACATCTGGGTGATGTCAGAATTGAACTGAATTGTAGGACATCATTTGGCGTCAGAGAATTTGTGTTGGAATGGACGCCCCTCCTCCCAGCCCCTGGATGAAGCATCCTCATCCTGTCCCTTAGCCTCTTTCCTCAACAGCTTCTCTTTGATCAAATGCCTATCTTTTGATGCAATAACAACCACCACACACCCTCTCCAGCTCAGATACTTCCTGCTTGTGCTCAACATGGTACCAGATTGTTAAGAGAGCCCCAAGAGGAGGGTTAACCAGGTAATTTCTTTACTGAGGGGCCAATGACCTAGCCTGTTGCAGGTTGAAATTCACAATGAGAAACTCAAAAAGTAGCAAGCTACCCTCTCCCAAAATAAAGAGAATTCTCAGAGAGGGCATAAAGTGTCATGCTCAAACTGGAAGATTTTGAAACACAATTTCGAAAGGCTCATCATCAACGACTGATGAGCAGAACACACGTGAACCCCTCTTTAGCAGTGCGTCTGTCCCGCTATCACTGCTGGTATAGTAGTCTCACAAACGTTTAATGGATCCCCTTCAAGATTAGCATACACGGTAACTAGGGGCACAAGGAGCCTGCTCCTATTCTGAAGGTTTACTTTGCCCTGGATGATTCCCTCCAATACTTACTGATGTTACCCACACGTTGTTGATATATTCGGCAGACCCTTTAAATCAAGTTTCCTTTCTTTCATTAAACTAGAGGCCAGTGATGGAGGATTTTATGTTCTTTCCACAAATCTGTTGGGAAAACACACAGCTTTATTTAAGACCATTTTTTTGTTGTTGTTTGAAATCCAGCATGTGATTCTCTATCATGTTCTCCTAACTCAACACATAAAATTCCCCAGGTCCCTGACGTTCCCTCCGTCCCCCCAGCAAAACTGAACTGAAGTTTCCTCCAACAATAATACTCCATTGCAAGTTTACAAATCCAAGTGACTGTCACACACATAGCCCTTTTCATTTTCTGTCTATAGCAGGAAAGCTATTGTAATCTTCCTTTTTAAATATGAGAAAACTGAAGCCTCAGACGTAATAGGATGCATGTATTAAACATTTATTCTGCACTGGCCTAAGTGATTTCCATGTATTTCTCCATTTGGTCCTTTCAACGCCATATGAAGCCAGTGCTATTAGAGACCCACTTTACAGATGGAGAAACCGAGGCTCCAAGGAGCCGAAGACATTATTTAGGGCCACATAATGAGTGAGTGACAGAGCCAGGCTTCTCACCCCTGAGTGCACAAAGCCATCTCCATGGGTCCCCTGCCTGGGCCTCTTACCCTTGGGCGCCCATCAAAGGTGTAAGCTCTGAAGCCAAGCGCCCCTGCCTTCTTCCCTTGGGATGACAAACGGCTCTTAACTCAATGGCATGAGGAGACTTTACCAGGTTTCTGTCAGCTTCTTTCTTGCCCCAGCCCCTTCCTACTAACATTCTCCCTTGTGAGGTTGACGGAGTCAAGGTCAGCGGGCAACAAATCCATGATTCTACTCGCACCTCAGACCCCTGCCCTCCTCCTCCCTCAAATCTCTCTCCTGCCTATGACTCGGCTCCCTTTCCTTGCCCTGGTACCGCGAGGATCACCCCCTCCCAGCCTCCTTCCCCGGCACCGCCTGTTCCCTGAGGCCCAATCCGGTCTCCTCCCCTCAACACTGAAAGCCACGCCCACTGCCGTCTCTTCGGCTCCTGCCTCCAGTGGAAAAGGCAGGTTTCCAGGGATCAGGCTAAGGCTTTTGATTTGTCATATGTTTGGCCTAGTTACTCGGTGCATAGTATGGACCCAATAAATATTTCATTGAATTATAAACTCATAAATAGGAGTAACTAATGGTTTAAATGAATAGAGCATTGAAGCCACTAAGAGCAGAATAAGAACGATCAATATGCCAAGCAGTGCGCTAAGCATCGTGCATGCTTTCACCTAGTCAGTCCTCACCGAAACACTGGAGGAGATGGCACTATTGCTCCCATTTTGCAGCTGAGAGAACCAAGTTTTAGAAAGGTCAAGTGGTTTTCCCATGATGTGCTGCTAAACAGCACAGCCACAACCCCAATTGGGGCTCTGACTCCAACCCCTTGGCTCCTCTGCCCCGTAACTCACTGTGTGGCCTTGGTCAGGGCCCCCTGCTCTGCCAGTGCTTGGGGTCTCTTCTATGAAATAAAGGAATTGGAGGACATGATCTCCAAAGCCCATCTCTAAAGGCTAAAATGCTGAGGGCCTATCTAGAGTCCTCCCGTTTGTGATATGCACCCTGCCATAGAAAATCACACAGCAGGAGGCTTAGATTTTGTCAGTAAGTGGAATTCACTGTACTTCCTGCCAATGCGTGAAACGTCCATGTGAAGGCCTAATACCATTGCACTGGGAGTTTAGGCTTCAGAACAGGCATTTGGAGGGGACACAAACATTCAGTCCATAGTGAGGGGCAATCAGGCGACTGTTAGTTTTCACAGCCCTGACACTCAGCTCTGAGTCAACCCAGAATCTACCAGAGAAGGTGGAACTGACGGGACAGACCAGGAACCTCTGTGGACCTCAGCCCTGATGGGGGCGAATTGTAGACCCTCCTGGAGCTGGCAGGGAGGACAGAGAGGCCTCAGGGAGCTGCGGGCTGGCAGCCACCCTGGAAGGCCACCCCTGCCACGTTTCATCTCTGTGTTCATCCCCCAGGGAGCAAGCATTCTGTAGGTGGTACTAAGGACAAGGATGCCAAGACCCTTGCACAACTACTACATGACAGTAGGATGAGCAGGAATTGGCGTCTTGGGAGCATCAAAGGCTTTAAGCATGGCCTGGGCGACAGGCAGGGCATGGGTGGGGGGGCTCCAATCCCCTCCGCTAACCTCTGCTGCTCTGTCATCCTAGGGGTCCTCATCTGTGAATTTGTCCCATTGTTTGCTCAGAGGGTCATTATGAGGATTCAGCAAGGGAAGCCACTCACCGTGTTTAGCAAAGCTGTTATCATCTCCACTAACACAGCTAGCTGTTCAGAGGCTCTTTACTCCAACTTGAATTCCACAAATGTGCATGTCCATCGGGCAACAAGCAGGACCCCCGTGAGCAACGCTGTCTGAGAACACTGAATTCACTCCAAGTGCTGTCTCCCTCTGCTGGCTCTTCCCATCCTTCCAAAATTTATCCTCGATGCTTAGACTCGATGTTTGTGGTCACTCTTTTTGTGAAGGCCAAGTGCACAACAAGAGGCTATGGACGAACACCACCATCACTTCCCAGGGCACACATGCCAGGCAGGACGTCATCCATCTGGCTTTTTCCATCAACATCCGAAGGAGTGAATTTGTGATCTTCCATTAATGAAACAGTCCCTGGACCCAGACCTCCTTCGAGACCATGTCTCCTATTCCTGAAGATTCCTTTAGGCTGTATTTCTTTGCTTAGTGAAAGTGGGAGTTCTAACTCACCAGAAAAAATATGCTCTACTTTCGGAACTGATTTGCCTCGAGGTACAGATTTTACACTATACTCTTTAAGCGAGAACCTGCTGTGGCCAAGTCCTCCTCTTTAAAGGCGTCTGCCCAAATTTGTGCCCCCAAAAGCTTGGCTCTTAGAGGAGCATGAGGAATAACAGACTCAGAGTGAAGATTCTGGAAGAGATAAGCCTGGGGGGGAGGGGAGTTAGAGGCTGCAGACCCTCCCTTGCCTTAACTGCAGAAGCCATCCACTCATCTGCTTCATTCTCTGGTTTTTGAGTTTTAAGTTAGAGTATTAAACACGCACACACAAATTTTGAAATCCCACGCCCCATCCAGTTCTCTCGTTTTACAGGTTACAAACAGGTAACCAGGGCAGGGCAGTTAGCCTTGGCGACGGTTAAAATACAAGTTCCCTCGCCCCATGACCAATGGTCTGAACGCAAACTGCTTTCTGGCCCTGGGAAAGGGCCTTGAACATCCCGGCCTACCAGAACCGTCTCAGATCGGGGCTCCCCCCCAACAGATTCTTAAAGGTTGCTGGCAGGGAAAATGGACCTTCACCAACCAAGTCCGCTTTAGACATAGATATTCTGACATGTTTTCTGTACCTTCACTTGGAGACCAGAAATTATGTATTGGATAGAATGGAGGAAGAAAACCAAACACCTGAAGCCAGATACCGTTCCTGAATGTGTGCATTGACCTGCACAGTATTATAATTTTTAAAAAGTAATATGTTGTCAACATTTAAAAATCAGGTATTTGGAGATTTAAGAAATCCAGATTCTAGCTTCTCTTGGGGGAAAAATAAATCAGAAAATGTGGTGACAATGGGCTCTCATTTTCCCATGGCAAAGACTGACTGGAGCTGATTGGTTTTGTTCCGTTGAGATGGGGCAGGAGCTCTGCATCCCCCACAGCCCCCAGCTCCCTCTGCCTTACAGTGGCTCTCTGCGCCCAGGACCACCACCTGCCCGGCCTGTAGCCATGTGAGCTTGCACCCCAGAAGGAGAACTTGGAGCCTGGTCCTCTCATTACACGTCCCTCTTCTGCCTCAACTTCCCCATCCTCACCTCTGTGCCCATTGATTGCTCCTCAGAACAGAAAAAGAAAGAAAGCTTCAGCCAGCATCTGGAATGTGAGAAGTGTCCCCCAGCCTCACAGTGTTTCCGTGTCTGACACAGCAGTGCAAAGAAATAACCGTGGAGTAAAGAAATGAAGGCTTTGTCATCAGTGCTAGACCTGCTTGTAAGTCTCAGACTTGTTTCTGTGCTGGATTTTGACAAAATGTGGTGTATTTCATATCTAATGAAAGCATGTATTTTTCCTCAGAGAATAAAATTTTAAGGGAGGGAATTATCCAATAAGACTCTCCAACACTTACTATCCAAAAGACACAAGACTCACACCATTGACCCCAAAGATAAGATGTGCCAGAGGTGAGTGGGAGAGAGAAAACCTCCCAGAAAAGCCTGCCTGGGCCTGGCATCGGAGTGCAGTGAGCTGGCAGTGGGCTGCAGACTGGAAGAGAATGCTTGTCATCACCCTGAGTCTGCAGGAAAGCTTCACAGCCTCCCCAGCTGTTCTTCCTAAACTTAGATTAACCCAATCTCATCCTGAAAATACCTTGGAAACAAAAACAATATTTGACTTTTCTGCCTTCAAGTTTTCTTTTCCCCTTTTACTTCCTTCCAGCTGCCTTCTCTGATGCCACCCCAGGAATGTGGGGTCCTGGCCTCTCCCCACCACCACCCAAGGTGACCCTGCTCTCTAAAGGTAAACAAATCAACAGTGCATTCTGCATTCCATGATTTGAAACCGTTTTAAGGTCTGGAACTCTTCAGATGGAATTTTATAAGGAACCCCAATATGAAAAGCAAATAATGAGGGGTGCCTCCGATTGAAGCATGAGTGGGAGAGGATGGGCCCAGAGCCCCATCTGCTTAGTGACCTTTGTGTCCCCACTTCTACTCCACCCCTCAGGGTTTATCAGAGTCTGAGGGTTTCACAGATATAATTTGAAAACCTTTGCTATAGGTCCGTATGTGGGGTGGGGGTGGTGACAGTGTTGCTGGTGGTAGTGGCAATGGTGGTATTGCCATTGATGGTGGTGGTGATGGAGGTGATGGTGGTGGTTACGGTGGTGGTGTAATTCTGGTGCAGGTGGTGCGGTTGGTGATGGTGATGGTGGTCAGAGTGGGAATGACGTGGTGATGGGAGAGATGGAGATGATGGTGGTGATAACAGGGATGGTGATGGCGGTGGTGGTGATGGTGGTAAAGGTTGCATGTGTGGTGGCTTTGGTGGAGCTGATATTGGTGGTGATGGTGGTGGTGTGAGTTGTTGTGATGGTGGTGGTGGTAATGATGGTGACAGTAGCAGTAGTTATAGACAAGGTTGTATTGAAACAAAGAGTTTATTAAAATGATATTCATTTCAGACACTATAGGAGGGAAAATAAGAAGGTAAACCCCTTTTTGAAAAGCATTATCTTCCAATTTTTTTGTATTTCTCAACAGTATACATATTACAGACAAAGGCAAACAGTAGGTATTCAATAAATGTAACTTAATTTGAGATTTTCATGTCTTAAAGGAAACAGTTGATCCAGAAAATTCTGTTTGGATATCCCTAAGCCCCAAAGGACACACATTGAAAGAGGAAATATTTTTTATGAAAACCAGATAGAGGTATTTTGATAAAAGGAAAAGGCAGCAGAGGAGTACGGCATGAAGAAATCCCTTAAAATAAGGGAGATAGAGGCCAACCCCATCCAGGAAGAAAAAGGAAATAAGAAAGCCATCGTGTGTTGAGCCCCTCACCGACTCTTAACAACCTTGCAAGGTAGGCACGATGACCCACATTCTGCAGAGACAACTGAGGTCCCCACACCAAGCTGATGGCGCTGCCGACATCACAGACCAAGGGCCAGAGGTGGCCGGACTCCAGCCAGCCTGGGTCTCTCCACTGTGCAGTTCTTAACCAAGGTTTGAAATTAGCCAGAGGAACCAAAGAATTCCATTTCATGGCTCTCTCTGAGCCACATTAAGCACCAAGGACAGTGTCAGGTGTGGCCCTGTGGCTGCCATGCACGAGGATGCCCGACGGGTTGTTTCCCCTCAGTTTTTAGAAACTTCATTGTTCACTTCCATTTCTGCCTCCTGCTTTCACTCTGAATGGATTGTGGCTAAGACCTCCAGTGGGACGTTAGTTTTGCCCCACCACAGATCTGGTGCTCACAAGAAAGAATCCAGCTTGCGTGAATCACGTGTGCCGAGCGCATGACCAGACAACGCTGGTGGAATCACCTGTGCCTGCTCCTGGTGCTGCCAAAATATAAATAAATACCTTTATTCTCCCCCTAAGACACCTCCAGGAGCTAAGTCACGTAACCGTGCAATCCGGGCTGGAATCCCCGACAATGGAGGGCCCAGCTCTTCTTCACTATTTATTTCATTTTCATGACTCTCTAGTCTCTACAGAAAAGAAAATGTAAAACATATGATTTGGGGTTTGTTTCCTTTAAGTTCACTCATCATGTCATAAAGGCAATACATACTTATTGATGACATTTTGGAAAATGTTAAAAATTATTTTTTTAATATGTTTTAGGAAGTCGTCCCTGGCCTCCCCATCAGTAGACAGCACAGCTGACATTTCAGAGTTCCAGCTAATGCGGGATGTGCACCTACAGACATGGGGGATTTTTTTTTACAGAATCAAGCTCAAATTCTCCAAAACAATTTTGTATCTTGTGTTTAATTTGAATTAAATCATAATCATTAACTCAAACCACTAAATATAAAATAGAGTCCATTCATTTATTCTTTTCACAACTTTTTATTGAGCGTCTACCAAGTGTCAGGCACAGTCTGGGGACACGGGGACAAACAAGACAGAGAAGTCCCACCCTTACGTCTAGTGGTGAAGGTGGCATCAAACACTCACGATAAATCGTGGGAGGGTTAAGTCGGAGAACTGAGAACACCACGGGCTGTCATCTTCACGGGCAGATGTCTACCTGAGCAGCCGCTGATTCAGTCCCATCAGCACCGGGTGAGGTCATCGTTTCCACTGAATTGTGCCCACTCCACATAGCACGTGCTGACTTGGTTTGAGAAGGAATGTAGATTTAAATGTATTTAGTTATGAGAGCCTGTCAGGTTTCAGACACCATCTTGTCGTAACTGGAGATGATTCAAGATGTCTCCAAACCAGCACTGCAAATCAACCAATCAATTGTAAAACAACCAGAAGCCCCTCAGAAGTGCCACCTGCTTGATCCCTACTTTCTTTCCCCTTCAGCTCAAGGGCCATAGCCAGAGTAGAGGTCTTGGGCTGTGGGTCCTCCCCGGGAGGGACAGTCAGCAGGAGGCTGCAACAAGGCCCTCAGTCTGCATCCACCTCCAGCACAGAAGGCCCCTGAGCTGTTCCCTTGGGAAGGGCCTTGCGGCTGGGAGGGCACTGTGATGTGGAACACACAGCAACCAGGAAATACACTTCTGGCTGAGGGAGTGCCTTGTGCCCAAAGGGCAGCCCCAATTCAGACATTCCCTCCCCCAGAAACACGGCTTCAGAGAGGTGGCCCTGCAACTGTGGGGTGTGAGCAGTCGTAACTGTAGTGCAGTGATGCAGACACAGTGGACTGAGCTGATTCTGCAGACCAGGCACAGTGCTGAGAACCAAGCGTATTCCAAAGGGATCTAATTTAACATGAGCAAATGTGGCCGGCAGACCTATCTACCTCACCTCTTTATGTCCCAAAAAGTAAACACCTAGGTATTCGCACAACTTAACCCAACAGCCAATTGAGGCAGCAAACCCAGAGGCCCTCTATAAAAAATTGTACATGTTAGAGGCAGCCCTGATGGCCTAGTGGTTGAAGTTCAGCGCTCTCCACTTCAGCGGCCTGGGTTTGTTTCTTGGGCACAGAACCACACCACTCGTCTGTCAGTAACTATGCGGTGGCGGCGGCTCACAGAGCAGAACCGGAAGAACTTACAACTATACACAACTATGTACTGAGGCTTTGGGGTGGGGGTGGGGAAGGAAGGGAAAATAAAAAGAACAAAAAGGAGGAAGGTTGGCAATAGATGTGAGTTTAGGGTGAATCTTCGCCTGCAAAAAAAAATTTTTTTAATTGTACATATTAATAATTTTAAGTGAAGCTGGGATTTTTAAATTTATTTTTTATTTCAATTGCACAGGACCAAGCACGGGCCTGGGCGTGGAATGGGTGCTTTATATTTATGGATGGGTGGCTCTCGAGTCTGAATCAGATACAGTGCCCTATGAATCAACTGCTTTAAACTAGAGGTCCCTAGCCAGCTGCATGATTAAATTGTGGCTTTAAGCCTAGACACTAGCCTCAGCCTCCGTCCCTCACCCCTGAGTCCGCAAAGTCAAATGCTCATTTCATCTGGAAACACCCTCACAGACACACCCAGAGATAATGTTTAATCTGGGCACCCCACGGCCAGTCAAGCTGACACATAAAATTAACCATCACGTCATCCCCGGGCAATTGAATGTTGCCCAGCTGTTAAAAGAAGTGATTTAGATTTGCGCATCTTGATGCAGAAAGATGTCCATGAAATATTAAATTTAAAAAATACACATAGCCATAGAAAAATATGCATATTAGGACTCCTTTTGTGTTAAATGGGATGTTCATATATTTGTATATGTTTGTGTATGAATAGAAAAAAACCTGGAAGGACAGTCATCATATTATTAACCATGGTTACAGCAAGAGTAGGTTTTAGGGTGATTTTTACTTTATAAATTAAGCTATTGGTTGATTATTTTTGTTACTAGCATATATTATGTGAAAGTTAAAAATTATCCATTGTTTGAAAAACAGTAGACAAACGGAGGCCAGTTTAAATGCGGGCCTGAACTATACAAACATCAGTGTTTGGATTGGCTTAGTGCTGGGGACTCAGATAGTTATCGTAAGTAGTGAGATATTTTTACTTCACAAGAAAAAAGATTGTTCATAGTAACTACACTCCTGGGCCAAACCCCTGGAGACCCTTTTGCGCATGTGCACGCAAGGGTGTGCGCTGCAGCTCTGCTTGAAGAGCGGAAGGGTGGGAACAACCGAGTATCCACCGATGGCCCAATGGAGGAGAACAGGCTCGTTCAGCAGTTCAGTGGAACCAGCTAGTCAGGCTCTAGAAACATACACATTCCGGTGATGAGTCAAAAAATATGTATATATTTTCCATCTAGAAGAATTCTTGCCAAGAAAGTTGACCCTGCCTCTAAAGTCCAGCCTTTAGATGAACTTCCGTTTGTTGGGAACACGACGGTGGAGGTTTGCTAAGGTTTGAATGTCTGTGTCCCCCAAAATTCATGTGTTGAAACCCTAATGCCCACGGTGACGGTATTAGGAAGAAGGGCTGTTGGGAGGTGATTCATGATGAATCCTCATGAATGGGACTAGTGCCCGTATAAAAGCTACCCCAGAGAGCCCCCTCCCCGCTTCCACCGTGTGAGGACACAGAGAGAAGCCTGCAAACCGAAAGAGAGCCCTCGCCTGACCACACCGCATCCTCATCTCAGACTTCCAGCCTCCAGAACTGTGAGAAGTAAATTGCTTATAAGCTGCCAGTCTGCAGTATTTTGTTATAGCAGCCTGAACGGACTAAGGCAGAGTTCTCTGACACTCCAAGAAAAGAAAAGGAGACCCCAGAATGGGGGCTGTGCTCCAGGCAAGCGGCCTGGTTTCCTCTGGCTCATGGCACAAAAATAAAGTGGGGCAGGGAGGGATGCTCCACAGGTGGTGCTCGGATTCTGACTCAAACAGACCAACTCTAAAAAGATGTTTTTGAGACAGTCAGGGAAATCTGGTTATGGAGTGGGTGTTAAATGATAAGGAATTGTTACTCATTTTGTTACATTTGATGGTAGCTTTGTAGTTGTGTTAAAAAAAAAAAAAAAGGCCATGCGTTTTAGCACTGTATCCGGACAGCTGTCAGGATGAAATGACATGGTGACTGGGATTTGTTATAAAATACCTCACTAAAGAGGAAGAGAAGAAAAATAAGCAAATGTGGTAAAATCATGCTAACCGCTGACGCTAAGTGACAGGTAAACGGGAGCTCGGTACAAACTTCATCTTCCTTCTTCTGTGTATGTGAATTGTATGCAAAAACGTAAGCAACAGACTGGAAGGAAACACATCTATCCTGAGGGTGGCAGCTCTTGGGGCAGGGCGGGGCCTGGGGGAGTGGGGAGAGAGTGCAGGGTGAGAGCCAACAGAGCCCACCTCGTACTCAGTGCTTCGTTTATGCCTCACAACGATGACGTGGGGCAAAAATGACAAGGTGGTACTCGCTACCCAACCTGCGTGGTGTGAGCACAGGGGTTTGTATGTTCTCTGTACTTCGGTGTATTTTTTCGGTTTTTCAAAATAAAACTGACTTTAAAATAGAAGTCAAAGGAAGATAAAACAAGAGCTTGTGTGACTCATGGAAAGAACTATCCCTCAGAAACCTGAGAGTCAGGCTGAGGACGGGGGCCCTGCCCAGCTCGTTGAACCACATGCAGGAAATGCTCAGGAGCTGGCGCCTGGCCTTGCAGGTGACCCAGGCTTCGGCTGCACCGACCACCAGAGCACCATAGCCGTGGGAGCATGCTGTGAGCACAGAATCACATAGAGGCACATGCGGCCAGGTATGACAACCTGAGAGGTGGCCATCAGCATGGACAAGAACAGAGGGGCCCAGAGGAAGGATTTAGCAGTCAGGCATCCAGGGCTAAGGGTGGCATGGGGACTTTCCTCTTTAGGAACAACATTATTTCCTACAATACCATTAATTATTGGTTGGTATTTAAATCACCATGCATTTAGCCATTAAATAAATATTTATGGAGTCTCTACTATCTGCCAGGCACTCAGGTACTGTACACAAGAGTGGTTGATACAGACTGGGCATCGTCCTGGCGGGCCAAGGCCTGTAATGGGAAGGTCCCCCATCCTCTCACCTCCCGTGGTATCTGTAATAAAACAATCACAGTGCCTGCTGGGAATCCAGTTAATTCTCGTCAAGTACTTGGACCAGTGCTTGCCCCCAGAGGCCCCAACTATTATGGGTGTGTCCTCCAAGGTCTTTGTCCGTCCCCTTCTTCCATTCTTGGGAGCCACCTTGAATGTCCTTTTTTAACAAGGGCTCCCTTCCCTCTGGGTCTCAATTGGATTCACCATAACCCTGGCCCAAAGTTCACCACTATGGGAAAGGCCGGGAGTCATGCCCCTCCATGAGTCTCGACAGCAAAAACATCCTAAGAGAAATGACAAACGCATTAAAAAGACTTCCAAGAAGGAAAACAGTGGGGAACTCTTGCTCTAAAGAGGTAGACGGTGGGAAATAACAAGTAGATTAAGGAAGCCCAAGATAAAATGGGTGAGAATACAAATCCTGGGTGAGATTATGTGAGATTTTTACCTTTTTCTTGGTGCTTTGCTGATTTTCATACTTTGAAAAGTGGGTATATATTAGTTTTATCATCAGAAAATGTAACCCTAATAAAAATAAAGACCTATCAATTCAAAGTGAGTGAAGTAATTTTTGTGGCAATAAGATTTCACCTATTTTTCATTCATAACATTTTGTCGTAGACTAGGGATAGGAACCCTATGACCCACATAGAGCCAGGCGCTTGCAAAACTGTATTTGGGGAATATCATCATTGCAGCAAATCAAGCCACGCCAGTCCAAGTTGACAGAAACATTTTCTGCCTACTGGGGGCATCCAGTGACAGGGCCCCAGCCATCCGGGAAGAAATGTTTTCAGCCATGTAGAGTAATCATAGCTAGAATAACCACATGCTAGTTGCTTTAAAAATATACATCTTTTCCAATTCTAAATCAGAAAATGCAAATGTGAGAATGCCAGCCTGTCCACACCTCAGGCCTTTAAGAGTAAAGACAGGCCTCAGAAAAATCCATGACATTTGTTCTGTTCTGAAATGGAAACAAATAGAACCTTCACCTTCGGCCTTATTGTTGAGTGTCTTCACCACTGGCCCTGCACTGCCCCTTCCCCCAGATCTAGCCCTTTGCTTCCCTTCTCCTAAGTAGTCAGGGCTCATGGAGAGTGCCTGAAGCTTGTGTTTTTCTTTACCTAGTGACACTGAGCCACTGAACCGGGGGAGTGGGTAGGTGAGGAACAGGGGGAAGCAATCTCAGGGGTCGGGGGAGCAGGAGGCTGTTGCCTTCGGAAATGGAGCGACATTTTAGGTATCTGATAAACCAAAAATTGTGTGATTAAGTTGCACTAACATGAGCTGATTTGTAAAATGCAAAGTCATCATGCATTATTCATGCAAAATAAGTAATTCACCGACTGGTTCTCACTGATTAGGCACCCGGCTTATACAGACCTGAAGGGGCGGAGCCCCACAGCACCCATGGAAAACCCAGGGGCAAAGGGACGATTCCAGGCCCTGTTTGCCAGGCCGAAGCTGTAACCTTCTCACAGCATCAGACTCAGCTGCAGAATGCAAACATGAAGGTAACAAGAAATAGTGTAAACTTAATTATAAGTGGAAAAAAAAAAACCAACCTTCAGGATTGTCTGTTTTATTTACTGCAATATCCTCAGGCCTCTAACACTTCCTGGTACGAGATATCTGCTCAATAAATATTTGTTGAATAAACGAATCTGAGAATGAAATTGGTAAAATAACTGATGCCTTATAAAATGTATTAAAGCACAATATTAAATACATATTAAAAGTATATTAAAAGGAAAAGTGGCCACGGTTAAGAGGACATCGAGTTAAATGGACATTAGGATCAAACACCACAGGCTTGCTCATCATTTTAAAAATCACAGCTATGTGTTGAAATGAGGACCCCCATGTACATTTGTGAGGCTTCAATGTCAACAAGAAACTTCTTGGTGACAACTGCCCCTGGGACATATCCTGTATCTGCGTGAGATGGGGTGGATAGCCTTGGTCACATCAGTGGTAGCGTAGTCTTGCACCTAGGACTGAACTTTTCAGAAGAGCAGGTGAAGAAAATTAAAAGACACGGCAGCATACGCCCTGTCAGAGAATGGAATTGGTCACATTAGGTCATGTTAGGGATAAAAGTGATGTGGGCATTTTCTAAGTGACAGAATGGGACACTGTCTGGAAGCTATAGAGAAGAGCAAGACTTACCGCCTGTGCTGGGGAATGCAGAGCATCCTTTAGGCCCTCAGGCTGCAGGATTGTCCTCCTTCCTCTCCATCCTCAGTTAATCCTGAAGCATCACATTTGCCTGTTTAACCTTCTCCAGAACAATTCTGAGTTATTATGATTCCTACCACCCTCTAAGAAGAGGGCCCTGCCCCCTAGGCCGCATGCGTTCTGCCGAGCACCGAGCACCGTGACAGGGCTGGGATGGGATCTGGAGTTGGGGCAGAGCCGAGTCACTGCTGGCAATGAGGGATGAAGACTTTGCATCCGCATTGGGGGTGGTAGGAGAGGAGAACACTAGCGCTGTGACTAGTAAACGTCCCAGCTCAGAGACTCCTCACAAGAAAGCTTGTCTTTGCTCACAGGCAGTCCAACGTGTGTGTTCAGCAGGCAGCTTTCCGTGCGGCAATTCAGGGATCCAGGATTCTTCCAGCTCCAGCCAGTGACAACCACTTGGGTCAAGAAGTGACCCACATCACATCTGCTCCCATCTCACTGGTGAGAACTGGTCTAGGGGCCCCATCTACATGCAAGGGGGACCTGGGACACGGTCCCTGGCTGGGCAGGTGCTTCCTGCCACAATTCCACATGATGGAAGGGGAGCGGGAATCTCCTCCGGGAGGGGAAGGAAGTCTTGGAGGATGAGAGGAGCCACTAAGGCCAGGCTGGGGTGAGGAGTCAGAAAGAGAACCCTGCAGGCACCAGCGTGGATGGGCTGGCTTGTGGATCACACCTTCCCTAGAAATTTTCAGTAGAGTTCTGTGGTGCGTAACATTTTCACGTGACTGGCTTCTTTTGGGGGAACTGGAAGGGCACTGAGTTCTGTGACTGGTCTTAGGTGGAGAAAAACACAAGTACCAGAGCCAATCCGCATTACTCTTACATCACACAAACGGGCAATCGTGACTGCAGGACAGCCTGGCGCTACGCATACAAATTTTAATACTATTGTGGTTTGCAATCGTGGTCCTGAAGTTAGAATCCAGCATTTTGCTCATGTAGAGTTTGAAATGTAAGCTGTAAGGAAGGTGTACTGGGTTGAATAGTGTTCCCCCCAAAATTCGTGTCCACCTGGGACCTCAGTGTCGTTTTGGAAAGAGTCTTTGCAGGTATAATTAGTTAAGATGAGATCATGCTGGATTCGGGTGAGCCTAAAGCCAACATGACCAGTGTCCTTATAGGAGGAGGAGAGACACACAGACACATTGGTGAACACCATGTGGAGACAGAGGCAGAGATTGGAGTGATGCATCTTCAAGCCAAGGAACACCAAGGATTGCAGGCAGCCACCAGCAGCCAGAAGAAACCAGGGAGGATCCTCCCCTAGAGCCTTCAGAGAGAAGACGGCCCATCAACACCTTGATTTCAGGCTTCTGGCGTCCAGAACTATGAGAGAATAAATTTCTGTTATTATAAGCCACCCAGTTTATGGTTATTTGTTATGGCGGCCACAGGAAACTAATAGAGATGGCGGTGATCAGAGGGGAGGGTTAATAAAAATGGGTATGTTAGAAAGAACAGTTTTCAGTGGCTCTGGACATTTTTTCCAAGACACTCTAAGTCTCTCCAGCTGACTGTCCCCAGGCACGTCAGGCATGTCACATATGGAGCCTAAACCAGGCCTCCTCCAGCCACCCCTGTCTGTTGTGCTTTCCTTCCCGTGCCTCCATCTGCCTACGTGTCCTGGCTGGAAGCCTCGTAGTCCCGCCCGCCTCCCCTGTCCTCTTCACCACCCACATCCAATCTATCACCCGTCTCTCACCTCTGCCTCCCAGGTTTCCTTCTCTGAAATGGGCCTCCTGCCCCACGTAGCTTCCTGCTCTCCAGTCTCTGGGGTCCTTTCTGTTGGCAATGCTTCTGCGCTCCACCGCAGATGGAGCCTGCTGCTGCTCAATTCGGGTCACACAGCGCCCAGCTTAGGCCTGTCTGCTCACTCCTTCCTCAACTTCCCCCCAACCTTCTTCTGATAAGATGAGTCTGTGTAGATCTCTCAATGACATACAAGTCAAGCACTGGACATGGATTAGCTAAATTACCCCCCACAACCACCCTAAACTGAGGTCCGGTCATTTACCTCCTCTGATATGCAAGAGAACTGAGATTGAGGAAATATTACCTTGAAGGGTGGCAAAGAGGGCGCTGAAGTATTCCCCCAAATGAAGCCAGCTCTGTTGAAAAACTTCAACTTGGAATTAAAGAATAAAACATAGACTCTCCCCAAAATCAGCCATCTGGACCCCACATTAAAACACATAAATCATAGGGGCTGGCCCAGTGGCATAGTGGTTAAGTTTGCGTGCTCCGTTTCGGCGGCCTGGGGTTTGCAGGTTTGGATCCCAGGTGCAGACCTACGCACCACTCATCAAGCCAAGCCATACACAATGGAGGAAGACGGGCATGGCTGTTAGCTCAGGGCTAATCCTCCTCAGCAAAAAGAGGAAACTTGGCAATGGATATTAGCTCAGGGGCCAATCTTCCTCACCAAAAAAAAAAAA
This sequence comes from Tapirus indicus, assembly GCA_031878705.1. NCBI lineage: Eukaryota > Metazoa > Chordata > Mammalia > Perissodactyla > Tapiridae > Tapirus > Tapirus indicus. The sequence goes on along the minus strand of CM062923.1, from coordinate 76,261,684 downwards.
AAAACCCCACATAAATCATCATGGTAATTATGAAATAGTAATCGTAATAACTGATGTTGGGCTGTTTGAAAACTGTGTTGAGCCTGTAGGGTTTATAAGATCAACCATGAAAAGCGGTCATTGCGATCGCTTCACAGTCTTTAGAGTCTGATATCAACCAGCTCCGAGTTCCCTGTTGATGGGAGCACAGAGGAACGAGAGGTGCCTCTGAGGAGTCTTTCTTCAGAGCCCTTGTACAAAACGCTACCCCCAACATGTCTGGGCAGTAAAACTGACTATTGTACACATTTTATCTAAGCAACTGTTACAGACTGAATGTTTATGACCCCCCCAAAGTTCATGTGTTGAAGTCCCAACTCCCAATATGGTGGCCTTTGGACGTGAGGTCTTTGGGATGCAGATTATTTTACATGAGGTCACGAGTGTCGTGCCTTCACGTTGGGATTCATGCCCTTAAAAGAAGAGGAAGAGACAGAACTCTCTCTCTCTCTCTGTCTCTCGGTTTCGGTCTCTACCCCCTCCCCTTCTCCCTCCTCATCTCTCTCCCCCACCGCACCTTGTTAGCACACACCAAGGAAAGACCATGACAGGACACAACAGAGGCCAGGAAAGAGCCTTCACCGGGAACCGAATCTGCTGGCACCTTGATCTTAGACTTCTCAGCCTCCAGAACTGTGAGAAACAAATGTTTGTTGTTTAAGCACCCCGTCTATGGTATTTTGTTATGGCAGCCTGAGCTGACTAAGAAAGCAACTGAGATCTCCTTTAGAAAACTGAATAACATTTACCCGGAAAAAGTCAACACGTAACATACAACAACATTCTGACTGAACTTCAACACCCCTGCCTCCACGCCCCACCCCCACCTCCCTTTGTGACATACGTGCTTAACCAAATATTTTCAAAGTATATTTTTCCTACTGGACTGAGTAGAAAAACATAAATATCATACTTAAGATATCACAATTGTCTTTACCAGGCACAATCATTTTAAGGAAACAATAGTTCTTGTCTTCATCTTCAGTCTTAAGTTTCTTCTTACAAGAAAAAAAGAAGAGAAGAAACTAGATTTTACATACAAAATTAGCTTTAAGGTAGAAAACTATGGCTTTCAGATTCCAAGCACTTGATTTGTGACAATTCTGACCCATAGGTCAGTGTAAAAAGATGAACACTGCTATCCCATGTGACGGGGCCACTCTGCCACATGTGGTCTTAAGGTCATAAAGATCCGCTCTTCTGGCTGTATTAGTTTTGTATTTCAGTATATCAAATTATCCCAAATTTAGCTTAAAACAACACCCGTTTGTCAGCTTACAGTTTGTTAGGTGAGAAGTCTGTGACTGACATGGCTGGGTTCTCTGCCCAGGGTGTTACAAGACTGAAGCCAAAGTATCAGATGGCCGAGGCTCTAGGGAAGATTCTGCCTGCAAGCTCATTCGGGTTATTGGGTAAATAAGTTGCAGGACTGAGGTCTCCATTTCTTTGTGGGCTGTCAGCAAGGGGTTACTTTCAGCTCCTAGACGACACTTGCATTCCCTGCCACGTGACCCCTTCCATCTTCAAAACCAGCAAAGGAGAATCTCCCTCACAGAGTCCCTCTCACACTTCAAACCTCTCCCATCAGGAAGAGTCCAGTCCTTTCTAAGGGCTCACCTGATTAGACCAGGCTCACCCAGGATAATCTCCTTTCCTTAAAGTCAACTCATTGGGAATCTTAATTACATATGCAAAATCCCTTCACAGCAGCCCCTAGATTAGTGTTTGACTGAATAACTGGGAGAAGGCATGTGTGCACGGGTGACAGCGATCTTGGGAGCCATCTTAGAAGTCCACCTACCACAATGGCTTGGCCTTGGATCACCTGCCTCATCGTCTTCTTTATTCAAAGAGAGAAGAAAAAGGTTCTCTATTTCTAATTACTTCAATACGCCAGAAGATGAAACTTATTTTGGAGCTGACAGTGTATTCTGTGGCCAAATTGGCAAAACTTCAGAGACCAAAATAAAATCCAGAATACTCTGGGACCTGTTTGTGCAAGGTCTAGCATTAGAGTCTCTTATCAGCTATTACTGTCTTCACAACAGTGGGACATCCCAGCACTGCAAGCCACCAAGGGGCACTCCAGGGACAACCGGGGGCCTGCACAGAGGGGCCTGGTTATCGTCTCACCAGGACTCACTGCTCTTAGAAGGAGCTCTGCTTACATAAACCTTCATTTCTCTGAGTGTGGTCCTGACCGGCAGCATCGGCTCCACCTGACAGCTTAGAGGAAACGCAGACTCTCAGGCCCCACCCCGGACCTGCTGAACTAGAATCTGCCAGATAAGACTCCAGATAATTCGTGTGCACATTAGAGCTGAGGAGCCCTTTGTCACCCACACGCCCAAGGACCAGAAGTAACTCATTCTGCTCCGCAAAATGCACTGAAGACCGAGCGGAGATAGCACGTCACCGCTCTCTGTGCTGCTCCACGTCGGCCACTGCCCGGGCCGAGCTGTGATTACGGAGATCCACGCCAGGCGGTGATTGCCTAAAATTGCCCCCATTTCCTGCTCTGCAGAGCTGAAGCCCGTGGGGAGAGGAGGTGATGCGGGGTTGGCCCAGTCCAATGAACTGGTTAGGTCCCTGTCTTCTCAGACCTTCTCCGTGACATGGGACAGCAAGTGCTGCCTGCACAGGGTCGACGGTGAGCACCTGGCATGGAATCAGTACCCAATAAAGGGCAGGGAGGGAGAAGGAGAGGAAGACAAGGCTGGCCTCTCACTGCATAACTGACAACGGCTTTCGGAGTCATCCCAGGCCGATGTTCAGCTCGACTTTCCAGCACATCTTCTGCCCCAATTAAGTATAGACCCACTGTGTGTCCAGGGAGCCAGGCACGCTGGGAAGCAGCCTTCTGGCACTGACCCCTTGGCCCTCTCCCAATCATTGCTTCACAGCTGCTGCATCTGGGACCACAGGTCAGTTATTGGGAGGCAGGACACCTGTACCCTGGAAACACCTGGGTTCGAAGCCTGACTCCCCACTTTCTAGCCACGTCACAGTACCAGGTGCTTAATCTCTCTGGGTAACACTTTGTTTGGACACCCAATTCCCTCAGTCTGGCTTTCCCTGCCAGATACCCCAGAGTTGCCCAGGCTGGCAGAGTCTTCATTTGTAACTGCAGCCCCAACCTCCAGTGCTCTCTGAGGTCACTCAGGGACCCCGACACATGGAGGAACCCCCACCTCGAATGGTGCCCACATCTGTACTGGAAAAAAGAGAGCTCTGGAGGGCCTCGCACCAGCACTTAAGTTAACAGTGTCACTTGGGCTCATGACTCACTGTCCAGAGCTAGTCACGTGCCCCACCCAGCCACAGGGGTGGGAAGCCAGCCTGCCACACCAGGAAGTGGAGAGCTGCGGCTATTCAGAGAGCATCAATCACGATGTGCCAGCCCACCGATGGGAAAGGCTGACGGAGAGTATGTGGGTGGTCCAAAGGCCCCTTTTGGCCACCTCTGTCTTCTGAGACGACAGAACATGATTCAGGGGGCCCCGGATCCCCTACTCCAATGGCAGATTTTCTGACAAAGAGGGTGCAGGAGGGCCCCGCAGCCTCAGCTCTCAGTGTGAGCACTGGCCTGTGGCCTGCTTCTGGCCTTGGGGCTTGTCCTTACCAGCGGGTGGCTTTGAGCAAGTGACTAACCTTCTTGGGCCTCAGTTTCCTCGCGTGGAGCACGAGACCCTCAACAGCATCTCCCTCCGAGGACTGTGATGAGGGATTAGAGGGACAAGGATAAACGAGCCGGAGGATGGAGGGCGGTAGGGACTAACAGGGCAGCTTTCACTACCCAAACTCTCAGCCTGCAGACTCGCCGTCACACCTCAGGGAGTGAAAGAATTCGGAGGTGGTTTTCACAGAGAGCTGGCTTCCCTCCCTGTGCAAACTTCACCACCTACCCTGCGAATCAGGACTGGAGCATCCTTGCATCACGGGGTCCCCTGTGCACGTGAAGCGCCCAGAACACTGCCGGCCCCGAGCAATGGAGCTGTTACTATTACGCGCACTTCAAAAGCACAGACAGTGGCTGATGGATACTCAAGAATTGGTTGGTCTCTTTCAGGTTTTTTTCCTGTGGAACCAGAGTTCCACTTCTTACATACTCTCCTCGGCACCTCTACCACGCCCATAAGTGGGAGCTCTAAATTTTTATTATCCAAATTTACTTGCTGGGGGCTGGTCCAGTGGTGTAGTGGTTAAGTGCATGCACTCCACAGCCCGGGGTCCTCAGGTTCGGATCCCAGGTGAAGATCCAAGCACCACTTATCGAGTCACACCATGGCGGCATCCCATATAAAGTAGAGGAAGATGGACACGGATGTCAGCCCACGGCCAATCTTCCTCAGCAAAAAAATGAGGCCTAGCAATAGCTCAGGGCTAATTTTCCTCACAAAAAAAAAAAAAATTTACTTCCAGATGGGAAGGAGTCAGCTCCCAGGGCAGTCTGGATTCTTGACTGGGATGGAACCAAGTTTGGGACAGTGCATGCTAAATGTCTTCTGGCTTTGCCCCCACTCCCTGCTGGGGACACCAGGGATGGGTAGATATCCCAGGCTGGCCAAGGACAGCGTCCCCTGATGCCTTTGCCTTGGTCTCACCTGTGGGTCAAGGTGCCTCAGAGTTCCCAGAACTGCTGCCCAGCGGAAGGGCATGGGCACTTCCTTTCGCTGCAGCGTCTTCGGCCAGATGCTGTCCGGGAGCTTGTTGACAATAGAGACACACCGAGGGTGCTGAGGACAGAATTTTGCCTTTATCCACAGGGTAATTGGGGCTCATAAAGCATATGATATTTCACACACCTTATTTAGAAATTGGCAACATTTATATAAGTGCCGGGACTAAGAGCAGCTGGGCTTCAAATCAGCAATTTTCTTAAAGGGTATTTTCGTCGGTTGTTGTTTTGGAATACGATAGTCTTAGTATCATTTCAAGCAGTATAAGAAGAAAAACATCACCTGTCCAGGAAAACCATTTTAACGTGTTGTGTTTCAAAGGGGCTAATTTTGGATGGGCCTCAGAAGTTTCTAGATTTCTAGAACGGTCATGTGTTCTCAGGGGGAAAGAGAGAAGCATCCCCTTACCAAACAGAGGCTGTGATGTCTGCACCTCACCTTTTTATTCTTTCCAAATGTCTCATTCATGCAGGTGGGTTTCATCATGGGGGAGCAAGGCCTCCTTGGGGACATTTAGGTAGTCAGTGGGGACTTTCTGTTGTCAACATGATGGGGGAGGAACACTGACAGCATTTGTCAGATACAAATGGGGAACTCCAGGAGAGTCCCTTACGACAGAGAATCACGCCAATTCCTGATGATTTTCAAACATCCTCCTTGACACCCAGGTAGGTGAAAATCCATTCACTATCACCTGAGCCTGAACCACACTCCATTTACATGTAAACATGGTGTATTTTTTTTTCGCATGGTTTAAAATACACTGACTCTCCCAGGAATCAACCACCGCTCACGTGGAGAGAAGACTGTGCTTTGATTTGTTTGGAATCTTTCCAAGAGCCAGTCTGGACAATCAGGCATAAACACCATTGCTTTCCAGGTGTTTCGCTTGTCAGCACCACGCCCTACTCTGGTCTGTGTGTGTAGCTGTTGAGTTTGTGGCGATTCTATGTTTAGAAGCAGGCCAGTGTGCAGAAGTCACTCAGAGAATCCCCTCGCCCACGGGGCACAGTAGCAAGGGGCTTCTCAGGGCTGCAAGATAGAGGGATTGGTGAGGAAAAGAAAGCTGAAATATTTATCTCAGGGTCCTCAACATTTAAATTTACACCACTGACTCAAAGTACAATTGCAGCCAAGAGAGAAAAAAGTCCATGTTATAAAAGTCCCCTTTTGGGTCAGGGTGGGGTCAGTGTAATCAGAATCAGGACGTATGACCTCCAAATCCCTTCCAGGATTCTGTCTTCTGCACCAAGAAAGACTTAGGTTCACGGAGAGCTCCCTGGGCCGATACCCTTGCAGATTGCAGCCTGGCCCATCTCAGCAATTTCTCTTCCTGGTTAAGGCCAAATGCTACATCCCCAGCCTGATGGCAGAGCCTGGCTTTTGTAGCAACTGGTGCCCTGGCTCTGCTCTCACTTGCTGGAGAGAAGCCCGCATCACCTAAGCAGGGGCAGTGAGCCCAGATTCAGGTCCCATCTCCCCTCTTTCCAGCCAGGTGACTCTGGGCTGAGTCCTCACCCTAAGCCTCTTTTTCCTGAGGGAGGACAGGGGGATCTACCCTATAAGATTGTGCTGGAGGCTGCATGAAGTAGCAAAAATGGTCCTAGGGCAGTGTTTAGGTGGAGGGGGCCCTCCCTTAGCAAAGATGACCCTCCCACTGCTGTGATCTCTAGATTCCACTGTCCTGGAGCAGGTTTGGTGCAGCTTTGGGCTCCAGTGGAGGGTAAACCCCCTCCTTCACTTTTCATCCCAAATGACATCTCATCCTAGGGGTCCCTGGTCCAAGCTGGAGGCATCCTAACACCCCACTGGGGTGACACTGGAAACTTTGACAAGCTTATCACCCTCACAATCTCAAAGGGGTGCCACTCTTCCCACGGCTCCTGGAGCACCCTGCCTGTCCTCAAGGAGTGGTTCCTTCCACTGTGATGCTGAGTTCTGCAAGGGCAGGGCTGAGCCTCACTACCTTCTGTCCCCCAGAGCCAGGCACAGGGTGGGTGTTTAGTAAGTGCTCCTTGCAGGGGTGGATGGACAGATGGATGGATGGGTGGACAGATGGATGGATAAATGGGTGGATGGATGGATCTGACAGCAAACTCAGCCCAAGTGGGAAGCCCCACATAGATGACCCTGGTTTCAAAGTGTCTCTCTCCACTCCATAGGAGAGAAAGGAGCTCTCCCCTCCTCCCTCTCCTGAGAACCCCTCTCCTTGGCTCTCTGCACCAACTGGGATGGGAGAAGCTGGTGGTAGTTTGGGTTCCTCATGACATCTCAAATCATTTTTAAACTCTTGGCCCAGCCCCTCATACCCTTTGCCAAGCACTTTTCCCCTCAGTTTTTAAACCCTGGGGAAATGTTATCTGAATGTTTCTAATTCATTTATGCTCAACTCATCAAAATGCCATTTTATAGAGCTGTTTGAACTCCAAACATTCTGGCAAACCTTTCCCTCGTATATTTATATGTGAAAAGCAGCCTGGGTCCTCCTATTAAGCAGAGCACCCTGCTGTGCTGCCAGCCATGCTCACCCCACTCACCCCCACTTGCCCGCATAACAACCTGGGCAAGCTTAGGAGCAGATAAATCCCAGGCCATTTCAGGGCAGAAGGTCAGACAGGGCACCATCTAGGCCATCCCACCTCCACAAACAAGAAAGAACTCTTGGACCTAGGTAGGAAATTTGAGTCCCCAAATGCAAACACTTTCAGAAAGATTTCTCCAAGCAAGCAGTCCTTAAATGCAAATGAAGAGTGTCCAGAGTTCTCCAAATTGGTGCTGGGAGAGGGAGGGATGTATTCCAAGACATAGGGTTAACAGACTTTCAGCTTCCTCTTCTATTTCTTCCTGGTTGGGTTTGAGATTTAAGTAGGACAGTGTCCCCCGGGGCCCAGAGCACTGCTAGATCCAGGATCCTCTTCAAGAGAAGCCTGGAAGTGTCTAATGGAGGCTGCCCCCCCCCTCACTGCCTCCAGCTCCCTCCGCACCGCAGCCTGGAGTCAGAAAGAGAGAGAATCTACAAGATCTGCTGGAATGCCTCCTCTCCATTACTTGGGCTGTTCCTTTCCACTCCTCTCATCAACAATCCTGCAAATATAAGAATGGAAATAACTTCCTCACCACCACCCACTTCTCCACTTTTACCTCTATGACCCAGTTCAAGTCTCTCCTGCTTGGGAGGAGGGGGAACACCAGAAATCAGAAAAAGCAGAAATCACTAAAACTGAAAACAGAAAATCAATGAAACAAAAAGCTGGTTCTTTAAAAAGATTACTAAAATTGACAAACCTCTAGCAAGTTTAACAAGTCTGAAAAAAGAGAGAAGATACAAACTACCAACATCACGAACGAAACAGGGGATAAAACTACAAATACAGCACACATCACGTGGATAATGAGGAAATACTACAAACAACATTACATCCGTAAACTCGACATCTTAGATGAAATGAAACAATTCCTTGAAAATTACCAACCACCACAACTTCCCCAAGATGAAATAGATACTGTGAATAGCCCTAGAACAAATAAATATATTTAACTCATAATTTTAAAACTTCCTAAAAAGAAATCTCCAGGCCCAGATGATTTCACTGAAGAGAATTTTAACAAATGTCTAAAAAAGTTTTAACACAAATTGTACACAATGTCTTTCAGAAAATAGAAAAGGTTTATTTTATGAACCTGATATTACATGATACCAAACCAGACAAAGACAATATGAAAGAAGAAAACTACAGACAAATATCCCTCATGAACACATATGCTAATAAAATTTAGCAGTATATAAAAAGAATACCACATGGCCAAGTGGGGTTTATTTCAGTAATGCAAGGTTGGTTCAATATGTGAAAATCAATCAATGTAGTCCACCATCAACAGATGAAAGAAGGCAAATCACGATTATATCAATTAATGCATAAAAAACATTTGACAAAATTCAATATCCATTTATGACAAAAACTCTCAGAAAACTAGGAATAGAGGGGAATTTCCTCAACTTGATAAACAATATCTACCAAAAACTACAGCTAACATCAAACTTAATGATGAAAAACTGAATGCTTTCCACCTAAGATCAAGAATAAGTTAAGGATGTCTGCTGTCTCCACTATCATCAACATAGTACTGGAATTTCTAACTAAGGCAATAGGGCAAAAAAAGTAAATAAAAAGCCTACAGATCAGAAAGGAAGAAAGTAAAGTGTTGCTCTTTTCAGATGACATGATGTCCTCTGTAGAAAACTCTATGAAATCTACCAAAAACTCCTAAAACTAATAAAAGAGTCCAGTCAGGTCACAAGGTAAAAGATCAACATACAAAAATTAGTTGTACTTCTATACAGTAGTGTGAATACATGGAAAGCAAAATTAAACATACAATACCACTTACAATCTCTTAAAAGATTAAATACTTAGGTACAAGCCTAACAAAACGTGCACAGGATTTGCATGCTAAACACTAAAAAATGCTGATGAAAGAAATCAAAGAAGACCTAAACAAACAGAAAGACACACTATGTTCATAGATTGTAATACTCAAAGAAAAGGTGTCAATTCTCCCCAAGTTAATGTACAGATTTAACATAATTCCTATCAAAATCTCAGCAAGATGTTTGTAAATATAAAGAAAATTATCCAAAAAGTTTGGATCCAAAAATCCAAAATTTATATTTTGGAACTAGAATAGCTAAAACAATTTCAAAAAAGAAGAAAATGGGAGGACTTACTCTACCCAATTTTAAGACTTATTATATAGCTACAGTAATCAAGGCTATATGGTATTGGCAGAGGAATAGATACAGACCAATGAAACAGAATAGAAAACCAAAATATGGCCCCACACAAGAACAGCCAACTGATTTTTGACAAAGGTACAAAAGCAATTCTATGGAAGAAGGATAGTCTTTTCAACAAATGGTGCTGGAGTGATTGCATATCCAAAGGCAAAAATAAATAAACAACCTCATCCTACACCTCACATCTTGTGCAAAAATTAACTCCAAATAGATTATATATTTAAATGTAAAATGTAAAGCTATGAAACACTTAGAATACATAGGAGAAAATCTTCTGAACCTAGGGCTTGGTAAAGAGTTGTTAAACTTGACACCAAATGCACAATTCACAAAAGAAGATAATTGATAAATTGGACCTCATCAAAATTAAAAAGTTTTGCTCTCTGAAAGACCTTATTAAAGAGGATGAAAAGACAAGCCACAGAATGTGCATGAGTTCTCTATTGCTTCCATAACAAATTACCACTGATTTAGCCCTTCAAACAACACCCACTTACCACCTCACAGTTCCGTAGGTCAGAAGTCTTGTAGGCTTAGCTGGTTTCTCCGCTCCAGATCCCCCAGGGCTGTGTTCCTTTCTAGAGTCTCTGGTGATTAATCTGCTTCCAGGCTCATTCTGATTGTTGGCAGAGTTCAGTTTCACGCAGTTGTAGGACTAAGGTTCCCATTTCCTTACTGGCTGTTGGCCCAGGGTCATTCTTAGCTTCTAGACATCTCCTGCATTCCTTGGTTCATGGCCCCCTCCCTCTGTCTTCAAAGTCAGCAATGGTGGGTTGAATCCTTCTCACACTTTGAATCACTCTGACCTCCTCCTCCCCCTCGCCCTCTTCTTCTTCCTCCTCCGCCTCCTCCTCCTTTTCTTTTTTCTTCTTCTTCTCCTTCTCCTTCTTCTTCTTCTCTCTGTCTCTTTCCTGCTTCCTCTTCTACTTTAAAAGTAGAAGTAGCTCTTAAAGAGCTCACGTGATTGCAGTGAGCCCATCCGCATTATTCAGGATAATCTCCCTATTTTAAACTCAACCACTTAGTAACCTTAATTGCACCTGAAAAGTCTTTTCACAGCAGTACCTAGATTAACATTTGATTGAATAATCAGGTAATGGGAATCTTGGGGGAATATCTTTAAAATTCTGCCTATCAGACTTGGAGAAAATCAAATATATTTGCAAACCATATATCTGACAAAGGACTCCTATCTAGAATTATTTTTTTTTAACTCTCAAAATTCAACAGGAAAAAATAACCCAATTAGATAAAGGACAAAGGATGAAGAGACATTTCACTGAAAAGGATATACAGATGGCAAATAAGCACATAAAAGATGTTCAACAACACTAGCCATCAGAGAAATACAAATTTCATGGTCATACAGACCATGATGAGATATTACTACATACCTATCAGAATTGCTAAAATAAAAATAGCAACAATACCAAATGCTGGTGAGGATTTGGAGAAACTGGATCTCTTATACATTACTGGTAGGAATGTAAAATGGTGCAGCCACTCTGGAGAACAGTTTGGCAGTTTCTTAAAAAGCTAAACACATACTTACCTTATGATCCAGCAATTGCAATTCCGGGTATTTATCCCAGAGAAATAAAAACTTATACAGAAATTTTTATTGTTGCTTTTTTAAAATAATAGCCAAAAATTGGAAACAATCAAAATATCTTTCAATGGGTGAATGGTTAAGCAAACTGTGATATAACCATACTATGGATGTATTAGTCAGGGTTGTCCAGATGATAGAGATAGAGATATGTGGGAGAGAGAGATCTGAGCAAGCACCTCGGTTGGTTATGGTTCTTTACCTGATGGAATGACCCAAACCTTCATTCCTAAAGGGTCTGGGTCATTTGTAGTCCTGCCTAGATTGGGTTGTGGTAGTTTTCCATTGACATTCACAGACCATAGTAATACTAAGAGACACCCTACAGAATCTCCTTTATTCCAGATATATTCCTCCTTACCTCTGTTGGGGAGTAAGAATCCAATTTCCCCTGAGTGTTCAGAGTCAAATCACCCCAGCCAGCATAGTAACTCTCTTCTTCACCTGTTGAGTCAGAGGCATGAGGAGCCCAAAGTGGCCAGGTGGCCATCTTAACTTCCAGTTCAATGGAATCATTGTTGTGTTTCCTAATGGAAGCATTCCTCTTTTTGGAACTAGGCCAGCAAAGCATAAGGTAGCGGGGACAGGAAGCAAAAATTTTGCTACTGGGTTTCTAGGGGTAATAGTGAGTGGTGTCACTTCCATATCCACCCCTTCATTCTTAGACTCATGAATCCTGGCTTTGGGAGAAGCAACACCATATATTGGATTCTGATTTAGAGCATATACAGTTTCCTGGAGAACATTTCCCCAGCCCTGCAAGGTATTGCCACCTAGCTGGCACTGTAACTGAGTCTTTAAAAGGCCATTTTACTGTTGTACCAAGTCAGCTAGATAGTGCTTCAGGATGGTGGGGAACATGGTAAGACCCATAGATTCCATGAGCATGAGCCCATGGTTGAACTTCATTGCTTGAAGTGAGTTCCTTGATCAAAAGCAATGCTATGTGGACAGAGAAAGACAAATATCATACGATTTCACTCATGTGGAAGATAAACACATAGATAGGAGAATAGATTAGTGGTTACCAGAGGAGAAGGGGTGGGGGGAGAGCAAAAAGGGTAAAGGGGCACACACGTATGGTGTTGGATGGAAACCGGAGTATTGGTGGTGAACACGATGCAGTCTATACAGAAACTGAAAGATAGTGATGTACACATGAAATTTACACAATGTTGTAAGCCAATATGACCCCAATAAAATAATTTTTTTAAAAGCAACATTGTATGGAATACCATGTCAGTGGGTAAGGCATTCCACGTAAGTCCACGACAAATGGTAGTTTGGGCAGAAGCATTGTGTGCAGAGAAGGTGAATCCATACCCAGAGTAAGTGTCTATTCCAGTAAGAACAAAACACTGCCCCTTCCACCATGGAAGTATCCAATGTAATCAACCTGCCAGCAGGTAGCTGGCTGATCACCCCGGGAAATGACGCCATATGAGGGACTTAGTGTTGGTGTCAGCTGCTAGCAGATTGGTCACTCAGCATCAGCTGTAACCAGGTCAGCTTTGGTGAGTGGAGGTCCATGGTGCTGAGCCCATGCATAACCTCCATCCCTGGCATAGCTGCTTTGTTCATTAGCCCAGCTGGTGATGACAGAGGTGGCTAGGAAAGAGGCTGACTGGTATCCACAAAACGGGTCACCCTATCTACTTGATTATTAAAATCCTCCTCTGCTGAGGTCATCCTTTGGTGAGTATTCACATGGGACACAAATATCTTCATGGTTTTGCCCATTCAGAAAGGTCTATCCACATATCTCCTCCCTGGACCTCTTTGTCACCAATTTTCCAATCATGTTCCTTCCAAGTCCCTGACCACTGGCCCATGAATTGGTAGACAATCGCAACACTGGTCATTTCTCTTTCCAAGGAAAATGAACCACCAGATGCACTGCCTGAAGTTCTGCCCACTGAGAGGATGTCCCAGGAAGGGCTGTCGTGCTGGAGCTGTCCACTTCCAGGTGCTTCCTGCATATTGTCAGAACCATCTATAAACCAGGCCCAAGTCTTCTCTTCCTCTGTCAACTGATTGTGGGAAACTCCCCAAGAGGCCATAGGAAGAGGGTGGGAGATAAAAGGTAGTGTAGCAGGAGTGGGGACCATGGGCATTTGAGCCACTTCTTCATATAACATGTTTGTGCCTTCAGGGACTGCTCAGGCCCAACCGTGTAGATACCACTCCCATTGACAATGGAGTGCCGCTGTGCACACCCAACTTTATGACTTGGTGGGTCAGATAACACACAGTTCATGATGGGCAGCTCAGGTCGCATGGTAAGTTGGTGGCCCATGGTTAAACATTCAGTCTCTGCTAAGACCAAGTAGCAGGCCAAAAGCTAGTTCTCAAAAAGAGAGTAGTTATCTGCAAAGAATAGCAGGACTTTGCTCCAAAAATCCTAAGGCCCTGCACTGTGATTCACCCAGAGGGGTCTGCCATAGGCTCCAAACAGCATCCCTGTCAGGCACTGACATCTTCAGTCACCATTGGATCTGCTGGATCAGACGGCCCAAGTGACAGAGCAGCTTGCACAGCAGTCTGGACCTGTTGCAGAACCTTCTCTTGTTCTGGGCCCCACTCAAAACTAGCAGGTTTTTGGGTCACTCAGTAAATGAGCGGGAGTAGCACACCCAAATGAGAAATACGTTGCCTCCAAAATCCAAAGAGGCCCACTGGGCACTGTGCCTCTATTTTGGTTGTAGGAGGGGTCAAATGCAACCTTCACCTTAGAAGGAATATCTCAACATGCCCCAAATCACTGGACCCCTAGAAAGTTCACTGAAGTAGAAGACTCCTAAATTTTTCTTAATTTATTCTCCACTCCCTGACACACAAATATCTTACCAATAAGTCTCGAGTCATGGCTACTTCTTACTCACTAGTCCAATCAGCATAATGTTAGCATTGTAATGGATCAGTGTGATATCTTGTGGAAGGGAAAGGCAATCAAGATCTCTGTGAACTAAATTATGACACAGAGTCGGAGAGTTGATACAGCCCTGAGGTAGGACAGTGAAGGTGTATTGCTGGCCTGGCCAGCTGAAAACAAACTATTTCTGGTGAGTCTTATGGATGAATATGGAGAAAAAGGATTTGCCAGATCAATAGCTGCATACCAGGTACTGGGGGTATGTTAATTTACTCAAGCAATGAAACCATCTGGTACAGCAGCTGTGAGGTCACCACCTGGTTACGCTTACAATAATCCACCGTCATTCTCCAAGATCCACCTGTCTTCCACACAGGCCAAATAGGAGAGTTGAATGGGGATGTAGTGGGAATCACCACCCTGCATCCTTCAAGTCCTGATGGTGGCACTAATTTCTGCAACCCCCTAGGAATGTGGTACTGCTTTTGGTTTTCCTCAGTAGACGTGATTCTAGTGGCTTCCACTTGTCTTTTAAATGTAATCAGATTGGAGAACCAATTCCAGAAACCCCAGAACCAATTCAGAAAACTCATCTTTAAGTTTCTGTTCTTCTAGAAAAACTCACAGCACCAAAATTTTTATTAGTCAGAGTTCTTCAGAGAAACAGAACCAACAGGATGGAGAGAGAGAAAAACAATTTATTTTAAGGAATGGGCTCACACATTGTGGAGGCTGTCAAGTCCCAAATCTGCAGTTAGGCTGGCAGGCTGGAGACCCACAGAAGAGTTACTGTTACAGCTCAAATCTGGATGCAACCTGCTGGCAGAATTCTCTCTTCTTCGGGAGAGGTCAGTCTTTTTTCTAGTAAGGCCTTCAACCGATTGGATAACAGCTACCCACATTATCAAAGTAATCTGATTTACTCAAAGTCCATTGATTTAAATGTTAATCTCATCTTAAAAATATCTTCACAGAAATATGTAGAATAATACTTGACCAAATATCTGGTAACATGACCTAGCCAAGCTGACACATAAAATTAACCACCCAATGGAGTACTACTCAGCAATAAAAAGGAATGGACTATTGATACATGCAACAGTTTGGGTAGGTCTCAAGGGAATTCTGCTGGGGGAAAAAAATACAGTCTCATAAGGTCACATATGGCATGATTCCATTTACACAATATTTTCAAAATAATAAAAATACAGACCTGGAAAACAGATTAGCGGTTGCTGGGGGTTAGGGATGGTGGGCAGAGGGAGGAGTGTGACTATAAGGGGAAGCATGAGGGGGATCTGTGTGGTGATGGAGCAGTTCTGTATCTTGACTGTGGTGGTGGTTTCAGGAATCTATGCAATAAAATGACATAAAACTATACATACACTTTGTACCAAGACCAGTTGCCTAGTTTGGGTATGGTACTATAATCATGTAAGATTATCTGCACTATCTTTGCAACTTCCTTTGAATCTATAATGATTTCAGAATAAACTTTTAAAAAGAAAAAGAGGGGCCAGCCCAGTGGCATAGTGGTTAAGTTCACGCACTCCACTTCAGTAGCCAGGGTTCGCAGGTTCAGATCTCAGGTACAGACCTGCACACTGCTCATCAAGCCACGCTGTGGCAGCATCCCACATACAAAATAGAGGAAGATTGGCACAGGTGTTAGCTCAGGGCCAATCGTCCTCACTGGGAAAAAATTAAAAGAACCAAAAAGACTTATAGCACAGAATCCATATGCAAATTTTCAGCAATAAACATGTATTCCTCCTGAAATGAGACAAGCTTTTTTCTTTTTCTTTTTCTTTTTCTTTTTTTTCTTTTACAAGAAGGTCCAAAACTTTTCCCTGGGAAGGAATTTAAACAAGCACCAATTAATGCAGTGCTGCCTGTTAATAACTGTCAGAGGAGGCGGGTAAGGGGGAGTGACTGGCTGAGAAGCAAGCGTTAGGATGCCCTCCCCCTGAACACCAAGAAGCAGAACCGCCTGATCATCAGGCCCCCGAAGGAAAGTCTGAACCCCTTGCTCGCCTCCTCATTCTCTCCTTAAGTGATCTGGGATTGCAAGGGAGGCAGCAACAGGCCAATGGCACATGGAAAGCAGACACTTCGGAACCAGAATTTGTTCTTTTCCATTTCCTCACCTTCTTAAGACAAACAATTTCCTTTCATTTCAATCTAAATCAAAGGCTGTGAATAAATAAGCATCGCCGTCTGCAAAGGCCACACAAATCTGTGTTATAGATTCCATTCACATGGACACATTAAGCCCACAGAGATGAACAACTCTTCCCAAAGCAAGTTGTTTGCAACTATTAGTGATGACGATTGAAAAATGCATTTGCAATTTATTTTTTAAGCCACTTAGATTCATTTAAGCTGACCTTCTAGTAACAGGACTAGACTGCACTCAAGTTGCCTTTCAAATAGTACTCTAAAATAAAAATAAAAACCATGTAGACAGGACTTTAGGGGGGCCTAAAGGAATATCAAACAAGAGGTCAACAACCGATGGCCTCTAGTCACAGGGGCAGGACAGGTTTGGGATGACACACCCAGGGCTGGCTCATGGGAAAAGGGTCCACAGTGATGAGGTTTGTCTATGGTATCCCCCAATCCCTTTCCCAGTAGCCTCGTGTCCTTGTTGCCCATCAGGATCCTCCTCCCCTCTGACCCTGTCAGTCAGGTGTTAACTGACCTCCCAGGGCTCTGTGCCCTCTGTCAGGGCTTCCTCTCCATCTCCCCTTCCTCGGGAATGAGTAAGCTGGGTTTGGCTGCTCTGCCTCCTGCCTGTGGTTATTATGGCTGACACCAGACCATCCTGCTGCACAATTTGGAGTACTGATGCAATTCACTTACCATTAGATCATATTTCCCTCTGTCATTAAATATTCTTGGAAAACATGACTTTTAATGGCTGCTCACATTGCCAGGACCATCTGCTTACTTGATGTTGGTACTCAAGCTGGCAGACCGCATGTCCTCCTGGTCTCGGATTCATCCAGTGGAGAACATATACCCACGTGTGGCTGGTTGCTGGCATTCCAGGTCATGCACTGGGTCCTCAGCAAGGCTACTGCTTTGAATCTAGGCATCTAAATATCAAAACATGGTAGACACAAAAAGAAAAAAGTTATTGTGAGGGGCTGGCCCAGTGGCCTATTGGTTAAGTTTGGCATGCTCTGCTTCAGCGGCCTAGGTTCGATTCCCAGGCGTGGACCTACACCACTCATCAGCAGCCATGCTGTGGTGGCGACCCACATCAAAATAGAGGAAGATTGGCATTGATGTTAGCCCAGGGCCAACCTTCCTCAGAAAAAGAAAAAGTTATTGTGGCCCTGAAGTTCAAGGCCTTTAGCCCAAATTTACCTTCCCCTGGGATATTTCCATCAGTTTAGTTCAGATAATGGAGGAACCAATTAACTTTCTTTCCTCCATGAATAGTGATCGATATCCAGCACACAGGCCCACGAAGATGATGTTGAAGGATCCTTGAATCATAGATATTTTAAAATAATTGTGTTTACCACACATAAGATATGTTTATGAACCAGATGCCCAAAAGAACATAAAAAAGTACTTAAAATATAAAGTATTTAAAATATAAAGGCAGTTTCCTATCCATTTGAATAGACACTGTAATTTTAAAATTATTATCACAAAGCTCCTCACTTCTCAGGAATTTGAACTGGTAGGAATGCAAGTCAACTTTTTAAATCCTCAACGGCAGCAGTCAGGTAGAAACCTCCTTCACGCAGTCCATCTTCGGACAGCTCTAGGAAGAGAAGGGGCCCGTTGCTCTCCCGCATGGAACACTCATTAAAGACTAGGAGAAAGTCAGACAGCGATAATAACGGCCTTACTGTTGAGCATGGACTAGGTCCCAGGCACTGCACAAGGCTTCTTTATGGAAAACTATCATCACCCCTTAGTGGCAGTATTTTTGGCCCAAAATGTCAAGGGGAGGAATGGTTAGCTGCATGAGGCAAGAGCTCAGATTCAAGAATCCAGCAAGTAAACACTATTCCGAAGCCAGGGTCCCTGAGCCCTCTGCCCTCCACATGGGTATTTCAGATGTATGAGAAACCCACCACCCTCTCCGTTACTGGCTCTTCCCGAGAGCCTTCTCACCAGCTTCTGCTCATCTCAACCTGTGCCTCCGGTAGAACTAGACAGACGGAATAGGGAGCCTTTGCAGTTCCCTTCTCTCTGTTCTACGGCAGATTGTGTGTCCAAAGGGCCACAGGAAGACCTCCCTCCCACGTGCTCTTCCAGAACCTTGCGTTTCTCCCTCAGGAGGTGGGATCTGATTCCTTTCCTCTTGATCTGGGCAGGCTTGAGACTTGCTTACAACCAGAAGCGTGTAGCCAAAGAGTCACACCAGGTTTCCAAAGCTGGGTCATCAAAAGTAAGGCAGTTTCCACCTTGTGGTTGGAATTCTGAGCCCCAGGGAAGAAGTCTGACCCCTCTGAGGCCGCCACGCCAAGAGAAAGCTCAGGCCTCGCGTAGTTGTTCCGGCCAACAGCACCAGCTGAAGTCCCGGCTAAAAGCCAGCATCAACCACTACAAACACACGCAAGCTTTCGGATGACTCCAGGCCTCAACCTGAATCAACGCCAGCCTTTGTGTCTCCCCAGCTGAGGCCCCAGGCACCGTGGAGCAGACTGGCCAACGAGGTCAGTGCAGCTCATAAGATGTTACTACAATAAGGACATGGATGGCAAACTCATTAATGAATGTTTTCACTTCTAGGAGTATTTGTGATTAGTCAGTGCTCAAGAAAACTTGAATTTCCCTGAAATCTGACAGCTCATACATGAAAGAAACTTGACGAAAATAAGGACCGAACGGCCCAAAACCTGCAAAGTTCATAGCTCCGTGGAAAAGCTGGATTGGAAAACTTGGTTGGTCTCAGAGGCCAACCTGGAGGCTCCAGCATCACCACCCAAGTCTAGGCTGTGGAATTGCCAGAGGGGAGGCTGGGTCTGGGAGGCCCTGTTCGGACAGTTATGCCCTGGCCTATAGGTCCCACAGATGGCAGGAAAGAAATGGACTGTGAAAGAGACTGAGTCTACCCCAGATGTGCTTGCCCTCTGGAAAGGCAACAGAGAGCAGCCCTGGCCCCTCCTCCCAGTGGGTGAGACCCGTGGTGTGTGCATGGGCGTGAAAGAGAGCATCAGTGAAAACAACATGGTGGTCACATTCCCTTGTAAATGGGGCTCAACACGTTCAGGCTCTCGCCAGTCTCCCCAGTCAGACACGATATGGCCCCTGCCTGGGGGCAGGTCAGCAAGTTGGGTGGAGAAAAACAGCGTTCACCCCAACACTGCCAGAGGTGGGGGATGAGGAGGTGACCTTGAGAACAGAGGAAGAAAATCCCCACACAGACACCATATTAAAGGATTTTAGTGCAGTTGGCCCACCATTCTCTCTAAGACATTGTATTAAAGTGGTTTTCACAGCTCACTCTGTCCTCAGAGAGTGAGCTCACAGATTCTTGGGAAGGGAGGCCCAAATAATGAAGAACGCCTCCTACGTGCCCGCAACTCAAGGCCTCTCGACTGCTCAGAGAGGGAGCACGTGGCTTGTGCTGAAAGCATCTGCACTGGGCTCCCTGCGCTCCTTTCTCTCTCCTGAAGGAAGAGCATTCTGAGGACAGAGCAGGCCTGGTTCTCTCTATCCTGGCACAAAGTGAGAACTCATTCTTTTGGGGCGTTGGCTATGGAGGAAGGAAAGATGGTGGTCACTCAACACGATGGGAGAGTCAAGGGAACGCCCTGCCCATCACCAGGAGGAGAGGGACAATGGAACACACGCATCAAAGCTCACCCCAGACAGACCCTGGTTTCCTTGGAAGTCAGTAAGAGAGAGGAGGGGGACCATCAGGCTGCTTTGCGGGGTCTCCCTTCTTTCCTCTTCTGGGCACCAAGCCTCCATGCATTGTGTCCAAGCCCAGGCTTAGATGGGAAGATCAGGCTGAGCAGGTAAGCGGCAAGCAAGCACGTTGGGGCAATTGTGTTTCTAGAGCTACTGCCAGCTGGAAAAACAAAAACCAACGATTTGATTAAAAAATCGAATTTAATCAAATTTAAAAAATCAAATTTAAAAAAATGAAAGAATAAGCACTTCTCTTTGGTTGGCAGTTTCCATGGGCCACTGCTCCCCCATTTCCCTAAGAAACACCTGTGGGCTCTGGGGGGAGGTGATGGCAGCTCCTATTTGGATGTCTCATCTCATCTGCTACCAGCAACAGCTACAACCTTCGAGTCTGGTAGTTACTCACATACAACAGGTGCTCAATCAGTGCTAGTCAACTCAAGGGAGCAGCTCGTGTAGATTTTAAGACCTTTGTCCACCTCCAACCATGAGCCTCTGGGTCTCAGGGTTTTCATGGTCCCCACTAGCATGACAGACGCCTCCAGCAGCCAGAAGGCTGAGCAGAGCCATCTCTGCATGCGATAAGTGTGGCTGGCAGGGCAGGTGTCTCACCACCCAGCCTCATCCACCCACACTCTCAGAAGTCAATGGGGCTCCCAGCACCTGCGAGAAAGCTCGGACCTTTCCAAAGGTCTCAGCCCTTTGCACAGCAGCTCCCTCCAGCTTGGTTGGCTGGAGCAGAGCCACCCAAGTCCTCTTGACCACAGGCTCAGGGGCACAGTTACTCCTTGAGCAAGGGAATCACAGAGACTGAAGGAGTCTCTCATTTGCTGCAAGGGCAGCTTCCAGCTCATGCTGGGCCTCATCCTGATGAGGTTTCAGCCTCTGGCAGGGATGCACTGGGGAGAACATTTTATCCACAAGCCACTTGCTTCATCATTTGCATCAGCCGGCTTCCTGCCATTGCCCGCTGCCCAGGGCTCCTGCAGGCCCAGCTCCAGCTTACTTCCCACAGGGAGTCCACCCTCAGCGAGGGCGGGGCAGCGCCCAGCAGCCCCGATCTGATGTACTCGTTCATTCACAACAGCCCCCTTGCTTACACCATCCGACGTCCCTCTAATAATCACGTATGGAATGAGGAAGGTAAAAGATGCCCCTTAAGTGACCAGTGATGCATTGACAGGTGCCCCACCCTGCACTGCCTCTTTCCTCCCAAAAAGAAGAAAATGGATTCATCCGAACGATGCACTGACTACTACATTCTAGGCGAGTTCAAGGACTGGGGACACAGCGGGGAAGAACGCAAGGGTGACTTGCAGCCAGTTTCTCCCAGTTGCACCACTGGCACCTCCTGGAGAGCAGCTGTTTGCAGTGCTGCGCCTGCCATCTCCCTCAGAAATGACCTCTGTGACATTCACTTCTAAAAACCTCGAGCATCTGACTCATCCAGCCACCCTGATTCTTCCTGCCAGCTGTAGCAACGTGACGAGGCAGCAAATCTTGGGAGCTCCCAGCCATAGAAGGAAAAGTCCAAGCACCCCACAATTTCCAGTGGATGCCACAGCCTGGGCATCTGGCTTGGTGGCAGAGGACCAGGAAGGTATACACTGGGCCATTGCTGTTTGGCAGCCTAACCACTTATGCTCCCAGCTGCAGATTCAAACCCCAACCCAGCAGAGTTCGTGTCTAAAGGTCACAGGCATCGTTATAATGCAGGTACAGTGAGGAGGGGGTAAAGGGGGGCATTTGGGGCCACCTTTAAGTCCTGGTAAAAAAACGAGGTCTATGTGTTTCTGGCAGATCCCAGCCACTTCCAGTCCCAAGGCCGAGGGCTCAAGCTGGCACCTCCCCTCCCTGTCGTCCCTGGGAACAGAGCAGACTTAATTGGAGCCAAATATTCTCACTTCTGAAGGTCTTTGCAGTAAAGCCTGAAGCTCATCCTTTCAGGTCTTAGGACCCGAGGGAAGCAGTCGGCACCTGCCGCTGGGGAGGTGGGAGTTCCTGCGAGTCTCCTGGTCCTGGAAACGGGGTGCTTGCACTGATGTTAGTGAGATCAGAAAAGCCGCCGTGTCCGGCTGCCTGGCCAGGTGGGAAGAGGGCCCAAAGCCGTGTTTGGACAAAGGTGCTGCTTTCATTTCCATCCAAAAAGCAACGGAACTCAAGGTGAGAGCTGTCAGCCCATCCAGGCAGCACGTGAAAAATCAAAGCCAAAGTCAAAGCACACACGCTCCCTTCCAAGGGGGGAGTTAGCTCCAGAGGGGCCTGTGAGGGCCCCGGGGGCCACCCAATGACCAAGCAGCTCAAATCTGTCAAGTGACTGATTACTCGAAGCGCACTTTCCCTCCTCAGGAACATCACAAAGATCTGAGGTTTACTGCCCAGTACTGGGCCCAGGGATGCCCCGTCTAAAGGGTTTGCTGGTTGCTCCTTATTTTCAGTTATCCATTTAGTGTCAACCAAACCGGGGTGGCCATGTGACTATAGTAAGCTGCTAAGAGCAGGGCAGCATGGTTTCAAACAGACAGCCAAGCACCTGTTTTTCTTGTTAAGTAAAAACAAGTTAATAGTCACAGCAAAACCATGAAAGAAAACCGCAAGTGACCTAAGGATTTCTGAGTCACCCCCCAGCCTGAGTACTTTGTGACATTCCACCAAAAGCTGTCAGCCACCTGCAGTGGCCCGAGAACTGCTGATCAGCAGTCCTTTTGTCTCCTAACTCGGGTAATTACCCATGTGTGCCTGCTCCCAGATGGCTCTTGCCTTCAGATAAAAAAAAAAAAAAGAACAACAACAACAAAAAAACCCACCTTCCTCCTGAGCCCAAGTGACTAAGAAAAGCTGGCAGGGACCCTCCCTAGACCATAATTGTGGGAAACCTCTTGCAAAACAGTTTTCTCTGCAAGATAAACTGTGTCTGTTCCCAGCAGCCAAGTGCCACACCCGCGAGAACGGGTGAGAGATTTCCTTTAAGAAACCTCCAGAAAACATCGAGAGTGCTCAGTCCTCTAGGCACTTCCCAGTGCCAATCACCACCAGCCCAGCTGTCCAAGAGCATGGGGCCAGCCAGGCCCCACAGCCATGGCGGAGGAGGCAGCCAGCTTGAAAGCTGCCACTCTCTGTGTCACATAGCTCAGATAGCACAGTGGCACCTCCAGGGAACTGGGCCTGGGCCACAAGCCAAAGGCTGCCTTCCTTGGGCTGGGCTGCAGGCTCAGTGGGCTATGAAGGTGCCTGTTCCCGAGCGGTGCCCTCTAACCCCATCAGAGTCCCCCACTCAGAGTCTGACAGGAGCCTTGAGGTCACCGCGGGGGCAGGAGAAGGGACAGCCCCACGTCTGTCTGCCTATGGCCCACTGCCCATGGGCGTCTAGAACCTCCATTCACCTGCCTCACTGTACCCTGCACCCAGCTGAGCTTCCCATGATTCCCCAGACAGCCTGACACCCAGGGAACACCTCTGCTCCCCGAAAGCTGACTGATGGCCACAGCATTCAGGGCCTCACGGCCAAGGCAGCTGCGAGGGATTCAGAGAAGACACAGAGAATGGGAAGACGAAGGGGCTGCCTGGGGGACCAGGGTGAGGAGGGGCTGGGGTTCCAAACCCCGTGTAGGAGCTGCCCCGCATCACGCCTGTGGTGTGAGCTCCATCAGAGGCAGAAGAAAATCTCTCTGCTCCAGGAAAAATATCCCCCTCAGAGGTCTCTCCACATACTGAGAGTCCCCCATGAGAAGCACCTCAAGTGGTTCTGGGTTGTTGCCTCTGCTCCTCCATTGATTGTTCTGTGGGATGCACAAGAAAGGGAACACTTACCAGCACCTTCTAAGATTTTCCACTACATCTCCAACATACGATCTTTCAATACAGGATCACAACCGACTTAAGAGGTGGGAGTTCCGTGAGCCCAGTTTATAGACGAAGAGCCTGAAGCCGCGTGAGATCACGTAATGTTTGCAGGGCCACATGGGCAGCGGTCGGAGCCCCAGTCCAGTCCCGTGAACATCAGAGACAACCGCCCGTTGTGTTGTGGCCTCCCACACCGCGTGCACACTGTTCCTCACTTTCCTGCTGGCCCCTGGCAGAGGCCAGCGCCCTGGAGAAAAAGGAGCCCCGAGGGTCTAATGCTTGACCCTCTGCCCCAGGGTGGTCCTCAGCACTGGGCATCTCAGGAGAAGGTGGCAGTGGGTGGTTCAAAGAGGTTTCACCCCCTGGAGGGTGTTCTTCGGGCAGCCCCTCTGGGTGCTGTCATTTCACGCCCGTATCACCAACATTGGCTGGGCGTACGGCTGACTGCGCGTGTCAGGTGTTTAGCTAAGACATTTCTACAAATCTTTTTTACGGCTATTTAAAAGAAATAAACCTAAATTTGAGAATCATAATGTTCCACTTCTCCAACACTCAGAATCTACGTCTCCCCTGAGGCTCTGAACTCAGCAGTTAGCAGGAAAAAAATCTTCTGAACCTGAAGGAAAGAGAGCAATCACCTTAGAAAGCCAACCCCTTCTCTAGACACCCTCAAGACCGCCTTCTTCAGAGCCTACACACTTAGAATGACATGTAAAGTGACAACATTGGCATCCTTGGAGGGAGCATCCAGCCTGGGCCTGAGTGTGCCCAGGACACGCTGGTGTTGATCGGGAGCAGAGAAAAGCCAGAAATAACAATGGCCGGTGTCCAGGGGTCTGCATGCCCGCTGGACATTACTGCTTATCACAACTTGGGTGATTTAAGACTTTTACCTAATACACAAAGTCTTTAAAGCCTGGATGCTCCAAGGGTAAAAATAATAGACTTTAATAAAGACTCTGTGAAGTCAAGGAAGCATATGGCACATTCTAGAAAAGAGCTTCTTCCCAAGCATCGTATTTTTATTGTTGTTGTTTCCACAGGATGGGACACAAGGCAAATTCTCGATATTCATTGATTTTCTTCCTCCTTTTTGGCCTAGAGCTCTGGAAATAACAAGTCAAATCTTGACCTCTCTCTCTACCTCAGGAACGACAGGAAGAAAGTGAAATGCAACATGGACTCTTCCGACACCTCCACAGCCCCAGCTGAGGGTGCTGACAGGTGCTGCAGCCTTACCCGTCCGTGCTTAGAAGAACTGTTCTGGAAAACAATTTGGCAATCTGGGTTAAGAGCCTTAAAAAAAGAGTTTATACCCTTCCACCTGGCAGGCATCCTCTGGCAACCCATTAGTAGGACCAAGTCAGAAACATGGATTTGTTTGCAAAGATGTTCACTGAAGCTTCGCATATACTTGTAAAAGTTGGCACCCGCATATTTGTCTCACAATATGGGAATGGTTAAATAACTTATGGTACATCCGTAAGATGGAAGAAACAGCAGCAATTTCCAGGACTATTTAATGAAGCAGAAACACAGTTAAGCTATAACATTAAGTGGAAAGCTATAGCTATACAAAATTATATAATGAATTCCAAAACTACAACAAAATCACACGTGTATGTGTATATACATGTAACTGGAAAGAAACATAACAAAATGTCAAAACTTGCTATCTCTGGATGGTGAGATTATGGTTCTTTTTTATTTTCTCCTTTGTCCCTTTGTTATTTTCTGTAATTTGTCTTTGTAATTTTTAAAAGCTATTGAAAAGAAATTTCCACCAAAAGTGACAAGAAAAAATTTTCCTTCTTTAACAGTGCAAGTTTGGAATAACAGGAAAATTTTTTGTGTGGAGCTTCAGTTAAATACTGCCCCGGTCTGGCTTTGCCCCTGCAGAGCCGGGCTTGGCGTGTGGTGCCGTCTTCTTAGCCCTGTTTCCGAGAAGGAAGTGGGGCAGGAGCTAAGGCTGGGCAGCAAAGGATGGCAGTAATACTTGAAATTCACAACACAATGTCTCAGTACACCTGACTTAGAGCATCCAGCTGTTTTATGGATCTTTCAGGATTTTTTCAATGCTGTAATGGGTTGCAGGAGAAGGTTATATAATTGCTCTGTCTACATTGGGAGATTTTTTTTTTAAATGTAGCTGACATAAGCCACAGGATGCACAATGGTGCTGAAGATGCTCATCCACCTCTGCATGGAGCATGACGTTGGCCACAGCTTCCCCGTCCCACGACTGCTCTGATTCACAGGCCGTTCCACCTGGAGTGCTGGTGGAAGGTTCTGAAGCTGCACTGGCTGCAAAGAAGAGGAGGCCGGACTGATGAGCCCACATCCCACAGAGGCGGCCAGAAGGACGGGGCAGGTGTGTCTTCCCTGGTTAGGGCCTAAGCAGCACCGAAGACCTGCCCCGGACGCGGCATGCAACTGCAACTGCGTAATCATCCACAGGCCCCGAGGGCCCTGCCATCTGTCTTCCTCCACTCCCTCTTCAAATGTTTAGATAAGAAAACTTCCTTCTACAACAAAGGCCAAAGAATTTGGCTTCAGACTCCTGCACGCCTGGAACACCCTAACAAACACCAGTGCAAAGAAGCCCTGCTCCTGATGCAGACGCCAAGCGTCCCCGGGAAGGATATTCCGCACCTCGCACTCCCGAGTCTCTGGAAGTAGAGGACACGGCTTTGTGTGGCCAACCTGGGAGTCGGCCCAAATACAGGAGGTGCGCCCACGGGAAGGGGCAGCGTTCCGGCCAGCCTGGATGCTTTAGTCTGCAGAGTCAACCAGGCCAGTGAGTATAGGGGGACCTGGAAGAAGGACTCCTGTCACTGCCAGGACAATGTGATGGGTGCCCTCTGCCTCTTCTGCTCTGTGTGCTGCCAGGTCTACAAATACATCTCTGATCACTGCCCTTCCAGACTTGGGGATCTGAGACAATTACAGGACATCATGAGTCAGGGCTCTGAAGAGTGAGAACACTATGTATATGCAAGTTATTTTGATTTTCTTTTTAATTTTTTCCAAGCCATAGAATAGAATGAGCCTAAGTATATAGTCATTACTGACTTGAGGTAAGAGTGGATCTGTTCCTGCTTCAAGCGAGGATGCAGGATGGGGAGGAAGGATAACAGGAGCTCGTTGAGCCTGATCTCCTAAGAGCCGAACCAGGATGTTGGGGACAGTGGGGGGCTGGGGGGCGGCAGAGGAAGGGGAGAGGCTGGGGTCAGCTAATGACAGTGGTCCAGAGGGAAGGCAGAGGAGGGCCGGGGGAGGAAACAGAATGGAGAGGCCCAAGGGCCGCAGGGAAGTGCAAGGCTCAGTGACAGAGAAAATGACTGTAGGCCCTCTGTTGTGTGCTCCACACTCCCCAGGAGCCTGGAAGGGTTTCAGGGGCTGGGTTTGGGACCGGAGCTTCTCGGGATGCCACCCTCCAGGAAGATAGTGGCGGGGCTGAGCTACACAACGCTGCCCAAGGTTTTCCTTCCTGGAGCAGAGACGAGCAGAGCCACGCTCAGGCCTTAGTCCCCAACGTGCACTGTGCCAGCACGATACTCACATCACAGGGCTGACAGCAGCAAGAACACATAGACCAGTATTTCCCAACTATACCCCCATCTCCTCCATGACCACAAAGAGGGGGTTTTGTGGTCAAAAGGCGAGGGAAATGCTGGCTGAACGCCCTGAGCAGTTTTCTCCCTGCCTGTCCTCTCAGAGCCTCTAATATGCTCGTGGATTTTGCAAGAGAAAGGACACAGAGGGTCCGTGTGTCCCAGAAGTACTCGACCAAGGAACCTTCTAGGTGAGACACCTATTTGCATCTGGAACACCATTCACTATTGCTCATTTTAAGGAAGAAGAAAGAGAAGCTAAAAGGTTGAAAGACCTGCCCGAGGTCACAGGGCAGGTTCACCTTGAAACCAGAAGCAGCCCCAGACCTGTGTCCACCCCTCCAGATGCACCGGGCCCAGGTTCCCGCCCCCCACCCTGGTCACCTCCCAACACTCCACTGGGTTCTCCTCATGTACCTCCCTTCCGTATCACCCTGAACGCAACTCTATGAAGGTAAATTTTGTAACCGAACCTTAAACCATGAGCCCCAGCGCTAAAGAGACGTATCGATCATGTATTGTTTGGAATTACACTGCAGCTCACCTTAGCACGGACTTATGTGATGGTTCCACCCAGTAGGAGCTGACAGAACAAGAGAATCTAACCAAAACGCTGGACTTGTGAAACCATTGTGGGATCCCTGCTCACTCCCATCTCAGGAAACCTTACGTCACTCGCCCTCAACGGCTCATGGTCATGGTGAGACGAAGGCAGACAAACGCCCTCCTGCGCTGGTCCAGCACCAAGGGCGAGCCCTGGAAGAGAGTGTTGTGTTTAGCATCCTCGAAAGAAGGCTGGATGGTGTGAACTTTTTAAAAAAACCGGTCTGGGCATAATTAAAGTAGCGATAAGCTTCTCCTCTCCCCGTCTTTCTTTCATCTGGACCAGAAAACAAAAGAAATCATACTCTTTCCTTGCTGGACAGAAATAAATTTCTGAGCCCCTCGTTCTTCCACGGTGGCCCTCAGACTCAGGATCGCCAACCACTAAGATGAAGAACACACGGAGGAGAAAGAAAAGCGGCCATCAGATTTCTGGATGCAACCAGATGAGAAGAGGAAAGACATCGCCAAGAAGAGCTCGCTGCCCAAGATGCTCAGGGGACATCCGCCCCGTCCCCCCAGTGGAGGCTGCAAAGGAGACACTAGGATGCCCGGAGAAGGTCACCCAGCTGGTCACCTTCAGCCACGAACAGCCTCCTCCCGCCAGTGCCCCAGTGGGTGTAGCTCCAATGTTATTCTCTGTGTGGACCGGGAGTGAGGAAGGGCAGTGCCCCCTTGCAGGGGGATGCCCTCGCCCCTCCCTGATTGGGTTAAGTGCCCTTCCTCGGTATCCCCACCGATAGAAATCCTGAGCTGACTTCTATCCGACAGCCCTGTGCGTGCATGAGTGACAGCTGCTGTGGCATTCACTCCCCATGTCCCCAGGGCTTACACTTTAATAGTCAACATCACTCTTGTTAAAGGTTTGCACGTGTCCGGCTCTGTTTAAAACATACTTGAGCACTAGCACAAACATGAGGTCGGCACTATTATCAATCCCCATTTTAGAGATGAGGAAACTGAGGCACGGAGAGTTTATGGTACTTGCCCGGGATCAGACAGGCAGTCAGTCTCCAAACCCTGGCTGTTTGACTACTGAGCTGTGTTCTTAACTGCTCATCACTCTGCCTCTCAAGAAATGTGTGTTGAATAATCATTCGAGGCCATCAATCAAGGCCCATTAGAAACCGACTTCTTACAAAATGTGACTAGATACTTGGCGCCAGTGTCAGGAAGGGGAAGAAGCAGGAAAGAAATGATAAAGAAGTGCGGGTCAGTTCCCACAACAGCGATGGCTGGGATGATCCCATTTGCATAACAACTATGCAAACACCACGGGGTACAGGTACAGAGAGAGCTAACCGGAGGGATGTTACAGTGGACGTGGGCAGTGGTGGTCTCTGGGGGGCTGGGTCACAACTGAAATAGACTTTCTTCCTTGCCCTTTCCAGTGTTTGAATTATTTTAATTTACAATGAGTATGACTTGCTTTTACAGAAATCTTTTGAAATGGCCAGGGTTTAATCCCTGTCCTGAGGGTTCCACTGTCAAGTTGGGGCAATCTGCCATAAGCTAAGGAAAAGGAAAATGTAAGAAGTTCGCCTTGACCAGTGGAGAAGGAAGCCGGGTGGCTTGGGGAGGACTCACGGAGCAGGTCAGACCTGTCCGGGAACCCGTGTGAGCAGGGTTTGCACGGGACATGGGACTGTGCCAGCTGAGTTGCAGAAGGCAGAGGCATTTCTAAAAGGTGAGTTAAGTGGAAAGTTGGTTTTAGCGTGTTGCTGTTTTTATGGAACGAAAAATGTTCACAACATGCAACACAGCGCATCACTCTCCATTTCTTTTCTCAGCCACTAGAGAACTGCACACCCAGGTTTCCTTGAAAGGTCGGGTGTGGTGAAGGCACGAGGCAGGGCCTGCCCAGTCGTGGGGAAGAAGGGCACACACGGGTCCCCTCAAACCAAACACAACGGAGGAGGTTCTGGGAACAAAAACCACCAGTGAGTCAGCTCGGGGGAACGTGGACGAAATCTTCACTCCATGCCTAGGACTTGAAAAGAACTTTCCAGGGAAAGGAAAAACTCCCCCCTCAAGTAGGGTGGCAGCAGCACAGGTCACCTGAGTCCTAAATGAGTCCTAACACAGTCCTGAGGGTGCCACCTCCAACCCCCTGCCCAGGCTGTCATCACTATGTTTAATAAAGAAGTCTGTTGATTCAAGGGACTCAATTCCCTAATAGTAAAAACCACTCTTCAAAGCTTTAAAGAAGTACATGTACAGCAACGTGGGGGAAAGGGGCGCCAGAGAGACAAAACTGCCCAGAGAGTGGGTCAGAAATGCACCCCTCCCCGTCCTGCGCTAAACCCCAATTAGAGCCGATCACTCCGAGTACTTCCGTCTGCCCGATGCAGCGCTGAGCTCTGAAACAGTGATCCCATGTCATCCTCAGCGACTCTGTAATAGGGCTCCTACTATCATCCGCATTGACCAGCAAGGAACCTGAGTGCCGGGGAGGTTCGGAAATTGCCGGTAGTCACCCAGCAGGTAAACGGCAGAGCCAGAATTTGAGCGCTGGCCAGGCCAACTCCAAGTCCAACTCCCGCCCCGCTGCCCTGAAATGTGGCAGCAGACTGACTTACCCTAATGTCCAGTGAACCAGGTGCCCAGGCTCAACTCAGAGAGAAATCCAAGCTGGAGAGTCAGTTCACCAAAGGGTTTGTGACTCCAAGATGTCAGCAGCGTGGCTGGGAAGGGACTTGGAACGTGCGAAGTGCAGCCCAGGCCCTTTTCAACAAAATGTCAACAGAGACCCTCATAGACTTTGTGAACTGCAGAATCAATGGTCTCTACAGCTCCTGTGACGCAACAGCAACTTAGGCTGGAGAGAGAGAATGGAGAAGGCGAGGGGGAAAGGATGGCAAGGATGGGGCAGATGCTGTCTCCCAGAGTCTGGTCCCACCTGTAATGTAGCCTCCACAAGCTGACTAGTTGCTGTTGGCAGGTTTGGAAGGTTTAGCAGAAGCGACTAGTGTATGGCAGGAAATGCCATGGGTCCCTCAGGCATCTCAGTTGGGGGTTCAGGGGCCCCCTCTCTGTGCTCTTGGCTCCGCATGACTCTACAGTCTCCTGGAGCCCTGCCAGCATCAGCCACCCTGCAGTCCAGGCCACCTTTGGGGCCCAGGACCATCCCCACCTTCACCCTGAGCATCACCAGTCTCACTTGCTCTTGCCAGGGGGTCATGGCTCCAGGTCCCTGGTGGAGGAGGGCAGAGAGCGGATCTCATTGCTCAACGAGCAGGCACTTCCCTAAGACACAAGCTTTTAACCCAGGCCCATGGGCTCTAAGATGTCATGCAAGCTGTGCCGTATCAGTGCATTTTCATTGGTAGCAGTTCCAGTGCTTCCCCTGAGTTCCCAGACAGGCCACTCTGGCTAGGTGGATGAGTTTGGGAGGAGAGGGAGAGATGTCTTAGGGAATAACCCTCCTCCGGCTCCGCGGCGAGGCTCTGAGAGATCCAGAACAGCAGCCAGTCACAGTGAAAGGTGAGTATCTTCTCAGCAGCTGCAAGCCTAGTGATTACCAGTAGTTTCCTTCCCAGATGCAAGAGGCCAGCTCTGGAAGGGGATTCACCCAAGTTGACCCTCTGCTGGGCCTGCTACATACTGTCTCTCTTTATTCTTGTACAACCGTTCTTTTTATGTTATTTATTAAATATTCAAGTAATAGATAAGTCTTTACTTGTGCAAACCTTACAAAAGTCTATAGGGATATGCTAGGGCATGTGCACATCCACAATTGTGTTGTCTTCTTATTCCAGTTATTCTGGGAGAGACAGAGCTGACTCCAACCTCCGAGCTGCCTGCAGACAGTGGCATCCAACAGGCAGAAGGAGGCAGAGGGAGGCAAGAGCCTGCACAGGGCAGCCTGAGGATGCCAGGGAAGGCCTGATGGCAGAGGCAGGGAAGGCCTACGGCCAGAGGAAGAGGGTGCTGAGGACACGCCCAGGCCCAGGCCCCTAAACTGCCCAGGCCTGGCTACGTGGCTGAATCTCAGTCTCCATCACCCACTTAGCACCTTAGGAATTAATTACCTGATTGCTCCGGGCAGAATCCAGGAGCTGGAAGGAGGCCACAGGCGATGAGTGGAGGCCTGTGGAGAAGGGAAAGCAGCGTTTGATGCCAAATACCAGCAGAGTCCTCAGAGGATGGATTTTGATATTTCACATTTACTATAGCTCTGACTGCATCTGAAGTTTCCAGTCCTCTGACAGAAGAACGTGGTTATGATGTCTATCAATAGAGAATAGTTAGGTGAGGAAACTACTTCAAGGGAACCTCTGCATTCAGGACTGTCTTACTTCAATCTAGTAACTTCATTGTTTTAAAAAATCAAAGTATATGAGAATAAGGCAATGCATGATTGAAAACAAAGGCAACTTATCATGAAAAAGCATCACAACAAAAAAGGAGAAAAAAATGAAAAGCTCCTAAGACTCCCCTAACGTTCTTTGAGTTTGTATTGATCTAGATATTTTCTTGCATTGTAGAAAATGTCTGCCAAAACTGATTCACTAAAATGCAAAGGATGGCTTTGTAAAATTGAAGCTTGATGAAGAAAAACTGCTAATAATAAAGCCAATGATGATGAAGGAAAGTAGCAAATAGTGATGACAGGAATAAGGACTTACAGCTGAGATATTAGGACTGGAGTTATTAGGACTGGAAGGCTATAAGAGAACTTGAAGTTTTCAAAATATGTGCTTTCTTCATGTCAGAGTCAAAGGAGGTTTTCAGTGTTGAATTGGCTTTGTGTTTTCTGAGGTACTTTAGATGGCAAGGAAAGTACACACTGTATGTATTATATAATAAATCATGTTTTCAAGAATATCTGAAATTCCTGGGGGAAAAAGTCTATAGATTAAAAAATTAAAGTTCTCCTTTACTCTCATCCTTTGTCAACGGTTTAGTGGGCAACCTTCCAGAACCGTATATATTTGCAGACATTTGTAATAAAAATTTGCTACACATGTCATTCCACAACTTGCATTGCTTCTTTAACAATTTGTCATAAGGATGTTTTGATCTGCTTTTTTAGTAATATACAATGAATTAAGCCATGTCAACAGCTTCACTTAAATGCTGGCCACCTCCACTGTATCACTTACCAAAACCCTGGGAGGAAATCAGAATTTGCAGGTGTCTAGGGTGTGGGGGTCACGCCTGAGGGCTGGGGCCAGGTTTTAGTTCAGAAATGACCAGGGGAAGACGAGAAGAAACCAGATCACCAATGACCCCTTTTCTGGCCAGATTCCCTCTAAATTCTTTCAGGGCTGAGTTAAAGGTAGATACTTCCAGTGAGAGCCCAGACATTCCCCAGGGAGGTCTCAGCTGTGTGTCCCATGGAGACACCAGAACGGGCAAGTCTGAGGGCACTGGTGGGGGGGCAGGCTCTCACAGTGGAAAGCCCTCGCCCCTTGCAGTCCACCTGCTCTGAATACAGCACAAGGCTTTGTAATGAGTCCATCCTGGAAGTGTTTTGCTAGAAGACTTTGGTCTGGTCATTCATAAAGTCCAAGAGTCAGTTGAGGTGAGAGAGGCAAGGCTGGCTTTCTAAGACCACCACGTAATACCAATGGAGTCAGACGACCGCCCTTAAAAAACGAAAGTGGTTCGCCCACTGATTTCAAAACCCACTCCTGTGCATGAGGGTCTGTGTTCCCTCCTCCCCCTTCTTTTTATTCCTGGCAGTGGTTGCCTGCTGTGCATGTCTACCTCAGCCACTCCCCGCAAATCACCATCTGCCACCAAGCTCCTGCTCAATCTGGGGTCACCATCCAATTTGGAACAAGGAGGCAGAGCTCAGTCCCCCAACCTCCCCCGTTTAGCCCGCTGGGGGCTCTCTGCTCCTCTCGTGTGGAAGCTGAGGTTGGGGACATTCTTTTCTCCATCAGGGCTCCACCCAGGTCTTCCTCCAAGGGCCTGCTGTACCATCTCAACCTGCCGACAGTGGCACATTCCCCAACAACAATAATAATAATGGCCTCCAGATACTAGAATTTCCTTCCATGAGCCAGACACCAGGCTCAGAGCTTCCCACGTCATCCTTACGACAGCCCTGTGGGGCAGGCATATCATTTCCATTTTCCAGACGAAGCAACTGAGGCCCACAAGCCCGGCTGGTGTTCCAGCCCACGCCTGTCTGATGGCCAAGCCTGGCGCTCGGCCATGTTGCTATAGGCCTCCCTAAAAATCTACCCCTTCAACCACAGAACCTACCAAGTCCAGCTAGCCCTCATCATATTATGAGTTATTTTAACTCCTTCTGAATGACAAGTGAGAAGACTATTGAAACATAGGAATCTGCCTTATTTACCGAATCCACAGTTTCCAAAAACAAGGCTTCATGGGACTCACTTATAAAATATTTAACTTAATGGATTGCTAGATGGGTGGATAGGGTGTTGAAGGACAGGAAACTAGGTCAGGGAGAAGAAACATGCTAGAATAACATCAAAGAAATGTCCCCTATTCACAATGCTATTCGGTAGAAATGTGTCTAGCTGGTTAGCAACGTCACCAAGTGCTCTGCCTTCAAGAGTGGAGGGGCGTTTACAGTCCATTTCCAATGGTTTACTGATAGCCAGGCAAGCACGCTCAGAGTCCAGATGGACACACGAGACTGCCCTTTACTTTATCTCAGGCTAAATACTCCATCCCTTACAGAATCCACAGGGACAGGGGCTGGAACCAGTCATCACCCCCACCCCAAGACCTTCAAGCCAGGCTCCTGTGGTCACCACTTCATGGGTGATGGGGGAAATCTCTTTTTTTGTTCCCATGGCCCCTTCCCCCCTTTGGTGTGGTCAGGTGGGGAGCGGGGAGGCCCTCACTGTGGTCTGGCCTCAGGGTAGGGTAACCACAAGACAGTCAGACTGTCGAAATTAAACTCACCAGAGCAGAGGTCCTCTGTGCTCTGATGGTAAAAGGGCCTCTTTGTAGTGTTGAGTCGTATTTCAAAAATATCCGTGTGTGTGTGTGTGTGTTATAGATACATACATGTCTACCCCAGGAAGAAGTGGGGAAGGAGAGAGAAACCAGTCCCACTGCATTGATCACACTGTAAGTTTTCAAAATCCATTTGCAGTTAATACGAGAAGCTGCATTCTACCTGAACAGGTGAACCTACGTAGTTATTTCAAAATGGTAGCCTCCATCTCCATCCCCACTAGGGCGATATTTTCCACCAAGCTGAGTCAATAATGTAAAAGCAAGCCCATTTTTCCATGAGGCAGACAACACAGTAGGTTAGAAACACAGCATCCATGGATATTGCTCCTGGTAAAGGCACCTTGTAAAAAGGAGCATTTTAAGTGACACGCAGGAGGGAGATATCTTTAAAAGTCGCAATACTGAGAAAGAGAAAGGCATCGACATACAGCCTTGTCGTTCCATGGCTCCTGCTAATTTCAGGACAGACCACTCTCAGATCCGAGTCTGTGTGAGCTCAGAGTAAGCCCGACCCACCGCGCCTGGCCCAGGCCCGCCAGCGCTCAACTGGAGGAAATCGGTCCACTCCTCCAACACCGCTGGGAGCACCAAGTTCTGTCACAGCTCGCCACCGTCCTTAGGCCTGGCCACTTAGAGCCATAGAAACTTAAGGCTCGTTGACTTCGAGTACAGCCCAGTGCCTCAGTTTAGTTTTTCTTACAGACAATGTTTTGTAATGTTTGGCTAATGGTTTTAGAAAAACAAGAAGCACTTTCAAAGGTTCTTTGAACAGAAAGCTGTTTGAACTTTGGACCCGAGGAAATGTAAAATGCGGCAATTTCTGGAATGCTGTAACCTCTGTCCTCCCCTCTCCCACTCACCTCAAAGATGAAAGGATGGTCCAGGAGACGGGGACCCCACGATGAAAGCACGCACGGATTTCTCCCATCTGGAACAACGATGCTGCACAAAGTAGTTTTTTCTGGTGACACCGAAAGGATGTGGAGTCATCCTTTATCCTTATTTGCAACTTTTGGATAATATTTTTCAGCTCATTCTACACAGGTTTTCTGGCTCTCATTTGTCTCCGTATCTCTCTCAAGCAGATAAGGGAGGTAAGTTTTCTGTATTGGCCCTTGGGAAAAATTAAGTCCCACAGAGATAAGTAGTTATTTGCAACCTCAGTGTGAATTGCATACAAAACTAGAGCTGGGGCAGAACTGGGGCCTCCAGGGGGCGCTAATCTCAGAGAAGATACCTGCATGTGGATTACAGGGTGGACCAGGATCTGCATGGCAACACACAGCAGCTCTGCTAAGACCTTCCATCTCCTAACTGACAGAAGATGGAAGGACACACATCTCCTCATTCCCAGCCCAGTGCCCCTGCCCCACAAGCAAACTACAGGATCTAGTTTAAAACCCCTCAAAAGAGGGTGGAGAACGTGTCCATGCAGATCATCCCCCCAATCTTAATTACAGATTTAGCGGGGAACCAACGACTTGTTGCTGGATCACGTTCTTCATGTTTTTAAAGACAGTTTATTTATTTATTTTTGTGGGGGGGGGGGGGGGACACCAGCCCTGAGCTAACATCCGTCGCCAATCCTCCCCTTTTTGCTGAGGAAGACTGGCCCTGGGCTAACATCCGTGCTCATCTTCCTCCAC
Source organism: Tapirus indicus (assembly GCA_031878705.1). NCBI lineage: Eukaryota > Metazoa > Chordata > Mammalia > Perissodactyla > Tapiridae > Tapirus > Tapirus indicus. The sequence goes on along the minus strand of CM062923.1, from coordinate 76,225,156 downwards.
TTTATATGGGACGCCACCGCGGCATGGCTGACAAGCGGTGCGTCGGCGGGCGCCCGGGATCCGAACTCGCAAACCCCTGGCTGCCAAGCGCGAACTAAACCGCTGCGCCACCGGGCGGCCCCTAAAGACAGTTTATTGAAAGAAAACAGGAAGTGAATGAGCAGGGTGAAATGGCTGGTCTAACTTGAATTGATAAAGTAATGTTCTTTCTCCACCTTTTGAACAGTTCTCCGTGAGAAATGCATGCTAAAAAATAGAAAAAGAAAAAAGGTAGGTTAAGTCTTTTATATATACTCTGCGACGTTGACATCGTTTTGTAGGTTTGAGTTTACACAGCTAGCACATGAAACTTATCTTCTCTGTCAAAACATCATTTTCAAAATATTAGAAACTTGGGTCTCATACTCTCATAAATATACTAAGCACATTTATTCAACTCGTTAGTGAAGGAACCAACAGGATGGTAAAGCTGGTTCTCAGAGTGTTTGAAGAACAGAGATGTATAGTCACTTGGAGGAAAAATGCTGAAATAAATTTGCTATATCTCAGTCTGTTCAGGCTTCTAGAACAACATATCATAGACTGAGTAGCTTAAAAACAACAAAAATTTATTTCTCACAGTTCTGGAAGCTATAAAGTCCAAATCATGACACCAGCAGATTTGGTGTCTGGTGAGGGCCCAATTCCTGGTGCGTAGATGGCCGTCTTCCCTCTGTGTCCTCACAGGACGGAAGGAGCAAGGGAGCTCTCTAGGTCTCTTTCATAAGAGCACTAATCCCATTCATGAGGGCTCCACCTTCATGACCTAATCACCTCCCAAAGGCCCCACCTCCTAATTTTATCACCTTGGAGGTTAGGAGTTCAACAAACATTCAGTTCATTGCACTAAATTACATACAAAATTGATTAATATCCTATGGTACATTAACACTCTAACATTTGGGGTTATCTTTTCAATTACACAAAAATTATTTACATTCTACTGGGCAAAGATTATATATAACTTATCTTCTATAAGTTAACATGTAACTTTACAAAGTCTTAGTCCTAATTACTAGTAAATAGTACATGAAACAGAGGTACATTCCTCTAAAGATTTAAATAACCCTTAAGTGGACCTATTAGGCAATGCTCTGGTATGACATTGAAATGACATGGAATCATCCTTTTTCCTTATTTCCAAATTTTGGCTAATTTTTCTCAACATCTCCTAGGCCCTCTGCTGGTGATTTGGGCAACTTCCAGCAAGTCAATGGTGATGCCTGAGTTACAGCTACATGACCAAAAATTTGGATAACCGAAGCACAGATTAGCAGGTAACTCCACATCTCTATGAAAATGAACTACATACTAAAAACTAAGCATAATATTAAATCACTAATTTCAAATGGCCACACAACTGGGAGCAAAATTTAAAGAAATTCAAACACCCGGGTACAAGCTAGCACCTTTACACATCTTTACATTTTATCACATCACAGTTCAACTTTATTTTGGTTTTTCCCACTCTGCTTTAAAGAGACATTCTAACTTTTCCTCCAAAGGTCAGTCTACAATCTCAGGCTTAGCCACTTGGGTTACGGTTATGGAGTGAAAGCTGAGGAATTGGGGCAGGGCCTGGGATCATGGGACAAGGGGCTGGCATGGGAGTGGACCCGATAGCAGGAGGTATGTGAAAACCTATGACTAAATCACATGGTGAGTCTGAATGGCCATGCAGGCATCCCTCTCCTGCAATATTCCAATCTAAAGACCCCTCCCCATTCATTCCTTCCTTTACATCCCATAAGCCACCCCTCTAGGCTAAGCCTTTCTCATGCCATGCCTAGATTTCCACAACAGTATCCAGTGTCTCCCCAGGCCAGTCATTCCAAACACCACTAATTTGTTCAGTTCATTCAGCATATACTTACTGAACAGCTTCCAAACACCAGAACTGTCCTAGGTCTTGGTGATAATCAGAAAATAAGACAAAGTTCTTTGCTCTCACATATTTCCTTAAGGGCAAAGAGACAAACAGTTAACAAAGTAATGTCAAGTGGTGATAAGTAAAAAAGAAATAAGCAGAGTTAGTCGAGGGATAAAGGAATGATGGAGGTTTATTTTATTGCAAATGCTCACAAAATTTCTTGGGTAACAACTGGCCTCTTAACATCCTCATCGTGGCCAATGCACTGGTCCAATGCAAAAGCAAATGAAATCCTTCTGTAAATTCAAGTGAACTAGAATTTTTTTTCAATGCTTGAGCAAGTCCCTAAAATAGAAATGTTTTGTTAAAAGTTTTTCTATGTTTTGGTATTTTAATAAAGACCACATGATATAAGGCTTATTTCTTGATTATTTCAAAAAAAAAAAAGAAAAGAATAATAGAGGGAGAAGCTACTATTTTACACAGAGTGGCCCGGGAAAGCCTCTATGATAAGGGACCTGAAGGGACTAGAAGAGCTAGCTGTGCAGATATCAGAAGGAAAACATTCCAGGTAGAGAAAACAGGTAGTGCAAAGGCCCTGGGGCAGGTGCATGCTCGCTTATTAAGGAATGTCAAGGAATCTGGTAAAAGGGCAATGTGAACGGGGTGAACCAAGTCAGGATGAAGATACAGAGGTACCACAGACCAGACTGTGCAGAGCCTTGTGGGCCATGGGAAGGACTTGGGATGTTTTTCTGAGGGAAATGGAGAAACTTCTGATGGTTTTGAGCAGGGGAGTGAAAGGATGTGACTTGTTTTTAAAGGATGCAGAGAACAGCCTGCAGTGGGGCCAGGGGAGAAGAAAGAGGCCAGCTAGGCAGCACGGGCTGCAGTCCAGATGGGGTGTGACGGTGGTTGTGAGTGCTCAGGGGAGGAGAAGTGCATGGAGGCTGGGTGTATTTCAAATGGAGAGCCAACAGAATCACCGACTGATCTGGTGTCCAGGGTAAGAGAAAAAGAGAAGTCCAAGAGGACCCCGGGTTTTCAGTCTGGGTAGCTGGGAGGGTGGTTTGGGAGAGTGGGGCCTGGCGGAAGCACAGGCTGGGAAGGGAGCATGGATGAAGAGTGCAGTCTGGGATATGCTGAGCTTGAGATGCCTCAGAGGGCTCCAGGTGGATGTGAAGTTGGCAGCTGGCTCCATGCATCTGGAGTTCAGGGGAGAGTCCAGACTCGAGACTTAATACTGGAGAGCAGAAAGCACGTAGTTGGTATTGACATATTTGCATGTGCGCGCGCACACACACACACACTACATGTAGTGGTATATGTGTTTGACATTCAGATAGTCAACAGAACATCGATGTTTGTTGGTGGAAAGATGGAAGCTGACAGCATTTAGAAGGAATTTAACCCAGACACAGACACTCACGTAGACAGTGAGTAGAGAAAGAGGAAAAATCCCTGCGAATGAGTCTGGAACCCTCTAGCACATTTGTCTAAAACAAGGCTTCACATATTCTCCCTTCAGAACCATCCAAGATGGCCCGTGGTCCAAAGGCTTTGGGCTGATCTCTGAGAAGCACAGAATCTGGTCAGCCTCCTGCCTCCCAAGCCCACTTCCACTCCTCCTCCGTGGGAGCCTTCATCAGGGTCTGTCTCAACCCTCACTGCCCACTCACACACCGTGCCCACCCCTGAGTACCTGGGTTCATGCCATTTACCTCTGTGAGGGGGTCTCCCCCACCCCTCTATTCTACTTGACTCATTCCCACTACACCATCCAAGACTGTCCAAGCCCCATCTTTGCCATAAGCACTGCTGTAACCCCTGCCCCACGGAGCGCCCCATGATATCCCCCTTCCCTGGCAAGGCCTAGGCTTCTGACTTTTACCATTAACCAGGCACCAGCCATATGTTCTTCTGTAACATGGGCTCTTTCTCTCTCCTAGTGGAGGGTGAGGCCTGCATTCCTGTGGCCTGACTTCCCTACTGCTTGGCACCGTATCCAACATTCGTTCACAGTGCTGATGAAGGTTGTGTGAGCAAAGAAAAGAGCCACCCGTCATGGCGCCCTGGGTTACCAGTGCTTGTATGTGGCCCCATGCAAGGCCCAGGGGCAGCCTCTCAGCTGCAGCCAGCTTCAAGCCAGTCTGCCCACAGAGTGAGCTCTCTCCTTCTGATAATCTGTGCTCAGCTCAGTGCACCCTGCTTCTTACGAGACAAAAAAACAGGGGCTTTTTCCTGCTCCACTATCAACTTCCACTCCATTTGGCTGCCTTGAAGTCGGAAGAGAACAAGAGGAGGCTCACCTGGAGCCCCACCTACGGCCCCCAGGACCACACTTTCCAGCCAGGAGTGTCCCCGCCCCTCAGATGAAAGAGCCTTCCTCTAACTGTAAATTATTTCCAAATTGTATACCCTGTTTAATGTGTTTCAAAATTGAAAGAAAATTCTTCTCCCACAATTATAGTCATTTTGTAACTAAACCCCACAGTTTCCCAGCTCCTTCCAAGCCTACTTATTTTAAAACAGAAGAAAACTGCCATTTCCCAACATGTTCTGTATTGAGTAAGCCAGGGTGTGTACAGGAGACCACTTTCCTACTGGGATTATCCGGGGACTATTGGATTCAAGACAAATTAGGGAATATTGCATGCTGCTCCCTTTCAGAGAGATTTCCAAAGCCAGGTTTCACGGGAGGCCGGGGCACACCGTGGTGGGCGGGAACTGTGTCACTGAGACAGCAGAGGTGACAGGAGAAGCTGACCCCCAGGGAAGACGGCACCTGGAGGTCGGAGCCCTGCGTGCTGGAGATGGCCTCCCACTGCCCACTGGGAAGACAGGGTGGGTTTCACAGGGTCTTCCAGCACTGGGACTGGAGCCCCACGCCTTTTCAAAGAATGAGCTACAGTCCAGAAGTTCATGGTGTGACATATTCTAGTATCTAGTCAAGATCTCAATGAAAAAAGAGAGACAGCCCTCAAACAAGGCTTCGGATGGGGTGAACCTCACCTGCACTTGACCTCCATGTGTGTCCCCAGCTGAAGCCTGGATTCTCACCACTGAGCCGTAAATAAACTGGGGGTCCCACAGCCTCAGAAACTGGTGAAACAGAGTGAGGCCGCATCCAAAGAATTTAGGGCAAGGGGAGAGAGGCTTTCTTCCAGAGACAGGAGGCCAAATTTTACCAGTGATAAATGAACAACACTGTCTAAAGGTCACAAATCACATGATCTGGAGATACAATGGGGCCCACGGGCACCTTACGTGCTGGCCGAGAAGTATGCAAGCTCAAGTTGACGAAACTGACTACTGAGAAAGAGGCTCAGGACTCCAGGAGAAGCAGCCGCTTGGCACTTGGGAAGGTCCAGAGGTGCTGTGGGCAAGAGACTTCCAAGGGAAAACACCATGACTTGGGTGCTGCGAAAATCCAGGATGCCCCCAAGTCATTCAAAGGGCAAGTCGGTCCTGAAAACGGTGCAGAAAGTTCTAGCCCAAAGCCGAGTTGACAAGTGTTTCAGACCCATAACTCTTCTTTTAATTGGAAGTGAGTTTTCACCAGGTGTGAGACACAGAGCCACTGATCCCATGCCAAGCATTCAGTAGCAACCTTCCTTAGTCCCAGACACCTGTCATCTTGGATTTAAACTTGACCCGCCTGCCCCTGCTGCTCGTGGGATAAAGGTCAGGAAGCAAAACAGGTCAGTGTGCCATGAAGTCTCCATGATGAATCACTTCCCACCTGATTTGAGAGCCACGGATATTTTCTCCTCTTGTCTTCAGGCATCTCCAACACAGGATGAATTTGAAACTGCCGTTTAAGGTGCACACACAAAACCAGCTTGGGGGGACAGAAGGACACTCAGGAGACCTGACTCACACATGCATTGTGGCGGGATGTGTTTGTCTCAAGAGGACAACGCAAACCTTTGTACATCACCCAGAGCCCAAAACTGGGGTCGTCTCATCCATAGACATAGAATCACCTTTTGCCTAAAAGCTATGTACCTTAATTACACGTGGGATCCAATGAACTTCTCGAAAACCATTGCACAGATAGGTACCCATGGATTTCAGGAAGGCCAGTTGTATCTCCTGGACTAAAAGTGCCCATTTTGGAAACAAATTGGTACAGCCACCTGGGAAAGTTGTGAGGCGGCATCTCACAAAGTGAACCATACACCTACCTTATGACCCAGTAAATGCGCTCCCAGGTTTTTAACCAAGAGAAACGAAAACAGAAGTCCATACGCAGACCTGTACTTGAATGCTCTTGGCAGCTTTATTTGTAATCACCAAAAACTAGAACAACTCTAATGTCCATCAACACATAAACAGCAGTCAGATTGTGGGGCATCTAGACAACGCAAAAACACTCACAATAGAAAGGAACCAACCACTGACACACACAATGACACGGACAAGTCTCAGATTATGCTGGGTGAAAGAGGCCAGATGCAAAGACTACATACCATTTGATTTCACTTATATGAAATTCTAGAAGACAAAATTACAGTGTCAGAACACAAGTCACTGTTGGCTGGGGCCAAAGGGCAGGAGTAACTCCCAAGAGGTTAAGGGAACTTCGTAGAGTGACAGAGTGTTCTGTATCTCGATTGTAGTGGTGGTTACGCGACTATATACAATTACCAAAATTCACTACGGGTGCACTTAAAATGGGTTGATTTCATTTTATGTAAATTAAATCTCAATTTTTTTTAAAGGCTTCCACCTCCGTTCTCCAAAAAATCAGTCTACAGACTCTGTCCCTGTCCTTCTTTACTGTACTTGCTGCCTGTGTCTCTGTTCCTGTGGTTATGTGGAATGAGAGGCTGGGAGGGAATCCCAGTGTCCCATCCCTTCTAGAACAGAGTGGTCTATGTCAGGGCAATGACACCTTCAGAAAGCCAGAATGGGATCCACAGCCTGGCCACCCATGTGTCCCGGAAAAGCAAACAGACAGAAAGCATTCCACCCCAAAGATGATGCGTTCCATTCCCCCATGAAAGAGGTGCCCCACAGACAAGGGGGCTGTGCCCAAGGTGACCACTTGTGCCACACCATCTGGAGCTCAGGTGAAGATGGAGCAGGTGTTGCAGGTGCCCAGAGGGGAACACGGCCTCAAGGACCAACCCTGTGAACTCCTGGACCGCAGAAAGAAGGCCAGTGTGATCTGTAGAAATTCACGAGAAATATCATGAAGGATCCTGAGGAGTATGAGCCATGAGCGCCTGTAGTTCGAAGGAATAAGAAGAGCCTGTGAAGGTCGGAGGGACAGAAATACAGCAAATGGAAGGACCGAGACATGTCAGCCCGGAAGATCCGGACAGACTGTAGAGAATCAAAATTCTCTCTTTCTTCCTCACTAGGAAACAAACCATGAAGCTTCTTCTTCTTTAGGGGACAAACAACGAAGGTCAACTATATTATTTTTGCAAATTTACAAATGCACGGAGCCTGGGAAAATTCTTGAGCAAGAGTATGAGGTACCCACAGTCGGTGTTTGCAGATCAGCAAACTGACCACACTCTCTTCCTTCCGCCTCTCCTGGAAAGGTGTTGGGCAAAGACGAGAGCACAATGCTACCACATGACATGCCAGCTGTTGGGACCAATTTCTGCGAAATAACAAAGAAATCATCACAGATTCTCTTAAAGTCAAAACCCTGAATAACACCAACAATACCACAAAAGTCCCCAAATTAAAGGTTGCAACTGCCAGGCATGAAAGGGCTGTGGGGGCGCCCCCAGCCATGGCCCTCAGTCTCTGCTGCGCACTGCCCACATTCCCGATTTCAAAAGCCACAGGAAGGTCCTGGGCCCTTTGCGACCAAACTCCAGTGAATTTGCAAAAAATAGAGGAGGATAGCTAATGCCCCAACTCAGCAAAAATATGCAACCTTTGCACTTCCCAGGGCTCCGTGTCAAGTGAGCCAGCCCCACTTTCTGCCCCTCTTCCTCCCACAGGCTGTGCTCCTCACTGTCCTCCACGCTCTTTGGCTCCTCCAGGAGAAGAAGTGGCCAGCCATGTCCTGCCCTTGGTGAGTTAACAGAAGAGCTGTGATGGGGAGAAAGATTTAAGCTACAGAACAAAATGCTCAGGGTCACGTAGCTCGTGAGTGGCCGAGCAGGGATCTGTGTCAAATCCGCCTTCTCCCCACATTCCACACCTGTAGGTACAACTAGGTGGTATTTTAAATCGCCTGCCCTAAAGCTGAGATACAAACTAGGGTTCTCTCCTGGAAAGGAGCTTCTCAAAGGCCAGCAAGGACATCTCAGAACCACAGCCAAAGGCAGAGGCAACTGGCCAGGCGGGGATGGTGTGCGCTGGGAAGTCGTGACCAAAAGGGGCACGTTCTCCAGACCACCCAGGTCTGCTCCGGCCGCCCCCTCCCAGCCTTCCTGTGCCCTTAGTCTCAGCCTCCGTTTCCCCATCTGTAAAGCGGAGTGCCCCGCTGTCACACTGGCATGTCAGTACAGAAAGAATGAGGCGAAATCAGTGAAAGGCAAACTATCAACTGTTATCAAGATGATGACTGGAACAACCTTATGGAAGTTATTAACTTCCATTTAATAAAAAGCCGTTGCTCAGAAATAGCCCATTAATTATCAGCCAACAAGCATCTCAAAGCTTACAATGCTCAACAAATGTGATTTTTTTAAAATAATCAAACTGGAATTCTCCTGCACTTGAATGAGTTGTACTTGCCTCTGGGCAGTGGGGCAGCTGGCTGACCCAGGAATAAAGCAGAAATCCGGACAAGAGCCTTCACTAGGAAAGCCGAGCCCTTCTGAGGGCCGAACCCTAGTTTAACCAGAAAGTGGCAGCCACTGTGTGGGGACCTATTCCCGGCTGTGGGGGGCAAAGAATAAGAGCTGGAGACCCTCACTCACTGTCTCCTTTTCCCCACTGCAGGGAGCACGTCCATCTGTCCGTCTGTCCTTCTGCCGGGCAGCCATCACTGTCGGCTGTCCACCGAATGCTGGTGGGTGAGCTGGGCTCCACTCTCACACCTTTCTCCTCTCTCTGCCTAAGCTGGGGCTCAACAGCACTCTTCTTCCATCTTGTGCTGAGCAGACAACTCAAAGAAAGAGGGAGGACATTGATGAGCACCCACACTATTCCAGATGCTTCTATGTGCACCGTTAGTTCCTTTAAACTCCCCACAACCCAGCCTAGCTATCATTACCCTCATTTTCACCAAGGACACAGAGCAAATAAGTGGCCAATCTGGGACTCAGGCGCAGGCCTGTCTGAGGGCATCACACCAGCACCCCTCCCAAACTCCAGCACCCTGACCCTTCACTGAGACTCTTACTACACCCCAAGTCGAGTGTCTCGCTCCTCCATGAATCTCAGCTCTGGGGGAAGACTGCCTTCTACTGATTTCTATCTGCCACCGACCATATCTCTTAAGAGAGGCACAAGGAAGATTTTTAACTAAATGAATCTAGAAACAAGAGGCCAACCCACAACAATATCTGGCAGTTGACCCCAGGAGAACATTTAGAAGCTGACTGAGGATATTGTGGGCAGACACTTCCGGCCACTCCTGCTTCCTTTGGATAAACGTGCATGAGCCACGTCCCCGGCAACGTCGTCGGATATTTCAAAGGCCTTGAAGTTCAGTGGCCAGGCCGAGGGCTTCGAGCTTCCCAACCTCCCCAACCCCACTCCAGGGAGAGGCCCGGTGACGAAGGGACTCCTGGGACCCAAATCAGCTGCCCTGCTCCTGTCCTCAGGATCTGAAGCTGTGTCCTCTTCAAAGCAGTGGCCTCCTGACACCCTGGGAAATTCTAGTCACCTAAGGTTGGTCCAAGTGAAGCCACTCCCCAGTGGGTCCTTGGGGTGGAGCGGTCTGACCTAGATGTACCCACGCACAGAGGGCTCTATAGGCGGAGGTTCTGAGGAGAGGGCAAGGGGAAGACGTCTTCTTTGTGGTAACACCACTATCATAAGCAGATATCAGGGAGCCTAGCCCACTCAAGAGAAAGTTCTAGAAGTCTGTCTACACACATTCTCACACCCATTAAGATGGCTACTATCAAAAAAAAAAACAGAAATAACTAGTGTTGGCAAGGACATGGAGAAATTGGAACCGTCGGGCACTATTGGTGGGAGTGTAAAATGGTGCGCTGCTGTGAAAAACAGTATGGAGGTTCCTCAAAAAATTAAAAATAGAAGTACTTTATGATCCAGCCATTCCACTTCTGGGTATGTACCAAAAAAATTGAAAGCAAAGTCTTGAAGAGATATTTGTACACTCATGTTCATAGCAGCATTATAGTAATTAAAACATGAAAGCAAGTGTCCATCGATGAATGAATGGATAAACAAAATGTGGTGTATACCTACAATGGAATATTATTCAACCTTAAAAAGGAAGGAAATTCTGACACCTGCTACAACATGGATGAACCTTGAGGACATTATGCCAAGTGAAATAAGCCAGTCACAAAAGAACAAATACCATATGGTTCCACTTAAATGAGGTACCTAGAGTCATCAAATTCATAGAGATAGAAAGTAGGATGGTGGTTACCAGGGGCTGGAAGAGGGGAGAATGGGAAGTTAGTGTCTAAGGGATACAGAGTTTCAGTTTTACAAGAGGAAAACTTACAGAGACGGATCGTGGTGATGGTCACACGACAATATGAATGTATTAAATACCACTGAACTATACACTTAAAAATGGTTAAAATGGTTGTTTGTGTTATGTGTATTTTACCACAATTTTTTAAAGTGTCCACACACATTAAAATTAAAAGCACCCAATCCTTATTGCCCCATCATTGACCAAATTGCACTTTTCGTTTTGCTGTGACGTGTCTCCTCTTCAGCTTCACGTCCATCTGGTGCCAATTTTATTAATGGCAGAACAAGATGCAAATCAACGTTCCTCCAGAGAAAGGACGGACCCAAGAAGCAGGCAACTTGCCAGAACCAAAGAATAGGAAAATAAGCCAAGTTCAGAAGATGCTGGCTCTGCCTAGCAGCCTGGCCCTGCAGGGTGCGGGGAGGTGGACAGCCTGCCCTGTGCGAGGAGATCTTGTCTCTCTTTCTGAAACTTGCCCTTTGGGGAAAGTGGAGGGGGCAGGGTGGGCCGAGGACCAGATTACAATCCACAAAATGTATTATCATTGTCCTTCTGGGTTCTAAATGTTTCTTTCGATGAGTCACAAAGGTTAACTGAGAGGCTCTTAAATTAAAAACCCGCAGGGTTTTCCTTTTATAGACTGTCCTCAGGAGACCTCTCACTGAGCGTTCCCTCTGTCCTCATCTGCAACTGGCAGCTGCTCTTAGCATGTGTGTTTACAGAAATACCAGTAGTTATTGCATGTTCCTTTCCATGTGATTAAGCATTGCCATAGAGCCCAGGCTGGACTAGAAATAGAGCTTTTCCTTCTGAGAAAGCCCGGAACAGAGCAAAACTGGCTGCAGTGGTGTGTGACTTGTGCCACCTACTGGCCACTGGTGGGATCACACTCCACATGCCAAAGGGGTGGACACGCCTTTGCCCCCTGGTTTGCCAGAACCAGTGCCCTGCCCATCCTGCAGGACAGGAGGTGACTTGGAAATACCACCAACCAACTGCCCCATGCTGAAACCAACCTCCAGACCTGTGCTCCCAACAAAGGGCTCCAGTCACCTGCGATATTATCCAAGGAAACAGCATGTTGGATCTCCCTCCCAGGAGAAAGGTACTTCAGGACTAGGGGAACTTACATCAGGGTGTTATTCTACAGGTGTGTTCAGACTTGGAGATGAGGGGCGTACACCTCACTCTGCTTTGCAACTTTATGGCATTTGCCAAGTAGCATTTGACAGCTATATCTCCTTTGATCCCCAAGACAGCTGTATGAGGTAGGTTGTATTATCCTTATTTTAAAGGTGAGGAAACCGAGGCACAGGGCGGACCCATCACTGGGTTAAATACCTTTCTGACACACAGAGGGAAACAAAGTGTTGTCGACGTACTTGTTGGGAAGTGGAACTATAACATCATCGTTCTTTTTTGTCTATTTTCCAAAGAGATCACCCCAACATAAAGACATCCAAGTGTTCTCTTATCAGTTTGGAAGATCCTATTGAAAAATTCCACAAGCCAGTGAGCGTCCCCAGCTTTGTAGCCACTGCCTCGTTTCTGCGTTCATCTCAACAAAGGTGGACGGACCGTCTTCTGGGCTCCAGGCAGAGCAGCAGGTAGGAACTACTTCGGTACCTGTCTCATGGTAAGGGCACTCTTGATGCCAACAAATATTTGACCATTTCCCGAATAAAAACTCATCTTAAATGATGGATATTTGCCACCAGTGAGGATATTCATGTTCTGAAGCCTGTTTACAGAGTTTGGAGCAATAATGGGAAGAAGCACATAAAATCTCTGAGTGACCACTTCAGACAGGATTATACCATGAAAGTGTATGTCCTGATATGTTTGTTTAAAAAAAATCAGTAGTGTCCTGTTTAGAGGCACACGACATTTAGGAAAAGAACTCGTCATGACAACATTCCCAGAGAGAGCAGAAAGGACCACCTCTCTAAGAACAGGATTCTAGAAACTGTCTCCTCCCTGACCGCAAACCTGTTCTGCTTCCTCTTTCCTATCCAGTCCCAGATAACCATCTCACAATGTGTCCTAATCTGTCCTAAAGAGAAAGAAAGAGAAAACACAGCCTGATCCCACTACTGTCCATTGGCTTTTGTGTGTGTGTGTGTATGTGTGAGGAAGATCAGCCCTGAGCTAACATCTGTTGCCAAACCTTCCTCTTTTTGCTGAAGAAGACCAAGCCTGGGCTAACATCTGTGCCCATCTTCCTCTATTTCATGTGTGGGACGCCTGCCACAGCATGGTTTGATGAGTGGTGCGTAGGTCCCACACCCAGGATTGAACCTCTGAACCCTGGGCCGCTGAAGTGGAGCAAGCAAACTTGACCGCTATACCACGGGGCAGCCCCCCATTGGCACTTTTAAGAGCACGTCTTACTCCACAGAAGGAAGGCGGCCTTCAGTTTAGTATGAGATAGGGTGGCACTGCCCCCTCCACTTGCCTGAGGCAGGGAGCCCGATGTGTGATCAGCCTGCCAGGAGAGCCAGGACGACACCAGTGAGCAGAACACAGATTTTAAGGGAGAATCAGATTACTTACTTTGGGGGGCCTTATACTCAGATTTTGCCTAGGGGCTGCCTGCCTACAGCCGAGATTAAAAATAATACCTGCATCTCTTTATTTAGCACTTTACCCACCAATCAAAGTTCTGTGGTGGCCATTTTCGTATCAGCATGCTGTTGCTAATCCCTGGAGATTGTAGGGTGGGTGTAGTTACTCCCGGGAGGAGAGGAAGGCCATGGCCCCAAGGTTTGAGGCAGAATCAGGATGGAAATTCCATTTCCTGGCACCATTCTCATACATGCCCCTGGGTACTAAGCCACATGAAGGAGAAAAAGAAAGAAGCTCTAGTGCACAGGAAATTGGAAGATAAGAGTAATAAAAACTTCTTATTCATGATCCCTCACCAACAATTTCCTTTCTCTTTGACTTTAAAAGAAATCTGGAAGTGGAGGGGGTGTGGAGACTGGGGTGAACGGTATGTTCTTCAGGGTGTTTTAGGGGGGCAGGAGGAGGCGTGATGTCTGGAGAGAAGAGAGAGAAATGTGTTCAGGGTTGAGGCCCACCTCACCCATGCAATGACTTTTTTTTAATTTGCAAGGCTGGAGATGCGCTCTCAGAACAAGATTCATTTCTGTGATTCCAAGACGAATTCTGGAAATGTAAGTGTTGGGAAAGATTGTTGACGGAAACTAATCGAATCCCCTCATGTCCCACCTGAGGAAACAAAGCTCAGAGAGGTTGAGCCATTTCCCCAAAGTCACCCCGACTTTGTAAATCATAGTAAAGACTTTTAGCCCCAAGATCAGTGAGAAACCATGAGGGCGTTTCATGGTATAGATGAGATTAGGAGTTGAGTCTCCTTGGTCCGTTTCTACTCCCTCGTGTTCCTGCTGAAACTAATGAATGGCCTCCTTTAGAAGCCCGGGGAAAATCAGCACTTTCTCGGTGCTGCAGAGAGCGAGGCAAGGAAATGCGAAGAACAGGTGACAAGCTCTGTGAGAGAGAGAGAGTAGCAAACCAGTGAGTGTCAATGCAAAGTGGCAGATATTCCCAGTCCCCACGCTGACCTGCCTGACAGCCGGGGGGGCGGGCTAAGTGTGTGGAAGCTGGGAAGGCCCCAGATGGTGGCCTGAATGGAGTCTAGGGAAACCGTCAAAGAGAGACTATCGCGCCTCAGGCAGAGTTCCAGAGGGGAGGTGGAGACTTTCAGAGGAAGCAACGCGTGCAACAGCACAGGTATTTGGAGTCTACACTAAGGCTCAGACAGAAATCCCCACAGCTCCACCCACAGTGAAACAGCTATTCATTCACCAAACAGTCGTTGCGCGTCTACTCTGTGCCAGCCCTGGGGATTCAGCAACATAATGTCCAAGTCACCCCCAGACCCTGCCCATGCCGGGCTGGCAGTCAAGAGGAGGATGTAAACATTACGCAGAGCTGTTTAATGACAAGAGCAGACGGCACATGGAGGAAGCGTGAAACAGAGTGCTCTGACTGAGCCAGCCAGGGTGCCTGGGCAGGGGGAGTCAGGGAGGCCTCCCTTGGAAGGGCATTTGAGAGAGACTTGATGAACATGTGGGTGTTTGCCAGGTGAGGCCAGGCAAGAAGAGTGTGCCAGGGTGAAGGGAAAACCCTGAGTATGAGGGACACAGCTCAGTGGCCATTAGACAGTAGGTCAGGGTGGCTGGAACACACGGAGAGGAGTGGGAGGGGGCTGGCAATGACCTTCCCCATTAAAGATGTCACACTGACCTCAGAGCAATGGGAGTTCATTAAACTCATGATCAGATGTGAGCTTTTCAAAAACCACTCCAGTTTTGGAGTAGAGAATGGTTGGGAGGGTACAGGAGACAATGAGAGGAGACCAGTGGAAGTCCTCCTAGGGTCACCCCAGTGAAATGTGGTGGAGGCTTGATCTGCTGGGGTACGTTGGAGGTAGAGAGAAGTGACCAGATGCAAGGAAATTTTAGGAGTTAGGATCCAGGGAATGTGCTGATGGATTGAATATGAGGGGACATGATGGGAGGTGTCAGGATGATCTGATCCCCAGGAGGACAGTTGTGACATGTTCTGAAACAGGGAACAGCAAAAAAGGGTACGTCTGAGCTGGAAGGTACGAGCACAGTCCTGGGTATATTGAGTTTGAGACATGGGAGGCCTCTAAGGAGGCAACCAGAGGTCTAAAATCAGGTGTCCTCAGCATGTGGACGATAAATGACCAACAGAGACAGGGGAAGACTGAAATTGAATAGAAAGAGAATATAGCAAGAAAATAAAGTAGACTAGTCCCAAGGACATTCAGTGTCTAGATCAGGAAGTGGGGAGCGACTAGAGAGGGGCGACCAGGGAGTTGCGGGGACCAGCAGAGCTTGGGGACATGGAGAGTCACAAATGACAGAGACTAAGAAGGGTCCAGGGGATTTTGCAGGACAGCCTCAGAGGGCGCGTCGCTGACCGCTCCACCCAGGTCAACAAAGGTTAAACACATCGGAAAAAAACAAGCCAGCTGGTTGAACAGTCCCCTGTGCCCCTTTTTGTGTACTTTTCAATCTGTGTGTCTTACATCAATTAAAAATGTAAAAACAAATTTTTAAAAATCCTCATCTGTACTTCCTTCTGGTTTTATAAAGAATTATTCCTACCCAAGATTACCACTTTTTTAAGAAATTGACCAGGTAATTTTTTCTGGTGGCTTCATATGGTTAAGAAGCCTGAGAATTCATCCACTCGCTTAACCACAAACTTTATTGGGCACTTCTACATGTCAGGTAGTGTTCTAGGCCATCAAGATACCTCACTGAACAAGAGAGATGGAGATGCTTGCCATTGCAGAGGTTATATTCTAGGAAAGGGAGACAATCATAACAATAAATATAAGTTCTATAGTGTAGTAAAAGATGAGAAGTGCTATGGAGAAAGAAGAAGTGGAAGAGCGTGAGGAGAATTGGAAGTGCTAGTCGGGAAGGGGAGGGAGATATGACTACATTTTACATGGAGTACTCAGGGTCAGCCTCATTGAGAAAGTGACCCTTGAGCAGAGACAGGGCTCACTTAATGCAGGCCTTCTCCCTCCCTCCCTGCATGCAGTACATAGCAAAGCAGAAAAACAGAAAGGTCTGGGGGCATCCAGAAGTTTCCATTGACAGGATTGGTCATGAATCCATCAACAGAGTTGGGCACAAAATTTCGGAAGAGCAACTAGAACGCCTTCCAAGATGTGAGACTTTGCAACCAAACATGATTGTGATGAAACAAGGAAACTGCACAGGGAGTCCCTAAGGGTCAGGGTTCTGAGGGGCCTTAACCAAATCTGGAAGACACAACACACGACCAAGTGAAGCACTATGAGTGGTGTCAAGCCCCAACCGACAGAGACCCACAAAGCATGCCAAGGAGGTCACACAAAAGCAGCCTCTGAGTCGTGTCCAAGTGCAATGTTGAATGAAGAGGGGACTGCTGCTCATAGCCAAAGTGGGAGTGTCACCATGTGAGAGAAAAGGAGAAACTCCACAGGTTCTAATTCTCCTTCCGGTTGTTTCTCTCAGGTATGAGAAGGGAGATTCTGCTTCCAAGAAGAAGCCAACTCCTGTGAATGGATCCATGTCTTCTGGCCAACATCAGAGCTGCCCTCTATGACCCGTTGGGAACCGCAGGGAAGAGAAGAGATGCCAGAGACGAGAGACGGGGAAATGTAGTTCCAGAGAGCAAAAGGGAAGAAGGTGTCGAACAATGAGTGGAAAGATGGAAGGAACTGGCTTCTTCACGATGCTGTTGAACTGCTGAATCACTGGCCCTGGGCCACCTCCTCTGGGCCTCCTGTTGTGTTCAGGCTTGTTGAGTTGGGGTTTTCCTTTCTTACAGCTAAAAGCAAATGCATTGGTCAGTGTTTCTAGTTGTAGACACCAGAATCCACTCTTGCCCTGTTTATTACAAGATAAAGATAGCATACCTAATCACTGAGTGCTGTAGAAAGAGACCTATGAGTGCCAAACCATAGAACTGACCCAACAAAGGGCAGCCACTGTGGCACCATCTTGAATCAGAAAACCACTGCCATAGCTGTGGGCCCAGCCCTTGCCCCTCCACCACAGTCCATACCAGCAAATGGTAACTGTCCAGATTCAAACCCTTGAGTGGATGCATATGACTATCAGACCCTAAATCACGTTTGCACCTTAAAAGCAAAGAAGGCTGTGAAATGGAGTGTTTGGAGATTGCACTTTGGAAGGTAGGATTTACACTGTGGGGGAGGGTCAGACTGTGAAGAGGGTGTTGAAAGGATTTGGGGGAGCTACAAATGCCAGAGGTGCACCAGAGCATGCTCACTGGTCCGTCCAGCAAGTGACAATATGAAAGGGAAGAGGCAGTTATGCTGTCTGCGCTGTACTCCAGAACCGTGGGGCACGGTCGTCCCCGCCTCCTTTTGGACAGTGAAGGAAAACAACGCTTGGCATTAGAAAAATCAACAAGAATGTGCTGATCACCAATAAAATCTTTTCCACGAAGGGACTCCACACTGGAAGCCACATCTCTGGAAACTCTGCAGGCAGTTAAAAATCTGGGGCAACGTTAGGGCTCACCTCATTTGTTTCCCCTCTCTCAGGGACCACTCTTCGGCACTGCCTGAAGTCCAGTGTCTTGAAAACTGGCTTGTACGGAGGGTTTTTTTTCAGATCTTTGGTCCTCTGTTTAGTTATTTCAGGTGGGAGAGTAAATTCATTCCCTCTTATTTCATCTTGTGGAAGCAGATGTGCAGAGCAATGATGCTTGAACTTTGAGAATTGGATGAAAGCTGTAGGCCCTTTCCTTGTAACCACAGAGGAGGCGACCCCTGGGCAGGGAGCTCCCACGCCCTGGAACACCTGGTTATTTTTCATACGAGTGATAGATGGCCCTGTTCCTTCACACCCCTGTAGTTGCACATCCGCGTCCTTGTCGTGGCCTCTTTGTAGGCGGAGTGTGTTTCCCCAACCTGGAGTAGGCCTGTGACTTGCAGCCTAGACAAAGCAGAGGTTTGCAACGCACCTCCCAACTGGCCTTGGACACGCACGGCACCCAGGGGAGATATCTCCCTGGACGCTGCAGGACGAGTTTCTCCACTCTGCCCTGAGGGGCCTTTCTTACAGAAGGTTGTGATCGTTGTTTCAGCTGGAAGCACAGGGAAAATGTCATTTAGAGCGAGTTTGGGTTCACACACTGAGTGTGGCTTGGCCTCAAATGCACTGCACTCACTGAAAGAATTAAAGAGAATTTTGTGCTGGTCTGAGAACTCTGGCCACAGCAGTATTAGAAATTCTAGTAGGATTCAACTTGTCTCCCCAAACAAGATGAAATAGTTGAAGCAAAAATAAGGAGGCCCTCACTGGGAGAATGAGCAGCCTTAGGAGTAAAGGCCCCAAGAGAAGCGCACCCTCCTCTCCTGGTGACTGAGGAAGTGGGCCGGGGACAGGGCCCAGGGCAGAATGGGCTTTGTGAGTGGTGGAGGGTGGGAGGATTTGAGCCCAGGTCCTGAGATGGGATTGCAGCTGGCACCGTCTTCCTCTTGAGCTGATATCCTGAAATCTAACAGATGGCCTCCAGAAAGACCCATGCTGGGAACCACTGCAGTCTCCAGCCTCCACTGGCCCAGCCACAGGGACCCTGGGCAAGGATGCACGCAGGCAGCCGTGGGGAGACAGGAGAAAGACGGGTGGGGTTTGCTGTCACTTTCTCTCCCCTCCTCTGCATCCACCAAAAGGCCACTTTTCTGCCTTCTCAAGAGCCACGTGGGAAGATATTGTTGATGGGCTCCACAGCCAGGCCAGGAAGGATGAGGACAGCTTCCCCCCACCCCAGCCCCGTCCTGGTGCCCTCGCCATCTTTACTGCTGGAGGCTCTCACGACCTCCCGTCACCCCCGTTCCTCCCAGGGAGAGGCTTCCTCCCCCTCTGGTCCTCTGGCAGACCCCACTGCTTCTGGGCCATTTCTTCTACCTTACCGCGCACATTCCCTTCACTCTCCCCCACCCTCACCAAATTTCAGTGCCCCTTGTAGGGCCCGCACAGGTCAGCATGCAGGGAAGGAGGGAGAGGTCCAGCATTAAGGGAGCCATGTGTCTGCTCAAGGGTCGCTTTCTCAATGAGACCTACCCTGACCACTTGAATGTAATCATAGCTCCCCGCCTCTCGACTGGCACTGCTGATTCTCCTCACGCTATTCTGTTTTTCCTTCTCCACAGAACTTAGCTTTTGCTACACTATAAACTCGCTTTATTTGAACATGCCCCATTCTTACTGCCTTATTACTCCCCACTCCACAGACCCACGGCCCCTGGCGGGAGCTCAGCTCAAGCCATCTTGAGAACGCCGGTGGTTTGTGTAGGTGGCCTCAGGGTGCCTCCCTAGTTTACCTGTTTCTTCTTCTTTTGCAAGAACCCAGCACGTAGAAACTGAATTTACTTCATGCATGTAAACCCGGGCACTGAACTAAATTTTTGTGACAAACAACAGAACAGAAAAAAAATAAGGGAATGGAAACTGACATCAAGTCCTTGAACAATATTTTCTTGAATAAATAGAAGACCGAATAAACTATAGCCTCCGTCTTCCTGTCACATCATTTCTCAGCAGGAACCAAAGAGAAAACATCTTTGCGTTTCAGAGAGGGACACCCGGTTCTTTGGCCATGTTACTCCCAGCCATGACCATGATTTCAGTGGCCCTTTCTCTGGCCCTGCTCACTGACCCTGTGCCTCACAGACCCCCCCCCATATAGTAACAATTTAAGATGGTCACATTTTCACAATGATTTAAGTACAACTCCTCTAAGCATGTATGTTCTCTGAAGTGATTCAGTACACTGACCCAGAGCATTTTTGCACAGTAACATGGATGCTCGAACTTCAGGCCTTCTCCCAGTAGGGGGCACCCTAAGCCAATCTAAGCGTGTCCAACAGCCACCATCAGCACCTAACACCTGGCTAGGCTTAAACAGCTTACTAAGGGAGCATGCATCAGCCAATTTTCCCAACAACTCTGGGAGGCAGGGATCCAGCTGTGTTGGCACGGGAACCAAGGATTCATGATCCCATATTCAGTGCCAAAATGTTTTTATAATTACATCCTGGAATAAAAGGCTACATTTTGAGCAAAACTTCCCCCCAATGTTCATACTACCTAAAGCAATCTACAGATTCAATGCAATCCCAATCAGAATCTCAATGACATTCTTCACGGAAATAGAACAAAGAATATTAAAATTCATATGGGGCAACAAAAGACCCTGAAGAGCTAAAGCAATCCTGGAAAAAAAAAAAAAAAAAAGCCAGAGGCATCACAATCCCTCACTTCATAATATACTACAAAGCTATGGTAATCAAAACAACATGGTAATGGTACAAAAATAGACACACAGATCTATAGAACAGAATTGAAAGCCCAGAAATAAAACCATACATCTATGGACAACTAATCTTTGACAAAGGAGCTAAGTACATACAATGGAGAAAGGAAAGTCTCTTCAATAAATGGCACTGGGAAAATTGGACAGCCACATGCAAAAGAATGAAAGTAGACCATTTTCTATTGCCATACACAAAAATTAACTCAAAATGGATCAAAGACCTGAAACTATAAAACTCCTGGAAGAAAATATAGGCAGTATACTATTTGACATCAGTCATAAAAGGATCTTTTGGGGTTCCATGTCTACTTGGACAAGGGAAACAAAAGAAAAAATAAACAAGTGGGACTTCATCAGACTAAAAAGCTTCTACAAGGCAAATGAAACCAGGATCAAAATGAATAGACAACCCACCAGCTGGGAGAAAATATTCGCAAATGATATATCTGACAAGGGGTTAATCTCCATAATATATAAAGAACTCACACAATGGAACAACAAAAAAACAAGGAGCCCAATCAAAAAATGGGCAGAGGATGTGAACAGACATTTTTCCAAGGAAGATATACAGATGGCCAACAGACACATGAAAAGATGTTCAACATCACTAATCATCAGGGAAATGGAAATCAAAACTACACTAAGATATCACCTTACACCCACTAGATTGGCAATAATCACCAAGACAAAAAAACAGGAAATGTTAGAGAGGTTGTGGAGAAATGGGAAACCTAATCCACTGCTGGTGGGAATGCAAACTGGTGCAGCCTCTATGGAAAACTGTGTGGAGATTCCTCAAAAAATTAAAAATAGAAATACCTTATGATCCAGCAATCCCACTCTTGGGCATCTACCCAACAGACATGAAATCAACCATCCCAAGAGGCTTACGCACCCCTATGTTCATTGCAGCATTATTCACTATAGCCAAGAAGTGAAAGCAACCCAAGTGTCCCTCAACTGATGATTGGTTAAAGAAGATGTGGTATATACATACAATGGAATACTACTCAGCCATGAAAAAGACAAAATCCTCCCATTTGCAACAACATGGGTGGACCTAGAGGGTATTATGTTAAGTGAAATAAGCCAGAGAGAGAAAGACAAACACTGCCTGATTTCACTCATATGTGGAATATAAACTAACCCACAGTCAGAGAGAACCGTTTGTTGGTTACCAGGGGCAAGGGGGAGGGGGGATGGGCACAAGGGATGAAGGGAAGCATTTATATGGTGACTGACAAACAATAATGTACAACTAAAACTTCACAATGTTATAAGCTATTAAGACATCAATAAAAACATTTTTTTTTTAATTTTCCCCCAAGGCGTTCTCCAATCCTCAAAGCCCATCTACCTAAAACGAAGGAACACATCAGTTTTCTTTCTTTCTCATAGACCTATGAGGGGAAAAGGAAAGGAGGCCCAGGAAAGACCACAGCCGTGTTCCCCTCAGTGGGGAGAACATGCAGCCAGGCCTAAATGGTCACAGAAAGAGAAAGAGAAAGGCCTGGGTGTCTAGGGCGTCCTCAGACAATGCACTTGCTGTGGGCTTTTCTCAGCCTCCTTTGGGGAAGAACGAGCAGCCATTCCAGAGGAGGAATCAAGGGGCAACAGAAGGCTCCCCAAGCCCAGAACTGCCATGATACCTCAGATGCCAGGTGGCCCCCAATGATCCACACCTCTCAGTGTTACTGAGCCACACCCCCGAGTGAGTTCCCTCCCACACTGACTCGGAGTGGCCATGTTTTTCCTTTTCCGTCCTTTTGCTTAAAGTGTGTTTTTTGTAAATAGCATACCGTTGGGTCTTGCTTTTTTATGCAGTCTGGAAATTTCTACCTTGAATTTATATCATACCATTTTACACCTAATGTAAGAAACTCTGGTAGCCCAACCCCAGACTCCTGCATTGCTGCCATTAAAGGACTCATTTTTTTCTCTGTGATTGGGGGGGCGGGGGGCAGGTAGTGGCCATTGTTTCAGAGAGTCTGGGTTCACCTTTATTTTTACCTCCTGCAGGGCTTAGAACCCAAGCACC
Source organism: Tapirus indicus (assembly GCA_031878705.1). Lineage (NCBI taxonomy): Eukaryota > Metazoa > Chordata > Mammalia > Perissodactyla > Tapiridae > Tapirus > Tapirus indicus. The sequence goes on along the minus strand of CM062923.1, from coordinate 76,202,716 downwards.
ACATGTAATTCTGCACCACTGCTTACGAGCCCCTTCTCTAATGCCTTTCCCAGCAAAATTCCAGGGAAGAGAGAGAGCTGTTGGGCTAAGAGATGGATATTTCATTTGGAACCCTCCCAGATCCTAATCTCTCCTCCAACCCAGGAGAATTCCCTGCAAAGCCCTGTCTGTGCCAACCTGCTGCCCTTACACCTGTGCTCACCCAGGCACCTGCCCCCAGAGAGGTCCAGGGCTCTCTGCTCACCTGTGGAGGGCGTGTCTCTCTGCAGTTCAGCCCATCAGAGCTTCCTTACATTTACCAATCTTCGAAAGCCCAGTGGAATGTATGCTTTTTGTTCTATATAGTTAAATCTTGTTATCACCATGGGAGGAAAGTGTTTACATCTTTCCACATTGTAATCGGAAGCAGACAATCCTATCTTCTTAAGCGGCTGATATTTGTGTTTTCGTTATACACAGCCAAGCTTAATTCAGGGGTTCATAATATAGAAAAAACCAGTCACAACTTGTACAGAAGCTGTCTGGATGGCTGAGACTGTCAAGTGCCCAGGCACCAGTCTCAGTGGAATTATTGTACACGCCTGCAAGCAGCTGCTGGCGCGCAAGGTTCAAAAATTGAATTTGAAAACGTTTGTACTGAGTCCGAGATCTCCAGTTTGCTGACAATTCCGCATAGCTGCTATTATCATTTATCCATTTACTTCACATAGTCAAGTTTTCTCCTGCTCCTTATTGACATTTGAGTTTGAGACCTCTGATACTCAATGAAAACAGAAATTCTGTGCATTTCACCTAGCAATCATGTTCACTCTGCACGAAAAAAAATATATAAGGGTGTTTTCTCTGTTTTCTCTCCATATATTTCACATCTTGTGGCGTTTCCATAAGCTCATTCATTTCTTTGCATCTCAGTTTCTGCAAATATAACCACTTTCTATTAAAGTCAGATGATACAGTTCACTAACACAGGGCCACTTCGTCTACCTGACCCAGCAGGTGGATCCTGCAGTTTACCTTTAGAGATATGAGAGGGCTTGAAACAGCACAAAGCATCTCACAAATCTAGGGTCTAACTCTGATCTCCTCCTTAAAGCCGCAAAAGTTTCCCACCTCACAGGCACTTCTCTTGCCCTTGGCACCTCAAGAGAGACCACGAGGCCACAGTCTGCATGCAACTTCAGCCTCCACAGGAGCCTCACGTATCTCTTCTGCTCTCCGCCAGCAAGAGAGGAGGGACTGAGGTCTCTGGGGAGTGTGTGGCCCTTAGCATCTTTGTGCAGAGCCTGTCTCAGTGGATGTAGCCTTGGGACTGCAAAGAGGAAATAATCTGAACTATTCAGAAGGGCATTGAGGACACAGCGGGAAGAGCAACTGTGCCTACAGAGGTCAGTCTCCCAATCCTACTTCCGGCTCACTCCATCAAAACCCAACAATAGCTCTCCAAGAAAAAGGCAACTAGCCCTTACACAGATGAGAAAAGTGATTCCATGCACACAGAGACCATTGAGGAGAAGCCTAATTAAGCTGTCCATTTCTTCTTTGCTTGTACCAGGGAAGGGAAACAGTGAAAACACTGGACATCATATATGAAGCATGAAGAGATTCTGAAAGTTGGAGAGAAGAAAGCATGTTAGATAAGAATCCCAGGACTGGAGGAACAATATGGCAGTAGGTTCTCTGGGTTTTCTTCTTGGCTTCTTATATCTCACACTGGGCTGGAGAAGCCAGCAACCCAGAAACACCAATGGGTGCAGACACAAAAAAAAAACAAGAAAATTCTGCTCTCTGTAACCAAAAGACCAGGAAGAGAGCAGCCTAGCAAGACAGAAAACTTACGGACAATAACTCCAGCCAAAAACCATGAAAAAAATTGTAATCCCAGCACCACACTTGTTAGCAAAGACTGAGTGGAGAACCCAGACTTTCATCCTCTCCTGGTTGTAACAAGGTACCCTCCCCTCCCACCACAGCTGGGGTGATGTCAGACAAGGCTGACTGAGAGTGAGGAATTTCATCTGTGCCCTGAGACATGCCCCACCCCTTGCAGTGCAAGTGGAAGCTGCATGGAGATCTGGGACTCCCACCCCCTCCAGAAGGCATCCCTCCCCAGCCAGGGTGTCAACAGAGCCAAGTGGGAAACCTGGACTTCTACTTCCACCCGATATTAATAAAGCAGGGCCCCCCTTCCCCTGCTGGCATGTGTCAGAGGAGCCCTGCTAAAACAGATTTAAATAAGCTCCAGTCTCATAACATTATACCCAAAATTGCCTGGCTACAATAAAAAATGACTTGTCATACCAAGAACCAGGAAAATCTGGACTTACATGAGAAAAGACAAGCAACAGATGCCAACACTAGATGACATAGATGTTGAAATTATCTGAGAAGGATTTTAAAGCAGCTGTCATAAAAATGCTTCACTGAGCAATTATGAATATGCTTGAAAAAAATAAAAGAATAGAAACTCTCAGCAAAGAAATAGAAGATATAAAGGAGAACAAAATAGAACTCTTAGAATTGAAAAACTATAACTAGAGTAAAAATCTTGGTATATGAACTGGACAGCAGAATGGAGAGAACAGAGGAAAGGATCAGTGAACTTGATTGTACAACAACAGAAATAACCCAGTCTGAACAAAAGAAAGGAGATATACTAAAAAAGCGGGGGGGGGGGGGGGGTGCCTCAGGGACCAATGGGAATATTACAAAAGGTCTAACATTTATGTCCTCAGAGACCAAGAAGGAGAAAAGAACTAAAGTAAGGCTAAAAAAAGTAGTCAAAGAAACAATGGCTGAAAATTCCTGAATTTGGCCAACGATATTAACCTACAGATTCAGGTAACTGAGTAGACACCAAAGAGGATAAACCCAAAGAAATCCATGCTATGACACATCATAATCAGACTCCTAAAACATTAAAGAAAAGAAAGGAAAAATCTTGAAAATAGAGCAAAATGACACTTTACCTGTAGGGGAAAAACAGTTTGAATGGAAATGGATTTCTCATCAGAAACAGTGGAGACCAAAAGAAAGTGACTCATTTTTCAAGTGCTAAAAGAAAAGGACTGTCAATCCACACATCTATGTCCAGCACAAATATCTTTCAGGAATGAAGAGAAAGTCAAGACACTGTCAGATGAAAGAAAACAAAGAGGATTTGTTGCCAGCAGACCTAACCCAAAAGAATTGCTAAAGGAATTTCTTGAGATAGAAAGGAAATGATAATAGAAAGAATTTTGGAACACCAGAAAGAGAGAAGAACAAAAAAGTAAAAATATGGGAAATACATATTATAAACTTACTTACCTTCTCTTCTTGAGTTTTCTAAACTATGTTTAATAGTTCAGGCAAAAAGTTTACCAATGTCTGATGTGGTTCTCATGTATATTGAGGGGCTATTTAAGACAACTGTATTATAAATGGTGGAGGGTAAAGAGACTTAAAGGGAGATGAGGTTTCTACACTTCATTTGAACTACCAAAACAATACCAGTAGACTGGGCTAAGTAATGTATACGTACAGATCTTCCTTGACTTATGATGGAGTTATGTCCTGATAAACCCATTGCAAGTTGAAAATATCATTTAAGTTGAAAATACACTTAATACACCTAAGCTACTGAACATCAGAGCTTAGCCTGCCTACCTTAAATGTGCTCAGAACACTTACGTTAGTCTATAGTTAGGCAAAATCATCTAACACAAAGCCTATTTTATAATGAAGTGTTGAATCTCTCATGTAATTTATTAAATACTGTAGTGAAAGTGAAAAACAGAATGGTGTGTGGGTATAGAATGGTTGTAAGTGTATTGGTTGTTTACTCTTGTAATCGTTTGGCTGACTGGGAGCTGCAGTTAACTGCCACTGCCCAGCATCACAAGAGTGTTATCAAACTGCATATCACTAGCCTGGGAAAAGATCAAAATTCAAAATTCAAAGTACAGTTCCTAGGGGCTGGCCTGGTGGCGTAGTGATTAAGTTCACATGCTTTGCTTTGGCAGCCCGGGGTTCACAGGTTGGGATCCGAGGCACAGACCAACGCACCACTTGTCAAGCCATGCTGTGGTGGCATCCCATACAAAATAGAGGGAGATGGGCATGGATGTTAGCCCAGGACCAATCTTCCTCAGCAAAAAGAGGAAGGATTGGCAACAAATGTTAGCTCAGGGCTAATCTTCCTCAGGCACACACACGCACAAAGTGCAGTTTCTACTGAATGCATATCACTTTTGCACCATCATAAAGTCAAAAAATTGTAAGTCAAAACATCATAAGTTGGGGACCATCTGTAATGTAATATCTAGAGCAACCACTAAAAAATCAATACAAAGAAATATACTCAAAAAACACTATAAACAAAACTAGAATTAAAAATAGCAACCCACAGGAAAGCAGGAAAGAGAAAATAAAAACAAAAAACAGAACAAAAAGAAAACAAAAAATAAAATGGCAGACTTAGCCCTAACATATTAATACTTAACATTAAATGTAAATAGTCTAAATCCACCTATTAAAAGACAGAGATTGGGGCTGGCCCACAGCCTAGTGGTTAAGTTCAATGCACTCCACTTCAGCGGTCTGGATATGGTTCCCAGGCACAGACCTACACCATTTGGTGGCGGCCATGCTGTGGCAGCAACCCACATACAAAATAGAGGAAGATTGGCATAGATGTTAGCTCGGGGCTAATCTTCCTCAAAAGAAAAAAAAGACAGAGATTGACAGAGTGGATTAGAAAACATGACTCAACTATATGCCATCTATATGACATTCACTTCAAATATAACAATATAGGTTGGTTGAACACAAAAGAATGTAAAAATGATATACTATGCAAACATCAGTCAAAAGAAAATAGAGTGGTTATATTCATATCAAATAGACTTCAGAGTAAAGAAAATTTCTCAAGAGGTATAATAGAAAATGTTATCAAAATGTTCCCAAAATACCTGGAATAATTCCAAGTTCTTTCTCAAAACCAAACTTGTGGTAACTCTATTTGGGAACTCCAAGTATTTCCCTGAATTGCCCAGTTGAGGTTTGGTAATGGTGATGAAAGGGACCAAGCTTACTCTTCTCCCCTAAATGGAAGAAGATGAGCACCCAGTGCACAGAGTGGATCTTTGAGAAAAAGCCTCATAGCAGTCTTGTCCCATCAAGAACTCCAGCCAGGCCTTAGCCATACAGAGGCAAGACAAGAGATGCACAGGACAAAAGGACATTCCTCTTTGCTCCCACCCACACCCTGGGGATCATATGTTAAGAGATGTTAGTCTTACAGAGCTTTTACAAGGCAAATGAAACCAGGATCAAAATGAATAGACAACCCACCAGCTGGGAGAAAATATTTGCAAATTGTATATCTGACAAGGGATTAATCTCCACAATATATAAAGAATTCACACAACTGAGCAACAAAAAAACAAACAACCCGATCAAAAAATGGGCAGAGGATATGAACAGACATTTTTCCAAGGAAGAGATACAGATGGCCAATAGACACATGAAAAGATGTTCAACATCACTAATCATCAGGGAAATGCAAATCAAAACGACATAAGATATCACCTGACACCCATTAGAACGGCTATAATCACCAGGACTAAAAACAAATGCTGGAGAGGTCATGGAGAGACAGGAACCCTCATTCACTGCTGGTGGGAATACAAACTGGTACAGCCTGTATGGAAAACAGTATGGAGATTCCTCAAAAAATTAAAAATAGAAATACCTTTTAATCCAACAATCCCACTCTTGGGCATCTATCCAATGGACATGAAATCAACCATCACAAGAGGCTTATGCACCCCTATGTTCATTGCAGCATTATTCACTATAGCCAAGAAGTGGAAGCAACCCAAGTGTCCCTCAACTGATGATTGGTTAAAGAAGATGTGGTATATACATACAATGGAATACTACTCAGCCATAAGAAAAGACAGAATTGTCCCATTTGCAACAACATGGATGGACCTAGAGGGTATTATGTTAAGTGAAATAAGCCAGAGAGAGAAGGACAGACACTGCATGAACTCACTCATATATGGAATATAAATGAACACACAGACAGAGAGAACTGATTGGTGGTTACCAAGGGGAAGGGGGCTGAGGGTTGGGCACAATGGGTGAAGGGATGCATCCACATGGTGACGGACAAACAATAATGTACAACTAAAACCCCACAATGTTATAAACTATTAAGATATCAATTAGAAAAATAATAATTTTTAAAAAGTTTAAAAAAAAAGATGTTAGTCTGAGATGCACCAAGGGAGTGGGTAGAGGGGAGTTGGGAGGGGTGATTCAAGACTCTTGAGAATAAACTGAGGTTTCCCCCAAACCTGTCACAATTCAGGTCAATGCTACAAGCTCCTCCGTAGGCTCTGGCCATCTTAGGGCTGCATGCTGGGAGTGCATAGCCACAGGGAGGAGACGACTCACTTTGGGGTTTGGGGTCATTGTCTGTGGAATTCTCTTTTCTGACTTGAATACCATACAGATGACTCCAACATATCTAAAACAGTCTCCAAACCTTGCCAAAGCATCTGGCTTACACCATCTATCCATCACTGGTGTTTCCAAGAAATGGATTTACAATATTGTGCTGGGTCCCTGGACCCATTCCAGAGTAAGATGTGATCACTCAGCTTTAAGGCAAAGGAATAAGTTTTACCCTCTTTGTCCAAGCTGTGGCCTCTGCCCCATTCTACACCTTTATGGAATGTCCCTACTGGGGTAATAGTATATTTATATACCACTGTATGATTCACAAGGATATCTTCATATTTATTATCTTACTGAACACTTGGGATCACAGGAGTAACCTAACTTGCCTGAAGTTACTAAGATTAGTCAGAATGACTTGAATCCAGGACAGCTGGTTCCTGGTCTAATGCTGCCTCTCAATGCGGGGGCATTGCAGAACTCACTCTGGGAGAAACAGCAAGTCCCTTGGGATTTGCTTCCATCCATCCTCTGCTGTACCTATGTAAGATCATCATTCTTCCCCTGTTGCTGATGGTGTAACCATGACAAGGCCTCCTCTACTTTCAGTAATCAAATATGACCTGGTCAGCAGAGAGCATAGAGGGATGCCCTCATACCCCCAGACTGGTGATGTGTTTCAGGAAAGTTGATTGCCTTCTAACATGCAGCAATGGCTTCTATCAAATGTGCATGCTGACAAGCATTCATCCACTCCAAAACCAACTGTAGAGTCCATACTGTGTTCTTCAAAGGGTGATGCAAGAGTCATCTTCCTCATCCCCTCCTGGACTCACAGCAGCAAACTCCCAGCAGAAAGAATAGGGTGTGGAACAACCAACATCCTACCACCAAGACCAACACCCACAGAGACAGCCGGGTGGGTTATCAGTAGACACCAAGATACAGAGAGGGAACTGGATGTGAAGGGACAGAGGGACAGAGGGCACACTCATCAGCTCCCACACACACTAGAGAGAGTGGAGGAAACCCACAGACATCTTCCCGGTATCATCAGCCAAAGACAGAGCCCAGTTGTACCCTGCTACTGGCAAACTCAAAAAGAAAAAGAACAGAGAACCCACACTGCGGCTGGCACCACAGCCATTGCCACCACCACCACCACTACAGGAAGAGAAACGAGCTTTGCAGTGCCGCTATCACAGGAAGAGTGGAAATGGAAGTAAAAGCTTAAGTGATAGCTTTCCTCCTCCTACCTCACTCCCCCTTCATCCTAGGAGAGCTGACAACATCAGGAAGGGAAGGAAGCAGGCACAGCTCACCTTTCCTCCCCTTGGCTCCATCACCACTCTATTTAACACTGAAGTCACAGGAAGATTGAGAGAGGGAATGTTTTAAAGGGAAAGAATGACCTCCTTCAACTGAGCCCTGCATAGACATGGTCTGATGATGAGAAGGAAGAGGGGATAGAATGATTCCTGTCAAGCCCCCCATCACCCTGCCACCCTGGAATCCCCCACCAATGGTTTTCAGAGCTAGATTCTGAAGAGCAGAGACCCTGGCCAAGCTCAGCAGCGTGTGTCCTGTGTGCCCTCCACACAGCATCTTAAAATGTTTAAATTTGTTGCCATGGTTTAAAGTTTGGAAGATTTAACACTAAAGTCTGGATTTCTGGCTTCTTTTGAAACATTACAAGATCCTGACCTCCTAGAGTATGGATTCCCCACCTAATCCATCATAGGGGACTGGGGGGCCACAGGTGGCAGCTGCTCCCCTTGACTGAGCATGCCCTCTCGAGCCCTCCAGCCTCCAGCTCTGTGCTGGCCTCACTGTGAGTGCTGCTGACTGCTCCCAGCATGCATCTGTTGTGGAGTCCAAGCTAGTGACAATGCCAAACTTCTCTTCCCTCCCACCATCTATGCTGAAGATGTCAAGGAAATAAAAAGTTTCAGAATATAGAAGCTTCTGCTCCCCTTCCTTCTCCCCCATCCCCAACCAAAAAAAAAACTAACTTGCCCTCCAAGAGTCATATTTCACTAGGAAAAAACTTATCTGGTTTGAAATGCGAAGAATGTAGGAGGCAGGAACTTAGCCATCAAGCTGAAAGGCAGCCCTGGCTTCAACGATAATCCCTCTGCAGGCTAGAATTGGGGATGAAGACCACAGACCACAGATCCAACCAGGGTCAGGAACCATGTGTGGGAGGGAGAAGAGAAGAAGGCTGCTCTCCATCTCTCTCAGCTCTGGACCCCACAGGGCAGTTCTCATGGGGTACAAATCTGAGGGAACCATGGCAGAGCCTGTGGCTCACTCCACACCAAAGCTTGTCCCTTAGGTTCCCAGTGGAAAGAGCACTCTTCAAGGGACCTGGCTCAGCCACATCGTGCTTGTATGTGGTCTTGGGCTAGACACTGGTGCTCTCAGAGCCACTGTTTGCTCATTTATCAGTAAAGAGCTTGAAATAAATAAGTTTCAAATGACTTTCAGGAGTGAAATCTTTTTTTCAAACTGATTTCTCCACTGATCCCAGTAAACAAGGCAGACAGAAATGAAGCTGGTCTGCTTGAAATGAGAAAGGAAGGCAATTTGACCCCATTATTCCACTTGACTCACGCACAGACACATCCCTGTCACCACCCCTCAAAAATCACAGCACCTTAGCATTGGAAAGCCTTTTTGAGAGAAAGAGAGGGAAGGAAAGAGTGGAACCCCTGCCCATCTCCTTCCCCACGACCATCTTCTCTCCATGACCCTGAGGGCTTCCATTTAACCTAATGTGCCTGACAGGGCACTCACACCACACCAAACAGCCTGTTCCACTTGTGACCAGTTCTGTTTGTTTAAAAACTTTTCTACTATTTTTGACAAGAGTGCCAAGACCATTCAATGGGGAAAGAATAGTCTCTTCAACCAGTGGTGCTGGGACAACTGGATACCCATATGAAAAACAATGAAGTTGAACCCCTACCTCACACCATACACAAAAATTAAAGTGGATCAAAGACCTAAATGTAAGAGCCCAAACTACTAAACTCTTAGAAGAAAATAGGAATAAATCTTCATGACCTTGGGTTAAGCAATAGTTTCTTTAATATGACACCAAAAGCACAAGGAACCAGAGAAAAAAAGATAAATTAGGTAAAACTTAAAACTTTTGGTGCTTCAAAAGGACACCATAAAGAAAATGAAAAAATATGAGCCAGCCCTGACAGCATAGTGGTTAAAGTTCGGCATGCTCTGCTTCAGTGGCCTGGGTTCAGTTCCCAGGTGCAGAACCACACCACCCATCTGTCGGTAGCCATGGTGTGGCAGCGGCTCACATAGATGAACTAGAAGGACCTACAAATAGAATATACAACAACATACTGGGGCTTTGGGGAGGGAAAAAAAAAACCAGAGGAAGATTGGCAACAGATGTTAGCTTAGGGCGAATTTTTCCCAGAAAAATAAATAAATAAAGACTTTTTTAAGAAGGAAATGAAAAAATATGTAGAATGAGAGAAAATTTTGCAAGTCACATACCTGATAAAGGAATTGTATCTAGAATACATAAAGAACAATTACGACTCAATAATAAAAAGACAAATTACCCAATTTAAAAATGGGCAAAGGATCTGACTAGACATTTCTCCAAAAACAGATATACAAATGGCTGATAAACATCATACCACTAGCCATCAGGGAAATGCAAATCAAAACTACAATGAGATACCACTTCACACCCACTAGGATGGCTATAATAAAAATACAGGCAATAACAAAGCAATAAAAGACAGAATGTGGAGAAACTGGAACCCTCATACACTACTTCTGAGAATGTAAAATGGTGCAACCACTTTGAAAAACAGTCTGGCAGTTTCTCACAAGGAAAAATATAGAGTTACCAGACAACTGCAAGAAAAATGAAAACATATGTCCACACAAAAATTTGTACACAGATGTACATAGCAGCATTATTCATAGCATCCAAAAAGTGGAAACAACCCTAATGTCCATCAACTGATGAATGTATAAATAAATGCAGTATATCCATACAATGGAATATTATTTGGCAATAAAAGGAAGGAAGTACTGATACATGTAATAACAGGATGAACCTTGAAAACATTATGCTACATGAAAGAAGCCAGTCAGCAAAGGACCACGTATTTTATGATTACATTAGACGACATGTCCAGAATAGGCAAAGCTATAGAGACAGAAAGTAGATTAATGGTTATCTAGGGCTGGGCATGGGAATGGGAGACTATGGAGGGATTGGGGGTAATGGCTAAGGAGTACAGGATTTCTTTTGGGGATGTTGAAAGTGTTCTAAACTTAGATTGTTCTGAATGGTTGCACAACTCTGTGAATACACTAAAAGCTACTGAATTGTACACTTTCGGTGGGTGAATTGTATGGTATGAGAACTATATCTCAATACAGTTGTTCAAAAGAAAAACATTGCCTCAGTTCCTCAAAAAGCTAAACATAAACTTACTGTGTGACTCATAAATCTTGTTATCTACCCAAGAGAAATGAAAGCATATATCCATACATGGACTCATATATGAATGTTCATAGCAACATTATCTATAATAACCAAAAAATGAAAAAAACAAATATTCACCAACTTGTGAATAGATAAGCAAAATATAGTATATGTATACAATAGGCAACTATTCAGCAATAATAAGTAACCAAGTACTAATACATGCTACACCATGGATGAACCTCAAAAAACATTATGCTCAGTGAAAGAAACCAGACACAAAAGAACATATATTGCATGATTGCATTTATATGAAATTTCCAAAGAAGACAAATCTCTAGAGAAAGAAAGTAGCTTAGTGGTTGTCGGGGGCTGGAGGCAGGAATGGGGAGTGACTGCAAATGAATGAGCAGAAAAGATCTTTTAGGGTGATGGAAATGTTCAAAAATTAGATTGTGGTGATGGTTGTTCAGCTCTGTGTAAATACACCAGAACTCATTAAGTTGTATATTTAAAATGAGTAAATTTTATGCTATGTAATTTATATATTAATAAAGCTGTTTAAAAATAGAGTTGAAGAACAGATGGAGGGATGGACAGGTGAAGGGATGTGTGTGATAAAGTATTTATAGTAAAATGCTCATCATAGAGTCTAGGTCATGTGTATACAGGTGTTTATTAAACAATTCTTTCAGTTTTCCTGGATATTTGAAAGTTTTTGCAATACAATAATGAGAAAAATGTTTTTAATTTCTCTGAGCTAGAGAATGACATCCTTATAATATCACCTCATCAAGTTTAGTTTTGGCTCCTCTTCCACTTGGCAAATCTTCAAGTATTTTAAAAAGCACTTCTTTAGTCTCCATAAAGTCTTGTCTTTTCCTGGCTAAATGTATTTCATTAGCACAAGTTACTACAATCTTTATTCATTCTGACTCTTCACCATCTGTTCATTCCTGGCAAAACATTCCAGATTGTCAAAATGCTTCCTGGAACTCCATGGGAATACACATCATCCTAGGTGGCTTGAGTAGTGTGGTCCTTCCTGGGTGAGGTGGTGAGAGACAGGTGGGAAAGGTGAACCCTGTGGGTGCGGATCCTCTTCCTTCAAACTGGCTCTAGAAAGAAGGGTAGAAAGAGCTATCTTTGGTAGCTAGAAGGAAGTGGACAGTTTCCCAAAACTTTTTTTTAAGATGGAGGAGACTTGAGCATAAACAAATGTGAAAAGCATGGGAATAAAGAAATGAATGTCAATAAAGGCAAGTTACAGGGATGAGGAAGTAGTTAAGTATTTAAACAAATAAATTTATTAGTGTAATATCAAAAAACACAATAAATTTAAAAGGATTGGAATCATAAAGTGTATGTTTTCTGACCATAATGGAATCAAACTGGAAATCAACACAATATAATAATAAGAGGAAAATCTCCACACACTTGGAAATTACACTACACACTTTTAAATAATCCATGGGTCAAGAAGGAAGTTTCAAAAGAAATTTTAAAAATACATAGAACTGAATGAAAATGAAAATAAAACATATCAAAATATGTGGGATGCAGCTAAAGCAGTGCTGAGGGGGAAATTTATAGCATGAAATGCTTGCATTAGGAAAGAAGAAAGGTCTCAAATCAATAATCTAAGTACTTACTTCAAGAAACGAGAAAAAGAAGAGCAAATTACACCCTAAGCAAGCAAAAATGGACAAAATAGTTAAGATAAGGGCAGAAATCAGTAAAACTGAAAGCAAGAAAACCAATGCAACAAAAACCTAGTTCTTTGGGGGAAAAAATCAGTAAAATTGGTAAGTCTCAAGTAAGACTGACAAATGAAAAGAGAGAAGACACAAATCATAAATATCAAGAATGAAAATGGGGATATCACGACAGATCCAGAGCCACTACTAGGATAAAAGGGAATACTAGGACCAACTTTATGTTCATAAATTCAATAACTGAGAAGAAATGGATCAATTCCTCAAAACCACAAACTATCAAAACTCAACTAAGATGAAATAGATAACTTTAATAGTCCTATAACCATTAAAGACATTGAGTTTGTAATTCCCAAAAAAGAAATCTCTAGGTCCAAATGGCTTCACTGGAGGGAATTCTACCAAATATTTAAAGAATAATAAACACAAATTTTAGACATTTTCTTTCAGAAAATAGAAGAAGGAACACTTCCCAACTCATTTTAAACAGTATAAAAACAGTACAACAAAAGAAAACTACAAATCAATATTTCTTATAAACTTAGATGCAAAAATCCTCAACAAAATGTTACCAAATCAAATCTACGAATGTATAAAAAGAATTGCACACCATGACTCAAGTAGAACTTATTCCAGATATGTATGTCTGTTTCAATATTCAAAAATCAATATATAAAATCCACCATATCAATAGGCTAAAAAAAGAAAAATCACATGATCATATGAATTGATGCATAAAAAGCATTTGACAGATTTGGATACCCATTCGTGATAAAAACTCTCAGAAAACTAAGAGTGGAGGGAGAACTTCCACAACTTGATAAAGAACATCTAAAAAATCCTACAACTAACATTATACTGAATGGTGAAAGAGTGATATTAGGAACAGGCAAGGATGTCCATTTTTACCACTCTTATTCAATATGGCACTGGAACTCCCAGCCAGAGCAATAAGGCAGGAAAAATAAATAAAAAGCATACAGGTTAGAAAGGAAAAAAATAAAACTGTCCCTAGATGCAGAAGACATGATTGTCTACATAGAAAATCCCTAGAAATCTACAAAAAAAACTCCTAGAACTAATAAATGAATTCAGCAAATTTGCAGTACACAATTCAATCACTTTTCTATATACTAATAAACATGTGGGAACTGAAACTAAAGACACAATAATACCATTTACAATCTCTCCAAAGAAACTTATGTATAAAACAAAACATGTACAGGACTTTTATACTGAAAACTACAGAATGCTGATGAAATAAATCAAAGACCTAAATAGATTACCTATATGTAGACCTATAAATAGATGATGTATAAATAGAAATCAAAGACTTAAACAGACATACCATGTTCATAGATTGGAATACTCAACATAGTAAACATACCAATTCTCCCCAAATTAATCTAAAGGCTTAGTGCAATTCTTATCAAAACTAAATATGCACTTTACTGTATGACCATGGACCACAAGCAATAAAAAGGAATGAACTATTGATTTATGCAACAACTTGAATGGTCTCAAGGGAATTATGCTGATTGAAAAAACCCAATCTCAGAAGATTATACACTATTTCTATTTATATAATATTTTTGAAATAACAAAATTATAGAGATGGAGAAGAGAATAGTGGTTGCCAGGGGTTGGGGGGATAGTATGTAAGAGTAGTATGAGGAATTTTTGTAATAGAACTGTTCTGTATCTTGACTGTTATGTATTTTGGTGGTGGTCACACAAAAGTATGCATGTGATAAAATTGCTTGAAACTAAATACAACTACATATAAGCAAGTGCATATAAAACTGCTGAAATCTGAGTGAGGTCAATGGATTGTACCACTGTCAATTTCCTGTTGTGAAATTGTACTATAGTTATGCAAATTGCTACCTTTGGGGGAAATTTGATGAAAGGTATATAGGATCTCTCTATTTTATTTCTTACAATTGAATGTGAATCTACAATTACAGTCATGTGCTGCACAAATGATGTTTTGGTCAATGATGGACCACATACGTGACAGTGGACCCATAAGATTAGCATCATACAGCCTAGGTGTATATTAGGCTATACCACCTAGGTTTGTGTAAGTACATTCTATGATGTCCGCACAAGGACAAAATTGCCTAACAAAGCATTTCTCAGAATGTATCCCCTTTGTTAAGTGATGCATGACTGTATCTCAAAATGTGAAAGTTAAAAAATCTTTAATCTCAATATGATCACAGCTAAACACAAATAAGAAAGGCAGTAAAAATAAACTACATTAGTAACTTTTTATTATGGATGAGAAATTAATCAACTTTTAATTTTGTGTTTTCTCAATTTTTTGATATGTGGATGTATTACTTTCATTTGGAATCATTAATTGATTTGATTAAACACAAGATGTGGTTCAAAGTAGAGGTAATCTTGGGATAAGAGGAGGTGACCCCAGTGTTCAGGCTGGGACACTAACTCCCTCCCCCTATGGCCTTTTCCTAGAGTGCCTTTTATAAACCAAAGAGTAGTTCTTGGTGGAATGGTGTGATGTCATCAGTGACTTGGGTAAGGGTTCTGGAATCTTGGAAGCCATCTGATCTTGAACACTTGGCTATGGCCAATGGTCTTTTCACACTATTGTGAGGCTGCACTCTGGGTAAGTGTGAGGGCGTGGATCTTGAGAGAGCCATAAGGTGTTCACTAGAGGTGAGTGTCACTCATTCCTGTACTAGACTGAGTCTTGGATCCTGAGCTATGTTCCTCCAAGGAGTTTCAGGGGATGTGGAAGGGGACATGGAAGGGATCACCTGTGAGTCTCCAGATGAGTGACTAGGGATACAGTAGGAATAAAAATAGTTCCGAATTTAGGGAGAAAAGAGAATAGGAGGGAATGTGGGCCAAAGAGAAGAAAACGAATATAGGGGAAGGAGGAGAGAGTAAAGTCGACTCTCTCAGAGAACTTGGCCATCAATGGCTGCCTTAAGAGCCTCGGGAGCCATGGCGACAGTGGGGAGGAGGGAGAAGAGACAGCACTCTACCAGTCAAGAGGAATATTGCCCTCAGATGGGGTAAGCGGCACTGGCCTTCTTGAGGGGGCACTAGGCACTGCCTCAATCATCTTCAAGGGCCGTTTCAGACAGGCATGGGCCACTCTGGTCATATTTTTGCCAGGCTTGATTGCCCATGATTTTATAACGGTTCACAGGGATATTTAAGTAGAGCTGATGACATAAGTATGTAAGGTCATCCAGATTGACCCTAACAGAAATGTGACCGAGGCTCAAATGTTACTGCCACTAGCTACTCTTCCCTTGAGCACTGGTCAGACACAAGTTCTAATCCCAAATCCAGAGAGCTTTAGCCACGTTCAAGGAACAAATTCTAGACAAATCAAGTCATCATTCCTCATCTGCAAACAAGGTAAGTTACACGCCTTACCTCACAGATCATTATAGGATTGCATGAGGTAATTCTTAGTGCACTGATCAATATCTGAAGTTCAGTAAGCAATCGATGACTGTTAGCTACTGTTATTGTCATTTTAATTATTATTAGGTTTCACAGAAGCAGGTTAAACAGAAAGAAATGGCCTGGTCAGAATCAAATTTGTTCCTTTCCATTTTTTTGTACCCAGAGAAGACAAGATTCCTCTGAGCTCCCCCTCAGCCTCCTCAGAGACTGCTCCAAGCCAACAAGACCAGCAAAGAAGGGTCAGAGGAAAAGAGTGTGCATGGAAGGGAAGACAGGTTTGTGTGGTTTTTCACCTGTTATCCATGGTCTCTGAATGAAGGAAGGTGATAGAACCTTCCAGTTCTCCAGTATCACTTCTTCTTCCCCTCGACTCTTATGAGTGTGGGTCTGCAGGGGCAGGGGAAAGGGTGCCCAGGATGAGACAGGGAGGTCACTATCTTGATCACTTTTGAAGCTACTGAAGACCTCTATGACCAGAGAATTTCATATTTGGCTCCATAGAGGTGTCCTCCAGGCAGAAAGATCCATGGAAAGAGGCACAGGAGAGCAGCTTTTGCCTGGCAAAGAAAGGTAAATATTAACTTAATTCCTACCCTCCAATATAGGTAAGTGCAAAAAGGGTGATGGTCTTTCTTCTCTCATCCCTTCAGATGTCACAAGCAAAAATCCTCAAGGTAAGTGGGAAGGGAAGAGTCAAGTGTTTCCCAGGTAGGTCCCTCCCCTGTTCATACAGGGTCCTTCCTCTCTCCTGGCAGCTCCTCAGAACAGGAGCCCTCTGGCCTCCAGTTCTGCCTCTTCAGAGGCTGTCCCTGAGCAGAGAACCAGAAGGAGAGGCCAGAAGAGGAAGAGATTGATGGATGTCAAGACAGGTATGTGCCATCAGGCATCCCTCAGTTTCCTTGGCCCTGCATGAAGCATCTATTACTGCTAAGTAACCACTTGTCATCTGGACCCACGAGGTAGGGTCCAGTCTTCAGAGTGAGCTGCAAGGGGAGGACTCAGAACTTCCCAGGTGGGGCAGGTCCATGCTCACACGGAGTCTTTTGTTCCTACAGCTGCCCAGGAGAGCAGCCCCCCAGCCTCCCATTCCACCTCCTCAGAAGCTGTCTCTGAGCTGAAGTCCTGGAAGAAGAAGGCGCAGAAGAGGAACATATGGACTGTCAATCATGTTGAGGGAACAAAACTCAGGATGAACAAGAGAAGAAGACCCAGTTACCGTCCTGAAGACCAAGAAGCATTCTACCGACTTCTGGGCATGTGCTCTGAGCTGGTGGAGCGCTCAGGGTCCTTCTAAACTGATAATCGTGGGAGGCACAGTGGCTCGGGTCATGCTCAAACCTCCCCCTGGGGCTCTAAGCTGTAAGATGTCCAGGTGGCAGGGAAGCAGAACAACCCTGGTTCTCCTGTGGTACTGACGGGTTTTTCCTCTCCGAGATAAGTTTTTGGAGGGATGGAGGGAGGGAAAAGAGTCTCAGATTTGAGTGTTCAATTATCAAGACATTACAGGACAAACCAAGGAGTGCATCCTCTGCCAACAGAGATGCATTCATTTATTCCCTAGAGTTCAGATTTTAGAGATTAGTGATGACAAGACAAACTAGATCTTGCTGTCTTTATGCTCATAGTGGGAGGAGACAAAAACCAAGCAACTCGTACAGAAATAAATTGCTCTCGGTCACTGACAAATACAGAGAAGGAAATTTTTTAAAAGGCAGTGCGCCTAGAGATGGGGTGTGAGTAAGGGTAGGAGAGCTTTATGAAATGGGAAACTCAGGGAAGGTCTGTCTGAGAGGGTGAGTCAGGACCAGAGGCAGGACTGAGTGTGGCAGGTTTGGGGACGACACTGAGCTCACACTGTCCAATACAACATCTACCAGACACATGTAGCTATTGCAATTTAATTTTAAATGAATTAAACTTTTAAAATTCACTTCCCCAGTCTCACTAGCCACATTCCAAGTACACAGTAGCTACACACGGCTAATGGCTACCAAATTGAACAGCATGGATATGGGACATTTTCATCATCACAGAAGGTTCTATTGGGCAGTGCTCTTCTGAGGACCAGGCTGACTGGAGAAGGGTCCAGGAGGGTGAAATGATCCATGACCCCTCCATCCTCCCTGCTGGGCAAATGTCATTGTCCTGGCAGGGAGTGAAGGAAAGACAGGACCCAGCATTCTCAGGTCTTCACTGGAAAATGGCATCCCCAGAGGACAAGTCTAATCCCAGATGAGTCTGCGGTGGGGAGAGAAGGCCAAGTCATCATCTGCAGGGAGTAGGGGATCCAGGAAAGGGAGGGCAGGATGCCCAGTGACCCCGGGGACACCAACTCTCCACCACCTGCCCAGGGTGCTCAGTTATCAGATGGGGTGAGGAAGCTTTGCACAGTCACAGCATGATAAAGTGACAAGGATGTGGTGTCACAGAGGCCCATCCAAGCTTTTGGCTTAAGGAAAATTTGTAAACTTTGAGAACCAGGTCACATCTCTGCAGTGAACACACTATCACCTCCCACATGTTGAAGATTAAATAATAATAGCAAAACCCCACAGTTGAAACTCACTCCACGTGTGTCAGTGGAAGGACTAGCAGCTATCACTGATAATAAGCTCAGAACGCTCCTGGAGGAAAGGGAGCTGCCTCCACTTCCATGATACAGAGGAACTCAGAGAAGGTTCTGGTTTTCCTCCTTCCCTCTGAAATGTCCACAGCCCTACGCTCACTTCTCCCAGAGGCCTGCTCCAAGGCCTCCATCATTTCTCCCTTCCTTTGCAGAGGATCCCGTTATCCAGAGCTTTTTGGAAGCTGACATTTTTCTCAAAGTGTCTGACAAGGTACCTGCAGCACCAAAATAATGAGGGGACCAAGGAGTCTGCAGAGTCACCACCCTATGGGGGGCAGGCACAGGAGAAGCCTTGGAGAGACTTGCTCTCGATGCCAGAAGGAAGAAAAGACATACTCCCCATGCCCTGCCCTGCCCACTGGGCATCTCCTCCCTGGCCTTCCCTTCAGCTCATCTCGACCTATCAAGGGGCCATGAGACCCTCAGCAAGCCCCACCCTGAGCAGTTTTCCTGCCATGCCTTTGGATGGGAGCAGGATCCACAGCCCATTCAGAACACTCTCCCCTCTATTCACCCCTCGCTACCCCCTCACCAGCCCTCTGTCCCCCCACAGTACCTGCTTTCCATGGTGGTGGAGTACTTTGGCCGCGTGGGGCTGCCTGGACACCTCTACAACAGGATCCACTTCTTCCTGGCCCTGTAAGCACCTTCGCAGGGACCTGCTCTCCATTCTGCCCAAATCCCCCAATCCCACAGCCCTGCCAACCCGTCAGGATGGCTTGGCCATGCCTATTTGCCTGAAGGGCCCAAGAGGTGGTTCCCAGAGCCACAAAGCAGACAAGGCCTTCAGTAAGGTCCTGAGATAAGGAAAGCAGCTGGGAAACACCACTTACTGCCCAGAGACTGAGTGACTTGAGGGAGGAAGCCCCAGGGGAATGGCGGGCAGCCAGGAGCCTGGCCTGGGCTGGGCATTGCACAGGCCCACAGGGTTGGTGCTGAACGTGATCCTGCCGCCCCTGTGGACCTAGGTTCTCCTGCAGATACATTTCCCGGGACTCTCTCTCTTGGATACGCTGCCCCGGGCACTACTGATTCCTCCAATGTGACCTCTGCAGCCTCTCCCCGCTGTCCCGCCTAAGGCTGGGAATCACTGGGGCCAGGACAAGATTCCCCTCTTTTCCCACGGCAGCTACATCGCCTCCGACATGGAGGAGGACAACCCCACATCCAAGCGGAGCATCTTCCAGTTCCTGCTGGGCAGGGAGCACTGGCCAGACCTCTACAAGGAGTTCCTGAAGCTGAAGGTGGAGTTCTTCTATGCAATGGGGCTCCAAGCCTGGGTCACTCCGGAGCTCTGCGAGGAGGTCCGTCAGGGATGATGGCCAGAGGACACACCCCGGAAGTGGTGGGGCTGGGCCTTTCCTCCAGGTGCTTACCCTGCAGTGTTTCCCTTTCAGATCCAGGCCCAGAACCCACATCACTGGGTCTGGAGTCGGACGCGCCAGTGCGCCCCCTAGGTTCCCAGGGAATGGAGCGGGGGCTGCAGTGGTCCAGGTGAGTGAGGGCGCATTGGGTGGCAGGTTGCGGGAAGCTCTGCAGCGTTGATCCCACCCTCTGTGCCCCTGCAGTCAGCTCCTGGGCTGCTGGGCATGAGGAGGAAGCTACTGCATCCATCAATGCATATTAGCATAGTAAGGGCTCTGAGAACCCCCAGGTAAAGAGAGTAATTACCTGTGTCTATATCAAAATTCTCCAAATGACTTTGGTTGTGGAATCATGTACTGTGCAACACAGAGTCCCAATTTGCATAACTTTTTTTTTTTCTTAGGAAAACTCTTGGAAATGCTGATGTAAGTAATGAAAACCTCTGCAGAGTTTTGATCTGAGTTAAAAATTTTAAACATAAGTACATGAAAAACACTGAGGTCATCCTTTCTGGAAAAGGGGCTGTTACCTTGGTGGCTCTTAGGAGGAAAAAGAAAGATAAATCCTAACATTTCATCAAAAGTTTTGTGTGTTTTGCTCCCTCATGAAGCAAGCTACACTAAGCTGGGTCCCTGAAAGACTGCTGGAAAAAAAAGGAAACAGGTACACATACAGAACTGTGAGGAAGTACACATCAGAAGACACCTTTACAGAAAGCCATCACCTGAGTAGGATCACACTCTTTAGAATGCACTTTCTTTGGTTTAAATTTATTTTTTATATTTGGATTTACTTGAAGTGGGGGGAGACCTTCAGTGAAATGCATAGGGAATCCTTTGCCTGGGCAGACAGTTGTACTAGAATAATCCTGTGAACAGAGCCAACCCACCCCGCCCCCCCGAAGGGTGTAACGGAGCCATTTCTGACCCTATGAAAAAAGGAAAACAGAGACAGGAAAGCGGGTCAAGTGTGCTTTGAGATAAACCAACATTATATGAAGTTTAATTCATCTATAGGCTTTTCATTTGAGGACTAAGAACTACTGTGCACATCAAGAATCTCAAAATTCCCAAGAAAAATAGCATTTTTACCACAACAACAACAACCAAAAAGAAAAATAGCAGTTGCTGGGGCCCCTCTTGGGTCTGGTCACTTTTAAGAGCAATGAGGGTGGCAGCTGATTTTCCCTGAATTCCCGCCACCCCCACAATGCTGAAGCTGCTGCCTCCTTCCAGGATCCAGGAAGCCACAGAGGTACGGCATCAGCAGTGTTCCTCCAGTGTTCCTCAGACTCACAGGACAGAGGGTGCAGGGAGAGCTGGGACCGTGGCAGCCTGAACCTGAGATGCCAAAACCAGCCAATGGCACAGTGGCCCCCAACCTTCCAGGGATGTCAGCCAACAAAGGCCCTGACCCCTGGATATCCTGGAAGGGTCTAGCAGTAACGTGGAGGGGGCACTCAAGGGAACTAAGACACCAGAGCAGCAGTATCTACAGAGACTGAGGATGGGCAGAGGAAGAAGGGACTGAAAGTCCAGGAAGAGGACCAAGAAGGAAGAATCTGAAGGATGAGGCCAAAGAAAAGACTGGAAGATGGCAAGGAAAAGAGGAGCTGGAAGGGCAGAAACACAGGAGAGGAGAGTAGGAGATGGGCCCCTTCTAGACAATCAGCATCTCAGGGAAGGTTGTACTTGGATCCCTTCCTGACAATCTGCTAGATAAAGAGCAGCTTCACCCAGGGAGGAGACAGTGGGAAATTTCAGCCAAAGGACTAATGGAAGGCTTGAGTGTATTGGTGTGTTGATCTAAAGCTGAAACAAGAGTGGGAATGGGGGCGGGGGGAGGCAGGAATTACATGCCATCTTAAGCTCTGGCAATACAGAAATAACCCAACTTTCAAAATGAGAGGAGAAGGGAGTGAAAAAGGGAGGGAACCATGAATTTTGCTGGAGGAGAGGTGGGGAGGTCCCAGGGTGCCATCAAAGCTGGAAACAAGACAGTGGAAGACAAAGTAAGGGAAAGAGGGACTCAAGGAGTCCTATGAAGATATTAGTGTTAAATGTATTCACAAAAACAAGAGACCTCCTAAATGCCAAGAGTAATGAATACAACGAATTTTTAAAAATCAAAGAAAACAGGCCAAATAAAGACACAGAGTAAATATAAGAAATACAGTAAATACAACATAAAAACTGAGATTGGTAATATTATTTGTATTGATAAATTTGAATTCACTACTAAAAGAAGGTTTTCAGATTGGCTTGCAAAGGAAAACCCACCTCTGTATGGTTTGTAAGAGATTATCCTTAAATCATTCAGAGGAGTTAAAAATAAGCGGGGGAGGTATGCCAAGCAGACACCCTCAAATGAGAATAGGAATTGTTATCTTGATACCAAGGGAAAAGAAAACTGAGGCTCAAAATCCTTCAGAGAGACTGGGAAGGACACTTGGGGTGGGGGCGGGGGGCAGGGACCAGGATCAGTGCCCAGTGTTAAAAGGTGATCCCAGGGGCTCCAGGCTGGTCCATTGCAGCTTGATTTGCTTGGTAATGTTTAGGTTTATCGATGCAAATAATCCACAGCCAATCTATAAATCAAAATTGGGGTGAGTTTATTATGAGCCAAATTTTGAGGACCATATAGCCTGGGGCCTTCCTTCCCCAAGGAAGGAAGGGCACCAAAGAAGTAGGGTGTACAGAGTGGTTATATACCATCAAAGAGCATACATCACATATGAATGCAATGTCCTTTTTACAATAGTCACAAGATTGCCCTGTCGGGCACAGCCTTTGATGGGCACAGCAGGTAGCAAGTCTGCTGTCTCAAGCTGGGTGGTCACAGGATGAGCACAACAATCAAATCCTCACCTAGGGAGAAATGCTTATCCTTAAGAAAATGCCAATGTGGGGGAAGTTGCATCCTTATCTTAAGGGCATTTGTTCTTGTCTCTGGGACATGGGAAATGCTCAAAGCAGATATACAATGCATGTTCAAAGGCCAGTCAGCCTTTTTGGAAAAGCAAGGTCAGGCCAAATTAGTTTTACAGGAAATGGCATACTCCAATATATCCTATTGCTTGCCATTTTATTTATCAGGTTTTACAGCTGTGTATACATATACAGCTATATTTGATAGGAAATTTTATTATTGGGCACCTGCAATATAGTGTTATTGGGCAATAACTTCAATTGCCAGACAAACTGTCTAGCTCTTCACCCCTTTTTTCCCATGGAAATGACTGATTTTGCCACAAAATTTCTGATAACTACAAGGTTGCCAGGAACCTCACAGTCAAGTGTCGGACAGAACAGCCAGTCTTGTAAAAAGCTGACTCCTTTTGAGAAGCAATACAATTGCTGTTCAACCCTCTCTCTATCCCCCGAGGGTTTAGCATTTTCTTCTTGAGTCCTCCACAAACAATCACAGTTCTTCTGATCTGTGACACCCATTCATGCTGCCCCAAGGCCAAGGTGGAAACAGTTGGGCTAAGGGGTTGTTTCTCTCCTCAGGGTGGCCACAGAGGGGCAAACCCAGAACCAACAGGACCAGGCAACCAGGCACACGATGTTCCTATTCACACAGCTTTGACTCAGTCCTGAGAAGTTTGATACAAAACGGGGCCAACCCCAAATCGTCCCAGTTACTCAGCTAAAAGAGCACACATTCTCCCTTTGGTCAGTGAGTCCCCTCCGCATGTTAGGGAGAAAGCTGAGGCCACTCAGGGGGTCACTGCCACTGCTGCTCTGAGGCTGGTGCCGTCCGGATGAGTTGGTGCAGGAATTATGAGATTGCAAAGAAATCTTGGAGTTTCAATGAGCAACTGAGGGTCTGATAATGGAAAAGGAAAGTGAACAGCACCGGGAGCTCGGGGAAGATAAGCAAGGAGCTGGAAATTCCATGAGCAAAGCCCAGCGGAGACCGAGTGGTGGTGAGTGGTTTTTGTGGGACTCAGGGAAGGGGCTGAGTTCATATCTGGGTCATTGTATCCCACGTAGCATCACAGGGTTTGCTCAGGAACCCAAGAAGAAAGGGTGTTGATACAGGGAAGCAGATTGAGGGGTTTTTGGAGCAGAGGGTGGAGAAGCCCCTGCAAACCTCCAGCAACTCAGGGGTGGCGGCACCTGTCCCAGCTAGTATCAACTTCCTGCATTCAAGCGTGCACCATCTGCCTCCATGTCTGCCTGTAACCAGGCAGGAGAGTGGCAGTTTCACCTCCTCTTCCACCTCCAGGCCTCACACAGGCGTCTCCCACTGGCACCTCTCGGTACACTCTTATCTGGCCACAACATGGGACATAAAGTTCAAGGCTGAGGACAGAGGAGGTGGTGAAGATACTGAGTTGACACCCAGCCCACATGCAGGGCGCAATGAGAGGACCCACAGATGAACCAGTGCAGCAGAGAGGGAGTTTGGAGAGAGGTGACACAAGACAGCACCCACACCCTCCTCTGGGGATTTGCAGAAATTTCATCAAGTGAGAGTTGGAGCTCATCTCATTTAAGTCTTATGGGGCAGGGAGACTAGCAGCTAGAGATGCTAATCACAAGGGATTTGCTAATGATTCTTCCCTCAACTCCAGAGTTGTACACATTTACTCACATTTCCAGTTGATGAAACTATCTTTTTAATCTCTGAAATAGTACAATATGCAAACTTAAAATATTCTTGATAAGTGAAAGATATGCATAAAAATGAACACAAGCCAAATGAAAGAAACACAAGTGGCACTATCTTCTAACCGCTGTCCCTGTGGTAAGCTCCCCCAGTGATGTGAGCAACCAGATCACGATCTCTCACGTCTGGGTCCTGACAGCACGTGGTCTACAGCTTCACAAGGCAGAGTACCTGGAGAGAAAACTAGGCATGGCTCCATCAGCTACAGAGACAAGGCACCAGATTTCACACCTAAGTATCGGAGTAAAAGCAGTGGACATAAAGAACGTGCACTTATTTATAGATTTACATTGATTTTATTGAACTTAGTATAAAATTATTTTTCTAAACTTCCAATTTCATGTTATAATGTACCACAAAATAGGAAGACATTTTTAGCTAATAAAGAAAAAAAGTTTAAATTAAGATGGCTGTTTATATGATCAAGATAGCAACACAGACTAATTCAACTAATCTAATTCCAAGAAATTACACAAAGGCCTTTGTTTTTCCAAAGATGCACAGAGAAAGGAGGGGTGAATTTGTCAGCTTTTTAAAGGTTCCATCAACTCTGCCTAGTGCAACGCCCTTCTAAACTTAATCTGTCTCCTCCTGAGCATCTTCTGGACCAGGAAGAAAGGCAATAAAGGACTAGGTTCAGGATAGAAACGGTGTGGTCTGGGACCGTGTTAGGGTTGTCCTGGGGAGTGATGCAGCCTTGGATGAGCCCCCTCCCTCCCTGAGCCCCAGGGGTCTCAGCTAGAATGAGGGGCAGGACCAGATGCCAGCTAAGGGATCTTCTGGTACATTTTACACAGCTGCCTGACGGATGGGTTCTCCTCACCTGAAGCCTGAAGGTCCTGCCCTCTGAGCAGACCCTATTCCCCATCCCAGCCTCACTTTCATTCAAGGACACAACTTGGAGCAAAGCAAGGAGATGGTAAATAGGCAAGTCCACCCTTATCTACAGGGAAGAATTAAGGATATGGTTTTAGGGGCGTTTCTTTTAATTTACCAAAAAAGACTTTTCGGCAGCTTGCGACTATAATGAGAAGCAATCAATATATTTCTGAGTGGGGGAAACCTGGCCAGCCCTTGGAAGCAGAAGTCAGTCACTTGGGAACCTTTGTAAATCAGCGTGGGCATCTGCAAGGTGCTGATACGTGCTGATAGAAGCCTCCAGCCTAGGTACAACCTCTGGAGTAGCCGCTTCTCTGACCTCATGTCTCCCTTCCACTGCTGGTTGAAAACTGCAGACATTGGGGTTACACAGGTGACAAGATCCTGTCCCCTCCCCCATAGCTTAATTGGGAAGATCTTCATACAGTGAGGTGTTCTCCACAAAATTTGGTCAGTATGAGGATGGGGAAACCCAGAAGAGGGCCCCCAACCTTGTATGGAGGAGGAAAAGTCTTCCTGGTTTGGATCCCAAATTGGTACATGGCCTTCCAGTTCCACTCATCTCCTAACATCCTCTCCCGGCTTTGGCATGGACTTTCCTCAGAATAGACACAAATCCATTCCTCTGGCAATGCCTGCCTCAGCTCCCACATGCTCTGGATTTTACTTCCAAATCTTGGCTCCCACACTCTGCCCTGCCTGCCCAACAGGCATGCTGGCCTCCCACCAGATAGGTTTGCACACTGATCAATGAGCTGAGAGATCAGACCACCTTCTTGCTTCCTCTGGGATGTCAGAAGATCCTCTGGGCTGGGACATGTTCCTCACCATAAGCTATGAAGTCAGCCGGTTTCTAGACAAAGGGTGAGAAAGTGGCCTTTTTCAAGTAAGATTCGGCAGCATGGAGGGGCAGTTCTGTGGGCTTAACCCAATGGTCCCCTCCTGCTAAGGCTTGGCGTCTATACCTCAGAGTTCATGCCTTCTCTCCTTTGTAAGACACTCAAGGGAGGAGCACAGATGTCAACGTCCATCAGGGAAACAATAATCTGAGTGTACATTTGTGTGTAATTGTGCTGTTTAATGATGTCCATCTGTGGAAGCAACGACATGCATTTCTGTGTAAGTAGAAAAGATGGATGTAGGGAATTAGTGAGTCAGGAACCACACTGTGACAGACACTACTAGTACTCACCAGCTTCTGGTTCTCCTCCTCTTCATGGACACATGGAAGAGGATTTACGTGAGGTGGAGCAAGTGAGGACTTCCTGCCAACAGGCTGTAACTGGAAGCGATGGGTACCACTGCTCAGCCAAACACTTAACAGCCCAATGTGTTTCTCCAGCTCTTCTCCTGCCATGGCTCTGAGGAGGCTGAAATGTTCTGGATGGTGAGAGCCATACTCGACTTTTGAGAACATATAAATAGCTGGAATTGATTTCTTGGAGGATCCTGGAATGTTTGCTCAAGAGCAGACTGCCCAGAATATCCTCTTTGCTCCCTGCCAGCTAATCAGTAGGCCCCAAATATAAAGATAAGGCTGTTTCCTGACTGTCTGCAATCTTTTATTCGGCTCCCTCTTAAAAAGCCTGATTTTCACTTTTGTTGATAACATTCTAATGACTGTTCTTCCTCATATACAAAAGTTCATGTGTGCAAATAACTGTCTCTCAAATCATTCTTGTCAGAGAAACGTATACAAATCATACACTGAAAGTTGCAAAGGGTTCCTGGACCCAATTCCAACATGTGTGTGGAGGCTTCTCCACACCAATAAGCAGTTCTCGGACGCCAGCAGGGTCTCTGAGAATTCAACTCAATTCTGATACTACCTACCTGGAGACAGATCAGATTCCACAGGTAAAGGGCTGTCCCACAAGACCACCCTCCACTTCAGACCGCCAGTCTGAAGCCCAGGTTGTTTACCTGTACTCTGACTGGCTATAAATCAGGGGTTCACACAACCCCCTCCTCAGATTTGATTAATTTGCTAGAACAGCTCACAGAACTCGAGAAAACTTGTTTACTCACTAGATTACTGATTTATTACAAAGGAGATTAAAGGACACAAATCAACAGCCAGATGAACAGATACATAAGGCAAGGTCCCAAAGGAGCTTCTGCCCTTAGAGCTTGGGTCCCAGCACAGCGGCACATGGAAGCTCTCCGAAAAAGAGGGCACTGAACTGTCCTTTTGGGTTTTTATGGAGGCTTCATTACATAGTCATGATTGACTAGGTCATTAGCCATTGGCAACTGATTCAGCCTCAATGCCCCCTCCCCTCCCCAGAAATCAGGGGGTAGAATTGAAAGGTCCAATCCTCTGATCTTGTGGTTGGTTCTCCTGACAACCAGCCCCCACCCTTTGGGTGGGGTCCAAAAGTCACCTTCATTAACACAAACAAGACACCCATTTCACCTTTATGGCCCCAAAGCATTTTCAGGAACTGAGGACAAGAGACCAAATATTGTAACAAAAGATGCTCCCATTGCTCTTACCACTCAGGAAATTCCCACGGTTTTGGGAGCTGTGAGCCAGAAACTGTGGATGAAGACCAAACATAGATGAGAAATACATTTCGGTCATCTGAATGACCAAATATATGTTTCTTATAAATCACAAAAGTGAAGATAGCAACAGTTGCCCAGATGTTGAGTTCTTTAAATCTTGATTCAAATGGAATTTCCATAATCTACCTCTTTTTCCTTTTATTTTTAATTAGAAGAAAAACTAAGTGTGAAGGGAAGCACATTTCACCCTCCCAGTGTTACCGAACCACATTCATTTTTGCCTGTAGCCCAGAAAGCCAACACCAAGACAACGAGATTGCAGCAGAGAAAGGGTTTTAATCACAAGGCAACCAAGTGAGGAAGCAGGAGAACAAGTCTCAAATCCACCTCCTTGAAAATAGGGCCTCAGGGATATTTATGGGATAGACGGTGATCTGAAAAGTGGAGAAAGATGATTGGAAGTGAGGAGAGGTAAGGTAATTGATGATCTACACAAGTGTAGTCAAACTTCATGCCTCTTCATAGGACACATGTTCACAAAATGGCAGTGGCCTCATGATCTGAGGAGTGTTAGCTCCTTGACATCAAAAGGTTTCTTGTTGAGCATTTGCAAAGGCCCAGTTGATGCGTTGGTGATCCCAACTGGCCTGACCTGGACGAGGGGGTCCTAATTGCTGAAAAACAGCTCATAAACATCTATTACCGCAGTGACCTAGGTGACAGGGAGATGTTATCTATAGGAACCTAGTGGTAGTCGGGTAGTATATTGCCTAAGCAGCACAGTTACCAACGGTTGGGTGAACAACTAAAAGCTATAATTAGTAATTGCAAAAAAACACCTTTAGTTATAGCTAACTAATCATCAATGGCTAACTGTTTACTGGTTTCACCAGTCAGCCACATCTTGCCTGTGCTTCACATGCAGGAGCCAGTCCTTGGGGCAGGCCTGCAGATGAACACAGAGCATCCAGAGAGAACCACTCTGCCTCTAGATGCACGCCTTATAAATGCAAGCCACCTCTGCAAAAGCAAATGCCACATGGGTTTTTGCCAAAATCTGAATGGAAACATTTCTATTTGCTTTAATTTTTATTTTTAAAGCTAACCACAATTCAGGATATGAAAATATGCAATCATTAGATGGATCT
Source organism: Tapirus indicus (assembly GCA_031878705.1). Taxonomy (NCBI): domain Eukaryota; kingdom Metazoa; phylum Chordata; class Mammalia; order Perissodactyla; family Tapiridae; genus Tapirus; species Tapirus indicus. The sequence continues at coordinate 76,173,436 of CM062923.1, read as the reverse complement.
TGCAACTTCTACAGTTGATGGTCCCACTGGCCATTCAGAAATCACAGGGCATATGTGTCAGAATCTGAACAGCAGGGAGCTTTCTCTTCCTCCTGTACTGGAAACTTAAAGCCAGAAACACCTTTATACGAATCTTTCATCATCATCTAGTCTAGAAACCCCTGATACAGAGGTACATTATCTAAATCTTGGGTGGAAACTGACATCTTTTATTTTAAAATACAATTTCTGATGCCCTCTCTGTAGTGGAAATTTCATATTTTCTTTGTTTAGAGCAGGCTTCACATTGGGCAATTCTTCATTAGGGTACAAATCTCCTCCTTTTCAAGGTGATCACTCTGTGAGGATGCCTGGCATTGTCAGAGGAAGAAAAAACTTATTTTAGACAGGACAATTGTGACATCTTTTTTGTTAGTGCTGTTGAGTTGATTCCAACTCCTAGCAACCCTGTGTACAGCAGAGTTGAACTTGGTCCAGTCTTTTTGCACCATCCTCTCACCTTGTGGCGCTGTATCAGACAGTGCTCCACTGCTATTCATAGGGTTTTCATGGCCAATTTTTTCAGAAGTGGGTGGCCAAGTCCTTCTTCCTAGTCTGTCTTAGTCTGGAAGCTCCACTGAAATCCATCCACCATAGGTGACCCTTCTGGTATTTGAATACCAGTAGCATAGCTTTCAGCATCACAGCAACATGCAGCTGCCACAGTATGACAACTGACAGATGGGTGGTGTGGTTCCCTAACTGGGAAACGAACCCGGGCCGTGGAGGTGAGAGCACTGACTCTTAACCTCTAGACCACCAGGGCTGGCTTGTGACATCTTAGGAAATGCTAACAGCCCTTTTGTTGCTGCAGAAAGTAAAACTTTATGACAGAGCATCTTTAAAAACTTTGCATTTGTGAGCATAAAGTCACTTTACCTGAATTGCCATAGTTGAAAAACTTTAAAAAATGAATAAACACCCCAGCCCCCACTGATCTATTCTCTGAAGCTCCAAACTAAAGCATTCATTGAGAGATCTGAAAACAAACCAAAAACTTTTATTTACAAAAGTAAATTTTAACTCACTTTTATATATCATATAATGTTAATGCTGACAGCAACAGTGTCTCTGGAATATTTAAAACATTTAGACTTTAAAATACATGGAGGTTTATGCAGCTCATTTCCCCCTAGTTATATTATAAAACTTATAAATGTTTCTTTAGCTTTGTTGTTTTGTCACACTTTTGTGCAGAAGTCATGTTTCAGGGTTGGTTTACCACCAGGCATGATCACATAACCATTGGCTGTGGATTTCCAAGAAGCAGAGGAGCCAATCTTAGCAAAGCTCGCACTGGCATTTTCAGCTGTTTAAATTTGAAGAGGAGTTCAGCAAAGCTTGTGCTCCCTAAAGAAATGGAATAAGAGGAAAGGTCACATCTCTAAATAAATTCAGGCATACAGCCCTTTCCAAGGAAGCTTCAGACACACAATCACATTCAAAACTGGCATTCTTCCCTTTCAAACCAATTACCAAAGATAATATTTAAATCATGAATTTCCCTAATGCACTGTAAAATATGATTTGATATAAAACTTTAATTTATCCATTCTTTACTTCAAAAAGTGACCTATAACTGTGAAACTATTAATGTTGTTTAACTGTATATATTACTTTATAATGTGCCTGTCTATCTTCAAGTACCAAAATCCATGCACTTAACACTGCCTAAAAAAAAGAACACAGGCTCAAAATGAGTAACAGAGAAGTTAATCTAATGCCTCTTCTTCCTCTAAGAAGAAATGGTTCTCAACCTTGGTCGCACAGAGATTCCGAAGTAATTCATGTGGAATGCAGCCTGGATTCATGTGGAGTTTTGAAAGCTGCCCGGGTGATTCTGATGTGCAGCCAAGGTCAAGAACCACTGCTCTAAAGGGAAGTGGGAAGTGTATTACCTAAAAATTCTATTAAGCGTCATCTTCCTTTTTGCCTCCATCCCCACCACACACACTATCCACAGCTCCCTTTCTCCCAGCAGTCAACATATATACATATATGATCCCTATGACTCTCTAAGCCACAGCAAGCATCCTAGCAGACATGCAGACAGCACAGGGGTACAGGTGGGTCATACGATCCCACGAAGATGGACAGGCAAGAGTCTTGTGATATGATCAAGTGGCTTTCTGATAAAGACACAAATAACACTAAAAAGAATTCCAGTGATGCATAGAATATGAGGAAGGCAACTACTTTTCTTAAGTACTTCCTCTGACTGGGCTCTGCCAGTCAGCATGAAATAAATGTGTTTAATAAGCCTCAACAGAAATTAGGACAAATTTCCTATTTAACTGTTACTCCATAGAGCTTCCCAAACCTTGCTAAAATCCAAGCACAGAGAACAAATACATACAAGAACATATGAAAACAACTCTGACATCCTGATACACTCTGCAATCTAATAGACAATTTACATTTAGTGTGATGATTGGTATGGTTGGGTTTGAATCTATCATCTTGCTATTTGTTTTCTATCTGCTCCATCTGTTCCCCCTTTTCCTCTTTTTCTGCCTCTTCAGGATTGAGTATTGTTATGATTCCATTGTAGCTCACTTGTTGCTTATTAGTTCTCTTTTTCTTATTTTAGTGGCTATAACTTACAGTATACATCTTTATCACAGATTAATTACCTTCAAGTAAGATTATACTGCTTCATGTAAAGTACAAGAGCCTTTCAACAGTACTTCCTCTTCTCCACTCCTAGCCTTTGAGCTACTGTTGTCATACATTTTACTTTTCATATTTTACAAACCCTATAGTTCATTATTATTTTTATACAGTCAATCGTCTTTAAAGATTAAAAAAAAAAACCTTGCACATTTACACATGTAGTTAGCATTTCCGATGCTCTTCATTCCTTTGTGTAGATCCATATTTCCACCTGATATTCTTTTCCTTCTGCCTGAAGGACTTACTGTAACATTTCCAAGGTCTGCTGGTGATGAATTCTTTCAGCTTTTGTGTGTCTGAAAAAGGCTTTATTTCGCGATCATTTTTTGAAAGATATTTTTGCTGGGTATAAAATTCTAACTAGACAGTTTTCTTTGAGTCCTTTACAGATGTTATTCCACTAATTTACCACTTGCATTGTTTCCTACAAGAAATATGCTATCACTCTTTTTTGTTTCTCTGTGTAACATGTCTTTTTCCTCTGGCTGATTTTAAGACTTTTATCACCAGTTTGGGGCAATTTCATTATGATGAACCTTGATGTAACTTTCCTCATGTTTCTTGGGCTTGGGATTCAGTGAACTTCTTGAATCTGTGGATTTAGTTTTCAGCAAATTTGAAAATTTTCCAGCCATTATTTCTCCAAATATTTCTTCTGTCCCCCTCACATCTCTCTCTTCTTCAGGAACTCCAATCACATGTAAATTGGGCACTTTTAAGTCCCACAACTTACTTCATTTTTAATTTAATGCTCTGTTCCTTTTTTTTAAATTCTTTTTTTCTTTTTAAATTTCATTTCGGATAGTTTCTATTGCTATGTCTTCCAGTTCATTATTTTTTATTACACAATGCCTAATCTGTTATTAATTCCATTCAGTATATTTTTCATTTCAGACATTGTAGTTTTCATATCCAAAAGTTCAATTAGAGTCTTTTTACATCTTCTATGTCTCTCAATGTTTTGAAAAATCAAATAGCATTAGAATTGTTTTAATGTCCTTGTCTACTAATTCTAACATCTAATCTGGGTCAGCTGTAATTGATTTTTCACCTCATTACAGGTCATTATTTTCCTGTTTCTTTGTATGCCAGATATTGTGAATTTTATTTTGTTGGGTGCTGGATATTTTGTATTTCTATATTCTTGAGCTTTGTTTTGGAATATAATTACTTCAAAAAACAGTTTGATTCTTTTGCGTTGTGCTTTTAAGATTTGTTAGGTGGGACCAGAACTCTCTTTAGAGCTAAATATTTCCCATTACTGAGACAAAACCCTTCTGAGCATTCTACCTAAAGCTCCCTGAATTATGAAGTTATGGGAACAGGCAAAGTGTGAACAACTGGTAATGCGCCCTCTACTCCATTTAGATAGTTCTTCCCTCAGCCTCAGAAAATATCTTCACGTGCATGTGCTAATCACTAAGTACTCTTCTGATATTTGAGGGGGACTCAGGCGTTCTCTCTGTGTGTAGCTCTCTCCTCTATGGCACTCCATCTTGTAAAGTCCAGCTCCTTTGTTCTCCCGGTGTTCCCAGCTCTGTTACCTCAACTCAAGGAGCTTTCCAGCCTCTGCCTGGGTTCCCTCTCCCTACCCCACAGTCTGGAAACTTTCTCAAGGCTATAAGCTGGGGCAATCATATGATTTACCTCATTTGTTTCTCATCTTTCAGGGATCATTGTTCTTCACTGCCTGATATACAATGTCTCAAAAACCACTGTTTCATATGCATTGTCCAGTTTTTTTTGTTTCAGGCAAGATTGCAAATCAGATCCCTGTTACTCCATCCTGGCCAGAAAAGGAAGTCTGTGCTTTAAAATTTTTCCTCTTTTATTTTTATAGTTTGACTATTATGTGAATAGGTGTGATTTCTTTGAATTCATACTGCTTAGGATTCACTGTAGGTGGATGTCCATTATCCATTTTTCAAAATTCTTAGCCTTTGTCTCTTCAAATATTGCTTCTATCTCATCTCTCTCTCCTCTTACTCTGGGATCTCAACTACATGCATGTTTGACCTTTTCACTGTGTTCCATATGTCTCTTATACTCTTCTGTATTTTCCATCCATTTTTCTCTCGTGCTTCAATCTATTTACTTTCTACACACCTGTCTTCCAGTTCACTTATCTGTTATGTCTAATATATTTTTTAATCCATATACTGAATTCTTACTGTCAATTATATTTTTTATTTATAATTATATTTATATTATAGTTTATATTATAGTTTAGAATTTTCATTTAACTCTTGCTTAATGATTCCAGATTTCTGGTGAAATTCTCTATCTTTTCCTCTATTTTCTTGGAAATATTAGTCACAGTTATCTTAAGTCCAAGTCTGACAACCCGAATATCTGGATCACACATAAGTCTGTTTCTATTATCTTTTTTTCTTGTTATATCTTGTAATTTTTTATTCAACACTGAATACTGTATATTAAAAGTTGTAGAGATTCTGGAAATATTTTCTTCCTCCTAAGGTTACGTTTTTTTCTGTCAGGCAAGTAGAACACAAACAGATCTCCTCAATTCTGCTCTAAATTAATATTAGGTCTCATCTGCTTCAGTTTTACCTGTCATAGAGCCTGGTCCTGCCATTGTTTCATCTGAGTGGCTAGACACCACACTACTTCACCTTAGTGGGCCTTGAACTCCACACTTTGTTTCCTTTGCATAATGCTATTGCTGAAATCTTTGCTCACATTTTTAGCCTTCTGCTTTCTGCTAGATTTCTTTAAGTCTCATCCTGTGCATGTGTAGGTTAAGATTTGCGAGATGCCTCAAGGGAAGAGTGCACTCAGGTTTTTGAGTTATTATTGCTATTTCTCCCTCCTATCTGAGATTTTGCTCCTCAAGTTCTAGGCAGGTTGGGCAATCATTAATCCAACCTCTGGCTCCTCTGTCCAGTAGCACTGCTGCTTTTTACTGGGACTCTACTTCTTGTGCTGTGAACTGACAAATGCCTCTGGGGGAAAGATAGAGTAATACAGAGTTTCCTCACCATGCTTCTCTTCTCTCAGGGACTCCTGCCACGCAATCAAGTCCTGCCAGCATACTTGATACCAATTCCTTTAAACAGCTGTTTGGGGGGTTTTTTTGTGAGAAAGATTAGCCCTGAGCTAACATCCATTGCCAATCCTCCTCTTTTTGGTAAGGAAGATTGGCCCTGGGCTAACATCTGTGCCCATATTCCTCTACTTTATATGTGGGATGCCTGCTACAGTATGACTTGATGAGCAGTGAGTAGGTCCACGCCCAGGCTCTGAACTGGTGAACCCCGGGCTGCCAAAGTGGAGCATGCAAACTTAACCACTACGCCACTGGGCCGCCCCCTAAACAGCTGTTTTATGTCGTTTGTCAAGCTTTTATATTTGTTTTTGTGAGAAAGTCAGTCCAATATAAGCAATTCCATCATGGTCATAACTAGAAGTTTCTAGACAGTGCATTTTTATCTGAGGTTTTCAAAAGAGCAATAAACTAGTAATATCATTAAACTTTAGTTTAAATTATTAAATTGAGCAATCTTTGCCCTTCTCAAAAATATTTTTTCACTCTCAATTAAGGGGCAGCAATTTGAAAATGATATAAACAAATAATGATGCTTAGAATTAATTATATTTTATTATTCAACTGATTGGACAAACTTTGTATCTGATTCCATAATCTAAAAAATACAGTCAGATGCTAATATTGTAAACTCTCTATTATGAAAACATTCAAACACATACAAAATTAGGTACCTGCTCATTTTAAAGTTTTATAATATTAATAATAAAGATTATGTGATAAAAAAAACCCAAACTGAAAACCCAGAAAGTAAAATAACTTTAATAAAAATCAATTAACAGAAAGAATAATATGAACATTTAGTTTATTAGTATATTCTGGTATTTGGAGCTCTGTGAAGAAGAACTCATCCTTTTCTGAATATAAATAAAAGTTTATGCATGTATGAAGTTCAGATAGTTTTTTCTAAAAGAAGTTCTCAATAATAACACTCAAACATGAATGAAAACAAAAACCTAACTAGAGAAAATAACTCACTAGAAATTCCTCCCTACCAAGAAACTAAAACCATTGAGTCCATAATACAAGTATTGCAAAAGGGATTTAGAAATGCAATTACCTTCTAGTCCTATAGATGGTAGGTGCCGTGGTGCTGGCACCGAGTGGTAGACGAGGAAACAGGCCAGCATGCTTAACTGAGATTCCTCAGAAGGCTGCCCACTGAGGTAGGTGTGCACACACACATCACCCCCAGCTGTGAGAGAAACACAAATGGAACAGAACCAACTGATTACTGAACTAAGAGGCACAAGGAATGCCTTCTTTTTATTATTTTTCCAGCAAGAACTCATTGAGCACTTACCATATACCAAACAGCCACTATGCTAGGCATTCAGGCTACTGTGGTAAACCAGAGTGCCTACCACTGACGAGTTTAGAGTGCTGTGGGGGACAGAGATATTATACAAATAATGACACAAACAAATGCATAATTACAAACTGTGATGAGTGCTATAAATGTTGGGTGGTCACTGTGGTTGTCTCCCCAAATACCCACTCTACCACCCTTCCTTCCAGTGTGTAACATGTGAGGGGGTAACTTCAGCTCCAGGACTGGATCCTGATTAGTCTTGGCCAGAGGTTCTCAAAGTTTAACATGGATCAGAATCACCTGGAGGGCTGGTTAAAACACAAACAAGTGGACCCCATCCCCAGTTTCTGATTCAGTAGGTCTTGGGTGGGGCCAGAAAAACTGCACTTCCAGCAAGTTCCCAGGTGATGCTGCTGCTGCTCCAGGGACCACACTTTGAGAACCTGGTCTAGGGTGATCAAGGCAATCCCATTCCCCTAACACAGGGATTGGTTCAGGGACAGGCAGACCTAAGCCACTCAGTGGCTGTTAGACATTCTCGGCCACAGGTCTCGATTGAGGAATGTGCATGGGCTCCAATTCAAGCCAGTGACATAAGGAGATCCTTAACATGTTTGCTAGAGGCTTCTGGGCAAGATATTTACCTCATTCTTACAGCAAAGCTCCTAGAAGCAACTCTATTCTTCCTCTGTGCAAAATGCTGAGCTTGAGGCAAGAAACTGTTACAGCCATTTTCTTACCATGAGAAAAAAGCATTCTGAGGATAAAGCCACAGCACAGAGTGTAACTGCCGGAACTTCAGAGAAATGGAGCTGAAGCCACTGGAATAAGACGACCCTATTAAGCTCACTTTACCTGTAGACTTCCAAATAATATAAGCTTATACATGTCCTTATTGTTTAAGCCAGGCCCTCTGTGACTTGCAGACAAAGGCATTTTGATACAGACAGAAAAGTTGAGAGAGAAAGAAATAAAGATGGGAGGAAAGCAAGCTGAGGTAGTTTTAGAAGCCTATGAGGAAGGAGCATTTAAATTGAGGTTGCAAGGATGAATATGAGTTGGGGAGGCGCCAAAAGGAAAAGGTTCGAGAGAGTGGAAGCAGCATACCCCAGTCCCGTGGTGAGAAGGAGCTCTGTGCTTTTGGGGAATTGGAAGGGACCACAGTGGCTAAAGTGGGTTCATGAGGAGCAAGTGGTGTAAAAAGAGGCTGTAGAGAGAAACAAGGGCCTTGCCGGTCATGGAGGGCCTGGTGGCCACAAGGTAAAGATTTTTTCACAACTGAATCAGCAGCCTTGGAAAGGTTTTAAGCAGGAGTGTTAGATCAGTTTACTCTTTAGAATACCATTCTGTCTGCTGATTAGAGACGGTTAGAAGAGAGATGAGAATTAAAGCAAGAAGGCTCAGTGGTTCAGACAAGAAATAATAGTGGTTTTGTTCTAGGGTAGAGGCAGTAAAATGTGGACAGATTCAAGAACTATTTAAGAATTAAAATTGAAAGAATGTGGTAATGGATAGGCTATTGCAGAGGAGGGGAGAAGGGACAGAGAGAAAGGGGCAAGGATGACTCGCAGAAGGGTCAATGAAGGAATGACAGTGAAATAGTGATGAATACTGAGAAAGAATGGTCAGAGAGGTAAAAAAAAAAAAAAAATTGGGAAAGTGTGCTGTCACTGAAGTCAAAGGAGGTCCATTTCAGTAAGAGCAAAGTAGTTAAAAGCCTCAATATGGTCGAGATGGAGTGAGATGAAACTACCAAGAGTCCACTGAACACGACACTGAGTGCTGGTCCATCGGGAGGGAGGTGGGAACATCTCGGGGTTGGAGAGGCAGCAGCAGGAGAGCAATAAAGGAGGCAAGAAGAGACTGAACAGCTTATGAAAGGCAGGAGAGAGCATGGCAGTTCAGTGTCTCTTCAATGACTTTCTCGTGCCTACTGGCTTTTTGTTTCACTGATTTTCTCTATTGTTTTTCTGTTTTCAATTTCAAATTTCTGCTCTTATATGCTTGCTTTGGGTTTATTTTGCTTTTCTTTTTCTAGTTTCTTGAAGTAAGAACTTAGATTAGTGACTTGAGACCCTTTCTCTTTTATACTGTAATAAGCATTTATACTGATTGTATAAATTTCTCTCTCTACACCACTTTAGGAGGAAGACTTACACTACCAGATTTCAAACTTTACTCTAAACCTGCAGTAATTAAGACAGTGTAGTACCAGCATAAAGATAGACAAATAGATCAATGGTACAGAATTGAGTCCAGAAATAGACTCACACTTAATCAGTCAACTGATTTTCAACAAAATCCCAAAGCAATTCAATGAGAAAGAAAAGTCTCTTCCACAAATGGTTCTGAAAAACTGGATATCTGTATTTTAAAAAAAAAAAAAACCTCAACTCTTACCTCACACCACATAAAAGACTAATTTGAGATGAGTCATAGACCTAAATACAAAAGCTAAAACTTTTAATAGAAGACTTAAAAAAAATCTTCATGACCTGGAGTAGGAAAGAATTCTTAGACAGCACTCCAAAAGCAATAACCATAAAACAAATAAATAAATTAGACTTCATCAAAATTTAAATCTTCTGTTCATCAAAAAACATCCTTAAAAAAATGAATAGGGGGGCCGCCCAGTGGCGCAGCGGTTTAGTTCGCACTTGGCAGCCCGGGGTTCGCAAGTTCGGATCCCGGGCGCCCGCCGACGCACTGCCTGTCAGCCACGCCGTGGCGGCGTCCCATATAAAGTGGAGGAAGATGGGCACGATGTTAGCCCAGGGCCAGTCTTCCTCAGCAAAAAGGGGAAGATTGGCAACGGATGTTAGCTCAGGGCTGGTCTTCCCCACAAAAAAAAAAAAAAAAATGAATAGGCACGGCATAAAAAAGTAGGAGAAAATATATGCGAAACATCTCTCACAAAGAACTTGTAGCCAGAATATGTAAAAACTCTTACAACTCAATAATCAAAAGACAACCAATTAAAAGAATTTAAAAAGGTTTAAACACACACTTCACAAAGGGTATATGAATAACAAATAAGCACATGAAAAGGTAGTTAACATCATTAGTCACCAGAAATGCAAATTAAAACTACGAGATATCACTACATATTCACTAAACTGTCTAAAATTAAACAGTTGACAATGTAAAGAATTGCACTGCATCCCACTGCTGCTGGGAACATAAAATGGCACAATTTGGAAAATAACTGAATGTGGCAATGGGTGACAGCACAGATGTACAAGAATGGCAGAATGTCGGTAACTGTTGAAGCTGAGTTTACTATACTATTCTGTTTACTTCATATTATGCTTTAAATTTTCCATAATAAAATATTAAAAAGTTAATAAAACGTTTTTAAGTTCTTAACTTAAAACCCATCTTCTTTGCTCAAGATTAAAATCTAATTGAGGAGATATACACATAAAACATCTACATAATAAATCCAATGCATTTTCAGATTTAATGACTACAGTCTGGGTTATTAGTCAATTAGTGAGTGACTCTAAAAGTCCACATATGCATTTGTGATTTTACTAAGACACAAACGTGAATGACATTTTCCAGTGCTGATGCCTAGGCTCTATATCTTCACTTAATTTATTGTTCTCCATCCCAAAGCCAACAGCTAGTACTTATGAGAGAGGAGATCATATATTTAAGAGTTTTAAAAAGTCATGGTTCTTCGCTAGAAAATAAACACACATTTCTGGCAATCAGAGTGGCAAGTCAAATTGGATGCAGATGGAATGCAGGTGTTAGACAAATACTGGGAGTTTGAAATTACTGTTTTCCATGTATATCCCTCACAATCTGGTTTACAATTTAATTTTTTCAGAAATTTATTTCATAATAAATGATAGTTTTTAACTTAATTATATTCAAACTCTTAGGTTCTGTTGATTACTAATAGTTTTAAAGAATCAACAATTGTGGCTACTAATATTACCAGGTCTAGTATTTACCCAAAAGAGGCTGCTGTCAGGTATGTATCAGAAGTATTTAAATGAACTGAAAAGAATTAAAAGATCAAAGAGTTGACTACTAAAAACCACTTTCGACCATAAATCACATACCAGACAGCTTTCCATAATCAAAAGGCCCCACCACCTGTCTCAGCTGAGGCAGAATTACTCCTACACTGTGGGCAGTAACTTCACAATTACCTTGTAATCACAGTCAGTACTTTCACTGACAGAAAGCCAGTTACATGATGTGCCAGGGTCTCCCTGACTCAGAAAGTTGGTAAAACAAGCATTTACTCAATAAGCACACATCAAGTTTAAAGTGTTCACGGGGTGGAGGTACAAAAAAGGGAAGAAAACAGCTGCTGGCCTCAGGTAGGTGACAGGCCACACCCTTAGGAAACAGAAGACAGAGGGGGCCAGCCCAGTGGCACAGCGGTTAAGTTCGCGCTTTGGCAGCCCAGGTTTCACGAGTTCGGATCCCAGGCGCCGGCCAACACACTGCTTGTCAGCCATGCTGTGGCAGCGTCCCATATAAAGTAGAGGAAGATGGGCACAGATGTTAGCCCAGGGCCAGTCTTCTTCAGCAAAAAAAAAAAAAAAAAGAGGAGGATTGGCAACAGACGTTAGCTCAGGGCTGGGCTTCCTCACAACAACAACAAAAAAAGAAACAGAAGACAGAGGCACTGAAAAGAAAACATGATCTGATGCTAAAGAAGCTAAAACAAGTTCTTAAATGTCAAGTGGTATTTAAAATGCTATATATATATTCTTGCCATGATTTATAAAGCAGAGTTAAATATATTTTTTAAAGAAGTTGAAGTAGATAATCAGAGTCTAATTTACCTAATTGGCAACATTAAATCTATAGCCATTCTGGCTTATATTCAGATTTATCTTGCTTACCAATGGAAAAAAAATATTCAAACAGAAAAGCCTGAGTCCCAGTGTATCTTAAAAGCACAAGGGGCACAAAGCTATTATTACCTTGCAGCCACTGGTCCAGTGCATTATCAATAGTGCATTTTACAACAGGGAGGAATTCAGAGTTCATAAAGAGCCCGTGCTTAGGGTGGTTCTGCAGCCGCTCCTGATGGCTTCTGGAGCTGAAAAACTCTAACACCAACTTTATCTGCCAAAGTTCAGATGTCTCGGACATTTCTCTTCTTCCTAGTCTTCTTATAGCCTTGAAGAGAAAAGAGGAACAGCAATCCAATTAATGAAAGAGTCAAGTTGCTCTATCTCTTCCTCAGAGTTATATACTAGAGTATTTTTTAAACATGGTTCATAATATCAATAAAGGGCAGAGGGGATTCCATTCTATTCTGATGCAGCCTGCCTCACAAAGGAGCCCTTTACTGGGTATAGACACATGGCCCACCATCTTCAATATAGTCCCCACATGAACAGCTTTCAGGTAAAGGCAAACGAGCTCCTTGGCTCAATGGCTACAAAAAATGAAGACCAAATAGGTCTACAGCCAGTAGAGGTTCCAAAAAATGAAGACCAGATAGGTCTACCCTCACCTCTGGGAAGCCCAGGTGGAGTACCTGGCTGGGACACGGCCGGCATCAGGCCACGCATCCCAGGGGTCAGAAGGCAAAAACAATACTATTGATAATACTACTCCTGGAAACAATACTATTGATAATATTGCTCGTGGGATCCATCTGCAAAGTTACCATGGCTATGACCAAATGAGATGTTCTTCTATAGACATCTGCCCACAAGTGCAAAGGGGTGAAGGTTCAGAGTGTAAAAAGAGGAGAGCACACTCTCAGCCAGCAACTGAAAAGCACAACTCATTACTTGGCTGCTGTAGAGAGACACTGTGAGAAGCAGCGCCAGTGTGGACACCACATATTCTTATTTTTAATCAAAACAGGTGAATACCAGACAATAATGGCATTCTGGGCTTCCTTAGTTATACTGGAACTTGCCTTTTAATTAAGAATGTTACTTAACACAGTGTGACTTCCAGGTTTTTGGGAATTATCCCCTGCTATATGTATTTTCCCACTCAGCTTTTCAGTAGAGATTATTTTCCCATTAGATTATTTTGTTTGGCTTTAGACACTGAGTCCCAAATGCTTATCTGTTAACTCAGTATATCATATTCACTTGAAGAGCTGTTTAAAACTATAGATCCTGGACTTCATCCCAGAAATTCTGATTCAGTAGATATGGAATGGGATTTGAGGATCTGTATTTTTAAGATTCCCCGGATAAATTTTAGCCAAGTCAGAAAACTACTAGATTAAAATAACTACAAATTTGGGTGTGAAAGATATACTATAAAAACCTTATGAATTATTAATAACCTGAAGTGAATAAATTGGTCTGATTCTCTAGGAAAGCTGTCAAGCATTATTTCTGCATTACCCCTTTTAGGCTCTTTTAAAATAGCAATGACACAAAAAAATTTAAAAATGAACTCCAGCTCCCTAAATCACTACATACTGATACTGTAACCTCTTGCAAGCTTAATTACACAGATATTATTGCACACTACTTCCATCACTAGGGCACTGTTTGTTCACTCACTGCTCACTTGCATAGTCTTTTCTATGAAGAGGCTTTGCCAGGAGGGAGGCAAGAGACCACATGAAGATGCTAGGGGAAAAGGGGACAATGTTCTCTTCCTCTCCTAATCAGAAGAATAGGAAAGAAGGAGGAAATGAGAACCCTTGGAGTAAGACAGTCCACCAAGGGGCACTCCTATCATCATAAATGTCAAGTTTTTTTGATATGTATAGAGCTTTCAACTTTGATGGGTTTCACTTCTTTAATTTCTAAACACAGATGAGAAACTAAGAAGATGGACACACAGGGAACCTTACCTCACTGTTCAGTATGTTATTTGAAATATAGGATAAATCTCATCAGAACTGGAACAGGTTTTTTGAACCATACCTGATCCATTGCTATGTATGCAGGCAACATCTCCGGGGTCTCCTGAGTAACACATTCATAGAGTACTGAAGAAAAGAGATCCAGAATTTCCTGTTTCTGTGGAAAATCAGAAGCTGTTTGTAGCACATCATTGTATCTTCCAAAATCAATTCAAGAAACAATTGTATAGCAACTACTATGGCCCATTCTTAAGCTCTGCAGTGATTTATATAAAGGGTAAAACAGTTAGCTCTTTATAAAATCATAGTGCATGCAACACTAAACATCAATAAAATACAACCAAAATTAAGTCCCAAAGGACAGGTAAGGATATAAGTGCTGTGGAAGAAAGGAATGGATCAAGCTGGGGTAAAATGAGCAGACAGAACATCACCGAGATATGCTGTGGTTGGGCCAGCAAGAAGAGCAGGATTCAGAAAGGGAACCCAGAATCCACAAAGAGGCAGCAGAAACACTGAGCAGAACAAGGATGGGGGAGGCAGCATAACCAAGTCCAGCTGGGGTTAAGAGCAGGCACTGGCTTTATCAGAGACCTTGAGTGCATGCCCAGCCTTTACTAGCTGTGTGATCTTGGGCATGTGACGTCTCTGAGTGGCAGTTTCCTCATCTGTAAACCCAGAGTGATAAAGTACCTACCCTCAGGGTGAGAATTAAATGAGAAAATTACATAAAGTCTTGAGCAGAGTGTCCAATATATAGTAAAGATGCAATAAAAGGAGGGGAAAATTATTTCACTTTATCTTCAAAACTACAATGTAAGGTTAAGTTCTATTATAATCTAGCTTTTAGAAATGAGGAAACTGCATCTTGAAGAGGTAGAAAAATTTTCCCAAGGCCACACACACTTCTAGGCAACAGGGTATCTAATTCCTATATCTAATCTTCGCCACCTGCAATGGTGAATTAGATCAACCATCTGATAAGCAACCTTTGAATCCTGAAGAGAACAGTTTTATGACTAACAGAAAGAAGGGTTATAAAATACAAAGGAAACAAAATTGATAAAATGATGTAAAAACAAGAGAGGGTAGTAAACACTGAAAACATAAATTAGTATAAGAATGGACATAAGGAAGTGTCACCTATCAAAACTAGTGTCTTAGAAATTTTAAGTTGTTTCTTCTATCAAGGTAGGAAGTTACTGAATTGAATCATTTTAGACTATGGAAAATTTATATTTGCAAAGCAAAAATCGTCCAATGTGCCTGAGGAATGTTATCAATCTCAAAGACAGATATGGATATTATAGATGTTTTTGGTGGAGTCCACAGATAGAAATAGTAACAATTCTAGTCTTGGAACTGAGCAAACCATGTAACATATACCTGACCCATGTTCACAGTTGGTTTACAGAAATATTCAGCAAATGACAGAAGTGCTGGATCAGAAGTGAATGCTGAAATCGTTTCAGGCTAAAAAATAAACATACAACAACAAATATTAAGTGTGATGATAAAGATTATTTTCTTTACTGCTCAAATTGTAATGTATGCAGTTGTAAGAAATCTATCTCACTTTTTTGACACAATGTTCCCACAAAACAAAAACTGTCAAAATCACAAAGACAGAAAGTAGAATGGTGGTTGTCAGAGGCTGGGAAGAAGGAGGGATGGGGAGTTATTGTTTAATGGGTATGAAGGTTCAGTTTTGCGAGATGAAAAGAGTTCTGGAGATGGATGGTGGTGATGGTTGCATAAAAATATGAATGTATTTAATTCCACTGAACTGTACACTTAAAAGGGGTTAAGACAGTAAATTTTATGTTATGTGTATTTCACCACAATAAAAAAAAACTGGGGGAAAAAAGAGAATATCACTCCAGGTTCAAGACTGAAAATGGAATATGATGGTATTACCATTTTCCATTGAGTTTTGTATTTTACTTCTGAACTCCCCACAGGCAGAAAATTGAGATGTCTTAATTTTCATCAACTCAAGTTAAAACTTACCTATTTTCTTTACAAATTGGACTAGGGTCTTTAAGACGGGATCTAATTTATATAAGAAGCAATAGTGCTAATTTAAGTTAAACTTTGTCTAAAAATCCTTCGAAAGTATTTCACAGACAACCTATTGGAAACTGCCAAACAAAATTTACCGACGTCAACATCTATTTAAACCCTGGGAACTATTATAAATGCTCAGTCATAAGTAACTGACCTAAAATGAAATGTGAGTTTAATAAACTGCTATCTCCTTAACTTGGAAAAATAAAGAATGCCAACTCAGTCTTCTGGCTGCCACTTAGCTAGTTCATCTGCCACATATTTGCTCTATGTAACTATCCTTAGCAGTCCTGATTACTTTAGACTGCTTCTCAACGTACCTTCAATAAGAACACATTTGCTCATGGAATTCCCCAAAACGGGTTAAATTCAGAAATTTTAATGGTAGATTATGGAACACATTTCTAGTGTTAGAAACTTATTTGAGTTCTAGAAGGTAGAGCAAAATATGTACAGAGCTCCATGGGGAATGAGATTGTTTCGTACACTCTTAACCATTTATTCATTCCAAATACTACTGTATTAGCAGTCAAGTACTATGAGAATGAAGCAAACTAATAAAACTAAATCCGTCATCATTTTATCCTAACATTTAAACAACAAATGGAGATTTAAAAATGGAACTAAGTGCTACCTTGCAAAAATCTTTTTATATTTTTGCCATGAATTAAGTGAATATTGACAGATATGTGGATTAATAAGTAAAATTATTAAACTAAACATTTTGATGGTGTCAAGATACATTGTGACTATCCCTGCCACTAAATGTAAATCATCCTTAGAGTTCTGGCAGATGGCCCATATTTTGTTATGGTTGCCATAAAACAGCAGACTCAAGGTCATTCAGTCTTTACAATCTGCAGCGATGAGAGGGAGCAGATCCATCTAAATGGTACCATAAACGTTATCATAGAAGTATGTGTTTTGGGTGGGCTAGTGAGATTTGGAACTATTTCTTCTCCTCCTTCAGTTTTTACCAATCAATACTACCTTGAAAGCCCGAGCTTCAGAGTTCCTATTAGCAACAGTCTGAGCCAACAAACTTTGCCACCCCATTGGATCTTCCTTGTAGGAGAGCTGACCTGCTCTGAGCTTAACATATAAAACTCCATCCTTGCAAAGGATTGACCTGAAAGAAAACAAGAATAAATTTATATGGGTATTAGTGGCAGCTCTTGGCTGGAAATGTAGCGTTTCCCAATACCATGTTCACATGAGATGAAGTCGTTACCATTTTCCACTAAGGTATACGATTATTTACTGTGTCTAAAATTAAATCAGTCCCTATGAGCAAGCCAAAATAAAGTTTTGCTTTTTTTTGGTGTCTAGATTCATGAAACTTGTTAAATAAGAAGGCATTCTGAATGTCTGCTCAAATGAGAGCTTCAAAGGCAGTATTTTACCTAATACTTCTTCATATTCCCAAATCCCCTAGCACTATGCATAGGACACTGGGTACTAAATATATATTGATTGGTCTGCAGCAGAAAGAAAATGATGCTGCAAATCTAAAGACAGAACAAGATAGAAAATAACTATTAGATAGATAGTTCGGGGGAAATATTAATTGGGACTAAACTACAAAAACTTTTACAAGCTTGTTAAACTTTCCAGAAATTTAAAGACTTAATTTACATATTACCTAAAGTATAAAATTATTAGCACTCTGTTCATTAAAGTAATTACTTGCATATGACTATTTCTACCCAAAAGCAATCTACCATAATTTTAATTTAATAAGAACAATCTAACAAGAGAATGGTAAAGAGATGCAACAGAAGATGTGATCTGACAAACACCAATAGTTATAAAGTTCCCTTTGTGGACATACACATCAGCCTTATTTTCTTAAACTAAATCCTTCATTATTGCTCCAACAGACAATTCCATTGCTGTCTCAACTTAAGTAACTTCAAGTTTCTCAGTGAATTAATATAAATATTTAGGGTTTGATTTCTAAATTAAAATTTTCATTTTCTAATACAAACTTGTATCAGAGATACAGATGACCACTTTATTCAATACATACTCTACATATTGTCCTGGATGAGACTGAAGGAGAACAAGGACCATTCTAGATAATAATCTGTAATTTATACCTTCCCATATACTTCAATTCACACATACATCTGAGAAATTCAATATACTTACTTCAAGTGTTGTGTTCCCTTGCTTAAATCTATGAGCAGTTCCCAGTATCGTGGGCCTTTAACTTTAATCTGCCAAGATAAATGTAAATACAATCAATCCAATGCTGAAAAAGTGCTAGTCTGGCAAAATGAAACCCCTGCTTCTCAAAGGAAATAAGAACAACTGGGCTAGAAAGAGACATCAGGAGGTTAACAACCTCCATTTCCAGATGAAAATGTATGTGCATCATGTTCTGAGGCCATCTAAACGATCAGTAAAGATCTTCCCTATTCCTCATGACAATTCCTTCTGGGACTGCTTTCCTATTTTCTACAAAACCCTGAGAAAGCATAGGCTTTCATTTAGCTATCTTAAATGTTATGCTGTTGTAGTCGAATTTATCCCTCGGACAAATCCCCCTAAATCATATCCAACTTACCTGCTTTAAAAGGTGGAGCTCTGGAAGAAGGGTAGGAGCCATCAGTTCTTCTTTGGTTTGTTCATACCATTGAGTGCCCTTTACAAATGTAAAAGAACAGCCACAGTTCACTATGTAATTAGGGGAAGCTGCAGAGAAGAAACATCTCCACTCCATACTTCACCTTCCCCGCAGTTGCACACAGACTGTCAAATGGCATAAAATCCTCTCTGATACTCAGAATCTTAAAGGGCTAGTCTACAATCCTTTGTGGGCCTGCATCACCTCCTATCACTTCAAGCCTTGCACTCCACGTGCCATCAGTACAGATCTGCACTTCTGAGGCCTCTGGATTTTTGGAATGTTGTCTTCCTTGCTGAGAATGTGCACTCAGCTGGTAAATCTCAGCCCAAACACTGTATCTACCTCCACAACCTTCCAAACACCCACAGCTGGATGGGAGCACTTCTCTGCTCCCCCTGCATTACACATATACTTCCAATTATCACACTCTATTCTTATTGCATCCATGCCTGGCTCCCCAACAGATACAAGTTCCTTAAGGAATATGACAAGGTCATCTCATTCTTGTATCCCAGAGTTTAGCACAGTTTTGATACATAGAAGGTACTTAATAAATTTCTGAATGAAGGAAGGATACATGACTTGTAATCTATTTGTGCATCTAAATCAAGATCTCTCATCAAATACACAATCATGGGCTTTAAAGCACTCTAACAAATCTCAGAATAATTCTAACTCAATTCATTTATTAGAACACTAGTATGAGCCATGTAAAGTTAACAGGGTCATTTTCAAACTATAAGCTCTAAGGACAAAAGAGCAGCTGTTGATCTCTAAAATATTATAGCCATAGACTATAAATGAGCTTGAATGGCTTGGCAGGATGGACGAGAACTTTAGAAGCTTCAATTTTTATGACAGTTCAATTCACTACTGTCATCTTTTAAAGGACAACACTTTTGGGGCCAGCCCGGTGGTGTAGTGGTTAAGTTCACGCACTCCGCTTCAGCGGCCCGGGGTTTCGCAGGTTCGGATCCCGGGCGCGGACAGACGCACCACTTGTCAAGCCATGCTGTGGCAGTGTCCCACATAAAGTAGAGGAAGATGGGCATGGATGTTAGCCCAGGGCCAGTCTTCCTCAACAAAAAAAAAAAAAAAAAAGAGGAGGAGGGGCCGCCCGGTGGCACAGCGGTTTAGTCCACACTTTGGCAGCCCGGGGTTTTGTGGGTTCGGATCCCGAGCACCTGCCGACACACTGCTTGTCAGCCATGCCGTGGCAGCGTCCCATGTAAAGTGGAGGAAGACGGGCATAGATGTTAGCCCAGGGCCAGTCTTCCTCAGCAAAAAGAGAAACATTGGCAATGGATGTTAGCTAAGGGCTGGTCTTCCTCACACACACAAAATAAATAAATAAATAAAAGACAACACTTTTGAAATATTTTGACCTGCAAAGACGGATGAGCGGTAATAAAATTACAAATAAATGACGGGGGAAAGTTACCTTATAGGTAACTTCTAGGAGGGCATAGCAGGGCGTGTTTGTATCCACATCCACAGGTACCAGAAGCCTTGGTTCTGCAGCCAGCACGTACAGGTGCCGGAGAGCCTGGAGATGGTACCTGTACACAGAAAACACAGACAGGAGGTAACAAAGAGTTGACAACAGCATGAGCTCTACAGTCCGCTGTTGCCTACAAACTGAACCAAGACAGAAGCTAGAGCAACATCTTCCAATGACAGCAATCCTAAAGATGATGAGATTCAACTAAAAACTAATGGAGAAATTCTCTTTTAAAAAATTATAGACACATGATCCTTGACCCAAGAATTCTTTACTTGAGCTTTCACAGTTAAGAGGTTTTACAGGGAGGTAAAAATTATCTTAACGTGAAAATATTTAGTAATAAATGGATCACATAAAATCAGTTTTCATATATCCTTTTCTGCCCAACACAGGCATCTCTTTTCACCTTCTAAGGGACTTATTTCTGGTTATTTCTTTTTTCTTCTTAAGGGTTGGTAGGGAAGAGGGTGGAAGAAAGAGTGCCAGTTTTCCACAGATAGCAAAGCTCTTCTACCTATACTACACATCCAGAAGAGAATATATCAAAAATTAATGGGTGAGATTATGACAATATTTTTCTTTCTGTGTGTGATTTTCTGAGTTTTCAAAAACTGTTTTGAAAATTTTAAATTTATATTTTAGAATTTAAACACACAAAAAAGTTCTTACATTTTAAGATCCTAGAAAAGAAGAATAAAATGAGCCTTCTTTAGTTATAGCCATAGCCTCCCTTTTCCCACCCAAAGCTATCCACTCCTCTAAATCTATGAGAAATAGAATCAGTTAAGGCAGAAAAACAGTAATCTTTATCAGTTACATAAAAGTTCTTGGTGCTTATCTCCAAGATAAGATAAACTGCTTTGTTTAAAATTGCTAACCAACTGATACTCTGACAAGCAATATATGAGTATGGCTCCCCGCTGTACCCTAACCAATAACTGACTTTTAACAACTCAAAAAATCTTTCCTAAATTGACAAGCAAGGGATCACATGTCAGAGCTGTATTAATTTAACATGAATATTCTTATGCTCCACCTATCTTCAGACTTTGGACTTGAGATTGGGCTACTTTTGTAAAACAATTATCTTTCTTTTATTAATATTATTTTAAACTACATTACACTGTATAAAATGATGGCCTAGTTACTACAACGAATGTTCCATCCCTTGATCCTTCTCTGGGCAGATCAGTTGAGCAGACTGATGTGTCAGATGTCGTTGGAATATAAGGAGTTATTTTTCTTCCCTTCCTCCATGGCAGGAGAGATCAGCTATGCCTGAAACGTCTAGGGAAATGGAGTGTTGGTGGTTCTTTGTGCTCCAAAATGCAGAGCTTCTGTATTATCAGACCGCTTCTACATGTCTCAGGTTCTACTGCTCACTGCTACTTCTACATTGTCTCTTATTTTTTGCTGCATTTTGCTTTTCTTGTCCCTTCTATTTTATTTATACAAAACTTCTCGACACTCGTGTAAAAAGGAATTCACATAGACTCTGCCACTAAATCTGACAAATTCCTCTCTTTGAATTAAATAATCATGGCACAAAACGTATTGTCTTCAGCTTCTCTTGGCTACTATTCTTTGCTTGATGATTTTTTCCCTGAAGATAATCTTGTTTGGCCTACTTCTGGGTTTAGAGCAGTTCTACTGATTGAAGAATGGTGGAAGACTGATCAGTCACCAGGTGCCCAAAGTTCTCTTCTGGTCTAACACTTTGTGAGAGAAACATTTTAAAAGAGTTAGCCAAGAAGATAATGAAGTTCAAGAAGAGAATAAAGCTAACTTGGAAATGAGTCCATGGAACCAAAACACAATCAAATTACCCCCTCAGAGAACCGAAGAAAGATCACGTTGAGGATAGAATCCCTAGACTCACCGGTTGTCAGTGCTGTGAGCTGGGAAGTGTGGGTAAAGGGCACACAGCAGAGCGGCAATGGAAGAGTTTGATGTGCTCAAAGAGTACCTGCAAAATAAATTTGGGAGGGACAGACGTGATTAATTACACTGCGCAAATTTTCAAGGCATTCTTAAGAACCCAGAAATTGGGATATTGTGGCACAGCACACTGATGGAATGCCTTGATAAATACAAAGGTGTCAATGCTCTGAATGTTTCACCTTTCAGTTAGTCCTTAAGCCATTTTAAGATCACCTACTATTTAAAGCAGACACAATATCCCACAAATGTTAAATTTTAAAACTTGAATTAATAAGCAAAGTTTTAATCTAAAATAGCATAGTAGTGAGGACCATAAGGGCAATCCTAAAGATTACAGATATTAAAAAAGTCATCTATAAAGTCTGCCGCCGCCTTCTTCAGTTTTATATGTAACTATTTATAGAATTGTGAACTTTACTTTTAAAACTACAAGTTTTTTACTGAGTATCTCAAACATTTTTTTCCGTTTCTCTAAAGCATGAGCATTTCCTTAGAATGATGCACTAAATGAAAAAGGCAAGAATTATCATTAAAAAGTTACAATGAGGGGCCAGCCCAGTGGCGTAGTGTTAAGTTCACAAGCTCCACTCTGGCGGCCCGGGGTTCGCAGGTTCGGATCCCGGGCACAGACATGCACTGCTTGTCAAGCCATGCTGTGGCAGCATCCCATATAAAGTAGAGGAAGATGGGCATGAGTGTTAGCCCAGGGCCAATCTTCCAAAAAGAGGAGGACTGGCAACAGATGTTAGCTAAGGGCTAATCTTCCCCAGCAAAAAAAAAAAAAAAAAAGTTACAATGAATGTATCAACAACTATTACTCAAAATATAAGTACTTTTTTTCTCATCAACATAATAAACATTTTATAAAGGCCCATCCTCTTAGTAAACTAAAATCTTTAGAAATTTTCCTTAAATTATTTTTTGTTGTTAGTGCCATGGAGCCCATTCCAACTCCTAGTGACCTTGTGTATAGCAGAGGGGAACCCTGCCCAGGTCTTTCTACACCATCCTCTCATCTTCTGGTGCTATATCGACAATGCTCTGCTATTATTTACAGGGTTTTCATGGCCAATTTTTTGGGAAGTGGGTGGCCAGGTCGTTCTTCCCAGTCTGTCTAGTCTGGAAGCTCCACTGAAACCTGTTCACCATGGGTGACTCTGCTGCTATTTGAAATAGTGGTGGCATGGCTTTCAGCATCACAGCAACATGCAGTCGCCCTAGTATGACAGCCGACAGACGGGCAGTGTGGTTCCCTGACAGGGAAACGAATCCAGGCTGCAGCGGTGAGAGTGTGGAATCTTAACCACTAGACCACTAGGGTTGGCTTAAATTATTTTACTCTTGCTCAAATTCAGCATGGCAAACAGGTAGATTAGTCTAAAGTTCTAAAGTTTTTCTCACAAATATTTTGAAATAAAGATGGTACAGAACATCACAAAAAAACACTGTTGTAGATATTCAATATATATATATATTTTATTATAGACATATGCACACACATCCCCAAATCCCTTTCCTTGTCTATCATTTTTAATAATTATGGTATCAAGTAAGAACTCAGCATTTACCATATGCAACGTATGTAATAAACTAGGAAAATGAGATTTCAAAATTTAAGTAAGGAAACACATCTATTTTGACATGTGCATAGAATAGCACATTTTCTCTTTCCCATTTTGATAAAACCAAAATCCAAAAATATATATTAGATATTAATGTTAGAAATTATGAGATAAAATATAAGGGTATAGCTATGCTATGAGAAATTTAATGCTGTCACAGAGTATACGTAACTATTTAAAGACCAGAAATCACTAGAAAAGCAGCAGCAGAGTGGGAGAAAATCTCAATAGGAAAGAAAAGCAAGAAGGTTCATATAATATGGAACAACAAAACATCAGATTGAATAAGAGAATAAAATAAATGTAGGAGCTTATTTTGAAAGGAAAATAAATTTTCAAAAATCATAAAATAAGAATTTTCATAGTAATATTTCTTTAACCATTCTCAATTCTAAACAGTTAAAGAAAGAACAATTCTACGAAACCTGTTAAAAGGGAATACACGCCTTTCTGATAATCTTTACTTTTTGTACTCTGGAAAGGTGAGTTCCAGTGTTTAACTCAGGCTCAAAGACGAGGGGAAAATTAACCTTCATGACTTGTAGAAATTATATCAGTTGACCACGGTCACATACACTAGAACTAAATAAAGGAATACACCATATTCACAGATTAAAGACTCGATATTGGAACAGATTAAATTCCTCCCAAACCAATATATAGACTCAATACAATTCCAATCAATATTTTATCAGGCTATTTAGTGTGGAAAATCACAAATGAATTCCAATATTTATATGAAAATGCAAAGAGCCAAGAACAAAAAAACACTTTTGAAGAAGAAATCCCACTTTGGAGGATTTACTTTACCAGATATATCAAGACTATTATAAAATTACAGCAATTAAGACAGTGTAGTGTTGGTGCAAGTATAGAAAAATAGACCAACTGAATTTAACAGCCCAGAAATAAACACATGCATATGGATACTTCCTTCATAACAAAGGTGGTACTGCAGAACAGTGGAGAAAAGATAAACTTTTCAATAGCAGTGGGGCATCAACTGGGGAAAAAACATAACAGAAAAATAAATCCCAGGTAGATTTTAAATCCAAATGTGAATGGAAAAGCTAAAAAATTTCTAGAAGATAAATAGGAGAATATCTTCATTTTGGGGGGATAAAGAAATATTCATTAGATGGACAAAAATGTACAAACCATAAAAGAAAAATAGTAATAATTCTGGCCATCAAAAGACACCATTAAGAGAGTTAAAAGGCAAGCCACAGAGTAGGAGAAGATAACTACCACATACAAAACTGACAAAGGTCTCAGGATAAACCAATGTGGAACACTCAAATTAACAGAAACAGAAAGCAGAACAGTTGTTGCCAGGGGCTGAGGGAAGGTGTAAATGAGGAGTTGGGTATAGAGTTTCAGCTTTGCAAGATAAAAAAATTCTGGAGATTGGTTGCACAACAATGTAAATATACTTAATATACTGAACTATACATTTAAAAATTGTTAAGATGGTAAATTTTACATTATATATATTTTACCACAAATGAAAAATTAAAAATAGGGGCCGGCCAGGTGGCGCAGCAGTTTAGTTCGCGCTTGGCAGCCCAGGGTTCGCCGGTTCGGATCCCAGGTGCCCGCCGACGCACTGCTTGTCAGCCACGCCGTGGCGGCGTCCCATATAAAGTAGAGGATGTTAGCCCAGGGCCAGTCTTCCCCAGCAAAAAGAGGAAGATTAGCAACGGATGTTAGCTCAGGGCTGGTCTTCCTCACAAAAAAAAATAAATAAAAAATAAACCGATATGAAAATGGGTAGCAAGAGATTTGGACATCACAAAAGGAGATTTCCAGTTGGCCATTAAAGATATAAAAAGGTGCTAAATATCATTATTCAGGGAAATGGAAATTAAAACCACAATGAGATACTACTACCAGATGACTAAAATTAAGATTAACAATAACACATGTTGACGAGGATGAGGAGTAACTAGAACTTCATAAAATACTGATGGCATTATCTACCAAAGTTGAACATACATATACACCCGATGACCCAATTCCACTCACAGATCTATATACAACAAAATCAAAGACTATACAAGAATATTCATAACACTATTATTCATAATAACCCCAAACTAGAAATAACAAACATACCCATCAATAGCAGAGTACATCAATAACTGGAGTATAACTATACAATGGAATCCAATAGCACTGAAACATGAAAAAACCACTGCTACATGCAACATGGATGAACCTCACAAACATATTGTTGAGCAAAAGAAATAAGGTACAAAAGGGTACACACTACACAATTCTATTTGAATTTCAAAAACAGGCAAAACCAGTCTAAGGTGTTGGAAGACTAAATAGTGGTTATCTTTGGACAGAAGTAAAGTAATAGCTATTGGGAGGGACATAGCAGGGCTGGAGACAGCTGTTCTGAGTTATATCTTGATCCACATAGTACCAAAGAGATTTTCATATTGTAGATAGTTCAATGAGCTATGCTCCTATGATTTGTACACTTTTCTGTATGTGTATTTTTATTCAATACAGACCATTAAAAGCCAGGGAAGTCTTACAAGGATGAAGTGGCCAGGAACGACAGATGGTGGAAAGAGCAAGAAAGCTGGAAACTAAGAAAATCTCATAGGATTTGGTGACTGATGGTGTTCGCGACCTTTATATGAGAAAGCAGTTTAGTAGAAGGGTAAAATCATCAAACAGTGGTGAACAAGAGGTAGTGCACCGAAGAAGTGAGTACAGACTCTTCCAAGAAATGCAGAGAGAGGATGATAATTCTACTAAGTAGTACATAAACTGATGGTTAAATTATAAAAAAGCTCTTTTAAAGGGTAAGAATGCCCCTAGATAAGCCAACAGCTAGTCAGAATCAAAAATTTTCATGCATCTTCAAAATCAAAATAAGTCTCTCTTCTAGATCTTGCTCATGAGATCTTTCCACTGAGAAAAAACATATATCTATACACTTACCTTCCTCCTCCCAAAAACAGAAGTCCAAGGGCCATGTGATGGGCTAAGTGGAAACCATAGTTCATTTCACCACCTGTTTTCATGTGCAAGAAGCGACAAAGCTGCAAAACCTTTAGGTTCCCCGAGCCAGCCATTACCATGGCAAGAGACAGCAGTACCACACTCAGGCAAGTTTCTAGGTTGTAAGGACCTGTCTGGAAATGCGAAAAGATGACATACTACAACTGTTGTGTTATATTTCTTTACTATCAAAACTAAATTGGCCATTAGACTACAAATGTGTATAACTTTACAAAATATTTTCCCTAATTATTAAAGTTCATAATATTACTATACACATTTTTAACCTTTCTAATCTATTATAAGTAATCTTCATTCAGAAAAAAATCTTATAGAACATGATTTTGATAGCCCCATTGTATAACAATGTATGTATATACCATAATCAAATTTAACTACTTTCAGATTTCTTGATGTTTCCAATTTTCTCATATTATAAATAATGTTGCATAAATCTGTGTGGTTTTTACCAGGAAATAAAATCTTGCAGTCTTCCTGTCATCAGGACAGCACTGCCTCAAAAGCAATTGCATTTTTACGAAGTACTAATTTTTTTAAAAAAACAATTACTAATACTCAGTACTGAGACAAAATGGCATATGGTATGACAATCCAGGAAGGACATGGCTTTTCTTATTTATTCTCTTGTCACAAGGATCAGATACCTGTGCATCCTTCAAAGACAATCATATTCTCACCTAATTAGTATCCCAGAACAAAAATACAAAGATGAGCCAAAACTTCAAATCTCCCACTCTAAATTCAAACAAACTACAGAGATATTTGACAACACACAAGTAAATAAATTATCAGAGAATTTTCTTCGAGTTTAATTTTATTCCCAAGAAGAATCATCATAAAAAGACTTACTACAGAAGCATTAGGTGCAGACAAATAAGTCATAAAATCTTTTGCAAATTTATGCTGGAAAAATAAAAGAAAAAATTTAAAGTTAAAAGAAGTGTATTAAGGCTTTGTTAAAAAAAGAAAACAGAACAGAGTAAACTAAGACACTTCTTACCAAACAGTTAAATGCTGATAAGTTTTCGGAGCCAGCAAATCGAAAACCTAGAGACAAACAGGCTCCTGCGATTATGTAGACATGTGCTTGCCTGAAAACAGATGATAAGAAAGTTAATACTATCATTATTTTGCTTTAAAATTCATTATTACTATTATCTTAGGGTAAAAATATAAATATTCCTGTTCTCATAACTAGTTCACATTCTTCTGGGAATGTTTAATTGTGTCTCTATCAATGAGCAGATTTCTGTGCAGTTTTCTTCAGCAGAAGTACCACGTGGCCCTTACTGATAAAGGGTGCCTCTTAACAGCATATTTCATAAGCAACAAAAAAAAGATAATTTTTAGAAATCACTGCCAATTTTTCTTACAAATGGAAAGGATAAAAGAGGCACATGTACAAGTTAAATCTCCGATATTGTTTTTTGAGGGCAAGAGCTCTACATTTCTGAGACCTAAACAAAAAATCAACTTCGTGAACATCTGATAAATAATGGTAAGAAATATGGGGGATTCAGATTTACTTAAATCAAAGACAGTATTGCTCCCACACAGTATATTTCTATTCATTTCTCTGGCAAATGCAAGGATAGCTCATTTTTATTACACATTTCATGACTTACGACAAAGTTTCCAAATTCAAATCCTCTGAGCAAGGTAATTCAATTTCACTGAGAGAGATACTATTTTCTCTTATAATCTGTCAAGATAGAAAGCAAGAATACTTGGACATTAATATTCAAGTTACAAATATTTAATGATTTGAAAAATAACATACTGCTTATCAAATGGCCATATTTATATAAAATAAGCTTTATCAAAATATTTCATTCAAAGGCCTATATTTTAATCATTGAATGCAAACCAATTTCAAATCTAAGATGGGCCAAATAAGAACAGTAACTGAATAGGACTGAATGAATATAACTTGGAGGACTTAAGTATATTCTGAATCAATAATAGAGTAAATAACATTTCACACCAGTGAACTGAAATGCAAAGATAACGGCTATAGAGTAGAGGTGGGGCTGGGGTGTGGGGAAGCAGCGAGGAAAGTGGGAAAAAGCAATTGGAGAGAATTCTAATCAGAAACATATACTTCTTATTCATGGGATGTTTCTAGCATTAAGCCTACCAGGGGTGAGGTTAGTCACTAGATTAATTACCCAAGCTAAACTAAACTGTTAATACGTTAATCTGTCACTATTGTTTAGCAACACATCCCTTTCCTTTTAGTATCAGTAGGGAACAAGAATTTATCAAAAAACATACACAGAATATCTAGCTTTAACAACCAAGAACGGATTTAATCTTTTTCACTTAAAAAAAAATTAAAGAAAAAACTGTATATTTTCTAAACATATGAATGCAAGTACACAGAACAGAAGCAGAATTCTGAAAATTTATTCTTATGATTGTTTTTAGAAGACTGCTCAGGAGAGTAACATTTCAGGATGCTTTCTATAATAAACCAATACATATTCAGAAGTCACTTATGATACAATTTTCTTATGTACTGAATATCACCAAATCAAAAAACCTGAAATACCTTTTCTCTCTGATAATCTCAGTGAGGTAACCAATTATGTTGACTGGGTACTATCAGCTGAAAACTATCTCCATCTTTCCTCCTCTCCAATCTTTATTTTTAATTTTGAATGTTATTTACTCAGAAATTGAGTGACATTCTGAAAAACTGATATAACTCCAAAGTGAGTAATTTATATATACATGGATAACCTGATTGTAACATTCATATAAAAAGTGTTTAGCTACAATATCGTACAGGAATGGAATATTCCTATTTTGACAGTAGGCATTTATAAGCTCCTTTCTGTTTTTAAAAGAGTATGTAGGGGCCAGTCCTGTGGTATAGTGGTTGAGTTCACACACTCTGCTTTAGCAGCCCAGGGTTCACGGGTTCAGATCTGGAATACGGACCTATACACCGCTCATAAAGCCATGCTGTGCTGGCATCCCACATACAAAATAGAGGAAGACTGGCACAGATGTCAGCTCAGGGACAATTTTCCTCAAGCAAAAACAAGAAGGTTGGCAACAGATGTTAGCCCAGAGCCAATCTTCCTCGCCAAAAAAAAACCCCCAAATATAAGGAGTAATCAAAGGAAGAAATGTAATCCTTTAAGAGTAAATTTAGGCAACCAGGAAATGAACAAGAAAAGACCACCAAACTCTTATCTTGTACAGGGTCCAACACAAAACTCAAGATCTGAAGTCCTAACAGCTAGTTTCAGTTTTACCCCACCTCTTAACTAGCTCGGTGATTTTGGGTCAGTCTGTCCTCTTTCAGGGTAGCAATAATGTACTGAACTCTAGTTACTATATGTTAGTTCCTAGGAATGAAAGACGGAAAAGATATAGTAGCTGACCTTGAGGAGTTCATAGTCTAATGGATGCACAGACATACAGATACTCAAAAATAGTACATCGTTCCCACCCATACACTGGGGAAATATCTGAACAACTTACAGCACAGCACTGCATAAGAGAATAACATAAAGCTGTACACAGTAAAGCTTTTAATGAAGGAAAAGTGCTATGAGGATGTTCGTTGTTGTTATTTTATACATGCCTTAAATCCAAACAAACAAACAGTTTACAAAATGAGCTTTTTAATTCCGCTTTTGATGCTAGGTTGCTCCCTACAAGAGGTCCTGCTACAGAATCAACAAAATGAGTGGGTGAAAACTGGGAGAAAAGTGGAGAGTGACAGGAAATATCAATAGAACTGTGTACTTGTTATACGTTATATCTGGGGATCCCTGAAATAATAAAGACCAAATTTAAAATTATTAAGTCTGAAGTAAAAGAAATGTCAGAGAGATAATTTTACATTAAAAGTTCAAGGACCACATTTCCACAAAAGTTAAAAAGAGAACTCTTTGGAGAAATTACAACAGACACCACAGAAATACAAGGGATTATTAGGGAATACTATGAAAAACTTTACGCCAACAAATTGGACAACCTAGAGGAAATGGACAAATTCTTGGACGCGTACAACCTCCCAAAACTGAATCAAGAAGAAATAGAGAATCTGAACAGACCAATCACAAGTAAAGAGATTGAAACAGTAATCAAAAACCTCCCAAAAAATAAAAGCCCAGGACCAGATGGCTTCCCTGGAGAATTTTATCAAACGTTCAAAGAAGATTTAGCACCTATCCTTCTCAAACTATTCCAAAAAATAGAGGAAGATGGAATACTTCCCAACACATTCTATGAGGCCGACATCATCCTGATACCAAAGCCAGACAAGGACAATACAAAGAAGGAAAACTACAGGCCAATATCGCTGATGAACATAGACGCAAAAATCCTCAACAAAATACTGGCAAACTGAATACAGCAATACATCAAAAAGATCATACACCACGATCAAGTGGGATTTATACCAGGGACACAGGGACGGTTCAACATCCACAAATCAATCAACGTGATACACCACATTAACAAAATGAAGAATAAAAACCACATGATCATCTCAATCGATGCAGAGAAGGCATTCGACAAGATCCAGCATCCATTTATGATAAAAACTCTCAACAAAATGGGTATAGAAGGAAAGTACCTCAACATAATAAGGGCCATATATGACAAACCTACAGCAAACATCCTACTCAACGGGGAAAAACTGAAAGCCATTCCTTTGAGGACAGGAACAAAACAAGGGTGCCCACTCTCACCGCTCTTATTCAACATAGTACTGGAAGTTCTGGCCAGAGCAATTAGGCAAGAAAAAGGAATAAAAGGACTCCAAATAGGCAATGAAGAAGTGAAACTCTCACTATTTGCAGACGACATGATCCTATACATAGAAAACCCAAAAAATTCCATCGGAAAACTACTAGAAACAATCAACAACTACAGTAAAGTGGCAGGGTATAAAATCAACTTACAAAAATCAATTGCATTTCTATACACTAACGATGAAACAACAGAAAGAGAACTCAAAAAGACAATCCCATTTACAATGGCAACAAAGAGAATAAAATATCTGGGAATAAATTTAACCAAGGAGGTCAAAGACCTATCCAATGAAAACTATAAGACACTATTGAAAGAAATCAAGGAGGACATAAAGAAATGGAAAAATATTCCATGCACATGGATTGGAAGAATAAATATAGTTAAAATGTCCATTCTACCTAAAGCAATCTACAGATTCAATGCAATCCCAATCAGAATCCCAATGTCATTCTTCACGGTAATAGAACAAAAACGACTGAAATTCGTATGGGGCAACAAAAGAGCCCGAATAGCTAAAGCAATTCTGAAAAAAAAGAACAAAGCTGGAGGCATCACAATCCCTGATTTCAAAATATACTATAAAGCTACAGTAATCAAAACAGCATGGTACTGGTACAAGAATAGACACACAGATCGATGGAACAGAATTGAAAGCCCAGAAGTAAAACCACACACCTATGGACAGCTAATCTTCGACAAAGGAGCAAAGAACATACAATGGAGACAGGGAAGTCTCTTCAATAAATGGTGCTGGGAAAATTGGACAGCAACATGCAAAAGAATGAAAGTAGACCATCTCCTATCGCCATATACAAAAATCAATTCAAAATGGATCAAGGACCTGAAAGTGAGACCTGAAACTATAAAACTCCTGAAAGAAAATATAGGCAGTACACTAATTGAGACTGGACACAAAAGGATCCGTTCAGATTCCACGTCTACTCGGACAAGGGAAACAAAAGAAAAAATAAACAAGTGGGACTTCATCAGACTAAAGAGCTTCTACAAGGCAAATGAAACCAGGATCAAAATGAATAAACAACCCAACGGCTGGGAGAAAATATTCGCAAATCGTTTGTCCGACAAGGGATTAATCTCAGTAATATATAAAGATCTCATACAACTGAGCAACAAAAAAACCAAACAACCCGATCAAAAAATGGGCAGCGATACGAACAGACATTTTTCCAAGGAAGAGATACAGATGGCCAACAGACACATGAAAAGATGTTCAACATCACTAATCATCAGGGAAATGCAAATCAAAACTACACTAAGATATCACCTGACACCCGTTAGAATGGCTAAAATCACAAAGACAAATAACGACAAATGCTGGAGAGGTTGTGGAGAAACGGGCACCCTCATTCACTGCTGGTGGGAATGCAAACTGGTGCAGCCTCTATGGAAAACAGTATGGAGAGTCCTCAAAAAATTAAAAATAGAAATACCGTATGATCCAGCAATCCCACTCTTGGGCATCTACCCAATGGACATGAAATCAACCATCACAAGAGGCGTATGCACCCCTATGTTCATTGCAGCATTATTCACTATAGCCAAGAAGTGGAAGCAAGCCAAGTGTCCCTCGACTGATGATTGGTTAAAGAAGATGTGGTATATACATACAATGGAATACTACTCAGCCATAAGAAAAGACACAATTGTCCCATTTGCAACAACATGGATGGACCTAGAGGGTATTATGTCAAGTGAAATAAGCCAAAGAGAGAAGGACAGACACTACATGAACTCACTCACATATGGAATATAAATGAACACACGGACAGAGAGAACTGATTGGTGGTTACCAAGGGGAAGGGGGCTGGAGGGTGGGCACAAGGGTGAAGGGTCACATCCACATGGTGACGGACAAACAAAAATGTACAACTAAAACCCCACAGTGTTATAAACTATTAAGACATCAACAAAAAATAAAAAAAAGCAGGCAGTTTCTAGAGGGGAGATAATACTTGGAAGATAGATAGGTACATCACTGGGTAAGTTTCCTTTTTCATGGCTTCTGGTCTGAGGGCAGGTTCTAGTCCGTGCCATAAAGGGTAGTTAAAACTCCAATTAAAAACCCACAGTCTTTATGCCTTGAACAACCAGAATAGAGAGCTTAGGAAACCACAGCCACTAGAAGGTGACGAATGAATACTGCAAAGAGAGCCTCAGAGGGAGGGTCCAAATTCTGTGTATAAATTATGTGCAAATTTTGCCTAACTCAAGAACCATGCGTGAGCAGGGCAGACTCTGACAGCCCATAGGATAAGAGAACTAAACTGAGATTAGTGCTAGCACCCAAGAGATAACGTTTGACATTTGATTCCAAGTAAATTATTGCCTGCTTTAAAACAAAATGTATTTGTGTATGTGTGTATACATAAATACACACACACACACGTATGTATATATGTATCAACACTCTGTAGAGGAATACAATAGAACCCAGAATCTTCAAAAGACAACATTCACAACGTCCTGGATATAATTCAAAATTATTTAACATAAGAACAAACAAGAAAATGCAACATATTCCTAAGAGAAAAAACAATGAAAAAAAATCCTGAAATGATCACAGTGTTGGCATTAAAAAGAAGGATTTTATAGCAGCTCTTACAACTAGAAGGATGTGAAGGACAATATACTCATAATGAGGGAAAAGACTGAAAATCTCATCAGGAAAAAGTAGAAATTATAAAAAAGGAAAAAAATGCAGATTTTACAACTAAAAAGTGTAATAAATGAAATTTTAAAATTCACTTCATGGACTTAATAGGAAAATGGAAATGCCTGAAGAAAGAGTCAGTGAACATACAGAGAGATCAACAGAAATTATGCAATCTGTAGAAAAGAAAGAAAAAAGAATAACAGGCAATAAAGAGAGCCTCAGGGAGCTCTGGGATGATTTCCAAAGGTTTTAACACACAGATAACTGGAGGCCAAGAATGAAAGAATAGAGAGAATGGAGCAGAAAACAATGTTTGAAGATACAATGGCTAAAATCCCTCTAAAATTAATGAAAGATATCAACTTATAGATTTTAAAAGCTCCATAAGAATTAATACAAAGAAAGCCACAACTAAACACATCATAGTCAACTGGTGAAAACCATATATAAAAAGAAAAGTCTTAAAATCAACTAAAGAACTAAATGACACATTACATACAGGTAAAACTCCAATGACTTCTCATCAGAAATAACGGAAAACAGAGGACACTATAATATCTTTAATGTGCTCAAAACAAACGACAAACAAAAAACAACAACAATCTCCTTGTGCAGAAAAGAGTTTATCTAGTAGTCCTAAGAGTGCTATCCACAAAAAGACCTGCTTGCATGGTTGGCCCTTGGTTGGCATCTGGAAACTTGAATGGCAAAGAGTTTCCTAGACTCATATAAAACTTTCCCTAAATGGCAAGGGTGGCTCACTGTGCCTTAACTATTTGTACAATGTGGTTTACACTAATACATACTTTCTTTTAAGAGTCTGCAATTTTGGTACATGCTAGACAGAGGGTGCCTATATGACCAGCCCCAAATAAAAACCTTGGGCACTGAGGCTCTAATGACCTTCCCTGGTAGATAACACTTCACATATGCCGTCACAATTCAATATTCGAAGAATTGTGTGCCATGGGACTCCACTGAGAGAGGATTCTTGGGAGCTTGTGCCTGGTTTCCTCTAGACTTTGCTCCATCTACCTTTCCATTTTGCTAATTTTCATTTGTTTTCTTTCACTGTAATATATCATATGAGTATGACTATATGCTCAGTCCTATGAGTCCTTCTAGTGAATCACCAAACCTGGGAGTGCTTTTGGGGGTCTCCAAAACACTTACTAACCCAGATTTCTATATCTAGCAAAAATATCATTCAAAACAAATGCAAATTAAGACAGTCTCAGCTAAAAGAAAATAAACAGAACTCACTGCCAGTAAATCTGCCTTACAAGAAATAACTGAAGTAATTTCTTTAGCCTGGAAATGACATCAGAGGTAAACATGAATCTTTAGGAACAAATGAAGATAATCAGAAGTAATAAAAGTCTAGCAAAATATAAATGTTAACAAGGACTAAAAATTTCAATTAAAAGGCAAAACTTGTCAGAATGGATAAAACACAAGATCCAACTATATGCTTTTGCTACCTATAAAAAACACATTTTGCAGAAAATGACACAAATAGCTTGCAAAACAAATGGTGGAAATAGGCCTATCACGCAAACAGAAACAAACAAAAAAAAGGCTAGTAACTACCATTTCATTAGAGTATCCTTCAAGAGAAAGAATATTACCAGAGAAAAAGAGGGACAGCTCATAATGATAAAATGGTCAATTCAACAGGAACATGTAGCAATCAAAAATGTGTTTAAACCTAGTATGAGTTTCATCATACCTGAAACAAAAACTAAAGGAAAAAATAGATAATTCTATAATCATACTAAAAGACTTTTTAACATCCCTCTCTTAGCAACTTCATAAAGACTAGAATTTTAAAAAATTAATAAAAATGCAGATGATCTAAACAGCACTATTAACCACCTTAAAAGAATTGCAATTTATAAAAGATTGCATCTAACCAATGTAGAATATATGGTCTTTTTAAGTGTGTACAGAACATTAACCAAGATAGATCAGATGCTAGGTCATAAAGCAAGTTTCGATAAGACCACAATGAAATTAAATTAGAAGAGAATAACAATAATGAGGCCAGAATAGACCAAAACATTTGGATATTAAAAATCACATTTCTAGGGCCTGCCTGGTGGCACAGCGGTTAAGTCCACATGCTCCACTTGAGCAGCCCAGGGTTCACAGGTTCAGATCCTGGGTGCAGACTGATGCACCGCTTGTCAAGCCATGCTGTGGCGGCATCCCATATAAAGTAGAGGAAGATGGGCACGGATGTTAGCCCAGGGCCAATCTTCCTCAGCAAAAAAGAGGAGGATTGGCAATAGATGTTGACTCAGGGCTAGTCTTCCTCACCAAAAAAAAAAAAAAAAAAATCACATTTCTAAAAAAGAAACTATGAGTCAAGAACAAATTATAAAGGATACTAGAAAGTATTTCAAACTAAATGATAAAAATACAACACATCAAAATCTGTAGATGCAGCTAAAGCAATGCTTATAGAGAAATTTATAGCTTTAAATGCTTGTGTTAGTAAAGGAAAGTCTAAGAAGTAATGACCTGAGCTTCTACAATAAGAATCCAGAAAAAGAAGCAAAGTAAACTCAAAGCAAATAGAAGGAAGGAAATATTAAAGGTAAGCTCAGAAATCAATTACAAAGGCAAACATCATTGCTTTAAAAACACGAACGAAATGAATGAACTCTTAGCTAGACCAATAAAGAAAAAAATTTACCAATATGAAGAATGAAAGAAAGGTTATAGCACTATAGATCCCACAGACATTAAAAAGATAATAATGAAATATTATGAACAACTTCATGGCAACAAATTCAACTTAGCTGAAATGAACCAATTTCTTGAAAGACAATTTAACAAAATTGACACAAAATTAAACAGAAAATATGAACAGCCCTTAACTATTGAAGAAATCAACTACGTAACCAAAATTACAAATCTGCAAAACAATTTACAAAACTAATATTACAAAGAGAAAACACCTCAACTAGATAGTTTCACTGGTGAATCTATCAAACATCAAA
The DNA here is from genome assembly GCA_031878705.1 of Tapirus indicus. Lineage (NCBI taxonomy): Eukaryota > Metazoa > Chordata > Mammalia > Perissodactyla > Tapiridae > Tapirus > Tapirus indicus. The sequence goes on along the minus strand of CM062923.1, from coordinate 76,136,277 downwards.
TTTAAGAAGAAATAAAATCAATATTAAAACTTTCAGAAAACAGAGGAATAGTCCCAACTCATTTTATGAGGCCAGTATAACCCTACTATCAAAATCTAACAAAGATATTACAAAAAAAGGAAGAAAATTATAGATTAGTATCACACATTATGATATTCAAAACTTCTAAATGAATCATTACCAAACTAGACACCAAAATATATAAAAATAATAAGTCAGGATCAAGTGGGATTTATCCTAGGAATACAAGATTGTATTCCTTGGTTCAAAGTCCAATCAATGCAATTTACCATAATAAAAGAATCAAGAAATACCATATGCCCAATCAGAAAATACAAAAAAAATCTTTAAATGTAGAAAAAGTATTTAATAAATTCATTATCCAGTCATGGTAAAAACTCAGAAAACTAAAAATAGAAGGAAACTTCCTCAATACCTGATAAAAGGCATCTGAAAAACTTATAGCTAAAATCATACTTAATGGTGAAATACTGAACATTTTTCATCTAACACCAGGATCAAGGCAAGGACGCCCACTCTCACAGTTTTGTTCAACACTGTATTGAAGATCCTAGCTATTTCACTAAGTAAAAGAAATAAAACGCATAAATATGGGAAAATAAGAATTAGAATAATGCCTGTTTGAAGAAGACATGAGTATTTACATGAAAAATCCCACAGAATCTACAAAACAACGACAAGAACTAACATGTATTTAAATGTCCCAGATTACAAGGTTAATATACAAATGTCAGTTTCATATTTTATATCAACTGTATAGCAGCAAGCAACTAGAAAATGAAATTCTACATAAAAATTCCACTTACTATAGAATGAAAGAATATAAAATACTTAGGAATACACTTATTAAAAGCTGTTCAAGACCCTTACCTTTCTGAGAAAAATTAAAGAAGGCCTAAATAAATAGAGAAATTCTATATTCTTGGATAGGAAGACTCAATACTTAAACATCTATTCTTCACACACTTATCTATAGATTTAAGTCATTTTCAATTATAACCCACCAGACTTTTATACCAATATAGATGAGTTGATTCTAAATTTTATATGGAAATGCAAAGGACCTAGAGTATTCAAAGAAATCATGGAAAAAAACAAAATTGGCAAACATGCACTACTTGACTTCAAGACTTGCTATAAAACTACAGTAATCAAGAGAGTATGACACTGGCGTAAGGATCAACAAATAGATTAAAGGAACAGAATAGAGAGCCCAGAAATAAACCCACTCTTACAGGGTCATCTGATTTTTGACAAAGGAGCCACACGAATTCAATAGGGAAAAGAAGGTGTTTTCAACAAACAGTGTAGGTACAACTAAATATCCATATTATTAAGAAGTGAAAACCTCAACCCCTACCTCATATCATAAACAAAATCACTTTGAGATGGATTATATAACCATACACAAAAGCTAAAATACTGGAGCTTTTAGAGAAAAGTATAAGAGAATATCTTCAGGACTTGGGGTTAGGCAAATGTTGTTTTCATACGACATAAAAAATAATAACCATAAAATAAAAAACTGATAAATTAGATATTATCAAACATCTAAAATCTTCTGCTCATCAAAAATATTACTAAGAAAATGAAAAGGTAAACCATAGACTGCAAAACATCAGACAAAGGATAGGTTTCCAGAATATATAAAAAATTCTAGTAACTCATAATAAAAACACAATATAATTTTTTTAAATGGGCAAAAGATATGAACAGACAGTTCACAAAAAGGATAGATGAAGGAGTAGTAAGCAAATGAAAAGGTTCTCTCATTAGCCAGCAAGGAAATGCAAATTGAAATTACAATGAGATATCATTAGACATTTACCAGCAGAGCTAAAATTAAAAAGATTATCATCACCAAATACTGGTGAGATGTGCAGCAGCCAGTATTTTCATACACTGTTGCTCAAAGTGTAAAACGGTACAAACTCTTTGGAAAAAGGTTTGCCAGTTCTTATGAAACTAAACACATCATCTACTCCACGCCTCAGTAATTCCAATTCTAAATATTTACTCAAGAGAAATTAAAACATAAGTTCACAAAAATATCTGTAGAAGAATATTTATGGTAGCTTGATTCATAATAGTCAACACTTGGAACCAGCCCAGGTGTCCAACAAAAGAGGATGGAAAACCAGATTGTGGCATATTCACACAGTGGAATACCACTTAATAATAAAAGGGATGAACTACTGACATTTACTCAGTATCTCAAAATCATGCTGAATGAAAGAAGTCTTCTACAAAAGGGTATATACTGTATGTGATTCCATTAATACAAAGTTCTACATCAGGCAAACTAATTTATTTTGGGAAAACATCAGAACATTGGTTGCTTTGGGTGTGAGGGGTGAGGGCACAGACTGAGTGGGAAGGAGGGAACTTCTGGCCATTCTGATAGACGTTTGTTTCCAAGAGCATATGAATTAGTCAAATCTTATCAAACAGTATACTTAAGGTCTGTGAATTTCATTGTATATAAATTTTATCCTAAAAGGAAAAAAATGTAAATAAATATTGAATCGTACTTAATGATACACATGCTGAAATATTTAGGGAGAAGTATACCACTATCTGCAACTAACTCTGAAATTCATCAAAAAGTTATGGACTGGATAGAGGATAAACAGACAGACATGTGATTAAACAAGTTTATATAGTAAAATACTAATTGTAGAATCTAATTGGCGACATAGGTATTTGTATGAAGTTCTTTCAACCTTTATTTTGAAATTTATCTTATTAAAATATTGGGGGAAACACTCTAGCATTCTCAAGGATAAATAGATTTATTTTATAAATAAAAAGGAACTGAGACCACCAGACATGGTCAGTTAATTAAAGGGCAATATTTAGTTACAATATTTGATTTGGAGTTTTTACAAAGGAGTCTGTTTATTTTTAACTATTTGGCTTATTAGATAAATATGCTATAAAGTAATTAAAACATTATACATGAGATCTAAAATTGTCACAAAGTAAAACAGCATCTTAGATAAAGATGTACTTAATTAGGATAAAAATACTTGTTTAGGGTACTTGGGGGTATTTAATTTTTTAAAACTACAAGTTCTCAGGATCTGGAGCTGAAAGGGAAGGCTGTGGTCTGTGGTCAGCATACAATCTTAAAATGAAAGCTTCTATGTTTTCAAGAGAGACCATAATCATCAATATTGCCTTGGTAAGGAAAAGTATTTCATGAGATTTTGGAAAATCCCATAAGAAATCATAATTTTATGTTATTAAAGATATAGCAATATTTATTATATGTACTTACTTGAGGAACGTTGCTATCAACCCACTTGGAATTTGGTAAAATATCATCCCACAAAATCAGGCATCGAGCAAGTGTCTTAAAAAATCAATACAGATCAAATTAATTAGAGCAGGCAAAGTTCACAGATTTTATAACAATGATAATATTAAATACAATAATTTAAAAATCAGTTCCCAACTGATGGCAGTTTTGAAAAATAAAGTAAATACACAGTATCAACCTAAGCTACTCCCTAAAAGAAACTGAAGATTTAGATTTCAACACAAAGAACACAAAATTGAGGTGATTATCTTCAAAGCTGGGAGGAGTTGGAGAGGACTTTTAAAAACTTGCTCCATAAAAGAAAGATCACAAAGAAAAGAATCATAGCTCTGTCTACATAATTTTAAAAACATTAAAGCTTAAACATTAAAGAACAGAGGGATAAATTTAGGCAATTATGTCAAAGAGTTACTGCCATTAATTATACCATTAATAGTAATATTGCATCCTTAATAATGAAAGAATGTAAAATAAAGCAGTAACGAAGCCCCAGTCACCTGTCGCTTGATAGGAAGTTTTCAGTAATAATGTGAGAAGTTGAAATGTCAACTCCAAGTATTATATATCAATGTGGTTGCCTTTCCTGGCATTTCCACAGTAATATTTGGGAAATTTCAAAAGAATGCTGCCAATTACATATACGTGATGGATTAATAGTAAAAGGTTCCCTTGCAGAAACATTCATATTTGCAAGCAAAACTTGAGAATGACAAATAGACTGCTTATGTTAACAGAAATGAAAAATTGCAAAGTACCATACCCTAAGTAAGAGAAATTCTGGTTTCACAAAGTCCAGCAAATACATGGTATCAGGAGCTCGGAGCCAATCTGCAATAGATCTGTTGGTGGAGGGTATCAGTAAGCATTATTGCTCAGGTAGAGGGCAAAATAAGAATTCGAAGACAGATTTCAAAACATTTCTACCCGCCTCCATCCACTGCCCTGTTTTTTTGCATACTACTTTACACCTCCTAACACGATATTTATTAGGTATTTATATATGTCTTACTATAATATAAGCTTCATGATAGCAGATATTTTAGTTTTATTTTGTTCACTGAAATATCTCCACTGCCAAGAAAGCACTGACATACATATTCATCCAAATAGTAGATAATAAATGTTTTTAATGAGTCTCTTAATTTTGCAGACATTCACTTATTCTAAGAGTAGGAATTTACAATATCGAAAAATTTCTTGAATTTTAGAATATTTTTTAAATTAAGAGACAAAACATGTTTTAATGTCTCCTACCCAATTACTCATCTATACAAAATGTAAAAGAATAAATGCCAAAGGTTTATTTCAAGTGTCAGCAGTAATTATTGGGGATTGGGAAGGTAGATGGTGTAGTCATTAGAAAAGCTCTTGAACTAAGCAGAAACCATTTTTATAAATAATAACCAAGAATAGAATAATGCTAAGTATTTCTGAGTTAACCAGTCCTCACAATGACATGCAAAATTAATGAAAAGGAATTTGGGCATTTTTTGATTGTCAGTGACATCAACCATAAAAGAGAAATGAATAAAAATTGGCAATTATATTGTCAAATATCATTAAAATAGCAAAATGTATTATTTCTAGATAAAAATCTATATAACTTGTCGTACTGGAGAGAATTAAAATCAGGTTGATCTAGCACAAGGGAAATAAACACATTTAAGATAATTTAGTTTTACCACTGAGGTCAGAAAGGAAGTCACACTGTCATGGTGAGGGGTGGGGTTGAGGGATGCAATACCTGTTATTGGTTTTTAAGTAGATCATAGCCAAAGCTAGAGTGGCACCCGGACAAGTTACATCCACATTTATGGTATCTCCTTCCTATCGAAACAAAAGTTTCTTCATGTAAAAAGAGTTCTGAATTATTATAAAAGTCTTCTGAATACTAGCCTATGCTTAAAATTAACATATTTACAAATGTTCACATAAAAACAACTATTTTCAAGGTAACTTCTTAGCTTCCAGAATTTTGATCTGTTGCTTTGATTTGGACTTACTTTGATTTGATAACTTGGAGACTTATGTTTCTCCCTGTGCAATCCTGCTTGAAAGCGCCTATGACCTCCAACCATGTACTGATAAAGCTGCTCAGGCACATTGAGATCAGACATACCTATCAAATTACTGCCATGCTGGAAAACAAAATAACAGAGATGTCAAAGGAAATCTTACAGAATAAGATCCATAACGTATATCCAGGATAAGTAAAAAAATGAACTAACTTCAAAGCAGGGTATTTTGGGGGTTTTTTCCCCAATTAAAATAACTATTACTTGTGAGTTAATACTCAAGCTATTAATAATTCTCATTAAAAATTACAACACTTTTATGTTCAAGTTAATACTTTCATTTCACAAAATAAAGGCTTCAATATACAGTTAATTGCACTAACAGTAAAAGAAAATATTACAGACATAAATGAAACCTTAACTATGAACATCTGAATCCTTTCATTACTGTGCCTATGAATAACCCCAGCAATAATAACTATAATAATAAAAATAACCTACTGAACACTTAGTCTGTCCCAGGCACTAGTCTGTGTGTTTAACATGGATTAACTTACTTAACATGACAATTCTATCAAATAGCTACTATTTCATAAGTGAGGAGAGTGAGACATAAAGAGGTTAAGCCCAAGGTTACATAGCTAGTAGGTGGCAGGGTTGGATATAAAAGAAGGCAGTTTCACTCCACAACCTATGGAAGTTGCTTAACCACTAAACAATAGTGTAGTTAAATGTCACGACTCACTGGTTAGGACCAGAATTCAGGTTCCAATTTCCAGTATGATGCTTTTCCACTGTAACATCTGCCTCTTCGGTTCATGTGTCAAATGTGAAGAGTCAAAAACCTAACAGTCAACTATCTTCATATAATCTAGTTTCAGTGTAACCCACATTCCAGCTGACATAGTCATTTAATGAACTGTTTTTGATAATTCTATACTACGTCTCATGGATGGTGTTAAAGATGGGTCAAAGTGATACTGCATTCTGTCACAGAACAATTGCTATTGTGGCAACATTCTGGGATACCTAGTGAACACCAGGGTGCCAAAAGAAGGTTATGGTTTATCTCTAGCAACAACTATAGACTCTTAAAGCTCCCATCATACACACATTTTCACTATTTTGTTTTCTGTCTGAGTGGGCTGTCACTTGTCCATCTTACGTCTTAAACTCTTTTCAAGAAATTTCATTCCCCTAGTTCATTCATGAACACTTACATCTCAGCCAGGGGGAAAGAAAGCTTAAAGTCCCACTCTTCACTATAATTTCTCTCCATTTCCAAATCTAGCACTTTGAAAAATATCCAGAAAGAAAAAAGAGCTGAGAATCAGGTTAAGTCACAGTAAGGCAGAGTGGTATTCAGAGTCCAGTGTCAAGGTTATTTGTCTCAACACACAGATGAAGTAACTGAAGCATCTGAAGGCACAGACTGCGCTTACCCCCAAGCACACCATGCCCAGAGCCAAGCCAGCAGCTAAAGAGTAGGACTCTCTGTCAGTGCAGTATTCCATTTCAGGACCAGGGGGCCGTCCTATAAAATAGAAAACAACACAGTTCAAGCCGGCCTCCTTAAAAATCCTAACTCATAAAAGTTTTAGAGTTAACTTTCTAGTGAGTTGTGTAAGAACTATGAATTCAATATAACCCAACTCAGAAAGATATGACATCATCACAAATGGTGTCCTCAATGGTCAGTTTACTACAAAATGAAGCCCCAAAATGGTTCCTTTATTTGCCAATTTGAAAGCAATGATTTTAAAGTACTGTGAAACCTTGGGTTTATTTTTAAAAATTACAAAGAAACAGGAAAAAAAATTTTAAAGAGAGGGGTGCTAAAAAAAGTTTTAATTTTTAATCTCTTGCATTTTTTTTTATTTTGTTTTTTTCAAATCCATTCATTAGATGCGGTGAAAACATGTTCAAATACTGACAATGGACAGGAATAATATTTGCTTTAAGTTTTTAAGCATGTTAAATGTTATATTTCCAGACACTTATTTTGAATCTATATAATACTGAGCCCTAGTATGGTAGGATTTCTGGGTATTGATCCTAAAGTTTGGCTGGATGTATAATTCGTACTTTTAAAAAGCACCCCATAATTCTAACTCTACCCTTTAGGGCAGCAAAATGTATTATATATAAACACCCGTCCCTCCAAAAAAAGTTCACACTCCTGGGATTTTATCTCCAGGAAAAAAAAAAATGCAATTCTTTAAAAAAAGGAAATATACAAAAGTAAGCAGTGTAATGATTAATGCATAATAGCAAAAAATTAGAAATAACCTGAAAATAAGAAAACAATTAGGCAATTTATAGAACACCAACTGAATGAGATATTATACAATATAAAATTAATTTTAAAAAACATTTGTGACAATATATGAAAAAGGCAGTATAAAAATAGTATGCACATTCTGACTATAATTATATAAAAGAGCATATGCATATGAATCCACATGAAATTCTCCATATACAATATGAAAGAGGTGTGCTATGGCTGTGAGATATATGATGATATCATTAGATATCAGTACAATTTAGAATTGTTAAATTACCTTGTAGATGAGTAAGCTTTAAAAGCCAGTCTTGAGTACCTTCTGAATAAGTGTTTCTCAGACCAACAACTTAGGCTACTATATATTTTGGTAACAGGAAAATTCAGTTTTGTGAATAATTTATTTCATCATGGCAGTAGACTAAATTGTTGGTCCCAATTCTTCACTGCCCTACAGTGCTAGTATATAAACATCCACACTCTTGACAGAGCCTCACTGTGGACCTAAACATGTGACTAGCTTTGGCCTGGGATCTTAGGTGGCATAATGGAAGCAAAGACATGAAATGTGCTTCCATTATTTGGTTCTCCCTCTTGCCTTTCTGTCATCACATTACAAGAAGTACACCCTCCAGCCTGCATCCCAGAATAAGGCATCTGGAGCAAAGCCAGAGTAGCAGACCCACAGATCTACAACCTGAAGCAGAGGGTAAACAGGCCAATTGTGGCTGTTTGTTATGTAGCATTACTGTGGCAATACCTAACTGATATAATCATTCTAGAGAATAATATACCTTCAACAATATATCCTGAAATATATGTAGAAAAGATCCTGAAAAGGATAGAACAAGACATGTAACTATGTACCTAAATTACTGAGCATACTAATAATGCCAACAGCACTTTCATTTGTCAGAAAAAGATAACAGATAAGACAAATTGTTTAGACAAAAAGTTTAGACACAATTAAAAACACAGAAAATGCATCTCATCACTAACATACCTACCAGTATGTAAAGGAAGAAAACAGGAGTCAATCACTTCCATTCTCTTGGAAGTGCTGTTGTCCAACAGAATAAACACTGTTTTTAGGGACCAAAACAATCAACTTTAAATTTTAAGAGCAGATCATTGTTAGACCTTGCCTGCTAAAGACACAGTAAGACAAACAGCATGCTCACACGTGATTAAGACCATAGGCTACCTTATTAAATGGGATCACTGAAGCTCAATAATGGGCTGGCCAAATAAATATGCAGACTAATAACGTACATAGTAATATCAGCCTTGGAAAACATTACTTGTAGTATTTTATTATTGTTTTTTGTTTTAGTACCAGATCATTCTGTCCTCACAAAAGCTACTATTTTTTCCTTAATTTTACTATCATTTTTACTTTGGTTCCTGTGCAATGGGAAATGTATGCTTATGAAGACACAGCACTAGTAACGCCATACCTATTTCAGCCAACAGGACTTCAGCAGTATGCCTGTGAGCTGTCCCTTGATACACGAGGCCAATGCCAACCACCGCAGCCACTTGGACATTGTGAGGAACATCAAGCTCCGTGGACGTTGGGGGTAAGAGAGCAGGAATGTGAATGCTAAGCAGCCGAGTAATCGACATATCCATGGTGCCTAGTTTAGCAGCAGAAACACCAAGGAGTAGTCCGATGCTTGTCATTTCATGACCCTAAGATAGAAAGTAGAATGAAACTTAAGTCACTACCAAAACAAATACGTAGTTTTAAATAAATCACTGCCTGTCAGTACATTCACTAAGTATTTTCATTTGACAGGCACAGTGACAGCACCAAGAATACAAGAGCAAACTACACAGACATGGTCCTTGCTCTCAGGAAGCTAGTGTCCTAATGGTGGAAGAAGTGTTAAAACTGAAAATACACGAATATATTATTAAAAAGTAGTATAATACTGGGGCCGGCCCCACTGCATACTGGTTAAGTTCCACATGCTCCACTTCAGTGGCCCGGGTTTGCGGGTTCAGATCCCAGGCACGGACCTACACCACTCATCAAGCCATGCTGCAGCGGCAACCCACATACAAAACAGAGGAAGACTGGCACAGATGTTAGCTCAGGGCCACTCTTCCTCAAGGAAAAAAAAGAGGAAGATTGGCAACAGATGTTAGCTTGGGGCAAATCTTCCTCAGCAAAAAAAAAGTAGTATAATAAAAAAGTACAAAGTAATATGACAGTGTATTTAGATTAAGAGGGCCTGCAGAATTATTAGGAATCTCTAAAGAAGTAAAATTTACAATAGGACCTAAAGGATGAGTACAAATTAACCAGGAAAAGTGGCAGAAAGCAGAGCACTCAACTTTAGAAAATGAGAGAGAATGATGTCAGGTGAGAGAACAACATGTAAATGGCTCTGAGGTGATCCAGAAATAAACCATCACATTGATGGTCAATTGACCATAAGGTGTCAAAACAATTCAATGGGAAAAGAATAATCTTTTCAAAAAACAGTGTTGTGATAACTGTAAAGCCACATGCAAAAGAATGAAGTTAGACCCATTCCTTACATCATACACAAAAATTAACTCAAAATGGATCTCCAAGCTAATGGCAAACAAAAGAAAGCAGGAGTGGCCATACTTATATCAGACAAAGTAGACTTCAAGATAAAAAAGGTAATGAGAGACAAAGAAGGGCAATATATAATGATAAAAGGGATACTTCACCAAGAAGACATAACACTTATAAATATCTATGCACCCAACACAGGAGCACCAAAGTACATAAAACAACTGCTAAAAAACCTTAAAGGAGATATTAACAATAACACAATAATAGTAGGGGATCTTAATACCCCCCTTACATCAATAGATAGATCATCCAGACAAAAAGTCAATAAGGAAATAATGGACTTAAACGAGAAACTAGACGCAATGGATTTAATAGATATATACAGAGCACTCCACCCAAAAAAAGCAGAGTACACATTCTTCTCAAGTGCACATGGAACATTCTCAAGGATAGACCATATATTAGGAAACAAGGCAAATCTCTATAAATTTAAGAAGATTGAAATCATTACAAGCATCCTTTCTGATCATAATACTGTGAAACTAGAAATCAACTGCAAGGGAAAAACTAGGAAAGGGACAAAGAAGTGGAGACTAAACAACATGCTACTGAACAACCAATGGGTCACTGATGAAATTAAAGGAGAAATCAAAAGCTATCTGGAGACAAATGAAAATACACCATACCAACTCATATGGGATGCAGCAAAAGCAGTCCTGAGAGGGAAATTCATAGCAATACAAGCTCACCTTAACAAACAAGAAAAATCCCAAATAAATAACCTTAAATTGCACCTAACAGAGTTGGAAAAAGAAGAACAGACAAAGCCCCGAATCAGCAGAAGGAGGGAAATAATAAAAATCAGAGCAGAAATAAATGAAATTGAAACCAAAAAAACAGTAGAAAGGATCAATGAAACAAAGAGCTGGTTCTTTGAGAAGATAAATAAAAGTGACAAACCCTTAGCCAGACTCACTAAGAAAAAAAGGGAGAAGACTCAAATAAAAAAAATTAGAAATGAAAGAGGAGAAATTACAACAGACAACACAGAAATACAAGGGATTATTAGGGAATACTATGAAAAACTTTACGCCAACAAATTGGACAACCTAGAGGAAATGGACAAATTCTTGGACGCGTACAACCTCCCAAAACTGAACCAAGAAGAAATAGAGAATCTGAACAGACCAATCACAAGTAAAGAGATTGAAACAGTAATCAAAAACCTCCCAAAAAATAAAAGCCCAGGACCAGATGGCTTCCCTGGAGAATTTTATCAAACGTTCAAAGAAGATTTAGCACCTATCCTTCTCAAACTATTCCAAAAAATAGAGGAAGATGGAATACTTCCCAACACATTCTATGAGGCCGACATCATCCTGATACCAAAGCCAGACAAGGACAATACAAAGAAGGAAAACTACAGGCCAATATCACTGATGAACATAGACGCAAAAATCCTCAACAAAATATTGGCAAACCGAATACAGCAATACATCAAAAAGATCATACACCACGATCAAGTGGGATTTATACCAGGGACACAGGGACGGTTCAACATCCACAAATCAATCAACGTGATACACCACATTAACAAAATGAAGAATAAAAACCACATGATCATCTCAATCGATGCAGAGAAGGCATTCGACAAGATCCAGCATCCATTTATGATAAAAACTCTCAACAAAATGGGTATAGAAGGAAAGTACCTCAACATAATAAGGGCCATATATGACAAACCTACAGCAAACATCCTACTCAACGGGGAAAAACTGAAAGCCATTCCTTTGAGGACAGGAACAAGACAAGGGTGCCCACTCTCACCGCTCTTATTCAACATAGTACTGGAAGTTCTGGCCAGAGCAATTAGGCAAGAAAAAGGAATAAAAGGACTCCAAATAGGCAATGAAGAAGTGAAACTCTCACTATTTGCAGACGACATGATCCTATACATAGAAAACCCAAAAAATTCCATCGGAAAACTACTAGAAACAATCAACAACTACAGTAAAGTGGCAGGGTATAAAATCAACTTACAAAAATCAATTGCATTTCTATATACTAACGATGAAACAACAGAAAGAGAACTCAAAAAGACAATCCCATTTACAATGGCAACAAAGAGAATAAAATATCTGGGAATAAATTTAACCAAGGAGGTCAAAGACCTATACAATGAAAACTATAAGACACTATTGAAAGAAATCAAGGAGGACATAAAGAAATGGAAAAATATTCCATGCACATGGATTGGAAGAATAAATATAGTTAAAATGTCCATTCTACCTAAAGCAATCTACAGATTCAATGCAATCCCAATCAGAATCCCAATGTCATTCTTCACGGTAATAGAACAAAAACGACTGAAATTCGTATGGGGCAACAAAAGAGCCCGAATAGCTAAAGCAATTCTGAAAAAAAAGAACAAAGCTGGAGGCATCACAATCCCTGATTTCAAAATATACTATAAAGCTATAGTAATCAAAACAGCATGGTACTGGTACAAGAATAGACACACAGATCGATGGAACAGAATTGAAAGCCCAGAAATAAAACCACACACCTATGGACAGCTAATCTTCGACAAAGGAGCAAAGAACATACAATGGAGACAGGGAAGTCTCTTCAATAAATGGTGCTGGGAAAATTGGACAGCAACATGCAAAAGAATGAAAGTAGACCATCTCCTATCGCCATATACAAAAATCAATTCAAAATGGATCAAAGACCTGAAAGTGAGACCTGAAACTATAAAACTCCTGGAAGAAAATATAGGCAATACACTAATTGAGATTGGACATAAAGGGATCCTTTCAGATTCCATGTCTACCCAGACAAGGGAAACAAAAGAAAAAATAAACAAGTGGGAACTCATCAGACTAAAGAGCTTCTACAAGGCAAATGAAACCAGGATCAAAATGAATAAACAACCCACCAGCTGGGAGAAAATATTTGCAAATCGTTTGTCCAACAAGGGATTAATCTCAGTAATATATAAAGATCTCATACAACTGAGCAACAAAAAACCAAACAACCCGATCAAAAAATGGGCAGAGGATATGAAAAGACATTTCTCCAAGGAAGAGATACAGATGGCCAATAGACACATGAAAAGATGTTCAACATCACTAATCATCAGGGAAATGCAAATCAAAACTACACTAAGATATCACCTTAACACCGGTTAGAATGGCTATAATCACAAAGACAAATAACAAATGCTGGAGAGGTTGTGGAGAAACGGGGACCCTCATTCACTGCTGGTGGGAATGCAAACTGGTGCAGCCTCTATGGAAAACAGTATGGAGAGTCCTCAAAAAATTAAAAATAGAAATACCGTACGATCCAGCAATCCCACTCTTGGGCATCTACCCAATGGACGTGAAATCAACCATCACAAGAGGCGTATGCACCCCTATGTTCATTGCAGCATTATTCACTATAGCCAAGAAGTGGAAGCAAGCCAAGTGTCCCTCGACTGATGATTGGTTAAAGAAGATGTGGTATATACATACAATGGAATACTACTCAGCCATAAGAAAAGACACAATTGTCCCATTTGCAACAACATGGAAGGACCTAGAGGGTATTATGTGAAGTGAAATAGCCAGAGAGAGAAAGACAGACACTGCATGAACTCACTCATATATGGAATATAAGTGAACACACGGACAGAGAGAACTGATTGGTGGTTACCAAGGGGAAGGGGGGTGGGGGGGGCACAAGGGGTGAACGGTTACATCCACAAGGTGACGGACAAACAAAAATGTACAACTAAAACCCCACAGTGTTATAAACTAAGACATCAATAAAAAAAAAAGGGGGGGGGGGAATATGCACTGAGACAAAAAAAAAAATGGATCAAAGAACTAAATATAAGAGGTAAAACAATAAAACTCTTAGAAGAAAACATATGTGTAAATCTTCGTTATCTTGGGTTAGGCAATGACTCCTTAGATATGACACCAAAAACACAGCAACCAAAGAAAAAATAGATGAATTGGATTTCATAAAAAATTAAAAACTTTCGTGCTTCAAAGACACCATCAGAAAGTGAAAAGACAACCCACAGAATGGGAGAAAATTTTTCCAAATCATTTATCTGCTAATGACCTAGTATCCAGAATACATAAAAGAACTCTTACAACTCAACAATGAAGACAACTCAGTTTAAAAATAAGCGAAGGATCTAAATAGACATTTCTCCAAAGAAGACATACAAATGGCCTATGTGTACATGAAAAGATGCTCAACATCATTAGCCATCAGAGAAATGCAAATCAAAGCCACAATGAGGTATTACTTTATACCTACTAGGATGATTATAAAAAGACAGACATGACAAGTGTGGCAAGAATGTGAAGAAACTGGAACACTTATATACTGCTGGCAGGACTGTAAAATAGTGCAGTTACTCTGGAAGAGTTTGATGGTTACTTAAAAACTTTAAACAAAGTTATCATACGACCCAGCAATTCCACTCCTTGGAATATACCCAAGAGAAATGAAAACATACATCCACAGTGTACATGTTTGTAGCAGCATTACCCATAATAGCCAAAAAGTAGAAATAACCCAAATATCCATCAACTGGTGAATGGATAAATAAAATATGGTATATCCACACAACGAAATATCTATTCTCCAATAAAAATGAATGAAGTGCTGATACGTGGCACAACATGGACAAACCTTGAAAACATTATGATAAGTGAAAGAAACCAGTCTCAAAGACCACATATTGTGAGTCTATTTATGTGAAAGGTCCAAATTCAGCAAATCCACAGAGATAGAAAGTAAATCAGTGATTGTGAGGGGCTGGAGGGAGAGGGGAACAAAGAGTGACTGCTACTGGGTATGAGTTTCCTTTACAGGGCGATGAAAATGTTCCAAAATTAACAGTAGTAATGGATGCACAACTCTGTGAATATACTAAAAACCACTAAGTTGTATACTTTAAATGGGTGAATTTTTATGGCATAAAAGTGGAAGAGGGGGCCAGTCTAGTAACATAGTGGTTAAGTTCATGTGCTCTGCTTCAGTGGCCTGGGGTTCACAGGCTCAAATCCCAGGTGTGGACCTACACACCACTCATCAAGCCATGCTGTGGAGGTATCCCACATACAAAATAGAGGAAGACTGGCATGGATGTTAGCTCAGGGCCAATCTTCCTCACACACACAAAAAACCAACCAGGCTGTTGCTATTCTGGCTGTTAAAAAAAAAAAAGTAGAAGAGTTTATGCCAAGAGAAAGAGTCTAGTTTGCCAAACTCTGAAGTCGAAGAGTTTGGTTTTCCAAGGAGCTAAAATGACAAGTCCCGGTGACTGCAGTATGGGGAGCAAGGGGAAGAGTGGTATAAAGTAAGGCTGGAAGAGTGAGCAGGATCACACAGGCTCCTAGAATGTACATTAAGGGCAATGGAAGCTCACTAAACAATTTTGACCAAGCAAGTAATATATTCCGATTTACACTTCAGAAAGATTAGTCTGCCTGCTATGAGAAGAATGGATTTAGAGGTGCAAGAATGAAGAAGGAAGCACAAACAGAACTATCAGCAGCTATTGTAACAGCCCAGGTAAGGCACAATGCCAGGAGCTGGGAGCACAAGTTCTCACCTTGGTCAAGTAGTCATGGATATTGAGAGTAGCCAGCTTGGTAAGGTGCCCATTCAGACCCAGGGCCATGAGAAAGCCAGCATACTCATTGGCTAACTCAGCATGCTTGGGCTTATTATAAACAATCCAAGCTGAGTCGATCTGGGAGGCGGGGGCTATCTTCAGGCCAGCAGCCACGCCATTATGGAAGCTGGCCCAGCTTGTCATATTGGGAGGCACATCAATGTTTCCACTGTTAAGGTCTACTGTTGTGTTCCGAGGAGGGGCCCGCCCTGTTCAGGCAAACAAAATTTAACATTGAGAGAATAAAAATTCACAAAACCAAAACTGTTAAATTTAGATTTTTGAGAACTGAGATTACTTTTTCTACATTCGAAACCCTTAACCCCCTAATACCTGGGATGATATTAGGTTACTATGAATACTTAAATTTGTATACATGTGAGTCTAACTTGATGCAAGGCATAAAAATCTTAATTGTTTAAAATAAGTCTTTGTGTTTTTTGCTAAAATACAAGGAGCTATAAGATAATTGATAACAATTTAACTTTATACAGATCTGATTAGGATACCCACTGCTTTGAAATCTTTCTTTCAAACACCAGGAAGCTTATTAAAAAATAAATGAAAACTAAATCACATTTAAGTTACATGAATAATAAATTCCGACGTGACTGACAACACTGATGTCAATTTCAAATATGCCATCCCATATTTTTCTCTGGACATTAAGGAAAAATGACATTTTAAAAAGAGACAAGGCTGGGGCTGGTCCAATGGCATAGTGGTTAAGTTTGCAAAGTCTGCTTCAGCAGCCCAGGGTTCACAGGTTCAGATCCCGGGCACAGACCTATGACCCACTTATCAAGCCATGCTGTGGCAGGCATCCCACATAAAACAGAGGAAGATGGGCAGAGATGTTAACTCAGGGCCCATCTTCCTCAGCAAAAAGAGGACGATCGGCAACAGATGTTAGTTCAGGGCTAATCTTCCTCATCAAAAAAGTAAAACTATAAAAATAAAAAATAGAAAAAAAAGAGACAAGGCCCTTCATAATTTGCTCTGTCTTTATCTCTCATCTATATATGCTCATCTCTCTCTATATATAGATATCTTTGCTGTTGTTAGTGCCGTCAAGTCCATTCCAACTCCTAGCAACTCTGTGTTTAGCAGAGCAGAACACTGCCTGGTCTTTTCTGCGCCATCCTCTCACTTTCCTACACTATATCAGACAATGCTCTGCTGCTATTCACAGAGTTTTCATAGACAGTTTTTTCTGGAAGTAGGTAGCCAGGTCCTTCTTCCTTGTCTTAGTCTAGAAGCTCCACTGAAACCTGTGCACCATGGTGATCCTGCTGGTACTTGAAATACCAGTGGCATAAGTTTCAGCATCACAGCAACACGCAGCCACTACAGTATGACAACCGACAGAAAGGTGGCGTGGTTTCCTAACTGGGAAATGAACCCGGGCCACCGCAGTGAGTGCACTGACTTAAACACTAGACCACCAGGGCTGGCTATAGATATCTAATTTTATGCTATTATTAAAAATGTCAAATTGCATTCAGACCTAGCTATATAAAAAGCATTATTTTATAGATTTGAGTTACCCAGTGAACCATAAACGAGTATTTACTAAATTTAATTTTATGGTCAATTTATTTAAGAGCAATGTAAATTAAATGTTCACAATGCTATGCTCTCTTTGAATTCCTTTCCTTGAGTCTTTTGGTTTTGATCTACACTGTGTACAGGCAAATAGTGAATTCTTTTTTAATTCTTTTTATATTGTTAATCTTCTTTATTAACTCAAGTCATGGGTGAATATTTAAAATAAATATTGGTTTTTTGTGTGTGTGTATGTGTGAGGAAGACTAGCCCTGGGCTAACATCCGTGCCCATCATCTTCTACTTTATATGGGACGCCGCCACAGCATGGCTTGACCAAGCGGTGCATCTGTCCATGCCCGGGATCCAAACCTGTGGACCCCAGGCCGCCAAAGCGGAGAGTGCGAACTTAACCACTACACCACCGGGCCGGCCCCAAAATAAATATTCTAAATAGTGAATAAAATTATACAGTTCACTAGAAGTTTGACAATACGATTTTAAAGGAGTTCTGAAAGTTATGGAAAATAAATTTTACATAGATGCACAGTATCTTATTTGTGGTGTATATACACATATACACAGACACAAGCACCAAGTAAAATATATTTGTCTTTACCATTTGCTCTTTGAGAGCTAACTCAAAAGCTAGTGTGTGACAGCACCACACTGGATGACAAGTTCATGAGTTATACTTTTACTTTCTCAAAAAAGGCAGAGATTAATAACGAAAATACAAGTATACTTTCTAAAATAGCAGCTCATCGTATGCATAAGAGATAATATTTACAGACAAGAGAAAATGAAAGGCAAAGGCTAAAGCAAATTTTCTTCAATAAGAATAACAACATACAAAAGTACAATAGGCCATATCAGTGCAAGTTAAGGAAATATTTTAAGAAAGTATGTTTTTCTAAATTAGTTTATTATTTTAAAATATATTCTTTTCTGGGGGGCGGGGCGCTACCAGAATGTCTAAAAGAATAAAATTTTGGATTAATGTCATTTTTTAATACGTACCCAAGCATTACTGCCCAGATATAATACATTTTAACATTTGGCAATTTTGCATGAGCCTCTTTTCTTTTTAACCCAAAGTTTTTATACAAAAACATTCAAACAGTTGAAAGACTAATAAAATGAACAGCTGTATACTATGCCCTCCATCAAGATTCAATAATTGTTCAGATTTTGCCATAGTTGCTTTATCTCTAACAGACAGAACAACTAAAATATTGAAGGTAACTCTGCTTGCTGTGCCTCTTAATGAGATTAGGGCTCCAGAACAGGTGTGACATGGGGGGGTGGGGGGGTGTTCTTCACTCAGCTGATCTCACTTTCCACAAGCTGCTAAAAGCACAAGCTCTTTACAATCTGAGCAGGACCCTGGATTTTTAAATTTATGTAACTTAAAATACTGTGGCATTATATTTGCATATATTACATGCTATATTACTACATGCGTTATATACACATTGTGTACAGGTCTCACAAAACCACATATACTTTAAGGGATTTTCAACAATAATTTCACTATACTCAGTTGTCACCTTTAGAACACATTCAAATCAGCATCAGATGAACATGCACTATAAAATCCAGTGCAATCAATAATATTGGAAAACAAGCACACTTATATCTGGCAGAAGTGAAAACTCATGCAACTAACCAGAAAGGCATTTGACAGTATGTTACATCAAAGCTTTTAAATCTTGCTGTCCTAAGAGTTCTACTTCTAAGCAATTACCCTAAATAAATATAATGAATATACCCCAAGAATATGTTTATAGTAGCAAAACACAATTTCCAACAATACTAGGTTGTTTACATAAACTGTATTCCATTAAATGAAATACTCTGGAGCAAATAAAAATAAAGTTGTTGATTAAAAAGGTGTATACAATACATACATACATATACATAACTCTACACATATGTATGCTAGATATGGAAGGATGCTCGCTACATAGTAAATTTTAAAAACAATTTCTAAAACAGATTTTTCTGATAATTACATATAAAATCATAAAATGGAGAAATAAAATTGGGAAACGTATATGCCAAAAGGTTAACACCAGTGACCTCCAACAAGTGGGACTTGCTATAAGTGACTGTTTTTTCTCCTTTTGCTTAGTATATTTTCTTCTTTTTGTACAAAATCATATATTCACAATAAGACATAATAAGACTTTTTTTTTTTTCCTTTGGTGAGGAAGATCAGCCCTGAGCTAACATCTGTTGCCAATCCTCCTCTT
Organism: Tapirus indicus; assembly: GCA_031878705.1. NCBI lineage: Eukaryota > Metazoa > Chordata > Mammalia > Perissodactyla > Tapiridae > Tapirus > Tapirus indicus. The sequence goes on along the minus strand of CM062923.1, from coordinate 76,116,604 downwards.
TTTGCTGAGGAAGACTGGCCCTGGGCTAACATCTGTGCCCATCCCCCTCTACCTTATATGTAGACGCCTGCCACAGCATGGCTTGATAAGCAGTGCATAGGTCCGCCCCCGGAATCCAAACCCTCAAACCCCGGGCTGCCAAAGCAGAGCATGCAAACTTAACCACTATGCCACCAGGCCAGCCCCGTAAGACATTTTAAGACTAAATATTTCTACATATTACAAGTTAAGATTACTTAAAAATTCAATAATCTCACCGTTATTGATAATATCTTTTTAAACTTTCCCCAAGTGCCTTTTTATATCTTGAAATGGTCTCACTAAAAGCAAAAACTGGTAACGGGGTACATTCTACTTCCCTCAATGTTTAGTTTGATTTACTATTTGAGCTTTGATAACCACTACAGTAGCTATTAACAATATTTAAAATTGCTGGGGATATAAATAGCATTTCTTTGGTTTTAACTAAAATAATTCAAAAGAACTCCACTAAACATATACATAATCCTTTTCCTTTCTCGTTGAGCCCAGAATTTAACATACCAGTCAAATTCAATTTAGGAATAGGCAATGGTTCCGTTGGAACAGGATGGTATGAAAACAAGGTAAACATTCCTCGTCCTACCGGAAGAGCCATAGTTCGCTGACACAACTGGAGCAATCTAGAATTAAAATTAAAACCAACATGTGAAAAAATTTTAAGCAAAATATAATTGGAATGTAATCTCTAGGCAAGTATTTCAAGAGAAGGAATGCTGTTTAAGAAGTCACATCAAAGCAAATACATACAAAGATGTGGATGAATCATCTAAACACAGTTATTTGCATTTTAATACTATTGTTCCCATTAGAAACTCTAAGGAGGAGACACATTTCCTTTCTTTTGTTTCATATCTGCTTTGATGAACACCAGCTGGTCTATAAACCAAGCCAACTCTCCCTAGGTATCCAAAAAGAGAAACCTAAAATTCTACTCTAACTGATGCTAACCCTCTCAAAAGAAAATTCTACTTTTGGAACACGGTGTTACTTTCAGCATATATCCTTGCTCGCAATATAGCCTCAGGAATGCCACACCACGGCCTGTACACAAGGAGGGAAAGGGAGTCCCTATATTGGAGGTCAGTGGATTTCATAGTGTCTCCAGGGAAAATACAGAATTAGTTTCACTTACATGAAGTCTAGGATTTACAGGACTAATAGCACTATATATCAGTTATGTTCCAAGTTAAAATGGCTTCTACGTGCTACACTTTGAAACTAACACATTACTCTTTAACTTCTTTCTATGTTAAAATAAATTACATTCCATATAGCCACTTAAAACAAAACACAATCAAACAGAAATTGTGGAAGTAGGAGCATTTATAACCAGGAAACACTTAACACAAGTTATATCCCAAGACAGAACTATCCCTTCAGAGGCCAACATTTTCTGTGCAGACAAAGCTATTCATAAGCATGCTCTCTCCCTAATTATACACACATATAACTGCTTTTCTAGTTCTTTGGGGAGGAAAGTTTTGCTGTCCTAAGATTCGCTGGGAACACTGACCCACGTTAATTTAGAATTGGGCAAATTCAAGGCCAGGAGGCTACATCCTATAGAATTTTTAGCAGAAACCTTATACACAATCCACAAAATTATAATAATGAAAGTAATAATATTGTATCCCTTCCATTTAAGATACCACTGATTATAAGATGCAACATTATTACATGAGGTACTAAGAAAGAAAAAATCATTACCAATTAGACTGTAACATCTATTGATTGAAAAACATTCTGATTTCAGAAAGATTAAAAAGTAAAAAAAATCAGCATCACAGAGTCAATGAACTCTTAATAATAATGGCTGACTACATTAAGCTTTACTCTGTACTGGCCAGTGTTCTAAGCACTACATAGAAATAACTCACTTGATACACAGAGCCACCCTGTGTGATATGAATGTTACAATCATGCTATTCTTACAGTTGAGGTAACTGGGGCAGCAAGAGGTTAAGTAATTTATCCAAAGTCACCCAGCAGATAGTGGTCAAGCGTGGTTCCAGAGTCCATGCTCACAACTACTACACTCTCACTCAAATTCTCCATCACTCCATCTCCTCACTTATAGGTGACTAATACCTGGGTACATATGGAGAGGAAACAGTGATGGGGAGATTATGACTAACTGAGATTTTCAGCAGCCTGTGGCTAAATGTGGATAGTCCTTCCCCTTGAAGCAGTACCACTGTTAAGTAAAGTAAGGAGAACTAGAAAATGGTGGCAGAAAAATGACAGGTGAGAGAGACAAGGCAGATAGAAGGACAGGAGAGAATTTTAAAATATAAGTTGAACTGTCCCAAAGCAACAGTTCTGGAATGTCACAGACACATGACGTTGGTTACTACTGAGTCTTGGAATTGATCAAGGGATACACTATGTGGATACACTAGAGGATGGCAGGAAAGAAGGCTTACAGAGTATTACTTATCACATCGAAAGAAGTGCTGCTTTAAGTTTAAACTACACTAAGAAAAAACAAAAAACACCTCAAAATATTTTCCTGATCCAGATACAGAAAAATGAGTTCAGTGTTTTGCTTTATGTGTAAATTCTTAAGGTATCTACAAGCAAAATGGTTTTAGATTAGCCTTTTCTAAATAGCACACAGCTATATTTCAAGAGGAGGGTCTGAAATATAACATGTCATCAAATGCCAAAATATTTTGAAAACGTATGATTTACTGAGGTTGGATAAAAACTTAAAATACATGGTACTTTTAACTTTAAGGGATCTTTTTACGGTTTTTAGCATTAAAAAAAACTCTGACAAGAGATAATAACGTGTTTTCCTTTACCTGTTTTCTTTTTCCTCAATGAACTCGTGGTCACTGAGTTCTGGGTACTGTACTACATTGACACGGACGGGATGCGCACTTTGAAGAAGTCTTCGCACGTCCTGCACCCTTAAATCTTCACTCCATATTAATGACATAACCTCCTGATTCATGTCATTCATGCCATCATCTTCCTCCTCAGTTTCTGTTCCTGAAGGAACATCTGATGAGAGCACCTGAGTAACAGACTTGGTTGTAATAATAATTTAAAAACCACTCAACATGCACTTACTGAAGATGAGAATATACAGGATGAGGTACTGTGACTATATCAGTACAGTGAAAGTATGTATCCCAAAAGCAGGGCTGACTTGGGTTCCCAATGTATACTGGGACTCTAACCTAGAAGTCTTTTTTAAAAGTACAATTATATTGCCCACTTGGAAAAATTCCTTACTGCAAGGGAAAAGGTTTAAATTTAGGACAATAGTGAGGAGGCTGATTCCATTGGGAGAAACATTCTAAAGAAATCGTAAAACTCTAACTATATCCTAAACATCCTGAAAAAGAAACGAATTACTATCAGTGGAATATGAACCCCACTCACTGTTACCGAAGAACCCACACTAATTTAAATATTATCTTTGATTAATATAAGCAGAAGAAAACAACCTGGAAGGATATTCATGAAGGGCTGGAGAAAGCTGGATAATACTTCCTTACTTGAAATAGAATGGATCATGGTTAGTTTTCACTTTTTTTATAAGTATGATCTAAATAAAAATTTCTTGAAAGGGATTGAGTGCAGCAAAACAAGTGAGGAAGATTAATTCCTTGATTTTCATTCTGTCCTCATAAGCTCAGCATGTGCTTTAATACAAGCCTTCTCAGTCCAAGTAATTCAATCAGACTTCAACACAGATGTAAACAGCATGAAATCTTCTCATTTTCTCTCAAAGAGTTTTATACTCCTTTAACAAAAGATTAGCCCCTGGTTAGAATGCTAAAGTTTTGCAACATTTAACGTGGAAGTAACAACATTAGCCTGAAAAAAATAATGGCAGATATGACTAAGATAATCACTTAGTTCACAAAAATAATGGTTCCTAGGGAACATCTAATTTTGAAAGAAACTATATTCTAATGAGTGAGTTAGCTATAAAATACAGACCGAAATAGCTGAAAAATTGAATTTAGATGAGGTTAGCCATAAAATGTAGCCTCGAATAACTGAACAAATTGAATTCAGAGAGAATTACTTAAAATGCCGTTTAAATACAGATGAATGATTATCAATACCATTTGGTTTCAGTGCTAATGACGTTAAATTGCTCTCACTCATATTAACAAAAGAGGTCTAAATGCTAAAAACTTATCTTGGTCAAGGAAAGGATAACCACATTATTAGCAAAAAAAATTTGGTTTTCTGTTTAAAACAGGACCAACACTAATTCAACTAAAAGTGGTTATTTAAGTATAGATTAAAAGAGAGATGTGCTAGGACAACCCTGCTGGAGATGTGATCCCCATGTAAACTGCTGCTGTCATGGATTCATTAGGCAATGCTGATCTTAGGAAAAAATTCTGACAGAGGCTCTGAAGAAGCATTAATAGCCTAAAACCTAAACATTAGAAACAGTCACAATGTATTGACTACTACGTGTTGGTTGAAAGGCTAATAAGAGCCAAATTTGCACTGTTTTCTCAGGGACATAAACAAATTATGAGAGTCACCAGGAGTGGAATAACCATCCCTGAATCCTCCGTGATCCTCAGGGCAAGGCAGTGCTACCATTTATTTTTAAGTTAACTAGAGTTTTAGGAGAAGTTTTAAAAGTTCCATTTTTAAGTTTTAAAAGAGGCTAATTTTAAGAGAGAGATAATTGTAGAGTAATGATGTATTTCACTTTCTATTTGTAGGGTTCTTAGAAGCCATTCTTAAAAAAAAAAAAAAAGATTTGAAGACTGATGACGGACAGTATTTCAGGAGGGACAACTTAAGACATCTTCTAAACAACTTTAGTGCCCTCCTATCCCTTCTCCCAAAAATCCTTTTCCTGGGGCTTCAGTTTTATGTAATTAAATAGGTATATTCACACATATTTAAAAGGTTAAATTCAAAAAATGCAACACATCAAAAAGTATGAAAGAGAAAATAGTTATATATTAACTATTCAAATTCAGGATATATGTGCTTTCCCTTTTTCTATATGATAATTACGAAGTAGTTAATTACCAATACAGTACAAGCAGGGAATCAGTCACAGTAGTTGCTCTACTAACTCAGCACTTGTCCTGACTTGAGGCAAAGAAAGGTCCAGGCAAGACAGAGCATTCACAGTCTCCTGTTCCCACGTTGAATTTACAATTAATAAGATTTGTCCAGTTATAAACCCCATCTGGTATATAATATAAAAGACAATCTGATCTACACACTTACAAAAAGACTCAAAGGAAAACGAAAAACATTTCTACTTTGATTTTATTGAAGCTAAAACTGAACTTTGAACTTTCTATGTTGATACTCACAGATTTCCCTTTAGGTAAGTTTCCTTCGCAGGCCTGCTTGGAAAGATCTTGACGTCCAATCAAGAGACAGACAGCTTCTGGCCAGTCTGAAGCAGGCTGTTCGCGACAATGATAAATTGCATCTCTGATGGGAAGAGCAATTCCAAAGGGAAGAGTTTCCAAGTCTCTTAAAGTGAAACCTTATGGTGAAAGGAAGGGAGAAAATTTTTCATTTAGACCTGCCACTGTCCTAATTATCCTCTGAATGAAGTTAGTAAACATCTATCCTGAGAAGTAAGAAAGAAATTTATTTTATTCATCTTACTATCAGACTAGCATCTTGACATCAGGGATTAGTATAAAAGAACATCAGGGATTAGTTCTCTTTAAAGGAACTCCTAAAAACCTTAAGAAAAAGACAAACAATCCAACTGGAAAAACACAAAGGACAAAAAGACATTTTCCAAAGAGGAAACACAAATGGTCAAGAAACATATAAAAAGATGCTCTACCCAATGAGTGATCAGGGAAATGCAAATTAAAACATTAGGAAATACAATTTCCCACTCACTTGACAGACAAATATTAAAGTCAATCAATACCAAGTGTTAGCAACTCTGTAGAGCAACAGTAATTCTCAGCCACAGCTGGTGGTGGTATACACTGGTACAACCATTTTGGAAAACATTTGGCATGTATGAATAGGTCCACCCCTATGGCCCATCAACAGCCATACAGAAACTTGTGCACACGTGCACCAGGACACAAGTATTAAAATATTCATTAGCAATGTTGTTTAATTATGGCAAAAAAAGGGAAGGGAGGAAACAGCCCAACTGCTATCGTCAACAGAATGGATAAATAAGTTGTGATATATTCAAACAATGGATTATACAGCAGAGAAAATTAATGACCTACTGCTACATAAGTCAACATGAATGAATCTTTAAAAAGTAATATTGAGTGAAGAAAATAAAACATTCATATCTATATCCATTTACATATAAGTTCAAAAACATACAATACTAAGCAATATATAATGATGATAAAACTACAAAAAAAAAAAAAAAGAGGGAAAGCAATACAAAATTTAGGTAGGGTAGTGGTTGCCAGTAGCAGTGGGGTGTGTGGGAAGAGGATACCATGCAGGAATAGATACACAACAGCCTTCTACTACACTACAATGTTCTATTTCTAATGATAGGTGACCAGCACATCAATAGTCACTTTATTATTATTCTCTAAACATATACATTCTTTTGTATGTATGCCATATTTCCCATTTTAAATTTTTCAAATTCTCGGATTAAAAATTATTTTTCCTGTATGATTTATTCAATTTTACAATATAATACATTATTTATTAATATCAGAAGTTGATTATTAAAGTAAAAATGTTTCCTTATATGAGAATAACACTTTTATTAAATATTACATGATATACAAATGGATAGAACTCATCCAATATTTTTCTGCATAGGTATCCTATCTGTAATACTGTACGACAATTACTCTAATTGTCAAGGGGGCATATAAAAAAGAACAGTGAAAATCTAAGTCATTTAGAACATTCTTTAAATAAGAATTTAGAAATATAAAGCATTACTTTCTAACATACTATTCTATAACATCCTTATTTTTTAATATATTCATATCAGTCATTTTTAATTTTCCTTTCTTAAGTTATTTTTGAAAAAACATTCTTTAGTATTTTACTCAGTTTAAAATCTAGGAGCCCTTCCACCATGTGAGGACACAGTCAGAAGTCGCCAATCTGCAACCTGGAAGAGGATTCTCACCAGAACCTGACCATGCTGTACCCTGATTTTAGACTTCCAGCCTCCAGAAGTGTGAGAAATAAATTTCTGTTGTTTGTAAATAAATTAATAAATAAACCTGGGAGCACGGGCTTTGGGAACAGAGAACTCTTTTCCTTCCCTTTCTCTCTTCCTGGCTGAATCTTCATCTTCGTACCTAAAATCCCTGGCCTTTATCCTTCAAAAGCATACCTTGAAATGTTTATACAATTATTTTAGATTTTGCCAGAAATACTCACTTCTGATATCTGAGTATTACAATGGCTTCAGGTTTGAATGTGTAGTGATTAGAGTTCTCCATTCTGAGATAGTCCACATAGCCACAGCCTTGACTGGTCTAAGGTGAATGGCAAATAAAGATTTCTTACCCACCAAGAGAGAAAAAGCTGGTATCCCAGATATTATTATATGGAGGCTGTGAGACTGTCAGATAAAGGAAGTGTGGCTTGATGGGCCATAATCTCGATCCTGTGAGATCCTTTCACAGAGCGAGAGCCCCTCTTCTCACGCCTCTCAGTTCTAGCTGGCTTTGAGGAAAGCAGGGCCTCGTTAGGAAAGGTGTGTCCAGGGAAAGCAGGGGGTTTCTCACTGGCATTTCAAAAGCACATAAAAAGTAACAAAGATTACCTCACCTACATTAGTCATCCAGACAACTAATCTTTCAGCTAGACTAGAAACTGATGTAGAATGTCTGAAACTAAACCTGTAAGACAACAAAACAAGAAGATATTAAACAGAACAGTAAAACACAATCATGTTTTATATTCTTAACATAAAAGCACAATCTGAATAAAAGTCACCTGTTTTCCTCTTGTTCTGCTTGAGACTTTTGGGGGGCTAAAAGACAACAAAAAGAAACTTTATTTTGATAATTATTCTGGTAAAGAAAACACATAACACACAGAAGACACTTGGAAATAAAAATTCATTAAGAAACAACTCCTAAAAAAATAATAAAGTAAGCAGTACTCTGGCAGGCTGAAAAGTCTAATTTCCCTGATGCTAAAAATAGTCTTTTTAGGCATACCAAAAATATAAACTTGGTTAAATTTTTAAGTAATCCTGGTCTTTCTGAAAATCAGTTGTGCAAGACTAAAACAATGCAAGATGCTGCCTCTAAAGTGAGGCAAGACACGGCCTCTAAAGCAAACACTTAAGAAATTTTTAATTTTTTTATTTCAACTCTGATAGTGACATTTATAAAAATTTGTTTTGGGAAGCCTAACATTACACTGACTTACCTATAGTTATTCTAGATAAATACTGTGAAGATTCGTCAGAAACAGAGCTCTCATCACCAAGTATGTAGAGTGCAATACTCTGCATAAGGAGAAAATGAACATATTTTTTAAATGATTGAGGTATAATTACATACAGGAAAATTCATCCATTTCAGGTGTACAGCTCTGAATTTTGACAAATATTATACAATCATATAACCACCACCACAATCATGATACAGAACACTTCCATCACACCAAAAAGTTCCCTTGTACCCTTTGTGGTCAATCCTCTCCTCCTACACCCAGCACGGAAACAACTCATCTGTTTTCTTTCCCTGTAGTTTTGTCTATTCTACAATGTCATGTAAATGGAATCACAGAATACGTAATCTGTGTCCTACCTCTTTAACTTAGCATACCTCTGAGACTCATCAAATTACTGCTTGTATCAGTAACTGTTTCCTTTTACTGCTGAGGAGTCCATTGTACATATGTACCAAACTTTATGTATCTATTCATAAACTGATGGGAGTTTGGGATGTTTCTGGTTTGTGACAATTATGAGTAAAGTTGCTATAGACATTCACATACAGGTCTTTGTGTGTTCATATGTTTTTATTTCTCTTTAGTAAATACCAAAGAGTAGGATTGCTTTGTCTTACGGTAAGTATTTGTTTAACTTTATAAGAACTTCTTCATCAAAGTGCTATGCCATTTTTGCAATCCCACCAGCAATGTAGGAGAGTTTCAGCTGCTCCATATTCTCATCAAAACTTTTTTGTCTTTTTAGCCATCCTAATAGGTGTCTAGTAGTAGCTCATTGTGGTTTTAATTAGTTTTTAAAATATCATGTTCATTTACAAACAATACAAAAAAATTTACAAACCAATTTATATGACTAAGGGTCATCTGCTAAAGTACGGTAACTAAAAGAGAGGGTCTCATTAACAAATGTATTTTTAAAATGTTAACTGCCTCAAATCCATTTTGGAAATAGGTGGGATTAACTGCCAGGATTTGTTTACTAAATCTCTCTTTGTCCTCACCCTAAACCCCAAAGAGCTGTAGTGGTATTTGCTTGAGGAGGAAAGAAAAAGCATAAACAAGACAAAGAAAAAAATACATTAAACTCTACAGAGAGTTTAAAATACTTAGCATATAACAGAAATCCAAAGTCTACTTTTCATCTCAAGTTTTTTAGCTATAAATTACATTATTTAAAAACACCACAGTAATAGAGACAATCAAGTCTATCTTTCTACTAAATGAGGAAATGTACATAAAGTTCTTTGAAGACAACAGGCCACCAATAAACGTTAGGTTACTTCCTTACTTTTTCTTCCCTCATTTCAACAGACAGTAAAAAGATAATATCTCTTGCACAAGTAACTCAATAGTGAAGAGCCACCAATAAACTAGAAAGGTCTGATATAAGTTGCAGCAAACGTCTCATTAGCCAAATATCAACCTCAAAAACCATTAAAATCCAATAAAATTCATAATGACAAAACAAAAATCTATCAGAAACGGCTTCTGTTTCCAGCAATTTGGCAAAGTAAGTATTTTTGACCAACCCTCCTGCAAAGAATTAAACAAGCCACATAAAATCTTTTTTTAATATTTTTGTAAATACATTTGTAAGCTGACAAGTTATAAAGTAATACTGACAGGATAAAAACTAAACGAAGGAGAAAGCCCAGAGGTCAACTGAGCACTGAAGCCAGTTTCACTGAGAGGACACTTGCAAAGGGACAACCTACGGAATGTGAAAAAATATTCGTATATCATACATCTGATAAGGGATTAATAGCTAGAGGATATACAAAAAAACTCCTACAACTCAACAATAAAAAAACAAACAACTCAATTAAAAAATGGACAAGCCAGCCCTGATGGCCTAGTGGTTAAAGTTTGTTCTTCTTCAGTGGCCTGGGTTCAGTTCCCAGGCACAGAACCACACCACTTATCTATCAGTAGCTAAGCTGTGGTGGCGGCTCACACAGAAGAACTAGAAGGACTTACAACTAGAATATATAGCTACGTACTGGGGCTTTGGGAAGGGAAAGAAAAAAAAAGAGAGAGAGGAAGATTGGCAACAGATCTTAGCTCAGGAGGAATCTTTCCCAGAAAAAAAAAAGGGGGACAAAGAACTTGAATGGACATTTCTTCTTATAAATGGCCAATAAGTATTTGAGAAGATGCTCAACATCACTAATTGTTAGGGGAATGCACATCAAAACCACAATGACATACCACACTTCACACCTACTAGGATGGCTATAATTTTTTTTTTTAAATAAGGAAACTACCAAGTGTTGACAAGGGTATAGAGAAATTGTAACCCTTGTCCAGTGCTGGTAAGAATGTAAAACGGTGCAGCTGCTGTGGAAAACAGCTTAGGTGTCTTCAAACAGTTAAAGACAGAACTACAGTATGACTCAGCAATTCCATTCCCAGGTATATATGCAAAAGAACTGAAAGCAAGGACTTGAAAAGATAGCTGTACACCCATGTTCATAGTAGCATTATTCACAATAACCAAAAGGTGGAAACAACTCAATGTCCATCAACAGATGAATAGATAAATGTGGTAAGTCCATACAATGGTATATTATTCAAAAAGGAATGAAATTTAGACACATGCTACAGCAAGGATGCACCTTGAAAACATTACACTAAGTGAAATAAGTCAAATACAGAAGGACAAATATTGTATGAGTCCACTAATATGAGGTACCTAGAATAGGCAAATTCAAAGAGACAGAAAGAAAAATGGAGGCTATCTGGAGCTGGGGGGGAGGGAGAATGGGGAATTATTGTTTAATAGGTACAAACTTTATGTAGGGATGATGAAGAAGTTTTGGGTATAGATAGTAATGATGGTTACATAACATTGTGAATGTATTTAATACCACTGAATTGTATAGTTAAAAATAGTTAAGATAATAAATATTACATTACGTATATTTTATTACCATTTTAAGAAAAAGCAGAATCACCATTCTGCATGTCTGTTTCAAAGACACAGAAGGCTCTCAGCCTTTCTCAACATGAAGCAAAGCAGAATGTAAAAAGACAGGCGGGGTGCAAGGACATTTAATAATCCATGGACATTTGGGAGAGGAGACAAAAGCATATGGTTCTCCTATAAGCTGGGAAGGCCCCACCTCTGTAAGGGTCCACAAAGGACCTTCAGCAGGCTGCTCCAGGGTGGGGAGACCAAGGGACAGAAGCATGAAGGAATTCACCTTTACTGGCATCCTTGGTTCTATGTGAAGGTTTAACCTTGAACATGTATTAACTACCCAAAACGAACTAATTTTTAAAAATAAAGATGTGTTTCTTTAGGGAAAAAAATCAAGTAGGATTTTTTTCGTAGCTACACACAAGCTGATTATAAAATTTAAATGAAAAGGCAAAGGAATTAAAATAGCTAAAACAATTTTGAAAAAGAAAAGTAATAAAAGGAGGAGTAGACTAATTTTCAGACTTCTATAAAGCTAGAGTAATCAGGACAGTGTGGACAGCAACATAAATCAATAGGAAGTCCAGAAGTAGATCCCACAAGAATGTGATCAAATGATTTTTGACTCAAGTGCAAAAGCAACAGAGAAAGAACAGTCTTTTCAACAAATGGCGTTAAAAGAATTGGCCATCCAAATAGAATAAGAACCTTGAGCTAAGCCTTACATCTTATAAAAAATGAACAAAATGGATCATGGATTTAAATGTAAAACGTAAAACTTCTAGAAGGAAACACAGCAGAAAAATCTTTTTGACCTGAAATTAAACAATGAATTCTTAGACATGATACCAAAAGCACTATCCATAAAAGAAAAAACTGTATAAACTGGCTTCATCAAAATTAAACCTTTTTGTTCTGCAAAAGAAACATTACGAGAATGATAAGACATGACAAGCTACAATTTACCTATCTGACAAAACCTCATATCTAGAACTCTCAAAACATCATTTGCCATTAAGGAAATGCAAATTAAAACCACAATGAGATAATACTACACATCTATCAGAATGGCAAAAATTAAAAATCATGACAATACCAAACACTGACAAGGATCTAGGAAAACTGGAACTCTCATACCTAATTGAGAGTGAGAATGTAAAATGGTACCACCATTGAAAAATATTTGAAGTTTCTTAAAAAACTAAATATATACTCACTGTATGACCACCAATCCCACCTCTGGGTATCTACCCTAGAGAAACAAAACTTATGTTCACACCAAAACCTGGGCATGAATGTTTATAGCAGCTGTATTCATAAATGCTAAAAACTGGAACCAACCCAAATATCTTCAGTGGGTGAACGGATAACCAATGTGATGCATCCACACAGTGGACTAGCATTCAGCAATTAAATGCAACGAACTGCTGATACAGGGAACAACTTGGATGAATCTAAAAAGCATGAGGAAATTTTTAGGGAGTGATGCAACCGTTCCGTATCCTAATTATGGTGATGACTACATGAATCTATATATTTGTTGAAATTCACAGAAGTGTACACAAAACGAAAAAAAGTTATTTTTTGTAGGATCATTTTAAAAATTAAATTTAAAAAGAAAAAAATAAACAAATTAGGCAACACTCTGAATACATACCAAGACTACAAGTCTGCTTCTTTCACAGATTCCAGGGAGGTAAGGATAGGGTGGCATTCCTTCGCCCTTCAGACAAGAACTCACCCACTGATAAATACTTGGTGGCTCAGAAGTAAAAAATGATGGATGATGCATAAATCCTGTTTGACCTTTAGAATTAGATAAATGTTTATAAAGATTTAAGAATACATTAAAACAAAACCATTTTATTTTAAAGGAAAAATGATCAACAGTACCTGTCATTTGGAAACAATCAGAATAACACTTTTCCATATTCTCCAAAATGCTTCATGTTTTCTGCCACAGTAAATAACTGACTATATCTTAATATGTAGACTTAAATGATTACTATTTTATCCCATTCCGGATGGAAACTTAGTAAATTCTTGTGCTCAAGGCATATAAAGATTCTAATTAAAATTTTTCGCCCTAACCCTAAAGATGAGAAAACAGAAGAGACACCCCAGGATTCCACTTTGTTCTAACAACTAGGCCCCAATGTTGGGTCCCTTTAGCTCGAGGTCTAGGACAGCACAGTAGTGATAGAAATGTTCTGTATCTGTACTGTCCAATATGGCAACCACTAGCCCCATGTGGCTACTGAGCCCTTGAAATGTGGCTGGTGCAACTGAGGAACTAAATTTTTAATATCAATTAATTTAAATAACATATGGCTGGTGGCTACTAATTGGACTAGGGCAAAGCATCCTTGACACTTAGGAATGGGTAAAATTTTTCCCACACACTCAAGAAGTTATGGCTTACTACAAGTCAGAGATCAAGTACTACAAACTAAAATCTGCCTGGTGCAAAGACAGTGCCTCTGACTTAGAGGCTAATGGTAAGAAATATACCCTCTGCTATTCAACAAGAAAGATACAAGCAAATGTCACTACACTGTTCAGAAAATCTTCAATGACACAAATACTTACCTTGATCAATTGTGCACACTTGTCCAGTAGTTCTGACAAGCGTTGGGTAATCTCTATAATAATGATCTACATAAGGCTCTAATTTTAAATCCCTAAAAAAATAAGAGCATATAAAAAAGAAATAAAAGGGAAGGTATTACAGCATTTTCCCCCCACAGAGTGAGAAGGATTCATCAGTTGAACTTTTCAATTTAAAAAATTTACTTATGAGAAAGAAGATAATGAAATCTAGAGTCCCTTTACTCTATTTCTGGACTTTAAATTGCCCAATATGACAAATGCAACCCAAACTCCTTTTGCTAGATAAATTTTATGGAGGTAAAACTAGTGGTCTAGTTTCTCCTCTTTTATTAGTTTTGTGATCTTCAGGAAGTCATCTCTATGAACCTTAGTATTTTCTTCCAGAAATTAGGGAAATATCAGTTAACTCAGTCAAAAGTTTTAAAGATTAAATAAGATAATATATGTGAAAAAATACCTTATAAAATGTAAAAGAGTATACAAATGTTACTTATTCCAGAGAGCCATGATTAGGGTTTGGAAATCATTTCATAACAAAAGAATTTTCATGATGGTAATGATAGTAATCATAAGCGAAATTGACAATCAATTAAAACTGCCATGTCTCAGAAAAGAATTTCAGTATTTCAAGGAAGATCACAGAAATTAGAAAATGTGCTATAATCTTAAACTCAGAGGTTGACATTTCAATTCAAATTCAACCTTCTTTCTCACCAAGGGTCGCAAAGTCTCAACCACCACCTAAGTACGACCTTTAGAATTCAGTGTCAATCACAAGGTGCTAGAAAGGCTGTTAAAATGTATCATTAGAACAATCTTATTGTGGATCCACTACAAGAGCCTGAAAGACAGGGACGACCACAGACTGTGACAACAAAAGCACAGCAAAAAGAGCTCACAACTAGTTAGAAATAAACTTGGGCAAGTTTCCTCATCACTAAAATAGGGCTCATAATACCTACTTTGAAAATTTATATATGTAAACTACGATTCTATTAACTGTAAGAACTATTTGAATGTAGGTATTATTACAAAACAGCAGGTGTTATTATAGAACTTCCACCACAGTGTAGCCAGTGAATTTGTCAAAATGTAAAGCTGAGCCAGGTCATCTCCATTGCTTAACACACTTTCGACACACTTAGGATAAAGACTAGAAACTCCAGCAAGGCCCACAAGCCTGTACATAGCCAGTATCCTCAAACTATTCTGTGGTTGAAAATGCTCTGATTTTCTGAGAAGGCAGATTTCAGAAATTTATTTACAAGGTTCCTATATGATATTCATGGCTAAGATCGAGTCATCTAAAGACCACTTTGCAGTTTCTAATCTACAAACAATATTTACCTTGCCAACTGAACGAGGAGGTCAACAAGTGAACGAATTCCTTCTCCCATCAGAGTATTCAACTTAAGCTCCTCATAGACAAGGTGAAGAACAAAAAAAATTGCAGGTATATGAGTAAAGAGAAGTGTAGAAGAATCCAGAATGAGATTCTGTGAAAAATCCTCATCCTTCATTTGTGAAACTTCCAAAGGACTCAAACACAAAGATCTATTCAAAAGATGAGACTCAACATTCTGGTGGTAGTCTGAATTCAGTAAATATTCCCAGTCCTGAGAAGAATAAAGAAGATATTAATTTTTTAAATAATGCCTCTTTGTAATGTCATCATTAAAAAACAAAACCAAATTCACTTAAAACAATTCAAGTTCCATTTTCACATTAAATTGATCTAAGAATAAAAAATCACAACGCTGAAAAATTAGGACCAACATCAAAACAGCCAAACAATTTCCAGATGCCAGAGATAAACATTAAGACAAGCCATCTTTAAAACCTATTTGAAAAAATTTAGTCACGCCATGTTAGGGAAGAGACTTTGGGAGAAGAATCCTACTACTTACGTAGAGATTGAGAATGAAAATTTAAGATTACCTTAGGTGATGTCTTATGAAGCCAAAAGCAAAGAATGAAAGGTGGGAAGTATAGATAGGCAGTGACCACTACACTGATTTGTTTTGGTAAAAGGAGGACTACCTGTATCCAGTTAGTATATTTATCTATGTTTACAAAATGCTGAAACAATAATAATCTAATAATCAACTGAATTTTATATTCAGACTGATTGTACTACATTTTCCAAGTAGTGAGTCTGTTTGGGTTTCTACTTGCGATTTACTGTATTATATGAGAGCATGTGGTCTATGCTATTTTCTGATCTCGGAATTTACTGAAGTTTTTGTGAGGCTGAATACAGTGTGTTATTCTAACTTAAAAACTCTTGGACTAGATACAGAAAGAACAACCATAAAAGCAAAAAATTGATAAATTAAACAACCAAAATTTAAAAAATTCTGCTCATCGAAAGACACTATTAAGGCACACGCTAGGACGAAATATTCCCAAAACATATATGACAAAGAACTCATATCCAGAATACATAAAGAACTTTTATGGCTCAGTAAATATTTTTAAAAATCCAATTAAAAAATAGGCAAAAGATTTGAACAGAAACTTCATAAAAAGATACATGAGTAGCTAATAAGCACATGAAAAAGTGCTTAACATCATTAGTCATCAGGAAAAGGCAAATTAAGACTAAGAGAAACTACTTCACACACACTTAAATGGTTAAAATGAAAAAGACAGACACCAGCAAATGTTGGCCAAGATGAAGAACAAGAGGAACTCTCTCATATATTACTGGTCAGAGTTGTAACACGGTACAACCAGTTTGGGAACCAGCAATGACCCAACAATTTCACTGCTAGGTATTTATCCAAGAAAAACGAAAATATATGTCCGGAAAGACTTGTTACTGAATGCTGATGGCAGCTTTATTCACAACAGTCAAATAATGGAAACAGCCTAGATAACCACCAGCAGAAGAATGGATAAACAAACTGTGGAACATTCACACCACTCAGCAATAAAAAGGAACTACTGACATCTGCAACAACAGGGATGCATCTCAAAAACATTATGCTAAATGAAAGAAACCTTATACCAATGACTACATATTATATTATTTCATTTATACCAAGTTCTAGAATAGGCAAAACTAACATAAGGTGACAGAATTCAAATCAGTGGTTGCTTCAAGAAGAGAGGATGGGATGATTAAAAATGGCACAAGAGAACTTTATGAAATGATGGAAATGTTTTGTGTTTTGAAAGAGGTGTGGGTTACATGAGTGTGCATTTGCCAAAACTGACTAAACTGTAAACTTAAGATCAGAGCATTTCATTTATGTAAATTATACCTCAATTAAAAAATTTTTTGAGCCACTTAAGAATTTGGCCATGGAATCCAATACATTTGAGAACCTAAATTAGATGATCAACTGGCAAAAAAATATCTAAAAATCCAAACTTAAATCATGCAGCATTATGAATGTTTAGTAATTTTCAGATGAACACTGAAGACAAAAGTGAATGAATAACCACAGAAAACATAACAAATCCTATCCTTCAAAATAACTGTGATTCAGTAGTAAAATAAAGCAAAGAGTGTTAGAAATATACACAAATCAACAGGAATATCACAGAAGTGGGAGATTAGTACAAGTATCCACAAATTAATTTATATTAGCAAGAAATAATAAGCTTACATCATCAGATCCTGTCTCAGAAGGCCTTGCTTTTTTGGGTGCAATGACTGGTGAAAGTGATCCTTCAAAGTCAAACTGTAAAATAATCCCAAAAGAGAAGACAAAATCATATAAATTTATCACTGTCAACTGGTCAACTTAAAGGATTCAGAAATCAGTTCTACCAATTACAGAAACTGAGGAAAGTCATCAAAACTCATTTTTTCTTCTGGAAAAACACGGCACAAATACCTTTCTTCTAGGGTCAATGTGAAGATTAAATGAAATCATACATGTCAAGCACCTAGTACAGTGCTTGGGCTCACAGGTACTGTAATGGTAGTTTTCCTTCCTCCCCTGCTTCTGTAATAACACAGATCATCACCCCTTTAGTAAAACAAGGACCTTTAACCATATCCAAAATATGCCAAGTCTCAAAGAATCAACCCAGTGTTGGTCAAATGTCAGAACTAAGCAGACATTTATTTAGTCTGTCTCCAGTGGACAATCTAACAATTCTATGGCAGAGACAGGTAGCTACTCTCCAAAATCTTTGTTCTCCCCTTTCTCCTCGACCCACAGCCAGGCTACATATCCCTGCCTCCCTCAGAGTTAGGCGGGCCCTGTGACAGTGAGACTACGAATCAAAGTGGATGCCTCCCTCGCACCTGATTGGATGGAGTCAACCCTAAGGCAATCTCTGAAGGCTCATGTTGAAAATGGCAGATACTCCATCAGCCTGGGTCCCTAATAAGTCCATGGCCTATTTACCTGCTAAGTACTGTTATATGAGCAAGACATAAATTTTTATTGTGTCCGAGCCCCTATATCTTTTGAGGACTTTCTGTTATAAGAGTTAGCCTATCCCAACTAACACAGTTACACAAAAGCCATTTTCTGTAAGTTCACTCTTATTCAACTCCCTCTGGCATAAGCTTTGCCACCTCTGCTACTTCACACGGGTATTGAAATACCAACTAATCAACCGTAACTCTATAAATGGCAACTGCTGTTTTCCTACACTTTAAAAACTTACATATTTATCAATTAATCTCATTCATCTGAAAGTTGATTTCTACATAAAAACTAAACATGGATAGCAATAAAGTAATTTTAAAACTGAATACTTAAATGTAAAGCTGAATAAAGTTTGAAAACTGAATAAAGTAACTTCTGAAACTGATTGAGAAAAGGTTTTCTTGTGAAACACTCAAATAAAACACAGCCCAAGTTACACACAATATTATCAAAAACCAAAAATGAGTAAAATCAAAGCAGCAGATGAAACGATAGCTATCTTAACTAAAACTTCAACCAAAATACAGCACACTCACACAGACAAAGTCTAAGCCCTATGCTCAGAAAGAATGTCCCTGCTATGGTTATCAGATTCATAAAACCTGGAGTTATGGGAAAGAACAGCAGAAACTGATACAGATACCTCTTTGTGGCATATACGGATCTGTTTTATTTTCATTATTTTTATATTTCACAGGTTAGCCAACCCTGTTATATGCTGCTGCGGATTCCTGACTTTAATCTATAACCCGGATATAAAATACTTATTTATCTGCCTTCCTCTGAGACAGTTAATTCCATGAGAGGAACTATCTGTCTTGTCTAATGCATATGTGAAAAGCCTGGCATCATGCCTGGCCCACAGCAGGGGCTCAATAGCTATCTAATGAAAATATGAGCATCTCAAAGGACACAAAGAGTTAATCCCAGATGCAACCATTAACAGAATGTTAAGAAGCAGAAGGAAACATCATCTGGTCCAGTGCTCTCATTTAACACACCAGTAAATGAAGGAAGGCCCAAAGAAATCCCAAAAATCACATAACTAGTCATTGGCAGAAATTTTGTACTTCCTACCCTCCATCCCATTATCTAAATGAAAACAAAAAAGATGATAAATCTGGACAAGGCAAAATGAAAACCATCTGCCACTGAAGATCATTTCATCCTGAGCTTTGACTGTAAGGACAAAAGATAGCAAGCGTTTAACTATGTAGTCCTATAAATAAATGTCACAGCAACTCGGCCTCAGAATTAATTTCCTTGTTCCTTCCTTTAGGATTATCATGCAACAAATAAGTCAGAGAGCCATGTCCTTCTTTACAAAAGAAAAAATGGTGGGTGTTCAGTTCTCCCCATAATATGGAAACGTGAAGGGGCACTGGTTCTCTCATAGAGAATGAAGCATAATGATCTGTATTCATCAACAAGTTCCATAACACAGTAACACACAAAATCTACAAAAAACTAAAGTGGACTTATTCATATTGTAGAAATCCTCAGTTTCTATGAGGCTCAACTTTTTCATATATAATAAAGCACAGAAAAATCTGGAATGAGGTAGCTTTGATGCAATTGTTTGGAATAAGAAAATTGTCCCTACTTTCCCAGTAAGATTTTTCTCAAGGAAACTGCAGAGGGCGATTCATATGTTACAACAGACACAAACACTTAAGAATAATATCTCATTCAGATGGAAAAAGACATTCACTCAACAAATGTTCACTGGGCATCCATCTACACCAGGAACTACCATAAGTCCTAGGGACTGAGTAGTGAACAAAACTAAACAAAAATCCCTGCCTCCATAGAATCTACATTCCAATGAGAGGAGGAGAGGCACACAGACAAAGTAAAATATGTAGTATATTATATTTAATCAGTGCTAAGAGAAAAATAAAACAGGTAAAGGGGATAAAAAGTATAGGGGGGTATAACTGTACATAGAACAGACAGGGCAGGCTGCACTGAAGTGACACCTGAAAAAGATCTAAGCTCGTCTTGTCTGGGGGAAGGCATTTTCTCCAGAAGTAACAGCAAGTGCAAAGACCCTGAGGCAGGAACATGCTTGGTGTGTTCAGGGAACAGAATGGAAGCCAGTGTGGTGGGGACATGAGCAAAGCAGGGATGAGTAAGAGCTGAGACCAGAGAGGTCAGAGAGGGCTGGGTCACATGCTACCTCACAGGCCTGTGGCTTCTACTCTGAGTAAGATGGGAAGGCACTGGAGAGTTCTGAGCAGAGGAGTAACATGACCTGGCTTTATCAGACAGGATTACTTTGGCTGCTGGACAGAAAAGAGACTGAAACATAAGTAAGGACATGAAATGCAAGCCACAAAACACCTAAGTGACCAATGAGAATTTGAAAAAACCATTCCCACTTATTTATACAGAAACGAGATAAAATTTCTAAGTTGACAAAGGTTCATCACACCACAAATAATCATAGTGGTGCATCAAGCATTCTTAAATGATGCTAGTAAGAATGTCGATCGGACAACCCTTTCTGAACATTATTTGAGCTAGTAATCCCTCTTTTAAGGTTCAATTCTTGTGAAATGACTAGAGACATAAAGATTTATGTGTCAAAGAATGTTTAAAAATTACTCATAATAAGAAAAAAAACTGGGGCCAGCCTGGTATCATAGTGGTTAAGTTTGCATGCTCCGCTTCAGCAGCCCAGGTTTCGCGGGTTTGGATCCCAGCCATGGACCTACGCATTGCTTATCAAGCCATGCTGAGGCAGGCGTCCCACATAAAATGGAGGAAGATGGGAGCAGTTGTTGGCCCAGGGCCAATCTTCCTGAACAAAAAGAGGAGGATTGGCAACAGATGTTAGGTCAGGGCTACTCTTCCTCACACAAAAAAAATAATAATAAAAAAATTAAAAATTAATATAAAAATTTAAAAAAAAACTGATCCAACAATGTTCAGTTATTAGCTATTGGTTAATTATGATAAAACCATAGGGTAGCCTATCATGAGGACGATAAAATGAGGGGGGTTTTTTGAAGAAATTTTAATGATATGGGAAATTTTCATTGATACTGTGTTTATCTAAAAGGCAACACCAAAAATGTTCAGAGTGATTATCTCTTAGTAGTATTTTCTTCTTCTTAATTCCTCCATTTTCCAAATTTTCTTCAGTAAGCATCCATACTTTCATAATAAAAAAAAAATGATTTTTTTAAATGGCTTTCCTTGTACAAGACTAAAATGTATAGACAGGTATAGCTGAGTTACCACGACAAAGGTAAGTGTGTTCTAGAGTGATTTCTTCACAGTAACCCAGGCAAGGTTGTCCTGGGAGTGGTATCCAGAGCCAAAAGGAAATCACCAATGCTGAAGACACTTTCCTGCTGATTTTGGAAATAACCTGTTAAGGGCCTATAAGAAAGTATGGGGCCGGGGGGGTGGGGGGCGGTGAGGGATACAGCTTTATATCATTAACAGAGTAGATACTTAAGCTAAAACACTTTAAATCCCCCTGAAATCAAACTTTCCTCATCAGAGACCAAGAAATTTGTGTGTAAAAACAGAGTCTGGGCTTTAGAAAAGAATGTTAAGCCTTGAGTCAGAAGACAAAGTCTAGGCCCAGTTTTGACCAAATCTCCAGTCTTTGATCTCTTTGTGTGATTCAGTTTCTTCATTAATAAAACCAAGACTATTTCTACTAATCCTAGCAAAACTTGCAGTCATTTTACAAAAATGAAATGAAAAATAGTCAAACGTGCTCCACCATGTTATAAAAATAATTACAAGTAAAATGTTATTAAATATCAAATGATATTTGATTTATAATAATAGATACAATAAGCCTTAGTGTTATTCCATTTAGTTGAATAAGGTATACCTATTAGTAAATTGATCTGTTATGTACACTGAATGTTGTATTACCAATTATGCAAACATTACATTGATAGCAACAGAATAAACTCAGGAAGAAAAACAACTGTATGCACTTACATTTCGGGTCCACGCTAAGCGGTCTGTGTTATAACCCATCATGTTCATGAGACAAGTCACAAATAAATTCCACTCTGAGTGATAACTTGGTCCTCCCGGAGCACTGTGAACACTGTACCACTTGACAAGCATCTGAACAGCTATTTCTTTTGGCAGGATAAACTTAATTGCTTGCAAACACGTTTGTACTATTAAAAGCAAAGGTTAATTTTAGTATGCTTCCTATGCGTTATTTCTTTCCCCTTTTAATAAAAAGGTTTTTTAACTACTACTAGTCAAAGGCCAATTACTATGAAAAGAGAACTGCCAATGGAATGCAAACATTACCTAGCCAATCACTTGAAATTTAAATCAACTACTGAATTCAACAGGGCTTGCAAGAGGTCTCAGGGCAGTTTGTCAATCGTTAATTTTCAATCAGAAATAAGGCAACCAAATAGTCCAGTTTACCTGAGACAGAACTGATTTACATCCACTGCCCCTGCAATTATTAATAGGTCTCCATTTCACTCTCAAAAATGTCCTAGTTTGGACAATAAATTAAAAGTCATTCTATCAAAAACAAAATTTCTACATGAATAAATTCATATGAAACATTGCTTAAATACTTCAGTAAATATATAACATTCAATACAGTCATGCATCACTCAATGACAGGGATCTGTTCTGAGAAATGCATCATTAGGCGATTTTGTCATTGTGCGAACATCATAGAGTCTATTTACACAAACCCAGATGGTATAGCCTACTACACACCTAGGCTATATGGCACTAATCTTATGGGACCACCATTGCATATGTGGTCTGTCGTTGACCAAGACGTTATGCAGCAAATGACTGTATATGCAACCTCAAATAGCAATGCTTAACTAGCATTAAAAGATGTTCTAAATGAGCGAACATTCCTGTTAACCAAAGCTTTATAACTTTTAATTATTTCTGACAACATTCAGTTTCTAAAATGTTTTACAAGCTCTGTCTTAAATCAGTCAATACCACGTAATTTATACCTTTCTCAATGTCTCAGTGTCATTAGTACAAATTTACAGGGCTACACTGTCATACAGTGACCCCCTCAGGGTGGCAAGGGCTACTGCTGTAAAGAGGCCGAGGTCTGCTTTTAGTAGTAAATGGCCCCAAACTGCAATGTTTTTGTATTCTCCTATCTTCCCTTTAGAAGATTCTTTTCTTCCCTTCCCACTGTCACTGTCACCAGGCCCATCATCAGCAGTATATCCTTTTTCTCATCAATTTGCTATGTGTGCGCACACACAGTAAAGGTTGGAATCAAATGGAATGAATGTTAAAAAACCAAACAATCAAGTTTGTCATGGTTGAATCCAAAATAAGTGTAAACTAGATACTGCCTGAGGGGCTGAGGAACATTTTATAAGTACAGAAACTTACATGCATGAATTGTGTGACTTCTATTTGGCTGTGAAAGAGTAAGATTTTATTTTGTTTTTATTCATTTTATTTAACCTGTTGTTTTCATATATTTTGTTCAGGCTTATACTTCTAGATACATGGCCTTGCAATTACTGGCTAACTATCCTTCAGAGAAGCAGGGTATCTCTATACCAACTCAGAATATCATTTACCACACCAGTGAAAGATATTTCCTAAAACGAAAGTCATTCTAGCCTACTTACCAAACTCCAGAAGTCACACAATCTACCAATGCTTTGCTTTAGCAGTTAGACTTTGAAACTAATCAATGTCATGAATTTTCTTATATCATACAGCCATTCTTTTCTTAACTTATATTTGTTGGCAAATCTTTTCAATTCTAAAGTTTTCTTTACTATTCTTCATTCAGAAACATTCTCCACCTACTATTTTCTAAACTACATTTCAATAATAATTCAAGCAGACTCCAATTTTATTAAAATATTTCTGATTGTATTTGACTACAAGATTAAGTTTTATTCAACTAAAGCAATTATGTTCATTTCTCAATTTATTTAACAATTGAGAGATTTATTTTAGGATTAAAAATCTTTACATATGCCAAAAACTATTTTAGTTGCTTAGGCTTGTTTCTCAGATTTTCTTGCAGGAAACATGTACATGTTTGTAATCTCATTGCATGGCATTCTTCAACATAAATCTCAGAGAAACAGAACTAGCACATTCTTCAAGTGTACCCCCAGCCTTAGAGCACACATGGAGTGGACATCGCAAAATGCTCCCCAGCTCTTTACAGCTTCTCTGCAAAGCAAAAAACTCGATCCCATGGCTTCAAAAACAGCAAAATTTTTAAAACCTCAATTATTATTGTAAATCAGCAATTACCCAGATCTTATCAATCAAACTGAGAATACATGGAAGTGAGGTCTGATCCTCAATCATACCCAATTCAGAGGTGGCAATTTCAGGAATAGTAATCCTAACCATGGAGCCATTACTCAGTTCCTAGTAAAAAGAATGGAAACAAACAAGAGCAAGTAAATAGAATTTGTGCATTCTAAGTCTTTGAATATCTTAAAAATAGCTGATGCTTTATAAGACTGCTTGCCTACCAAAACAAAATTCAATAAAATAAATGAAAAACAAACAATATTTTTCAAACAGAACTGAATACTTCCAGATTTCAGAAACCATAAACATGCTTATTTGAAACACATTCCCAAAAATTCTTGTTTTAATTGTCTAATTTTTATACAGACATTAAGAGTCACCATCACTAAAAGGAGATTAACTTTTAATGAAAAGACAAAATTCATGTTAATATAAAATTCAACTGACTGAACAAGTTTTGTTTTCAATAATTTTTTAATACTATAGAAACTTTAGAAAAGTTAAGCAGAATTACTTTAAAGTAAAACAGTGTAAAAAAAATGACACGAGATTTTAAAAATCATGAGAAATGTTTGTTTTCATTTTTCACACAAAATTCTGCATTCTGACAAATTTGAAATGACAGCCATTTTCTTGGAAAGCAACCTAATCTTTTAAAAAGAAATATACTTACTAGAGTTACTCTGTTATGGACAGGGTCTCTTATAGAATGAATGTAAGTTCCAAGCTGTTGGAAAGTACAATCCTCATTATAGAGAGAATCATGAAGCTTTGAAGAATCCCTTAGTTCTGGAACGGGGGACAATAGAACAACCTGTAAAAAGTCATAAATACAACATATATGAAGTATTTTTTGAGAAATTAAGGAAAAAGAAACAACTTTTTTGGGGGGGATATAGTCCAACTAACAAGTTTACATAATGATTTAAAATCATTCTGCTCTAAGTATGATGAAGTACTTTGTAGCAGACCAAGGTCCTCAACTAGAAAAAGTAGATAAAATAGCAAAACATTTGATCAATAGAACTGGAAACCTGTGGAGACAACCTGGACTTGAGGGGCCAAGATATAGGAAAGAAGGGAATTGCAAGGAGGTGGCCCGAAATTCTTACACTGCTTTTCCCATTCTAGGCATCTGCAATATTTGGTGGGGGTTGCAGGGGGGCAATACGGATAGACAGAGAGTACGCAAGAAAGGCCACGGCTAAGAGGAAGAACAGGCAGCAACACTTTTGGCAATCTTACTCCAAACCTGCCAAAAGAAAATTGAGCTCCACTGGTCCTAGATCTGAGTCTAGTTGCACAATCTACCAGAGAAGCGAGAAAGCCATCAGCCAATGTGTTAGCCTGTGGTCTCCTTGTGATCTCAGGGCTACCACAAAGACACTAACCATTCCTGGGCTAATGGATTCTAAGAAAGTTAGGAACCATTTTACATTATAAAAAAATTCTTCCAAATTACACAAAACTCTCTGACATTTTTCCAGCTCCCCTTTTGAAAGTTCTGCAAATGCCCTGGCTTAAAGGGAAAGAGCTCAATGCTGCATACATTTTAAAAAATAAAATCAGGGCCTAGACATTATCCAATACAATTGCCAGCACCAACCTTCACTTTGAACTGCCCCTAAACATCTGCACTCAGATGTCTCTCAAATACTGACCACTTTTCCGCAGGCTTCTAACGTGGTAAGCATGGGTATCCACCCAGATTGCTCAGAGAACTCTGTCTGAGCCTTGTTTCCCAACACCTCTCTCCAACAGAGCACAAAACCAATCAGCTGACAAACCCTGTCATTTCCACTTCTCCAGGCCTCTCGTGTCACTCCCCTCCTTTCCAACAGGAGGGAACTCACACCCTCTTTGCACATCTTAAATTAACACACAACAACTCTTGGGATCTAACTGGTCTCTCCACCTTCAATTCCAAGATAAACTTATCTAAAACACAGATCCTACCACTCATAACTCTGTCCTCAAAAATCTGTAATGCTCTGGTAACTGCATTCAGAATAAAAACCACCTTTTCATCCTTTCTTCCTTTAAGAGTATCTTAGTAAGAGTGTAAATCCCAGCTCCACCACTTATTAGCTATATGACTTCAGACAAGTAACCTCCTTGTACCTCTGTGTACCCATTTGTAACACAGGGATCAGTATCTTCCCTGTCCTAAGGGATTAAATGAGTTAATATATATAAAACACTTAGAACAGTGCCTAGCACACAGAAAACATTCAAAAACAAGTTATTATTACTATTCCAATCTCTGCCCTGACTCACCCAACAGACTACTGGTACTTTATTTATAAGCATTCATTCATTCCAGACTTGTAAGTTTTAACTTGTAGGCTAGGAGATAGAGATATGAATACACATAAAAATCCTCTGCATTCTCCTGCCTCCAAGCCCGTGCTCTTATGATTCTTCTTTGCCCAAATGCCCCTCTCCATCTACAAATATCCTACTTATCCTCAAGGTCCAAACCAAGTTAGACATGTCTCTCAGAGATGAGCCTTCGGTTTGGCCACTCAATCCATCAGGATGTATCTTCCTATCAGTGAATCTCCTATGGTACTTTTTGTTCCTCTTTCATAAGTCTTAATAGTCTATCTTAAATTATAATTTCTTATGAAGACAGTACATCTCTTCCACCCAAGTAAGCTGTGAGATCCCTAGATGGAAAAATATACATCATTTTCATCCCTGTAGCACCTTCAAAAGTACCTTACACATCACAAGGGAGGTCAATGTATGTTTACTGAATCATTTGTGTTTGAAAACATTTATATTCTACATGTATTAGCTAAACTTCCAATTTAAAAAAAAAGTTAATAATCACAGAAAACTAATATTTGACCAAACTTCTTTAAAACATTATTATTTTTGACAATATCTAATTCATTTCTCACCTCATCCAAGGATCCAAGTAGTTTACTAAGAGGCTTAGGAGTGCTAACGCTGTCAAGCGGAGTGCTGGGCCGTGGCATCGTGTTGGACACTGTCAGGGAAGGAGCTGGCAGTCCAGGAATAAAAACCTTTCCCACCTTTAAGCAATAAAAAGATATGGAAAAAAATACTGGCCTTAATGTATCACATCCTTAAATAAAATGTTTGGCATGTAAACATATATTTCTTTTGATATCTTAAATTTTATGCTCACCAAACACAACTAAAAAATGAAGAGAATTAAAATTTTAGTAATGTATCAAATTCTACCATCCAACTACAAATACCTTGGTATAATTTCTCTTGGTCTGAGTCCTTCTCTTCATTGCTGAGCACTTTTTTCCCCCACAGGAAAGGGCAGGGAATGTTAATATAGTCAAGACATTATACAAAATTCCATATACTATCCATTTTTCTACCTCATTAGTGATAAAGACAGCAGGAACACTAAGCTTTCAGACACTATAAGCAGCAACCTTGTTAACTAAATCTCCAGACAGAGAAAGAACACCAATTATTTCCCAGGGCTAAAAAGATGAGGCTGAGTGATGCTCAAGAAATTAAATCCACCCTAACTCAAACTGTGCTCTCTAGTTCACAATCTGTCTTCCATCATAAACTCTCAAATATTTCTTCCTCAAAAAAACTTTACATACAGTAAATCCTTCACTGACCTTAAAAGAATGAGTTGACAATTCATGCTAACCACCCTTTATTTTAGCTATCCATAGGGTTCTCAGGAAAAACACAACAGAAATTCACATCCATACAGGCTGAAAACTCTTGATAAGACTAAAAGGAAATAGCAGTGAAGTGAAATTTTAACACTATACATATTTATGTCAATATACTACTCAAAAGCTAATAAAATAACAGTTGCCCAAATAAAATTCTTAGGATTGAAAAACAAAATGAGAGTTGAATTAGTATATATAAAGTTTTTAAAAAGCTAGCAGAGACCTCCAGTTAATGAAAATATGGAGTAAGCACATTCCATGCTATTCTTCCCACTAATTACTACAACAGCAAAAAAATTTGCAGGAAATTTATAATGCAACAGAAGACTCTGAAAGGTGAGGAAAAAACGACTAACTGGTATGGACCTGAGAACCAGGAATGAGCTATGATGAACTCCCCAGGTTTTTAGTTTTTTTAACTCCTTATATAACCAGGCCTTGGGCTCTTGAGGGGCCTGCAACCCAGAAATGCCCACAGGCACAGACCAAAAGAAGCCCCAAGAAAACATTGCTCTTTCTAGCCAAAGTGTTAGAAAAAGAGTGACCAAGCAGGACAGAAATATTTTTACCAAACCTGCCTCACTCCAGGCAAACACTATGAAAAAAAACATGGCCCTCAGTCCCCTCATCAGGAGCTGTGGTCTGGAGACTATGGGCAGAGTCCTATCTATCATTCTACCTGCAAAGACGAGGTGACACCCCTCGCCCAGCATAGAGACTGGGCCAGGCCTATCTTACACCCCTCCTC
The DNA here is from genome assembly GCA_031878705.1 of Tapirus indicus. Taxonomy (NCBI): domain Eukaryota; kingdom Metazoa; phylum Chordata; class Mammalia; order Perissodactyla; family Tapiridae; genus Tapirus; species Tapirus indicus. The sequence continues at coordinate 76,087,570 of CM062923.1, read as the reverse complement.
TGCAGTAACTGGGTGGCACTCCTCCCCTCATCAGGCACTGCAGCTGCAGAGACTGTGGACAGAGCCCTGTTTTCATTGCCAGGAGGCAGCCCCTCTCACCTTCCCATGACATGCAGCAGCTGTGAAGGGGGAGGAGCCTGGCTTGCATCCTTGCTCTACAATAAAAAGGCAGCATACCTCTCTCCTTCCCTCCTCCACAGAAACTGTGGGTGGAGCACTGTAATAACCCACCACCCTGCAACAAGGCAGTAACACCTCTCTGTCCCAACTAGGAAGCGAGGGGAGTAATGAAGAGGAAGGAAACAGAGAAAAGGATTTTCTAAATCTGTGTATAAAATCCTGTGCAGGTCTCTGAGTGACCCATGTGTGAAACTGCCAACAATGACACAGCAAAAGATTTGAGAACTAAACACTGGTCCATAATGCCCTTCAGTTCTCAGATTGGCCTCTGGGTAGCACAGAAGTTGAGGCAGACCACAATCCCATTACGGGAGCAGACCAAAAAAAATAGACCGAAGAAATACTGCTCTCCCTGGCCAAAGAATAAGAAAGGAATAGCCTAACAAGATAGAAAACTTTTAGACAATAACGAACCTACTTCAGACAAAAACCATGGAAAAAACTGTGCCCCATCCTCAGCCCTGTCAGCAAAGGCCAGGTGGGGTGCCTACACTTCCATTCTCATCTGGCTATAACAAGGCATCAATTTGGAAAAAAAAAAAGAAAAAATTAATAGTACTGTAGATTAGCAAGAGTGTAAAGAAGGATTCAGAACTCTCATACACTGTTGGAGGCAAAGAGTATGGAGAGATGTAAATTGGTATAACCTACACTTTGGAAAACAATTTGCCACGACACGGCTAAGCTGAATATGCATATACCCTAAAGGCTAAGAGACACATATAAGAATTTTTTTAAAGCAGTGTTTATTAGAGGAAATAGCAGAAACAACACAAATAACCCTAGTGACTGGTAAAATGGTAAAAGTTTTGATATAATCACATAATGGAATGCTACATAATGGTGAATGAGTACACATCAACAAAGATCAATCTAAAAACAGTAGAATGTTGAACAAAATAATCAAGTCAGAGAAGAGTATATGGTATGGTTTCCTTTATATAAAAATTCAAAAACAAGGTGACGTCAGCATCATGGCACAGTGAGATTCCCTCTTTGAATCTCTGCCCCCTACGACACAACGAAAACATCATTCACATTCCAACAGAGCTCAATCAAACACTACGAAGGACTTCTAAGAAGCCCCTGCTGCCATACATTGGACAGTGGAGGCACAGGAGGCACAAAAGGACGGGAGGAGAGGCAAGAAGTTGTACTCCCCCTCCCTCCCCAATTGATCGGCAAAGACAGCGCAGTTCGCAGACAGAGGGGGGAGGGGCAGCCCACAGCGGGGAAAACTATCACCATCCAGGTGCTCTCACAGACTGTCACGAGATCCCCACTGGGAAGCGACGACGGACTGTTTAGGGGGTGTAGCAAACACCCTAAGAGAGCCAGAAAGGAAACCCCCGGGTCAAGCAGGAGAAAGAGAGGACCCCTCCCCGCACACACCCGGCGTTTCAGCATAATCCCTCCAGAGGCTGCAGCCGCCTCAGAGCAAACCGCTCGCGATCTCCATCCAGTGGCAGCAGGGGGAAACTGCAGGACCAACTTTATCATGAGGGGTAAAAATAAAAGCTGTCCCCATCGGATCCTTGCGACAATTTGTCAGGGCTACAGACCAAAAGGAAAATGACAAACACCCAGAAATCAACCCTGAAGGCACAGAATTTGATAACCTGAATGAGAGAGAATTCAAAATAGCGATCATAAACAAACTCAACGAAATACAAGAGAACACACAGAAACAAATAACGAATTCAGGAATTTTGTCACAAAAGAGATTGAAACCATAAAGAAAAACCAATCAGAATTATTGGAGGTGAAAAACAAAATCAACGAGATAGTGGAAAAAAAGGAGTCTTTAAAGAGCAGAACTGACAGTATGGAGGAACGAATTAGCACTATTGAGGATAGCCACGCAGAAATGCTCCTGGTAGAGGAGGAGAGAGAGCTAAGACTAAAAAGAAATGAAGAAATTCTTCGAGAAATATCAGACTCAATGAGGAAAAGCAACATAAGGATAATAGGTATTCCAGAAGGAGAAGAAAGAGAAAAAGGAGCAGAGAGTTTGTTCAAAGAAATAATAGCTGAGAACTTCCCCAACCTAGGGAACGAGAGGGAAATAACAGTGAATGAAATCAATAGATCACCTAAATATATAAACAGGAATAAAAAATCATCTCGCCACATAGTAGCAAACTTGAAGAATACCCGTGACAAGGAAATAATATTGAAGGCAGCTAAACAAAAAAACAAAATAACATACAAAGGAAACCCCATCAGGCTCTCAGCTGATTTCTCGACAGAAACTCTACAGGCTAGGAGAGACTGGAATGATATATTCAAAATCATGAAAGACAAAAACCTTCAGCCGAGAATACTTTATCCAGCAAAAATATCCTTCAAATACGATGGAGAAATAATAACTCTCCCTGATAAACAAAAGCTAAGAGAGTTCGTCACCACAAGACCCCCACTACAAGAAATGCTCAAGAAGGCCCTTAGGCCTGAAAATAAACAAATGAGAAAGGGGATACAAAGATTTCAGCAAGGAGAAAAGCAAGAAGACTAAACCAGAACAAACTACAGTTGGATAACATCAAAAATTAATTCAAGCTCATCACTAGAAACACACATTCATGACACAATCTGGAATAAAGAGATAACAAATAAGGAGGGGAAGAGGTAAGGGATTGCATCGACCCAGCCTCAAGAAAAAGGAGGCATCCGAAAATGTACTTTCTTATCCAGGAGATCGCTTGTATAAACCTCACGGTAACCACTAAACAAATAACCAGAAGAGAACCACACATGACAAATAAAGAGAAAACCAAGAGAATGAGCATGCAGAAATACCAAATTGAATTTGCAGTGCGAAACACAAGGGACAAGAAATGAAGGAAATGCAAAAGAACCAGAAAATGAACAATAAAATAGCAACATTAAACCCTCATATATCAATAATCACTCTAAATGGAAATGGATTGAATTCTCCAATCAAAAGACACAGAGTGGCAGGATGGATTAAAAACCAAGATCCAACAATCTGATGCCTCCAGGAAACACATCTCAGCTCTAAAGACAAACACAGACTCAAAATAAAAGGATGGAAAACAATACTCCAAGCTAATGGCAAACAAAAGAAAGCAGGAGTGGCCATACTTATATCAGACAAAGTAGACTTCAAGATAAAAAAGGTAATGAGAGACAAAGAAGGGCAATATATAATGATAAAAGGGACACTTCACCAAGAAGACATAACACTTATAAATATCTATGCACCCAACACAGGAGCACCAAAGTACATAAAACAACTGCTAAAAAACCTTAAAGGAGATATTAACAATAACACAATAATAGTAGGGGATCTTAACACCCCCCTTACATCAATGGATAGATCATCCAGACAAAAAGTCAATAAGGAAATAATGGACTTAAACGAAAAACTAGAGGCAATGGACTTAATAGATATATACAGAGCACTCCACCCAAAAAAAGCAGAGTACACATTCTTCTCAAGTGCACATGGAACATTCTCAAGGATAGACCATATATTAGGAAACAAGGCAAACCTCTATAAATTTAAGAAGATTGAAATCATTACAGGCATCTTTTCTGATCATAATGCTGTGAAACTAGAAATCAACTGCAAGGAAAAAACCAGGAAAGGGACAAAGATGTGGAGACTGAACAACATGCTACTGAACAACCAATGGGTCACTGATGAAATTAAAGGAGAAATCAAAAGCTATCTGGAGACAAATGAAAAGGAAAATACACCATACCAACTCATATGGGATGCAGCAAAAGCAGTCCTGAGAGGGAAATTCATAGCAATACAAGCTCACCTTAACAAACAAGAAAAATCCCAAATAAATAACCTTAAATTGCACCTAACAGAATTAGAAAAAGAAGAACAGACAAAGCCCCGAATCAGCAGAAGAAGGGAAATAATAAAAATCAGAGCAGAAATAAATGAAATTGAAACCAAAAAAACAGTAGAAAAGATCAATGAAACAAAGAGCTGGTTCTTTGAGAAGATAAATAAAAGTGACAAACCCTTAGCCAGACTCACTAAGAAAAAAAGGGAGAAGACTCAAATAAAAAAAATTAGAAATGAAAGAGGAGAAATTACAACAGACAACACAGAAATACAAGGGATTATTAGGGAATACTATGAAAAACTTTACGCCAACAAACTGGACAACCTAGAGGAAATGGACAAATTCTTGGAAGCGTACAACCTCCCAAAACTGAATCAAGAAGAAATAGAGAATCTGAACAGACCAATCACAAGTAAAGAGATTGAAACAATAATCAAAAACCTCCCAAAAAATAAAAGCCCAGGACCAGATGGCTTCCCTGGAGAATTTTATCAAACGTTCAAAGAAGATTTAGCACCTATCCTTCTCAAACTATTCCAAAAAATAGAGGAGGATGGAATACTTCCCAACACATTCTATGAGGCCGACATCATCCTGATACCAAAGCCAGACAAGGACAATACAAAGAAGGAAAACTACAGGCCAATATCACTGATGAACATAGACGCAAAAATCCTCAACAAAATATTGGCAAACCGAATACAGCAATACATCAAAAAGATCATACACCACGATCAAGTGGGATTTATACCAGGGACACAGGGATGGTTCAACATACACAAATCAATCAACATGATACATCACCTTAACAAAAGGAGGAATAAAAACCACATGATCATCTCAATAGATGCTGAAAGAGCATTTGACAAGATCCAACATCCATTTATGATAAAAACTCTCAACAAAATGGGTATAGAAGGAAAGTACCTCAACATAATAAGGGCCATATATGACAAACCTACAGCAAACATCCTACTCAACGGGGAAAAACTGAAAGCCATTCCTTTGAGGACAGGAACAAGACAAGGGTGCCCACTCTCACCGCTCTTATTCAACATAGTACTGGAAGTTCTGGCCAGAGCAATTAGGCAAGAAAAAGGAATAAAAGGACTCCAAATAGGCAATGAAGAAGTGAAACTCTCACTATCTGCAGACGACATGATCTTATACATAGAAAACCCAAAAAATTCCATCGGAAAACTACTAGAAACAATCAACAACTACAGTAAAGTGGCAGGGTATAAAATCAAATTACAAAAATCAATTGCATTTCTATATACTAACGATGAAACAACAGAAAGAGAACTCAAAAAGACAATCCCATTTACAATGGCAACAAAGAGAATAAAATATCTGGGAATAAATTTAACCAAGGAGGTCAAAGACCTATACAATGAAAACTATAAGACACTATTGAAAGAAATCAAGGAGGACATAAAGAAATGGAAAAATATTCCATGCACATGGATTGGAAGAATAAATATAGTTAAAATGTCCATTCTACCTAAAGCAATCTACAGATTCAATGCAATCCCAATCAGAATCCCAATGTCATTCTTCACGGTAATAGAACAAAAACGACTGAAATTCGTATGGGGCAACAAAAGAGCCCGAATAGCTAAAGCAATTCTGAAAAAAAAGAACAAAGCTGGAGGCATCACAATCCCTGATTTCAAAATATACTATAAAGCTATAGTAATCAAAACAGCATGGTACTGGTACAAGAATAGACACACAGATCGATGGAACAGAATTGAAAGCCCAGAAATAAAACCACACACCTATGGACAGCTAATCTTCGACAAAGGAGCAAAGAACATACAATGGAGACAGGGAAGTCTCTTCAATAAATGGTGCTGGGAAAATTGGACAGCAACATGCAAAAGAATGAAAGTAGACCATCTCCTATCGCCATATACAAAAATCAATTCAAAATGGATCAAAGACCTGAAAGTGAGACCTGAAACTATAAAACTCCTGGAAGAAAATATAGGCAATACACTAATTGAGATTGGACATAAAGGGATCCTTTCAGATTCCATGTCTACCCAGACAAGGGAAACAAAAGAAAAAATAAACAAGTGGGAACTCATCAGACTAAAGAGCTTCTACAAGGCAAATGAAACCAGGATCAAAATGAATAAACAACCCACCAGCTGGGAGAAAATATTTGCAAATCGTTTGTCCAACAAGGGATTAATCTCAGTAATATATAAAGATCTCATACAACTGAGCAACAAAAAACCAAACAACCCGATCAAAAAATGGGCAGAGGATATGAAAAGACATTTCTCCAAGGAAGAGATACAGATGGCCAATAGACACATGAAAAGATGTTCAACATCACTAATCATCAGGGAAATGCAAATCAAAACTACACTAAGATATCACCTTAACACCGGTTAGAATGGCTATAATCACAAAGACAAATAACAAATGCTGGAGAGGTTGTGGAGAAACGGGGACCCTCATTCACTGCTGGTGGGAATGCAAACTGGTGCAGCCTCTATGGAAAACAGTATGGAGAGTCCTCAAAAAATTAAAAATAGAAATACCGTACGATCCAGCAATACCACTCTTGGGCATCTACCCAATGGACATGAAATCAACCATCACAAGAGGCGTATGCACCCCTATGTTCATTGCAGCATTATTCACTATAGCCAAGAAGTGGAAGCAAGCCAAGTGTCCCTCGACTGATGATTGGTTAAAGAAGATGTGGTATATACATACAATGGAATACTACTCAGCCATAAGAAAAGACACAATTGTCCCATTTGCAACAACATGGAAGGACCTAGAGGGTATTATGTGAAGTGAAATAAGCCAGAGAAAGACAGACACTGCATGAACTCACTCATATATGGAATATAAGTGAACACACGGACAGAGAGAACTGATTGGTGGTTACCAAGGGGAAGGGGGGTGAGGGGGGGCACAAGGGGTGAAGGGTTACATCCACAAGGTGACGGACAAACAAAAATGTACAACTAAAACCCCACAGTGTTATAAACTATTAAGACATCAATAAAAAAATAAATGGTAAAAAAAAAAAAAATTCAAAAACAACGAAAACTAAACAATTTACTCCTCAGTGATACATAATTGCAAAAAAACTAGTAATAAAAAAAGGGGACTGATTTATTGCAAAAGTCAGGATAGGGTCTATCTGGGGGGAGATGAGGATGCAATCAGGAAAGAACCCTTGGGAGACTATAAAGATACAGGCAACATTCCATTTCTTAACTTAGTAGTGGTTATATGAATGTTCACTTTATTATTCTTCAAATGGTTTGTATGTATTTAAATTTGTAAAATTTACATTATTCTGTATGTAAATCTCACAATTGTTAAAAAAATACAGCCGATATTAATATAATGAAACTTTTCAAAGACTTTGAGACTTAACAAAGCTACTCATATGTCAATTTCAAAACTACATTCTTTATAAAACTTCAGTTTTTTTTTTTTTTAATAATCTACCTATACTCATTAAAGGTTCCCCATCTGTGCCATCCATAGTGCCAATCCATCTAATGACAGTGAGTCCTAGATCTCCAAATTAGGGCGAACCTAAATTGGAGACTTCATTTTCAACTCTTAGAAAAATCTTCTGCCAAATCCTGCAGACAGGACGTGACAAATATTAAATATCAAACTAAAGCAACATTAAAAAATAATCAAGGAGGTAGTCCTACAAAAGCATGAAATACTACTTACTACTTACCCGAACCACGCCTGTGTACAGCACCAGGTTTCCACTGCCCTCCAGGACCAGCATGGTGTCTATCTTCTAAAAAAAGACAAAAATTGTATCTTCCAATCTGTGCAAATTATGAAACATAATGATTTTCAACTTCTCAAGACATGTGCCTGCATTTACCTCCACTGGCGCTGCATCCTTTGCCTGTATGTTGGTGACAGAGCCAAAGATGAGCTGGGTTTTATCATTACTCTCTTGGAACTTTACACAGCTAAATATCAAAATAAAAAAAGAAACAAACTATTGATACATGCAACAACGTGCACCAGTCTCAGGTGTATTATGGTAACCGGAAAAAGCCAATCGCAAAAGGTTGCATACTGTATGATTTCATTTATGTAAAATTTTCAAATGACAAAATTATAGAGATGGAGAACAGAGAAGTGGTTGCCAGGGATTAGGGATGGGGGTGGGTGGGTATGGTGTATGTGACTACAAAGGAACAGCATGAGGGAGATCTTTGAGGTAACAAAGAAGTTCTGTATCTTGATTGTGATGTTCGCATAAACCGGCACACATGAGAAAACTTCATGGAATCATCTACACACACACACAAATGAGTACATGTAAAGTGATGAAATTTGAATAAGGTCTGTGAATTGTATTGACGTCAATTTCCTTGTTTTGATAATGTACTATAGTTATATAAGATGTTAATTCTCAGGGAAAAAGAGTGCAGGGTACACAGGACCACTCTACTATTTTGAAACTTCCTATGTTTTATAATTATTTCAAAATAAAAAGGTAAATAAATGGGCAAAAGATTTGAATGCACATTTCACCTAAGAAGATTCAACCCAACAATTCCACTCCTAGGTATCTATCCAAGAAAAAAGAAATCACATACGTCCACACAAAGACTTTTGCTCCAATGTTCATGGCACCATGATTCACAATGTTCAAAAAGGGGAAACAAACCAAATGTTCAACAACGGATGACTGGATAAACAAACTGTGGTGTATCTATACAATGAACTAATACACAGCAAAAGGAATAAAGTACTCAACATGTTACAACATGGTGGATCCTAAAAAACATTATGCTAAGTGAAAGAAGCTAGACACAAAAAACCACATTTTGTATGATTCTATAAAATGTGCAGAAAAGGCACATCTCTTTGCACCACCCCATGGAGTGGCTGCCTGAGGTTAGGAATGGGACCAGAGATTGACTGCAAATCAAGCACAAAGGATTTTTTTAAGGTGACAGAAATGGTTTAAAACTGGGTGGTGGTGATGATTGCATAACTCTGTAAACTTACTGAAAATCATTTACTTGTACACTTAAAACATGTCAATTTTATGGTATGTAAATTATTTCAATAAAGCTAATTAAGCAAAAAAAAAAAGCAGTCCTAATTTTATACATACGCACTTACCGTAACTGGAGCTGGGATTCCACTAAAAAGCACAAGAACTTTTGCCCACATAGGTCAGATGTAATAAACACTTTTGAGGCCTGTGAATTTTTCTCTCTGCAATAGATACATTAATAAAGTAACTGTCAGCATTGGTTCAAAAATCTATCATGGTAACTATTAAAAGTCTTTGAAAATGTTTTGCAAGAAATCTAAAAACTACTTGGGCCAAACAATAACCTTGAAGACCCAAAAACACTTCTAAGATCTGAACTTCATGATCTCTAAGATTCCTTCCAACTCTTTGATTCTGAGTCTATTCCACAGCTTTCTTGGGAAAAATTACAGTAAATTTAATCATTATCAGTGGACCTTTTAATTCCCTATTATGCAAGTTACCTACTGCTAAAGTAATACAAACTTGAATTCCTATCCCTTAAAGGGTCTAAGGGGTCAGACTTGCTATAACACAACCTCTCCTATCTGTCTCCTCTCTCTCTCTCTCAGAGTAGGCTCTATTTCATCCCTCTTTTTTAAACCACACCTCTAATTCCCAAAGATTTCTTCCTAGAGTAGTACAAAAGGTCATAATGCTATAAAATAAAGATCTGTAATATATTCAACCTACCAATAAGGTATTTAAAGATAAACGATTTTTAAATGTAGGAAGTTTTAATTTTTTATATGAGGAACAAAAACAGAGAAGCTACTTCAACACTGTACTCACATCTACTTTCCCTCAATTACCTATCCCTTACCCCCATCTAAGAACATGCATCTGCCTTCTGTTTCACAGAGAAAATGAGGCTCTAAGGCTTGAGCTCAACCTTCTGCCCTATCTATCTGATAACCATCACTTTCTTTCTCTCCAAGGCTAATCCCGCCACTTGGGCTCCTTTCTGCTTCCTTGTTCCATACATCATTTCCTGTCCCCTGTATTTTCAATGCTTTCCCTGCTTTTGGTATAGTCCTTGTGGCCTACTCTAAGACATTACGATAAAAGTCTTGAAATATGATGATGGACCAAATATTAGAGGATACACAGGATTTACTGTTAACTCAATGGGTGTAAAAATGGTATTGTGGTTAGGTAAGAAAATGTCCTCACTTTTTTAGAGATACACACTGAGCTGTTCAGTCCTGAAAACTAATTTTCTTTAATATAGTTCAGCAAAAACAAAACTCTCCCTTGACCCTGAAACTCCCTCTAGTTAGTTTTGTATCTTCATCCCCATTCAAAGGCAAACTCCTTAAGACAGTCTAGTCTAAATGTCTATGTTCACTCCCTCAGTCCCCATATGCTTCTTCCACTCCATTTCACTCCACGCATCCTCACTACCAGGTGCTCTGGCCAATGTCACCAGTGAACTCTGCCATCCAGGTACCTCCTTTCTGAGCTCATCTCTTAGTGCCACACCTCACCAGCACCTGGCAATATTGGCACTTTCTTTTCGAAAGGCTCTCTTTTCTTGTGTCCCATGACATTTCCTGCTGCTTCTCCACGTGACCTCTTGCTTTGTCTTTCTGCAGCAGCTTTGTCCCTTTTCTCTTTGCAAACCCAAAATCTTAAGTTTCTAAGACTTCAGTCCCTAGCCCTCTTCTGATTCTACAGCACTGGGTTTTAACTATTTGGAGGTCACAAACTCCCTTTAAGAATCTTATGAATGTTAAACCCTCTCCTTAAGAAAAGTCCTAAACGCTACACATACACACAATTACTACATGATTCCAGAGGGTTACCAGAACCCCTACAACCATAAGCTCATCCACAGGCCCTCCAGGAACCCGATCTCTACACACTCCTTAAATTCCAATGCACCTCACCTGCCTCAATCACCAATTATAAGCCAGCAACTCCCACATTTATTGCTCTGCTCTTTCCTCTAAGTTTATGAGCCATATATAAAGCAACTTCTTATAGCTCTCATCAAGTAGAACAGCCCTAAAGGGAATCTCTGTCTCAAGCCCCTTCTTTCTCAGCCCTCTTCTCTCCTCCTGGGACAAGCAAAGTGAGAGTATCTGTAAATCCCTAAACATACCATGCACTCACACTTCTGAACTTTCGTTCTCATCCCCCTGCCTACTGTGCCCTTCTCCACTTTCCCGCCCAACAAATACCTATTCATCTTTCCAAAGCCCTACCAACAGAATAGGCAGTGCCTCCTTGTATCACCATCCTTCAGCTGTCTCTTTTTGAGGACAGGGAAAATGACCAATTTGCCTGTTCACCCACAGCACACACCCTGGAATTGGCTGAGTTGTGTTTCCCAAAAAGAAGAGCCGACACTCAACTAGCAGAAAGATAAAAACTTAAGAAAAATGCTATATAATCCCAAGTTTCTTAATCTACAAAAATTAGTTGTTTCTCCTTAAAACATCAAACAACTCAAGTCTGAGAGACTACTACTCCTAAGTTAAGGAAGAAATAGCAAATGACAAAAGAATATTTTTATGATCACTTTAATATCATTAATATCCTCTACTGAAACGGAGGTGGCCTTAATATATATCTCTATGTATTTTTATAAGTACTAATAACTGATTAGGAAGCTTTAAGCAAAATACCAACCATTTTCTGAGACTGTTAACATTTTTCTTTGAATATAAAAATATATACTCCAAACCTTATATTAGTAATTGTTTCCGTCCATAAATGGTCAATACAAAGTTCAGGAACAATTGGCTCTGTTTCTGGTGCAAAAAAGGAGCCATTAGAATTACTATTTGGAGAATGAGAAATACTGTGTCTCTTTGGAGACTGATTATGGCTTGAAAGGTTGAACCTTTGCACCCCTGAGAAAGAGTGCACTCCTAAGGCGGGAGAATGAGCACGACTGCAAAAGAAACAGAAGAGAGTGCATCCCAATTAACAACGCAGACTGACACAACACACTTTCCAATAACACGTTCTAAAATTCTATGTATAGAGAGTATTCATGGCATAATTCCAGTCAGAAAAACAATTTTTTAAAAAAGGAATAGCTACTTAAATGGTTCATGTTAATGTACTTCACTGTATTCTAAAGATTTAGAAATCTTGTTAGCATTCTTTTAAAACTGAAAATTAATCTGTTTTCTGCCTCAGAAAATGAATTGTTTATATTATTAAAAAAGGTCTAAACTCTGTTCCTGTACATATACATAGCAACAAAACTATGTCCCTTTATCACCAGGTAGATAGATATTAACAAAAACAAAAGAAAAGCTAATGCAAATTAAGACAAAAGAAAACTACCAAAATAGTTTTGGAATTAATATTCATCAAACTGCTGCCACTTAGTAGTAGAAATGAGGCAACCAATCTTATGATAAGCATAGGTAGCTTCTAATCATGACTCATTGAAAAAAAGTAACATAGACCTATAAGTCTTAGAAAAAGTAACACTACTGGGATAATGCCTATTTTCCCTAAAAAAATACCCAGAAGTGGTCAAAAGAAATTTTAAATCCCTCAAAACATAAGAGAAATTTGAAAAGAAGCTATGTTTTTCTTGAAGTATCTTATTTAAAACAAGGAAACACTTCCACAGGTAATTCCCACCTTAGAGCTGCCATGTTGGAAATAGAAGGTGAACGAGAGTGTAGATTGGGTGATGAGGTTGAGCGACTCTGACTGTGAATGGAGGAGTAATTCTGGAAAGGTGAAGCCATGGGGGAATCTCCTTTGGAGAGGCTCCTGAGGTGTGCTGTGAGAGAGCTACTAGTGGCCACATTCTGCGGGGTACCTCCCTGTTCAGAGAACTTTAAAACAACATTCTCTTCCTTAAGTCAAAATGAGGAGAAGGCAAAAAAAAAAAAGAAAGACAATAATTAGATTAAAAGGGTAATTTCCTTGTGAAAATTTAGGGTAGACGCCCATTATTAAAGACACAATATTTCTTTTTTCCTAAGAAGCTCAATCTATTTCACAAATGATTCTTCCAAAAACATGCGAGAGTTTTCAATATTAACCATCCTTTCATATTAAGAAGTGACTTGCCTTTTTCCTTACCTCTGTTTTGACTCTCCGGAGGGCCCACACAGAATGCAAACCTTGAACAGTGTCATAGGTCATTATAATGGAGGGGTCAGTGTTGAGAAAAACAATTTTCATTGCATGATCTACAACATATTGCACCCGTGATGAACCAAAAAGACCTTAAAGATAAAACAAAAATGATCAGGTATTGAATAATGACCTTTAGAAGACTGTTCTCTCTTGCAATTCCTAAAAATAAAGAGAAACTAAGCCAATTAAGACACAAAACCCATGAATACATTACATAATTAACCTTGAACTTTTAGTATATTTACTTTGGGCATCAACTTCCTTAAAATACATTAAAGGTGAGAGTGTTACCAGTTTCAATTTCACATACATGCAATTAATTGTTGATTTGTACTGACTCCCAATTAAATTTATCAGCCACAGGTGAAACGTCCACGACTCCTTCAATAACTGACTTATTTATAAATTGCAATCAACTATTCTGCAAAGTTTGACTTCTTTACAGGTTTCTTTCTTCTGGATGAAATCTGTGATCTATAATAACTATTCAGACAGTGCTGAACAGTACACTACTGTTTCTGCTTTACTGATTACACATGCAAAATAAGTTTTTTCCTAGTAAGTTTAGCCTATACTCCAATATTACCATGAATTGATTTCTATATCCTTCTTTGAGAGCTTCCTAAATGCTTCCCTCTCAGTCAAAATATCAGAAAAATAAAAAAATAATTATTTTATAAAAATAAGGACTTCATAAGGAATTAAACAAAAATCATTCATAATTCCACCATCTCAAAAATATCCACTATTAATATAGTAAGGGAGTATTCCTTCTAGTTTTTTTTTGCTACATATATATATATATATATATATATATATATATATATATACACTTTTTATGTTTCTACAGAATTAGAATCATATTGTATTTAGTTTTATATCCTACTTAACATTACAAATAAGCAATTCCTGAGGTCATTAAATATTATTCAAAAACATGATCAATAATGTCTGCATACCATTCAATCACAGGCTCTAACATGTTTGTTTAGGTTGTCTGTAATTGTTACCAATATAGAATTATCAACAGACCTTCTCTGTAAAAGACGAAAGAGTAAATAGTTTAGGCTTTGCAGAACACATACTGACTCTGTTGCATAATGTTTTTTGGTTTTTTTCCTACAACCCTTTAAAAAGGTAAAAACCATTCTTAGCTCATAAGCCTTACAAAAACAGGCTGTCGGCTGGATTTATCAGTCCACAGCCTATAGTTTACCAAGCCCTGGATACAGAAGATAAAAACCTCAGTGGTATTTCAGAATATGTACTTGGGATAAAGTTCTAGAAATAAAATTGGTCAAAGAACATAAATTTTTTTTGCTTTCAAGGCCTTATTATTTATAATTACCTATCACATTTAGCCATATTTAAAATTTAAAAATAACCAACTAGAAAAAACTGTAGGAAATATTAAAACTTCTGAGCCCTAGCAAATTGTGGGGAAAATGAAATATTAAAATTTATAAATTTATACAGTACAGGCCTAAGACCCTACATTTTTTTTTCTTCAAAAAAAAAACAACCAAACAATTTTAGTTTAAGTATCATTCATCTGCTTATTAGTCACTGAGGAACAGATTCTAGAGTCATCTACAGGTAGGTTAACAAATATATCAATATTCCCAATTGACTTACAATGCCCTATTTTTACTAAAAGAATAACTGCCAAAATAGTTAATACCACAGTATTCAAGGAGTTCTTGCTTTAATATGAATTATTTTCATAATAAAAAAATTATTTTTGTAAAATGCTTAAATTATTTTTATAAAACAAGTCAAATTTTCATAAGCTCCTTCACTTCCTTCCATCCCCCAAACTCAAAAAAAGTGTATGTAAAAGAACTTGTAAAAATATTACTTACTTCCAGATTTACAAACAAGTGGGGTTATTTCATCTAGTGGATGCAGCATGCTGAACATAGTGGGTAAAGGTTCCCTAGTAATAAACAAATAATCAATCAATCACCAACACAAGATGACTCCATTTGTGCACAAATTTTTCACTTTTCTTGCAAGGAAATATGTTCTCCAGATTACACAAGCAACTAGAAACCTACCATCTTAAAAAGCAACCCTCTAAACTTTTTACATACTGTTTTTCACAGTATCTTCTATTTCATTCCTAGAAATCTATCCTTTTATGCAGGCTAATTCTATATATACACACACAGAGAGAAATCAATACAGCTCAGGAAATACCTACAGATGGCAGTCATCACATTACAGAACCAATGGAGTAATGGGCATAAAGCAGTCTTTCTTTTTTTTTTTTTTTTTAACCTCTCTTAGTGGCAGTGTGTCTTTGGCAGCTAAAAAAGAATTTAGTCTTCTAAACCTATTTACAAAGGAGTGCACTTAAAAAAAAAGAAGAAAAACTTCAAGTAAGTTAAAACAGTGCATTTTTTTAAGGAGTGATTGAAAAAAGAGGAGAAAACAGGCCTATCTAAACACAGAAAGAGAGTAAAATCTATAAGCAATTTTTTAAAAACTTAATATCTACTACTTGTACCACACTTTGATAGGTACTGTATGTTCCTGCCCTTCAATGAGCTCATAATTTATTAAGGAGACAAGGTAAACACACTGCCAATAAGCACCTACCATTTATTGCATACCTAATAGGTACTAAACCTTGTGTCCAAGATTATACACAGTAGCTCACTTAATCTTTGCATAAATTCTCAGAGGTAAATGATAGTATTTCTGTAACAGATAAGGAAACTAAAGCTAAGACACCTCTAACGATCTGCCCAAAGTAGCACAATGAAACAAGAGCAAAGCTAAGAATTGAGTCTTGTTATCTTTAAGTCATATGCTTGTTCAATTTTACTACTTGGGGGAAAAAAAGCTGTAGATAATTAAGTACCAAGTGAGAAGTAGAACTCATAAGTGTACAATGCTGAGATGAGAGAAAATGGCATATATCTATACTGTTAGCATGGAAATTATCATCCCAAACTTTCAGGCAAACAATTTTACCTAAGAACCAACACAAAAAAAGCCCAAGTAATAGTATTCTGAATAGTATTTCTGAGGAAACTGAATACCTGGGTGGACCTGGAGGTACCTCATGTGAAGAACTGCTTCGCTCGAACAACAATCCATATTTGGTGGGCCAAACATTTGCAACCTATCAGGTAAAAGGGTAGGAAAAAACAGAAGTAAAAGAAACTACTCTTTCTAACATGTTTTTAGGAAACATTACAGAACATTAGATTTTCTTCCAATTTAATAAGAGCTTTACAAAATAACATGACCATTAACCATAATATTTATAAGAAAAGTAATTCTAACGAGCAAGTCTAAGACAAAATCAAATCTAACAAAGAGTTCAATAGTGGCTCTTCCTGACAAACTTCTGGTAGCATATTCCTGACAGTGGCTAATATCAATACCAAAATGACAATGTGATAAAATTTTAATAGCACTAGGCGTGAAAAAGATGATGAGAAAAAGACTAATATTGCTCATTTGCTTTAATATAATCAAAATGATTTCTTATCACTTAAACTGAAAAAAACCTCTCAGAAAAGACTTCATAATTCACTTCATTAAATAATTTATTTTTTATGCAAAAGATGGAAAAATAAGCTGCTAAAATTTACTTATTTGAGTGAAAAATACCTGATTACAAAAATTCTTGATTACTACAAGACATAAGAGTAGCAATGCTTCTAAAACCAATTAATTCAAGAATATTCTCCAAAAAAACACAAAAACATTGAAATACAAGTTTACCTGAAAAGGTAAAGAAGCTATGTAATCCTTTCCTTCTATGCTATGCATGTTAATACATGAGCTTTGCAATATACATATGCATTTTTCCACTTCATCACTACCTAAAAAGAAAGGGTACAAGATTTATACTTTTTTTTTCAAAAAAAATCCCAACAATCAAAAATTGCAATTCCCAACACAAATTGTTTAATGCACAATATAAAAATGCTTAGGCTATACCACTATTACTAGTGGCTACTTATCCTGAATGGAAAAAAAAACAATGAGAAACATTTGGAATCATGAAATGAAATAAAATTTCAGGAAGAAACTTACTGTAGTCCTTTTCAGACTTATCCTGTGATATAATGAAGTCACACCACAATGCCTAAAATCAAAACAAAATGCTTACCTAAGAAAATTGTATCTAAACAGTAACCTATAACTAAATAATAATAATACCACCTACATAATAACTGTCCCTCCTTATCAGCTCAACACATACACCAAGGGAACAGAAAAGAATAAGATAAAATAAAATCAGACTAATTAACGACAAATACTATAAGGAAAGATAAACTATGTTTGCAAATAAATTTTATGAAGAGAAAGGAAGACAAAAATAAAAAAACCTACTAGATAGAAGCCTTGGGGCAAAGGTGAATTCAAATAGTGGCTCGACCTATATTAAACCCTACATCCTATACAAAGCTAAAGATTACCAGAAGAGTTGAAAATCGCCAAGCTATTTTATAATCTCCAGACTTACCTAATGATCTCATTCTTAGACTGTTTTAGACTTACTTTAGAAAAAATCTTTAGAAAAACTAACATTTCCTTTTCTTAAAGGCCCCATCTTAGAAAATATAAACTAGGAAAAGCCATTAAACTTTAATTGGCATGCTTGACAATCACTTACTGAAATTATTTAACAGCAGTTTTATGTGTTTTTTAATTGTAGTAAAATATATGTAACATAAAATTTACCATTTTAACCATTTTTAAGTGTACAAATGCAGTGGCATTAAACACATTCACAATGTTGTACAACCTCACTGCGATCCATTTCCAGAACTTTTTCATCATCCCAATCAAAAACTGCGCACTCAACAATAACTCCCCATTTCTCCCTCCTCCCAGCCCCTAGTAACCTCTAGTCTACTTTCTGTCTACTTAGAATTTGCCTATTCTAAGTACCACATGAAAGTGGAATCATATAGTATTTGTCCGTTTGAGTCTGGTTTATTATACTTAGCATAACGTTTTTAAGGTTTATCCATGTTGTAGCATATATCAGAATTTCCTTCCTTTTTAAGGCTGAATAATATTCCATTGTATGCATATACCACATATTGTTTGTTCATTCATCTCTTGATGGACACCTGGGTTGTTTCTACCTTTTAGCTACTGCGAATAGTACTGCTATGAAAACTAGTTTACAAGTATCTGTTTGAGTCCCTGCTTTCAGTTCTTTTGAATATACACCTACAAATGGAACTGCTGGATCATATGGTAATCCTATGTTTAACTTATTGAGGAAGCATCAAACTGTTTTCCACAGTGGCTTTTTTACATTCCCACCAGCAATGCACAGGATTCCAATCTCTCAACATCCTCTCCAACACTTGTTCTTTTTTTCGTGTTTTTAATAATAGCCATCCTAGTAGGTGTGAAGTGGCAGCTCATTGTGGTTTTTATTTGCATTTGCCTAATGATTAACAATGTTGAGCATCTTTTCATGTGCTTATTGGTCATTTGTATATCTTCTTTAGAGAAATGTCTATTCAAGTTCTTTGCCCATTTTTGAATTGGATTGTTTGTTTTATTATTGAGTTGTGGGAGTTTTTAATGGCATTTTAGCAAATGAAAAACATGAAGAAAAACAGGCATCAGAGCTGCACTTCAATCTGAAATGTCCAAAATCTACACTCTACCTACTATAGTCTCAACTTCCTCTTATGAAATCCCATCCTCTCAGTCTCTAAAACTAGATATTTTATCCCTCATTTCTAAGGGCTCACTAGGCCCTTTCATATTTCCCTCAGTTTTGTCTCACCTGTCTTCTCTTTCTTCAAGGAGCCAATCTCTTTCACCTGAACCACTACAAAATAGTAGACCTGACACTAGTCTCTCTACTCTCCAGTCAGTCCTACATAGTGCCACCACAGTAATCTCTTCTCAGAACTAATGATGTACTTTCCATTTTAAAATCCTCGATATGCTCCCTTTTGTATACACTTTAAAATCAAAATTCCTTGGTTTACATACAAGGCCCTTCAGTTTGGATCCATCCAACATCTGCTAGCATCTCTCCACAGCCACACCCTGTGTACAGCTATTCTGAACTTAGAAATAATCATGTTTTTCCACAATTCTTTTTTGCTGCAATTCCCTCTACCTAGAATACCCTTCTTTTACCAACTTCCAATTCAGACAGCATCTTCTTTGAGAAATCTCTCTTCAAAGCTAAGTCCTCCTGGCTCTCACCAGATTGTGGACACACAGCTACTATACAGCACTTTAGATGATTTGAATACAGCATTTTCGTTTATCTGTTCACCTTTCTAGACTACAAGTTCTTCAATGGCAGAAACTGTATATTCATCTTTGTAGCCCCAGCACACTGTCTGAAACAGAATGACACTAAACATGAATGAATGAATGAAGGAATAAACTAAATGAGTCACGTACACCTGGTATTATTTCTTAACCACATCATAAAATTATCTTTCTCCACATTAGCAAGAAAACTAAATAATAATGTGTATTCCAGACCAAAAGGACTGAAATTAGAAATCTTATGATTCCACTTACACAGGATTTTAAGAGAAAGGAGACAATACATCTAACTGCATATCTGTGGAATCTAGTAAACGGGCAATCATTCCTTGGAGTAATGAAGATGGAAACACAGAAGCAAAGAACTATTTGGATATCACCAAATCCACTTTTCACATCTACACTAACCATATGGGTTCCACGGGGAAAAATAATAAAAAATATCACTGGTTTCAACACTTCTGGACAGAAATGCTTTCACACATGCCCTCAAATTTTGTAATAATTCAGTTTATCCTTCCCAATAAATTGTTAGAAGGGTACAATGTTCATCAGGAAATAGTTAAAGGAAAAAAAAATAATAATAAGCTGTGTCCAGGTACAAAGATTTCAGTGTTTACCAATAACCAACATTAGTCAAAAAGCCTCCAAAACCTCTTGTCAATAGCCTAATAATTCAACTACTAAAACTGTTTTCATTTTACCCCAACTTTTTATTCTAAAAATTTTCAGCAAGAAAAGGTGAAACAGTAAACATCTGTTCTGCCTAAATCTAACAGTTATTAACATTTTGTCATATCTGTTTATGTGTGTGCACCTGCGTACATGTGGGATTGGGGGGCGCTATCTGAAAACTGCACACACCATGACTTCACTCCTACACATTTCATCATGCATTTCCTAAAAATAAAGACATTCTCCTATACAACCACAAAAACACCATCCTGCCTGAGAAAAAAATAATTTTCCAACATCACCCAATACCCAGTCCATGTGCAACTTTTTCAAATTTTCCCAAAAATGTCTTTTTTAGCTGATTTTCTAGAACCAAGATTCAAAGTTCATTCAACAAGCTTCAAAAAATATTGCACTTGGTGATGTCCCTTCAGTCTCTTTTAATCTAGAACAGTCCTCATCTTTCTTTCTCCATGACTTTTTAAAGAAACCAGAATGTGGACTGTCCCCCCTAATTGTTTTCTAGCAGAGTTTTTTCCTTTAAATCTTTTGTTACGGAAAATTTCAAATATATACAAAGTAAACAGAATAACATAACAAACCCCCATCAGCCAACTTCAATAATTATCAACCTTTGACCATTCTTGTTTCATCTATACTTCCCACTCCTCATCTCATGATATTTTAAAAATTGATCCTCTAGTCCCCATATTTCCTATAACAAGAAGTTAAGTCTAGATATTCAGATTAAATATTTCTGGGAAGAAAACTTAGTAGATGACATCACGTACTTCATGTTGCATTACAGCTGAAGGAATACATAATATTCCTCTGTCCCACTATTAATGATGGTAAACTCAATTATTTGGTTGAGGTAGAGATCAACAGATACCTCCAAAGTAGAGATACATTTGTTCCTTCACATTTACCAAATACTCCACAGGGTGATACCTGATGCCATGGTAATATCCTTTTACCCAACAGTGTTAGTATCCATTTACAACCCTTGTCTGAATCAATTATTACATTGAAGGTTACAAAATGGTGATTTTCTAATTCTACCACTCCCTTTTTATTTATTTACTGGCATTCTATAAGTAAGGGTTTTCCTTCATTAACTGGAGATGAACTGCATGTCCTCCAAAAAAGGCAAGGCAAATGCTTAATTCTTTCCCTTTAATTACCATTTCAAAATAGAGTTAGGCATAAGAGCCAAATGCAACGATAGTAAATTAGTTTTTTTTCTTTCCTTTTCTGAGTATCACAATGAACCCAATTTTTATTTATTCAATACTTTGCAATCAATCATAATTATGTTAAAATATTTTTGTACCCTTAATGTCTTATAAATTTTTATTGACAATAAATCAAATTACTCAAGGACAGTGTTTAAAGATTATCATTAAACTGACAAAAGGACAGTGTAAAAAAAAAGTGATATAGAAAATAAATAAAATTTTTATTTTCCTACCATATCTTCACTACATGTTAAAAATGTACACCCAGCTGCTGGGATCATTATGCTATGTTTTTAATGTTTCTGTTAAATTTCAAAACAAAAGCTTTTTTTAACAAAGTCTTAAATAGTCAATCAAACGCTAAAATTCAAACGAACTTACCTGTTGAACAGGACTGTCAACTGTAAAGGCTTTATAAACAGCCAATGCCTGGCTTTTACTTCCTTTGCTCCAGATCACCATATTTCCAGCCACATAGAGTTCCTCATCATAATCCACTTCTTCTCCAATTTCGCTTACACCTTTCCTTAACTGCCAGCTTTCCTTAAAAATTAGCACATGTAAGACATGTTCAAGTATTTTCTTTTTCAGTAGTATGAAGCAAGATTTATTAAATCAAACAGTCATCCAGACACAAGTCTGCTACTCCCTCTTTGCCTAGAGAATAAGACTCAACCCAAGCCCAACTCTCAGAAGGTTTGGTACCACTGATTAACAGAGTGAGGTGTGTGGGTGTGTGTATATCTTACAAGACTTCATGAACAAGAATTGATACTCAAGAATTCTCTATAGTAAATGTTTTAAATTATACTACTATATTATTCTACCAAAATATAAACAAACAAAAATTATACCTTATCTATAGAAGCAAAAATGAAACCAACATGCTCAGGAGACTAAAAAGGCATATTAAGCATATGTGGGGGGGTTATGGAGAGACGGCAGTGAGGTGCACATGGGAATCCCTAGGGGAGCTGATGCACGATGCAGATTGCCTTGCTTCACAACTGTATACACACTCACCTTCTTCCCTTGTTCCACCCACCAAAACGAATGGGAGAAAGACAGGTTCAGATTTCTAACTACATAAACTTCCTCTCCCTGAGATTTTGGTATCCCAGAGAGATATGAAAATGGAATAAGACGGGAAAGATTGATTTTCTGACACACGCTTACATCTCACTCCCTTATTTAAGAACTACTACTCTATCTACTTACGTAGCATTTCTTTTCTCCTCTAGAAATGTTAAGTTTTTTGCAGCAGGGACCATTTCTAACTCTACCATCTAATCATCAAATAACATGAAATTGATCCCCACATACTAAGTGAAGAGAGAGAGGTTTAAAATGGACCATAATCATGGTACTAAACTTGACTCTCATTATAAAACCATGAGTTATATGTCTAAATAAACAGCTATGATACTGTAATACAATAAAGCCATTTATTTTAGCCTTGTTTAAAATGACCAAATCTGAACCTCTACCCTAGAAATAGCATCATACTCATTTCTCAGCTGCATCTGGGTAGCCTTAAATTACAAGTAGATTACATCACTCTACATTTCAAAAATACAAAGGGAAACTTAATGAAACCTTCTGTTTCTCGTGGATCGTAACCTCCTGAAGGGATCCCACCAAGCCAGCAGCACCATCAGAAGACCATAACTCAGAGGCTGGCTGCAGCTGGCGAAGCTGAAGGTTCAAAGCATTAGGGTGGTGCTTGCAGTGGTCTCGACCGAAAGGAACAAATTCCTGCAAATCCCTGGCTGCAATCATTGTTGCCCTTTCTTCATAGAAGTTCGACATGGGTTCCAAATATCAACATTATTTCTGTATGAATTCAAACACATTCTAGTCAGCTTCTAGAGTCAAAACCAGAAAAAAAATCCTAAGAGTTTACAGAAGAGTCATTAATCCTGAGATGAGCGTCAAATAATCCTATTATACTGCAGATGTATAAGTAATCATAATATTAAAGGGCATTCCAGATCTGACTCTTTCAGGTAATAAGAGGTATCACCACATTTTAGTTGCAGACTGACCAATAGACAGTTACCACTGTCGGAAACCACTGGGTTGACACAAGCTCTTATGTCCCACAACACCTATCCCATGTTTCCTACCCCTATACACCAATTTTTCCACACTTCACATATGAAGTATTTAGACAACTTGTCCTTTATACTTTATAGTTGTACTATTTACAGTTGTACTTTATAGTCCCATGACTACCTGTCTTCTCAACATTTAGTCATTTCTGTACCGATGCTGGAACCTCATTTGAAAAGCACACCTAAAGGATCACTGGCATGTTGGAATAAAACAATTTTTTTTAAAAACCCACATATTATTTCTAATTCATCAGAAGTTGAACTATTGCTTTCAGTTGACCAATCCACAAAAGACATAATAAACTATCAAATGTCATCAGTAGTTCTGACACCCCCATCCACCTAAATATATGACTACAATCAATTTGAATTCTTGGTCCAAACCCAGGGAACCAAGGAATGAATAACTCCGGCCATGAAACAGTCATGCTTGTAGCAAATTTAAGAGCCCTAGCTTTTAATTAACATAATCTATTACAGTAAAGTTCATTACGTAAAGATGCGGATGGGTTGTGAGTGGAAACAAGCCCCTTTACCTCCAACACATTTCTACATTCAGTAATTGACAGTAAAATTCTGACACTGTATACTGTTGTATATAAGGGGGATGCCGGTCCTGTCTCCAATACAACACCTACATTAAAAACGGGTTTTGTGGCATCACATTTAAACTGAAATCCTTAGACACAGAAATTAATACAAACGTGATATCAGCACTATAGAAACAGAACTCACAATGACAAGAGTTTAATTAAATTTGACTTAGATTTCTCATCTGAGGTCTTTTTGGCATGTTTTCTTTGCTGCAATATCTCAAAGCTTCTGTAGTTTCTATGCAGCTCCTCTAGAGTCGTAAAGTTATTTTACTGTGAACTAAATGTTATTCCTCAGATAACTGTATGTTACAGTAACGACACTTACTTTCCTCCTGCTAAAATTCAGAACTGAGGACACCTGAACTTGGGACATAACTAAAATAGTGGCTTGTAAAACTTACAAGAAAACAGCAAAATTCAGCTGGTCTTCCTACATCCTATAGTCAACAGGATAACCAACATTAAAAAACTTGCCACGTTATCCAATTTCAGTTGTGCAATTTTGAAATATTACTCTATTAGAACTTTGAGAGAAAATTACAAATTAATTATACAATTATTTTCACAGTACAGTTTCTTTTTGTACTGACTAAGGTAACGTTAAAAATTTTACAGTACCCCACATTTTTATGCTTTTACTTACTAGGGCAACATAAACAGCTACATAGGAAAGTACGATGTTAAGCTGATACGCTATAAGTCAAGGTATCAGCACTGCTTACTAGGAACAAAAACAACCCTGCCAAAGGTAACCGCAAAGCCGCTTCAAGAGGAGACCCAAATGCACATAGAAGGGCACCTTGAGTTGAGTCTCCGCAAAAAGGCAGAGCTTCGTCGGCCTCTTTGGGGTTAAGTGAAACGAAGAGGCTAAGAGCCTGGGCTTCAGAAAATCCTGTCAGAAGGGCAAAGGGCCGATACAGAAAGAAGCTCAAGCCCACATGGGACTCCGCGTTTAGCTCAGGAAGGAAGTCGGCGAGGAGTGGAGCGGAGAAAGCCCAGCCCGCAGGCCAGGGCCCCCTCGGCTCCGGCGCGAGCGAGAGTCATGGGACGCGCGATGAACCACCGGGCGCTGCTGGCCCGGGCCCGCACCTGTGTAACTCGGGACGCGTCAGACGCGGCGAGCCCCGGCTGCCCCCCGGAGGCGCGAGGGCCAAGGGGGCCCGAGGGCAGCGGCAGGGTCGGTCACGGTGACTCCTCGGCCGCTGCAGCCTCTCATTCCCTCCTCCTCCCCTATTCCGGAGGAAGAATGGGCAGGAGCTGCGGGCGCGACTGCTGACGAGAGGAGAGCGTGCGGGCGAGCCACTCCGGCGAGATGTTCAAATGGACGCGTCCATCTTAGTTTTCCCGTCCTGCCTCGCACCGGGGCGGGGCGGGGCCTCGCGCGAGGCGCGCGGCCGTCCCGCGGTCCTGACGCCTGCGCAGTTGTGGGAAGACCGCGCGGGGCGGAGCTTGCTAGGTACCTCCTACATCCTTAGCGCACCGCCGAGCCCCGAAGCAGGACTACCTGTTAGAGTCTGCACCGTGGCAGGGCTCTCCTGGCGTCCAGGTCTTCTCCAGGTCATGTCACTACGAGCTTGAACTGCCTCCTAACTCTGAATTGGGAGATAGTCTGGCTGGTTTCGCTCCCATCTCCCAACCCCCAAATGGGAGGTACGTACCTCCAAGCTTGGGGGGATAAGGGGGACTCCTGATTTTCCGTTTTTTTGTTTTTTTTGTGTGTGTGTGTGAGGAAGACCAGCCCTGAGCTAACATCCGTTGCTAATCCTCCTCTTTTTGCTGAGGAAGACTGGCCCTGGGCTAACATCGTGCCCATCTTCCTCCACTTTATATGGGACACCGCCACAGAATGGCTGACGAGCAGCGCGTCGGCGGGCGCCCGGGATCCGAATCGGCGAACCCCGGGCTGCCAAGCGCGGACGAAACCGCTGCGCCACCGGGCGGCCCCCTGATTTTCCGTTTTTGCCAGTGCTTTTTAACTCTTTGGGGTCCGGACCCTTTGAAAAGTTAATGAAACGTATGGAGGCCCTCACGAAAACGTTGCGTGCAATTTCTGAGCTTCACAGACTCAGGTTAAGAATCCCAGCTTTATTCTTCCCTCCGTGTCTATGGATTCAACTGTACGATATCACACTTTCGGAAACTAGAAAACTTTCTTGAGCTCTAATTTCCAATTGTGTAGTATCTCTAGGTTAAAAGTATTAATAGGCTTCCTATTGCCTAGGAAATAAAGTTCAAATTCTTGATCCAGAAATGTAAAGTTGGCGGAAACTTTATGTCTGCACTTAAATCGTCCATTGAGATTCTCCAAGCACACCTTGCACTTCGTGAACTTGGTATCTTGCTTCATTCTCATCCCTTTATTTGGAATTTCAACCTTCAGGGTTTAACTCAAATGCCTCCTCAGAAGGCTTCACTCCAACAGGAAGGAGCCTGCTGAGGACTGAATGTTTGTGTCCCCCCAAAATTCCTATGTTGAAACATAATGCCCTATGCGATGGTATTAGGAGGTGTTTAGATCATGAAGGTGGAGCCCTCGTGAATGGGATTAGTACCCTCATAAAAGAGACCGCAGAGAGCTCCCTGGCGCCTTCCGCCAAGTGAAGACACAGCGAAAAGACAGCTGTCAGTGAATCAAAAAGCAAGCCCTCACCAGACAAGGAATCTGCTAGCGCCATAATCTTGTACTTCCCAGCCTCCGGAAGTGTGAGAAATCAATGCTTCTTGTTTATAAACCACGCAGTTTATGGTATTTTTGTTACATTAGCCCAAACGGACTAAGGTAGAGCCTTTCAGAACTTTAAGTAGAACTGCCTTTCACTGTAGTCATTTACTTGAAACCAAAATATACCCAGACTTACCTGGCCTGAGAACACAGGGAGCAAATTTTGATCAAGGTAAATTGATCAATAAGAACAAGGCAGGAAGGAGCCAGACAAATAAACTCCCCTTTCTTCTCTCTCTGGTGGACTATCCTAAGGCAAGGTTTCTCTCTGCACAGCCTGTCAGGAGGCGCCCTTTGTGGCTGAGTGGACACACCTGCCAAGCAGACTGCTGAGTTTTTGGCAGCCTGTTGTGAAGCAGCCCCAGTGTGGTACTTCTCCTTCAGTGCCTCATTTCCCCTTTCCTTCAGTTCTCTCATCTGGGCTAAAGCATCAGCATTCATCAAACTTGCCTTGGGCTCTATTTTCCAGGGCAACACAATCCACAAAGCATGTCTTATGCCACTAGTTGTCCAGTCTGTGAAGTAGAGTCACTGAAAGGGTTCACCCAGCTCTCCCTCTTGGGTATTCCCTTGCCCATAAGTTCTCTCAAGATGCCTTTCTCTGGCCTCAGCTGATGATGTCCTCTGTGGGGACACCAAGGTCTATGCTGGTCGTTCCCCTCCAGGACTCCCAAAGACCATCAGTCCTTCGGTGCCAGAGCAGTGCTGTGCTCCCTGCAACACTCCAGTGTCAACAACACTGCTTGGACTCATGGTTTGACAGTCTCCTAAGAAAGCAAATCCTGGGGCCGCCCGGTGGCGCAGCGGTTTAGTTCGTGCTTGGCAGCCCGGGGTTCGCGAGTTCGGATCCCGGGCGCCCGCCGACGCACTGCCTGTCAGCCACGCTGTGGCGGCGTCCCATATAAAGTAGAGGAAGATGGGCACGGATGTTAGCCCAGGGCGAGTCTTCCTCAGCAAAAAGGGGAGGATTGGCGACGGATGTTAGCTCAGGGTCTTCCCTTTTTTGTGGTCTTCCCCACAAAAAAAAATAATAATAAAAAAAAAAAAAGAAAGCAAATCCTTCTGCTGCTTCCATTAACCTCTCTGCTCGTGGGGTCCAAACCACAAATCCAGGAGTTTCAGAGAACAGTGATTTCCTGTTCTCTCCATCATCCTCCCATTCTCTTCTGCTGGCGTTTGAGGCATCCACTTGGCTCAGAACACATAAGCCTTGGTGTAGACTCCTGCAGGCTACCAACTCATTGCCCTTCCACTGTGTCCTCCAAACAAGCATGAATTACCTTTGGGGCTCCTGAGATTGCACTTTGGATACAGATACAGTTATATCCAATATTATAAACTAGACCTCTTTTGTTGATGTACTCACCCCAATAGTTAGCAAAAATTCTCTCTATATAATGGGTATGCAAATATTGAATAAAATCCCTATTTCTCACTTTTAATCTATGACAAAATATGTCTCTGCATTAGTAGCTATTGCTGCATAACAATATAACCACAAACTGTGATTTAAAGTAATGTATTTGTTATGTCACAATTTCTGTGGGTCAGAAGTCCAGGCCTAGATGGGTCTTCTGCTTAGGGTCTCACAAGGCTTCAATGAAGATGTTGCCTGGAGCTGTGGTCTCATCCGAAGCTCTACCAGAAAAAATTCTGTTTCTGGGCTCTCTTAGAATTCAGTTTCTTGTGGTTACAGGACTAAGGGCTTCAATATTTTGCTGGCTGTCAGCCAGAGGCCACCTGTAGTTCCTTGCCACATGGGGTCTCCCAACATCATCAAAGCTGCAAGCCAAGAAGACAATAGAGTCTGCCAGCAAGAGGTCAGTCACGATCTTAGATAATCTAATCACAAGAGTAACGGCCCATCACCTTTCAGGATTAGAAGCAAGTCACACTCCAGGGGAGAGGATTGCACAAGGACACGGGGATCATTGGGAGAAGCAGCCTACTACAGTCTCCAATTTCCAAGTCTGATAAGTATAAGGCCCTAACCTACCCATTTTATCCAAAAGAGTGAAATGTATGCCAGGCTCTTCCTCTCTTCTGAGCTCTTGCAGCTGCCTGCCTTCAGCCCTTCCTCTCTGGGTCTGCACAGGGCCCTACAGCTGCCTCTCTACCAGGCCTGCACAGGACTGCATGGCTGACTCCATCTCACCCTCTAGTTCTCAACAATCTCATAGTCTCAGAAACTACCCAATGGACTTTTGTTAAAGCAAAGTTTTGTGTTTTTTAACTACTACTGCAGAGGAGAGACAGGGAAAACGAGTTGCTTCTCAAACACCTGAAATCATACTTGATTTTTATAAGGTTGGAAAAACAGGATCCAAAAAGTCAGGGGACAAAGGAAAAGAAAAAAAAAATGGAGTCCGTTAGCAGTTCATTTACATGGTAAGTGATGAACAACAGGTACAATTAATGAACTGTCACATAACCATGTTTTCTGAATTTATTAAACTTCCCAATACATGGTTCACAAACTTGAAGTCAACTCAAGCATCGGGGGGTTAGGATTTATATTTGAAGTAGGGTGACCAACCATCCCAGTTTTCCCAGAACTGAGGGTTCCCAAGATTTGGGACTTTCAGTTTTAAAACCAGACATCCCAGTCAAAAAGGGACTACTAGTCACCCTAATTTGAAATGATAAAAGGCAGGCTTTATACACATCTGAGCAAACCCTTACCTTCTGCGACCTTGGGTATAGGAGCATATAAGGGAAATAAACACCATGTAAAACACATCTCCATTTCAAACTTATGGCTAGCCTGGCTGGCTCAACTTTATGTCTCACAAGGTATTTGTAAAAACAGTTTTGAGACCAGGGGCAATTTACAGCATTGCACTGAACAAAGAGGAAGTTTAAAAACCTGGGAAATTAGAGGTTTTATTCATTTATTCAAAGCTTGTCCCATCTTAAAGGGGAAGTTCATGTTTCTGATTTAAAATTTTTCCTTTTCAAAGAGAGGGTTTGTAATATTTTGATTCCACAAATTAAATGCTACCTTTTCAAGTCTCAATAACCACTTCCCCTAAGAAAAATGCAACAATTAAGAATGGGTGGTATGTGAAAGCTAAATAATAAAAGATTGGATTTAACCATCTGTTTTACAGAGGCAACTCTGATATAATCAAAGGGTAATTGACTAGTACTCATTGTATCTAGTTCTTGCTTCCTAATTCTGATTTTAACCAGCAATGTTTTAGTATTTTAAGGCTTTGGGTTTCTTTGCTATTGCTATAATTGCTAAATTAGTAGCCAGCCAAAGTTGAAATGGTGACTGTAATGGCCTTTTCATAGTACAGTGAATATATTATTATGTGATACTGCATGGGGAATTAGCACCAAGCAATCATTCTGTGGATGGGATGACAGCCCTGGTAATGTAACAAACCACCACCAAGGAAATACTTTCTCAAATCCCTCCATGATAAAGGTATTCTTAGCCATTGTTCATGCCTAACTAATCTCAGGTGTAGAGACTTTACCCAGTAAGGGTGGGTAGTTGAGGTTGGTAGAAAAGCAGTGACACCATATGCTGAGAGAAGAATGACAAGACTTGAATTCTCACTTGCCTAGTTAATAGGTTCAGAGTTAACTGTGTAGTATTTACATTTCCACCTCTTTAAAAAAAAATGCTTCCCAATTTCCACAGGTAAATATGTGCTTTACCTCATTCTCTATAGCTTTTCAAGAACTCTGAGGGGTCTGAGGTTTCACCCTGTCTGCCTGCCACAATTCCATGAATACTGGTAGAAGCCAGCAAACTGCTGGGTCAGAGATGAAGGATAGTTTATTGCTTACAGCAGTAGCAGCAGAGTATCAGCATTTTTGTGCCAGTTCCCTGAGCCCTAATTCCCAAAGGGTGATGTGAAGTCCAGATGATATCTGCATACACGTGGGTTGCAGCACGGAAAGGAACAGTGAGCTTAGGACACCCAAATCTTCAATAGTGGGCAGTAAGAATGTCTGCCCTTTGCTCAAAGGGAGACAAGATCTCCGTCTTCTAAGGCTGTAAGCAAACCTACCCTTTTCTCCAGACGCAGACACTCTCATCTTTCAAGACTATCTCCTACACAAACAACGGAAGAAGGGCAGGCAGTGCCCCCTTGCAAGACAAGCAGAAACAAGAGAGACCCATGGAGAACTGTCTGCCCACATGGTAAAGTATAACTTTCATTTTCATTAAATTTTATTATTAGCTAGCGCACCTCTCCAATATCAAAGTTTCTTCTATACAAGTAAACTGAAAGACATAGAACCTAATTTCATAAAGGTTGTGTATTAGTCATTTCTTGCTGTGCAACAATATTACCACAAACCTAGTGACAATACACATTTATTATTATCCCAGAGTTTCTACAGTCAAAAATCTGAGCATGGCTTAAGCAAGACTGCACTCAAGATTTTGACTGAGATTGTGGTCTCTTCTGAGGTTCCCCTAAGGAAGGATATGCTTCTAATCTCACTCAGGTTGTTGGCAGAATTCAGTTTCTTGCGGTTGTAGGACTGAGGGATTTGTTTTTTCCCAGCTGTGGGTTGGAGGTGACCCTCAGCTGCAAGAGGCCACCTGCAGTTCCTTGCCATGTAGGGCTCCCCAGCATGGCCACTTGCTTCCTCATAGCCCTCAAGGAGAGAGCAAGCAACCCAGCAAAGTGAGTGCTACAGTCTGTGTAACAAAATCACATAGTAATGTGTATCCCTTCAGGCTTGACACTATTAGTTAGAGTCTTCAGATGTGTTTATGGAGGGGTTGGCTACTTCAGATAATTTATGCAATAGAGCGAGGAAAAGTCTTTCTGAGGAGGGGACATTTTAGCTGAGACTTCAAATGATGAGGAGCCAGCTGTGAGAAGAAGATGGAGGTTGCAGGTGAGGAGCATTCTGGAAGAAGGAACCAAAAGTGGGAAATGTGGCTATATCCACAGACAGAAAATACTACCATACCATTATCGCATTGTATTTTATTTGTTTCTATGTCTGTTTTCTGTCATCCAGTGAGCTGTACAAATTATCTCAGAATCTTCAACACCTATTACATAGTAGACAGTAAATCTGTTTAATAAATGGATGGATTTATTCATTTAGGAATCAATTTATTAAGCTTGCATGTACCAGGTACATCAGAGATACAAAATGACCGTGTGAATGCCTGTGCCCTCAATGA
This sequence comes from Tapirus indicus, assembly GCA_031878705.1. Lineage (NCBI taxonomy): Eukaryota > Metazoa > Chordata > Mammalia > Perissodactyla > Tapiridae > Tapirus > Tapirus indicus. Next base: position 76,055,609 of record CM062923.1, on the reverse strand, counting down.
ACTCACAGTTGTGGAGAGCAGAGTGGCAAACAATTACTAATATAAGGTGGTCAATGCTATTGGTGCTACTATAGCATTGGAAGAAAGAATGAAGCTTCCTTCTATTGAGGATTTGGGGAAACTACATAAAAGTGGTAAAGTTAGCACTAAGTGTTGAAGGATACCTGAGGTAGCTGGGGGGCATAAGCAGGAAAAGGCATTTTAGGCAAAGGAATCAGCCTGAGCAAAGGCTTGGAGATGACAAAGTATATGGCTGGTTTGCAAAAACCCCAAGAAGTATCAGAGTAGAGAAAATAAAACCAGGAGTATGTATGGAAAGAGGAATAGCAGACCAGGAGGCTTATTCAAGAAGTGTCCATGGATCACATCAAAAGGACAAAGAAGCCGACTTTAAGATGTGCCACAGCCTAATGACATGATTTGAGCATCATAAAGAGTAATGATCACAATGGATTAAAACACATCAGCTATGTAAAAATGTGTGCATTCATAGTGATACTAAACAAACAAAACTTTATTCGTTAACATTGGAGGTTGTTATGCACCAATTTTATTTCTCTGAAATTTGATAATTAAAGTGAAAGAATCCAGCATTTATCCAGTCCTTCCTCTGTGATCTCTGTATTTCAGAATAACCATACTTTGAGTTGATGAAAAAAGTTCTTATAGAGAAATCCCAGATGATAAAGAGAAGTATTGAAAGTATTAGAAATTCACTGTCCTAGGATAAAAGACTTAAGAGACCAACTAAAATACAACATGAAGACTTGTTTTGAATCTTTTGACCTGAACAAACCAACTATTAAAGGACATCTTGGACTCAACCAGGGAAATCTGAATGTGTACTGAGTATTAGATGACATGAAAGAATTATTAATTTGTTATAAATTGTTAATTTTGTTAGATGTGATATTGGTGATTAAGTTTAAAAAAATCTATCAGTTTGAGATGCAGATTAATTTAAGGTAAAATAATATGTCTGGGATTTGTTTTAAAGTACTCAAGAAAAAAAAGGAGGGGAGGGAGGAGATAGATGAAACTAGATTAGGAAAATGTTTATGGGTACATGAGGGTTCATTACTAAAAGTGGAATCAGTTTTGCCTATATTTAAATTTTTCCATAATAAATAGTTTTAAAAAGCAAAAAAATAAATAAATAAATTAGTAAATAAATAAATGCTACCTTTTCAGAGAGGACTCCTCTGACCACTCTATCTAAACTTGGTACCCAAATTCCCCCCCATGACCCAGTTTGCTCCCTTTATAAAACTTTCTATCACCGACTAGGTGTCCCCAGGAACTCAAGGGTGGTTTTGGAGGCATTTAACTGTTTTTCCAAATTGTTTTTTTCCCTTTTTGTTATATTAAGGAGATGCAACCACCAACCACCCTGAAACTGACCAAGGCTCACCACAAGAGCGATGCCGGTGACCTTTGCCTTACCTTTAATGCTAAGATCTCTCTGGGAGGAGCTTAGGCCTCATTACCGTAATCTGCAGTGTATGTGGAATCATGTTCTCCAACTGAGCCTGCAGAAGCGAATACCTGCCTCTCTCTTTTGAATATTCATTCCCCATCCGAAACAGAAGTCCCTGCTTCCCTTTATTTGGGGACGCCATGACTTTGGACATGATTCCTCCTGGCCTCCTATTTGCTGCAAATATACTTTACTTTGTGAGACAACTTCCACTAGTGCAGAGTCTTATTTAACTCGCCAGAGTCTTATTAACTTACTGAACCCAGTTGGTTCAGTAACATTTCCACAAACTGTAACTGTTCTTTTTAAACAGTTATATACTTGCTTCTTAACTCCTTCTCTGGATTATAAACTCCATCTTATTCATCATGGTGGCATAGCACCTAACACTCAGCCTGGAACAGAGAGGATGAGCAGTATATATTTTTTAAATGAATGAATAGCAAAAGCAGATTTTGGTGAATGTGGGAGTGTGAGCACTCTCAGGCACTGTCAATGAGAGTGTAAATGGGTATGCTTCTCCAGAAGACAGAAAGGGGGGCAAAGATGAATAGACTAGGCCACTTATATCATGGGAGGAAATGAAAACAACCTACATATTCAACTATAGGGGACTTCTAGGTAGAAATGATGGATTAAACAGTGCTCCTTCCCAAAATGCAGCTTAAACAACAATAAAGAATTTTTTTAAGTAATAAACTTAGGAGGATGGGGTACATGGGAAAGGAGATGGTAACTCCAATATTTTGGAAGCTGTTAAGCAGCAGAGTGACAAATTACTTAAGTCATTCAAAAAAACTGAATATTGGGGCCGGCCCGGTGGTGTAGTGGTAAGTTTGCACTCTCAGCTTTGGCAGCCCGGGATTTGCAGGTTCAGATCCCAGGCATGGACATACACACTGCTTATCAAGTCATGCTGTGGCAGGTGTCCCATGTATAAAGTAGAGGAAGATGGGCACAGATGTTAGCCCAGGGCCAATCTTCCTCAGCAAAAAAAGAGGAGGATTGGCAATGAATGTTAGCTCAGAGCTAATCTTCGTCACAAACAAAAAGAGGAAAAAAATGAATATTAAGCAACAATGGGGGAAAGGTAAAAATTAAGCCAGATTATACCATAAAACCACAGAAGTCTCAGGAATTGGTGGTGTCAGGAGGTGGGTGTGAATACAGAGGCAACAGAGTGCTAAGATGAGAAGGTTGGGTTGAGAGTCCATTTAAAAATGAGTCAGATCTCCTCCACTCCTACCCAACATGGTTAAATAACTGTGCCTCCCCCATTAGGACAAAAGCCTGGAAAGGATGAACAGACAGTCTCTGGTTGGGGAACACTAAGTGCAGTGAAAGGGAGTGGCACCATGATGAAAATAAGGAAATGTGGCATATTGGATGTTGACATGCACACATCCACATCAACCTCCACTCTAGTCCCCCTCCTATAATCACCCAGAATCCAGCAGCTGGTCTTTACCCTTCAATCAGGAGAATGGGAGTCTCCTCTGCAGAATCTGACTATGCCAAGGGGAAAAAATCTAAAGTTATTGACATCAGGAGTTCCCAAACCAGAAACTCACTGTCAACAAGTCTATCCATACAGTCAGAGTTTCCAATCAACCTTTTAGTCCTCTACTCTTAAATATAAACAGTGTAGTGGTTTTAAAAATGGCTGCACTATTATTGAGACGTAGGGCTAATTCATGTCCCCGTGAATCTGAGCTGGCTTTAGTAACTCACCTTTAACCATAGAATGCAGTGGAAGTAATGCTGCCTGATTTCTGAGGCTAGATCAAAAGAGACTAAGCAGCTCCCATTTTGTTTACTCTTATAAGCCACCATGTAAGAGTCTGACAACTCTGAGCCCCCCTGCTGTGAAAAAGCCCATGCCACATGGAGAGGCCATATGGAGGTGCTCTGGGCAATGATCCCAGCTGAGCCGACCTGTGAGTCATCCCAGGCTTGGCAGGTGCCAGACATGCAAGTTAAGAAGCCTCCTGATGAGTCTGAGCCCCTGGCTGTCCAAATCTTCCCAACTGAGGTTCCAGACATTGTAGAACAGAGATGAACCATTCCTGCTATGTCCAGGAAGATTTCTGACCCACAGATTTTATCAGCATAATAATGCGTTTGTTGTTTTATACCACTAAGTTTGGGGTCACTTGTTATGCAGCAATAGATATCTAGAACAAACAGACAATCAAGAATTAACAGACGTCTAAGGAAAGCCTCTGTACTAGGTTGAATAGTATCGCCTACCCAACTCCTGAAAATTCATGTCCACCTGGAACCTCAGAAGGTGACCTTATTTAGAAATAGAGTTTTTGCAGATGTAACCAAGTTAAAGTGAGTTTATACCAGATTATGGTTGGCCCTAATCCAATGACTAGGATACTTACAAGAAGAGGAAAAGTTGGACACAGAGACATAGACACACACAGAAGGAATATGGCCACATGAAGATGGAGGCAGAAATTGGAGTCATGCTGCCACAAACCAAGAAACACCAAGGATTAGTGGCAACCACCAGAAGCCAGGAGAGAAGCAGGGGATGGTTTCCCCTTCAGAACCTCTAGAAACAACCAACCCTGAAAACACTTTGATTTTGGACTCCTGGCCTCCTGAACTGTGAGAGAATAAACTTCTGTTGTTTTAAGCCACCAAGTTTGTGGTAATTTGTTGCAGCAGCCCTAGAAAATTAATACAACCTCTAATGTTAAAATCAAAAACAATAAAGAAAAAGTAACTCGGAATCAAGGGAGACTATGCACAAGGAAGACAACTTCAAAAAAAAATTAAGGTTTTTAGGGGGCCGCCCGGTGGCACAGCAGTTAAGTTCGCACTTGGCAGCCCGGGGTTTGCGGGTTCGGATCCCGGGCGCCTGCCGACGCACTGCCTGTCAGCCCTGCCGTGGCGGCATCCCATATAAAGTAGAGGAAGATGGGCACAGATGTTAGCCCAGGGCCGGTCTTCCTCAGCAAAAGGAGGAGGATCGGCAGTGGATGTTAGCTCAGGGCTGGTCTTCCTCACAAAAAAAAAAAATTAAGGTTTTTAAGCAGAAAAAAGAAGTTAAGAAATGATATTACAACATGAATTAGGAATGATATACCATAAAAGTAATAATCAGAGAACAAAAAAGAATTCTAAGAAATTAAAAATATAATAATAGAAAGAAAAATTTACTCAAAGACTTATAGTATAAAATGAAGAAAATCTCCCAGAAAGTACAACAAAAAGACAAGGAAATGGAAAACAGTTAAGAAAATTAGAAGGCTGATCCAAGAAAACACAATCCAAATGGGAGTGCCAAAAAGAGAAATAAGGGAAAAGAGAGGGCACAAAATCAATAAAACCAAGAAAATTTCCCAGAACTAAAAGACATGATTTACTTATTGAAAGAACCCATCAAGTGCCCATTACAGTGAATGAGAAAAGATGTAAACAAAGGCTGATCTGTGAAATTTCAAAACATCAGGGATAAAGAAAAGATACATTTTTTTTACCTTTCAAGTTTTTTTTAGTATTTTTTTTATTGATGTCTTAATAGTTTATAACATTGTGGGGTTTTAGTTGTACATTATTGTTTGTCCATCACCATGTGGATGCATCCCTTCACCCCTTGTGCCCACCCCCCACCCCCCTTCCCCTTGGTAACCACCAATCAGTTCTCTCTGTCCATGTGTTCATTTATATTCCATATATGAGTGAATTCATGCAGTGTCTGTCCTTCTCTCTCTGGCTTATTTCACTTAACATAATACCCTCTAGGTCCATCCATGTTGTTGCCAATGGGACAATTCTGTCTTTTCTTATGGCCGAGTAGTATTCCATTGTATGTATATACCACATCTTCTTTAACCAATCTTCAGTTGAGGGACACTTGGCTTGCTTCCACTTCTTGGCTATAGTGAATAATGCTGCAATGAACATAGGGGTGCATAAGCCTCTTGTGATGGTTGATTTCATGTCCATTGGGTAGATGCCCAAGAGTGGGATTGCTGGATCATAAGGTATTTCTATTTTTAATTTTTTGAGGAATCTCCATACTGTTTTCCATACAGGCTGTACAAGTTTGCATTCCCACCAGCAGTGAATGAGGGTTCCTGTTTCTCCACAACCTCTCCAGCATTTGTTGTTTTTTGTCTTGGTGATTATAGCCATTCTAATGGGTGTCAGGTGATATCTTAGTGTAGTTTTGATTTGCATTTCCCTGACGATTAGTGATGTTGAACATCTTTTCATGTGTCTGTTGGCCATCTGTATCTCTTCCTTGGAAAAAATGTCTGTTCATATCCTCTGCCCATTTTTTGATCGGGTGGTTTGTTTTTTTGTTGCTCAGTTGTATGAGTTCTTTGTATATTACAGAGATTAATCCCTTGTCGGATAAACGATTTGTGAATATTTTCTCCCAGCTGGTGGGTTGTCTATTCATTTTGATCCTGGTTTCATTTGCCTTGTAGAAGCTCTGTAGTCTGATGAGGTCCCACTTGTTTATTTTTTCGTTTCCCTTGTCCGAGTAGACATGGAATCTGAAAGGATCCCTTTATGACCAATGTCAATTAGTGTACTGCCTATATTTTCTTCCAGAAGTTTTATAGTTTCAGGTCTCACTTTCAGATCCTTGATCCATTTTGAATTGATTTTTGTATATGGCGATAGGAGATGGTCTACGTTCATTCTTTTGCATGTTGCTGTCCAATTTTCCCAGCACCATTTATTGAAGAGACTTCCCTCTCTCCATTGTATGTTCTTCGCTCCTTTGTCGAAGATTAGCTGTCCATAGGTGTGTGGTTTTATTTCTGGGCTTTCAATTCTATTCCATTGATCTGTGTGTCTATTCTTGTACCAGTGCCATGCTGTTTTGATTATTATAGCTCTATAGTATATTTTGAAATCAGGGATTGTGATGCCTCCAGCTTTGTTCTTTTTTTTCAGGATTGCTTTAGCTATTCAGGGTCTTTTGTTGCCCCATACGAATTTCAGTATTTTTTGTTCTATTTCCATGAAGAATGACATTGAGATTCTGATTGGGATTGCATTGAATCTGTAGATTGCTTTAGGTAGAATGGACATTTTAACTATATTTATTCTTCCAATCCATGTGCATGGAATATTTTTCCATTTCTTTATGTCTTCCTCGATTTCTTTCAATAGTGTCTTATAGTTTTTGTTGTATAGGTCTTTTATCTCCTTGGTTAAATTTATTCCCAATAATTTTTATTTTATTCTTTTTGTTGCAATTCTAAATGGGATTGTCTTTTTGAGTTCTCTTTCTGTTAGTTCATCATTAGCGTATAGAAATGCTACTGACTTTTGTAAGTTGATTTTATACCCTGCCACTTTATTGTAGTTTTTGATTATTTCTAGTAGTTTTCCAATGGAATTTTTGGCGTTTTCTATGTATAAGATCATGTCATCTGCAAATAGTGAGAGTTTCACTTCTTCATTGCCTATTTGGAGTCCTTTTATTCCTTTTTCTTGCCTAATTGCTCTGACGAGAACTTCCAGTACTATGTTGAATAAGAGTGGTGAGAGTGGGCACCCTTGTCTTGTTCCTTCCTTGTTCCTCAAAGGAATGGCTTTCAGTTTTTCTCCATTGAGTAGGATGTTAGCTGTAGGTTTGTCATAGATGGCCCTTATTATGTTGAGGTACTTTCCTTCAGAAAAGATACATTTTTGAAGAGAAAAAACAGATCTTATGCAAAATGTTATGAGTCAGAATGGCTTCAGACTTGTGATAGATTGATTGCATTAAGGGCCCTAATTAATGGCCTCCCTGTATCCATAAACTTTGACTGTAACTTTGTAGTCTCTTCCTACCCTATGGCCTTGGCCATATGACTTACACTGGCCAAAATTACTGTTGTAAACTTGACACAGAGGATGAAAAAAGTACTTACATATTTCTACTTCCTCTCTTGTACCTCTGAGTCTCCATATGTACATGTGCAGGCTAGTCAGATGGAGAGATATGAAAGACATGTGGGAAAGAACCAAGGCCATTTTAGATCAGCCAATAGTTGATCACCAAACATGTGAGAAGCTCAACCATGATCAGCAGAATTACACATGCATGGGTAAACTCAGCCAAGATACATACACACACACAAAACAAAACAAAACCCAAGCAACTCATAGATTTTTGAGCAATAATAAATGATTTTGTTTTTTGCCACTGAGTTTTTGGATGGTTTGTTACACAGCAAAAGCTAACTATTGTAAGACTTCTCAACACCAATATTACAAGCCAGAAAGCAATGGATGCTTAAAAAATTCTTAGGGAAGATTATATTCAACCTAAAATTCTGAACCCAGAAAAGCTATCAATCAAATACAAGAATAAAATAAAGACATATCCCAAAATACAAGGCCTCAAAAGTTTACTCCTGGAAACAGAGGATTTGAACAACACTATAGACCAAATGGACCTAACAGATATATACAGAACATTCTATCTGATGACAGCAGAATACACATTCTTCTCAAGCAAACACAGAACATTTTCTAGGATAGATCATATGTTAGGGCACAAAACAAGTCTTAGCAAATTCAACAAGATTGAAAGCACATCAAGTATCTTCTCTGACTACATTGGTATGAAATTAGAATTCAATAGCAAGAGGAAAACTAGAAAACTCATGAGTAAGTGGAAATTAAGCAACACTCTCCTGAACAACCAATGGATTAAAGAAGAAATTAAAGGGGAAGTTAGAAAGTATCTTGAGAAAATCAAAATAAAAACAACATACCAAAATTTGTGGGATGCAGCATAAGCAGTCCTAAGAGGGAATTTTACAGCTGTAAATGCATACATCAAGAAAATAGAAAGATCTCAAATAAACTAACTTTGCACCTCAAGGAACTAGAAAAAGAAGAACAACCTAAGCCCAAAGTTAGCATAAGGAAGGAAATAATAAAGATTAGAGCAGAAATAAATGAAATAGAGAACCGGAAAACCACAGAAAAGATTAACAAAACTAAGAGTTGATTCTTTGCAAAGATAAACAAAATTGACAAACCTTAGCTAGACTAAACAGGAAAAAAAAGAGAGAATAGCCAAATCAACAGAATTATAAATGAAAGGGAAGACATTACAACTGATACTAAAGAAATACAGAGGATCATAAGAGGCTACTATGACCAACTATATGCCAACAAACTGAACAACCCTAAAGAAATGGATTGGGGCCGGCCCGGTGGGGTAGCAGTTAAGTTCGCACGTTCTGCTTCAGCAGCCCAGGGTTTGCCAGTTTGGATCCTGGGCGCAGACCTACTTACTGCTCATCAAGCCATGCTGGGAGGCATCCCACATAGAAGACTGCAACTCTACAACTATGCTACACAACTATGTACTGGGGCTTTGGGGAGAAAAAAGAAAAAAAAAGGAAGATTGGCAACAGATGTTAGAGCAGGGCCAATTTTCCTCAAAAAATAAATAAATAGATAAATAAATTGATATATTCCTAGAAACATGCAACCTACCAAGACAAAATCATGTAGAAATAGAAAATCTGAACAGACCAATTACTGGTAAGGAGACTGAATCAGTAATCAAAAACCTCCCAACACAGAAAAGTCTGGGACTGGATGGCTTCACTGGTAAATTCTACCAAACATTTAAAGAATTAATACTAAGCCTTTTCAAACTCTTCCAAAAAATTGAGGAGGAAACATTTCCAAACTCATTTTATGAGGTCAGCATTATCCTGATACCAAAGCCAGACAAGGACACTACGAGAAAAGGAAGTTATAGGCCAATATCCCTGATGAACATAGATATAAAAATCCTCAACAAAATATTAGCAAACCAAATTCAAGAGTACATTAAAAGGATCATACACCATGATCAACCGAGATTAATTCCTAGGATGCAAGGATGTTTCAACAAATGCAAATCAATAAATGTGATACACCACGTCAACAAAATGAAGGATAAAAAATCATATGATCATCTCAATAGATGCAGAAAAAGCATTTGACAAAATTCAACATCTTTTCATGATATAAACTCTTAACAAATGTATAGATGCAATGTACCTCAACATAATAAAGGCCATATATGACAAGTCCACAGCTAACATCATACTCAACAGTGAAAAGCTGAAAGCTTTTCCTCCAAGATTGGGAGCAATATAAGAGCACCTACTCTCATCACTATTATTCAGCATAGTACTGGAAGTCCTAGCCAGAGCAATTAGGCAAGAAAAAGAAAGAAAAGGCATCGAAATCAGAAAGGAAAAAGTAAAATTGTCTTTGTTTGCAGATGGCATTGTATTATATATAGAAAACCCTAAGGACTCCAATAAAACACTGTTAGAACTAATAAATGAATTCTGTAAAAACACAGGATACAAAATCAACATACAAAAATCAGTTGCTTTTCTGAATGGTGGACAGTGAACTGTCAGAAAGAGAAATTAAGAAAACGATCCCATTTACAATAGTATCAAAAAGAATGCAATACTTAGGAATAAGTTTAATCAAGGAGGTGAAAGATCCATCCACTAAAACCTATAAAACATTGATGAAAGAAATTGAAGAAGACACAAATAAATGGAAAGATATTCTATGTTCATGGATTAGAATAATTAGTATTGTTAAAATGTCCGTATCACCCAAAGTAATCTACAGATTCAATGCAATCCCTACCAAAACTTCCAATGGCATTTTTCACAGAAATAGAAAAAAACTATCCTAAAATTTGTATGGAACCACAAAAGGCCCTGAACAGTCAAAGCAAACTTGAGAAAGAACAAAGCTGGAAACATCATACTTCCCAATTTCAAACAGTATTACAAATCTATGGTAATTAAAATAAAATCGTATTAGCATAAAAACAGACATATAGATCAATGGAACAGAATAGAGAGCCCAGAAATAAACCCATGCATATATGGTCAATTAATTTTCAACAAAGGAGCTAAGAATACACAATGGGGAAAGATAGTCTTTTCAATAAATGATGCTGGGAAAACTGGATATTCATATGCAAAAGAATGAAACTGGACCGCTAACTTACAGTATACACAAAAATCAACCTAAAATGGATTAAAGACTTGAATGTAAGACTTGAAACCATAAAAATCCTAGAAGAAAACGCAGGGGATAAGCTCCTTGACATTGGTCTTGGCAATGGTTTTTTAGATTTGACACCAAAAGCAAAAGCAAGCAGGACTACATCAAACTAAAAAGCTTTTGCACAGCAAAGGAAACCATCAACAACATGAAAAGGCAACCTATGGAATGGGAGAAAATATTTGCAAACCACATATCTGATAAGGGATTAATATCCAAAACATACAAGGAATCCTACAGCTCGATAGCAAAAAAACAAACAACCCAATCAAAAAAATGGGTAAAGGACCTGAATAGACGTTTTTCCAAAGAAGATATAGAAATGGCTAACAGGTCCATGAAAAGATTCCCAACATGACTAATCATCAGGAAAATGCAAATCAAGTAATGAGACATCACTTCACACCTGTTAGGATGTCTATTACCAAAAAGGTAAGAGTTAGCAAATGTTGGCAAGGATGTAGAGAAACAGGAACCCTTGTATGCCATTGGTGGGAATGTGAATTAGTACAGCCACTATGGAAAACAGTATAGATCTTCCTCAAAAAATTAAAAATAGAACTACCATATGACTCACAATCCCATTTCTGGGTCTATATCCAAAGGAAATGAAATCATTATCTCAAAGAGATATCTGTACTCCCATGTTCACTGCAGCATTTTCACAACAGCCAAAGTATGGAAACAACGTAAGCGTCCGTTGACAGATGAGTGAATAAAGAAAATGCAGTGTATATCTATATACAACGGAACCTTTACATTCAACCTTTAGAAGAAGAAGGAAATCCTGCAGCTTGCAACAACATAGATGAACCTGGAGGGCATTATGCTAAGTGAAATAAGCTAGACTGAGAAAGACGAATACTGCATGGTATCACTTATATGTGGAATGTAAAAAAAAAAAGGCAAACTCATTTGTTTCTAAACAAGTAGAATGGCAGTTGCCAGGGACGAAGGGGTGGGGGAAATTGGGAGATTTTGGCAAAAGGGTACAAACTTTCAGTTATAATATGAATAAGAGCTGAGGATCTAAAGTATAACTTGGTGACTATAGTTGACAATACTGCATTGAATAATTGAAATTTGCCAAGAGAGTAGAACTTAAGTGTTCTCACCACCAAAAGAAAAAAGAAAATCTGTGAGATGATGTGTATGTTAATTAAATTTAACTTGATGAAGAGAATCCTCTTACAATGTATACATATATTGAATCATCACATTGTGCACTTTAAATATATTCCAATTTTATGTGTCAATTATACTTCAATAAAGCTGGAAAAAAAGAGTGGATTATAAGAGAAAGGATAGACATACAGATCCATGGAACAGATAGAGTTGAGAAACAGATACACACAAATATACCCAATTGATATTTTAAAATAAACTTTGTTTTTTAAAACAGCTTAAATTAACAGAAAAATTGCAAAGGTAGTTCAGAGAGTTCCCATATAGCCCACACCCAGTTTCCTCTATTATTAATATTTTACACTAGTATGGTACATTTGTTAAAATTAATGAACCAATATCAATGCCTTATTATTCATTAGAATCCATACTTTATTCAGATTTCAAGTTTTTACCGAATATCCTTTTTCTGTTCCAGGATCCCATTCAGGATACAACATTACTTTTAGTCATCTTGTTTCCTTAGGCTCTTCCCGTTGTTTTTGATAACCTTGAAAATTTTGAGGAACACTAGTCAGGTATTTTGTAGAATATCCCTCAACTGGAATTTGTCTGATGTTTTTCTCATGATTAGACTGGGGATATGGATTTTGGGGAAGAAGACTGTAGAGTAAAAGTGCCATTTTCATCACATCTTATCAGGGCTATATACCAACCACATGACGTATCAGTTTTGATGTTAACTGTGGTCCCCTGGCTAAGGTAGTGTTTGTGAGGCTTATTAATATTTAATTAATAACAATATTAATTAATAATTTATTAATTAATATTAGTCTCCACTTTAAAGTTACTTTCCCCCCATTTCCATACTGTTCTCTTTGGAAAGAAGACAATATGTACAGCCCTCATTTAAGGAGTGGGCCAACTGATTTTTTTTACAACGTTGTAAAAGCAATTCAGTGGAGGAAATATAGTGTTTTTGACAATTAGTGCTGGAAGAATTGGATATCCATATGCACACACACAAAAAAATCTTGATCCATACCTCACACTATTAAGTCAAAATAGACCAAAGACCTAAATGTAGGAGTCAAACTATAAAACACTTAGAAGAAAACATAGGTGTAGATCTTTGTGACCTTGGATTAGGCAATGGTTTCTTAGATACGGCACCTAAAGCTCAAGCAACCAAAGAAAAAAATGGATAAATTGGACTTCATAAAAATTTTATGATTTTGTGCTTCAAAGGATACTATCAAGAAAGTGAAAAGATAATCCATAGCATAGGAGGAAATGTTTGCAAGTCATATACCTGATAAGAGTCTATTATCTAGAATATAGAAAGAACTCTTACAACTCAATATAAAAAGACAACCCTTGGGGCCGGCCCGGTGGCGCAGCGGTTTAGTCCGCGCTTGGCAGCCCGGGGTTCGCCGGTTCGGATCCCGGGCGCCCGCCGACGCACTGCCTGTCAGCCACGCCGTGGCGGCGTCCCGTATAGAGTAGAGGAAGATGGGCACGGATGTTAGCCCAGGGCCAGTCTTCCTCAGCAAAAAGAGGAAGATTAGCGACAGATGTTAGCTCAGGGCTGGTCTTCCTCACAAAAAAAAAAAAAAAAGACAACACAATGTAAAAATGAACAAAGGATTTGAGTAGACATTTCTCCAAAGAAGATAAACAAATGGCCAAAAATCACATGAAAAGATAATCAATACCATTAGTCATTAAGGAAATGCAAAATCAAAACCACCATAAGATACCACGTCACACCCACTAGGATGGCTATAATCCAAAAGATGTAAAACAACAAACGTTGATGAGGGTGTGGAAATATCGGAACCCTCCTACATTACTGGTGGGAATGGAAAATGGTGCAGCCACTTGGCAAAACAGTTTGGCAGAGTCTCAAAAAAATTAAACCTAAAGTTACCATATAACCCAGCAATTCTACTCCTAGGTATACACCCAAGAGAAATGAAAGCATATGATCACACAAACACTTTTACACGAATGTTCGTAGCAGCATTATTCATAATAGCCAAGAAGTGGAAACAACCAAAATGTCCATCAACTGATGAATGGATAAACAAAATGTGGTATAGGCATACAATGGAATATTATTCAGCTTTAAAAGGGAAAGAAGTACTGATACATGCTACAACATGGATGAACCTCGGAAACTTTAAACCTAATGAAAGAAGCCAGTCACAAAAGGCCACATATTGTGTAATTCCATTTATACAAAACGCCTAGAATAGACAAATCCATAGAGACAGAAAGATTAGTGGTTGCCAGCGACTGGAGATTGGGGTAGAAGGTGGGTGTGGGGGAATAGAAAGTGACTGCTAATGGATATGGGGTTTCTTTTGGGGTGATGAAAATGCTCTAAAATTAGATAGTGGTGTTGGATGCACAAGTCTGTGAATATACTAAAAACTGATGAATTGTATAATTTAAGAGGGGGAATTTTATGCTACGTGAAATATGTGTGAATAAAGTTGCTTTTTTTGTTGTTCTTAGATAAGACACCAAAAGCAAAATCCAAAAAAGAAAAACAAATAGTTAATTGGATTTCATAAAAATTAACAGTTTTTGCTCTGCTAAAAACACCGTTAAGAAAAAGAAAAAAGACAAGCCACAGACTGTGAGGAAATATTGCAAATCACACTACTGACAAATGGCTTTTATCCAGAATATATAAAGAATTCTCAAAACTAAGGAGAAAAAACAAACAACCTCGTTTCTCTTTTTTGTGTGTGAGGAAGACCAGCCCTGAGCTAACATCTGTTGTCAATCCTCCTCTTTTTTTTTGCTGAGGAAGACTGGCCCTGGGCTAACATCTGTGCGCATCTTCCTCTATTTTATATGGGACGCCGCCACAGCAGGGCTTTAATAAGTGGTGCGTCTGTCTGTGCTTGGGATCCGAACCTGTGAACCCTGGACCGCCGAAGCGCGGTGCACGAACTTAACCGCTGCGCCCCTGGGCTGGGGCTGGCCCCCCACCTTGTTTCTTAATAAAGCTCTTATTATACTTAAGTGAGACTTTCACCTTGATCATGATTACAAATTGATTTATCCAATTATCACCTGGTAAAAAGGAGGACAGATTCTTACTGAAACTGCAAAAAAAAATGTATGGTTATGAAAGAAGAGAATTGGGTAAAGACACTTTGTATAAATTTAATCAATGTTTCCATTATTCTGAGTGGTTTTGTAGACAAGACTAACTAATATATGTCATTAATCATAACAAATCATTTTTTTAAATTTATTAGTTTATAATCTACATTACAATCTTTTAGGGGATTGCTTATTCTGAATTCTGAGGGGTCATTTGGTACAAGATGCTATTTTAAAGGATGTTTCATCCCAGTTTGAACAAGTATAGCAGTAAAAATGATGGCTAGAGATAAAGAAAAAAAGCTTTTTAATATGCTCGTTAAAAATAGAATATTACCCATAATTAAATCAAAAGTAGGTTTTTGTGGCTCCTGAGTTAAGCAGTAAGTTAAGTTACTTACTCAGTACTTACTGAGTTAAGTACTTTCATGCATTTGTTTGCTTCTGGACTAAAGAGTTTGCAAATTCCACCTCAGTCCTTAAGTACAGATTGACAGCAGTCTATGTTGGCAATGTCAGTTTATTCTGGAAAGCCTGTTATCTACGGTATAGTCCTCAACTGTGGCTCTTTTGATGTTTCTTCCAGGAGAACAATTACTCTCGGGCAAGCTAGGACCCTCAATTGGAGTTAATAACTGGATTAACTCCAGCTATTTTGTTATGTGTCCTTTATTGTAGCACTTGTCCAGGCAGATTGTGGCTCAAGTTAGGGGCATAGGTTTTCAGATTTAATAACACTTTATTGTTGCACATGGAGCTCTCCCTCACATCTCAAACTGACTCATGTGAATATTTTTGGGGATGCCCCCCCCACCAATTTCTTCTGGGAGAAAGGAGAGAGAAAGCCATGTTCTCCAAACTCTAGATTTCTCAGCAGGACCAGAAACTCGGAAGAAGCCAGAAACAGTCGTTCTCTGACCATCACACATTCCAGCTCCTTCATTCAGTTGTTATCCAAACTAAGCAAAACTCTCTTAAAAGTGTCTACCTATTTGTTCTCCTCAATATATAAAGCCCGGTAAACATATTTCCTTCAATCTTCGTATGTGTTTTTCTCCCCTTACCAAAGGATCCAGAAAGATCTGTGTGTCTGCACTAGATTTTGCTAGATGGCACATACACTGATAAGCTTTTATGATCTATCCCCCCAAATTGTGAGACAGAGAGATATAGAAGGAGTTATAGACAAACAAGCCTTTTAAAAGATTAATTATTATATCTTGCTTTTGTAAGGAAGGGAGAAGGCTTTTTCCCCCTCTCTTTAAATTCTTACAAACAAAAAGAACTACAAGCTTAGGTTTTACAATTTCAGCCATGGGTCAAAAGGAAATACAGAACTCAAAAACTCACCAGTCCAGCAACTCCAGCAAACACACACACCCACACACATACACAATTTTTTTTTTTTTACAGAATTGCGGTCCTAGTGGCAGGCAAACAAGCCAAACAGCATAGAGAATGCCAGGAGATAACAGAGTACCCAGGACAAACAGAAAATCAAAAATTATTATCAATCAAATTTTCTATTGTCTACCACCTGGCAGAAAACCAGACAGTCAGCCATTCCCAAGAAACTACAAGAACCAGACCTCTGTATTTCAGGATGTTGTTCAGCAAATGAATGCTTGCTCTTGGAGCCCAGAGCCGACATGCAAGACTTCCAACTACACCGAAGTCACCATGAAGAAGCCTCGTTCAGGTGCTCTGGTCTGCAGCCCTAGTTTCAATTCATCCCAGTGCAAGTGCCAGCTATGAGAGGGAACAAGCCTTTAGATCAGGGGCTGGCCAACTTTTTCTGCGAAGGGCCAGATCCTGGGGCTTTGTGGGCCATGTGATCTCTGTCACAACTAATTTAACTCTGCTGTTATAGCACTAAAGCATGTGCATAGATAATATGCACAGGAATGGCTGCATTCCAATAACACTTACTTGCAAAAACAGGCAATGGGCCTGCAGGCTGTAGGTTGCTTACCCCTGTTTTAGATGATTCTATTCCCTAGCCATTTGAGCCTAATACCCCAGCAGAGTTCAAAGAGCAAAGACAAACTATCTCCCCTGTGCCCTGTCCAAATCTCAGACCCACAGAATCCATGAATCTAATACAACTGCTGTTGTTTACCCCTACTATGTTTGGGTGGTATGTCACACAGCAATAGAGAACTAGAACAGTTTTATACAAGGAAGGCCTCATCAAGAAAGTGAGATTTGGACAAAGACTTGAAGGAGGAGAGTTAACCAAAACGGTGTGAGTCTGGGGGAAGAGTCTTCCAGGCAGAGGGAGCAGTCAGTGCAAACCCCTGAGGTGGAAGAGTGCTTGATGTCTATGAACAACAGTGAGGAGGCTGTAGGAGAACTCTTCTGCTGAGATGCCCTGGTGACCCTGGATATCACATAGGCGTGTAGGCAAGGCTGGACTGCAGTCTTGCCCAAGTCTTGGCGGACTGCCCTGTGATTCCCCCAGGAGCAAGGGGAGGTGAGCCTGGTGAGCAGCTGTTGGGAGGCAGTTTCATATCCCTATCTTGTGCTAGGCGACTGCAAGGCTGTTTTTCTTCCTTCTCCATATTTTTAGTTGAGCACAGGACTTTCTATCTCCTTCCCTCCATGCCTCTCCATTCCCCCAAAGACACAGCTGCAGGCTTCTGTGTAAATCTATAAAACTGCCAGCTTTAGTTTAGAGTTGGTTGCTCAGCAGCGGGGCAACCCATTGGCCCCCCTGGTTTGGCATCATCCTGTGGGTCTAGGGATGTGAGGAGCTGACACCATGCTGATTTTGCTTTTGCTGTCATCATAAGTAATAACCTGTCCAAATCCATGTGGGCTGGTTGTCTCCTTAAAGCCAAATCTACCTGAAGAGGCCAGCCAGCTTGCGGGTCAAGGACTGCTTGACAAGAAACCAGCATAAATGTTAGTGGAGTAAGGAAAGGAGGTCAGAGAGGAAAGGGGACCAGGTCATGTAGGACCTTGTAGGCCCCTGGCAGGACTTTGGCTCTTACACAGCGAGAAAGCAGGAACCACTGTAGAGTTTTGAGAGTTATGAGCAGAGGAATGGCATGATCTGGCTCATGTTGTGAAAGGCTCATATTAGAATATATTAATTCTAAAATCCTTCATTTAAGAAAGTATGTATATAAATGTAAGTGATTGTTGCGATTGTTAGTAAAAGCTGCTTAGATTTCCTCTATGATTAACTTTCTCTGCTGCTGCCCTCTCAGCCCCTCCACACTTGATCGCTGCAGAGCTGTCTCTTTCCACCCCTGCTCTGCACTTTTTCGTTGAGGTTCATCTCTCTCCACGAGCATCACCCCTCTCTGACTGGTCACGTGGGTACAGCAAAGACTTCTTCCCCAGGAACCGCTCCCCAGAAGGCGATAGGCTCCTCGACGCCGGGCGAGGTCTCACAGCTTTGGCCCAGCACTCAGGGGGCGCTCAGCACGGAGAGCTGCCAAGGTGGCCCTAGCCTCTGGGGGCGTTGCTGCCTGGGCTTTCTGTGTCCGCTACTCCTGGCTGCTGGACCCTCCTTGTGGGTCTGGAGGCTGCGTCGGGCGCCCTCCACTCCTCTCCAACCTTTTCTTCTCCCTCTCCCCTCCCACCCACACGTGTTGGACGGCGGACCCGCCCAGAGACCTGGGCCTCTTTTTCCTCTCCACCTCCGGCCCTCCCTCCCCTTTGCTAGTATCCAACTCCCTCCCTCCCTTCCTCTCCCCATCCCAGTCAGCCCAGGCTCGGCCGGTGGCCCGCCCCTCCCCGCCTCTCCCGTCCAGCCCCGGCCCCTTCCTTCCCCTTCTCGGCCCGCCTCTCCCGTCCTGCTTCCCGCCCCCTCCCCACCCCAGCTGGCTCGGGTCCGCTAGGACTCAGCCCCCGGCCCGCCCCTTCCAGCCCTCGGCTCCTCCCCCTGTGGGCTCGGCTCCGCCACTCCGGCGCTTGCTGCCCGGGCCACCGGGACTGGGCTTCTTCCCCAGCGCGCTTGGCTGGCGACGCGGCGGGTTCAGGACGTCCATCTGTCCGTCTGTCGGGAGAGAATCTCCAGATCCGCGGCCCCAGGATGGGGCAGGCCCTGCTGCTTCTGCCGTGGCTCTTCCTCCCCGCGCTCTGGAGAGGTGGTGAGTGCGCGGGACCGGGGGCCAGGCGCAGGGGGCCGGGGGCTCGCGGCCCGGAGCTCGGCGGAGGGAGCGCGCCCGACTGCTGGGCGACTTTGCAAACACCTACCCCCGCCCACCGGTGTCAGGGAGTGGAGCGCAGGGGCACACACCAACCCATTGACAGGGCACCCAGGCTGGGTCGTGGGTGCGCGTCCCTGAGAAGCCGGGTAGGGGTGGGCACCAAGAGCCTCCCTTTACCGCAGAGGAGGAGATCGAACTCGGCCGGGAGCACTGCAAGTCCCCAAGTTTTCTGCTGAGAGGAAAGTTGGTGGCAGATCTGGTCGGCGGTGCGCGGAAAACTTTCTAGACAACGTTACAGGGTTGGACCTCGGCTCGGGCGGGAGTTCTGGGAGCCGTAGACCCTGTCTCCCGAGGGACCGGTGTCGGGAGACGAGCAGGCTGCGGGAGTTGAGCTCACAGCCCGGGCGCTGCCATTGACCAACGCCGGGAGTCCGCCGGGGAGGAACGGCGGTCCCCGCTGCTCCTTCTGGGTCTTTGTGAGCAATATTAGCACCCTTTTGCAGGGACACCCTGTGAGTGTGGGGACCCTGGGAAACGAGAGAGCATTCTTTTCACCCCATTATTGCTGAACAGAATCTAATGTGCTTGGACAGCGTCTAGGGTTATCTTAATTCTGCCAGACGTTGCAACAGGCATTCCAATATAAGATGCTGGATTGATAAGTGGAGGCAAGGTAAGGCCGGTCCCATTCTGCGTCGACAGCTTGTTTGGAGGGGAGGTGATTAACAGGTTAGAAGTTTGATCGCTGATGCATTTCTTGAGGGAGCTGGAAGAAACTTAAGGCTTTACCAAAAAGAAAAAGAAAGGAAAATAAAGTAAACACATCCCAGGCGTTTTTGCTTAACTGAACGTTTCCTATTTCCATTCTGCATGCGTATTTTGTCTCTTTTGACCATGAATACAGCCGAGTAGCTTTCACTTATAAAGATGTTTTTTAAGAATACCTGGAAAGTTCAATTTATAGTTAAGCAATTTATGGAAAAGTTTTTCCTTTGAAGTTTGCTTTCGAAATCTCAGTTGCTCAAATGAAATCTTAAGCAGGCAACCTTCTTTTTGTGCATTAAATTACATAAGCAATTGATAATTTGGGGCAACACAGCAATTTGAAACAAACGTCAAAATCCAAAACCAATCAAAGAACTAAAACAATTCTCTTCTCCACCCCACCCCCCACAAAAGTTCCTCAGCATTTCTGCCAGCTCCATTTTCCATAATCTGCTGCAAATCCGTTATATTTTGCTGCTAGTGAGGGCTGGCCTGATGGTCTTGGAGTAGTGAATGTGGTGAAAATTATGGGAAAAGTAGTGGAAGCAATAGTTTTGGTGTAAGACATTTAAAAATGGAGTGTTTGTCTAAATTTTTTACAAGCTGTAATAAAAAAAGCTTTTGTAGCTGACAATCAGCTTTAGTCAGATAATCATAAAAGGTCTGTTAAAAATCCACCCAGCTGGAAGAATGAAACGTTTCTCCAGTTTTTCTTCTTCTGCCTTTTGCTTTTTATCTTGAATTTACCTGTGAGATGTCTGACAGTGTTAACATCTTATCTTGTGAAAAGCTAAAGAATAGGATTCTCAGGGGCCGGCCCGGTGGCAAAGCGACTGAATTCGCGTGCTCCGCTTCAGCTGCCCCGGGTTTCGCGGGTTCGGATCCCGGGCGCCGACAGATGCACCGCTTGTCAGGCCATCCTGTGGCGGCGTCCCGTATAAAATAGAGGAAGATGGGCACGGATGTTAGCCCAGGGCCAGTCTTCCTCAGCAAAAAAAAAAAAAAAAAGAAGAAGAATAGGATTCTCACTGGCAGAATTGGAGCAGAGGTAAGACTGTTATAGGAAGAGATTAAAAATGGAAATTAGACTCTGTCTAGTTTTAAGATTTGCATATTGCGTATTGTGGGTCCAAGTGGTTTGCTTACCAGACAGGAGAGAGAGAGAGAGAGAAAGACAGGGTGGAATGTGTGTGGAGACTCTACACTGTAGAGGAATGGATAAATGATTAAAATTTACGCATCACTTTAACCCAGGAATCCTCCCACCAGCCATGCAAACAAGCGTCATCCCACAAAGGCTCACACACAGAACTGAAACTGCTGACCCAGGGGCATTTCCAGGCTTTCCAGCCCTTCCTTTCTGCTCAGTCTGCTGGGGGTGCCAGTGAGCAACAAAACCAGGCAAAGAGTGGCTCTCTGGAGGGCCAGGGAGAGGATCGAGGAGGAAAAATCCAAATGTGGATAAAAGTGAAGGACCTGGCCTATGATGAAGCCATGTGTGCAGTTAAACTCAACCCTTAGAACACACCGGGCTTTTAAAATTCCTCGATGTTAGCGTTTCTCTCTCCAGCTAATGCTGTAACCTGTATTACAATCTATTGTAAACATTTTCCCAGAGAGAACTTGAAGTTGTCTCATTGCCTATGGGCTTTATCACAATGGCCTCAAATGCTTTTTGGAAGTAAACAGGGCACTTTTTAAAAATAATTTTTTAAAGGTTATTCTGAATCATTTTCTTAAAGTGCTGAATAGAACACAAATATTTTTTAAATTAACAATAATTATGTTTTCAATTTTATTTTTAGAAATAATTCAGGGCCAGTGAATTACTAGTCAGAGTTGGTGATGAGCAGGTTGAATCTTTAGGTGTCCGTCATTTGGGAACATGCTGCCAGGTAGAAAAGCTGAGCCAGGACCTTGGTTTAAATGGGTTTCCCCATTTGCAAATGAACGCACGTGTGTAACTGCCACTTCCCACGTAATAGTCAGAATGAGACCTTGAAGATAAATCTGATTGTGTTGTCCCCTTGTTTAAAATCCTCTAGTGGCTTCCCATTCCTTACCAGGGTTTGCAAGGAGTCGTAGGCCTCCCACTCCCTTTGACTCATTTTCAGTTGCTCCCTCCTTGTTCATGCTGCTACAGCCACAGTGTCTTCTTTCTAGCACTTTTGCATGGATGTTCCCTCTGGCTAGAATCTTTTCCTCAAGATCTCTGCATGCTGGCTCCTTCTTGTTGTTTGGGTTTCAGCTCAGATGTTCTGAAGAGGACTTCCCTCACCCCTACCCCCACCCAAGGTTATACACACACACATTCTGTCTCCATTCTGTCTTAAATTTAATTTCCTGATAACACTTATCACTACCTGACGGTAGATCGCACAGTGTTCAGCCTGTTTCAGGTGCTTGGTGGGTAGCTGTGGGTAGTGACAAAGAACCAGGCCTCTTAGTGTCTCACCATGTGCTCCTCCCCCTTCCCTCTTCCTACTGACTTTTCCAGAAGCAGAATTGCTGCAGCTCCCACACCCTTGTGCTTGAGTCTTGGTGGATAGAGAAAAGGCTTTTATTTTGTTGTGATGCCAAAGTGATTTCATTACTAGAAAAGTTAGGACATTGAAAGAAAATAGGTATTTGGACTATATTAACTCCAATATAGCAATATTAACATATTTTATATTCTCTTAACCATTCCAACTAGGGAAAAAAGTCAAAAGCTGATTTTTTGTATTAAGCACAGTTTTAGCAGCTCCTGGCCCAGGATCAGGTTGTCCGATGCCCAGGTACCTGTGGCCCTGAGTCCCTTGACTTTGGTCCATTGTTACTGGTTTAATCTTAACCCAAGCACATGGCTCTGGATTGGTATGCATCTCGGCAGGAGGTTAGTTATTATAAAAACTGAAAAAAAAAGTGGGTTCACCATGTGTACTTCTTGGAATGGAAATGGAAATGTTAACAGGGGCTTCGGCTCAGGGGCTCAGCAGCCAGCGAGAGCCAGCTTCACATCCTGCCTGGCTGGCCTCTGGGGAGCCTTGTGGTGGGTGGTTAATTCTCAGGACCTCAGTTTCCTCTCTGGTACGGTGGGACTGTTCATTATTCATAGAATTGTTGGGAGGATGAAATGAGCTAATGCCACATGGTAAGTGCTCCAAAAATATTAGCCATTATTACCAATGGTTCCCCTCTATTATTCTGAACTCAAATTTTGGGTAGTTGTTTTTCCTAGACAAAAGGTGTTGGGGGGAAAGGTTCTTCTTTTCTCATTGAAATGTATCCTAAATTACAACTTGAAATATGAGGGCAGAACTGTGGGCCCCCCCGCCACTGTACATAGTGCTTTAGTAAAGCGGTGGTGGGTGTCTGTCTGTCCTAGAGCACTAAAGTCCTTGCTGTGGCTCTTTGGGACTTTGTTTCCTAGTAATTCTGCTAGCAAAACCCACGCTGTTGGATGAGCCAGGGCCTGCCCTGACCACCACCCCCGGTTACCTTCCCTTGTTGAATTCAGCCTTACAGCGTAGTACAGGAATGGTTTCCTATCATGTGCCAGTCAGGAAGGTATAAAAATGAAGTCCAATTCCTGCTCAGCTTTTCCCACATAACTCTACTCTGAAGTGGGTGTTTTTGTATTGTTTTGGTTTTGGTTTTTTGATCATAAACATCTAGACAGTCCCTTTCCTTTTTACCAGCTAAAACTAGGCTTCCCAAGTGAAGCCTTTTGGCTGTGGGAGATAGAATGTGAGGCTTTGTTTCTTAGATTACGCTCTGTGCATGTGTCTGAGTGTGCGTGTGCAGGCAGTCCTCTAGCAAATGGAACAGGCAGGGAGGCCCAGGTGCACTCCTGGCTCCGGGATCCTTCCTACTTGGTGGCAGGTGTGAGCCAGCCCCAGGCACCCTGAGGGAAGCCCTGCCTCCTCTGCATCCTGCACTGTGGGCCTTTGCTGATCCCAGAGTGGGAAGTAACCTCTTCCTTCTCATCCCCTCTGCCTTCTTCTGGCCCTCCCGCCTCCAGCTAAAATGCTGAAAATGCAGCTTGGCAGGGGTTGAGAATTCCATTGGGAACTGCTGGGAGAGCAGGAGTACTGAGAGGACCTGCTAGCCTGGCCCCTTCTCCCTCCTAAGGCCTTAGTTTTCTTGGTCTGAATTGTAGCCGTTGAACTATATGGAAGATTCTTAACCACAGCGACGGCCCAGGTCTTCCTCCTTTTGTGAGACCTCGCAACTTGGCCCCCAGCGGCACCTGGAGCATCTGGGCAGCCCTCCCTTCTTGGTAGCTCTGCCATTCGCACTCTCCCGGCCTCCGTCAGGCAGCAGGATCCAGTGGGCATGGCCCATGGGGGAAGCCCTAGGCTGCCACGTCCAGGTCACCTCCTCCTGTCCTGGTCTCTTAAAGTGATAAAGGAAGAAAGGGTGATTATGTCTTTAACATTTTGTTGAGAAACCTACCCTCAATTCTAAAGCATTTTATTTATTTCATCCTTTTGCCCATTCATCTGCTATCAGTATTTCTTTCACTTAATGGTAAAATGGATTTTCCAGGAGTCTTGAGACTGGCAGGGGGTTGGGGAAGGAGCGGGGAGAGAGAGAGAGAAAGAGGGGACAGATGTTGACTTTATGTTTGGACCAAGATCATATATGAGAAGTTTTACACCAAAAGCTAAAAATATTTGAGAGACTTAATGCTTGGAGAAGACCCATTTCACATCTCAATATATAGATTTTGTGGCAGCAAATTTTATGCTTGTATGTGTCTCCCTGCGCTTGGTCATTAACGGTGTCTTCTGGATATTTCTCAGTTGGTCCCTTCAGAGGTTCTGTCTAGGGTCTACGGAGTGAGCCAAGGCCCCAGCCAGATCTGATCATCGCGGGGGTAGTGCCCTGTCCTAGCTCACTTGGGGAGGAGGCCCATCCTCAGGAGTGAAGTCCCAGGTTGGCACTTGACAATCAGGCGAATGTTCTCGGACAGATCCCCTTTTGTGTAATCTGCTTTTGGTGGTGGGGACTCCAGTTACCTCAGCATTCAGGGACAGTAAACATCTTAGAATTTACTTTAGCCTTGGTCTTGCCTCTCATTACACACACAAAGGAAAGCCTTGTTTATTTTGGAGAAGGGATTGTTTTGTTATTTTAAGCCTTAGGGCTTGTTAAGCTACTAATCGTAGACTGGCCTCATTATGGTTTTTGAAAATGATCTTTTTTACAAGTAGGAACAGGCTGTCTTGATGGAGAATATTAGAACATAGACTCAAACTTGGTGAAAGTAGTTTCTGCCACGGCACTGCTTAGTGAATGCACAATGGAGTGATAAATATTCATGGGCTCCCAGTGTTGCCTGGGTTTGGAGGCTGTGCAGTCCGTGGCAGGCTGCCTCCACTCAGGAAGTGAAACCAGCCTTTAAGCTTTTTTACAGCTCTGGCACGTGATTTGAAGATTTGTTGATGGAAAACAATGTTCTTTGAAAGTTTTGGGGGCAAAGGAAAAAGGAAGCTCATTTGATTTAACATTACATCTAAAGCATTAGTTAAAAAAAAATAACTGCTTTGGGAGTCCAAAGATGTAAATTCTCATCCCAGTTTTGATATTAACATGCAGGAGCATCTGGGGTGTGGTGCATCATCTTTCTGAAACTCCACATCCCCATTGATCAAATGGAAGGGCAGATAGATGATTCTGGGGTCCCTTCTGGGCAGAAAACAGATTCCATCTGAAGGGGATTCCATCTGAAAGTGGGGATACTTTCTCACAGTGCACTTCCAGACACAGAGTCTTAGAATGAGTGTGACCCCCGCCCCCCAAGTCCTGCACCTGCCTCTGGCTGTGAGTGTTCTCAGACATCAGCCTGGAAATGGGGCCAGAGGCAGTGCAGGGTATTTCTTAAAAATGAGTCATGCCAGTGGGTTCCTTACTGTGGGTAGCTGCCATTCCCTGCTGCCTGGGCTGTCTGTTCCCCTCCACAGTACCCCCTCCAGCTCTGTCTGGGGCAGTAGAATAGTCCGGAAACATAGAGGTGTGTTTCTGAGAACACTGGACCCTCCCAAACAAATTATGACCTCTTACTGTCAAATCTGCAGGGAGCATGGACTCTTGGGTTCTGGGAGGATGTTTAAATCAGTCTTTCTGAGCTGGGTGGGGTGGGGCATGTCTCCCCACGGGGCATAGCAGAGTCCCAAGGGTCCAGGGGGAATGATGTCATTTTCAAAAGTCTATTTATTCAGTATTATGGTGTAATTTTATATTTGGAAATTGAAAAATATTTTATAGTATAAATTGTAGAATGTAAAGTTCCTGAGCATTTTGACTTGGAAGACAAGGAGAAAGTCAACTAGGAAGCTTTTTCAAAATACAGAAGCCCAGGCCCCATCCAGGACCAGGGGACTCACTCTCTGGAGTACGACCCTGTCCTGTGTGGGTCCAGGCCATCCTGTGCCACGTCTCTAGTTACATTCCACTCATCCAGTGTGTCTGGTTCTTGAGGAGAGGTGGGAGCCTCACACACACCCTCCCCTGCACCCCCTCCCCGGAGGGGCGTGTATCAGAACCTGGCCACTGAGAGTAGGAATAAGATAGTTATGTTTATCCAAGGAAGGTGGTAGGTCTTTGGACCAGGGTGAGAAATGTGGGGCTGAACACTTCCTCAAGCCAAGTGCCTTTATGATTTTAGGACCTACAGGTGGAAGGAAGGTTCAGGTCTCTTAGTGAGCCGCTTCAGGGAAGGATTCCATCATTCTTATCAGGTGGGCCAACCAGTAAATAGACATGCCTTTCTCTTTTTACCATTACATTTTTTTCCTTATTACCTACTCTTTTTTCTGTATACTCAAATGTTGTTATAAAACATTTAGGATACACAAAAAATATAAAAGATAATAAAATTCACATCTGTACTTAACACTTAGCATAAGAAATCAGACATCATCAACACAGTTGAAGTCCGCCATTGCTCCTCCCTCCCCCCAGAGTAGACCAGTACCCCACATTAGGTGGTTTAATTCCCATACATCTCTTTATCCTTTGGGCACACGTAATTGTATTGGTAACACTCTGTAGTGTTGTTTTGTACCATGTTAGTTAGGGTTTACATTTGGCTGCATGTAACAGAAAACCTCACTTCAGTGGCTTAACCCAAAGGGAGGTATTTGGTTAATATACAAATATTATATAACAATATATATTGTTTATTTATATATTGTATTATTTATATATTTATATATAATACCATTATATATTGTATTTATATATAATAAATATATATATAATGTATATGTAATAAATATAATACAATTTACATATTGTATTATTTATCTCTCTCATATAACAAGCAGTCTGAAGACAGACAGGCTAGGGTTGTGACAGAGGCTCAATGGTGTGGTCAGGGACCTGGCTCTTCCCGGCTCTTTATTCTGCCATCTTTAGTGTATGGTTCTAGAGCTGTTGTCTCAACGTGGCTGCTGTACCACCAGGCATTTTATTTGCATTCCAAGCAGAAAAAAGTAGGAAAGACAAAAGACAGTTTCACACCAGCTCAGTCCGTCCTTTTTAGGACGTAAGAAGATGATAGCTTTATTTGAAGCCCCATGCCATGGACTCCTGCTTACATTTCCCTGGCCACTCCAAGCTGCGAGGAAGAGTAGCAAATCAAATGCGTTAGCTAGGCAAGTTGCTGCCCTGAACGAGATCGGGCCTTTTGTAGGAAAAGGGGTTTGAGCATTGGTGGGACACCAGCAGCAACTGCCATGCACATGTTATCAAGTTTTTATGTAAATAGTGTGCTTTCTTCTTCAGCTTGCTTTTCACTCTGTGTTAAGTTTGCTAGATTCCTATGGGCTGGAAAGTGTAGCTCTAGTTCATTTATCGCCATAGGCAAATATGTGAATACACCATAGTTTATTTAACCTGTCTCGTCTTAGTGGATGTTTAGGTTTTTCTGAATTTTTTTCTATTACAAGCAGTGTTGCCATGAACATTCATCTTTTTAACCTTTTCTTTACAGAGGTTTAATTTGCTATAATAAAATGCACAGATTTTAAATATCGAGTTTGATGGGTTTTGACAAATATGTGTGTCAAGACCAGTACCTGAGTCAAGATAGCTGTGCACGTCTGTCTGTGGGCACGTGCAAGTCTTTAGGGGTGGAAATGCTGAGTTGTAGGTTATGTGCAATTTCAGCTTCATTATATATTGCCAAATTATTATTCGAAGTGGAGAAAAAGCTTTTTTTTGCACATCTTATAGGCAGGTTATTGCGTGGACGATCTGAACTGAGGTATTTCTTCCCAAGAGTACTCTATACAGATCCAGTAATACTCCTCAGGGCTGGTTGGGGCCAGGTTGTGAAGCAGGCTGAGGCCATCTTGGCATCACTCACTGGCCCTCCCAGGTTTGTCACCCAGTGCCCCATCCTTGCCCTTGCCTCTTGCACACTGAAACCCTGTTCTCTTCACCCCTCAGAACCAGCCACGAGCAGGGACTCAGGAGCTGGTCCTGAATGTGGCTGGCAAGGTGAGGGGGGTGGGGCTGTGAGAAGCCCCTTCGTTCCTTCCTACCCACCAGACCTGCCCAAGGCACTTAGCACCTGTTAGCCTCAGCCTCCTCGCCCACAAACTGGGGAGGATGAACTCCCTTCCCAGAATCAGAGAAGATTTGTAGGTGAAAAGGCTGGCAGAGTGTGTGTAGGCAGGTAGTACAGGTGCCGGAATCTTGGCCTCTTCCCCAATAGAACATGTTGAACATAGTTGGATTTTAAATTTTGAGATAATTTTAGATTCTCATGCTATTTCTAATAAATAATATAGAGAGCTCCCATGTACCCTTCACTCAGTCTCCCCCGGTGGGTAACATCTTAGAAAACTATAGTACAATATCACAACCAGGATATCGACATGGATGTAGTCTGTATGCAGAATACTTCCCTCACCACAAGGATCCATCATGTGCCCTTTCATAGCCACATCCATTTCCCTCCTGCCCTGTCACCTCCTCAACCCTCTAGCAATCACTAATCTGTTCTTCATTTCTGTAATTTTGTCATTTCAAAAATGCTATATAAATAGAATCATACTGTATTATTTTTTCCATTTGCTGTCATGACAAAGTAGCACAAGTTTAGTTGCTTGAAACAATGAAATGTATTATCTTACAGTTCTGTAGGTCAGGAGTGTGACATGAGTCTCACTGGGCTAAAATCAAGGTGTTGGCAGGGCTTTGTTCCTTTCAGGAGGCTGTAGGAGAGCATCTCTTTCCTTGCCTTTTCCGGCTTCTAGAGGCTGCCCACGTTCCTTGGCTCATGGCCCTTCCTCTGTCTTCAAAGCCAGCAAGTGTGGGTCGTACCCTTCTCACACTGCATCACTCTGACACTGACGCTTCTGCCTCCGTCTTCCACTTTTAAGGGCCCTTGTGATTATACTTCCTCACCAGCGTTTGGTGATACCACTGTTTTTAATTTTAGCCATGCCAATAGGTATGTAATGATATCACATTGTGGTCTTACTTTGCGTTTCCCTAATGGCTTATGATGCTAAACACTTTCACGAGCATGTGTGTCATCCATATATCCTCTTTGGTGGAATGTTTCTTCATGTCTTTGCCTATTTTCTAATTGAGTTGTTTCTTATTGTTGAGTTTTGAGAGTTCACTTAAATATTCTAGATACTAGTGTTTTGTCAGATATGTGGTTTGCAAATAATTTCTCCCACTCTGTAATTGTTTTCCATCCTCTTAACAGGGTCTTTTGCAGACCAAACATTTTTAATTTTGATGAAGTCCAATTTATCAAATTTTCCTTTTATGAATTGTACTTTTGGTGTCAAGTGTAAGAACTCTTTGCCCAGCCCTAGATCTGGAAAATTTTTTTCTAAAAGTTTTATACTTTATCTTTTACATTTAAATCTGTGGCCCATTTTGGGTTAAGTTTTGAATAAGGTGTAAGACACCCATTAGAGTCTAAGTTCATTTTTTTGCCTATGGATATCCACTTGCTCTGGCACTGATGGTTGAAAAGGCTACCTTTCCTCCCTTGAATTGCTTTTGACCTTTCCCAAAAAGCAGTTGGGTATATTTGTGTGGGTCTTTTTCTGGTTCTGTCTTCTGTTCCATTGATCTATGTGTCTATATCCCCCTGCCAATTCTACGTGATTTGACTATTGTAGCTATGTAATTAGTCTTGAAATTGTATAGACTGATTCCTCCCACTTTATTCTTCTTTTTCAAAATTGTTTTAGCTATTCTAGTTCCTTTTCCTTTCCACACAAATTTTAGAAATATATTGTCTATATCTACAAAAAATCTTCCTGGGATTTTGGTAGGAATTTTATTAAATCTGCGTGTGGTTTTTTTCTGATGCCAAAATATGTTGTTTCAACAACAACCAATTCTCTAATTATCTGACATCAACTGAGTGTCTTACAGTTCAATTCAGTTCTGTTTCTAACTACCTGGAGTTAGCTCAGACCCCACAGATTAAGGGCTCAGTCCTATAAGACTGCACCCCCACTTCAGACACCAGCTCAAATGGATTGTCAGAGCTACCCACACATCTGACCAGCTGACTACAGATTTGGGGATTCCCAAGACCTCAACCCCCTCCTTGGTTTTGATAATTCACTAGAATGACTCACAGAACTCAAGAAAACACTATACTTATGATAGGTTTTGTTATAACTGATATAACTCAGGAACAGCCAAATGGGAGAGATACATAGAGCAAGGTATGGGGGAAGGGACTGAGAGCTTTCATCCCCGCTCTGGGTGTACCATGCTCCCAGCACATACATCCCTGTGTTCCCCAACCCAAAACTCCCCAAACCCTGTTGTTTAGGGTTTTTATATGGGGTTTCATTACATAGGCATGATTGTTTAAATCATTGGTCGTTAGTGATTAAACTCAATTTCCAGCCCCTCTATCCTCCTCTGAGGTTGTGGGGTGGGACCGAAAGTTCTAACTCTCTAATGCCACGGTTGGTTTTTCTGGTGATCAGCCCCATCCCGAAGCTATCTAGGGACCCCAGCCTGAGTCACCTCATTAGCATAGACTCAGATATGTTCCAGAGGGGCTCATTATAAATAACAAAAGACACTCCTATTACCCAGGAAATTCCAAGTTTTGGGAGCTCTGTGTCAGGAACTGGGGACAAAGACCAAATATATATATATTTTTTATACCACAGTCTGTGTATTAAGTTGAGGAGAATTGATATCTTTACTGTGTTGAGTTTTCCAATTTGTGAACACCATATATCTCTCTGTTTATTTAGATCTTCTTTCATTTCTTCTATCAGTGTTTTGTAGTTTTCAGAATGTGATTCTGTATCTGCTTTGTTAGATTTATACCCAAGTATGTCATTATTTATGAGTGATGGTAAATGGTATTCTATTTTTAGTTTCAATGTTTACGTGTTCATTGCTTAGGATATAGAAATACAATAATTTTTGTGTGTTTATCTTGTATCCTGTGAGCTTAATGAAATCACTTACTAGTTCTAAGGAGTTTTTTTTTTGTATCTCCCATGGGATTTTCTATGTAGACAATCATATCTGCAAATAGTGATGGTTTTATTGCTTCCTTTCTGATTCTTTCTATTCCTTTTTCTTGCTTTATTGCATTGGATAGAACTTTCAGCACTATGTTGATTAAGAATGGGGAAAGCAGACATCCTTGTTTTGTTTCTAGTTTAAGGGGGAAAGAATTCAGTTTTTTACCATAAAGTATAATAATAGCTGTTAGTTTTTTGTAGATGCTCTTTATCAAGTTGAAGAAGTTCCCCTCTTTCTATTTTTCTTAGAGTTTTTAAAAAAATCATGAATGGGTGTTGGATGGTTATTGAATTTTGTTAAATGATTAATATGATTATGTGATTTTTCTTCTTTAGAAGATTTTTCTTATTCCTGTTAATATGGTGGATGACACTGATTAATTTTCATATACTGAACCAACTTTCTATCCATGGAATAAATTCCACTTGGTCCTAGTATATAATTCTTTTTATATTTTGCTGAATTGTATTTGTTGATATTTTGTTAAGGATTTTTTTTGCATCTATATTCATGAAGGATATTGATCTGTAGTTTCTTTCTCTATGCTGTATTTATCTGGTTTTAGTATCAGGGCAATATTAGCTTCATAACATATATTGAGAAATGCCCTCTCCTCTTCTTCTTTCTGGATGAGATTATGTGAAATTGGTGTTAATTCTTCTTTGAGCATTTAGTATAATTCTCCAGTGAAACCATTTGGGCCTGGAAGTTTGTTTTTTGGGAATTCCTTAAATTATGAATTCAATTTCCTTAATAGTTATAGGGCTATTCAAATTATCTATTTTATTTTGGTTGAGTTGTGGTAGGTTGTGTTTTTTGAAGAATTAGGCCTTTTCCTCTATGTTGTCAAATTTGTATGTAGAGTTCTTCATAGTATTTACTTTTTATCCTTTTGATGTCTGTAGAGTCTATAATGACATTCCATGTTTCATTCCTGATACTGTGTTAGTAATTCGTGTCTTCTCTTTTTTTCTTTGTTAGTCTTGCTAGAGATTTGTTAATTTTATTAATCTTTTCAAACAACCAGCTCTTTGTTACATTGATTTTCTCTATTGCTTTTTTTTCAATTTTATTTCTTATATTTATTATTTTCTTCCTTCTGCTTGTTTTGGGTTTGTTTTGCTCTTTGGGTATGTTCTGAGCTTAGGTTACTGATTTGAAACTTTTCCTCTTTTCTAATGTAGGCATTTAGTAGTATAAATTTTCCCCTCAGCACTGTGTAAGCTGTGTCCCACAAATTTTGATATGTTGTATTTTCAGTTTCATTCAGTTCAGTGTATTTTTTAAATTTCCCTTGAGACTTCTTCTTTGATCCATAGATTATTTAGAAGTTTAGTTTACAAGTATTTAGACAATTTCCTTTTACCTTTCTGTTATTAATTTCTAGTTATTTCTCTTGTGATCAGAGAACACAAACTGTATGATTTCATGGGTGTTTTTTTTTTGTTTTTTTTTTGGTGAGGAAGATGAGACCTGAGGTAACATCCATTGCCTCTTTTTGCTGAGGAAGATTGGCTCTGGGCTAACATCTGTGCCCATCTTCCTCTACTTTATATGGGACTCCACCACAGCATGGCTTACAAGCGGTGTGTCGGTCCATGCCCGGGATCCGAACCTGCGAATCCCAGGCCAGAAGTAGAGCATGCGAACTTAACTGCTACGCCTCCAGGCTGGCCCCTTCAGGTTTTTTTAATTTGTTGAAATTTGCTTTTATGGCCCAGGATATGGTTTATCTTGGTTTATGTCCCCTCGTCATTTGGAAAGAATGTGTATTCTGCTGTTGTTGGGTGGAATGTTCTATAAATATAGACTAGATTCTTTCCATTGGCAGTGTAGTTGAGTTCTTTTATATCCTTGCTTATTTTCTGCCTAGTTCTTCAATCAATTGTTGAGAGAGAAGTGTTGAAGTCTCCAACAATAATTGTTGATTTGTTTATTTCACTTGTCAGTTCTATTGGTTTTTGTTTCACATATTTTGCAGCTGTTTGCTTTGGTGCATACTCACTTAAGACTGCTATGTCTTCTTGGTAGACTGACTCTTTCATCATTATATAATATGCTTTTCTGTCTCTGGTAATTTTCTTTGCTTTGAAGTTTTCTTTATCTGATATTAATGTACTCATCCTGCTTTCTTTAGCTTAATGATTACAATCATATATCTTTTTCTATCCTTTTGTGTTCAACTTGCTTATCATTATATTTGGAGTGAATTTTTTACAAATAGCAGATAGCTGGATCATGTTTTTTTAATCCATTTTGCAGATCTCTGTCTTTTAATAGATATATTTATATCACTTACATGTAATGTAATTATTGATATATTAGGTGTTGATTTTTTTTTTTTTTTGGTGAGGAAGACTAGCCCTGAGCTAACATCTGTTGCCAATCCTCCTCTTTTTTGCTGAGGAAGATTGGCCCTGGGCTAACATCTGTGCCCATCTTCCTCTATTGTATATGGGACACCACCACAGGATGGCTTGACAAGCAGTGCATCTGTCTGCGCCTGGGATCTAAACCTGTGAAACCCCAGGCCGCCAAAGCGGAGTGCACAAACTTAACTGCTATGCCACCGGGCCGGCCCCTAGGTGTTGATATTTTATCCATTCAAGTGAATTATAGAATCCCTACCTCTTTTTAAGTCCCTTTACCTCCTTCATTTAAAACATAATTACCGTAAATATTTCCTCTTCACATAGAGAACCACATCAGACAAGGTTAAAATTTTTCTTCAACCATGAGACATAATTTAGAGAACTCAGGAGGAGGAGGAAAGTCTATTGTATTGATTGATATTTTTGCTTTCCATGTGTTTTCTTCCCTCCTGATGATTCAGATTTCTTTATTTTATTGTTTCCTTTCTGTTTAGAGAATTTCCTTTAGCTATTCTTTTAGGGTAGGTCTGATTCTCTTAGTTTTCCTTCACCTGAGAATATTTTGATTTTCCTTTCATTCCTGAAGAATTCTGAGTTGATGTTTCTTTTCTTTCAGCACTTAAGAAATGTTGTGTCACTTCCTTTTGTCCTCCGTGGTTTCTGATGAGAAATTCACTGTCATTTGAATTGTTTTTTCCCCTGTAGGTAAGGTGTCATCTCTCTCTCAGGGTTTGCAAAATGTTTTCTTTGTCCTTAGTATCCAGAAGGTTGACTATGATGTAGCTTGGTGTGGATATTTTTTGAGTTTATCCTATTTGGGGTTCACTCAGATGTTTGATTCTGTAGGTTTATATCTTCTGTCAGATTTGGGAAGTTTTTGGTCAGTATTTCTTCAAGTACTTTTTCAGCCTTGCCCTCTCTCTTCCCTCCCTCCAGGATTCTGATGATACAAATGTTACATCTTTAGTGATAGTCTTATAAGTCTCAGAGACTCTGTTCATGCATTTTTCAGTCTCTTTTCTCTCTGTTGTTCGATTGGATAATTTTCTGTTGTTCTGTCTTCCAGTTCACTGATTGTTTCCTCTGTCACTCCATTCTGCTGTTGAGCCCATCCATTGAATTTTTATTTTGGTTATTGTATTTTTCAATTCAAAAACTTCCATTTGGTTCTTTTTATATCTTCTATTTCTTTACTGAGACTTTGTATTTCTTTGTTGAAGCTTTCTATTTTTTTATGTGATTTATGTTCATAATGGCACATTGAAATATTTTTATGATTCTTTCTTTAGTAGTTTTTTTGATAATTCTCTATTGTCTTGAAGTTGGTATTTCATTCAGTTTGAAATCAAAATTTTTATTGAAACCTAGACATTTTGGGTATTATATTATGAGACTCTGGCTCTTATTTAAATCTTTTGTTCTTCCTGGTTTCCTTTGAACTGCTCTGGCAGGGGAAGAGGGTATTCTGCCCCTTTACTGCCTGATGGGGGTAGAATTCTAGGTTCCCCACTCAGCCACCATTGAAATCTGAGTGTGGGAGTGTCTTTATTACTGCTGGTTGCATGTGGGGTGGGAGTTCTGACTACCCCCTAGGCCTCCACTGATACCTTCCTGGCTGGGAGGGGTAGGAATGCCTTGTTACTTTCTGGACTGTTCCTCACCTGATCTCCACTGATACTAGGGGAGGGGGAATGAGGGCCTTGTTAGGCAGTAGTGAAAGCCCTGACTCTCTCCTAGGCCTCCTGTGATACCACCCCCGTGGGGACAAGGAGGGTTGCCTCATTAATGCCAGGTGGGAGTGGAAGTCCAGGCTCCTCATGTGGTCTTTACTAACACCAGCCAGGGGAGATGAAAGTCCCAGCTCTCTACTTGGCCCTTTCTGATATCACCCCAGTGGACTAGTTGGGTCACCTCTTTACAGCCTGATAATGGTGGAAGTCTAGGCTCCCCACTTGACCTTTGCTGGCATGGGTAGGGATGGGGCCATAGGTTTTTCTGGGTTGATTGCCTGGAGGAGAGCAGTTTATTGTCTTGAAGTCTTCTGTCTTGCTGGGCTGCCCATTTCTTGATCCTTTGACTAGAGAGAACAGGCTTTTTTTTTTTTTTTTGGTCTTTGCTTGTTAGCATTCCAAATTGGGACATATGGGACAAAAGGAAAACCCAGAGAATTCATCACCATGTTGTTCTTGGGTCCTGAGGTCTTTAGTCAGTCTGCCTTCTCTCCACTTTTCAGGCTTTGTTTTCATTGTTTGTTTTATATATGATGTCCAGTGTTTTTTGGTGTACTTAGTGGAAGGAATAGGGAAAAGTACACCTGCTCTGTTTTTGGAGGGAATACTTTGCCCTCGGTCACTTAGGAAAGACTGACAAACTATTCTTGATAAAATGTTTGGTCTTCCAGAGACAGTCACATTTTAAAAGGATATGATTTTTTTCCTTAAAAGAGTAGCTTTTTATCAATAGGATTTGAGGTGTTGGTGGGCTAGAGGACATGTGTTGGAGGTGGTGTGATAGAGGACTTCAACTTGGAGACTGAGAGTCTCTCTTGGGTCTTGTGAATGCCACATCTCGTTCTTGGGGAAAACTAACTCCAGGCACCAGGGGTGGGGGGTGGGGGGTGAGGGGGGAAGCTGCTTTGTGAAAGCTGGCCAGAAAATGTTCCCTCAGAGCCTTTCTGTGACACTTGGTTTACTGCCAAAGGGAAAAGAGAAGGAAAACCCTTGGTTAAGTAAACATATATTCATATTTCACTGCAGGAGGTTGAATGGTCTAAGTCAGTAGAGTCACCTCCATATGTTCTGCACTGATAGTCCAGGCATGACTAGTTGCACCTTTGAAACAAGACAGATCAGATGTTTCATGTTATGAAAATAATAACTGCCATTTATTGCATGTCTGTACATGCCAAGCAGTGTGCACAGTGTCTTATGTGCAGTGTTCTGCTCTTATCTCTGAGAGAAGTGGGTGTTTGCTGTCTTACTTTACAGATGAGGAGACTGAGTCTGAGTCTGGAGACTGAGCCTCCAGACGGACAAGTGACTTGCACAAGGTCATCTGGCCTCTAAGTGGCTGAGCTGGGGCTAACCCTTGCCCCCCTGACTCCAGAGTTCTTATTCTTATCACGTCCCCAGGCCACATGCATTCAGTGCGCCTTCTGCGTGGGGATTCTCGGGCTGGACCCTCAGGAGCCCTCCTACCCAAGATGATTTGGGCCACCAGATTCGTTCTCTAGAACAGGGGTCTGACCTGGCTGCACATTAAAATCACTGGAAGAGATTTTAAAAAATCCCGATACCCAAGCTGCACCCCAGGCCAGTAAACTCAAACTCTGGGTGAAACCCGGGCATCAGAGCTTTTAAACCTTCCCTGGAGATTCCGATGTTCTGCTAGGTTTGAGAGCATAGTGGAGAGTTGGAAGATGATGGTGAAGAGTCACAGTTGGATTCTGGAACTTTCTTTTCTGGTTGCATGGGTGCCCCCTTACAAAGGACTTGGGAGTTGCGGTCTGTTTGGGAAGCTTTTGTGAAACACTTACAAGAAAAAGTCAAATGCCCAAGTCAAAAAGTGAGTACAGGCTGAAGGGGATCGTGAGGGACTACCTACTGCCAAAGTGTGTGCACAAGGCCAAGGGGAGAGGCACTCGTGGGACTCTGCTCTTTTTTTTTCTAAGCCAAAAACATGTAGGAGGGCCAGGGGAAGTGGGGTGGTCACCCTGATTATCATCGTTTTTGCTCAGAGGTCTGAGTCCCTTCACTCCCTCCATGCAAAGGCTCACAGGTTGAAGAGCTTGCTCCGTGGTCTGGGGTTCCTGTTTGCCCCTGCAGACCCATCTTCACCCTGCCCTACGCCCAGGAGGCCAGCCTACGGAGAGGGCAACAGTGAACTCCCTGGTGCTTTGGCTTCAGCTGGTTTTGTCTAAATGATACTAAGTTGTATTTATTTGCCTAAGTATCTCCTGCATATTTGTTGTTTATCTGAAATTCAAGTGTAACTGGGGCATCCTGCTTTTTATCTGGCAACCCTATGCCCGCTGGGGCCCATGTGGAAGATCTGACGCAACACAACCCGCCAACTCTGTGCGGGCATCTCAGTGGGTTTTCACTGGCACCCCCTCTTTTCTGCTGTCACACCACAGCTGTGACCCCTCCAGGCACAAGCCGCCAGACTGTTGACTCCCCTTCTTCCTTTCCAGTAAAGCCCCTGTCGGCCCGTTCTCTCAGGGTCAGCTCGCTGGTTTCCGCTTGCAGGGCTTTGCTACACTTGGTGCAGATGGGACGGCCAGGGAATCACTTTCATCCCATGAATAATTGCCTTTTTTTTCTATTTAACTTTCTCCAAGTGGCGGAGTGCATTCACTCCAGCTAAGTTAGTGTTTATTTTCCCGTTTACAATTTGGGTACAATCAGGTCCAATTATTTCAGGTTGAAGGTTTTAAAAATTTTCCCTCTAGTATTGTTGCTACTCTTTATCAATCGAGAATCCTTCAAGTTTGCTTCAAGTGAAACAATGCTAAGTAGAAAGTGTGTTTGTTCTGGGTTTGGCCTCAGCCTGCGGTGGGGAGTCAGGGGAGGAGTCCTTAACCAAGGTGACAGGAAAGCTACCCCGGACGTGATCCAAATATCGCCCAGAAGTGGGGGGCACTGGTCCTTTCTCCTTGGGGGGATACAGGGTCTGGCAGGGGAGGGGGACAGGTACGTGGGCACAAACGGGATTCCAGATGCCAAAAGCCTTCCTGTAAACCGCAAACCCACCCCAGCAGAGGGCCTTTCTCCTCCCAACCGCAGGGGGCTGCTTGATAACAAAGCCACGCAGGCAGAGAAGAAGACTTAGTGCCTGGGCAAAAGGCATCCCCCTGGCCTGTTGCAGCTCCCCTGCCCCACATATGCTCTGCGGGTGGGAAGCAAAGAACCCCGAGGAGTTCAAGGATAAGTCCTCACTCTTGTAGCCTCCTCTGGGCCTCCTGATTTTGAGGCTGAACTTCAGAGAGCTCGGCTGATGCCTCTGTCCGTTTTGTCATTTGAGAAAGGGTAGAAAGAGCAGGGGCAGTGGGTGCCAGTGGCTGGCACCTCAGTCCCGCCCCTATTCCACCACCGCAGCCAAGGCGCTTCTCCTCTCCCTTCCCAGGTACCGGGATTGTAAAACAGGCTGATGGCACCTAACACCCAAGGATGGGGTTGAATTAATAAAGAGGGCTCACCAGCCTGCACTCTCCATTCTGCAGGGCGACTGCCCTGGCTAGCCCTCTTCCCACAGCTTGCGGGGGGGGGCACTCCAGGCCAGGGAGGCTGCTTAGTGCTGCCACTTCACCCACTGTCCTAGGACCTGCAGGTTCCACAGCTGCTGCTTCCTTTATCACCTTGGGCTGTTATCCTGAGGCTTCAAGGAAGGCCAGAGGAGCCTATGTTGGGAAAGGGTTGTGGAGGCTAGCCCTAGAGATGTTCTGCAGAGCCCAGAGCACTTTGACCATCACACGCCAGAAGTATATTTTTTCCTCTCATTCGTGGCTGGCAATTATGTTGCTCCAGTGTTGCTGTGAGTTGTCTGCGACGGACCTCCCTGATTAGTCCCAGTGCTCATTCCCACAAGGCCCAGAAATTCCTCCTTCAGATGGCCAACAGGCCCAAGTTCACATGCAAGTCAATCACAACATCAACCAATACCTGTGGAGTGCGCTGGTGGACCAGTACATCCGATCATCTCCTACCATCTGCTACCTCCTAGAGCTTGCAGGGGAGCAGAGAGCTTTCCTGAGGTCATGTCTTGGGCAGCGAGGGACTGGGTGGGCCTCGGCTCTCTAACTGCAGAGCTGCTGGCCAACCACCGAGCAGCACTGCCCACCAGCCCGCCTGCCATCAGGCACGCTCAGCAAGCACTCAGCAAATATTCATGGATTTAAGGGTGGGATGCGCTAGTTGATCACATAGAAAAAGCCTCTTTACTGGTATCCCCCAATTTGAGTCTAAAAGACTAAGGTCCCTAAATGTCTGACCTGCTATGTTTGTGTGTGGTTGGTGGCAGAGGCATTGCTTCAGGGGCATGCCAATGGTCCTGCTCCCAGCCACTGCAGTGTCCCTGCCTGGACCGCCTCTCTTCCCTGCTCACCCTCAGAACCCTGCTCGCATCACCCCCATTTACTCAGTAGATGTTCACTGCATATCAGCTCCATGCCATGCATCGTGCTGGGTTCAGAGGATCCCACCTCCAGCCCACTTGTTCAGAAAAACAAGGCAAACCCACGTGGAACAATGGACGGTATACCTAACCCTTTTATTTTTTGGGTGAATAAACATTTGCTACTCATGTCCCAGGGGCCTGTCCCTGTGCCAGGCACACGGGAGGAAGATGATGGAGACACAATCCCTGTCTTTAAGAAGCTGACGTTGGAATCTAGTCAAGGGCTGAGTGGTAATTGGAAACACATGGCACATAGCAGGGTCGCTCTGTCAGCAGCTCCAGGACTGGGTGGGTGTGGCTCCCTGGAGCTGGCAGATGCAGCTGCTGGAACACCTGGATAGTCACTCTTGGACCTGAGCGGGAGGCCACTTATCCAAGGTGGCTTAGCAGCATTTGCTTGTAAGTTTAAATTCCCACTGTAGCTGCTATCCAGTCCACACAAAGAAATGACCTTGAAAGAAGGTGGGAGGAGGAAGGGGAAGATTTCTTGTGAATTCCACCCAAATTACAGCCAGTCAGTCCACTTCTCCATGTGTGCTGTGTAGAAAGGACCAAATTCTCATTAAGTCTCTCTGATTGTGGATTTTTAATACATCTCTCACACTGACTAAACATTGTCTCCAAAATGACGATCATCAAAAAGGCCCACCACATTCACTTTTGTCATCTTGAAGATGAGTTAACAGGAACATGTTAATGAAAATTAAGTTTTTTTTTAAATTTTTCTCTGTCTCTTTTTTTTTATTGATGTCTTAATAGTTTATAACATTGTGGGGTTTTAGTTGTACATTATTATTTGTTCGTCACCATATGGATGCATCCCTTCACCCCTTGTGCCCAACCCCCACCCCCCTTGCCCCTGGTAACCACCAACCAGTTTTCTCTGTCTATGTGTTCGTTTATATTCCACATATGAGTGAATTCATGCAGTGTTTGTCCTTCTCTCTCTGGCTAATTTCACATAACATAATACCCTCTAGGTCCATCCATGTTGTTGCAAATGGGGTAATTCTGTCTTTTTTTTAGGGCTGAGTAGTAGTCCATTGTATGTATATATCACATCTTCTTTATCCAATCATCACTTGAGGGACACTTGGGTTGCTTCCACTTCTTGGCTATAGTGAATAATGCTGCAGTGAACATAGGGGTGCATAAGCCTCTTATGATGGTTGATTTCACGTCCGTTGGGTAGATGCCCAAGAGTGGGATTGCTGGGTCATAAGGTATTTCTATTTTTCATTTTTTGTGGAATCTCCATACTGTTTTCCATAGAGGCTGAACCAGTTTGCATTCCCACTGAAAATTAAATTTTTAAAGTTTTGGTCGATTTCATCTTCCTACTGTCACTCTCCCCAAAATAATTTTAAAGTATCCCACTTTTGTGAGGACAAACAGGGAGAAGGGCATTATACAATTGAAGAAGTCGAAATCGTGAAAAATTAGCAGCTTAAATTGTCATTTCTAATTCGTCGTTGCCCTGACCCCTAGGTCCAGAACCTTGGAATGGTTTGCATTTTGCCTTTTTCACATTATCCACGATCATTCAGGGCCGCCATATATGGCTAGTGAGGTTATGCGTGAGACAGCTCTAGAGCACCATTTACACAGACAACTATGTGAATGGCCACACACCCTCCCCAAAAGTTGTGCGGCGTGCATCTCACCAACCTCACCGAGCGTGTTTGCTTGTTCAGCCTGCGGTACCAACCCTGTAAATCAACAGTTCTCAAGTGTGGGACCATGGCAGGTTTTTACTTGATTCATAATAAAATGAGAAAATAATCAAAGTAATAGTAGGTAACATTCATTGAGTGCTTACTATGAGCCAGAAAAAGTAATGACTCATTTATTCCTAACGGCAACCCTACAAGGCACCGTTATGACCATCCCCATTTTCCCTATGAGGTAACTGAACCCAGAGCAGCCTCAGAGCCTGCATTCTTCAAGCAACAGCCAGTATAAAGCTGCCCAATGACCGCTCCTGAGAACTATCCTGTGTTCTGAGATTACGTCCTTCCTAAATATTTGGTGTCAGACTGACCTTTCTTTTGTGAAATGGTGGCGATACTGAGAATATTGTTGGGGTCCGCCCCTCTTCTGTCTCCGGCACCCTCCCTACTTCCTGGCCACTCCCATAGTTAGGTCTTCAATTTCTTCCTGATGGGTTTCCCACTTCCTGGCCTTCTCCTTCCTGCTCCTCTTCCTCCTACTCAGCCAGCTGTCAGCTCTGATCTCCTTCCCCTGCTTAGAAACCTTCCAGGAATTCCTACCGCCTCAGCCAGGATTCAGGGCTCTCCCGTTCAGCCTAGCTCCAGTTTATCTCCCATTTTTGTCTTAGCACAGGAGGACCAGCTTACAGCTAAATTGATATTCCGAAACTATGAGGGCCTCTTCTTTCCAATTTCCCACCACCACTGCCTCTTGAGACCCTGTCCATCCTCCCCATTCCTCCTCCAATTCAAGCCTTTCCTCATTCATTCAACAAACATATTTTGCGCACCTCCTGTGAGCTAGCTATATATAGTGTGGGTGCGAGGCCCCATGGGGCTTTCAGTCAGTCCAGGGGAGAAAGAACTGAATGTGTAATCACAGGAGCTTTTACAAAAGGGCAGGGCCCCAGCACCTAACCTGGGAGGGCTAATAGTATAGGGGGTGGGGAGGGCGGTGATCAGGGGAGGCCTCCCTGACACTATTGGGACAGCCTCCCCCCATCCCCGGTTAGCTGTGTCCCATCTCCCCTTTAACTGCTGGAACCCTCTGCTGCTCCACTCCTGGGGCAGGTGCCTTTCTTTATCCCATTAGAATGTGAGAGCAAATCTTGGACCCAAGAGATGCTATATAAATATCTGTTGGCAATTAAATCATTCTGGCAAATCAAATTGCGGAGATCAGCTATCTTTTAAACCATCCATAGTGATTACGGGGTGGGTTTGGCTCCTCCCCCACTTCTGTGGCATCATCTGTGTGGGTGGCCTTGCTGTTAGTCTGTTCACTTAGCAGCTCGGCTCATACAAAACTGAAGGTTATACCCCAAACTGTAATCAGAGGTTAGTTGCAGGGTTGGGATTACAAAACAGGTTTCCATTTCATACTTTCTATGCTTCTATAAATATTTGAATTTTTCACAACAGACTTCTGTTACCTTTATAATTAGAAATGTTAAATGTTTTTAAGTAAATTGAACAAAACAAAGAAAGTATTGCTTTTCTCACTCCACTTTTTTCCTTCTATGAAAGGGACATTTATTTAAAGGAAAAAAATAGTTATTGGGACAAAACCCCTGACTCCCCAGTCCTGTGGAGCTCAATGGATATAGGAAGGACTACAGATAAATTTGCTGATCTGAGACAGAGGTGAAGTGTAAGTGATTTGAAGCCTGTAGAAAAAGAGTGTTCTTCAGGAGAGTCTACAGAGATAAGATAAACAGCCAGAGCTTTCATACGTGTAGAAAGTAATCCCAAATCAGAAGATGGGGGAGCTGGATGGGACCCAGGCACTAAGCTTTGCCTCCCGTTACTAAGAGCACAGACCCAAACTTGTGCACAAGGTTTGCCTGGGGTGGGGGCGACAGGAGAGGCAGGGGCTCCTCTCTATAGAGTCACCCTGATCTCCACCCCCTGGAATAAATGAATGCTCCTATCACAGCACACTCATCTGTCTGAATGACTGGGCTCAAGGCCAGCCTGTGGCTGACCCACATAGCCCTCCCGCAAAGCATGCAGAGGGCCCCTGCACTCACCCTCACTGAGACCTTAGGCTAAGGACAAGCAGTGAGCCACCGCTGGTTTCTTATAGTGAAATTTCTTGTCCTCCAACCTGGCAGCAGCCATGAGAGTCACCCTGGCATGGGAGAAAGATTTGTATGGAGAGGACTCCCTGACAGGAGCCGTGACCTTTAGTTGAGGGAGATATGCAGTCCAGAGTGACTTGGCAGGGAGGGAGCCAGGGGAATAAATTCCCAGGTCCTCCCTTCTGCCCCCACATCTCCTGCTTGTACCTCCATTAGCCAAATAAGTACTTAGCTGGATACTTATGCTAAAAATTACTTATTGTTTATCTGAAATTCAAGTTTAACTGGGCGTCCTCTGTTCTTACTTGCTAAATCTGGCACGACCCTAAGCAGAGACCTCCCTACTCCCTACATACACGCTCAGGAGCCAGGAGGGGGTGACATTCTGAGCATGGCAGGAGACACAGCCCTCGAGCAGGGATGGGGCACCTCTGTGTACCCCCATTCACTAACCCGCAAAATGCCAGGCCTGTGTTTCTCCTACCTGCCTGTCTCACCCACTTGCGGTCAATGTGTTTCAATAAATAACAACCAGTATAGAATGTATGCTCCAAAATTGCCTTTAAAAAAACGAAAAGTGCAACTATTGTGAGCCTATATTTTTAGAAATTCTTGTGGGCCAGATGAAGTCAAAACATTTCCAGGTCCATTCCAGCAGGCAAGCATTCTACTGGAAGTCCCAAGTCATTCTATAGCTAGTGACGTAAGCACACGATGATTTTTTCCCCCCATTCCTAGGGATGGGTCATGTTGAGGCACAAGAACTGTAAACTTGTCTCTTTGTGACAAGTAGCAGCCTTTGCAAGACTATTGACCAAATTTGTGGCATAGTCTGTGACTGAGAAGGTGGTGAGAAAAGTGATCTCAAGTGCCATCACCTTCCCGCCATGCTGTTGAGTTGGGTATGAAGGACTTGGAATGAATCCCAATTTTTAAAAATGAATGAAGATTGTTAAAAGGTACAAACTTCCACCTATTAAAAAAAATAAGTCCTGGGAATGTAATGTATAGCATGGTGACTGTAGTTAATAATACTGTATTATATGTTTGAAACTTGCTAAGAGAGTAGATCTTAAAAGTTCTCATCATAAGAAAAAAAAATTTGTAACTGTGTGGTGATGGATGTTAACTAGACTTATTGTGGTGATCATTTCACAATACGTACAAATATCGAATCATTATGTTGTACACCTGGGATTAATATGTTATATGTCAATTATAACTCAATAAAAAAGAAAAAATGTTTTTTGATGAGGGGGAATTATATTTCCCAAGCATTCTTCAGAAGGAGGTAAGTGAACAAATGAATGAACTTGTGAATGAGA
Organism: Tapirus indicus; assembly: GCA_031878705.1. Lineage (NCBI taxonomy): Eukaryota > Metazoa > Chordata > Mammalia > Perissodactyla > Tapiridae > Tapirus > Tapirus indicus. The sequence goes on along the minus strand of CM062923.1, from coordinate 76,010,715 downwards.
GTATACATCCAGACGTGTGTATTAAATAAATTCTGCTCCTATTTTCTGAGGATAACAAGGATGCCCCAGTTCTCTTTCTTTGTGGCCTAATAAGTTGGGTACCTACTAGGAAAACGCCATTATTTAAAAGGCTAAAAATTGGACGTTCTGTTTTGCAGCTATCGCTGAGGTGAGGGAAGAAACCAAGCCCAACCTGCCATTCCCAGGACCTTTCCCAGGAAGCCTGCAAGCTGACCATGCTCCATCCTCCTTTCCTCACCCCAGTGGATACCAGCCTGCCTTGATGTTTTCACCAACCCAGCCTGGAAGACCTCATACAGGAAATGCAGCCCTTCCCAGGGTGACCTCTGTCGGGTCCAAGTTCCTACCGCCTCTTGCATTCAATCACACAGTTGGTCACATAATACTTTCTGAACATAAAGATGTCAAGTTTAATTGCTCAATCAGTATACCTAATGCATACCAGTTCACTGAAGTTATTTCTTGGTGGAAAGACGGGAAGGAATTGGTTGGGGCACATCATGCAATTACTCAGTTTTATACAGATGATGAAGTTACAACAATAATCGCTTCCTTCAGGTACGTGTTCTTTCTTCCTGTCTTTTTTAATGTTGTTATGCTATTGCTCAAAAAAAAAAACAACCTTGATTCAAAAGCAAAGACCTTGTAAATAAAAAACACCCTTTTGTTTTCTCTGTTAGCAACCCCGCTGGTCCGTTTAGAGTGTAGATTAATAGCTGATAGTCTGTATTGTTGACCTCTTTTAAATTGGTCTTGGTCCCACTGAAACTGTTGGTTATCAGATGCTCTGGGTTCTGGGGGACCACTTCCTACCTGACCTACAAGTCATGTCAAGTCCTGCTTGACTCCAGAGCTTTCCCCGTGAGTGGGAACAGTGTTTCTTACCAGGTGTGAGGAGACATTGAAATCACCTGGTGGGCGTGGAACTTTTAACAAAATGCAACCCTCCCATCCCTCTCATGTGCCCTGTCCCCCCTCCCTTCCACCTCTCCCCAAAACCCCCTGCTGCTGCTTCAGATCATGGTACTGAGGGGGTCCTCGTGTACTGGGGCAAGAAAAAAGTGGAGTCTACAGTCTGGGGAAATGAGACAAACCACAGCCATGGGGTCAGTATTCCACTTTTGTGTTGGCAGGGGCAAGCCAGATGAGTTAGAGAAATGACAAGGATAAGCCAAGCCAGGACGTATGTCTAGAATAATGTATCGTTCCTAGGACTGAGTCACCATATTTCAGAATACTGGAGACAGTGAGACAGCTGCTTCTCTTCTTGCCACCACTTTTTTATTCTCTACTCCTTCCTCTCAGCCAGGAGGGTTTTTGTGTTGTTTGTGTATTTTAATGTCAGGACTTCCTTGCATGTACAGTTTTAGGATTAGGTGGACCTGTGGTTGTTAAAAGCTCAAAATGAGGTCAGAGTTGAGGCAAGTGCCTTTTCTCTGGGATGCCTCCGCTCTGGCCTGGAGCCCTCTTTGATCTGGTGTGTTTTCACTTTCTCTGACCTGATCCGCGGGGCAGTCCCAGACAGTGTCATGTCTTTTGGTGAATCATTTTATGTTTCCTTTTCAGAAAACCACCTCAGAGATCCCACAGGCCTAACGATTCCAGTTCGAGTTTAGTGTGTAACACTTCCGTAAGATGCTCCTTTTTTCCTTATGTTTTTCCGAGTTACAGGCTTGGTCAGAGACTCGAGGCAGAGAACACCACTTGTGTGTTTTCCATTGATTGATTCAACTCTGGCTGGGTCTCTGGGGCTGCCTTTCTCGGCCAGTGGCTGAGACCACTCAGGAGATTTGACTCTCTTTTTTTCTGAATCAACTACAAAACACAGATGTTTTACCATCATAGACACAACTTCTGATGGGAGAAGTAAATCACCATTTATAACGAATAAGGAGCAGTTTAAAGGCTTAAAGAAACAGCAGGCTAGCCCACTGGTCTCATCAGGTGTCATTTAGGAGGGCAGCTCAGGCTCACTGGCCCTCTGGGCTGGGAGTCCTGAGTGGGGTCCTGCCACTGGCCAGTGGGAAGACCCTGGGTGAGCTGCTGCATCTTCCCTGGCCTTCTTGCCAAAGAGATGGATTTTAACCAAGTGACTGCCAGCTCCGGGTGTGCTCTGACAGGCCCTGAGATGTTCACAGGACTTAAATTGGAGAGTTTTTCAACTTAGACAGTGTCTTATTTTGGACTTTTGCTTTTAGCGTTCAGAAGGTGACCTGGATGATATTTTGAGAACTTTAGAGAAAAATTTGGATTTTTTGACACATTCAGCTTATTATACATAAACTTATTCCAAAGGAGAAAAATCTTATTTGACTTCACACTAAGCCTTAAAGCAAATTTAGTGATCAGATGATGGACACTCAGCTGAATTGGGTAGCATTTGAGACAATGCCAAGAATACCGTTATAATATTCTTCAACTTTATTAAAGTCATATTCAGATGGTATAGTAACTGTAGAGTGATTCCATGAAGTACATTATAGTGATTTATAATCTAATCAAGATTGTAAATATTTATGTAATTTATTGGTAAAAGAGAAGGTTGTTGGAAACCTAAAACTTGATATCTTTTAGATGAGGACCCTGAGGTGTCCCTGTGAGTAGGGTGACTTGCCCAGGGTCTCCAGATAGTGAGCTACTCATCCTTAAACAGGGAACCTGACTTGCACACCTGTGGTGTCCTGTCTTCTCACATCTTATGGGCCCTAAGGACATCTACTTTGATTCCCAGGAACTGTGAAGGGTTAAAAACTAGTTCTAGGCTTTCAATGTATGCAATTTTATCAGGAATTCATTAGCCTACAACTTTGTTGGAGTTGCTATTAGCAACAATACATGTATGGACCACATTACATTCAAGGGAATCTGCAAATAAAATAATATGAAGGGAAGAGAACACAAAATATAGCGATCTGTATATTGGGAGGGGTTAGAGGAACTATAGAGAGAAACACGTGGTATTTTGAGTTAGGTCATGGGACCATTTTTCTATAAGATGTTATTATAACATATAGAAATTCTCACTTGAATTTTGAAAATGATGAGGTCTCCAGATTGAGGACTCCACAGTTTGTCCCTGCACTCATCCTTTAAATATGAAGCAGTTCTGAGTTGCTGGAGACTGACGGGATTGTGGAAGCTATATTTAACTTGCTTAGCCTGACGTTGGTTGCACGTTTTCTCTTCCATATCATGTAAACTCTTGCCTCCTGCCGACCCTACACTTAAACTCCCCAACTCCTCATTCTAAAAACAAGGGTTAGTGAGGCGTCTGGTCTTTGATCCTAAAACAGGACTCGTCCTAGTTGAAGGTGTAGTTTAGGTGGCATCCATATTTAATGCGCGGAGCTTTCTTCTCTGTTACTCCTTCCATTGTTTCTGACCTCTTCTTTCCCACAGTGGCCTCATGCTGCCATATTGCTCTCTCCCTCCCGAAGGAAGAAAAGAATGTGATAAAGTAATTTGTACCAAGGAAAGCTTTAACATTCACTGGTGACAACATTTTAGACACAAGGAGTAGAGATTTTTTTCCAAATTACAACTTAGGCAACTGCCCCCCAGTTATAAAAACAGCCAGGCTTGCTTGTGAAAGTGTTTGCAGGCAATTTGTTATTTGTTGGATGAACAAGTAACTGAATGAATGACTGGGCACTGGGACAAGGAGGGCAGACCTGGTCCCTGTCCTCCTGCTTGTGCTTGTGAACAGAATGGAGGGGAAGGGAGAATCAAAAGGCAAGTGCACAAGTGCTAAGGTAGTGCTAATATGGTAAGGTAGTTTTTCCTTCAGATTTTAGATTTGGCCTTGAAGTATTGATTTAGAGGAGAGGATCCAGCATCAGGACCGAGGGAAGGACACTTCTGCCACTCAGGAGCAACCATGTCTTGTAGTCAAACCTCAGTTTATTGAAACTGGGGGTGGTGATGGGGGTGGAAATGGTAGGAGGACCTCACGGGCATTTAAGTATGAATGCTACATGCTCTGGAAAGGTGACAGGAGAATTGCATCATGCGTGAAAGTGTCCCTGAAAGATTTTTGGAACTACTTGGTCTTACGCTCCTGTATGTGTGTATTTTTAAATTATTTTAATAGTAATATATGTATTTTGTTAAATACTTGGAAAATACCAAACAAGTACAAAGAAGGAAAGTATGGCCCATAATCCCACAGCCCCAAGAAGACTTTTCCAAGGATATATAAATTTAATAGTCTTGAAATAAATTACTACTTTATTACATAGATGAATGTATGTCTTGTTTTATTCATTTAACCTGTATTATGAATATTTCCATGTATTACTAAAAGTCTTCAAAATATTTTCATGGCTGCTATATGCCACTGTAATCTGCTATTATAAAACAGAAGCAAGTATAGAAGAATGCAAATGAAATTATAATGGGAGAATATTAAAAATTATTTTCAAAATGCCAAGGTTGGGGGGCATATACAAGGGAAGAAATAACTGATATGATACTTCGAGTCCAGATGCCCTCTTGAGCTGGGTCCATTCTATGTTAATGGTTCACATTTTTTTTTCCTGCTTTGCTTGGATATCTGTTATTGTTGATAGAGCCAAGAGTTGTCTTTCATTAATAGGTGTAGAATACACACAGTGTCTGCCAGCAGATTGGGGTATTCCTAACTGATGGCTTGGTGATTAGTAGTGAAAATCTGTGCCACCACCCCTACTTACCCCCCACCTCCACCTCCCCTCTCCTGGCCTAGTCTTGGATGGTGTGGGACTCAGGCTGCATCACTCGAGAGCATTTACTGGGCCTCCTTTTCAAGACTTCAGTCACTAGGGTAGGCCTCGCCCTTGGCACTGCAACCAATATCCCACCTCATCTGTGTCTGATATCAGCCTGAAACTGTAGCATGTCCATTTGTCCAGGCCCCAGGACATTGCTTGGCCAAGAGTCTCTAAAAGAGGGAGTAATTTGTGGGACATAATTAGCTCCAAAGTCTGGGATAGAGTGTAAAGAGCTCTCTAGCTTAGGTGGAAACACTCCCTCGTCAGGGAGAACATTCCAGGAAGACACTAGTCATCAAACCCGAAGATTGGGGAGACCAACTCTCAAGCAAAAACATAAGCTGATGCTCCTGTAGGCTGGCAGGCCCTGCAGATTTAGTTATTGGGGGATTTGTGGCAAAGGGAAAGTATTTCATGTTTGTTTTCTGTGTAGTCTAGGGTTTCCCAATGTTCTTTAAATTCTGGCATAGCTCCCAGCAGCTAAAGCTGGAAGGATTTTACTTTCTTAGTAAATTTTCTTTGTAAAGATGTTAAGTGGGTAGTTTGGGTCACCTAAAACCCTATGCCCTTTACAGCACACCCCCACCCCATCCACGGGAGACGCTTGTGTTATCGGGGCCCCTGTGGGGGCTGTGTGCTGAGCCCATGGCCCACAGCCTGCTATGTGTGGGTCTGCTGATGCCTCTTGCTGGTTGTTCTTTATCCTGCTGCTTTTGGTGACCTCAGAAGTGGAATTTTATATGAAAATCAGAAAAACATCTAGAAAATAAGAACATAATTTCTTAAGCCAAACCATCAGCTGGAAAAATTACTATTAGCTGCAGATCCCTGACACTCTCTGACCTGCTTCATATTCAGAAGACTTCCTTTCAGCTCAGAGTTTATATGAGGTCTCTGCACTCGGGTTATCCGTGGATCCTAGTAGCACCATTTGAACTATGGCAGGGAAAAACAGGACGCTTCTCAGTGGGCCTTAGTATTTCTTAAAAAAATTTTTTTTCGTTTTTCATTTTTTTTTATTGTGGTAAAATATAGAAAACATAAAATTTCCTGTTTTAACCCTTTTTTTGAGTGTACAATTCAGTGGCATTAAGTACATTCACATTGTTGTGCAACCGTTGCCACCATCCATCCCCAGAACTTCCTCATCTTCCCAGACTGAAACTCTGCCCCCATTGAACATTAACTCCCCATTCCTCCTCCCCCCAGGCCTGGGCAACCTCTATTATACTTTCTTTCTCTATGAATTTGACTACTCTAGGTACCTCATGTAAGTGGAATCATCCGATATTGGTCCTTTTTTGTATTTCTTTTAGGAAGACCCTCCAGCATTGTTGCTACTTGTGAGCCGTTTCTGAGCAGACTAGCCTAGTTGGGACAGGTCAGAGGGTCAGAAGACGCTGCGTGTCCTTGCAGGAGGTCCTGGGGCTAACCCAGCCCAGGCTGCCCTGGGGTGATGGGCTTATGCAGCTGCTGGCCTGTGGCTCTGTCCAGGTGGTTCCTGTCTAGACGCCGTGGCTGAGTCTGTATGGTTTCTGTGGTCCTCCCTGGTTCATATGTTTGTATTTGACCAAAATCTGGTGGGATTTTTATACATTTTTTTAAAAGCAGAGCATACACGTAAAATTCTCTCTTTCACTTCAGCCCCCAGTTCTTTCCCAGTGGGAAGCTGAGGTTACCTATTTCTTGGGTATCTTTCCAGAGATGATATTCAATCCATGTGAGTCATGTGTGTGTGTGTGTGTGTGCGCACGTGCACGCGTGTGCGTGCACCCTCACACCCCCACAGGCCCCAGTATGGTGTATCATTGCTCACAACGTGGTTAAATCCATACCTAGGGTTCACATTTTTTGTGGCTGTGTAAATACTGTTTTCAGCTGAATCACGTAGTAGACTGTAATTACATTTTACTTCTTTATAGCTTTTTTATTTTCCTGAATTTAATAGTTGTCTTGCTTGTTAGTTTGCTCAATTTTCTAAGTATCAATCACTCATTCTTCCTTAAATTCTACAGGAAAATATGCATCTCCTCTCAAAATGACAAAGTCCTCGGGACAGACTCTTTTTCTTGGAGACACCTGTCCTGGCGCCCTTCTCCTGCTGCAGTCTGGGCAGATGGCCCTCCAGGTCTGGGGTCCAGCCAAGTCATCTCTGCCCTCCTCCTGGGCACCTCACTCCTCCTGATCTCCAGCTCCTGTTTCCTGGAGCCCAGGACCCCATCTTCTTCGCTTTTACCCCCTCACTTTGGCATAGAGCCATCGTCCACTGTCTTCCTGAGACCTGCATGTCTCAAAATGCCATTTTTTTTCCTACCCTCACCTTGAGGTAGTTTGGCCGGATACAGAAATTAAAAGGAAAATAATTTCTGTTGTCGTTTCGAAGTCATTAACGTATTTCCTTTTTGCTCCCGGATTTGTTCTTGAGAAGTGGGGTGCGGTTCTGAGTCATTCGTGAACGACCTGCTTTTCTTCTCTCTGGAAGCTTTTGGGATCCTCACTTGATCTTGGAGTTGTGACATTCCCCGGAGAAGCCCCTTGGTGGGACTTTTCTCTCTCACTGTGCTGCCCACCTAGGGGCCAGGGTAGGAAAGACCCATATCTCCACTTTGGGGGCATTCTTGAATTATGCCCCCCCTCCCCCTTCTCTGTTCTTTCTGGAACTCCTCTAACTCAGTTGTTGGAAGGCCTAGATTGCTGTTCTGAGCTCAGAGCCTTTCCTGCTGGGCCTCCACAGCACGGTCAGGGACAACCATTCCTCCTGTCTCCGGCCCCGCCCCATCCCCACCCTGCCTTACCTGGGAGCCTTTACTTGGATGTCTAGAAAGCAACAAGTAGAATTATTTGTGGAAAACCTTTGCTGTACTATAGGTGAGATGGATCTGGACTTGCTAATTAATGCGGGCACGTAGTCCTTTTCACCAGACGATTGCTAAACTCTTCCTGACGTGAATGATTAAAGATAAAGTTTCCAGGGGCCACCCGGTGGCGCAGCGGTTTACTTCGCGCTTGGCAGCCCGGGGTTCGCGAGTTCGGATCCTGGGCGCCAGCGGACGCACTGCCTGTTAGCCATGCCGTGGCGGCGTCCCATATAAAGTGGAGGAAGACGGGCACGGATGTTAGCCCAGGGCCAGTCTTCCTCAGCAAAAAGGGGAGGATTGGCAACAGATGTTAGCTCAGGGCTGGTCTTCCCCACACAAAAAAAAAAAAAAAAAAAAGATAAAGTTTCCATCATTTTCCTTTTGTGTTCTCTTTTCCTACTCCTGGCCTGAATTTTCCCTGCTGGTTGGCTTAAGGTACTCCTGTACATTTTGTACAGTCTTATTTCTGCAGCCCAAGGTGTGCTGCTAAACTCTTATTTGTGCCTGATGGTCTCTGGTTCCCTGGGGCCTCTGCATAGGTGTGCTTTGCATCCTGGGCTGGGTGCAGCCCCCCTGGGGCTCCCTTTCTGGGGTTGTGCCCTGCATCCCTTTCTGGCCTTCACTTTCTTTCTGGTCCCTGTCTCCCTAAGTCATGTGACAAGTCTGCCACAACTCCGGGGTCCCAGGCCCTGAGCCAGAGGCAGGTCTTGAAAGACACAGGTGTCCTTAGCCTGTCAGATCTCATCATCTACTCTGTCGAGCCCCTGGGCTTTGCCTCAAGAAAATGATCCTCTTCTATAGTGAACTTGTGAAATATAGTGAACTTGTGGAAAGGACCCCCTCCTCAGTAGCTGTGACCCTGATTTTCCTTAGAACTGCAAAGAAGATTAGACTGGTCAGCTGTGCAGAATATTCGGGAGCTGTGGAAAGCCAGGGTGCACCATTAAGCCACTAGTTATTACCCACAATGGACAGGGCACCATTCTAGACACATGCTTCTCTTCCTCTTTCTTCAGCCCCTTCCTGTCACCCTGACATTCAGGGAGATTATCAGGGGAAGGTCAGCTAGCCCCTTATTTGGAGATATTTGTCCTTTGAGGTCTCTCGCTGTCTTTTCCTATTGACCTGTAGAGATTGCGACATTCAGCTCCTGCCCTAAAGCATGGAGAGATCTGGCCTTTCCTTGACCCCTGGGTCCTCCTCAAGTCCAACATTCATTACTCAGGTGCATTCTAGAATTATATCGCTCCCATGCAGGAATGAAGGGAAAGGGGAAGACAGAGTATTCCAAGTCAGTGGGGTACTGCTCAGATGGAAACATAAGGAAATGCAGGTGACAGGTGACAGTCACATTGCTGAGTTCTGGGAACAATAAGGAGGTGTTATTAACCCAGAACTGGTCCCCCTAGTTCTGATTGACACCATTCTTGGCATGTATTTCAGTTACTCCATTTATCATAGGCTAACAGGGATCTGCAAAATGGTATTGTTGGGGAGGAGTTGTGTTTAAAATGTTCTGTATTTGTTCTGAAAAGCATGTGTTCAACCTAAGGGACCCGTCGCTCCTCGAGGCCTGGGACACTTACTGCCGCGTGCTGGCTCTAGACGCCAACTGGGCTGTGTTAACCACTGGCCGCTGCCCAGGGGCCAGGATGGGGCCCCCTCTGACCTTCCTAGCTTCCCGGTCTCTTTTAAACCTTTAGTCTCAGACCTTTGCAGGTTGAGGGCTGGGTTTTATTTTGCTTTGGGATAAATAAGTTGTATCAGGGGAGCAAGCTGCTAGGAAGGAAGGTGCACCCCTGCATGTTTTTCTTCTTCTTTTTCCTTTAGTCATTGTCTTCTTTGTTGTGTCTGATGAGCCAAGAAGAAATCAGTGCCTTTGGGCCAAAAAGGCATTCTTTGTTGGAGAGCATCTGAGAGCATTTCAAAGTGTTCCTCATTCCCGCACCCTGTCCCACCCCGGGCTAAGTGCAGGCTTCACATATGTTGTGTAACTTTCTGTTTGTAAACATGTCAGAAAGGTGGAAAGCAAGATTCTCAGCCTCTTAGAGCCAAGCCTGCCTGTTTATATCAGATATTTTATAACATACAGTGTTCAAACTGTAATATAAGAAAAACAAAAGAAAGGTGATTTATAATAAAATAATATGAATATAAACTTGTAAATGCTGGGCATGACCACACCGGGAGAGATAATCAAGTGCGCAGGGACTTGCACCCTGGCACACCCATGCATGTGGCAGCTGCAAATGGAGCAGTGCTGTCGGTGATCCGTTTTCCAAATGATGACCGAGTCACTGCAAAGTTCCAAACAGGACAGAGGGATGGTGGCCCTCCATTTCCATGGTCCTGGGAAATTAGGTGAATATTAAAACCAGGCAAAATACTTTGTATGTGTGTAAAGTGGAATTGATTTCAAGTTTCAGAAGGTCATTTGGAATATGAAACAGCTGCCCTTGGCCCCTAAAAGCCATGGTTCCCTCTAGTTATTGTGACCACCCAAAACAACCCTACAAATTTGCAGAATGCCTTGAGGGGGCGGTACCCCAATGTTGAGAACCCTGGTGTAGAATCTACCGTAGAAGTCAAGGCAAGTGACAGCATATGCATTAGTCAGGGTTCTTCAGAGAAATAGAACCAATAGGGTGTGTGTGTGTGTATATATATATATGTGTGTATGTATATATATATGTGTGTGTATATATATATATATATGTGTGTGTGTGTGTATATATGTGTGTGTGTGTATATATATATGTGGAGAGAGAGATCTGAAATCTGCAGGGTGTCTGCTGGAGACCCAGGGAAGAGTTCATATTGCAGTCTTGGGTCCCAAGGCAGTTTGGAAGCAGAATTCCCTCTTCCTTGGATGGACCTCAGTCTTTGCTTGTAAGGCCATCAAATGACTGGATGAGGCCCACCTGTGTTACAGAGGGTACTCTGCTTTACTCAGAATCTACTGATTTAAATGTTAATCACATCTGAGAAATACCTTCACAGAAACATCTAGAGTAATGTTTGACCAAATATCTGAGTACCATGACCTACCCATGTTGACACATAAGATTAACCGTTACAGCATATGACAAAGAGGTTGAAGAACAATCTGTTCCTGTAGTAGAAATTCAAAGGGTAGTCACTGTAAATATCTTTTTGTGTCTCTCTCTGAAGCATAACCAGTGTGCAGCGTTCAGACAATGGGTCATATATCTGTAAGATGAAAATAAACAATGAAGAGATCGTGTCTGACCCCATCTACGTCGAGGTGCAAGGTAAGTCCAAAGGCCACACAGTATCCGGTTGCCCCAGGGCTCTTTGTTTTAGAGCCTGTATTACTTGCTTTGTGTTTGACGTGCCCATTTATAACTCTGTATGCAAACCTTGCATATCCATAAGCACTGAAATTTTACAAGGCAATCTTCTTTTTAGACTTTAGGTATTAATGAATTGAATTCAGTTCTTAAAGTTTGCACTCTATCCTAGGCACTAGGGATGAGATAAAAAAAGGATTATGAACTTCTTTCTCCTCAGGGTATTTACAATAAAAAAACGCTGAAGTCTTTTTATTTTGGGAAGCAAAATGCATTCTATTATCCAGTTTTCAGTGCTGGCACCAGATACCACTCACCTGGTCAAGTGGCTATTTGCTTGTTATTCAGCATCTTCTCTTGTCTTGCATATGTTGATGGTGAAACCAGGCAGGGTGAGTGGTTTTCCTGACTGAGTCAGCAGCTCAGTCTGGGACTCCGTTTTGGGCCCGGTGATTTGTCAGGTGCATGGTTCAGTGCAATTGCATGACATGACATGGGACGGGCTTGGTGGGGTGAGAAGTGGGACATCAGGCAAGGAGAATGCAGTCTCTGCCCTCAAGTAATTGGAACTCTACTGGGGAATGTGAGCTGATGCACAGGTGAGCCAGGCCAGGTGAGCCCAGGCCCTGGGTCTCAGGGTTTGCATGCATGGTTCTGCAGGGGCAGGGTCTGTCACAAAAGGCTTCAAGGGGGAAGCACCTTTATTACCACCCCAAGTGGTCGCTCCCCACCAGCCCGGGGGCTGCCCTCCAGGGCCCTTGCATTTCTGCTCTCTGAGGTGCCCCTGTCAGTAGAGCCATCGGAACAACTACTTTTCTGCTTTCCCCTGACCCTCCTCCTCACAGTCTTTAGAGCAGGTGATTAGCTTTTCAGGGAAGTTCAACCAGAACTATCTCCCACTAAAAGGCTCCTCTGCGACCCATTCTTTTACAGACCTGAACCTGATCCCCACTAAAGCTGCAGGAGGCTTGAGGGAGGGAGGCCTCTCAAAAGAGTCTCTTTCAGAACTTTGCTCAGGCCCATCCCAGGCTGGACAGCTAGTGCCTCAGGGTTGTGTCAGCATCAGCTGGAGAGGGCGTGGTGGTTCTACATTTGCTGCTAATCCGGGAAAAATATTTAAAGGACATTTTTCTTGTTGGAATCCCAGAAAAATGTCCAGGGCAGGAACACATTAGGTCCAAATGGAGTTTTGCAAAACTTTGAAACAGGGAAAAAGAATCCCGTTTTACTTCTGCCACATCATTCCTGCTAGGACCAGATCTGTGAGTTCCTAATCCCTAAAGAACACAATTTTTTGTTGTTGTTACCTTTTGTGTGTGTGTGTGAGGAAGATTAGCCCTGAGGCAACATCTGTTGCCAATCCTCCTGTTTTTGCTGAGGAAGATTGGCCCTGGGCTAAGATCCGTGCCCATCTTCCTCTACTTTATACGTGGGATGCCTGCCACAGCATGGCTTGATAAGTGGTGCATAGGTCCGTGCCCAGGATCCGAACCTGCGAATCCCAGGCCGCCGACGCGGAGTGCACGACCTTAACCACTACACCACTGGGCTGGCCCCAAGAACACAGTTTAAAAGCCTGAGGACAGTTAGGCTGATCTGTTAAATTTGTGGCACATGCCCCAAACAGTACTAACTGGCTTTCTCTGAGATACTCCTAAAGTTTCCTTCCTTATGAGTCTGATTCTGGAATTACAGTAGGAGATCTTAGGATTGTGGCTGTGTGTCTGCACTGTTTTCATGAGAATGTGCTTGGAAAAGTGTTCAGCCCTGTACAAGTATACAGATTTTAAAATTTATAATCGTGCATCTAAAAGACTCACACACAATTGATTCTCCTCAAAAATTGGCAGACCTATTACATGGCTTTGTTTTTACTCTATGTTTATTTTGGTAAGGAATACTGAAAACCTGCCAACCTGTCCCAGGAGTTTGAGCAACTCCTGATTTCACAACTGCCAGGCCTCCTGTCTGGTAAAACCAGTTCTGAATCACCATTACAACTCCTTTGGGAAAGTGTCCTAGAAAGCTGGCTGGTGCTAGACTGGTGGGAATGAGCTTCTGTTCTTTCTTACCCAACTTTCAGGAGGTGAAGACTTGCCATTTCAGACTTGAGGTGGTGGGTAAAGAAATCTCCTGTTGCCTAGTTCCAGTCCAGTTTCTGTTCCCCTTGGGGCTCTGCCTTTGCTTGTGGATCTGAAACATTATTTCACTTAACTCTTTCTCTGCAGGACTTCCTCACTTTACCAGGCAGCCTGAGAGCCTGAATGTCACCAGAAACACAGCCTTCAACCTCACCTGTCAGGCTGTGGGCCCGCCTGAGCCCGTCATCATATTCTGGGTTCAAAACAGCAGTCGTGTTAATGAACAGCCTGAAAAATCCCCCTCTGTTTTAACTGTTCCTGGTAAGTCCAAGCTGTGTGATTTATTTATCATTTTCTCTCTAAGAGGGGAAGGGATCAAAAGTTTGGTGACCACTGCTGTGGACCAGCAATGGGCAGTGGAGGAGGATGGAACACAAGTGCGGCAGCTGAGGTTAGGGGCCAGGTAGATGGGAAGGCAGGTAGGAATCTTAGGTGTGAGTTCCCAGGCCAGGGTTGGGAGGTGGGTGAGTGCCCTGAAGGGCGTCTATGGTTAAGTTGATGAAGTGGTCAGAATCCCTGAGCCCAGGCAATGGGAGCCCTGCTCACATCTTCCATTGCGGCTGTGGCCTTGCTGGCCTGCCAGGTCCTGCACTTCAGGAACCACTGAGTGAAGACCTCAGTGAGGTTTGACAGCAAGGAAGACGCATTGGTCACGGGGCTGTTGTGGGAAGATTGAGTCATTGTGGGATTGTGGCCACATTGACCGTCAGCGGTCATCTTGATTTCCATCCGAATGGGAGTGCGCGACTTCATTCCCATCACTCCACTGAGTGCTCTTAGAGTCAGCGCCACTGGTGTCACCCGTGCTGCTAATGCCAGTGAGCTCCTTTTTGGCTCCTCTCATTGCATCTTTCAGTAGTGTCTGGCAAAGTTACCACTCCCTAATCCTTCCTTTCTTCATGCATTCAGCGAATGTTCTCTGAGAGACTGCTCTATGCCAGAGGCTGTTTAGGCACTGAGAACAGAGTGGTGAACTTCTGGAAACACTGTCTTCGTGGCTTTCTTCCCACCTCTGCTCCACCTCTGCCCCACCTCTGCCCTTGCAGGAGTTCTGAATGTGGGGGTGTCCCGGGGCTCAGTCCTGGACCCACTGCTGTTCACTCTGAGACACTTGCTCCTGGGAGAGTTCCTCTGGGCCCCTGGCTTCTGTACCATCTGTGTGATGATGACCTTGAACTTTGTATCTCCAGCCAGAACTCTCTCCTGAGCTTCAGGCTCCTATATCCAGCTGCCCTCTTGCACTTCCACTTGCTGAGTGTGTAGGCAATGAAACTCTAAAATGAAACTCTTTGATCTTCCCCCTAGACTTGTTCTGCCCCAGAATTCCCCATCTTAGTAAATGATATCACCATTTGCCCATCCTTCCTTTTTCTCACTTTTCACATTGAATACATCAGCAGTTCTGTCAGTTCTGCTTCTACAGTATATCTGGACTCTTTTCTTCATCTCTGCTTCACCTGCCCTGGTTCATGTCACTGCAAGCTCTTGCCATCACTGCTGCAGGAGCTTCCTAACTGATCTCTTTGCTTCCAGCCTTGTCCCCACTCTAATCCATCCTCCTCTGTGCCAGATCACACGTTGCCCGCCTGCTGGAAACCCTTCAGTGACTTCTTATTGTCTTAGACTGTCATTCAGAGTCCTTGCTGCCCCTGCCCATAGGCCCTACATGCTCCTGTCCCCTCCCAGTTCTCTTACTGAACCCCATCCCACTCTGTCCTCCCTGCTTGTTAAGCACCAGTCACACTGATTATCTTTCATGTCCTCAGACACACCACCCTCCTTCCTGCCCAGGACCTTTGCACTCTCTTTTCTGTCTGCCTACAATGTTCTTTCATCTGCCCTTCGTCCCATGACACAACTCAAATATCACTTTTTTAAAGAGGCTTTCCTTGGTCACTCTTAACTATTTTAGTTAAGATAACCCATTACTGACTCCCCTTTATTGACTTCTGATCACGTATTCTTGTGGACTTCCTTCAATACACTCATCACAGTGTATAATTACCCTGTTTGTCTAGTCTCCTTGTCTGTCTCCACAGAAAATATATGCTTAGTAAGGACAAGGACTTTGTATCTCCCAAGGCAGTGCCTGACTCAGTAGTACTGACTGAATATTTATGGCAAGAATGGATCAGCAAGTGAAGGCCAGGCCCTAGGTATTGTCTGTGAATCACTTTCCTAACTCCTGACTCCATGAGGAATATTATGGTTTTCTCTGCCTCCACCAGAGTTTTCTTTGAGTTTCTCAAAGGAGTTGATAATCAAGTGACAATTTAAAACATACACTTCACCCTTTCTAGGATGGTTGCTGTGAAGTCCCATAAAGGAAGATTTTTTTCATGGAGATAAAACTGACATACAATTAAATGCATGGAACTGAAGTGCACAACAAAATGAGTTTTGATAAATGTAGACACACATATAATCACCACTTCAATCAAGATATAGAACATTGCTGTCACCTTAGAAATTTCCCTCATGCTCCTTCTGGTCAGTCCCCACCTCCCTCAGGCAACACTGTTCTGACGTCTATCGTCATAGATTAGTTTTGCCAGTTATTGAACTTTAAATAAATGGAATCATAAAGTATATATTCTTTTGTGTCAGGCTGCTTTCTCTCAACGTGATGTTTTGGCGATTCATCCACGTTGTTGTATCAGTAGTGTGATTTTTACTGCTGATAGTGCTCTATTATACGAATGTGCTATATTTTGTTTATCTATTTGGTGAACATTTAGGGTGTTTATGGCTGTTGGCTATTAGAAATAAAGCAGCTCTGAATAGTTAAGTCTTTTGGGGGACATGTTTTTATTTTGTCTTGAATAAATAGCTGAGAGGGGAACTGCTGGGTCATGTGATGGGTATGTTTAACTTCTAAAGAAACCACCAAACTGTTTTCCGAAGTTGTTGCATCAAGTACCATTCCCAGCATCAGTGGATGAGAGTACCAGCTGTTCCATTCACATCCTTGCCAACATTTGATATGGTTCAGGGTTTTTAAAATTGTAGACATTCTAGTGGATGTGAAATGGTAAATTATTGTGGTTTTAATTTGCATTTCATTTCCCTGTCTAATTTTAGATTAGATTCAGAAAGGACTTTTTTGGCATCTTTTCTTGTGTTTATTGACTAATTATACATCCTTTTTGGTGAAATGTCACTTCAGGCCTATTTCCATATAAATCTTAGAATCAGCTTGACAGTTTTTACAAAAAAGTCTGCTGTGATTTTGTTTGCAATTGTGTTGAATATATAGATCAATTTAGGGGGAGATGACATCTTAATAATATTGAGACTTCTAATCCATGAACATACTCTCTTTGTTTATTTAGGTCATCTTTAATTTCTCTCAGCAATTTTTTATAGTTTTTGATGTGGAGCTCTTACATGTCATTTGTTAAATTTATTTTTAAATATTTTATGTTTTTGATGCTGATAAGTAGCATATTTTGTTTCATTTTCCAATTGTTTACTATTAGTATATAGAAAATAAATGAATTTTTGTATGTTGATGTTGTAGCCTATAACCTTGCTAAATAAATTCACGTATTAGTTCTAAGATTTTTTTTTGTAGATTCCTTGGATTTTCTATCTAGACAATAATGTTACCTGCAAATAGAGACAGTTTTACTTCTGCCTTTCTGATCCTTGTCCTCTTATCTCTGTTCATTTCCTTATTTCACTGGCCAGCTCCTCCAGCACATTGCTGAGTAAAGGGGGGAGAGTGGATACCTCTGTTCCCGATCACCAAGTGTGATGTTAACTGTGGGCTTTTTGTAGGTGCCCTTCATTAGATTGAAGAAGTTTCCTCCGAGTCTCAGTTTGCTGAAAAGTTTATTTTTATCACTATGGGTGTCAAATTTTGTCAAATTTGTTTTCTGCATCTACTGAGATTATCGTTTGGTTTTTCTCCGTTATTCTCTTAATATGTTAAATTACATTGATTTGATTGTCAAATGTTAAACCAATGTTGCATTCTTGGGATAAACTCTACTTGATTATGATGTAGTATGGTGGATTCAATTTGCTAGTATTTAGTTAAAGATTTTTGTGTTTATATTTATTCTGTTTCACTCCCAAATTGGGGTGACACTGACTGCGTGTACTATGATTCACTTCTGATACTAACTACCAGGAGTTAGTGCAGACCCCATAGTTTAAGGACAAAGTCTGCCACAAGTCTGCCCTCACTTCAGATGCCAGCCACGAGTCTTTGGGGGTCCCCAAGCTACCTGCACTTCTTACTGACTGGCTATAAATTTGGAGGTTTCCATGACCCCCTCTGGTTTGATAACTTGCTATAACTCACGTGACTCAGGAAAGTGTTATACTTACGATCACAGTTTAGTTACAAAGGATACACAAAAGGTGAGATCTGGGAGGGTCCCGAATGCAGAGCTTCCACGGCCTCTCCTCGTGGAATTAAAGCGTGTTACCCTCCTGGCACATTAAAGTGTTCACCGAACAGGAAACTCTACTGAGCTTTGGGGTCCAGAGGTTTTATTGGAGTTTCATTACCTGGACACAACTGGTTACATCACTGGCCATGTGACTGAACACAATCTCCAGACCTCCCTCTCCTCCCTAGAGGTTGGGAGGATGGGCTAACATCACGTATCTCAAAGCCCTAACTCTCTCAGCATATGGGTGGTCATTCTGGTGACCAGTCCCCATCCTGAAGTTATCTAGGGGCCCATGAGTCACCTCGTTAGCATAACAAAGCCACTCCTATTACTCAGGAAATTGCAAGGGACAAAAGCCAGTTGGATTCTTGATTATACAACAATGTTCATAAGGGAAATTGGTTTATAATTTTGTTTTTGTAATGTCGTTTTTGATATCAGCATATTGTTGACCTCATAAAACTAGTTGGGAAGTGTTCCCATCTCCTCTGTTTCTGAAAGAGTTTAGTAACATTGGTGTTGTTTTGAAAAGACATGCGTAAAGTTCAGTGGAGGCTGTCACTGCTTGTGTTTTGGACACTATATTTCTGGTAATGCACTTTGCGTAACATTTTTGATGAAGGTTAATGTATTGATTAATGATGAGTTTGAGGTTAACTGAAATCCCCAGGTCTTTTTTTCTTATTAATTGCTGGAGAGTCAAAGCTCTCCTGTATCTTGTATATTGAATTATTTTTGAAATCTCAGCCTAACATTTGACGTTTATCTTTAATAAAATTTTAGCCATTGTCTCAGCCTACCGAGGTCATTTTGAACCTTGATTCTCTCATTGAATTAGCAAATCATCTCCCTGCTTTGTGCCAGCTGCTTTTTTGTTTCTTCCAAGTCATTGATGGAAATCTGGATTCTAATCTAACCCAGGTCAGACCCCAGTGGCCTGTTCATAAAGGCACCCTCTGAGTTGACATCAGTTCATTAAGTCAGCTCTCTTGGCTACTGTTCAACCAGTAGTCAACCTGCCTAATTTTATTTTTTCCACTATTTATTTCTCCATCTTCTCTTCTGAGATGTTCCTTGATATGTTGGGCTAGTAACTGTCACAGAAAGACAGGACATCACTTTGGAGTTCGTTCTGAAATCAGACCTGACTTCTTGGTGAGCTGAACTCCTAGATATGACGCTTCTGCATTCTCATAGGGACAAATTTGATAATCCCTTCTTAAATTTTGCTGTGGATTTGTATCTCTCAGTGATTCTGTACTTACCAGAATCAGTGTCATTTTCTTTATGAAAATAGGGACAAAATCTCTCCATCTCTGTCCATCTAGAACTTTTCACCTTCTGTAAATTTTCTCAGAAATTAGAAGTGTGTTTCTGTGATAAAATCTGCAAATTCTTTTCATACCCAAGGCTATATATGATTTGTCTTAGCTTGGAGTCTCGTTGGTTTCTAAATGGTGATATACTCTTACAACTGCCATGTATTTTGGGTTTCAGGTTCTTTACAATTTTCATTTTACTTTCTTTAATTTGAAGATTTTTTCCTTTGCTAGGGAAGATAGAAGTAAAATAGAAACTAAGCAGTTTATAGCCTAATAATATACTTTTTAAAATAACCTTTATTGTGATGGTAGTTACAGGAAGCTACACGTGATAAACTTACAAAGAGCTATACACACACACACACAAATGAGTCCATTTATAATTGGTGAAATCTGAATAAGCTCTGTGGGTGGTCCCAATGTCAATTTCCTGGTTTTGACAGTGTACTATAGTTATGTAAGTCATTAACACTAGGGAGGTAGGGTGAAGGATACATGGAACTTCCGTGTATATTTCTTTACATCTTTCTATGAATCTATAATTATTTCAAAATTAAAGGTTTTTAAAAACTTTATTTTACATAATTATTAAACAATTTTATGTTAAAAATGTAGAAAATTCAGGAACGTATTTTTCTATCTTATTACACATTTATATTACATTGAAAACACCAATGTGATTCCTTCCAAACTTTTTCTATAAGTATGTATATGTTTGTGTGTATATATAGATGTTTATGTGATTTTCCTTTAAATTGGAATGATAATACACGTGCAGATTAATTTCAGCCTTTTTATTACACAAATAATATGTAAACGCATATTCGTTGTAAAAATTCAAACCAAAGCAAATGTGACAGTCTCCCTCTAATCACCACACTTTCACTCCCCTAGACAGATGAAGCCAGTGTCAACCATTGGTTCACTTCCTCCCAGGCCCTTTCTAGTCCTTTTACTACTCATGTATGTGCATATACACGTCGATCGCCAAAACATGTAGATCTTTCGACGTAGCTACTCATGGCCCTGTCTCATTGTTTGTGACAGTTGTCTCAGTGTGCGGATGGACCATAATTTGTTTAACCACTCCCTTGTTGATGAACATTTAGGTTGTTGTCATTTTTTTTTCTGTTACTTATGCAGACATCTTTGTACCCATATGTATTTCTTCTCTGAAAACCAGGTCCTTATCTGTGCAACCACAGTGCCTCTTCCATAACTCCGGTCCCTCCCCACCACGTGGAAGCACAACCATCTGCTTGTCTGCCTCCCCTCTGGGTTATTAATGTGTGATTATTACTTATCACTTATTAATTAGTTTATCCTCATCACTCAGCACAGTGCCTGGCACATCAGGACCATATGAATGAATGGATGAGCTAATGAACAAGTGAATGAGTTACAAAACAGCCCCTGAGTCTTACATCCCTTCGTTGGGACAAACGGACAGAGTGAGAGTGAAGTAACTTGTATTTGTACCATTATTTTTGCCTTTAAGCTCTTTCTCATCTCTTTTTCTCCTTTATATCTCTAACCAGTTCTGTGAAATTAATAGAACAGGATTTTAAAATATCCATTTGCAGACCCAAAGGACTTCAATAAGTCCAGGGAGAAAGGGCCTCTACTGTAGGCTTCTCACTGCAGTGCTGGTGCTGCGTGTCAAGTCGTAGCAAGTCAGCTACTCTCCCACTATTCCCAAGCATCTGAGTTTTGTAACATTGTAAAAGAACTACATAAAAATTATTCTTATTTACATCAGTTTTTAATTCTGAGAATGCTTTAGTGTGATACCTGAGCCCCTCCCAGTGGTTCATGTTTGGGGAGCTAGGTGAGGAGGCCACTGTGACCTGAGACTCCTTAGGGGGACTTTGGCCCAAGCAGCGCCTTACCTGCTGATGTAAGGCTGTGTCTGCAGGGAGACGCCACTCTATCTTGAAATTAACCCAAAGTAAACTTCTCTGATCCCTCTACTGAGAGAATGTTAAGCAGGGAAGTGGTTTAAAGAGCCCTGATTGTTAAGACTGCTTTGAACAAGCACATTTATGAGCAGGAAGGCGGTATACTTTTTCACTCTTGATACCAGATTATCTTTTTCCTCTGATGTAAGAGCTGTCTTTAAGAGACATGAGCAAAGTACTTTGTCTAAAGGGCATTACTCTGAGTCAACAAAGCCAGTCTCAAAGGTTACATGCTACATGATTCCATTTATGTAAGTTTCTCCAAATGACAACGTTATAGTGATGGTGAACTCATTGTGATGGTGAACCCCTCTTGCCAGGGGTTAGGGTGGGGGTAGGGTGTTCCTCAAAGGGGTAGCGTGGGGGAGCTTCTTTTTGGGGATGGCACAATTCTGTATCTGTACACAAATCTGCACCTGTAATAAAATTTTATAGAACTATACACTCCCCTCCCCCCACAAAAAAACACAAAAATTGGTGAAATTTGAATAAGGTTTGTTTTTTAGTAAATGGTATCGTACCAAGTCACTTTCCTGGTTTTGATCATTGTGCTATGATTACATCAGATCTCATCATTACAGGAATTTGGGTAAAGAGTGCACAGGAGCTCTACTCTTTCTGCAACTTCTTGTGAATCAAAAATTATTTCAAAAGAAGTTCTTGTGTGTTTTTTTTTAAAGAAGCACTTTGTCATGGGCAAAACCTAATCCCAAAATAAAGAGCAGAACTGCAAAAAGCTTTTGCTGCATGGTGTTTCCTGGTGGAATGCATTAGAGGTTAGTGGTTAGGATCCCCAGCTTTGACAAGTAGACTGATACCACTTCACTGTTGTGTGTCCCTGGGCAAGTTACTCCACTTCTTTATATAAAACCGGGATAATAACAGTGTCTTCTTACGAAACATTTACGAGGCTTCAGTGCAAAAATGAATGTAAAGCCCTTGGTACAGAGGCAACCTGCAGGAATGACTCAAATGCTCCTTGTTATAAATTTTTTGTGTTATTTTTATATGCAGTAGTTACTGACTGTCAATTTTGAGCTTCCTTTCTGTTAAGAGTGATGGACTTATGCTGGTCTTTCTGGTTTTTATTTTTTTAAAATACTTAATTTAAAGCAACATTTAGAAAACAGCTAAGTTAGCTTTTATTTTAATTAGTTGGATATAGTTATTAATATTCATTGTAATAACAACAGTAACAATAAGTAGAATTTATATAAATCAGTTCATAATTCTCACAATGCTTTCTAGAGAGATTGACTTTGAACCTCATAGCAAGCTGTGATAAAATTAGGCTTTTGTTTAAATTGATGTCTTAATAGTTTATGACATTGTGAAGTTGTAGTTGTACATTATTGTTTGTCAGTCACCATGTGAATGCATCCCTTCACCCCTTGTGCCCACCGCCCAGCCCCCATGCCCCTGGTAACCACCAAACAGTTCCCTCTGTCCGTGTGTTAGTTTATATTCCACGTGAGTGAAATCATGCGGTGTTTGTCCTTCTCTCTTTGGCTTATTTCATTTAACATAATTCCCTCCAAGTCCATCCATGTTGTTGTGAATGGGACAATTTTGTCTTTTTTATAGTTGAGTAGTATTCCATTGTGTATATATATATCACATCTTTATCCAGTCATCGGTCAAGGGACACTTGGGTTGCTTCTACTTCTTGGCTATAGTGAATAATGCTGCAAAGAACATAAGGGTGCATAAGCATCTTTGGATTGTTGATTTCAGGTCCATTGGGTAGATACCCAGCAGTGGGATAGCTGGATCATAAAGTATTTCTATTTTTAATTTTTCGAGGAATCTCCATGCTGTTTTCCATAGAGGCTGCACCAGTTTGCATTCCCACCAGCAATGAATTAGGGTTCTCATTTCTCCACAACCTCTCCAACATTTGTTGTTTTTTGTCTTGGTGATTATAGCCATTCTACAAAGTTAGGCATTTTTAATACTCATTTTACAGATCAGGAAATTTGAAGTGATTAAGGGACCTACTTGCTTATGGTCTGGTCTTTATATGGCAGCTGGAATGATCCTGATAAAACACATTAGGTCACGTTAGTCTTCTGCTCAAAGCTCCAGGTGTCCCATCCCACTTAGAGGATGAAGCAAAGGTCTATCCCACCTGTTCCCTCTGCCTAGAACCTTCCCTCCCCCTCCCCGCAGTATAAACTTGGCCCATTTCCTCACCCCAAGTGTTTCCTCAGTAAGCATTTCTCAAGAAGCCACTTCTGACCTGCATATTTAAAATCACAACCCACTTCACCCACCCCTGACCCTCTGATCCTCTTCTATTTTTCCATAGTACTAATTACCTTCTGATAGAGCATGCAGCTTACTTATTTGTTAAGGTTATTACTTCTCGCCCACTTCCCTCCATGAGAATGTGAGCTCTGTAAGGGCAGGGATCTTTGTTTTGTTTAAGGATAGATCTCAGGTGCCTGGGAAAATGTCTGACATAGAGTAAGTACTCAGTAAATATTTGTTGAGTGAATGAATTTAAGGCAGATAGTAAGTTCCAGGTTAACAAGCTACTTCATTTATGCAGCATATTCTTCTATTTGTTGCCTCTTTCTGTAGACGGAGGGACACTAGGGGAAAAAAAGAAGGACAGGTTTGCTTAATCCAGAACTCAAAGAATTGGCCTAACTGTGCTCTTTCTTAAAAGTTGCTTCCTCAGTGATTCTGATTGTCCTTCCCTCAAGGGAACATCCTGTTCCTGAATGTTCCTTAAAATATCTTTCAGACCTTGTGTCAGAGTCTCTTTTTTTAAACCAGCAGAGGACCAAGCAAGAGGGGGATGAACCGTCATAATGGAGCTAAGTGAGATGTAATGGAGTAAGGGGGATGGCCCACTGGGAGAGGATGCAGCTCAGGGAGACTGGAGGCTCCGTGTGACGGCGGCCCTCAGGGAGAGAGTGGGTGGCAGGGAGGAGACTTGGGCGGGGTGGGAGGGGGTGGATGATTTTCTCCCTGGAAAGCCACAGGGTTTGGGCTATAAAACTTCAAGGTCTATTCCAGTCTGGTGGTTATCGTTCATCCAGAGGGAGAACAGGAGCGTGAGGAGAGCTGTCTTTCCTAGTGCACACTGGCTGCTATGTTCAACCCAGGCTTATAAATGAGTCTCTAGTTGGGAAGCTAGTGCCATCAAATAAGAAAAGTGTAACTGAATACATTAAGCAAAAAAGACTGTATTTGGCCTTACATGCCCATCTAGTTTTGGAGAAAGTTAACTTCGGTTTGAAGCAGTTTCCACTTCTCTCTGCTGGCATCTCTTTGGCTTGTGGGCATTCACCCCCTCAGACCATGTGGAGAACTGCTGTCCCGGGTGGTTTGGCTGCTTCTGCGCAATTGAATTGGTGTGGGTGCCTTGTGCCAGGGAATTTTCTACAGATTGTTTCCCTGACTTTGTATACACTTGGAAAAGAAACACAAAGAGGAAAAGTGACTTCCTGCTCAACCTAAAATCTTGTTCCTCGATAAGCAGTTTCACTTTCAGCATTGACAAACCTTGCAGGACGGAAGCACAGTGAGCCTTAACTGTCTTACTTTGGGGTCATAACTGGTTATAACAGATGTCAATGAAATAAACTCATCCTCTCGTTTTATAGCAGACCTGCTTCTCCCTCACAATCAGGTGGGAATGTGATTTGTAGTTTGTACTCAAGCGTTTCCTAAGAGTTCTGACAAGAGAAATTGAAGTCAAAAGATGGATTTAACCTGTAAATGTCTGCTCGAATATATAAAAAGTGTAAGTTGCATAGCAACTGCCTGTATCTTCTGACTGAGCCAAAGCCGATTTTTCTAAGTACAAGCCAAGTTTTGCAAGTTCACAGAGCCTGGTGGAATGGGCATCTCATTAGGGAGCTTCTGACCTGGAGGGTTAAAGGTGATAGTTCAGTATGAAAACTGAAGTGTCATAGGCCTGATTGTGAGATAGTGATTGGCAGCACGGGCAGGCCCCAGGTGGTGGCTTACAGGGATCAGTGTCTTGATCCTTATCCAGTGTGTGTCTTCTTTCCTAAAATCAGTGCCTGACAAAGTGCCCCAAGTCCAGACGCTACGCCACTTCTTCTTTTCCACCTCCTGCTTCCCTTTCATCTCTCCTTCATTTTACAAAAGAATAAAGATCTCTCTCTGGCTTATCTGGGGTCCCTATGGGGCATCAGTTCTCAAATGTTTTGGTCTCAAGATCCCTTTACAGGCTTAAGAATTATTAAGAACCAAAGAGTTTTTTTAATGTGTTACATCCATTGATATTTACTGAATTAGAAATTAAAACTGAAAACTCTGAAACACAAGAATACTGAAGCACATATTCCAGTAGCTCATATACCTATGACATCATCACACGTCATACAGCTTCTGGAAAATTCTATCATACATTCCTGAGAGAATGAGAGTGAAAAGGGCAAATAACATATTATTATTACAAAAATAGTTTTAACCTTGAGGACCCCCTAAAACAGCCTCTGGGATGCCCAGGAGTCTCTAGACTACACTTTGAGAATGGCTGCTAAAGTATATTGGCTCAAGGTTAAGAAATTTCCAGGCTACCACACAGAAAATTCTAAATTTTGTTCAGCAAAGGAGTTGCCTTTCCAATAAATTTTTACTTGTTACATTTAAGAATTATATATGTTATTTTGATCAGTTGTGCCCTAATAATAATTGTAAGGACAGTCAATCTAGAGGAAAAATTTTTTCCAATTGCAATGGATATGTGTATTTTTTTGTGTGAGGAAGACCAGCCCTGAGCTAACATCTGTTGCCAATCCTCCCCTTTTTGCTGAGGAAGACTGGCCCTGGGCTAACATCCGTGCCCATCTTCCTCCAGTTTATATGGGACGCCACCACAGCATGGCTGACAGGCAGTGCATCGGCGGGCGCTCGGGATCCGAACTCGCGAATGAAACCGCTGCGCCACCGGGCGGCCCCCGAATATATGTATTTTTGTTGCCAAGAAGTATCATAGGGTGATTAATCAATAACTTTCAGACACATACGTATGCCATTAGGATAAAATTCTGCAAGGGAAGTAGAAAAGTCATGATGGACAACATCTGACTACTGGGGGAGAATTGTTTCAGTGGGTGACACTGGGTCTCCCATCCTAGTAGCGTATATGTTGCATAGGACCCTTTAAAGGAGTTTTACTTTAAAATGTCAGGATATTCAGGGTACCTGAAATTACATTCTGTGCAGCTGTTTAAATTATGGACTTTTAAGATGCAAACCTCAAAATGTGTGAGAAGCTGTGTGTATTTTTCAGAATTCTTCGGGAGGAATACAAGCAGAAGATGTAAAGACCCCTGAGGCAGGGTGTTCACAGGTGTTCTTTTATAGATGTGACTGATGGGTTTGAAATAAATATTCCCTTTCAGTGAAATAAATATTTTTCTAAACCATCACACAAACTATTAGCAGTTTCATCTCTCACTCAAGAGGAGGTGACCAGATGTGAAAAATGATGCCTCCTACGTGGAATTTTAGTTTCTTAGCACTTGGGATTGTGCAGAGAATCCGTTAAGCAATCCAATTCAGGATTTTCCTCCAGTCTGAGGGAAATACTCCTCATTTTGGAAAATTAAAATACCTGAAGTATCTGTCACATTCTGATGTAACATTCTTTTAGAGAAGCATATAGTCCATGAAGAATTGTAGGACAGAAATGCACAGGTTCATTTTTCCCTTGAGAGGGACTGTGTCCAGTCTACAGAACTCAGACATCAGGACAGACTTCCATCTGGATGGAAAAGAACAAAAACCCACCAGCACTGATTTTTCTGTGCACTTCTAATCCCTCAGGAGAAGCACCAACATGAAAGGGATCAGATTTGCATTTCTTCCTAGAACTTCTCCCAGACGCAGTCCTCGGGCCACCTGGCGCAGCCTCGGCCCAGCATTGGATGTTGCCATGCAGCATCCAACGTGGCTCTGCCTTTCTTGACTGATTCCCGCTGGGCTTCCCTCGGCAGCTAGTTCCCCTTTCGTTTTTCAAATGTTTAATGATTCCATTAGTGACAAGGTTTGAATTTTAAAATTATCAGATGGAAAATTTCCTACACAAGTAGATGGACAGAAGAAAACAAAACAAACTTTTCGGGCAAGAAGCAAATAGTGGTGTATTTTCAATAATTTTATCTGTCTTCATGATTTGAACTCTGTGCCAGATGACACCTTTGTGTGCCAGAGATAGAGAAGTTTCCAGATTACACTAGATGGTATATGGCTGTGCTTTTTAAAAATAACTTTATTTTAGAATAG
Organism: Tapirus indicus; assembly: GCA_031878705.1. Classification (NCBI taxonomy): domain Eukaryota; kingdom Metazoa; phylum Chordata; class Mammalia; order Perissodactyla; family Tapiridae; genus Tapirus; species Tapirus indicus. The sequence continues at coordinate 75,983,683 of CM062923.1, read as the reverse complement.
TTTTAGATTTATAGAAAAATTGTGGAGATAATACAAGTATTTCCATAAATGCCATCCCCATTTTCCCCTATTATTAACATCTTATATTAATGTGGTACATTCGTTACAGTTAATGAACCAATACTGATAATTATTATTAACTGAAGTCCATACTTTATTCAGATTTCCTTATTTTTACCTAATATCCTTTTACTCATCCTGGATTTGATCCAGGATTTAGTTGTCCTATCTCCTTAGGCTCCTCTTGATTGTGACAATTTCTCAAACTTTCCTTGTATTTAATGACCTTGACAGTTTTAAGGAGCGCTGGTCAGGTCTTTTATAGAATATCCCACAGTTTAGACCTGTCTGATGTGTTTCTCATTTTTCTCATGATTAGATTTGGGTTATACGTTTTGGGGAGGAAGACCACAGAGGGGAAGTGCCATTTTCATCACATCATGTCGAGGGTACATTCTGTCAACATGACTTTTCATTGTTGGTGCTGACCTTGATCATCTGGCTGAGGTGTAGTGTTTGTCCATTTCTCCACTCTAAAGTTTTTCTTTCATGCCCATTTCTATACTGTTGTCTTTGGAAGGAAGTCTCTATGTGCAGCCCCTGCTTAAGGAGTTGGGAGTTAATGCTCCTCCTCCTTGAGGGTAGAGCATCCACATAAATTATATGGAATTCTTCTGCATGGGAGCTTGGTCTATTCCCCATTTATTTAATCATTTATTTAGATCAATTTAGACTCATGGATATTTATTTTATACTTTGGGTTAGTTGCAATCCAATGCTACTTCATTTATTTTCTTGCTCAAATACTTCCCGCCTTGGCCTTTGGGATTTCTTTCAGTTGACTCCTGTGTCTCTTTGCTATATCCCGATCAGTGTGTGTGTGTGTGTGTGTGTGTGTGTGTGTGTGTGTGTGTGTGTGTGTGTGTGTGTGTGTGTGTGTGTGTGTGTGTGTGTGTGTGTGTGTGTGTGTGTGTGTGTGTGTGTACTGTACGCTGTTTGTGTTATAGTTTGCTCCAGGCTCATCTTATATGTTTCAATCTGAGAATCAGCCATTTCTCCGAGGAGCCCTGGTTCCTTTTATTGGAGAACAGTATTAGAAACCAAGATCTGGGTTAACTCTCTTCCTTTCTATTTAAAATTACTGAATCAACTCATTTTTTTTTTCTTTCCTAAGATGTCTTCAAACCTCTGAAATGATAGAATTTTTCTTCATTCAGCATTAGTGTTTTCTTTTCGAGTAATAATAATGCCTTGCGTTTATATAATGATTTCTTATGAATTGACCAATTTTTACTCTTAAAAGGATTCATTAACAGATCTGAAATGGTGAAAACAGTGACTTTTATCCTGCTGTTTCTGGTCTTCTGAAATGTCCGTCATGTATGACATAGTGTGGACCAGGGGCTGAGCAGCAGGGGACTGTCTGGGTGAGCCTCAGAAACCACTTTCTGTGATATTGTGGCCAGCAGTTCTCATACCTCCTTGCAGAAATTTAAAAATCTAAAGGATACTGCTTTGGTACCTAACATCTCACCATCAGGGAAAAAATAAAGGATCAGAATGAACAGCTGCCTTTTAGGCCTGTGGTTGCCTTGCTCCTGGTCCCTAGGGTTTAATCCCAGGTTTGTTTTTCAAACACCAGCACACTTTTTAAATGAACTTTGCATTTATGGCTTGAAGCAATGGACCAGGGAGTAAAAGAACGCTAAGACAACCACTGGACTCTGGTGAACGGCAGCCTGTTTCTCTGGCTGCTCTCACGGGTCTCCTTCCGCTCCAGGTCTGACCGAGACAGCGGTCTTCAGTTGTGAGGCCCACAATGACAAAGGGCTGACCGTGTCCAAGGGCGTGCAGATCAACATCAAAGGTAAGCAGCGGGGCCAGGCCCCTCGTGCGTGCGTGTGCTGGCAGCTGGTGGGGAGATGGGCGTGAGCTCTGCAGCCAGCTGCCGGGCTTTGGGCCCTCGCTTCCCCACTGACTTCCTCTGTGACCTTGGACAAGTCACTTCACCTCTGTGGCTTCAGTGCTCCCCTCTGTGAAATGGGAATAGATACAGAAACTACCTATGCCTGAGGCTTAAATGAGATAATGCAAGTAAAAGCACTCCCACCAGCGTCTGGCACATAGTCTTTGACAAACATTAGCTAGTTTAGTTCTGCCGAGTCTGAGAAGAAAATAGGCTGAAATGTTTACCCTTGATCATCTTAGCTCCAGGTTTTGCTTTTCCGCCTGCCACCTGAACTAGTCCCCATTGCCCCTTGAAGAGCCCCCTGGGGGTGGGGTGGCTTGGGGCATTGATGGAAGGAATGGGCTGTGTCCCTCCCGGGGCAGCTGGGCCTGAATTCAGCAAGTCTCTACCAGCTGCTGCTCTGAGGGAGGGAAAGCAGGTCAGAGTCACTCTTCTCCGGGTCCCAATGCTCCTGTCCCTCCTTCTCCTAATCTCTTGCTCCCTCTGACCTGGGATATAACGTAATGGAAGGCATTATGTTTGAAGGTCCCCCATACTAATGGAGACATTCCCATCCAGTCATCTGCCTCTTCCTTCTTCTTCTGTGGGATCAAAGGTATTTAAGCCTGAAACGTTGAAAGGAAAGGAAGACCTAAAAGTAAATACTGTCTTTTCATCCCTTTTCAAATCATCTTCCTTATGCTTTCTCACAGAAATTTGAGCAAATTTTATCTTTCAGTATTTGTTCTTAATTTAAATATTGAGAAGTACATATTGAGTTTATATTCCTTTTGGTCTTATCCCTGGAGAAACAACACAAGGAAGGAGCAGATATGTGTGTAATGAGTTACATGTTGGGTAATAAACAGCAGGGGACTCAAAATTACAAAAAGAGTGATTCTTTGAAAAGGGACTGATGTTTAGTTTCAGCAAATCAACTCGATGAAGGCAATGAGGGCATTTTTTCTCGAGTTCATTGGAAGAAAAAAGTGCACTGGCAGTTACTACTGCAGGAACTATATATAACTTCCTTCCTTCATGACGAATCCCATTATTACAGTTTTCAAAAGACGTGTTGGGAATTTCAGGAATTCCTGAGTGGGCGTAAATTTATAAAGACATTTTCATAAAGTATGAACATCTTAAAATTTAAAAATCCATAAAATGAGAAGCACTTCTTTAATTGTATGCTTCATACAGAATTTCAGCTAAGATTTTTTTTAACGATCTCTATTTTCAAAGCTTATGTTTTTGGCTTTCATTTATTTAAAAATTTATGTAAAAGGAACCAAGACTCCCTTCTTCCAATCTGTTATTGACTATAGTATATGTGGTTATATTTTGATCTGGAAAGGCAGATATTTTAGGGAAGTTCTACAAATAATCTATTTAGGGAAGTGAGTGAAACAAAATGCCGATTCTTTCCCACTTACCAGGCTGCATATCTATTAGTAAAACAGAAATTTTTGAACATGGTGCTCAGTACACACTTAATATGGTCCCAGCCCTCCTTCTGCTTATTCCCTGCCCATCCTATCATTTATCCCCTTGAATAGAACGGGAACTGAGTTCAGAGAGGGCCTTTAACTGTGCCCGGGGCCCTACAGCTGGCTAAGTGATGACCAGACTCCCCAGCCCCTGGTGCTCACTTGATCTGCTTGCTGCCTCCCACAACCAGCCTCCAGTGTCCTGTTGAGGGACACGAGCTCTGGGGTCAGGCAGAGTTCAAGTCCCCATTCTATTGCTTATAGCTCTGTGACCTGCGGCAACTTTTTAACTTCTCTGATCCTCAGTTTCCTCATCCGTGAATGGGAATTGTAAGACTACCACCCTGATAGGCTTCGTGTAATGATTAAGTGAAGTCCATAAAGTGCGGACACATAGTAAGCACGTAGGAGCATTAGTCATCATTTTTGCTTAGAAGTGTGATTATTACTATTAATTAAGAATTAAATTTAGCACAAGAAAATGAGATCCCCAAACTTTGGATCCTTCTTAGATCCTAATTGAAATACACAAGTGGCTGAGGTCATCGCATGTTCATTATGGTACCCCCCTCCCCCCCAGGCAGATGGAGTTGGCTGTTTTGCTTGAACTGACTCACCTGTTTCCTCAGCCTAGAAAGCTTCTCCTCCCCCTACACACATGCGCACGCACACTTCCGTGGCACTCCTCTCTTCTTGGTACAGGGCGCTCTTGTCCTCCGTTAATGTGGGTCTCCTCCACTGGGCTGTGTGCTCCTTGAGGTCAGGTCCATGGCTCTTCGCCCCCACTTAGAGCACTAGCGTCCAGCAACGTGGCCGCACACAGTAGGATTGTGAGCACTAGCTCAGTGAAGGAAGTGTGTGTCTCCTTCACTTTTCCAGCTGAAAGTTCTCACCTCATCAGTGAGCAGGAAAGCAGGCCTGCATTCCACTTCTCTGGCCCAGGCAGAACCTTCCTGTCATTGGAAGACCCATCTGTAGGCTAAATACCATAACCCTCAGGTATGGGGTGGCTCTTCTTTAAAACTTGTGTTTAGTTTTAAATCTTAAGAAACGGAAACAGGCTTGGAATGGATGTGTGTGTTTGGTAGCTGTGGCCTCCTGTGGTTTATAATTGTGTTTGTGTGCCTCTTTGTTTTTTTATGTAGCAATTCCCTCCCCACCAGCAGAAGTCAGCGTCCACAACAGTACCGCACACAGCATCCTGATCTCCTGGGTCCCGGGTTTTGATGGATACTCCCCCTTCAGGAATTGCAGCATTCAGGTAAAGCTCCGGGATGAAGAGGGAAGTAGCTGTTTGGTGCTCTGTGAGTTTACCTGATTTTTCTTCCTCCTGAGGATGGGCGCTGAGGGCGTTCAACACCTCCTTTCAGAGTCCCTCCCCCTCCCCACTTCTCAGTGTCCTCTGTGTACGCGCCATTTTGTGGTGTTCTGCCCCAGGATGCTGCCTTCTTCCTGTGCATGGTCCGGGGCCCAACCAGAAGAGAAACATGTTTTCAACATAGAACATCATGAGACCTGGGAGAATTAATTTTTAAGGTACAAAAACATGTCCCTAAATTAGGACTGGCTTGTGACCAAGAGTTCAGGAAGCCAGGTACTCCCCAGCCTGGGTCCTCTGGGCTAGTGGCCATAAAGGACGGACGGGCAAGCACGAGACAGGTCATCTTTGCTTCTGAATGTAGCACTGTGGCCCATGGCTCCTGGGGAAACCTCGGGATTACAGGCCTTCCAGAGTCTTCACCCACTACCTAAAATTGGTATAAAATAGTGCTGTAAGAAACATAGATTAGTCACCCTAAAATGATACCTTGCCATGATGTAGGCTGTGCTCTGAGTTTTCATTTCATAAAAATGGAAAGCAATAACGCTACCGTTCATTGAGTGCCCACAGTGGCCTAGGGACTTTCCAGACATTATCTGACTTAAAACCCATGTCAGCCTCTTAGGCTCAGAGTGCACACAGAGCCTCTGAGTGACAGAACCGGAATTCAAGCCCAGGAAGCTCTGATTCCTAAAGTAGCGCTTAGAACCATCTGCTCCCCCGTGTCTCAGGAGAGGCGTTGCCTGTGGGAGCAGGTGATGAACACGTGTGGATTATCTGCTGAAAACATGGATGGATTCTGCCTTGTACTGGATCACAGAGTAGGGTCAGGAATTGTTCTTAGTTTCATAAATGGCTGGTCTTATTAGTTAAAACAAGTTAACCTGACACAGGCCAGTCATGCCAACTCAGAGAAATGACTTGCAAAGAATTTTATGTGTTGACAACCAGATGTTTTAGTACCAAATGGAATTAGTTTCTCTGCTCTTATTGCCTCCCCCTCTTGTCTAACAGCTGTTCCTTCTCTGAAGGGTAAAAACATGTATTATCCCCAAAATAGCCTCCACCCTCACCTTGTCACCCCCAGCCTTGCTTAATTCTTGCCCAACTTTATTTGTAAGCCTCCCAAGTACTGGTAAGCATTAGAAATTCTTATTGTGTCTACAAAGTCCTCACCAAGGATATTCCTTTTTTAACAGCTTTTTTGAGATGTTTCACATACCATAATATCCACCCATTGAAAGTGTACAATTCAGTGGTTTTTAGTATATTCACAAGGTTCTGCAGTCATCACCATTATCTAACTGTGTTTGTATTCATATGAGATATTGGTCTGTAGTTTTCTTGTGTTAGCTTTTTCTGGGTTTGGTATCAGGGTGATAACTGGCCTTATAGAATGAATTGGGAAGTGTTCCTTCCTCTTCTATTTCTTGGAAAAGTTTGTGAAAGGTTGATGTTAATTCTTTAAATATTTGGTAGAAATCACCAGCGAAGGCATCTGGTCCTGAGCTTTTCTTTGTGGAAAGGTTTTTGAATACTAGCTCAATATTTTTACTTGGTATAGATCTATTCATATTTTCTGTTTCTTCTTGGGTCAGTTTTGGTAGGTTGTGTGTTTCTAGGAATTTGTCCATTTCCTCTAGGTTACCTAATTTGTTGGTGTACAGTTATTCATAATATTCCATTATAATCCTTTTCTTCTTTGTGGTTAGTAGTAATGTCCCCTCCCTCTTTCATTCTGGATTTTAGTAATATGAGTCTTCCCTCTTATTTTTCTTGGTCAGTCTAGCTGTGAAGAGTTGTCAATTTCATTGATCTTTTTGAAGAACCAACTTTTGGTTTTGTGAATTTTTTCTATTCTCTATTTCATTCATTTCTTCCCTAATCTTTATTTCCCTTCTTCTGTTTGCTTTAGTATAGTGCTTTTTTCTTTTTTTTTAGTTTCTTAAGGTGAAAGGTTAAGTAATTGACTTTAAATGTCTTCTTTTTTAGTATACACATTTATACTATACGTTTTCCTCTAAGCACTGCATTAGTTACATACCATAAGTTTTGGTATCTGGGTTTTTTCCCCCATTTGTCTCAAGTATTTTTGTCATTTCCTTTATTTCTTCTTTTTCCTATTGGTTATTTAGGAATGTGTTGTTTAGGTTTCACATGGTTGTGAATTTCTCAGATTTTTCTTTCTTTGTTGGTTTTAGAGGATGTACTTAATATGACTTCCATCCTTGTAAATTTATTAAGGTTTGTTTTATGGCCTAGTATTTGTTCTGTCCTGGACCATTGCATTTGAAGAGAAGGCATATTTGGCTGTTATTGGGTGGAGTGCTCCATATGTCTGTTAGGTCTAGTTAGTTTATGCTCTTGTTCACTTCTTCTGTTTTCCTGTTAATCTTCTGCCTAGTGGTTCTGTCTATTAATGAAAGCGGGGAATTGAGGTCCCCAACTAATATTTTTGAGTTGTCTGTTTCTGCCTTCAGTTCTATCAGTTTTTGCTTCATGTATTTCAGGGCTCTGTTAGGAACAACCAGGGCCTGTTTCCCTAAATAGGGACGTAACTGTCCCTATATATGGACATAACTGAAGCATGGACCAGCCCTTTTTAAAACTGCTGCTGAGCTCTCTGAAGAGGATATGAGGCTCCTTCCCACATGAGGATGGTTACCTTCAGGGACACTTTGAGGAAGAGTACTGCCCCCACCTTGAGAGAGTGGGTCTCAGGGTAGACATGAGGTGGAGTAGGGTGGTTGGAAGTTCTGAAAACACCAGGTCACCCCTCAAGGTGGAAGATGATTACACACACAAGCTTCGCCTGCTCTCTCTCTCTCTTTGCCCTGGCTTTGGGTGGCCATAGGATGAGTGAAAAATCATCCTGTGACTGCCAAATTTCAGGCCCCTCTTGCCCACCTTGGATCCTGTGGTGCCAGACATGGTTATTCTGTCTTTGCCCCACCAGCTAGCTTAGCCTCCCTTCACCCACTCTCCTTTCCATCTCTGATAGGGTTACCGGATTTAGCAACTAAGAATACAAGACACTCAGTTAGAATTACATGAGTCATTTTGTGACATACCTATACATATAATTATTTGTTGTTTATCTGAGATTCAAATATAACTGAGTGTCCTTTATTTTCTCTGGCAGTCTTAATGGAGTTAGTCAGGACTCGCTCTATAAGTTATACTTTTATATTCTGTTGATTCCCTGTATATTCCCATTTCTGAAGGAACCAAGTATAGTTTTATAGCAGGTTCCCAATTCATTACAATTTTAAATTCTGACTTGGTGACGAATGTTTTGGATCAGATTCAGATCCATGCACTAGCAGGACACACCCTCTCACTTCCTTTGGTCCTGATGTTAGTTCTTTCTTCACCCATTTTTAGGCTGCATACTCCATTTCTATTTATAACTCTCACGTACTTCTTGCTGTTTGATGCCTTGTTTTCTTCTGAAGAACTGTTATAGAAACCCCAGCCCTTTCCAGGACCCTGTTCTCAATGAGTGTCCCTGGGCCTGGAAATGCTCCACATTTGCTCCGGAAATGGGGCGGGGGTGGAGAGCCAAAGGTTTCCTTGACCTTAGTTTCAGTAGTTGGTCACCAGGAAGTAGGTGCATATTGTAAAGTGAAGAAACAAAAAGTAATTTCTGCCAAGAACCACCATCAAGATAAGCATCCAGCTCCTTGTTTCTCCTCTGGTGGCTCCTCAGGCCAACTGGTGCCTGCTTGTTACCCAGCGGAGTCTGTGGGTCTGAGTCACAGGAGGGACTCGGCCCCAACAACCCCTCCGTGGTATTCACTAGGGGATTTGGAATTCCAAAATGTTGATTTGTGGCCCCTTGGCCTAAATTCCAAACACGTATATCCTGAAATAACAGCGTTGTGTATGCACACCCCATAATTGCAAGCCCATTATTATCAGGAATAGATTTTGTGGATTTAAGACTTTCCCCCAAATTGTTTTTGGTTGCTTCTGTTTAGTCCAATCCTATTTTGTCTTTTCTGATTTTATAAGTACTACATAGTGTAGAAATTTTGAAAAATGTATAGTGAAAATAAAAACCTCTCCCTTATCCCCATTCCCAGACAGGAGGTATGCTTAAGGAAAAAAGGTACAAATTTGGCTTAGGACTAGATTTTTGCTGGGGATCCCCCTCTCTTGCCTGTGCATCTGGAGAGGGATGTGGAGAGACTGGTGAAGTTTATGGAGGGAAAGATGAAGAGAGGAGTTCAGAGGAAAGAACTGATATGTTTTAAAGAAAAGTTTGTTGGGTGAGGTGCAGATGACCCTTTCTTGTATCTCCCCACCAAAAATGTCATAAAATCTAAATTATCTGCTCATTGTTTTGGAGGTGAATTTATATGGGGGTGGGAGAGGGGCTAAGAATAAAGGAATTAGCCTCAAGGCAAAAGCAGAGTTCCTCAGGTTATGTAATGAAAAGAAATACAGATTTTTTTTTCTTTAATCAAGTATTTCATCTTCTAAAGTAGGGTTGGGAAATGTTTTCTTTAAAGAGCCAGATAGTAAATATTTTAGGCTTTGCTACCACATATGATGTCTGTTGCATATTCTATGAAATAGATGAAAGAAGAAATCAAGAGTTGAGGTGGTTATGAGAGATGAAGGGCTATTTTATTTTGTATTAAAATATAAATTATAGTAATTATAATATTATAATGATAATTATTTGCTCTGTTACCTGCCACAGCGAGAACACTTATTTTAGGTATTTTCCTCAGGTCCTCAATTGTTGCTCAAGTAGCATGAGTAACACACAGTAATGCTGGAGGGAAAATTAGTGTGTGGCCTGAAAGGAAGCAGGTACATCCCCTCAGAGGAGAGGAAGGGCCATGTGCACCTAATGCATGAGTGCCCCACGTCTAACATTCCCTCCGCCTTACTAACGCCTGTTCCACATTTTTGCTTTTCACTTAGGTCAAGGAAGCTGATCCGCTGAGTAATGGCTCAGTCATGATTTTTAACACCTCTGCTTCTCCACATCTGTATCAAATTCAGCAGCTGCAAGCTCTAGCTAATTACAGCATTGGTGTGTCCTGCATGAATGAAATTGGTTCGTCTGCAGTGAGCCCTTGGATTCTAGCCAGCACGACTGAAGGAGGTAATTCGTGGAGTTCAGAATGAGTAGTGCCCCTGATGGCATGTGGTTTAACAAATCCTTCCCAGTGGCCTGATTTAGAGTAAATTTTGCTTTGTGTGCTCTTTGTCTCTGGAGGAGAATTTTATCAAGGTGGTCAATGAAAATGGCAGGGAAGGTATTTCCTTCTATACTTTAAAAGGGTTTAATGGCAAAACTTATACTTACTATGTAAGTATATTTTCTTTTACATAAGGAGGTATTAATAGCAGCACACTCTTTATAGCATATACTATTTTAATTAAAATATAATAACATAAAAGTTCTTACTCATAGTATGAAACTCAAGAGAACTGTTGAATGTGAAGGTGGCTAACATTCACAAGCACCTACTACGTGCCAGGGACCACATTAGGTGCTTTACATGCATTATTTCATTAGGTCCTCATAGTAACCCTATGAGGTAGGTACTATTCTCTCTGTATTATCTTGCTCATAGCAAACTTTATTTATGTCTTTGAGCTTTAAAGAATTTTCTGTGTGCTGCTTTTGATTTCTGAGATTTTTTTCCTTTTCTATGAATATTGGAATGAATGTTATAGTTCTGTTAAATTTGAATTGCAGAGTTTCCATCATTTCTCAATTTAGAGCTCTAGATCACTCAGAACCTCTTTCCCGCCCTTAACTCCAGCCTCCCATAATCAGCTCTAGTCTTAATGTATACTGTGGGACTGGTCTGGGACACAAATTGTTAGGGCTTAATCCTTACACGAGTGAAACTAATGCCAAAATTGTAAACTATCTTCTTTCCTCGAAAGAGAAAGAAAAACTTTTGAGAACTGTTTTTTAATGCTGTGTTTCATTTTTATTCACTTCAAAATATTTTCTGATTTCTGTTTTGATTTCTTCTTTGACCCATTAGTTACTTAGGTGTGTAACTTAGTTTCCAAATATTTTGAGGTTTTCCAGAGATCTTCCTATCATTGATTTCTAATTTCATTCTACTGGGGCTAGAGAACATAATTTGTATCACTTGAATCCTTTTAAATTTATTGAGACTCATTTTATGGCCCAGAATATGGTCTCTCTTGATAAAATGTTCTGTGTGCACTTGAAGAGATATGTATTCTGCTCTTATTAAATGGAGTGTTCTATAAATGTCAACTGGGTCAAGTCAGTTGATAGTGTTTTTCAAATTGTATTCTTACTGATTTTCTGCTTGCTTCTTCTATCAATTATTTAGAGGGGGCATTGAAATCTGTTGTTATAATTGTGAATTTATATATTTCCATTTGCGGTTCTAGCAGGTTTTGCTTCAAACATTTTGAAGCTCTGTTATTTTGTGCATAAATGTTTAACATTACTATGCTCTCCTAAGAAATTGGCCACTTTATCATTATGAAATTATTTCTTTATCCTTGGTAATACTATTTTCTGTGAAATCTAATTTGTCTGATATTAATATAGCCTTTCTTTTGATTACATGGTATATCTTTTATTCATAATTATTTTTAACTTATTTATATCTTTATATTCAATATGTGTTTCATATAGGCAGCATATATTTTGGTCTTGCTTTTTAACCCATATACAATCCCTGCCTTTAAGTTGGGGTATTTAACCCATTAAAATATGATGGGATTATTCATATGGGTAGGTTTAAATCTAACATATTTTCAATTTTGTCTGTAATTTGTTCCCCTTTTCTTCCTTCTTTTGGATTGAATATTTTTTTCTACTTTACCTCCTTTGTTGACTTATTAGCCATAAGTCTTTTTTTCTGTTCTTTTAGTGGTTGCTTTAGGGTTTATAATGTATATGTTTAACTTATCACCATTTACCTTCAAGTGATGTTATACCATTTTATGTATAGTATAGGAACCTTAAAACAGTACTTCCTTTTTTTTTTTTTTTTGGTGAGGAAGATTGGCCCTGAGCTAACATCTGTGCCAGTCCTCCTCTATTTTGTATATGGTACGCCACCACAGCATGGCTTGATGCCTTGGATCTGAACCCGCAAACCCTGGGCCACTGAAGTGGAGCACACAAACTTAACCACTACGCTACTGGGACGGCCCAGTACTTCCATTTTTCTCTGGATATTTGTGCTATTGTTGTCATCTATTTTACTTTTTCATATGTTCTAAACCCACACTACACTGTTATTATTTTTGTTCAAACAGTCAATAATTTTTAGAGTAACATATAATTATTAAAAAACATATGTTTACCCACATAGTTACCATTTCTAATGTTATTCATTTTTTGGTGTGGATCCATATTTCCATGTGGCATCATTTTTCTTCTTCCTTTCTTCATTTCTTATAGTGTGGATTTTTGTGAGAAATTCAGCTTCTGTATGTCTGAAAAAAAAATCTTTATTTTACCTTTGAGGTTTTTTTTTTTTTTTAAACTTCATTTTGGTAAGATTTTTTTTACTAGAAATAGAATTCTAGGTTTACAATTTTTTTGCTTTTCAGTACTTGAAAAATGCTCTACTGTCTTTTTGCTTGTATTGTTTCTGGTAAGAAATCTGTGGTAATTCTTAATTTGTTCCTCTGTATGTAGTGTGTCATTTGTCTCTGTTTTTCCCTTTATTATTGATTTTGAGCCATTTAATCATGATATGCCTTAGTATAATTTTTTTTATATCCCTGTGCTTGGGGTTCATTGAACTTCTTGAATCTGTGTGTTTGTAGTTTGTATCAAATTTGGAAAATTTTGGCCATTATTTCTTCAAATATATTTCCTTTTCTCACCTCTCCTCTCCTTTGAGGACTCCAATTACACATATATTAGATCACTTGAAGTTGTCCCACAACTCACTGATGCTCTGTTACTTTTTCTCCCTATGGTTTATTTTGGATAGCTTCTATTGCTTTGTCTTCAAATTCCCTGATCTTTTCTTATGCAGTATCTAATCTGCCATTAATCCTATCCAGTGTATATTTCATCTCTCACATTGTAATTTTTCTCTCTTTCTTTTTGAACCTTTCATGTCTCTACTTAACTTTTGTACCATATGCCATTTTGTTACTTTTTTTCTGGGTGTTTTAGTAGTTCTTCTCTGTTCCTTTCTTTTTCTCTTGCTCTCTTCCCTTGTGGTTTGATGGCTTTCTTTAGTATTATGTTTGGGTTCCTTTCTCTTAGTTTTTTGTGTGTTTGCTTTAGGTTTCTGGCTTGTGATTACCGTGAGGTTCATATATAACAACCTACGTATATAGCAATCTATATTGAGTTGATGGTCTCTTTAATTTGACCTCTTTCTAAAAGCTCTGCTCTTTTACTCCCCTCCTCCCACATTTTATGTTTTGATATCATATCTAATCTCTTTTTAATAATGCATTTGTATCTGTTACCCTCTTATCATGGAAATAGATAATTTTTTCCTATTTGTAGTCTTCTGTTTCCCACTTAAATAAGTCCCTTTACTATTTCTTGTAGGACTGGTTTCTTGGTGATAAACTCCTTTAATTTTGTCTGGGAAACTCTTTATCTCTCCTTCCATTCTGAATGATAACCTCACTGGGTAGAGTACTCTTGGCTGTAGGTTTTTTCCTTTTAGCACATTAAATATATTGTGCCACTCTTCTAGCCTGTAAATTTTCTGCTGACAAGTCAGCTGCTAGCCTTATGGGGTTTCATGTGTATGTAACTTGTCCTTCTCTGTGGCTTTTTGGATTCTCTCTTTATCTTTAATTCTGGACATTTTAATTATGATGTGTCTTGGTGTGGGCCTCTTTGGGTTTATCTTACTTGGTGCTCTCAGTGCCAGAAACCTGGATGTCTGTTTCCTTCCTTAGGTTAGGAAAGTTTCCAGCTATTATTTCTTTAGATTCTCTGCCCCTTTGTCTCTCTCTTCTTCTTCTGGGAGACCCATGACATGGATTTTAGTGCACTTGCTATTGTCCCAGAGGTCCCTTAGACTGTCCTCATTTTTTTAAATTCTTTTTTCTTTTATCTGTTCAGCTTGGGTGATTTCCTCTAGTCTTTCATCCAGCTCACTGATCCGTTCTGTATCCTCTACTCTGGTTTTGAGTCCCTCTAGTGAATTTTTCATTTCCAGTATTGTATTATTCATTTCTGATTGGTTCTTTTTATATTTTCTAATTCTTTGTTGACATTCTCACTGAGTTCATCCATTCTTCTCCCAAGATCAGTGAGCATCCTTATGACTTTTTGTTTGAACTCTTGTCAGGTAGATTGCTCATTTCTGTTTCATTTAGTTCTTTTTCTGGGGGTTTTGTGCTGTTCCTTTAGTTTGAATGTACTCCTTTGCCTCCTCATTTTGTCCCCTTCTCTGTGCTTATATCTATGTATTAGGAGGTAAGCTATGCCTCCTGATCTTGGAAAGGTGGCCTTGTGTAAGAGATGCCTTATGAGGCTCAGCAGTGCGCTTTCCTCTCATCACCAGTTCCAAATGTTCCAGGAGTGACCCCTTTGTGGGCTACATGTGTCCTTCTGTTGTGGCAGGGTTGCTCTTGCTGCAGGTGCCCAAGGAGCTGCAGCTGTCCCCTTGGCTGGCTGGTTGTATTGCTCGTCTGTGTGTGGCTGCTATGGACCCTTCAGTCACTTTATCGGGTATGCGGGGCCCCAGCACAGTCGGCTGCAAGGTCTAATAGCACTTTCCTGTTGTGGTTTTTCTGTTAAGTGAGTAGGCCCCCAGCATGGCTGGTTTTTAGGCTCAGGGGCTTATAATTGCTGTAGGCCTCTTGTCAGCTCTCTCAGGATTGCAGCTGAGTGGAGCTGGCTCCAGGCAAAGGAGCACCCAGTTGCTTCAGGCTTTAGAAGGTGGGGCTGATCCCCTATGTGGCTCTTTGAGAAGCACAAGTCTTCTGCAGCTAACAAGCCCCACTGCCCACGAGGCCACACACCCCGTCAACACCATCCTGCCCCGTGCATGCACCCCGACCCCCTGAAGTGCACCCGGTCACCCCACTGCAGAGGCTCCACATACTCCACCTGCTCCTCATGCATGCCCTGCCCCGCAGAGGTGGACTCACTACACTGTAGAGGATCTAGGCACCCAGCCTATGCAGGCCCACCAGTTGCCTGAGGGCTTGCTGTTGGATGGGGCCAGTCACTAGGGCAGGCTGCCTGCCCTGACTGATTAAATCAGTGATCTAGTGGGTGGGGCAGACCCTGGACTAGCAGGCCAGGGGAAGAACTCCAATGGTGTCTGCCAGCATCTGTGTCAGCATGCCTGTACTAGGTCACAATAATGGCTGCCACCAATGTCTCAGTCCCTGGAGAGGTCTCACATCTCACCAATATGCACCCAGAGCCTATCAGATGAGTCTCTTTTCACCAAAGAACTGTGCACCTTTCCTTTTCTTTTTTGTGAGGAAGACTAGCCCTGAGCTAACATCCATGCCCATCTTCCTCTACTTTATATGGGACGCCACCACAGCATGGCTGACAAGCAGTGCATCTGTCCACACCTGGGATCCAAACCTGTGAACCCCGGGCCGCTGAAGCAGAGTGCACGAGCCTAACCACTACGCCACTGGGCTGGCCCCAGACTGTGCCCCCTTCTCTCTGGTGATTTTAGGTTGCTTTCTGAAATGGGTGAATTTGTGTGTGGGCCCTTTAAGAGCTGGCTTTTTTTCCCCTTATGTCTGATAGCTTTTCTGGAGGTATTCCCCATTGTTGTTAGTAGCCAGTAAAGTCAGATATTATGACACTCGTCTCAGTTGTGTGTGACCAAAAGATGCTTATAGCTGTAACATTCCCTTGCTCAGGTCCCCCACTCCTCCAGGGAAGGCTGCTTACCTTTGGATTGCTCCCGAGCAGCCGTGGAGTGCTGCGGCTTGTGAAGATGGCTTTTTTTCTCTCCAGAAAGGAATTTCTGCCTCTTCCACCTCAGTCAGGACTGTCTCTTGTTGCAGGGGTTCTTTTTATTCAGTTTTCAGTTCTCTCTCAGGGGTAATTGTTCCAAGAGTAGCTGTAAATTTGTTGTGTCCATGGGAGGAGGTGAGTTCAGAGTCTGCCTATGCCGCCATCTTGACACCAACCCCCTCTGTCCCGTATTGAATACAGGTTTAATAACTGTCTGCTAATTCTATCAGTGTTATTTCTAGGGCAGTTTTGATTGATTCATTTATATTCCTATTATGGATAGTACTTTCCAGTTTCTTTGCATGCCTGGTAATCTTTGGTTGGATTCCCAACATTATGAATTTAATCTTGTTGGGTGCTAGATATTTTTGTATTCTTATAAGTATTGAGCTTTGTTTGGGGGCACAGTTAAGCTATTGGAAAAAATTTGATCCTTTTAAGATTTGTTAGGCAGGACCAAAGCAGTGCTCATCTAGGGTCAATTATTACCACTATTGAGACAAGACCATTAGGTGTATTCTACACAATGCTCCTTGAATTGTTAGATTTTTTCACTTGGATTGATGAGAACAGGCACTATTTCTGGCCCTGAGTGAGGTCCAGGCACTGTTATCTTTAATTCTTTCATGTGGTTCTTTACTTGTCTTCCTCCAGAGTCATCCTAGTAATTCCATTGCCCTCTCCTGGGCATTTGTCTTTCTTGATTTACTTCTTCATTTTCATGGAGCACATTCTCAGTTAACTCCAGGGAGAGTATGTGTAAAAATAAAGACTATGGGAACTTGCATGTATTTATGTCATACTGGATTGATTTTTCCTAATATAGAATTTTAGGTTGGAAATGATTTTCCCTCAAAATTTAAAAAATATTTCTGCATTGTTTTTTAGCTTCCTGGGTTGCTGTGGAGAATTCTGACGCTTGAATTTTCTAGGTGAACTGTTGTTTAGTTTTATTTTTTTTAATATCTTTTTTCTTTAATCGTAGTGCTGTGATGGTCTGTGATGTGGAATTTGTTTTAGTCATCATCATGGGCATTCAATGACCCTTTCAATCTAGAAATCCAACTGCTTTGGTTTTAAGGCTTTTTTAATACATTTTTTTCTTTGAAAATGTTCTTCTATTTTTCTTTCCAGAAATTGTATTAGACAGTTGTTGGACTGCTTTGATTGCTCCCTCAATTTTCTTTTCTCAAATTGGCCACTTTTCTTTAATTTTTATTTTACTTTTTTGGAGATTTACTTGATTTCTCTTCTAATTCTTCTATTAAATATTTTTATCATATTGGTAATTTCAAGAGTTTCTTTTTCTTTTTTTTTTTTTTTTTTTTTGTGAGGAAGACCAGCCCTGAGCTAACATCCGCTGCCAATCCTCCTCTTTTTTGCTGAGGAAGACTGGCCCTGGGCTAACATCCGTGCCCGTCTTTCCTCTATTTTTTATACGGGACGCCGCCACAGCGTGGCTGACAGGCGGTACATCGGCGGGCGACCGGGATCCGAACCTGTGAACCCCGGGCTGCCAAGCGCGGACTAAGCCGCTGCGCCACCGGGCGGCCCCTGAGTTTCTTTTTCATTGACAATTTTTTTCATTCTCAATGATGAGAACCTCTTAATATCTTTGGGTATCATTAATTATCAGTTTTGTTTGCTTTTTAGTTTCCTCTTGTTCCCGGCATTGGCTTTGTCTTCTCTGAGCCCTCTGTCCTGTGTGTTGTTTTGGTCCCTGATATTCATGAAGGAGGCTTCCCTGACCTCTGCTGATCTTCCACTGTCTGCTCCTACTGAAGAGTGAAGAATCAGCAATTTGATTGGAAGCTCTGTGAGCATGGGTGGGGCTTGTAGACGTCACTGCCAGGTGATTGGGAAGTGACCTAAGCCTTTTGGTTTGGATGCCCCCAAGTGTCAATATTGGTTTTGTTTCCTCTTGGACCACTCACTTTCTCTAGAAAAGAAGTATCCTTTCCCCTGCCTCAGGAATCTAAACATGGCTGCTGATGTTCTAGGAGCTGGGTGAGGAGGAGGAGTGAGATGGAGTCCTCCTCATTCAGTGTACAAATTTTCACTCATTTCCCCAGTTGTCAGTCTGGCCCCTCATTGCAGCTCCATGCTGCTGGTGCCCAAGTCCAGAGGCTTTTCAGTTCAGAGAATAAAGCCTCCTATCTCCTGTGGGAATATGAGGGAGTACCTGCTAGGTGTATGGGAATAGGTTAGAGGGATCTCAGGGGCTAACTACTTCCTGATCAGACTTTCAGTCTTCCAGTTTCAGTATCTGGACCCACAGCTTCTGAGCCTCTTTATGGTTCTTTGGGGAGAATGGGCTTGCTGAGCTAATTACACCTTCTTCGTCTCTTTTTTCAGCTTTCAAATATATGTTGAAATTTCTCTTCTTGACCTTATGAGTTTATGCTCTTTTAAATTCCTTACTGTCATCATGGAAGGGTTTTAGGAGGGAACAGACTCAAAGACATGTCGAGTCAGCCATATTCATCCATAAATTGTACAACCCATTTGAAAGTATGTGACTCATTTCATAGGCACAGCTTTAGTTGTATGACATTTCCAAGCTGAAATTCATTCTAACTGCTCCTGGAATCAGCAGAGATGAAGAGGATTATAGTACCCTTTAGATTTCCTTTCAGACTTACCAGAAAAATATAATTTTATCTCCCCCTAAGTACAACTACAGGCAATGGTTTGATATATATTATGCCAACTGTTTTTATTCTTTCTATTTATAAGATACTTGTTCCTTTATTTCTAAATTGGATCATCGATATGTACTTTTTTGCAATTTGATTTTTCCCTCCATTAGATATTTTTTCATATCAGTACACATGATCTATCTATTTAATTCTTTTCAGTGGCTGGGTAGGAAGTATTCCATTGGAAAATATATCAAAATTATTATTTCATAATTATTGACTGAGCATTACATTTATTTTTTTGTCACTATTAAGTTTCAATGAATAAAAGAGCACCTACAGAAGAATTTTTCTAGATTAAATTCCTGGAAATAAAATACTTGGTCAAAGAGCACATTATTTTTGGTTTTAATAGATATAATCAAATTGCTTCCTCCCAAAAAACAATGTAGCAGTAATGACCTTGACCTGTTTTCCAAATTATTTTATACATATATATATACATACATACTTTTTTCCATAGTGCTTTAACTTTTATTATCCTTTCATCTTTGCGAGAGATAACAGACATGTTGACATAAAGTGGGTATGTGACTTAAGCAGAATTTACTATAGACCAGAGAGTGAAAACCAGTGCTAAATTCTGCATTTTGACATCTAGCTCAGTAATTAACATTCAACCCTCTGATCTTCAGTAATGAGGTGTCTTACATATATATACATTTTTAAAAAATTTACTGACTGATTAGCTCTGTTCAGACCATCAGGAACTGTCTCTGGATTTAAAATGGTGGCTTCCTCAGCAGTGTTTCCTGCCTCATATATCTCACGTGACACAGAACTGATGTCCAGTCAGTCTTGTTGGCCCTCTACCCCCCAGGTTTCTGTTGGAGAACTCTGTTCAAGTTATGTCTGCTTTGCTTCCCTGGGAGGAGTCCATGAGTGCCGCCCACCTCCTTTCCTGCTTTCCTCTTCTTTGTTATTTTAGTTTGGAAAGGGCTTACTTTTTAAAAATCATGTACTATCTCTATGATCCATAATTGGAAAGAGGGTGAAAATCTGCTATTAATCTCAGTCTTATTTGAGTGCTTTCCATAGAACATTCTTCATTCTTCTCTCCTTTTTTTTTTTTAATTTTATTGAGGTCATAATCGTTTATAACATTGTGAAATTTCAGTTGTACATTATTTGTCGGTACCATATATATGTGCTCCTTTAACCACTTATGCCCACCCCCAACCCCCTTCCCCTCTGGTAACCACTAATCTGTTCTCTTTGTGTGTTAGTTTATCTTCCACATATGAGTGAAACCATACAGTGTTTGTCTTTCTCTGTCTAGCTTATTTTGCTTAAGATAATGTGCTCAAGGCCTATCTATGTTGTTGCAAATGGGACAATTTTGTCTTTTTTTTTTTTTACGGCTGAGTAGTATTCCATTGTATATATATACTACATCTTCTTTATCCAGTCATCAGTCGATGGGCACTTGGGTTGCTTCCACATTTTGGCTATCGTGAATAATGCTGTGGTGAACATACGGGTGCATAATCCTCTTTGAATTGTTGATTTCAAATTCTTTGAACAAATACCCAGTAATGGGATAGCTGGGTCATATGTTATTTCTATTTTTAATTTTTTGCATCCTTCTCTTCTTTTCTTTTATAGCCCCATCAGTAGCACCTTTGAATGTCACTGTGTTTCTGAATGAGTCTAGCGATAAGGTGGACATCAAATGGATGAAGCCTTCAATTAAGCGGCAAGATGGGGAGCTGGTGGGCTACCGGATATCTCATGTGTGGCAGAGTGCAGGGACTTCTGTAAGTCTGAACTCTAAAAGAGTGCCCTTGTCTCCTTGGATTTACTGATTTAATACTATTCTAGAAGTTTTCATTTTGTTAAGAGAAGACCAGATACTATTGAGTTAGACAAAGTGGGATATGAAGAAGGTAGTAAAAATTAAAGGTGACTGAATAGTTACAAAATTCCAAGGAATCATTGGGGCTTTCCTCACTCATTCATCTATTCATTTATTTATTCAGTAAATATGCATAGAACTCATCTCTGTTATCACCTGATTCTTGCCTCAAGGAACTTGGACTCTTGTAGGAAGACAGTGTGAACTATCCACATAACCAGAGCAGAAGGTCGAGGAGCTATAGGGCTCAGCAATCTGGCAATTCATAGCCTCTTGGAAATTCCAGAGGATGTTTTTCTGAAGAAGATTGTCAGGGAAGACCCCAGCCTCATAGAGAATGGCAAGGAGTAACCATACTCCAAAGGAGAGGGCTCAGCAAGCAACAGGTTGCCTTGACACCGCTCCATAGGAGCTGAAATTAGACACAAGACCCAATGGACCGGAGCAAGGCAGTTTATCACTCATGGCACCGCAGACAGCAGGAGCATCAGCCCGGTACCACAGGTCCCCTGCCCCCAAGCTCCATGGGGCTGTGATGGGCCTTGTGGTGGATTGTGCCACTGAGGGTCCCAGGGCCAAGAACTTGGCACCCTGTGTAGTGAGAAGCAAACAAGCCCATGCTCTCTGTTGCACGATGATCATACTGCTGCCACCTTGACCGACTTCATTGCCTACGTGATCAGCCCCAGAATGGCTCAGGGTCAGGGATGATTAGGCCTTGCAGTTTGGCATGCTGAGCAAGGATGTGCAAGGATGCTCAGGCCCATGGCAGACCACCCCTCCCAGTAAAGGTGGTAGTTGATCTCGGCTTGGAATGATTTTGACAGGTAAAGATTGAGGACTTTCAGATGGGAAAAGATAACATGAGAGAAGGCATAATGTGACGGCTTTGGAGTAATCATGACTCGTTCAAAGGTCTGGAACATGAATGCTTTTGGAGGTGTGGTGTCAGGTGAAGCTGGACTGGGGAGTCATGGCCCTAGTATGGCAGGGCCCTAACGGTCAAGGTGTCAGATAGAATTGGTAGATGGCAAGGGAGCCAATGAAAATCTTGAGCCCAGGCCTACAATTGGAGAGTTACAGATTAGGAAGATGGCATGTGTTATTATTATTCTTTTTACAAATAATGAAATTGAGTTTATTGAGAAGAATAGCCTCCAAATCTGCCTTCTTTCCACTGGAGTCTACTGCTGACTGGCCAGGTAACTCCGTAGCTTGCTCCTGCTATTCTCTAAGGAGCTTTTCTTGCTCACTGAGGATGTGTAGAAGAGAGTGGGGCAGGACTGCCCCTCTACTACCCCTGCAATATGATTGGGAGAGGGGTACACAGGTTGTGAAGGGAGAGGCAGGGTGTCACGAAGGGCACCCTCAGCCCTGAAGACAACCTTGCTTTCTCCCTCTGAGCCTCCATGGGCATCGTTGCTAGAAATCAGCACCAAGCCAAGCATTTTTGATTCAGCTCTTTCTTGGGTAACTTACTTCCCCACCTTACAACCATGAACAAAATGGCCATCTGAGGTGAATAGTTTAGGGTTTTTATCTTTCTTTAACTTGTGGGAAAATAGGCTACCTGGTCTAGAATGATCCCTAATCATTTTCTCACATATATATTGAGGTTCAGCAATGATGTGCACCATGAGACAATGTGTCACATAATCTAAGTGCACGCATAGGACTGCTCTAACTGTAACAATTGGGGGCTGCCTCTGGAACATAGCTTTTTTCTATAAAAGCCTGAGCAGAAACCACGTCCTTCCTAAGGCCGGTTTCATTGACAAATTAACACCTGTACCAGCTGCTCGGCTGTTTTGAAAAGATTGGCTTCTGGCCAGAGAATATATCTCTGCAGAAGAAAATGCCCCATGCTTTCCCTTAAAATAGATATTCCTGGTTTCTGTCTTCACAGACACCCGTGTCCCTGAAACAGAAATTGTCTGGTTCCTGTTAGAGTAAATTATATCTGATATACTTAGAAACAAGAGATTATGAGTTTTCTCCTGGACCTTTCTGGGTAGACCTGTGTCTTAATCCAGACCAGTGGCGTCTGGCTCTGGCACCAAGCTGTACTTTCCTAACCCTACAAAAACGACATAGGCAAAATAAATACATGCAAGAAGTGGCTTATGTAACTGGGACTCCCTGTGTTGAGCGGGCTTTCAGGCCAGCTGGATCCAGGTGTACATATGACATCATCAGGGCTTGGTCTCTCCCTTTCCCGGTCTGCTCTCGGCATACTCTCTGTTCCCAGGTCAGCAGCCCTTTCGTGGTCCCACGATGGCTGCCAGCGGGAAACTTGGGCTGAGGTGAGGGAAGGGGCGTTCCCCAAGGAAAATCAAGGTTCCAGTGCTAGAAGGTGGGGGACTCCTGCTGCACGGTCCGAAGATTAGTTACCCAGCATGCTGCTTACAATATTGCTATATTAGTCAGGATTCTCCAGAGAAACAGAGCCACAGAGTGAGTGAGTGTGTTTGTGTGTGCGTGCATGCACGCCTGTCTGAAGAGAGGGCAATAGATGGGAAGAAAGAAGATAGAATTGGCTCACAGGATTGATCTGCAGGGTAGGCCTGCAGGCTGGAGACTCAAGGAAGAGTTGATGTTGCAGCTTTGCTGGCAGAATCCCCTCTTCCTTGGGGAGACCTCAAATTTTTTCTCTTAAGGTCTGATTGGATAAGCCCCACCTACATTATGGACAGTAGCCTGCCTTACTCAAAGTCTGCTGATTTAAGTATTGCTCTCATCTAAAAAATACTTTCATAGCAACATCTAGACTAGTATTTGACCACGTATCTGGATACTGTTGCCCAGCCAAAGTGGCAGATAAAATTAACCATCACAGTTGTCAACAAGTGTTTATTGAATACTAGTCTGTGCTTGGAACTGGGGGGTACGTCAGCGTCCGAATGTCAGATAACCCCTGCCTTATAATCTACGACTGGCAAGATCCTCTGTAGTTCAGTAAGGACTCTGTAGTGTAAATGCTAGTTTCATTTCACGATAGTAAACAAAAAGCAAAGGGGATCTATGTGTGGAATAGTGACCGCCTCCCTAAGTACCAGCCAGTACCCTTCCAGTGGGCATGGCTTGTTAGGTGTGACTCCAGCCAAGCCCAGAGGGCCATGTGATTTTGATTGCTGTGAGATCCAAAGATCACTGCTGTGGTGGGAACACTTGACCCAAGATGGAAGTAGGGGGCACAGCTGAGTTATGATGTCTGAGTGTGGTTGTGTAGGCAGCTCCCAGACAGGCCCCCTTCCCACTTGGGAAAGGAAGAGGGTTGAGGTGACGCTGACTTCGTTGTGATACAGAGCATCCTTGGAAGGGCAGATGCACTGGTGTCATCATCATACCGCCATCATGGAAAGCATGTTCTTTTCTGTTGTCACATTCCTCATCTATCTAACCCTGGTGATAGATCAGATTTTAGCATCCTTGTGGCATCTGCATGGGGCACCACACAAAAGGAATACAACTTCTTGGCAGGAGAGAGGGATAGGGTGAACAGCTGCACCCACTGATGACATCCAAGCTTTGTTTCAGTCATTTTCAACCTCACATCATCCAGCTTTTACCAAAACTACTGTTTTCCAAAAGGCCAATTGGAATTTATTCTTTTTGTTTTCCTGCCTCAGTTTACCTGTCAGGAAGCAGACTGTTGGAAGCAGTAGGTGATGGAAGTAGAGGAAAAAGAAGAGGACTTAGAAGTCAGTGATTTGTTCTGCCTCGTAATAAATGATAACAGGATGTTATTTGTACCAGTAAAAACCCTGCTAAATAGTTGCAGCTATCAGAGAAGAAGCCTGTCATTTCCTAGTCTTTTGTCCCAAGGCATTTGTGCAAGGTGCCTATTGGTTATGGTCTGCATTTCCACACTGGTCAGGGGAGTCACATGCCTCTCCTAGAGAAAAGCTCCTTTTCATAGTGCTAAATTCTTAGTATAGTTCATGAAGGTCTAATAGTTGTGTTTCAAGCAGACACTTGAGCAGTCTAAAAACAAACCAGTTTGTTTAAAGGACTGCAGGCCATCCTTTCTACTTCCCATTCTGGCATGGGTGAAAGCTACTTCTTTAGAGTGGACCTCTTGAACTGAGGTCTTTGTGCTGAAGAGCAAGAGTGATAAATGACGCCTTATGAATGACACAGCCAGAGAGCCTAATGCAGTAAATGCTGTTAACACTCAGCTGTGCTGTGCATTCTTGTTGCCCTTTGTTCAGAATGGTCCCCTCTGCAGTGAGAACAGTACCGCCATAGTTAGGGCTGTGACCTTTCCAGGCATTACCTCCTTAGAGATGCTGGATCATCCCAGTGAGACGGTCACTTGCATTGTGACTCGTGCTGTACTTTATGCATCATGATGGTCTTGTGACAACAAAAGATTTAGTGGCTCACTTTACTTGGGACAATGTTCATGCTGCAGCTAAGCTTCAAGCTCATGAGCCACAAATCGAGACAAATAAAAACACTGAAGAAAAGCCAGCCCTGGGAGGAGCCTAAAACCCATGTACCCATCACCTCAGTTTCTTGAACTCCTTTCATTTAAGAGTGAGAGTTAGACACAATTTCATTTCTCAAAATTGTCCTTTCGTTTCCATTTTAGAAAACTGTTACTAAAGCTAAATCTTCTTTATGCAAGGCAACAGAACTGGATGTTTTCGAAAGACATTCTCACTTTTTACTCTAGTAAGAGTGGGTTTTTGTATGTAATTTTAGAACTTTCTTGGAAGTGGTCTTTGGGAGGGTTATTGCAGTTATGCTGAAAACTTCGTTTTTGGTTTTTACTTTGTTATTCCACAGCTATTATGTCACTTTCAGACTAAGAAACTCCTGATTTACTGTATGGACATTTAGTATATCTTGATGAAGATACCCACATTTGGGGGGTTCTATTTTTCTTGATATCCCTTGCCTTCCAAATCAAAGCTCAGATCCAAAGATCAGGAGGCGAATGCAATCTGTTCTCCTTAAGTTGGAGCCACGTCTTGCTCATCTTTGTACCCTTGAATTGTGTAGGCATCTATGGCACTATGAACTCGATGCGTGGACCTGGCTGACATCCAGACTAGCTGGAGAATTTCTCTCTGTGAATGGGACAGGGGTTTTTTTTGGTGAGGAAGATTGGCCCTGAGCTAACATCCATGCCAGTCTTCCTCTGTTTGGTATGTGGGATGCCGCCACAGCATGGCTTGAGGAGCGATGTGCAGATCCACACCCAGGATCCGAACCCATTTCCTGGGCTGCTGAAGTGGAGCACATGAACCTAACCACTATGCCACCAGGCCGGCAATGGGGCAGTCTTTTGATAAATGTGGACTAGTGTTTCCTATCCTGTTCCCATTCCTGTTAAGGTGTCAGCAGACCTTCTCTGAGAAAAGAATTCAGAGAGCAAATAATTTATAAAATATTGAACATTATGTATAAATATTGCATATTATACCCCTTTCCTGAGGACCCACAAGCAAGTATACCAGCAAGTTCAAGGCTCTTTAATGTTCCGCAGTAAATAAGTCTGTTTATCTTTGACCCAGAATTGTCCAAACGTTAGACAGAGGCTCATTTTTATATGTGTCATTCTTGGAGAGCTCATTGTTTTGGGATTGTGGCTTTAATGCTTGTTTAACTGTGTTTGGAAAGAGTGAAGATGTTTGATCACAAGGAAATTTCATAGCAGATTATCGTGGGCTCAGACACAGCATGACATGTAGAACTAACTTATTTAAAGACCTCGGAAAGCCGCAGTGCAGTCGGGATTCCTTCCTTGGGCCTGGACCACTGCCTCCTAACAGGCTTCATGCCTGGATGTTGGCATGGGCCCACTGCCTCTTCCTTTCCTTCTTTCTCTCTCTTACTCACTGTCAAAGGAGGGCAGAGCATTTGAGCTGGTGTCATTTTAACATATGAAGAAAAGGTGAGGTTCTGGTGAGACAAGGCAGCCAAGGGTCTGAAACACTTCTGAAACCCAAGAATTGGTCAAGGATAGTACATTTTGCCTGGAAGAGGAACCTACAATGGCAGTAAATTCGATGAATGGGTCAAATAAACTTCTTGGTTTGGGAAGCTAGACAGCCTTGATTATATTTATAGGGAAAGAAGACCCAAATATAGCACCTTATAGATGCTATAGGAATATAGGAATACTAATAACCACCATTGATTACTTACAGTGTGCCAGACCATGTTAATAACCACCACTGATTACTTACAGTGTGCCAGACCGTGTGCTAAGTGTTTTACATAAGGAACTCATTTAACTCTTCCAAAAACACTGTGAGGAAGATGTTGTTATTCTCAATTTTCATTTGAGGAAACTGAAGCTCAGAGATGTTGAGTAACACCCAGAGTCACAAAGCTTGGAATTGGCAGCACTGGGATCAAAACCCGGGTCTGGCTAACTCCAAAGCTGGTGCTTCTCAGAGTCGCACTACTCTTTCCCAGATGCCCTTGGCTTTCTTCATAATATAGTGTATCGTATTCAAATTCCATAGCATGGTGTCTTAGCAGAAAGAAGTAAGAACAGGACACGTTTGAAGAGTAAGGTGTGAGAGTTTTGCTTTGATGCCTGTGAATTTGAAGCCCTTTTGAACAAATCACCTTTGTGGTTGTAGCATGACAGAAACTTTGGTAGTTCTTTCCCCACTGAATGTCACTTTCTTTGAGGCAATAAACTGGGCCATATTCTTAAATACAGTCACGAATTATAGGGTTGTGAATTCTTATAGAATTGGAGATATTAGTCTTTGGATAACTGAAAACAAATACCACTGCAGTTGCCCTGACTAACCCTAATGCACACGGGGGAAAAAGAAATTGTGTTGGCAAAGATGGGCTGTTACTTTCCACAACAGGCAAGGTCCACATGTTTTCTATGTAAGTAAAGTTGTCATCGAATGTCATATTATAAATCTGATTTCATTACCTGAAAATGCTCTTGGATTTTAAGTCCTTGAGGATATGGGCCTGTGTTGGTGAAAAATGAAATCTCATTGAATGAGAAATAGGCAGTTGGCGCCTAGCGTGTGCCCTGTGACCAGACCACCTTGTGCCAGGGAAATGGCCCCCTCTTATGTGGTCTGCACCCTGACAGTGAGGAAGTAATACTCACAGAGTGGCTCCTGCGTGTGTCTGATTTTAAATGGATTTCTCTGTCAAGTTTCAAAATCAAAATTAAAATAAATATTTGGGAATATGGATATGGTCATGCCTTTCTTTACACATTTGGCATCAAACCAGTATGGATAAATTATATCAGTTTTTAAAAACAGGAATCATTTTTAAACTATTTGAGGTTACCATTTAAGGATATTCTTAGAGAAAATTGTTACACCTCCACTAAAATATTTATCCTATATTTTTCTAATCACGACTTCAACGCGTATTATAATCCCACCCCTAAAATGCGATAAATCTTTATGTCATTCCAAAGTGTGTTGCCGGTAAGCGGTGGCTGGCATCATCTACATACTTCAAGATTCACAATGATGACAGCAACACTATGATGACGGCCATCGCTACCCGTGGGTCACGTTTGCTCTGGGCCAGGCACCATTACAGGCACTTCACACGGATTAGCTCTTTACATCTGTTAACTCACTTAAGGAACAGGAGGTGGAAATGAGAGAGAAACTTATCTTGGTGTTCATCATGATTTATAGCCCTAAGCGAATACGTATCGGAAATACTACATTGATGTTATTTCCAAGAGGATAATTTTGTTTTTGTTAAGATTTCTCTTCTAGGAATTTCTTTCGCAATCATGCGTTTCCTCTTGTTTGGGGATAATCTCTCATAAATGATGTATTGTATTTGAGTCTTTGTAGACAAAAAGTACGAAGCCAGAAGCAGGCCCGGTGTTCCTTGTCAGGCATGAAGTCTGCTGTGCTTTGAAGAGCAGTTAGACAGTAGACTGGGAAGGACACGTTATTTCTCAGCCGCCAGCCTGACTCCTGCAGGGCTCCATGACTGTGTGTGTTTGGACTGTGGAGCTACTCTACTTGATTTTCTCTACCCCCCCGCCCTCAAATTATATAGAGAATGACCAACTAACCCATAATCAAAACTGGATTTGCTATAAATAAAATGCTCTATTTCTTAAAAAGATCTTGCCTGAATATACCAAAAAATTAAGTATCAATTTGTTTACTTAACAAGAAAATCTATGGCAAATCTCTTTGGTACAGAGTCCAATGAGCTAGAAAAATCAAAAAGCTTTAAGGCCATATGTTCCCTTTTCATCCCTTGTCTGGGGGCATTTCTGGGTTCTGATGGCCTTTGTTTAGATTTAGAAACAGTAGGTGGATGGCTGATCCAGGTACCCCCTTGGTCACAAATGATAGGACTGCCCTCTCCTTAAGGGCTGGGCTGTTCCACCCTGCATCACTGTTAGAAGTGACCGACTGAGTGACAGGGAATAAAGTTACCACCAGGCCCGTGTTGTTCGTTTGTGATCCATGACAGGTATGTTCCACATGACGTGACATTTTTCTCTCTTTCTGTTAAATCAAATCTCCAAAATTCAGAGATGAAGACGTGTTCCTCAGACTTCATTTCAGCCTCACAACCCCTACAGTTCCCATTTGAAAAGCCAGCCCCAAACACAAAATTACTTTCCTACGCCAGAGAATATCATCATAGTTGAGGTTTGGAAGCAAAGGGGAAAGTGTTGTATAAACTTAGTTCTGGTTACTTTTTTCAAAAATCATTTCCCCCTATGTTTTAATGGCTCATGTTGCATGGCAGTGCTTTAAAACAAAATAAATAAAAGTGAAACCAGAATTTTGAAAATGGAGCAAACTGTGCATGTGTCACACAAAAAAGTAGTGTGAGTGCCCTCCTAAAAGTAGATTTTAGTCAAAACTCTTATAATCGCATGAACAGGAGCCCATTCGTACTGGGAGGCTGGCCGGTGGTCAATGTCAAGGTGCAGTGTGGCTCTTGGGCAGTGTTCTGTGGTAGTTCTGAGGGCGGGGGTTTCGAGGAGTCAGCCTTGTTCTTGCCATCTAGGTGCATCTGCTGCATGCTGCCTCTCTTCCAGAGGCTTCTTCACTCTAAGTGCCATGCCCTCACAGCCCTAGTTGGCCAAAGCCCCCAAGGCCTGATGTTGCTGCCAGCCCGTCCTGCATCCCTGACTGCCTTTTGGTTTCATCGGCTGGGGCCTGAGTGAGGAAGGAATGCTGTGGAAACACAGCCACTGCCCCCTGGGATGTGGGTGGGATGGCTTCCGTCAGAAGGAACTGTGGACAAGCAGGCAACGAGCCCCTGGTGCCTCAGTATTTCATTTCTTTTTCTTTCCTCTCGGTCCCCAGAAAGAACTCTCTGAAGAAGTCGGCCACAATGGCAGCCGTGCTCAGATTTCTATTCAAGTCCACAATGCCACGTGCATAGTGAGGATTGCAGCCATCACCAAAGGGGGAGTTGGGCCTTTCAGTGACCCAGTGAAGATATCCATCCCTGCAAACGGTGAGAGCTGGCACCCTTATCGGCTGATAAAACATCAGTCCATGCAATGCACACATTGCCAAAGAGTAACCTGTGGGATGGATGGCTTGTTTAAGAAGGAAAAATAAAGACCAAAAGGAGTTTTTGCAACAATAAAGATCGTTGATGTGATGACACACTTCATAAAACTACCGATGGTTGTGAGTCCTCCCATTACCATTACCATAATCGTAATAACTAGGAAGATCAATCCTTTCAGAGTACCAAATTTGACTTGACTTACTGAATTTAGTTTAAATGATATATACATGGCTGAATTTTGGGTAGGCAGTATGGCTAATCCTTAGCTCTCTATAATTGGCACTGTTTATTTGCTAGTGTTTGTTTTGCTATGTGTTAAGCAGTGCAGCTGGCCATATTCTTACTCATTCAAGCTGTGGGTAACGTGCTTCATGATTGATCAATACAGAACATGAAGTGTTTCCTACAGAAGCTGTCCTTAGATGGCACCACGCTCATTGAGTAAATGCCCAGCCTTGCCTCCTGGCTTCTCCACGTTATTGGAGTGTCCTTTGGCAAGCTGCCACTGTGGTGCCCCAAGTGGCCCAAACTTGTGTTCCATAGACCAGTGGGGCTGCCTTTGTTCTGACTCTGACCTGCCTTGGGTTGTTTGATGTTAAACTGTTGTCATAAACCCATGCACAGACATTTCTTTTGGTGTGATTTGTGCATTTACAAGTTCTTGCTAGATATGGCCTTTGTACCCATAGAGTTTGTGAGCAGACCACTGCGTTACTCTCTGTCAGTTCCAGTGACGCTTACACATGCTCTCCCTTTTAGTGCTGAATTGGAGCCATGTTACAGTTCCTGCAGTCTGGAGGCTCTGTACCTGGGGAACATTGGTAACTGGGGATGGGGACACAAGGTGTGTCTGCCTCGTAGAAATTCAAAGACAATGAGATTCTGATTGTAAAGGCATAGGTTAAAAAATCAGAGTTTAAGATGACAGAGCTTTCATCTTCATGCAAGTAAACCCTCCAGAATTTTAAAAAGCTTTGCTATACTGGCAGTCCTTGCTTTGCGTGATTCCAATATGCATACACTTCACTTACCACAGTTTAGTTAAATAACACCAGTTCCCCAACAATGTGGTTCAAATTTGAGTTACCATCCTGTGTTAACTGTGAGTAATTGCATACAGTATAAACTTCACTGCCAGCTCTTCAGTCCCACAGATCACTACATAAATAACAGATGCACATCATGGTCACGACTTTCAGGGTCTGTTGGTGGTTGGTCACTGTGCTTTCATGATTCAGTTTACACACATCTAACAAGGCACATAGCTGTTATTTTCTTGTCTCCCAGTGACAAACCCACATGACATTTTACAAAAATGGATAAGTGAGGGAGAGAGTTGGCAAACAAAGATGAAAGTACAGCAAAGAAAGGAAAAGTGATAGTGTGGGAGGTGAAATTAAAGTTGAATGTATGTGGAGTTATGGGAGAAATAGTTGACTGTGGAGATGTTGATACTGCTGCCACTTGATGGGCTCTAGATATGCAGACAGGGGACTCAGTGCAGGTGAACTTATGCACATGAGTGAAGTGGTGCTGGAAAGGGTGAAGATGTCCCAGAAGAAGTTACACAGGCAAAAATCTTCACATTTCTGTTGGTGGGGGGGCCGTAGCTAGTGTATTAAATTGAGAATATGCCGATTATGGCCTGCTGAATGAGGAGGCACAAGCCACCCTCACGGGGTCAGTAGATAGCTCCCTCAGCATCTGAGCTCCCACTGCGGGGAAGTGAAAACCCCAGGGTCGTTTTGATTGAAGGTACAATTTCAGTACTCTCACGCAAGGGAAGTAGAGTCACAAGACTTACTGCTTACAAACCCCAGAACCAGGGGGTGGAAGGGCGACCAATGAGCCCAGGGAAGGGCAGTCCTCTGACCCGAGGCACGAGCGAGCAGGAGATAGAGAGCAGGGTAGCAAGCACCTATTACTTATGAGGTGATTGGGGTGGAGGTCACTAACTTTTCTAGGGCTCAACTCTAAGTGATTATTTTAAAAGGTGCCCCAGGAAAAGCAGAGTAAGAACTTGTGGCTGGAATCCTAAGCTCAGGTCCTTATCTAAATGTCCAGACTCTGGATGTGGGCAGGATTGTTCATACTGTAAAATACCTGGGAGCAACTCAAAATAGCTGTTTTCTCATCGCAACATTAAAGGAACTCTCAGAGGTATTTCACAAAGAAATAAAAATCTTAATTCTCAATATTTCTAGTGTTTCAAATTATAGTGTACCAATAAATATGAGTTTTACCATTTTTTCAATACCTTACACATTTAGGACTGACCTGAGGAGAGTTTCCCATTGATAGTTAAGATCACTGCACAGTCTCAGTCTGCACCATCAAAGCGAGGACAGCCTGCATTTGTAGACCACAAAAAAGAAAAGGACTAAGTTCTAGAGCTTTTGACTCTCTGTTCTTCCCTATTCCAAGCCAATGTTTCTTATGTATTTCAGATCCCAAAGAGATGTTTTGAATTGATTCTCTTGGTATTTTACCAGGTTGGGGAGATTTTGCCCCTTCGTCAACCCCAGCACCTGGCAATGCAGATCCTGTGCTCATCATCCTTGGCTGCCTTTGTGGATTTGTTTTGATTGGGTTGGTTCTATATATTTCTCTGGCCATCAGAAAGAGAGTCCAGGAGACAAGGTTTGGGTAAGTTTCCCAGTTTAAAATATTTTGCCCAGTGGTATCGATGAGGTTGTTATGCCAAGTGATAATGCCTCTCCTCCCACCCCGCTCTTCACGTTGTACCCAACTGGGTGCCCTGTCCTATGCACGCCCTAGGGGCAGGCAGCTTCCTTAGGCCAGTGTGCAAAGACAGCCAGCCTTGAAGGAAGCTCATTTACAGCGAACAGCATCAATAGACCTTCACTACTCAAACTTGGTTGCTTTTAAATGAGGATTTTTATTAGAAGTCTTTAAAATGATCCTAATTATTCAAAACAAAACAAAACAAAATATATGTATAGATAAAAGTACTAGAAGGAAATTCACCAAAGCGTTAGCAATTCTGGATGGTGTAATTGTGCGTGATTCTGTTTTCTTTTTTTTGCTGTTTTACACATTTTCTGTAATGATCAGTTACTTTTCTAATAGAGAAAAACTAAGTAAAAGCAGCTCTTTTTCTTATTTTCTATACTCATCTACAGATTAGATTAAAAATCTAATCTGACTTTTATAACCAAATAGTAGTTAAATATCAACAAACAGCTTTGGCCATTGGGAGCTTGTCAGTTGTTCTGTGCTCTGGATGGTACCTAGTGGGAGTTGTTTTGATATTACCAGGTAAACCTAAAATAGATCTAAGGAAAGAAACATATTTCTTCCAGTGGGAAATGTTTCTGTGGTAGAAGAGCCCTTTGAACAGGCAGACTTAGTAGCATCCTGTGGAATCAGCACCTGCCTCGGCAGCCCTATTTTTGTAGTATGAGGTGTCTTTGTTTTCGTTCACCCAGGAATGCCTTCACAGAGGAGGATTCGGAATTAGTCGTCAATTATATCGCAAAGAAGTCTTTCTGTCGGCGAGCCGTCGAAGTCACCTGTAAGTTGACTTTGATTTCCCTTTTTTGGCAAAGGTTAAAGTATTTGAGAGCAAAGGAAGAACAACAAATTAATTGACAGATTTCTAACAAAAAGCCAAAGGAGTCAAAGAATGGATATCTTTAATATGCAAAATGTCATCAGAAACCAGCAGATAGACAGTCAGCCATCACCATATGCTTCCCTGCTGGCTGGTTCACTGGGGGTCTGGAGCTGGACCCGACATGAAGTAGCCAGGGTTAAGGACTCATAAAACCATGAAACTCTCTCCGTGGTGATAGGAGATGATGTGGCTGGAGTCCAGGGATTTAAAGGAAACAGCAAAGCAACTGACATAATGTCAGAGCTCATTTCCTGTTTTTTTCTGGCCACTAACTCAGAGAACAATTTACCAACATACTTTGTAACAATTATGGTTTGAGTTTTGCTGAATCAGAGTGGGGCCTTCCAGGTTGAAGAGTGGGAATAAACAGATAGCTGTGTTCTTGAATAATGTCAGAAACAGTCTAGACCCTATGTGCAAATATCAAATTCCATCTTCTGGACGTTTGCCAGAAACAACAACAAAAAACCAAACATAAGAATGATGGAATACAGGCTGCCAAGAAATAGACTCTTGATGTAGGATGTTATTAATTTAATTTCTTTACTTTTCTACTCGAGGAGTTTTGACTTTTAGATGCCTGTCGCATCAAAAAAATTTTATTTAGACCAATTTCCTTCCTTTATTGGAGGACCATTTGGGTAAAATTTTTTCTCTAAGAGCTACTGTGTCCTTTCTAATTGTCCACATTTTTTTTTCTTTCAAAGGCTTGCTTGTGCCTTAACAATGGCACAAACGGAATCATTGGCCAAATAGTTATTGAATTGGTCTCCCTCTCCTAGTTAAGTCCTCTTATTGATACCACTTACCGTCAGAGCTGCACATCCACACCTTGTTATGGAAGCTCTCATTCTCCAGTTCCTACCAAGCACTCGATTTAGCACTTTCTGTGTCATTATAATGAGGTTCCATATACCGTGTGTGGGACAGTAGCTTGTTCTCTACGTGATTCCTGTGGTGTCTGGACCTCCTTCCCTGGCACGAGAGGGCAGACGAGGTGTCCTGATGGCTCTTTTGTGAACCGGAGTCAGGGATTTAATGGTAGATACTCTACTAGAAAGTGCCTATTGACTTATCTTCCTTACCGCTTCAAGTCAAGGGCAAACCTCCCCTGCGTGAATCCGATTGCTGGCTGCTGCTACCGAACATGGGAAGAGAAATACGGTTCTGATTTTTATTATCCGTCAGAATTAATCTTGCCCTGAAGGATTCATTTTACTGACTTTAATCATAGTAGAATTAAGTGTGTTATTTTACTTACTGGCATGTTTGGGGAAGAGCCATGAGTACAAAATTTTTTAAATGTTTATTTTGTAGAACTTTGTATAGAATTTTAATTATATTCAAGTGGAAGGAAACACGCTGACAACTCATACATACTCTGTCACTCCTTTTATAGTACGCAGCTTGGGAGTCAGCGAGGAACTACAAAATAAACTAGAAGATGTTGTGATTGACAGGAATCTATTAATTCTTGGAAAAATTCTCGGAGAAGGTAAGCAGTTTAATTCTTTTAAAATGTGAAGTAAAATTCTTTACAGGAATTTGTTAAATGTATATTTATTAAATAAAATACCACTTTTGTGACTTTAATACAAATAGTTCTATTTTATAATTTAAAATGAAAAAGTAAATAGTGACTTTTAAAACTCAGATTTGGCGTATGTAAAGGGCCTCTACAGTGCCTAGCACGTACAGTAGGCCCTTGAAAAATAGTAATTCCTTTCCTTCATTGAAAAGCATATTTTCCTCGGTCATTTTCCTATACACTTTAAATGTATTCCTCTAGTTCTTAAATGTACTATTCTCGGCACCCTCCTAGTTAGTTAAATAAGAACAGAGGTGAAATACATATTTAATTTGTCAAATTGATCTTAAGATGAATGATAATGGCGTTAAGAGTTTCTACTTTATGAATTTCAGTAGCATCTTCCACGTTGTCCTGTGAGTTTCTTGGATCAGTTATAAGGCGTAATCAAGTGATGAGCTGAGCCAACCAGGCTTGTGACAAGCAGGAGGCTAATGTGTGGCCTGTGCCCCTGGTTTGCGAGTGTGGGTGGCCCAGGCAGGCTCTGCCTGGCTGCCATGTATGGGTCACTGGCTGTGGGAAAACAGCCAGTCTGGCACTGTAGCATTTCTGTGGTCAGGGGCAATTTTGCACAGAGTCAATATAGATGTTGTTTTACTTCACAGGAGAGTTTGGATCTGTAATGGAAGGAAATCTTAATCAGCAAGATGGGACCTCTCAGAAAGTGGCAGTGAAGACCATGAAGTGTGAGTCGTCACCGATTAAACCCAGTCTCTGAGTGCGGGCAGTTGCTTCAATATCTGGTGCTCCACAAGGCCAGTGGTGGAGTCCATATGTCGTGATCTCAGTCACTGATGGGTCAGAAGGCCATCCAGAACACTGTTGGTCACAGAGGGAAAGTTACTCTTCATACCTGCTTTATATATTCTTTACACTCAAGGCAGTAACATTTGTTGTTTTTATTCTCTTTCTCTTTCTCTCTCTCTATCATCTAGTAAAGCTTAATGACTCCAAAGTAAGGCATGAATTTCCGAGTCAGGGCTGATCTGTGGCAGCATCTGACCCCAGGGGTTGGTCTGGCTGATCTGGCTAACTTGATGGGGTCACTTCCTCACTTGAGGATGGTTGCATGGTCCTCAGGAAACTGTGGGCCACCTGGAAGGTAAGTTTCCCAGAGAGAGGAGAAATATTCGTTGGTCAAGGGCATATGAAGAGCTGTGATCACAAACTAGAATCTCCAAGCAAGCTGGGAAGAGAGCCTGCCGCTGGGTCAGGGTCCTAAAAGTCATCACAAAGAATCTGCTTTTATCCTCCGAGTAGCAGAGCACTATTGAGAGAGTAGCAGAGCACTATTCAGAGTCTTCAGCAAATGAGGAACAAGAGCAGATTACATTCTAGAAAGTTCCCTCTGGTGGCAGTGTGGAGGAGAACAAATTACAGTGTTGACAAAAATAGCGTCAGATGCCAGTGAGGGCATTCCAGAATCTGTGCAGATGTCTCTCAGGATAAGGAAACAAGACTCAGAGAGGTGGGGACTTGTCGAAGTCAAATAGCTAGAAAGGGGGAAGGTTGTGCTGGACTTTTTCATCACTGTACATTGACCAGGCTGCAGTGGCAGAATGTGACAGCATTTCCCCCGTGCCCCTCTCTATTAAGTGCATTTCCAGGGCGTGGGGACACACTGTTGTCTAAGGTGTCCAGCTAGGCACTCATAAAATAGACCGTGATTGTGTAGCATGTCACCTGCAGTTGTCTTCACAATTTGTATGGAGGGAGATTCTTTGATGCTTAGTTTGTAAACGTTCTTAATATTGCTTTCTCATTAACCGCCTGTATATATTCCATATTAATTTTTTTGATCAAGGAGTAAAGTAACGTTGGTTTCTTCCTAAAATTTAAATCCACTGTTTACTGGGCATTAAAGCATAAGCATGGATTGAGACTTTTTAACTAGAACTGGAGGGTGAAGTTCTGCTTCAGTTCTTAAAAGGAACCGTAATAACCAGCAAGTCACATGGGCTGGTGCTTTTTGCTTTTTAATGCTTTTTCTGTGTATAATAACGGCCAATACTTATGTAATACTGTGCCAGAGGATGGCACAGTTATTCCCGCATTTCATCACTACAACAGGAACGGGAAATCAGTGCAGCTGGGATGTAGGTTCAAGTGTTCTTCCCCAGAAACCAAGACACCCTGAAGTCTGAGCACTCACTGGAGCTGAACCCAGTACGGAGCCGAGTCGGGTGCTGAGCCACACTCGGCGCTGTCCTGCCTCTTCTCGCATAATTTTATTTGAACCTCACAATGTGTCCATGGGAAGGCTCCTTCCATTATCCCCATTAACCGAATAGAAGGCTTAGGGGATCGTAAAGAGCTGAGCCTGGAACCTGATCCTTTCTGTCCTTGGCTCTGCTGTTCTTTGACTGAATTAGAATAACTCGCATACGAATTGCATCCATGCTAATTATCAAAGATTGGAAGAGTGGTCTCTGGCCTCTGAATCCCAGGCTCATCTACATTGGCCTGGGGGGGTTGGTCCCTTGGGGGAGGAGGGGGAGGGTGTTGCAGACAGACCCTGCCCCTTCCATTCCACCCACCTAGGTGAGGGCAAATTTGGCAGACATTTTGCAAGTCTACATATTTTTTTTCCTTAAATTTGCTTTAATAGGAAGATTAATATATATTAAGCCCATAGGATGTACAGGCACTGTGCTAGATGCTCTCCTACGTGATTTCAGTCAGTACTTATACTCTGTTAAAGCAGATTCCCTAAGGCGCACCTGGCTTTATGTTTGTTTTTGCTTGCTTGTTTTTAATTGTGGTAGAATACACATAACATGAAATTTACCATCTTAACCATTTTTAAGTGCATAGTTCATTGACATTAAGTACATCCACGTTGTTGTGCAACTATCACCACCATCCATCTCCAGAACTTTTTTCATCTTGCAAAACTGAAACTCCGTGCCCATCAAACAACAACTCCCTGTTCTCCCTGACCCCGTCCCATCCCTGGCACCCACCATTCTACTGTCAGTCTCTATGAATTTGACTACTCTAAGTGCCTCTTAAAAGTGGAATCATACGGTATTTGTCCTCTTGTGACTGGCTTCTTTCACTTAGCATAATATAGAATTTCAGATGTCACTCTCAAGTTGGTTTAATTCCAAAAACTTGGTCTGAAAGTGTATCTAGTTCAAAAGGCACGATTGAGCAATCAGACTTGCAGGACACGTGCTGACAGAGACAGGCATGTGTTCTTTCTTTTCTTTTTTTTAAGGCCAAAACAGTTGCAACAGATTATTTGGGTTTGATTTTAGTTTTTTTGATACTAATATACTTTAATTTTTAGAGCAGGTTTAGGTTTCTAGAAAAATCGGGCAGAAAGTGCAGAGAGTTCCCATTTACCCCGTCTTCCCTCACAGTCTCCCTATTATTAGTGTCTTCATTAGTGTGGGAAAGTTTTTACAATCGGTGACCCCTATTGATACATTATTAACTGACGTCCATAGCTTACACTAGGGATCACCCTGCATTGTACATCCTGTGGGTTTCGACAAATGCATACCGTCATGTGTCCACCTTTACAGTGTCATACGGAAGTTTGACTGCCCTAAAATCCCCTGTGCGCCCCCTATTCATCCCTCCCCGCCATCAGTCCCTGACAACCGCTTGTCCGTTTACTGTCGCCATAGTTTTGCCTTTTCCTGATTTTAGGTTTAGAGAACAAAATTGCTATGACCCCCCGCCTCCCCTTCACTGAGTAAATCATTCATGCCTAACATTTTCCATCTTCTCTTTTAGTGGACAACTTTTCTCAGCGAGAGATTGAGGAGTTTCTCAGTGAGGCAGCGTGCATGAAAGACTTCAACCACCCAAACGTCATCCGGCTCCTAGGTACCTCAGAGAAATGCAGGACAGGGTGGCCGAGGGGCTCGGCTCATCCACTCTGTGCCAAAGGGAAAATCTCTGGGGCAGAGCAGCTTACACTTTGTATAACCCCAGAGTAATTTATAACATTGGATTTTTACCCAGAAGACTTCTCCTCACAGTTACATTTTCTGAGGCTGATGGTAAAAATGGGCCTGCATTTCCTGGACACCAGTGGGCTCAGGAACACATAGTGTCCACAGAATTCTAGGTGACTGTGGTTTAAACGGCCCCCAGTTACTCAAAGGCAAGATGCGGGAGCTGGTCGCGTTATAGTTTTTATTGATTTAAAGTTATCCATGAATAGAATACCAGTAGAGTAAAGCTGTAAAAGTAGACAAATTCCATAGATTATCTTTGAGAAACAGTTTATTAAGGTATTTTCAAGGACTGATTTCTTAGGATCTACACTGACAATTTCATGGGATGTGATTTAATAGTCAGAATTTGGTTTTGTGGCACCATTAGCTAAAAAATACAAAAGAGGAGAGCAGGTATCAAGTGGTTGCTATGTGATACTATTCCAAGAGGGAAGAACAACCTAAAAAAAGTCAGCAGAATATTCAATTTTTTCTTTTTGGCTTTCCTGTGACTTGATAAATGCTGAATTCTTTTAGAAACTTTCATTATGATCGACACTGCAGAGAGATGTGAAAACTAATGTTTAGATACAATATTATGTCAAAGAAACTTTTGTGACTCATTTGCAGCTATTGACTTGAGCAGACTCCGAGAACAATTGCGCTTTGTAATTGCAGCTCAATGTGCAAGGGCTTTGCAAGCCTGCTGTCAGGTGACAGACAGCCTCCAGTTCTAGCATTCCATGATAAATGGGGTTGTAGCTTTTCCTGTGTATAACTATTAACATTTAGGGACGTGGATTTTACCTATTGGCCCTCAAAATTCTTTTAATAGTTTTAAGCATTTGGTTGCAGTGGACTCCTTCATACAATTAAGTGTTTAACTATAACATTGAACTAGTTTGCCCTCGAACTCTACTGCGGTCACCACCCCTCACTTAGACTCAGTGTAACAAAACTCCATGGGTTTCTAGGTGGCTTTACTTGCTATAGATTAATTTTTGAGAGCTCTCCTGCAAAGATTGGCACTAATCTGAAAGAAAAAAATTACCAAGAAGTGGACCCAGTTTGTGTTCCGTATTCTAGAACGTGGTGTGTGAGTTACGTAAGGGTTAACTTGAGGGCACGTGGTTTCCATTTGGCTAGTGCTCCTGCAGTGCTTTTCTGGTCACTGGTAACAAGGGCTCTTTGTAGCTCACTCTCTGTTTTTAATTTCAGGTGTATGTATAGAAATGAGCTCTCAAGGCATCCCCAAGCCCATGGTGATTTTACCCTTCATGAAGTACGGGGACCTGCATACCTACTTACTCTATTCCCGATTGGAGACAGGACCAAAGGTAATGACCCAGTTGCATTGCCTCTGAACAGTTCTCGGGTTTATGTAACAGGGCCTGGACAACCTCAGCATCTGACCTTGAAGATAAAGGAGGGAAAGAGAGGACACTAGTCTGTTC
Source organism: Tapirus indicus (assembly GCA_031878705.1). Lineage (NCBI taxonomy): Eukaryota > Metazoa > Chordata > Mammalia > Perissodactyla > Tapiridae > Tapirus > Tapirus indicus. The sequence continues at coordinate 75,943,301 of CM062923.1, read as the reverse complement.
AGTGCTCACTGTGTGTGCTGGGTGTTGTAAATGTAGAATCAGTCCTCACGGCAGGCCTGCTCATGGGTCTTATTATTCCTGTTTACTGGGAGGAAGAAGCTGGCTGGGAGCACAGTCTCATGGCCCAAGCATCATCACAATGGAGCGGGTGGGCCCCTCGTGCTGTCAGAGTGGCCTCTGTCTTTGGAATTCTCCTCTTTTTAGCTTGTTCACTCTGAAATCACTAGATGCAGGATCCATTGCAGTTCCCAGATGGAAGTTGCAAGGAGCTGTTTGTCAGAGACACTGAGGGTGAATGTACTCCCTCCGTCTTTCTCTTTTTCATGAGCCCCTCCGTCCTCAGAATCAGAAAGCCTGTTGGGACGTGGTGGGCCAGCATGCCTTCCTTAAACAGTGCCCCTGGGAGGGGCAGTGACCCCACAGCGCAAACCCTGCCCTGAATCCCCACCGCACAGAGAAACCAAACACCAAACGGAAATGGGACCTTAGACTGAAGCACACGCCCAAGCAGCACAAGGCCCACAGGTCACAGTGATTGATGGGGTTGTGATGAAGTGGTGACTAGGAGAATGATGACAGTGGGGCCTAATGGGGAGAGCCCTCAACCCGAGACACAGGGAAATCTGTAGGAATAGCCATTTATTTAAATTTGCCAAGGCAGTTAAAAAACAAAAACTTGAGTCACAATTTAGGGTGAATGTATTCTGGAGCCTTCTTTCCTATGTCCTGCTGCCCCTGTGTGTCATGGACGAGGGAGGATATTTTTGCTTCTCTTTTCTTTTCCTTTACTTGTTTTCTTCTTCCCAGGGAAGGTGTAAGTGACCTGAACAGGAGAGGGAGCCTTTCTTTTTTTAGCTCCCTCTCTGGTCCCGTACTCAGACGTATTTTCCTCTTCCTCTTGGCTTCTTTGAAGTCTTTCACCAGCACAAGTACTAACCAGAGACACAGATTGTAGCCACGTCACGGAGCTATTCTAGAATCATTGAGGGTCCTCCAAAGAGGGGAAGGGCCTAATCCGAAGTAGGGGACCCAGCATGGCTGAGTATTTTCCTTCTTTTTTCCCCCCAAAAGAAAGACAATAGCTTTATAAGAAGCCTGGAAAAGAAGAAAAAATGACCCACAATTCTCAACATCGTAGCACAATCATTGGCATCTTCAGACAGTCACATCCCAACTGTTTATTCCATGCCTGAGTGTTCACATGTATGGCCTGCCTTTAGGCCATCAACAGTGGCTAACATTTCTCAAGCGTTTAGCAGAGGCCAGGCTGTATTTTGCATATGTTAGTGCATGAATGGCACAACAACCCCAGGAAGTAGTTACTAATAGAATCTCAGATGAGGAAACTGAGGCACAGATCAAGCAATAGTGGAAGCAGAAGTGGCCCCCAGGCTGCAGACCCCATGGCTGCAGCTCTTCTCTGATTGCCCCATCCCGTGTGTGCCTCTGCCCAATAGGGCAGCCTCCAGACAGTTGGCTGTGAATGGCCGCACACCATCCTCTTGAATAGATTTTGTTTCATGTCGATGGATGATTTCACTCACATTTAATTTCCTGGTATGTTATGTAATTTTTCTAAAAATTTTTCAGGGGGGTGGGAATTTCATGTTGCACAAGAATGAATTCTGTAGTAAAAAAAAATAAAAATACACAAGGCTGTTTGATAGTCACCAATAGTCTGCCTTTACTTGTGAAGCTTAACTCTCTTCCCTTTTTTGGCCCCTGTGCAAACATGGTGAGCCTTATATTGGATGTCTTTCTTGAATCTTTGTAGAAGAGAAATAGAGAGGCCATTGATAATCTTTATAAAATTATTTTTTCCTGAGGAAGATTTGCCCTGAGCTAACATCTGTGCCAATCTTGCTCTATTTTGTTTGTGGGCTGCCACACATGGCTGCCGACAAGTGGTGTAGGTTCGCACCCAGGAACTGAACCCGGGCCACCAAAACAGAGCATACCAAACTTAACCATTAGGCCATGGGGCTGGCCCCTAAAAATATTTTTTAAATTATCATACAGTAAAACTGACTTTCCCCTTTTGGTGTACAGTTCTATGAATTTTAACACATGTATAAATTCATGTACTACCCTCACAGTCGGGATGCAGAACAGTTTCATCACCCCAAAACACCTCCTCCTGCTACCCCTTCGTCGTTACACCTTGCCCCCGTGGCTAACCCCAGTAACTGCTGATCTGTTCTCCATCACTATAGGTTTGCCTTTTCGAGAATGTCATAAAAGTGGAATCACATAGTTTGTGACTGTTTGAGACTAACTTCTTCATTCAGCCTTATGCCTTTGGGATCCATTCAAGTTGTTGCATGTATCCATAGTTCATTCCTTTTTTTATTGCTGTGTAGTCTTCTATTGTGTGGATGTACCACAGTTCACTTATCCATTCACCTGTTGAGGGACATATAGGTTGTTTCCAGTTTTTGGCAATAATGAGGGAAGCGGCTATAAAAATTCATGCATAGGTTTTTGAGTGAACATAACTCTTCATTTCTCTAGGTTAAATACCCAGGAGTCGGATGCATATGGAAATAAATAAACTGCTAAACTATATTCCAGAGTGGCTGTACCATTTTACATTCCCACCAGCAGTGTATGAGAGATTGAGTTGCTCTGCATTCTTGTTCGCACTTGGTAATATCAGTAGTTTTGTTTTTAGCTGCTCTGATAGGCGTGTAGTGGTATCTCATCATGGCTTTTGTTTGCATTTCCCTAATGATTAATGATGTTGAGCATCTTGTGTTTATTTGCCATCTTTGTATCCTCTTCGATGAGTGTCTGTTAAAGTCTTCTGTTTATTTTTTAATTGGGTTGTTGGTTTTCTTATTGTTGAGTTTTGAGAGTTCTTATATATTCTAGATACAATTCCTTTGTTGGATATGTGATTTGCAAAGACTTTTCTCCCAGTTTGTAGCTTGTCTTTGTATTCTCTTAACGTGAGCAAAAAGTTTTAAATTTTGGTAAAGTGCAGTTCATCAGTTTTTTCTCTTCTGGATCATGCTTTTACTGTCATGTCTAAGAACTCTTTGCCTAACTCCAGATAAAAAAGATTTTCTCCTATGTTTTTTTCTAAAAGTTTTGTGGTTTTACACGTTACATTTAAGTCTATGACCTATTTCGAGTTAATTTTTGCATAAAGTCGAAAATTTTAGGATTGCTTTTGTTTGGCACATAGATGACCAGCATCATTTGTGAAAAGACTGTCCTCAATCCATTAATTGCTTTTGCACTTTTGTCAAAAATCAGTTGGCTGTATATGTGTATGTCTATTTCTGAGTTCTCGATTCTGTTTCATTAAACTGTGTGCCATCTTTCACCCCATCACATTGTCTAGGTAACTACTATAGCTTTATTGTAAGTCTTAAAATCGGGTAGTATGATTCCTCCAAATTTATTCTCCTTTTCAGAATTGTTTTAGCTATTCTGGGTTTTTTTTGCCCTTCCATATAAATTTTAGAATCAGCTTGTCTATGTCTGCCTAAAGTACTTTTGTCATCTTATGTTCTTTTGAACAAAACAACAAGTATGGGAAACAAGTATGCAGCATTTTGCTGACTAATGAATAGTTTCTATTTGCAAAAGCATATCTCCAATGATGGAAACTAACTCCCAGGTTTTATAAATATGAAAAAGAAATATGTTTTCATATTTTGATACTTTGTAGCCACAGGTAGAGCTGGAAATCCCAAAATGCATAGACAAACTGGAAAATCAAGTGTTTATTCAGACCTTTTCTTTGCTGCCTGTTTGGTCAATGTCTTGGGAATAAATACCTTCTGCTTCTGCTAGAATGGCCCAAGACTAGGTCTCAGTTTCGTAAATGTGCTTCTCCAGCAGAGCCTGGGTGCCATTCTGTCCTCTGTGTGAAAAGCACCACTGGTCTTCTGATCCATGAACACAGGATATCTTTCCATTTATTTCGATCTTCTTTAATCTCTTCTGTTTTGTAGTTATCAGAGTATAAGTTTTTTACTTCTTTTGTTAAATTTATTCCTAAGTATTTTATTTTTGATTCTTTTGTAGATGAAATTGTTTTTTTAATTTCATTTTCAGGTTGTTCATTGCTAGCGTATAGATATACAATTGATTTTTGTATGTCGATCTAGTATTCTGCAACCTTGTTGAACTCATTTATTAGTTCTTCCACACAGTTATTTTTTAAATGACTTTTGGTCACAGTTTGCAAGAATAACATAATTGTTCTAGGAAAAAATAACACAAATGAGTAGTACCTGAAACTCATTTTACCTTCATGAATGTCAGCAGATTTGATATTTCTTAGCACCCAAACCCTTTCCTGGAAATTAGCATCCAGAAAATCAAATGCCCCAAATATACAGAACAGAGGCATAAGACTTGTATGCCTGATTGGTTTACATTTTTTTTAACAACTCCATTATGTAAGGGTAAAGGAAAACTAAAGCATTTTGTTGTATATGCAGTATATGATTGACATGTGTCTTAACTGGGAAATAGAAATCATTAAAAATTCAGTATCTTCGTGAGTACCACTTTGGAAAACTCACGTTCCGTAGAGAATAAGCATGCAAATCCACTGCCTTAGGGTTAGCGTGTCGTGGATGGACCCCCCATTTTCTTTAGGTCCTGACTGTGCTACAACATTTAATTACTCCACAGAGGTCTTCATCAGTCCTCATCCTCATAAACAATTCCATCAGGGCAGGTTTTCTAACATGGTCTTGTTTGATTTTTACAACATAGAGAAAATACTAGACTGCTGAAACTTACTGGAGGGCCCTAGAGAAACAAAAATTTAAATTCCTGAATACTTACTTGGGGTATTTTGGTCCTGTGATAAGGGGTGAACACTATCCTAATTTCGGTCTAGGAGAAAAAAAGTGTCTTTCAAAACATTTCCAAGTAAAATGATAGCAGATGTGGGTGCATAATTTGAAACAGCTCCTTCTAAGTGGGCTTTTGCCTCCCCCTTACACACGCCCACCCCCGCTGAAGCCAGACCATCCCTCTCTTCTCCTCTTCACATGGCATGCATGCTCTGTCCGACTGCCACCCAGAAGGATACAGAGCATCACGTTTGACCTCATAACTTGTGAAAAGAATATTCTTTGCTGTCAATGCTTTATTTTAAAGATGGGGAGAAGAGAATGTGATATTTGCCAAGAAGTTTTAGGGTTTGTTGGTGGTGGGGTTTTTTTTTTTAATTTCTTTTTAAAAATCTTATCTGTGGTCTTAGTGATGTGGAAATGAAAGGTTTATTTCCTTGTTTCACGGCCACACCTTTAAGAAATAAAAACACCATTTCCCCCCTCAGATGGAAATAACTCGCTAGGTTTTCCTTTTAAAACCTCATCTTTCTTGTTTCTTCCACCCCCTAGCATATTCCTCTGCAGACACTATTGAAGTTCATGGTGGACATTGCCCAGGGAATGGAGTATCTGAGCAACAGGAATTTTCTTCATCGAGATTTAGCTGCTCGGAACTGCATGTAAGAGTCCTTGCTCATCCTGGAAGGGATTGGACCTCACGGTGTTAGATATTTGTTGGGGGGAGGGATGGGGGTGGCCTGTGGCTGTAAAATACAGAAGAGAGCTAGGTTTGGGAGGGACAGTGTGGCTGGTTCTGGAGATGGAATTTTTGTGGCTCTGATGGATGACTGGGTTTTTGCTTGGGGGTTTTTTACTGCCTCTGCCTCCAAGAGTCTGGTTGACCTCTAAAACTTTTTCCTCTGACTACTGTTTTCTTTTCACACTCTCTCAGCTAGGAGTGCTCAGTGTGATTTTTGTGGTTCTTCCCCACTGCCATCAGCTAGCTTTGGATAAGTCAGCTAACAATGAGGACGGTAATGAAAATCATAAAGGTTTTGTCCCTAAGTTTTCATGGTGCTGCCTTAATGAAGAAGTTTTGTCCTGTGACTACACCGAAGCTTTTCTTTTGCGGCCGAGAGACAAGGACTTACGTAAGAGCTTTGAACTTAAGCTCTCCCCATCTCTTCAGCCTGCTTCAACAGAGCCATTATTTGCTGCAAATCTTCAAAAACAATAACTATTTCTTGATTTTAAGTTTACTGTTGTAAGAAGAGGGAGTGTTCCTTAAATAGATCACTGTTATTTGTTTTTCTTGCTTGGAGATGTGACAGTGGGGCCTCCCCCCTCACTCCTCCTAACAACCCCACCCCCCAGCCCCCTACCACTTTCCCTTCATTTTTGAAAACCCAGAAGTGTCTTGTGTTTGTTTTTTATTTAAATAATTTTTCTACCAGGGAGGGAGAATCATGAAAACCTTTTTTTCCCCTTAATATTTCCTTTATGTTTTTCCCACCAGGTAGGGTGACCAACAATCCAGTTTGCCCAGAGCTGAGGGGTTTCTCAAGACATGGGACTTTCAGTTTTAAAAGTCAGTGTCAGGCAAACAGGGGCAAGGGAGTCACCCCACCTCCAGCCCACTCATTTCTCCTCCTCCTCCTTCTTGTCTAGGATCTGTTTTAACAGCTTGGACTATAAATGCAATGGTATTCCTTTAATTTTCCAGTTGATTCCTCAAGTACCACCTGGCTGTCTTAGCAGGCAGTCCAGTGTCCCCTCTTACAACATGTACTTGCCCACCTTCCCCAAACTCTCAGGGGGCTTACCTAGTCCTCAGAGCCAGTGCTGCTTCCTGCTGTCAGGAGGAAGGCTGCTGGGCGCCAGATGAGTCCACCAGAGGGCCCTGGATTTGAGCTGCTGCTCTTTCTTCTCCTGCTGTGCAGCACCTCTGTTCCCTCCAGGTGTCTCTGTCCTCCGTGCGCAGGTGCCCTTGCTGATCCAGATCCCCACACAGACCAGAAGGGTGCAAGGTTGTAACTCTTCTGGCTCCTCCTCCCTTGCTCTGCCATTGAATACAAAGCAGGACTCTCAGAGGCCGATGGAGTCCACATCTTTTGGTTGCTTATTGTAAATCTTTTCAGCTGCCTCTGGTGCAGATCTGTGATTTAAGGCTTTCCCTCTGAGGTCGCTGAGGACGTGAACTCGCTCTCTGTAGGTTGCGAGATGACATGACTGTCTGTGTCGCGGACTTTGGCCTTTCGAAGAAGATTTACAGTGGTGATTACTACCGCCAAGGCCGCATTGCTAAGATGCCTGTGAAATGGATCGCCATAGAGAGTCTCGCAGACCGAGTCTACACGAGTAAAAGTGACGTGGTATGTACACGGCTTTGATTCGGGGCCCCGCATTGCAAAGATAAAGGCACACTGAAAGAAGTGACTTAAGCTGGTATCGCAAGACATTTTACTCTTCGATAAACTGAGGATTGGGGGCATGCTCACACTCTTTTATTTATCACTAGATACTTCCATTCAGGTGGAACCATTAGATTGTGGTGCAGTATCCTGACATTCGGAAGATCTGTTGTTGCATAGGCCTTCATTTATTCCCATTTTTCTTTGCTACAATATAGTGACTTATCGCCCACAGCTACAATATTTCATATTCACATGAAATTGAATGAGTTCATCCACTGGCTCTTTGGAACCAAGATGCTATATAAAAGATGCTGTGTAATTATACTCTTGACCAGAGATAGGGAAAAGAAAACACTTGACAACAGCAGTGGAGCAGAGCATTAAAGAGAGTATCAGCGTGAGAGAAGGCTATACTGCCTTTGTCAAATTTCCCAGAACAGCACTGGTGAAAATGGGGAAGTGTGACGCCCGACCTCACATTACCGCTGTGTCGGGAGAGCAGTGTGTCTCAGACATAATTGTCAGCTTTGTGCACGATCATCGGGGCTTTAAGGAAGTGACCTTTCCCAATGAAGAAGTCCATTCAGCCTTTCTGAAAAGACTTGCCTCCTAACTTGTTGTTGCTTTGTTCTCAGTGGGCCTTTGGCGTGACCATGTGGGAAATTGCAACACGGGGAATGACCCCCTATCCCGGAGTCCAGAACCACGAAATGTATGACTATCTTCTCCATGGCCACAGGCTGAAGCAGCCCGAGGACTGCCTGGATGAGCTGTGAGTGAGCTTCTCCATATCACTGGGCACTCTGCAGGGGTCAGTCAGTTGGCTCTGCAAAGACCTGGGGACACAGCTGCAGGGGGTGGGGACGCTCTTAGCGGGTGTGTGCGGAAGGTGGCACGCGCAGACATCCCAGGCCGAAAGCCCTTCCTGTGTGGAGGATGGTGTGTGCGCTTCTCTGGTGAACGTTGCACATTTCCTAAAGTTCTGTAAGCACCTCTAGGAAATATATCCTGTAGATAAATAGGTTGGCTTTGGAGTGCATGAGGTGCCTGTCCTCTTTGCTGCAGCCATCCTTCTCTTTCTGTACAGCATTTCATAGAAACCGGTCGCAGTAATATCTTTAATCAGGAAATCTAGGAATCTAAGCCAGTGGTTTTGAGGTCAGGCTGGTCATCAGAATTGCTTGAGGGATATTCTGACAATGTGATTCCTCAGCCCTGTGCCTGGAGATTGTGATTCTGCTGGTACAAAGCGGGCCCAGAACTGTGCTTTAACACACTCCCTGAGAGACTGTGCTCAGCCGGCGTGAGAGCCCCCAGCTCCAAGTGTGCAGGACCACAGTGCACATACTGTCCTGACTGTCCCCTCTCTCTCCAGGGTGGGAGGTATGGGGACAGGCCTGGGCCTTGGGGTTAAAGAATGAAGTGTGTGGAGTGCTCGGCCTGTACGAGGCACGCAGAGGCAGTGTCACATGATGGTGCCAATTATTAATAGCATCATTACAGATTGATCTCAAACACCTTGCTGAACTTTTAAAAATAATTTCTTGTGGTGCTGCCTCTAGCTTGGTGATTTGAACCTTCCTAATGGTGAGTCTCTTCCCAACATAACAGGGGTCATGGGCTTGGAGAGGGGCATTTTCACCCTATTTGGCAAGAATATTTCAGCAGGCTCTGTCATGGAACACCATGCCGGGGCGCTGGTATGGGTGGGCATGTGCAGGACCCACCCCCACCCTCCACACACACACGCTTCCTCACAGGGTGAGAGGCCCAGGTCAGTTTGCATATAGGCCTCCCAGATCCCATCCACCCCAGACAGAAGGGAACTTTATTGATCTGAGTCCCACCCGGCTCGGTGGTGGTGGTTGTTAATATATAACATTAAGAACAAAAGCAAAAAATGTAAGCCCTTTAAAAACATGATGAATCCTAATTAAATTAGATCTAGGGTTCCATGGTAATTTTTAAAAGAGCCACATTAATGAAATGTTTGCTTCTGAAAACGAGGAAGCAATTTAAATCAAACAATACTGAATGAAGAGTTTTGTTGCCATTTCTCCCTTAGCTTTTCTCGTGCACCAAAAGAAGTTGATATTTGCAGCGATTATTTGGGTCTTAGCAAGGTCTAAGCTGTGTCACATTGTGGCTTTTAGTTGTCTCACATGGAACCAAAATGAGGGACTGCTGAGTCGGTTTTCTGTGAGACTCTCTAGGTGAGAGAGTCGCAGAGTCAACACACATGTGTGGCCGGGGAGGTCAGGTGGAAGCAGAGAGATCTGGGGTCCCCAGGTTCAGGGCTGGCCCCATGCACCGTGGGCTCGCAGAGGCTCTGCTGAACCAGGCCTTCTTCTCAGGTTCCCCCTCAGCTCTAGGTGCCAGGGAACAACAGCATCCCCCAGAGAGGCCTCTGTGTTTCCATATCGGGGGCATTTCCTTTTAGAGGTGAGCCAGCTACTTCTGAGCTTCTCATCTGTGTTTGCTGTCTAACCTTAGTTGAGATGAGTTCACTCCTGTGTTGAGTTGTCCCTTGGTCTTTTGAAAGTCAACTCTAAGAAATCTAATGATGTAAAGAAGAGAATGCACTTTGTGCCCTGCTCTCTGATCCTGCCCTCTGAGAGCCGCCTCTTCTCCCGGATCACCCCTCCTCTGAATGACCAGGCTGCAGGCCCTGAGCCCCATTGCCCGAGAGGCCACTCTGTTTGATGCCCCCATCACCTCCATGGGACGTTCCCTCAGCTGAGCTCCTGGCCTCCTGGCTGCAAGCCCTCAGATACTCCCCACCAGCCGACCGCTATGGTTTGTGGCTCTGGCGCTCATTCCCCTCAGCTTTGTGTGACACTTGGGAGTTCTTTCTTTATCTCACTTCCCTTCAGCCAGCAGATGTCCTTCAGAGTCCCCCTCCCCTCCGTTCCACCCCTAATACCATCAAACCGTAGAGGCCCAGGGCTGGGTGGGGCCGGGGGTCATCTGCTCCCACTCCCTCATCACATAGGAGGAGCAGTGGCACAGTGATATTACACTGTGAGTTACAGTGAATGAACGGGCCAGGGTCAGTGTTGTTTCCTGTGGAATAGTGCAGGCCCTTACAGTCTCCCGTCTCGTTCTTCTCCTCACTCCCAGGCTCCTGATACATCCTTCGGGTGGCAACCAGAGTAACCTTTCTAAAATTGTAGTGTGATCACAGGATGCACCTAAACGTAACCTCTCCGTGGTTCCCCGTTGCCCGTAGGGTAAAAACCAAACCTGTCAGGATCTGACCAGTGGCAGACAGGGCCGCTGAGTGGTTAAGAACATGGGCGGTGGTGCTAGACACCCCTTGATTTCAGTCAGGGCTTCACACTCGTCCTGGGACCAAGTGTCACCCTCTCAGGTTCCTCTTCGGTAAAATGGCGATAATAGCACCTGTATGATGGGGTTGTGCTGATTGTCAAGCTAATATCTCTAAGAGTATTTCTCACAGTGGCTGTCAAATGACAAACACAAAAGGTCAGCAATTATTAATTTTATCGAAGGAGGTAAAGGTCATGGAGGAGAGAAGCACTTGGTGCTGCCACCGGCAGTTGGTGTGACTTAAATGAGCCCCTCTCCTCTCCAGGCGTCAGGAGCCCCATCTGTGAGTGGGACTGCATTTCCCCTTCACAGAGCTGCTGTTGGTTGAGCAACATCAGATGGTTGAGACACAGCAGCCCCACACATGGCCAGCCCTCGCTGATAATGTCTGTGTCTGCCACGCAGAATCGGGGGCTCCCACAGCTCGGGGCTCACCTGCTGCCATCCCAGCGCTGCCCTCCTTCTCACACACCTGACCACCCCCACACCAAGCCCTCGATTTCCTTCATCGCGCCTCTCAGGGCCTGGAGTGACTGTGGGGGTGGAGCGGCTCTGACTCCTCTCTGCTCCGAGGACCCCAGCTCACACCCACCTTCCCCTCTCAGACCCTGCTCTGCTTATTGATCAGTCCCTCCACTTCCACCCGAGGCAGCCCAGGGCCTGAGAAAGAGAGAGACGGGAGTCCCCGCTGGCCGAGTGGCAGAGCTAGGGTCAGACCCTGACCCCCGCCTTTGGGCATCATTTCTTGAGCAGACTTGAAACGCTGCCCTCAGCCATCCTCAGAGCCAGGATCAAAGCAGGTGCTTGACAAATATGGGTAAATGCATAAATTGATAAATTCCATAAATTTGTATGATTGCATCTTTTTAAAAATTGTGGTAGCAAAAATACACATACCATAAAATTTACCATCTTAACCATTTTTAAGTGTACAGTTCAGTAGTGTTACGTACATTCACACTGTTGTGCAGCCATCACTACTCTCCATCTCCAGAACTCTTCATTTTACAAACTGAATCTCTGTACCCACGAAATAACAACTCCCCATTGTTGCCTCCCCATTGCCCCTGGCAACCTATGATTACATCTTTTATAAAATCTCAACATAAAAACAAAAATGACCATTTACAAAGGCAACTACCAAACTTATTTTTTCTTTCCATCCATAAAATGGAAATCACTAAACAGCACAGTCCTGCCGTCACTCACCAGCTGCAGCCCTGTTGTTACTGTCCTTGGTCCACTACTAGGGAGTCGCCCTTTTGTGGGAATAGGTTAAACGATGTACATGCTCACCATGTCTTTAAAAGTCATGTTTGTATTTTTATGTATTTCATAAATTACTGAAAGTAAAAGAAAAATAAGTTTCAAACTGATATTGCTACTATGCTGTATGGAAAAAAGATTATTTAAATGCCATCTCCTAAAACATGGAATTCATGAAAGTAAGTTAAACAGCACAGTGCCTTGATGAAGTAATGAAAAGGAGAATGTATCTCTAAGGACAGAATTTCTCAAAGCTCATCTCAGACTGCAAACAATCAAGGCTCTGTGGAAAGAAAGGAAGTCATACAAATTGAGTTATACCATGAAAACCTCAAAAATAGAAATGAAAAGTGTTGGTCAAATCTAAGTGACCATCTAATGAAAGTCAAAGAGGGATTAAAAAGAACACCTAAGCCTGAAGTCCAGGTGAGAATCAGGATTAGCAGACCGGGAGATGTGTCCCTGCCCTTATTTCACTGTCCCCCTGTTCATGGTCAGTCCCTTTATTTGCATAGTGCTTTGCAAGTCTCCACCTTCCAGAAGCTTGTGCAGGTGTGATAGAGGCTGTAAAAGTAGGCAAATGAAAAGATATTGATTGTGATACGTCTATATGAATGAGATCTGTACATGTATGTGAAGTACCATGTTAGTAGAATTAGCCAAAGGATCTACATGATGTGATCAAACGTAAATATGAGAATTGCATATTTATGTTCATAAGATATCAGTAATCTACTACATGTATCAGATGATTTAAATTTGGGTCGTTTTCTTATTCAGTGACATGAATATCAGTTTCTCAAAACAGAAAAGAATCAAATGAAGTGATGGTATAACTCACTCTTCATCTCATTCTAGCAGTTCTCAATTCAGTCATCTCTCTGTTTTATTGTGCTCATGTAAATGTCCCTCCATTGTAATTCTTAATTATATTGGACACTGGGAATGAAGAAACCACCCATAAGGGAGACTCATCCCCTACAGATCACAGCAGAGGGGCCATGAGGAGCACGTGGGTATAGTTATCCAGTCAGAGGCTGGTTCTCAGAGGCAGCCTCCTGCTGCCCACATGCCCATGGCATGTTCTGTAAAGTCCCTGAGCCCACTCTCGTTATTATTATCTCAAAGTGATAATGACAGGGTTGTTGAGAAGATTAGATGTAGTGACACACCCAAAATACCTAGCACAGTGAGGCACACATCCTTCCTCTTCCCCCTCCCCTCACCCCCTGACCTTCTTAGCCCTTGCCCCAGGGCCCTTCTAACTCAGGTCTCCCAGGGGCAACCGATTTGATGGTATAGAACAGGCATCAGCAAACTTTTTCTGTAGAGTGCCAAATAGTAAATATTTTCAGCTTTACAGGCCATATGGTTTCTGTAGTGACTACTCAACTCTGCCATTGTAGCAGAAGCAGCTGTAGACAATATGTAAAAAAAAAAAAATGTAGCTGTGTTCCAATAAAACTTTATTTACAAAACAGACGGTGGGCTGGATTTGGCCCATGGGCCATAGTTTGCCAGCCTCTCATATAAAGGAAAGGATCTGAAGTACTTCTTTGCAAAGTTAGATATAATTGCCACATATGTCCTCTATTCCTGGAGACAGAGGATCACTTGTCACATACCCATGGAATATTTATAAAAGTTGAACCAATATTATACCACAAAGAAAACCTCAGTAATCTCCAGAAAGTGGAATTAGTGCAGATTAACATGTGATAAAATCAAAGATTAGGTGAAAACAAGAGATGGATTGCACTAAGGGCTGTGGGTGCTGTGCCAGGAGATAACTCACTCTTCTTGACTTGTAGGTATGAAATAATGCACTCTTGTTGGAGAGCTGAGCCCTTGGACCGACCTACCTTTACAATGTTGAAGCTGCAGCTAGAAAAGCTCCTGGAAAGTTTGCCTGAAGTTCAGGACAAAGCTGACATCATTTATATCAACACACAGTCTCCAGAGGGCTGCACGGGCCTGGCAGAGGGCCCCGCGCTTGCTCAGCTGGACACCAACATCGATCCTGACTCTATAATTGCTTCTTGCACTCCCACTGCTCCCGTCAGCGTGGTCACAGCAGAAGTGCACGAGAACAAGCCTCCTGAAGGAAGGTACATCCTGAATGGGGACAGTGAGGAATGGGAAGGTCTGGCTTCTGCCGCCCCAGTGACGGGGACAGCGGGAAAGAACAGACTTATAAGGAATGGGGTCTCCTGGGCCCATTCCAGCACGCTGCCCTTGGGGAGCTCATTGCCAGATGAACTTTTATTTGCTGACGACTCAGAAGAAGACTCAGAAGTCCTTGTGTGAGGAGAGCTGAGAGACATTCCCAAACCAGGGAATTCCTCTGCCTTAGAGGAATCCATGTACGCTTGATCTGTCTGGTATTTGTCTTCCTTACCAAGTAAACGCCGTGGCCCAAAAGCACCAGATGAATGTTGTCAAGTAAGTCATCGTTAAAAATACATAATATATATTTATTTAAAGAGAAAATATCTATCTATATATGTATATGGTGGAAAGAGACGAAGATAGTATATTTTAATAAAAGATGACTTATTTCATGTCACTTATCTCTCAGATCTTAAAATTTAAGCTTTAACAGCCTCATCTCTACAGCTGTTCCTGACAGTAACATTTGCACAGAGTCTGAACTGTTTTTTTAAAGTTCTTTTCTTTTCCATGACTATGAAATGTAAAAAATATTTGTAAAATGGAATGCCGTATTTGACTTTGCTTCTGGTCTTGTGAAAAATCTGATATTCCTACATGAATCATCTGTTTGATAAGAATGATTCATTTAGTAGTTAACGTTTTATAACTGATTAATTCTTCAATATGACTTCCCAATAAAATATGCATGAGGAAGGTTGTGTTGTATTTACTTGAGACTTGGAAAGACTGTGGTCACCGGCCAGCTCAGTGCCTTTGCAAAGGAATTCCTGTAATGCCTGGCCCTCGATGCAAGTGCTCTGACCATTCTTGGCATTGTTCTAAAGATATGGAAAAACCACTCCAGAAAGTCCAAAGGTGAAGAACCGAAAAATATGAAAAGGTTGAAAAATACAAATCTTTGTGGAATGATTTAAAATACATTATAGGAGAGAGTCTGACGGGTGAAGCACTTTCCTCTTGGGGAAGCGTTACTCGTTGGGGGTAGACCCGAGCAGTGGGCACTGGCTTAGAGCTCAGCACCCCTGAGTTCCCATCCTGGCTCCGCGGTGTCGTACCAGCCATTGTTTGTTGAGCACTTGTTATCTTTCAAGCACTTGATGCAAATTGTCGTACTGAATCTGTATATCATTCCTGTGGGTACCAGCACCATCATCCCGTGGGTACCAGCAGGCCAGGAAACCAAGGCTGGAGAGGTTGAGTAACCTGCTATGGCCCGCATGTAGAGAGAGTGGAGCCAGAACTCAGAACTAAGCAGTTTGACTCCAGCTGGCTCTAAGCATGTCATTTGGAGGTCTGCTCCAGAGCCTCTCGACCTTTTATTTTTATTTAATAAAGACATAGATAGCATTTACTATGTGGCCAGGCACGGCACTCATTTAATCCTGATAACAACCTCACCGGGTAGGTACTACCATTATCTCCACTTCCGGATGGGCAGACTGAGGCAGAAAGAGGCTAACTTGCTCTCTAGTAAAGGCAGTAGACTGATGCAGTCAGTTTAAGTGTTGATCCCTCAGCCCTCAGGGCAGCCACACAGGCCAGGGCCACTGGCATCCTCAGGCCCAGTGCTCCCTACTTGTGAGCGGCGTCACCTAGGCCACCACAGCCTGAGGATCAGCGTCTGCGCTGGGCCCGGAGGTGTGACCCTTACAGCCTGGCTCCTGGTCTCGGCTGCCAGCCTAGGTGCCACGTCTCCAGGGTGGGCTGGCTCCACTATGACTGTGAAATGCACTGTCCAAGAAAGTTCTGAGGGTTTGAAAATAATCTGCATTGGTACGAGAAATACCAGCATCACATTTTATCGGGGAAAGAAAAAACAAGGCTGTTAGATCCTATAAAGATAACTTCTGCTGTTGGAAGTTTTTGAATGGTTAAAAAATCAATAAAAAGTTTTATGCCACCTCCTTGTACAAAGTTTCTTGTTGATGATGACTTTCAGGGATGTGGATAGCTTGTCATTAAAGTATTGATCGGGAACTGACTATGGCTAGTTAAAGCAAAAAAATCCCAATGTAAAAAGGTATGTTCATGCCTGTAAGATAAGTAAGCAAATTGAAAAACTGTTAGTCATTTGGAAGTTTCATATAAATTTAATATTAAATATCCAAACTAATATACTTTGTGTTTTATATTTCTAATTTTAATTATATAAGGTAAACAAATATATAATGAATAGTTCATCGAATGCCCACAGCCGCCTGAATCCTGTCTGGTTTGCTCAGTATATGCCATGTGGCCTGCGAAGGGCTGGGAAGCCTGGACCAGTTCTGCCATAGGAGAATGCAGAGAAGTGAGCAAGCCGTGGCTCCTGTCTTTTTTTGAGACATCAACAAACAGCAGAGAAATTCACTTCATCCAACCCACAGCAATGCACCAGGGCCTTAGTTCAATGGAGTGTGATGGGCAGCACCCTCCCATCCCAGCTTCCTTTTCCCAAGAGGAGACTGAAGCTGGACAGCCATTATTCAGACGTTTAAGATCTTTAGAACCACAGTGTTCTTCTTAGCCACATTTGAATGTTTGAAAGTTTTGAAAGAACTAACTTTCAGAGGACCCAATCATTGGCAAACTCCTGTACTGTCTTCTGAGCATGAACTGAAAATAGCCTTTCAAGTTCTCTTTTGTATAAACTCAAATCACTTTTGTAAGTGGCTCTTATGGGCAAAAAGTGGGGGAGGGAAAACAAAGAGAAACAAGTCTGGTCATTGTCTTTCCTCCCTGCTGGGTCAGGGCTGGGGAGATCAAGAGGGCAATAGAAACAAACAAATACCAGAAATACTCCTGACCTACAGGTTGAGACTAGCTCTGCCTTAGGAGAGTTTTTTGTTCCTTCCTTTCTTTTTTCCCTCCTTCCTTCCTTTTTTCTTTCTTTTTTCCTTTTTCTGGGCTTTCTGAGTAAAGGAGAAGTGAGGATCAGGGCCGCCTGAGCTGGACGGGAACCAGACGGACGGAGGAGCATTCCTTGGGCAATCTTGGGCGGGTCACTTGACTCTCCTGGAGCCCGAGTTCCGTGTTTCTGTAAGTGAACAGTGAAGACAGCAATGCCTTCTCTTGCAATCCCTTAGGTGGTTTTGTAGGAAGGGGAGGAGGCAAGGCCTTTGAAAGAACTTTATACTTGTTAGAGGCTTTTCCCAATGGGAGGCTTCTCCAATTTCATTCCTTATGCAGTGCAAACTCACCATGTGTCGTATTAGAAATGTTTTCCCAGATTATGTTATCAACTCCCTCCAAAGTAATACAAACTAACTCTAAAATAAAATAATTTAATCTTTGCCAGTGATGCACGCAGTTGGGGAAGTTGACAGAGGGAAGGAGACTGGCCCTCATCCCTCACTTCAAATGGCTGTTGGGCTCAGAGATGGGCAACTTGCTACACATGGATGCCCAAAGAATCCTCTCCTATCCATCTCATCCTGGAGTTTGGTTACTTGTGAGCCTCAGTGCCCATCCCTCCCCCTATCTATGTGGGTGATGGCAAGCAGTGGTGGCTTTATAGACAGGATTTGGGGACCTGAGGTGGGTCAGAGTGCCCTCCGGGGTGGGAGAGATTCTCCCTCGCAGCCATGTCCCCCAGACCAAGCAGAGGTTCCCCACTGAGGAAACAGGCCAAACCAGTCTCTTATCTTACAAGTCAGATTGATTCTGGCCAGGCTAGTCCTGACTCATGAAAGTCAAGACCTTCAAATCCTCTCCTGGTCAATGGCAAAAGCAGGTTGAAACTTCTGCAGCGTCAATGTGAAAACAACTGACCCCAAAATAAACCAGCTGTGACAGCAACTTAACTTCTCCAAAGACATTTAATTACCTTGAGTGACAAATCAGAAAACAGGAAGTTTTGTTTAATGAACATTTCAGGATTGTACGACGTTTCTGATTTAGACTTTATTTTTTTCTCTTTTAAATTCTAAGAACAGAAGTGAAACTGCCATTCTATAACTTATAAAGGCATGTCCAAATTACTTAAATTACAGTTTCTAGAAACTGTAACCCAAAGACCACTACTTCAGAATATTTCTGTGTACAATATCTTTTATTGAAATGGGATTCCATGTGTAGATATTTGAAAAAGAAACTTGAGAATTACATATGTATTAACCCTTCCTACCTCTTAACGACACAATAATTTTAAATTAGTGGACTTAGTGAGACTGCACAGTTATAAATTCTAACCAAGAAAGAGTTTTTGAACAAGTCGCGTGAGGACACATACAATCACCTCATCCATTTACTAGTGTTCACTGAGAAGAAGTCTCTGTTCTGGACATTGGGATCTTCCAAAGAACAGCAGTCTAGGCCTTGCTGTCTTGAATAACAGTCCAGAGGAGGGAACAGATGGCTTAAAATGAATACTTTCTTTTAAAGAATATTCCTCGGAATGCTCTGACTTGCATTTTGTTGAAGTCCATTAATACCACAGCGAAGCAGATCAGCCAAGCCTGCGGATGCAGTTTAAACTCGAACAAACCTCAAAACTAGAGATGAAATGCTTTCCCTGGAAGCAGGCTCTAATGCCCTGCCCTATGTGACTTAAAATTAAAGGGCCATCAGTTGGAGTTTGAAAACCAAAATTCCATTATACCGCAGTCTGAGCAGTTCTAGGGAAGGTAGGCTGCTTCTTTAACTCCATGCATACCGATGGCTTGTTTTAACAA
Source organism: Tapirus indicus (assembly GCA_031878705.1). Classification (NCBI taxonomy): domain Eukaryota; kingdom Metazoa; phylum Chordata; class Mammalia; order Perissodactyla; family Tapiridae; genus Tapirus; species Tapirus indicus. Next base: position 75,924,668 of record CM062923.1, on the reverse strand, counting down.
ACATAGTTCTCCAAAAACAGAAGATAGTTTGTCATCACAAAAATTTGTAGCTCTCTAAATCTTTTTCTTCCTCTACTTCAGATTAGATAATCTCTAATGATCTATCTTCAAGTCTGCTGATTCTTTCTTCTGCCAGCTCATATCTGCCCTTCAAGTTAGTTTTTCATTTCAGTAATTGTACTTTTTCAACTCCAGAAGTTCCATTCAGATGTTTTAATAACGTCTACTTCTTTACTGATAGGCTCTATTTGATTTTAAATGAAAAACTTTAAAACATGGTTTTCTTTAGTTCTTTGAACATATTTATAAACAGATGCTTTTTTAAATAATGAAGTGTCTGCTAAGTCCAACATCTGGGCCTCTTCAGGGACAGTTTCTATTGACTACTTTTTTTTTCCTGTGTATACATTGACTTTCTTGTTTATTTGCATGTTTTGTGTATTTCTGCTGAAACTGGATATTTCAGATCATATATTGCAGCAACTATGGATTCTAATTTGTTCCTCCTTCCAGGGGTGGTTATTATTGCTATTTATTTCTTATGTTTAGTGGTTCACCTGGACTAATCTTGTAGATTGTGTTTTTCCTACAGTGTTTGACCACTGATTCTCTGCTCAGTTGCTTTTTAACAATTATTCTTGTTTTTATTTTTAAGTCTGGCTTTTAAGGGGTCAGCCTTGAGTCAGCATAGCTTAGTAATAAGCCAATCATTGGTCAGATATTGTACTTAAACATCTTTAGCCACAAGGCCTCCACCTTTTCTTTATGGATCTGTCTGTAGCTTGGAGAATATATTCCAACTTCAGGAAGTTTACAAGTCTGCCCTGCATTCACAATGTTTCTTGTTCAGTCAGTGATGAATAGTTCCCTAAATGTGAATGGATTAAACGTTCCAATCAAAAAGACAGAGATTGTCAGGCTGGATACAAAGGACTTATATCCAGAATATATAAATAATTCTAACAACTCAACAATACAAAGACAAATAACCTAATTATTAAAAGGGTGAAAAAAGAGCCCAATTTTTAAAAGGGCAAAGGATTTGAATATACATTTCTATTAAAAAGATATACAGTGGCCAATTCACACATGAAAAGACACTCAACATCATTAGTCATTAGGGAAGTGCAAATCAAAACCACAATGAGATACCACCTCACAGCCACTAGGATGGCTATAATCTAAAAGACAGATAATAACAAGTGTTGGTAAGCTTGTGGAGAAATTGGCATCCTCATACATTGCTGATGGGATTATAAAATGGTGCAGCTGCTTTAGCAAATGGTTTGGCAGTTCCTCAAATGTTTAAACATAGAATTACCATAGGACCTACCAATTCCATTCCTAGGTATACACCCAAGAAAATTGAAAACATATGTTCACACAAAAACTTGTACACAAATGTTTATAGCAGCACTCTTCACAATAGCCAAAAGGTGAAAACAACCTAAATGTCCATCAGTGGATAAATGGATAAACAAAATGTGGGATATCTATACCGTGGAATACTATTCAGCCATAAAACGAATGACATACTGATACATGATGCAACATGGATTAACTTTGAAAATATTATGCTAAATGAAAGGAACGAATCACACAGGACCACATATCATATGCTTCTACCTGTGTGCCATATCCAGAGTAGGCAAATCCACAGAGGCAGAAAAGTAGATTAGTGGTTGCCAGAGGCTGTGGGAGGAAGGAATAAAAAGTGACTAATAGGTTCAGGGTTTCTTTTAGGGGTGATGGAATTGTTCTAAAATCAGACAGTGATGATGCTTGCAGAACTCTGTGAATATACTAAAAACCAGTGAACCAAATACTTTAAATGGGTGAATTTTATGGTATGTGAATAATATCTCAATAAAGGTGTTGTAAAAAATAATGCAACACACCATACTAGTAGCATAAATGGAAGAAAAAAAAAACAGGATCATCTTAGTTGACATAGGAAAAACTTACACCGATTCATGACAAAAATTCTAACAAAACTAGTTATAGAGGGACATTTCTCGACCTGATAAAGGGCATCGACAAAAAACCGACAGCTAACATCATACTTAATAGTGAAAGACTGATGCTTTCTGCTAAGATAGAGAACAAGGCAAGAATGTCTGCTTTGCCACTTCTATTCACCATCATACCAGAGGGTCTAGCCAGTACAATAAAGCAAAAGAGGAAAAAAAGGTGCCCAGGTTGGAAAAGAAGTAATAGATTGTCTTTATTCACAGATGACATGTTTCTGTATGTAGAAAAATCCCAAAATCCAAACACACACAAAAATGAGAGCTAATAAATAAGCTTAGCAGGGTCACAGGACACAAGATCGATATACAAAAATCATCGCATTTGTACCATCAACAAACAATTGAAAAATGAAATTAAGGAAAATTCTAGTCACAATAGCATCAAAAAGGATAGAATACTTAGAAACAAATTGAACATCTAAAGTGCAAGACATGTATACTGAAAACTACAAAACATTACTGAGAAAAATTTAAAATCTAAATAAATGGAGAGACATTTCATGTTCATGAATTGAAACAACCAAAATTGTCAAGATGAAAATTCTCCCCAAATTGATCTGTAATTTCAACATAATCCCAATCAGAATCCCTGCAGCTTTTTTGTAGAAATTGAGAAGCTGATCCTAAAATGTATATGATAACGCAAAGAGCCAAAGCACTTTGGAAAAAGAACAAAGTTGGAAGACTCAAACCACGTGAATTCAAAACCTTTTAAGAAATGGTGCTGTGACAATTGGATATCCATAGGCCAAAATAAATCCACAGAAATTAACTCAAAATGAATTATATACCTAAATGTAACAGCTAAAACTATGAAACTTCTGGGAGAAGACATAGGAGAAAATCTTTGTGACCTTGAGTTAGGCAAAACGTTGGTCTTAGATACAACATTCAAAGCACAATCCATAGAAGGATAAATGGATAAACTGGACTTCGTCAAAATTGTAAATTTTGCTTTGTGAAATATACTGTTAAGAGAATAAAATACATAATAATGTTCAATATTGTTAGCCATTAGGGAAATGCAAACTAAGCCACAATGAGATACCACTACATGCCCACTAGAATGGTTATAATCAGAAGGGCCAATAACAAGTGTTGGTGAAGATGCAGAGAAATTGGAACCCTTGATACATTGCTATTGGAGAAAATGGTAGAGACATTTTGGAAAACAGTTTGGCAGTTTTTTTTTTTTGCTGGGGATGATTTGCCCTGAGCTAACATCTGTTGCCAATGTTCCTCTTTTTGTATGTGAGCCTCTGCCACAGCCTGGCCACGGACAGACAAGTGGTGTAGTTCATGCCCGGACACCAAACCTAGGCCACTAAAGCAGAGCATGCTGAACTTAACCACTAGGCCACCAGGGCTGGCCCAACAACTTTTCCTTAAAAAGTTAAAAATAAACTTATCATAATCCCAAGGATTTCCACTCCTTAGAAACTACCCAATAAATAAAAACATATGTCCACACAGAGACATGTATGTGAATGTTCACAGCAGCATTATTTATAATAGCATAAAACTGGAAACAAAATGTCAATCAACTGGCGAGTGTATAAACAAAATGTGGTATATCCAAATAATGGAACACTATTTAGCAACAAAAGGGATGAAGTACTGATATATACCACAACATGAATGAATCTCAAAAACTTTATGCTAAGTGAAAGAAACTAGCTGCCAAAGACTACACATCGTATAGTTCCATTTATATGAAATGTCCAAAGAAGGGATGATGGAAATGTTCTAAAACTAGATTGTAGTAATAGTTGCAGAACTCTGTAAAACTGACTAAAAACTATTGACTTTTAACTGACAATCAGTGAATTTTATGTTATGTAAGTTATACCTCAATAAAGTTGTTTTTTAAAAAGTATTATTTTCAGGGTGGGTGGCACAGCGGTTTTGGTCACGCTTTGGCAGCCCCGGGTTCCCGGGTTCAGATCCTGGGTGCCCGCCGACGCACTGCCTGTCAGCCATGCCGTGGCAGTGTCCCATATAAAGTAGAGGAAGATGGGCACGATGTTAGCCCAGGGCCGGTCTTCCTCAGCAAAAAGAAGAGGATTTGGCAATGGATGTTAGCTCAGGGCTGGTCTTCCTCACACACACACACACACAAGTATTATTTTCCCATGCAGGTATTTCAAATCCTTCTTTGCCCTCTGTCTTTCTGAGCTATGGGCTGGTGAAAAACAAGCTTTTGAGGACTCCTTAAAATGATCAACAGATGAGTCTTCATTTTTGTTTAACTTTTAAAAAAATTAGAGAAAACTTGCAGTTTTTACAATGTTTTAAATTAGAACATGTTTCAAATTATAGAAAATTGTACATATTAATGTAATATAGAAAATTAAAATATGCCACCTCAAAATATGCCACTCTGGCATAAGAATTATTTTGAACTGAAGGCAAATGAGAATCAACAGATGTAGAAAGAAGCCTTCCTCAGGCTTCCCTTATCTAACTAAAAGAAGAAACTTCTGAAAAATGAGGACTGCCATAAAATTCCTCTCCTGGGGAAATGTTATGACAATGAAGAAGATGGAAAGTCAGCGGTGAGATAGACCCACACAAGCCTTACTCCATTGGTTTCTCCCATATATTTATCTTCCCATAGTTTGCTACCCTTAGAAGCCTAAAACCCCTCTTCCTTTGTCTTATCACTTCCCTACAAATTTTTTTGTCCTTTTTTAAGATGCTGTGTAAGCCCCCAATTCTAACCACCTCTTTGAATTACCCGTCACTGAGTTCTCCCACATGTGCATATGTTAATAAACTGTATTTCTCTTGTTAATCTTTTTTTGTCAGTCTAATTTATAGGGCCCTAGCCAGAGAACCTAGGAGGGTAGAGGAAAAATGTTGTTTTTTCTCCCCTACAATAACAACCACTCATCTATCCACTGCTGCAAGTTCACCAACATGAACATTTTGCCAGAGTGTGGTCTACCTGGTAAATGCTCTATGTGAACTTGAAAAGAATGTGTATTCTGCTGTTTTGGGGTAGAATATTCTATTAAGATTAATCAGGTCAAGTAGGTTGATAGTGTTGTTCAAGTCCACTATATTCTTACAGATTTTCGGTCTACTTTTTCTGTCAGTTATTCAGGGAAGGCTATTGATATATCTGACTATAATTGTGGATTTTTCTATATTTCCTGCTAGTTTTTACTTCATTCTTCTTAAGTTCTATGATTAGGTGCATAAATGTATAGGATTCATTTTTTTCATGAGGCGACCCCTTTATCATTGTGAAATGACCTTCCTTATATCCCTCATAATATTCTCTACTGTGAAATCTACTTCATCTGATGTTAATATAGTCACTCCAGCTTTCCTCTTTGTACTATTAACATGTTATAGCATTTTTCATTCTTTAAATTTTAACCTATTTGTGTCTTTATATTTAAAGTGCCTTTCTTGTAGGCAGCATATAGTTAGGTATGATTTTTTTTCAACCAACCTGACATCGCTGCTTTTTAATTAGGATAGTCAGACCATTTACATTTAATGTGATTATTGATATGGTTGGGTTTGAATCAATCATCTTGCTATTTGTTTTCTATTTGTCCCATTTGTTCTTCATTCCCTTTATCCACTTTTTCTGCCTTCTGTTGGAATAATCAATTATTTTTTATGATTCCATTCTATCTCTTATCTTGGTTTATTATCTATAACTCTTTATTTTTGTTCTTTTAGTGGTTGCTTTAAGATTTATAGTATATATGCTTAACTTATCACAGTCTATATTCAAGTGCTATACCATTTCAAATACAGTATAAAAACTTACAAGAGTATATTTCCATTTCTCCTCTCCTGGGCCTTATGCTATTGCTGCATGGATTTTTACTTTTACATATGTCACAGACCTCAAAATAGTGTTAATATTTTTGTTTAAACAGTAATATGTCTTTTAAATATATTTCAATAATAGGAAAAGATCTTATATATTTACACGTTGTTACCATTTCCAGTGCTCTTCATTCATTTGTGTAAATCCAGTTTTCCATCTGCAATCATCTTCTGAACATATCTTCTATGGCTAATCTTCTCATGACAAATTCTTTCAGCTGTTATTATATATCTGAAAATGTCTTTATTTCTCCTTTGTTTTTGAAAGATCTTTCTACTGGGTATTGAATTCTAGGTTGAAAGATTTTTTTTCTGTAAGTACTTTTAAAGATGTTTCTCCACTGTCTTCTTGCTTGCATTGTGTCTGGCAAGAAATTGGTATCATCCTTATCTTTTTTTTCTTCCTTTGTGTGTAACATGTCTTTTTTCTCTCTCTGCTTTTAAGATATTTTCTTTATCACTGATTTTGTGCAGTTTGCTTATGATGTGCTTTGGTGTAATTGTCTTTGTATTTCTTTTGTTCAGCTTTAATTAAACTTCTTGGATCTGTGAGTTTATAGTTTTCATTCAGTTTGGGAAAATTTCAGCCATTATTTATTCAAATTTTTTTTGCACCTCCCCTCTTTTTTTTTTTTGTGGGGAAGACCAGCCCTGAGCTAACATCTGTTGCCAATCCTCCCCTTTTTGCTGAGGAAGACTGGCTCTGGGCTAACATCTGTGCCCATCTTCCTCCACTTTATATGGGACGCCGCCACAGCATGGCTGACAGGCAGTGCGTCGGCGGGCGCCCAGGATCCGAACCCGCGAACCCCGGGCTGCCAAGCGCGGACGAAACCGCTGCGCCACCGGGCGGCCCCGCACCTCCCCTCTTTTTGGCGGTTCCAATTACACATATATTAGACTACTTGAATACTCACTGGTGCTCTGTTAATTTTTTTTATTCTTTTTTTTTCTTTGAGATTTTGGTTTTTAATCCTACATCTTCAAGTTCACTAAAACCTGCGGTTAATCTCATCCAGTATATATTTTTTAACTCAGGCACTGTATTTTTCATTGCTATAAATTTGATTTGGTCTTTTTTCTGTTTTCCATGTCTCTACTTAACTTTTGAACACATAGAATAAAATTACAATAAGTTTTAATGTGCTTTTCTGCTTATTCTAACATATGTGTCAGTTCTAGGTCAGTTTCAATTGATTTTTCTCTTCCTTATGTCTCATATTTTCCTGATTCTTTGCATACCTGGTAATCTTTGATTGGATGACATATATTGTGATTTGAGCTTATAGGATGCTGGAGATTTTTTATTCCTATAAATACCCTTGAGCTTTGTTCTGGGACACTGTTATTTGAAAAGTGATCTTTTTGGGTCTTGCTTTTAAGATTTGTTCATTGAGATCAGAGCCCTGTTTAATCTAAGGCTAATTGTTCCCCACTATTGAGGCAAGAAACTTTTGAGTACTCTACCCAATGCCCTATGAATTATGAAGTTTTCTAGGTTAGCTAATGGGAACAGACACTTTTCCCAGCTTTTTGTGGTACTGTTCCTTCTTATTCTTTTTGGTGATTCTTTTCTTGGCCTCAGCCAGTTTATGCACATGCAAAGGCTGATCAGTTGCCTGCTGAGGATTTAAGGGGGAATGTCTATAGATTTCAAGATTCCCTCTCTATACATCTCTCTCCTCTCCATATTCAGACCTGCAAACTTTGCCTTACTCACATGGGGCTCCTGGCTTGGTCTTCTAAACTCAGGGAATCTGCCAGGCTCTGCTTTGGTTTCTTCTCCTCATATTGTGGCCTGGAATTTTTTTCAAGCCAGTAAACTGGACCAATCACAGGGCTCATATCTTTTTTTTCCCTTCCTTCCTTTCCCTTTCTTTCTTTCCTTCATTGTCTGATATCCAGTGTCTTGAAAACTGTTATTTTATATAATGGTCTGTTTGTTGTTATTGTTGTTTTAGTCAGGAGGGTAAATTTGGTTCCTATTACTCCATCTAGCAGACATCACTAATGCACTTTTTACAAACTTTTTATTATAGAAAATTTCAAACTTACACAAAAGTAGGCAGGATAGTCATGTAAATGCCTATGTATCCATCTCCAGGCTTTAAAAAATGATCTATTCATGATTAAGTTTGTTTTATCTGTGCCCCCACTCACTTCTCTCCCTCTTGTATCATTTTGAAGCAAATCCCAGACATCATGTAAGCTCATCTGTAAATATTTCAACCCTGAAATATTTCTGCAGTGATCCCTGTCAGTACTCCACCCATATTCCTCCTGTCTTTTCACTTCAATGTGCCTGAACTGCCTTCTAGCTCTCATGCTCTGCATATCTTTGCTTAAAGGCTTTTCTCAAATGTCGGGAAAGCTCCTGTGCCCTGCTCATAGCAGGCTGGAACTGCCACTGTAACTGGTACCCTCCCAGGGACAGCCTCAACCAAGTCTCAATGAGTGTGAATATATAAATATCCCAGCTCCCTCATCCCTTGTGTGAGGTGACTTTGAATCATGTGCTTCACACCTTTCCCCTAAGTTTCTCTATGGGATTACATTCCCTTTGACCACAGTGGTAGCCGACTTGATAATGCCCCCTTTATTATGTGCATTCCTCCTCTCCTCCCCCCACACCCCCGTCACATTTGCTCACCCTCTGTATCAGTTTGCTAGGGCTGCCATAACAAAGTACCATAGACCGGGCAACTTAAACAGCAGAAACTTATTTTCTCATGATTCTGGAGGCTAGAAGTCCGAGATCAAGGTGTCAGAGACCAAGGTGTCAGCAGGGTTGGTTTCTTCTGAGGCCTCTCTCCTTGGCTTTTAAATGGCCATCTTCTCCCTCTGTCTTCATATGGTCTTTTTTCTGTGTGTGTCTGTGTCCTAATCTCCTCTTCTTATAAGGACACCAATCATATTGAAGTAGGGCCCACCCTAATGACCTCATTTTTACCTTAATTACCTCTTTAAAGGCCCTTTCTACAAGCACTGTCACATGCTGAGATACTGGAGGTTAAGACTTTAACATAGGAATTTTGGGGGTGTCACAATTCAGCCCATAACACTCCCATACTGGATTTACTGCATCTCCCAAATGAACTACTTCCACTCAAATCCTATCTCAGGGTCTGCTTCTGTGGGAACTCAAATGAAGGAAATCTCTAAAAGATAAGGACTCTTGAAAAAATAACCAAATTACCCCTAACACAATTTTGATATCCACACTTCAGGGCTTTACCCATTCTGCCTTGTATTATTGGCTCTTAACATGTTCATCTCCTCACAGTGATGGCAAGGACTATGCTGCCTATTATTGATCTTCTTATCCCTATCCAGGCAGTGCCTCGAGTGTAGGAGATATCAATGCTGCTTGATTTGCTTAAGTCAATGACATTAGTTCTAATCTGCCTTGGAAGCTAAGTCATAATAGCAAAAAAATCTAAACAAATAAAAGTATTTATTCTTTAACAATGTAAAATCCCTACTGAGTCCATTACCAGCAATCTGTACAAACTTGTGTTACCGAGCACTAAGGCACACAGCGTTTGTTGCCTGAATCAAGCTTTTAATAATGTAAATTGGAGGTATATATAGCATCATCAGTTGAGGTTGGAAGCTGAAAACTCTGAATTAAAAAGACATTTAGAGTAGACACTATTTTATATAAAATATCTTCAATCTGCTAGTGTCACCTACTGGTGAAGATTGGCTAGTGTTCTAGAAACAATTCTATTTCTTAGTGCTCTTAAATTTTGATGGTTGCATAACAAGGGGTCTGTTTGAAGCATTAGTAAACAATAAAAGTTTGACCCAATAAGAAAAATATATGACATATAATTACAAGTTTCTTGTGAAAAGGAACTATCAGAAACTCAATCTTCACATTTATATATACATGAGCCTCAACTCAAAATTAAAATCAGCAATTATTGATTAAGAAAAAAAAGTTAAATGAAGCAACTGGAAGTATGTGAAAAAAAGGTTCTTTATATAATAATCTTTCAACATTTCGCATATAATCCAAATATTTTAAGTAAAAGTAATAAATGTACAATTTTTTTTTTAATGCAAGATAGCACTTATTCATTTTTGGTGTTAACCATACCAGAAGTCTCTAATTAACAGTATTAAATTTCAGGGTTTCATGATATTCCATGTTCTCAGCTGCCTTCTCATTTCCTACCACAGCAACCTCTGGGCGGTGATGCAGTTTTACATCAGTTGCAATAAACTCCACTAGAGGAAAGCTGGTCCAGCGGTGGGGATCTTTCAGTTCCAGCCTACAGTCAGCTATTCACAAATTTTTGCTTACTTGTTGTTCCTTGGTTTGTCCCAGGATCTAATTTTATAAATTAAAAATTATCTTGTAGTTTTTAAAAAATCCCACACGACTCAAAAGAGAATGTGTAAAGCACTCCGACTGGCGATCAATCGATCATCAATCCATTTTTATCAAGTAATCATAAATCTTTCATCCACCGTGGAGGACACTAAGGCAGAGATCCCTGCATGAGATTTGGAAGACATGAAATGCCCATTCTCTTTTTTAGTTTGGGAAATTTTTATTTTGAAATGACTTCAAACTTATAGAAAAGTTGCAAGAAAAAAACAAAGAACATCCTGATTCCCCAATGGTTAACATTTACCTCACTGGTTTTATCATTCTCTCATTCTAAGTGTGTATTTTTTCTTTCTGAACCATTGGAGAGTAAACTCAGACATAACACCCCTTTACGCCTAAATACTCTGTATTTCCCCAAAATGAGGACATTCTCCTACAGTGTGATAATGGGGACAGTTTTCACATTCAGGAAATTGAAAATGATACAATACTATTTTCTAATTTACAGTCCTTATTCAAATTTCACCAGTTGTCCCAATAATCTCCTTTATAGCAAAAACTATTTTTCTGGTCAAGAATCCAATCTCAGATCACAAGTCACATTTAGTTATCATGTCCCTTTAGTCTGTAAGTATTCCTCAGATTCTGTTTCATGACCTTGACATTTTTTAGGAGCATCAGGTAGTTACTTTTTAGTATGTTCCTCAATTTGAGTTTATCTGAGATTTCTTCATGATTAGATTTGGGTAATGCGTTTTTGGCAGGAATACTACAGAAATGCTGCTTCTTTTCAAGGCATCATATCATGAGACATATCATGTCAATTTGTCCCACTCCTTGTTATTAACTTTGATCATTAAGGTGTTGTCTGTCAGGTTTCTCTACTGTAAAATTACTATTTTTCTCTTTCTAATTATTAAGTAGTTTGTGCCACATACTTCCTCATCAAGCTTTTATTGATTAATTTTAGAATCCAACTGATGATTCTTTCCGAATCAATTATTAACTATGACAGGTGCCAAATGATGATTTTCTAACTCCATCATTCATTCTACGTTTATTTATAAGGAAGAGGTTTTCTTTCTCTCCCATTTATTTAATCATTTATTTATTTATATCAGTATGGACTCGTGGATTCTTATTTGATTCAATGAGTTACAATCCATTACTACCACTATTTATTTTGGTGCTAAAAGTGCCCCAGATCTGATCAGTGGGAGGGAACCCCTTCAAACTGGCACCTGTATTCTTCTGACATGTCCTCATCATTCTTTGACCACTTCCTTACTTTCTGCCAAAACAAGATGCTCCAAGTTCATCATGACTTTCCCTATCCCATTCTGGGAATTAGCCACTTTTCCAAGGAGCCCTGGTTTATTTTAATGGAGAATGGTATTTATAACCCAAGATCTAGTGCTACATGTACTCATTGCTACTGAGGGTGTCACTGCTTCTAGGTCCTATCAGTGATCAGAGCAAGGAAATATAAATAAATAAATAAAAACACACACATCTACATCTATTCATATAGCTGATTTTAAAATATAAATTCATACTGATATCTTTAGTTATGAGTCAATATTATAGGGTTCATTTTAGCTCTTCTCATTTCCATATTTGAACTCTTTTCTCTGACAGTGGGAAGTCTATCACCTTTTCCCCTAAGTTTTCTAACTCTGATGTATGTTGCTTATTCATATCTCGTATCATTTTCTTAATTTCTTTTAACTCATTTTGAAATAGTGGGTTCAGTTTTCAACTCTTCTGTGGGCATCTCTTTCTGGCACCCTTTCATTTTTTGAAAAGTTGTATTCTGCTCCATATTCTCTTTTATCTTATAATAACTTTATTTATATAATAACTTTACTATCGCTTACCTGATGTGAAATTAATTGTCCTGAACTTTTAGGAAGTACTGAACTGAATAAAGTTTGTAGCTTAATCCTCTAGAGCTCCCTCTTGTTTTTGTGAAATGCTTTAAGGAAATGGCCTTGAACTTGCTCAGATCTCTTGGTTCTGTTCACCTTATCTACTTTTATCTGAACCTTCTCTTTCCTTCTCTCCTATTGTCCCTATCCTGCTGGATTTGAACTTTGCTTCCAACAGTTTCTTTTTGCTCTGGGGCTTTGTTTTGGATGAAAGTTTCCATTTGTTAGATTCAAGAATTTATAAGGTCTGGACTCCTGCAGGACCATCAAACCTTTTCTTGTGGTCCTTTTGTCCTCACTTGCAAATCAGATCCTACAGAGCTCCCTCTCTGCTCTGGCTGCTGTTCTTGGATTTCCAGTGAGTACCTACTGAGGATTTGGGACTCTCCTGTGCTCAGGTCCATCTGCTATCCCACTGTTTCCCCTGCTTCCTCCTGTCCAGATGCTGATAGCACCTACTTGTATTTGGAGTTTTGTGGGGATACTTTGTCCTGATTGTGTTGTGCATCTTGCCTGTGTGTTCTTGGTTATACTATCCTAGTGGAGGATTATGGGAGAATCCAGGTAGATTAAAAACTACACAAACTCCACTGCCACCATCTTTCCAGAATTGGTGACTGGATATTTTGTAAAACTCCTCAATGACTCTCCTACACAGCGAGGGCTGAGACCCACTGATCTAATTGCTCTGATTGCTCCTTTCATGACCCTTTGTTCCTCAGGATTCAGCCTCCAGTGCTCCTCTCCTCCCACTGTTCTGATCTCCTTTGGCAGTCTTACCTTCTTCCATGGCTTCAAAGTCTATCTATATGAGGATGAGCACAAAGTCCCAATTGCTTTTCCTGACATCAGACTCATATCCACTGTATGGCTCCACTTGGCCATCGCATGAGCAGCTTGGACTTAACTTGTTCACATTTTCTCCTCCTCTAGATGTTCCACATCTCAGTTGTTCCAGCTAGAAACCTTGCTACCAGCCTCAACTCTTCTCCTTCCTAAGCCCTACTATCTAATCAATCACCAAGGCTTTTTTTAAATTCTCCATCCCCCATGTCTCTGGAATCCATTTAAATCTCCATTCTCACGGCTGCTTCTGTGGTTGAGACCACCATCTCTGAATTATTGACTTATTCTTAACCGATCATACAAATTAGTGCAAAATTCTTCACTGGTCATCCCATTGCCCACCTTAATACAGTTTTCATATGCCAACCAAAATGATCTTTCTGGTCACCTCATCCTCCTTGCTAAAAAACCACCACTGCCTGTCTGATGTTCTTAGACTACAACACTATCTTCCTAACACGGCTTAGGAGGATCTGTATATTCTGGTGCTGTTTAAATATTCTCAAGTCTTGCCAGCGTCCATCTCATACCCATATCTCATCATCTGGAGTCTTTCTCTTCCTCCAGACCTTGGTACAAGCTGTTCTGTCTTAACTGAACACCTTCAAACCAACCCCTCGCTCCCACAGCTAACTCACCCTTAACTCTTTCTGCAGGGCTTAAGTGTCATCTCCTGTCCTCTCCTCTGACCTGACTTACCTTCTAAATCTCTGGTGGATGCTCCCATGTGATTCCCTGACACTGTTATTCCTACTGACATAGAAATGATCACACTGCTTGCTGGGAAAGGCACAGATGCAAGTGCAATCTTTAGTACGTTTTAGACCCTCAATAATTACTGGCTGAATTAGTGACGAGGGTGAGTGATAAGGCAGCCAGGTCCTCTGGACTATAAATCAATCCCATTTTACGTTAATGACACTGTTAATCCAGGATTGAATTCTCCCTCTGGACATTATTTACATTTGATAGTAAATAAAGTTGTTCTCTTCGACAGTGAGACATTTATTGTCAGCTTTCACAGCTGAAAATGCTGGGCGAAGCACACATTGACAACCCAAGCCCTGCCCCTCTGAACTTTAAGTAATCAGACTTTATTTGTTCTGAAAATTATTAACTGTCCTACCGACGTTATGCTCACAACACAATGCTTTTGAGTTCAACTGACCCTGACCTCAAAATATTTTCCAGGCACTTTCCACGAATTTAGAGAACAATTAGTTTGCCCTGAGCTGAGGGGGTCGGGGTAGGGCCATGTGCACAGGATTCAGGTAACTGAAACACAAAGAGCAGAACTTTAACTCACAACTCCACCCCATACTCCCCACTAAGTATCTTGACTACCGTCACGCGGAGGCTGGAACCTGACCTTTCCGCCTCAGGCCAGCCCCGCCTCCACACTGCGGCCGGGCCCTGAGCCCCGCCTCCCGCCCGACCCCACCTCCCTATTTTGGCCCGGCCATTGGCCACGCCCCCTCCCAGCCCCGCCTCCTCACTCTGGCCCAGCCCCGAGGCCCGCCTCCCCGCCCGGCCCCTCCTCCCTAGTCCGGCACCGCCCTTAGCCCCGCCTCCCCGCCCAGCCCCGCTTCCTCACTTTGGCCCGGCCCCCCAGGCCCGCCTCCCCGCCTGGCCCCTCCTCCCCACCCAGCCCCGCCTCCTCACTCTAGCCCGGCCCCGAGGCCCGCCTCCCCGCCCGGCCCCTCCTCCCGAGTCCGACCTTGCCCTTAGCCTCGCCTCCCCGCCCAGCCCCGAAGTCCGCCTCTCCGCCTGGCCCCTCCTCCCTACTCCGCCCCGGCCCTGAACCCCGCCCGGCCTCGCCTTCCCACCCAGCCCCGCCTCCTCACTCTGGCCCAGCCCCAAGGCCCGCCTCCCCGCCGGGCCCCGCCTCCTCAGTCTGGCCCAGCCCCCGAGGCCCGCCTCCCCGCCAGGCCCCGCCTCCCCACCCAGCCCCGCCTCCTCAGTCTGGCCCAGCCCCGAGGCCCGCCTCCACGTTCCGACCAGCCTCCCCTCCTTTCCATGCTCTGGCTCCTCCTCTAGCTCCACGCCCGGGCCCGGCCCTGAGCCCCTCCTCCATGTCCCTGCTCCGCTTACCAGGCCGGAACCGCGCCTCCTCCCTCCAGATTAAACCCCTCCACCACCTCCCAATCGGAGCCGCAATACCAGGACCGAGCCCGCCTCCCGCGGGCGGAGCTGCACCCGGTGCGGGCCCGGGGCGTGGCGGACGTCGTGGAGCGCCAGGTGCGGCTTCCACCTCAATATGGCCGTCGCCTGCCGCGTCCGAGCCTGGCTCCCGCCGCGCCGCCGCCTTCTCGCCGGGTACCCGCTGCTGCGCGTCGCCTTCTGCCTCCTGTGCTGGGCCCCGGCGGCTGTGGGCGCCGTCCCCGAGCTCGGGCTCTGGGCGGCGACGGTCAACGACGTAAGTGGAGCGTCGGGACCGAGGCGTGGCGCGTCTCGGGCCCTCAGGGTCCTCCCGGGGCTCCCACGGCCCCACGGGCCCGGCCCCGGGCTCGTTCGTCTGGCCTTCTTGCTGGGCTTGCTCCGGGTCCCCTGACACGCTCCCTGAGCCTTTTGTCTATTACAGGGGGAGCGCCCGCTCCTCCGGCCCGACCTAGGCTGTGGGGAAGACCGGTCAAGCTTGTGCATGGGAACGGCTCTCCTTTCTAAGCGCTGTAACTGATCTCCAGGATCACCTTTCCCGAAGTCCTGGCCCCTCGTTCTGCCTTGACGTGTTCTGGCTAGATCAGGTCTTCCCTTATTCAGACCTGAGGCCCGAATCCCTCGGCACTCCTAGCGGCATCTTTGGGATTTGACCCCTCCTCGTGCCCGGGTACAACCACGGGGCCACACCCGTGAGGCCACAGGAAGGACTTTCCGCGGCTTCCATTTCGGCATGAACTTAGAAAGCGCCTGTGCCGCTTTCGTTTTTTCCTTTAAATGAGAAGGGACCGTGCATTAGTTACCACCCCCTTTCACCTCTTCTTGGGTTCCTGAATTTCTCTCGGGCTGCGATCGCAGTTCCCGGAGTGGGGGTGTGGAGATGGGGCGAGATGTATGATGTAGTGTTTAAAAGTCTAGTCTGGAGGCATGAGTGTGTGGAAACTTCCTTTCCAGGGTAGCCCATTTGAGAACTTGGCATCCAGTAGTTACATGAGATGATGTGGGAGGAATGCAGGGGTAGAATTTTGGAACGTCTTGCTATAGAGGAACAGGAAATCGGGAAGAGGCATTATCTCCTGCTTTTCTAGACTCGGATGATGCATCCAGCTGTTTGAGATGAGTATTTTCCACATGCATTGAAATGATGTCCGTGTTCTAAAGGCAGAACTTACATTTTGATTTCGTCAGTCAGAAAGAGAAAGTAGTACAAGAGGCTACAAATACTTCTACAACATAAAAGCTGTACAGACGAATGAAAATAGATATCTTTCTGAATCATTAAGACTCAGTACAACCATTTCTTCCGAGATTCTTCTGGGTCGGTGCCCCATTATGTGTGTCAGTGACAGCGTACATGTGTCCGTTACTGAATTTCTCTGGACGGTAAAAAGCTAAACGCAGAGAACTCCATTCATGGTTTCATGCTGCTTCTGTAGTGAAGGGGCAATATCATAAACTAAGTCAGAATACACAATATTGGAAGTGAATCAGCTGCATACAGATTGTTAAACCACTTGACCGTATCTGTAAAAATCTTTGCCGAGTATACTTTGGATGGTGAGACTCCGAAGGCCATGGAGAAAGAATGGCTTTGCTTCCTGCATGAGGAAGAGAAATTTTTCCTTGGGTCTCACATGATCTTTAGTCTGTGACTCAGGCCAGTAGCAGTCCATGAAGCCCTTCTTTGCAAAGGGTAGGCTCATTTTTTCCCATTTCAAGTTGCCAGAACTGTCCTTCAGAACAGGAAAGGAGATGGGGCTTTCTTGCGTTTGTACGGCAAATCTGTCAAGAAATGGTTCGTTTGATTGTAAAGGTCAGCAAATAGTTTGAGCACCTATTGTGCGCCATGCACTATACTGGTCATTGCTGTTGCCAAGATGAATTTTAGGCAACAGCCCCTTCTCTCGAGAAGCTCACACAATAGTAGAACACCAGACTGATGAATAGTAATTATGTTCTTGGGTAATTGCTTGAGTAAAGAGCATTCTTAGAATATTACTGGAGCACTGAGGGGGTCACCAACCCAGCTTTCTGGAGTCAGCCTGGCTGGGTCGTAAAAAATGAATAGATGTTACCTTGGTGAAGAAGAATGAAGAAGTCAAGCAGCAGCAGGCAGGAAATTCTTCATGTTTCTGCTGAGTGAAGTTCTGGCAGGAGTGATAGAGGGGACTCAGGTTACTTTAAGCCTTCCAAGCCTGAGCTTGGCCTTGAGCCTGTGGCCAGGGGTCTAACCTCACTGACTTGTGGGGGCTGGGGCAAGTCATATCAGTGAGTGAAGTGAGCGAGGTTCAAGACTGGAGGCGGTAGGTGGGGGTACAGTAGACTGCAGATTACACGCCCCTTTGGGCAGTGTAGGCACAGAATTGCCCCATCTCTTTTTTGTAAAGTGAAGCCAGAATTTGTATTTTTACTATGTCAACTGATTGAAAACTTTAAAAAAGACCCCTTATGGACCAAACAAATCCTATATATAGGTTGGATTAGGCCCCCAGGCCACCAGTAGCAACTTTGTTTGGTGTGTGATAGAGGGAGAGTCGAGGAAGGACTTTAGACATAATACTAATCACTGTAGCTGCTATCTAAGGATGCATTATATATAGGCTCAGATCTGGAGGCAGAGGTACGAGTTAAGTTATTGCAGAAGTGTAGGCCGGAAGTGTTGAGGGCCTGGATTAGGGCAGTGGTGGCAGGAATGGAGAGGAAGAGCTAAATTGGGGAAGTGTTTGTGAGATAAAGTAGGCATGCCTTGGAGATTGGGTGATGGAAATGAGGGACTGGAAGGAACTATGGCTTGGGTGACTGGATGGCATCACCTACAACCAAGGTGGACAGTGTAGGAAGAATTGGTGAGGAGCAGAGGAACGTGTCTGCTTTAGTGCAGGTTAGTGTGGAATGTCTGTTGGACATCCCAGTGGACATGACCTTTAGGCTGTTGGGTATGTGGTTCGGAAGCTCGGGGGAGGAATCCGGGCTGGTGTTTTATTTATTTATTTATTTATTTATTTTTTGGTGAGGAAGACCAGCCCTGAGCTAACATCCGTTGCCAATCCTCCTCTTTTTGCCGAGGAAGACTGGCCCTGGGCTAACATCCGTGCCCATCTTCCTCTACTTTATATGGGACGCCACCACAGCTTGGCTGACGAGCAGTGCGTCGGCAGGTGCCCGGGATCCGAACTCGCGAATCCCGGGCTGCCAAGCGTGAACTAAACCGCTGCGCCACTGGGCAGGCCCCGCTGGTGTTTTATTTTTATTGAAACTGTTGGCGAGGGGGAAGAGGTTATCAAGAAGAGCTTCCTGTCCTATCAGTATTTTTCTTTCATTCCTAACCACTTGTTCATTTAACACAGTCCCTTCTCACAGCATTTTTATTTTTGGTGAGGGCAGACATTAAATAACTAATACATTATTTATTTTGTTTTAATTGTGGAAAGGATTGTCAAGAAGGCTGGGTCCTAGAGACCATGTAAGAGGAGGCCTGGCCTGGTGTGGGCCATGGTGGAAGACTTCCTGAGGAAGGGACTTTTGAACTGGGCTTGGAGGGTAAGAAGGAATCAACTAGGTGAAGAAAGAGTGACGGGAAAGGGTTTTAAAGTAAGTTTTCAGGTTGACCACTAAGGTCCTGAGGGCAGGAAGGAGTGTCATGCTTTTGAGGAACTGAAAGAAAGGTGGTAGAGAGGTGGGCAGGCCTTGATTATGCAGAGTCCTGTAGGCCACAGTAAGAGTTGGTCTGTTTTAAGTACACAGTGGTAACCATAACATTTTAGGGAGAGAGATGGTTGTTTTATCAAAGTACAGTCCTATAGATACTGATGGGGAGAAAGAGCATTCTCTATCCACTCTGGGTCCTTTCTGGCTGGGCTACAAATTAAATTGACATGAGGCTGAATAGCAAGAGAAAATCAAACAAAGCTTTATAAAACATGTATACATGGGAGAGAGCAGGGGGTGTCTCTCGACAAAATGGTGGAGATTCTTCTCTTATATAGACAGACGAGGATTTGGGGGGGAGTTGGGAGTGTTAGCCACGAGGGATTACAAGAAAAGCACAGTAAAGTTATGCAGATTTAAGTCCTCACCTTCCACATTGACAAGTTTCTAGAGATGAGGTCATCCGCCCCTCTTGCCAGTACAGAGAAGGACATACCTTTACAAATGGAGATTTTCCTTACAAATATTCTGTTTGGTAAACAGAACTTTAATAGGAATGGGCGTAGCAAAGACCCTCCCAGTCTATCGATACCCAGAGTCATCCAAGGTGATGGCCCATCCTAGAGACAGGCCTTCCATCCCAAATCCCTTTAGATAGTTGGAGCGGGGGGGTGGGGGTGGGGTGTGAAGGTCAAAGCCTCCTTCAGAGCAAGGTAAAGAGAGACACATCTTGAGGTGGCCAATTCTGATCCCCCACAATACCAAGAGAGCAACTGCAAATGCACAGGCAGGTCTATGTCAGAGCAGCAGTAATCATGCAATGGCAGCAGCCCTTCTCTCTCCTGCGTGTTGCTGGTCCCAGCTGAGATGCTAGAGGCAGGGGCATTCCAGAGCCTCATATCAACTGCAGGGAGTAGATATGCGGGACAAGGTCTTAAGCAAGTGAGTGATGTGATTAGAATTACCTTTTAAAAAAAATAATCACTCTGGTCATAGAGAGGAGTGCGAGGATTAGCACTATATATATTTTCCAAGGTAAAATTATACTCTTAAACAGTAGAGAAAAAAATTTTTTAACAAAGTCTTTATTTCCTTGTTTTTCATTTTAGAAATCAGGATCTTTGATATTTAGGAAAACTATGTTTAACTCTACTGAGATCAAGTTTTCTGGTAAGTGTAATAAACTGATATAGTACTAATGTAACAATATAAATGAGTAATATCATGTAATATATTATGAACTTATACATTAATTTAGTGTAAACTAATATAACATTATAATATGTATACTATAAACTGGACAAATATTTTGTTTTTAAGTGGTTCTAACATTTTAAGGGTTTCTTTGGTTTCAGTCAAACCTTGGTTATTTCAAGAATGGATTTTTCTGATCCTGTCTCAGAAAATGTAGTATGATCATTCTTTAAAAATTATGGTTAAAGTCTATTAAAATAAGCTTCAGCAAAAAAGTGTTTGACTCTTGTGAAATTTGACTCTGAGTGTCAGCTTTTAAAATTAGGTAAATTCCTGTTATGAATATGATGAACTGTCATGATTGTGGTAAAGCCTTTATGCCCCTGAACATTTTCTAAATATACACATGATCATAGAATGAAATAAAAATTACTAGACACTAACATTTTAATTAGGATTTTAGGGCTTATGAAAGTGAAAATATTTGTTAGAGACTGTGTTGTCTGTGTAAATACCAACGTATGAGGGCTACCAAGTTATAGATCTTGGGGTTTTCAATATTCTTAATGGGTTTATGTTGGATCACATTTATTGTGATCTAACTCCTCTTCGTGTTTCCAGTATCTTGACTAGGTAAGTTGGTTGCCAGGGTTAAAGTTTTGGGATAAGGAGTAGTTTTTTGTTGGGTAGAGCAAATGGGCTTTCTGGGGATCCAAAGCCATGCCCTTTTTCTCTATCACACCATGCTCTGATCATTTGTTTGGTAATATTGCTGTATGTGGATCTTTGCTGAGGGCAGTAGGTCAGCCATCAACTAGAAAGCAGAGGTGGTTCAAAGCAGCTCAGTGATATCGTAGATCATCAGTAGTGATAAAAGCTTGGTAAAAGGAAATTGAAGTCCAAGGTGGGTGAGTAAAAAATTTTGGCATCTAATTGCCTTAATGAATTCATATTTCAATGTCTAGACAAACAAGTTTTAAACGACTGGTGCAGACAAAAAAGTCATGTGGGGGAAAAAGGTATAAGGACCAGTGAAACACAAAATTTGATTTAAAAAAATCAATATGTAATGTCTGAGATCAGCTTAAGAGTAGACCACAATTCAGACAGTGGTATTAACATATCTATAGAAAGAATGAGGCAGCAGAAGGGAGTTAGGAGCAAAAGTATAAAAAAATGAGGATTTAGTAGGCAAAAGCTGGCAGTGTCCAACAGCATTGATGGGAGAGAGGTCTTCTTGAACTACGACTATAGCTATGACACATGGCTGGCAGGTGCAGATGCAGCATACACTTGAGCCTCCTTGTTCTGGTGCCGTGCTCACCTTCTCATCACCATTGGGCATCCAGGAGGGCATGCTGAAGGGAGAGAGTTAGTTGATCATTACATATCCACCTTACAGTTACTGTTTGTTTTAAGTGAGTAATTGGGCATTCTAGTTTATATACTTCATTGGTGATGTGGTGAAAGAGTGAGACTGAGTATCTCTGTTCCCACAGAACAAGATTTTTAGTGCCTGCAAAGCTAAGAATTGGTCCCTTGGATAAGTGTCCATGCTCTCTGGTGGATCAGACATCTGGCTTTCCCTTAGGTGACCCCTCTTTTGCTACCCTGTTCGGGATGGAGTCATGTGGAGCCACTGTTGAAAATCTCTCAATGTAATTCACCATATTAACAGCATAAAAGAAATACACGATACAATCATCTCAGTATATACAGAAAGGCATTTGAAAAAACTCAACACCCATTCATGATAAAAATTCTCGGAAAACTAGAAGTAGAAGGAAACTTTCTCAACTTGATAAAAAAGGCACTTATGAAAAATCTATAGCTAACACAGTCAGTTCTCTGCAGATTGATCTATAAATTCAATTAATACCAATCAAAATTCAAGTAGACCTTTATGTAGAAGTTGACTAGCTGTTTCTAAAATTTATATGAAAATACACAGGACCTAGAATAGCTAAAACAATTTTGAAAAAGAAGAAAGTTGAAGGGCTTTAACTATCTGATTTCAAAACTTAAAGCTACAGTAGTCATAACAGTGTGGTACTAGCATAAGGATAGACATAGAGAACAACGAAGCAGATGACGGAGCTCAGAAATAAACCCGCATATACGGGGTCAGTTGATTTTCAACAAAGGTGCCACGCTAATTCGTTGGAGAAAGGATAGTCTTTTCAACAAATGATGCTAGAACAACTGGATATCCATATTGAAAAAAGTAAATCTCAACTCTTACCTCAGATCATGGACTTAAACATTCTGTCCCTGCCTCTGTGTCCTCTCCTGGGGCTCCATTTACACATATGTTAGACTGCTTGATATTGTCTCAGGTCACTGAGGCCCCCTTGATTATTTTTCAATCTATTTTCTTTCTGTATTTCATTTTGGATATTTCTATTGCTTTGTCTTCAGGTTCAGTGATCTTTTCTTCTGCAGTATCTAATCTGTTAATCTCATTCAATGACCTTTTTATTTTGGATATTGTATTTTTTTTTTAATCTCTAGAAGTTTGGTTCTTTTTAAAAATATCTTATTTCTCTCCTCAGTATTTTCATATTTTCCTTTACGTCTTTGAGCATATGGAAAATATTTATAGTAGCTGTTTTCACATTCTTGTCTGCTAATCCCATCATCTTTGTCATTTCCATCATCTTTGTCCTACTGACTGATTCATATCATGGTTTTGAGTCAAATTCTTCTGCTTTCTCATATCTAGTGTTTTTGTTTCGATGGTGCATACTGTGAGTTTTACATTCTTGAGTGCTATGATGTTGTATTCCTTTAACAACTTCGTTCTGGCAAACAGTTAAGTTTCTTTTGGGTCATTTTGATTCTTTCCAGTTTTGTTTTTAATTTCTTTTAGGATGGATCTGGAGTAGCTTTTACTGTAGGGCTAATTTAGCACCACTTCTAAGGTGTGACCCTTCTGTGTCTCTCCGGAATGCTTGCTGTATTTAATGAGGCCTCTCCACTCTGGCTGGTGGAAAATCGAAGTTCCCAGCCCTGTGTGAACTTTGAGAATTGCATGGTCAGGCTGCTAGGCAGCCAGGGACTCAAGGGGATCTCTATACAGATTTCTTTTACTGTTTCTCGGTATGGCTCCCAACTCTTGGGTATTCAGCTCCAGAAATTTTACCAGCCTCAGCCTCTTGAACTTCAGTCTCTGGGCTCAGTTTGAGTTACCTCTGGTTACCAGCCTTCAGGATGACTCCCAAGGATCCCTGCCTTCTGGTATTCATGACCTTGTGTAGTCCCCTACCATATTATATCAAGGTCGATCTGACCAGTAGAACATGGCAGAAGTAATGGCATATCACTTCTGACAGTAGGTCTTAAAAGATACTGCGACTTCTTCTGTGCTCTCTCTCTCTGATGACTTGCTCTGGGGGAAACCAGCTGCCGTGTTGTGATGACACCCCTCAAAGAGCTTTCTCTAATTCTACACTTAATCCTTTTCAGTCTGTCTAATCATGTTACCCTCCTACCTGAAACATTTGGTGGTGCTTTGTAATATTCAAAATAAAGGAAAACTCCTCAGCCGAGCATAACAGCCCTTAGGAATCTTCTTTTGCACTCTGCTCCAGCTTCAGCCCTTCCCCGTTCCCCAATCTGCATTCTGACCATAACACTCTATTTTCAGGTAGGCATACTTATGCCATGTGCTCACTTATCCTGGCCATTTGCATATACTGTTCCACCCTCCTCTTCACCTGGCTAAATCCTGCTCTTCCTTCACGTTAAAGGTCTCTTCCTCCAGCAAGCCTGTAGGTACCCCGTTCTTTATGCTCTCCTAGACTATGTTAGGTGCCCTGCCTGTTACCTTCCCCAATACCTTTTATGTCAAGGACAGGGATTGTTCTAGTTTACCATTATGTCACTTCCTGGCACACAAGGGGTGCTCTCTCAGTATTTTTTGAATGAATAAGTCAGTGAAGAAAACATTTTAGAGTGAAGTAAACAGTAACTTAGCATATCTGGCTACTCAGTTGATTTTAGCACTTAATTTAGCATAGAGATGAAATGAATAGTATTATAGCAACTTTTGGTTAACTATAGTAATTTAATTTAATGAATTTATCTGTCTCATTTTGCAGTGACTTTTTGGAGAAATTAGGTAATATTTTACTCATTATTTCATTAAAGTAGCCTATTTTAAATTGCATTCTTGAAACTGTGTTTATATTGGAGTATACATATTATTATTGTAAAATGAGACTTTCTTTTTCTAAACAGTTAAGTCATTCAGTTGTTCTGGGCCTGTGAAGTTTACCATACAGTGGCATTTGAAGTATTATACCTGTGATAATGAATATCCTGAGCTGGAAGTAAGTAAAACACAGATTTTTAATGTATGTAAAGCTATGAAGGAAAAATTATGAATATAAAGATTTATTAGCTCATCAGGTGAGGAGGCTGGAAATATAGATTGTAGTTTTAGAAGTGCCTCAGATTTATTGTGATACTTAGGCAATAAATGCTTTAGTTATGTCGAAGTATATGCTTTCTGAGAAGAATACAAATCTTTTAGTTGCATTGTATCTTATGAAAAATGTTAGTAAATGCTTAAATCAGACATGTAGGAACTGTTGATAAAGAGATTGTGGGTCACATACAAATAAAAATCAACCTAATTTAAGAAATGTAAAAGTTTCACTTCATTCAAAAAATTAGTTAATAGGGAACCTAGAACTTCAGTGAGTACAAGTAGATTTAATAGATCTCGGAGAGAGGTGAAGAAAGGAGAGGAGATATCCAGGGAGAGGAAGGGGAAAGTGTGAGGGGAGGAAAAATAGGCCGGGCTAGGGTTTCTCCTTCCCCTGCCTCTGGACCTGGGCCCCTTCCCTTCGAGTGTCCACTGGGCTCTTATGTCCCTCATTAAGGCCTTTTGATGTTTCTCATGATGGTTGCTTGGAATCGTGTCCTTTTCAGCTTATCTGTTGTCTGTTGGCTCCTAGCTTGAATAATGTGTGGGTTTCCATAATTGTACTTGTGTTATCTTTCCATTTGGGGTGAAAGATGCCATTTTCTTCAATACTGCCTTTTTGATTTTATCCCTAAATATTTTACCTCTTCACACGAAACACTTCAGTGTGTATTTCCTAAGAACAAAGATACTCACTTAGATTACACAGTGCAATTATCAAATTTAGGAAATTTAACAGTGATGCAATACTATAATCTGATAAATAGACCTTATTAAAATTTTGCCAGTGTTCCAATAACATCCTTTTTTTCCTAGTACAGGATCCAATCCAGGATCCCGTTGCATTTCTGCGGCTTCTTTTTGGTCTTTCATGACATGACATTGATATATTTGAACTGTACAAGCCATTTAACTGTACAAAGTGTCCCTCTATTTTAATTATTTCTGATGTTTCCTCATGATTAGATTCAGGTTATATTTTTGGCAGGTGTACCGGAGAATAAAAATGGGTTTCTCCCATTTTTAGCGATGTTAACTTTGATCAGTTGGTTAAGGAAGTTTCTGCCAGGTTTTTCCACTGTAAAGTTACTACTTTTCTCTTTGCTATTAACAATAAATTGTGAAAAAATACTTTTGTATTTGTGTATACATATACTGTTTTTTCATCAGTCCTTGTTTTCACATCCTTTGATTCTTGCCTGATACGTCAGTTATTACTATGGTAATTGCTAAATGGTGATTTTCTAATTCTATATTTTCTTCTACATTTATTAGCATTCTGCTATGAGGATGAGCTCTCTCTTTGCCTCTGTCTTTCCTGTCAGTCAGTCAATCAATCAACCATCAGTATGGACTCACTGATTTTTACTTTGTTATATGGGTTATAATCTGTTACTGTTTTTATTTATTTTGCTCAAATTGTCCCATATTTGGCCAGTGGGAACCAACTTAACTTTTTCTTGATGACTGGGAGCTGCCATTAAGGGGCATGGGTTTATTCATCCGTCTGGGAGGTGAAGAACCTCAGAGCACTGATGTGTAAGTGAGTGTCTCCCCTGCACTCAGTTGGGTTTGCCATCTTTGCTTTATGTTACTGAGTTTTTGCTTTATCTCTCCTTGTAGTTAAATGCTGCCTACTGTCTCTGTAAAATCTTTTATACATGGGATAAAATGGAGGTAGCCCCAGGGCAAAGTATGTTTTATTTCTCCATGAACCATTTCCTTGTAGTAATATCTTTTTTTTATTTTTATTTATTTTTTTTTTGTGGGGAAGACTAGCCCTGAGCTAACATCTGTTGCCAATCCTCCCCTTTTTGCTGAGGAAGACTGGCCCTGGGCTAACATCCGTGCCCATCTTCCTCCACTTTATATGGGACGCCGCCACGGCGTGGCTGACAGGCGGTGCGTCCGCGGGCGCCTGGGATCTGAACTCGCGAACCCCGGGCTGCCAAGCGCGGACTAAACCGCTGCGCCACCGGGCCGGCCCTCCTTGTAGTAATATCTTAATCACTTTTCCTACTGTAAGATTATATTTGTCTCATATATTACTGTATCTGAGCACATTGGAATGGCTAAAATGTTATGATTACTTCAGTTATACTTAAAATTATATTCAAAACTTGTTTCTTTTTGGTATTTTGTTCTCCTGCATATTTGCAGTGTTCCAAACTGAATACATTTTTGGTATTATTTAGATGTTAAGTTTTACTTATCTTCTTGGATAAGAAGTATGGAAATAAATTATAACATAGAATTTTACCTTGGGTAGGAGCTGTCACAAAAACATGACAGTGTTAATGAAGACTTTTGTGGACATTATTTCAAGAACGTCGAGTGTTGGACAACAAAAAATGAAAACTTAGATTGCAACAGTGATTTACAGGTGTTTCCTTCATTGAATGTGAGTATCTGTCTTACCGTGTTAAAACAGAATTTATTTTACTCCCAGTAAATACGAGTATCACCTCTAATTGTTTTATCAGTATTTTGATAAAGAGAAGTGCTTAATTTGTTAATTTTTACGTTTAGTTCTTTTATGTGTGTGGTAGTCCATAATAAGTAAGGTATTGACACCATTGTTCTATTTCTTTGTACCCCTTTGTAGCAGCATTCATGAAAGAGGATCCTTTTATCTTCCTTTTATGATCTGCTGTCAGTTCATCTCTGGTTCTCTCTTCTGTCCACTTCAGTCAGACTTTTGCCCCATCATTCCATCAAAATCACTCTAGTTCAGGTCACCAGTGACCTCCGTCTTGTTAAATCCAGTGGTCTGTTACTCTTACCAAAGATCTGTCAGCTTACTTGACTCACCAGCACTTAACATACTTGAACACTCTCCTCCTTTGTGTACTTTCTCATTCCTAGCTTGGAAAATTAGATTCTAAAATATTAACAGCAATCATCCCTGGAGGTGAGGCTATGGGTCACTTTAACTTATTTTTTTGTTCTTTAAATTCTGAAATGAAAATGTGTCTTTTGAAAATTTTAAAGGAGTTGTTTTAAAGATTTGTGTTGAAGTTAATAAACATACAGTAAAGCATGCATATTGGAACTGTACAGCTTGATGCATTTTCAAAACCTGAACACATCCGTGTAGACCCAGATCAAGTATAAAACATTTTAGCACCTAGAGCTCCCTTTTAGTTACTAATACCCTCCCCACCCGCAGTAACTACTATCCTTATTAAGGAAGGAATTTTTCAAAAGCAGGATTTTGTTACTCATGTTTGGGGTACAGTGAGACTTGTTCTGTGGTATTCAGCTTTCAAATAATGTATTTTTTTCTTAATTATTAAAACTGTTTCCCCATAGAAATGCAGCAATATAAAATGCATTTTTTCCCACCAGAATAAAGAACTAATAACAGATATCAGAAATGTTTCAAACCAGGAAGGATCAAAGGTAAGTCATTTTATTTGTCTTTAAATCAAATGTATACAAGTTATAGTAAAACTGAAAAGAATCTGCTGATAGATAGATACTTGGAGAGTGATATGAAGTAGGGCAATTAGGATTGGGAAAGAAAAAAGAAACATTATTTAAAACAGTGTATCTTCTTACATGTATCTATATGAATTTTGTATGTACTTGTTTCTGCCTTTTTTTAAAAATCTCTTTAAAGTATAATTGAACAGTAATTTCTATACAGCCTTTCTTTTCTTTAAAAAATAAAATTCCGGGGCTGGCCCGGTGGTGCAGCGCTGTAGGTCGCACTTGGGTGGCCCAGAGTTCGCCCTTTCGGATCCCCAGCGCCCACCAATGCACTGCTTGTCAGTTGTGCTGTGGCGGCATCCCATATAAAGTGGAGGAAGGTGGGTACAGATATTAACCCAGGGCCAGTCTTCCTCAGCAAAAAGAGGAGGATTGGCAACGGATGTTAGCTCAGGGCTGGTCTTCCTCACAAAAAAATAAAAATAATAAATAATAAAATTCCACTTTCAAATGCCCAAGACAGCATAGCAGTGGGCTGGTATGTTTCATCATTAAGGATGTAAAGAAATAGAAATCATGAGTGGAGCATGGGTGTGGGTGGAGGAGTGTTGGTATTTTGGGGAATTACTCAGAGTCAGAACACCAAGAGGTTGAGAGGGTTGGAAGGAGTTGTGTGTAGGGACTGAAAGCAGGTTTAGGAGAGTTTAATGTTTGCTTTGGTACTGTGAGTGACCCTTCACATTTCTTGTTTTCTTCAGCCATCTTAAAGTGTAGTCTGATAGTGGAAAGGCATTCACTCTGCAGTGGCTGGGACAACCTCCTGGCTTTGCACAAACTCTGTCGCAGGTGGAGGATCAGGAAATGAAAGGAAAGGGTAGGACATATTCAGGACAGAGGAATGTGAAAAGTTTGGTTCAGTTGTGTTGGGGGCATTGGAGGGTTCATAGGCATTACAATGGGCAGTTTTAGTCCTCAGTGGCACGAAACTAGTATCATAGTACGCGTACCCTAAGGAATTTAAATAATTTAGCCTATATACTGAATGTGAGTCATTTCTAACAATGTTATCTGACTTCTTCCTCCCCCAGCTTGATTTAAAAAACATACATTTAAACAGTGAGTGCTTGATGATATTGGGATAAAATATGGGAAGAGTAAGATTGGAAAAAGTATTTGAATGGTAATATTAAATAAAACATAGAATGGTAACGTTAGGGGGAAAACCTATAGAAATATGAAAGATAGAAAATACTGAAGAGTGGAAAAAGCTTTTTTCCTCTTCCACCCCTTTGGGTCTGGGAGGATGGTGGTAAAAAAAAAATGGGGGAAATCCTTCCACTGTCCACTGTCTTTCCTCTGCCTACCATTCCTTTTCACTGTTTTATTTGTGGTTTTTTTGTGTGTGAGGAAGACTAGCCCTGAGCTAACATCCGTTGCCAATCCTCCTCCTTTTTGCTGAGGAGGACTGGCCCTGGGCTAACATCCATGCCCATCTTCTTCTGCTTCATATGGGACGCCGCCACAGCATGGCTGACAAGCAGTGCATCTGTCCGCACCCGGGATCTGAACCTGTGAACCCTGGGCTGCCGAAGCAGAGCACACCAACTTAACCACTACGCCACCCGGCTGGCCCGTATTTGTGTTCTTTAAAAGTTACCCAATTCAGTTGCTAAAAGTTGTTTTAAAATGTGGTGAACAATTGCTTAGCTATATCTTATATAGGAATTAAAACAAATAACATAAAAGGATATTTTTTTCTTGTTTCAGGATGTTGTAGCCAGAACACAGAGAGATGGGTTTCATATCTTTATTGTTTCTATTAAAACGGAAAAAACAGATGCAAAGTGGAATTTAAATGGTATAGTTAAATTGCATGCATGTTTACCGTCTGCTTTTACTGTATTCTGTATTTTTGTCATTGACCCAAATTTTCTACATTCTCTGTTAAAACATCATTCAGAAATGAATTTCTGTTATAAAAAATGAATGATCTGTTTATTTGGGGGACTTAAAACAAGTTTTAATTATAATATTTATTTTTTTGGTGGGTTGGAAATTTAAAATTAATTTAAGATAAATTTAAAAAATTTTAAACTTCATAGTGAGCTATAAAATCCTCTATCCTTCCAGATTAAATCTTTTTAAACATGTAGAAATGGGTAGGCAATGTCTTAATTGTATGTGAAGTAGATTATATATTGTTTCTTGAAAATGGCCATCATCAGGGGTTTAAAATTTTGTTCTTTGAAAAAAAATTTTTTTAAACCTCTGTCTGTAGCCCAGGAGTAGTAGTGATACGTCTGCCAACTGTGGCTTCTGTCGTCTGTGAGCTCCTCGCCCCACCCCCGCTGGGGGAGACCATCTGTGCCTCATTAAGCTATAGTTCCTAGTGCCCAGTGCAAGGGCGGGCTCACAATAAGCAATTCTCAAGGGAATGAATGCTTTCACATATCCTAGAATTGATTGGCTGTCATTTTCCAGAGTGGGCATCTGCTGGGCTAATAGTAGCCAAACATCATGTGAAGGTCCTGGGGATTTGCAGATTGCTCTGATTCATCCACTGGGAACACAGAGATAAAGCCAGGCTTTGCCTCTGAGAGGTGCCCAGGCCAGTGGGGAGGCAGAAAGCAATGAGATGAGACTGGCATTGCTGCAGAGGAGGCACAGAGCTGGTGTTCTGTGGGGGAAGCTGGTGGAGGTGGGCCACTCTGGAAGAGTGTGAAGTAGGACTTCCTCCTAGAGAAGACAAAATGGGCCAGACCATGCTCGATGGAGGAAGCAGGGGCCTTAATGCCATTCTGCTACCTAGCTTTGTGCCTTCTTCCTTCCCAGGTGTTGTGTTTTTTTCCCCTGACACCAGCAGGCAGTTTTAAGCCCCTGCTAGTTAGTAACTGGCGCAGTTGCTGAGCCCTGCGAGTCTTATATTTGACACTCTGTTTATTATTGCTGTCTCAGACAGTAATCCAAACTAGATGCTTGAGTTCAGTAATTTATCCCAAGTTATGTTAAGGAAGACAAAGTTCTCAGTGAGGTCAGTGACTCAGCCAGGGGCCGGTCTGAGGCTAGTACTGCTTTGCTGTCTGCAGACAATCAGATTTGGCCCAGGTTTCACAACAGCATGTGTACAAGTAAAGGTATCTTGATAAGATTATGTAATCAAACAACTAGTAATTATCCAATACCACATGTGTGCTAGATAAAAGTTCAACGTTTTTTTATCTTGGTTTGTATTCTTGGAGCCTTCTGAGAAATTAGTTTAATTTAAAAACTTAAGAGAAGACTGATTGTTAACTTAACTCTTTAATGTCTTTGTCCCCATCTGCACCGTGGCCAGTTTCTCTCTCTATGATGGGGCCTCATGGCTATATCTCTGCGTCAGATTGGCCTCTAATGATTGTGAGTATTTCTCATCATTTTTTCTTTTTTTTTTTTTCAAATGATTTTGTATCCTAATTGGAAAATTTAAAAATTTTAAGAGCTCAGCGGTGGTAATCCCTTAGTAGCTAATGCTTTGACGTACTATCTATTTCTGGTTCCAGAGTGACTGGAAAACAAAGGATTGGGTACTGGAATGTAGAAATGTCAATTTGCAAATGATCAGAAGGCTTAACTAAAATTGCTTCTCTTCCTACAGTTTTACATGGTGATGTGTATCGTTTATATTTTATATGGCATACTCTGGCTGACGTGGTCTGCCTGTTATTGGAAAGATATATTAAGAATCCAGTTCTGGATTGCAGCTGTTATTTTCCTGGGAATGCTTGAAAAAGCAGTTTTTTATTCTGAATATCAAAACATCAACAGCACTGGGGTGTCAAGTAAGTTGTGACGGTCTCCATGAACACGGTATAGTCCAGGAGGCTCCTTGCATCTGTGAATAGAGCTGTGGGAGGCCCCCTTCGTATAGTGGTTTGGGAACAGCCATTTTACAGGTGAAGAGGAGGGAAGCCAGGAAGAGAATGTCAGAGTAGACCTCTGACCTAGGCTCGCATGTGTGTAGTCTTCATTTTCTGTTTTCCTTCTTGCTGACTTTCCCCCTGGGGAAAAGCAAATTCCCATTCCCTAAGGTTCAGCTACCAGTGATTGGGTTAAAACAACACAAAGTTCTAGACAGGGAACTTTAGGTGCTGCCAATCTTTTTAACATGTTTCTCTCTTTATCCCCCATCTCCTTTCTTCTTTCTCCTCCAAAAAAGAAAAAATTTGGCCACGGGGAGTAAAATCAGTAGCACCGGGATGAATGGTGCCTGTAGCCTTCTTGCATTCTCTCTGCCTCTTCACTCTTGCAAAGAACTTCATGTGACCATTGGAGGCACCATCACAGTTGATCCATTTATGTGTGAAGCGGGGAGGGCATGTAGTTGGGCATCCTCAGATGTAGTCCCCCAAACTTCTAGAAGGTAGATTTCAAAAAGGCCAGCGAAGTAAAGTATGGTTAATTCTATTGCTGAACCTTTGGAAAGGGAGATAGCTCAAAAGGGTTGAAAGTGCTCAGGAATGTGCTTCTGAGTGGTCAGTTACAAATGATCTTGGTACAATTTTCAGAGAGTGTGGCTGTATCTGCTATTTATTTTAAAATACTCCAGGAAAAAAAAGTGAGTTGGAATATAGATGAAACAAATTTGGCATAATGTTGATAATTATTGAAGCCGAGTGATGGGTACATGGGAGTTCATTCTACTACTTTCTCTATGTTGGGGAATGTTTGTAGTTTCCCAAAATAAAAAGTTTAATAAGACATGTACAAAAGAATAAAAGAAGGACAGACATCCAGGCAGGCATATTAGAGGAATTAATACTCCATGAAAAGTTTTAGTGATACTTTTGTGTGTGCGTGCTCTAACCCTGGTAAGGAAGGAAGGAGGGGGCTGCTGCTTGTGGCTGAGGACGAAAGCATTCTTGAATGTCAGAGAAGGCAGTTCTGCTCCTTTGCTGTTAGTGGTGGTCATCTCTTGTCTAGAGAGGAAAGGGTGGTGTGAACTTTGGTGAGGGCAGTAAAAGCCTGAAATCCATTAAGAGATGAGAGACCATTTGCCGTCCCCAAGGACTTGAAGCCCTCTGTTTGAGATGACACCAGAACAGCTTGGAAGAGAAACCCCAGACTGCTGTCAGTGTCTTTGAGGAGTCCTGTGGAAAAGGAGAGGTGCCAGAAGACTGGGCGTGGGCCGATGTTGTTTCTGATTTTCCCAAGTGGGACTTCTGTAACCTAGGCTGTCTTGCTTAGCATCGATTCTGAAAGGATAGGCCTTAGAAGAATTTCTAAAAGGATGGGAAGCAATGATTGTTAGGACCCAGGATGAGTACATGAAGAATAGATCGTGTCAGATTAAATTCTTTCTTTTGTGCTCTAGATTGGCAGTAGGAAAATGTAATAAACTTAGTATATCTGGACTTCTTTAAGGTATTGACAAGGTGTCTTGTGATTTCTTGTAGACAAGATGGAGAAATGTGAGCTGAAAAGAAAAATAATTTGGTGGATTCACAATTGATTTCTGAATATCTTTTTAGTTCTGTCCATCTTTACTGTCAGCACTCTCATCATCTCTTACCTGGATTTCTGGAATAACCTGATCATTTTCCTACCCGTGCAGTCTAGTTCCCATCCAAGCCATTAGGTAGAACAATCTTGATAAAATAAAGCTGTCCCTTTTATTCCAAGGGTCAGCAAACTGATTCTGCAAAGGCCATATGATAAATATTTTTGGCTTTGTGGGCCAGACTGTCTCTATTGCAACTACTCGGCTCTGCCATTGTAGCATGAAAGCAGCCACAGACAACAAATGGGCATGGCTGTGTTCCAATAAAACTTTGCAAAAACAAATGTAGGGCCCGATTTGGCCTGTGGGCTGTAGTTTACTGGTTCCTTGTTTACTATCATTGACTTCTCATTGCCCTTAGCATCAAGTCCGGACTCATAGCATGGCCTAAAAACCCTTTGTGATTGGTCTCTACCTCTATCCCTAGCCTCTTTTCTTGACATTTTCTTATTACCCTCTCTGCTGCAGACATACTGAACTTTTACTTCTTGCAACATATTTTGCTTTTCCACTTTTCTCCTCCATCCCTTTCTTTGCATGTGCTATTTCCTTTGCTTTCCCCTTTCCTTCCCCCAAATAGGCTAATTCATACTTAGCCTCAAATTCTGATTTAGATGACACTTCCTCTGAGAAACTTTTCTGGACTCACATGCACTGCATCTCCCCAAATGTGGATTAGGTTGGCTTTCTTCATAGTCCTGGGAGGTACTGTGTTACCTCTAGCATGTACCGTCCTGAGTTCTATCTATTTACTTGTCCTAATCAGACTACAAGTTTCCCAAGGCAGTGATCATGGTGTATCTTTTACTAATATAGCCACTCAGCAGAGCATAAGTGAGTCAGTGGTGAAGACATCCTGGAGAAAAGAACTCCGGAGGACATTATGGTGTCCACATATTCACAGGAGAAGAGGAGGGATATGGTTCTTTTTAGCCTCAGGGTAAGAGTAAGAACAGAGAGAAGCTAAGGGAGACAGAGTACAGGTTGAGGTAAGAAAGCTGTGCCCAGTAGAGCTGAGCAAATGCAGAGTGAATTCTTCACGAGACAGTGAATTCCCCTTCACCGGGGTTTTCAAACATCAATTGGATTAGATGATAATTTAAATCAAATATAGCTAATTCGTCTGAGGTCAGAATGTAGTTGTACACAGTACATATTTAAAATCTTGTGGCGGCCTTCCAGATGTACACAGGGTGAATTATTTTCTTTCTTCCCCCTCAGCCCAAGGTTTATTGGTATTTGCGGAGTTGATATCTGCGATTAAGAGGACATTGGCACGTCTCCTTGTGATCATTGTGAGCTTGGGTTATGGCATTGTGAAGTAAGTATTGGTGTGTTGAAAAGATACTGAGTCTCCAGTCTTGTGATTCCGTCCATCTAGCCATAGGCGTGAGTCTACAGAACCTGTAGAGTAGGGCTGTCAAGGACAGGACATTGTGGGCATCACTCATTCATAGGTTCACCAGAAGTTGGAGCCGACTTGACGGCACATAACCGCAAACATCATGACCTCTGTGAAACTGGAAACTTCTCAGTAGCATAATACCAATCCCGTAGGGAAATATCTGCCAGAACATTTTTTTAAAGGATTTCCATGTATAGTCGTGTGCTGCATAACGACGTTCAGTCAACAATGGACCGCATATACGATGGTGGTCCCATAAGGTTAGTACCATACAGCCGATACGTAGTAGGCTTTACCATCTAGGTTTGTGTAAGTCACTCTATGATGTTCACACAACGATGAAATTGCTTAACGATGCATTTTTCACAATGTGTCCCTGTTGTCAAGCGGTGCTTGACTATACTGGCTATTTTATACTGTCCTCAAATAAAGATCCTGAATTTGAATTCCAGTAACTTTTTCTAGTTAGATGAATAAGTAATCAGCTTTAAGGGTAATGGAAAATTTAAGATGATTCTTTTAGCCCAAATCATTTTCTTTTTCCTAAACAATATAGTTATACTTTTATGACTGTATTTGGGCATTGTGAGAGAGATTAAACACCAAGTCAGCAAAATTTTTGACTGAAACCTGGCTATCCCCTAAGGACCCTACTTCTTCTGGACCCTCTCAAGCAGATCTTTTCTCTCTCATACC
Source organism: Tapirus indicus (assembly GCA_031878705.1). Taxonomy (NCBI): domain Eukaryota; kingdom Metazoa; phylum Chordata; class Mammalia; order Perissodactyla; family Tapiridae; genus Tapirus; species Tapirus indicus. The sequence continues at coordinate 75,889,179 of CM062923.1, read as the reverse complement.
TGTGAGTCACTGGATGTGAATATGGAAGAGCTTATCCTCTTTATCTTCATTGCCTTTTTCAGACCATTGTTCTTACTTCTTGCGTAAAACCATCTGATTCCCGGAAGCTCAAGCCTTCAGACTGAATCACTGCTTCATCTTCTTATTGCAGTCCCCTGTCAACTTCCAGATTTCTCCCCTCATCCCTTAACTCTCTGAGCACGTGCTTCACTGTCTTTCTCCTCAACACTTCATCTGTCAGAATTCCCTGTGATTGCAGTCTCTGTGTGGATGAGCCTTTATGTAACCTGGTCTCACCTTGTCACATCTGCTGCTCTTGCCTGTCACCCTACTTCAGCTACCGATCCCCATGGCCATTTTCTAGACTTTATATGACACTGAACCCTTTTCGTAATTGCCATTTTAAGCAATCCACTTTTCACCTGTCACTTCCTCTCTTTCCTGTTTACTTTCTCTGCTATGTCAGCTCCGGTCATACTTTGACCCTGACCTTTTGATCCTCCCACCTCCCACTGATCCTCCCGTTCTCATGTCCTCACCTTCTTCCTTTACCTTATATTCCTGGTCCGGCAGGCTACTGACATCCTTGCATATACAGGAAACCCTCTGCCTTTCTCTTTGTCAGCCTCCCTTGATAAATCCAGCTTTCCATGTGCTTCAGGCTCACACCTGAGCAGTGGAATCTGCCTGAGAAGAACACCTGACCACATTCCCCAGGCTCATTTCACTTCATGACGCTGTACTTCAAGTCCGCCATCGTTGCTGCTGGCAGTTGTTCCAGATCCCCTGGTCAGTTTTTGTTCTCACTCTCCCACTCTGCAGAAGACCATTTTACCCCTTCTCTCTCCTCACATTTCCGATTCCCTACCTTCATCCACCTCAGCTGATCTTGTTTCTTTTCTCACTGAGGAAATAGAAGCTATCAGAAGAGAATTCTGATGCATTCCCTCCACAAATCTGTGTCATTGCCCCACATGTGGACCACATGCAGTATTATGCTCCTCTCTGAAAGGCACAGACCGTCCCTGCTCGTGGTTAATCCTGCCCCTGTTCTTGTGCTCTACATCCTGTTACCTGTCATCTGTCAAAGAAACTGTTGCAGCAGTTGGTTCCGTTTTCTCCTGTATCATCAGTTTTCCTCTCTAGTGGGTCACTTTCATCAGCATGTTGTCTTTTCTGTCACCTTCAGAAGTAGAACCCTCCTTAATCCCACATGGCCCTCTCCTCTGCTTCTACTCTCTTCACCCCTGAGCAGCGTAATTTTTCAAATGAGTTGTCTGTACTTGCCACTTCAAATTCCCTCATTTTCTTTTGAACATACCCTAGTGAGCTTTTGCCCCATTTCTCCATTGAGACTGCTCTTGTCAAGGTCACCTTGACCTCTCCTTGCCAAATCACATGGCCACGCTCAGACTTTATGGAGGTGCCCCATCAGTAGCTTCGGTCGTGGAGCCCTGGCTGCTCCTTCCCCATCTCTGCTAGACCCTCTTCGTCTTCTGAGTTCCAGCATTGGAGTGCCCAGGCCCAGGCCCCACACCTCTGCTCTAGTGACATGCACCCCTGGGCACTGTCGTCCAGTTCTGTGGGTCTAACTTCAGAACCAACCCTTCCCATCCCGCCCATAGCCTCCACCCTGGTCCAGGCTACTATCTTCTCCTGCGTAGACTACCTCAGTAGCCTCCTAACTGGTTTCCCTGTGTCTGCCCTGGTCTCCGGTCAGTCTTTTTCAGACATGGCAGTGGCCAAGACGATCCTTTTAAAATGTAACTCCTACCACTCCCCCTTTTGAACACTCTGCTCCAGCCTGGTAGCTTTCTTGCTGTTGATGTTCCTTAAACACAACCAGCACTTCCTCACAATGCAGTAGAGCCTCTGCCCGTGAGCTTCTTCCTCCAGATCCTGAGCATAGTTTGCCCCCTCACTTCTTTTAGGTCTCTGCTCCACTGTCATCTCCCCAGGAAGACAGCTCTCTCCAATTCCTAACATAGTGCACACCCTCCATCACTCTGACCCCTCATCATTTTTACAAGTCCTCTTGATGTATATATTAGTATTTGTTGTCTCTTCCCCCCGACTGAGTGCAGTAGGAGCTTTGCCTGTTTTGTGTCCTGCTTTCCCCTGAGGCCCCAGGGCAGTCCCTGGCACGTAGCAGGCACTCAGTAAATATGCTTCGAATGCACACATGGTATGCTTCTGAGCTCAGGATTCGTGTAGTTAGCAAGATTTTAGCCAGGAAACCTTCTTTTCGTTGGAATTTTATTGAGATTCCTTCTCAGATCCCTTCTTTTGTGGAGGGGGTGGAGCTTAGTGCAGGACACAGAACACAAAACCCTCTTGTGGAATCTTGTGGTATCTTGTGGTTCTAGTTATAAACATCAGGTGCCGAGGTGTGGAGTGTGGTTGCTGCAAAAGGAATAAAGGTTGAGCTGATGTGTAAGGGCACAAGCTCTTTGAATGAATCCCTTCACTGTCAACTTGTATTGAACTCTTAAAAAGGGACAGCAGTAATAATTCGGGCTGTTGGAGGGTTCCAGTTAGCTGGCTATAATGAATCAGAATTTAGATTAACTAAATGATATCATCTTAAATATGAGCTATGAATATTAGTTTAATTTTTACTTAGATTTTGTTTTAAAATGAGTATCTTAAGTATTTTTTCAAAACCAGTTTTTTCTTCTAATTACTCTGAGAAGAGGTTTTTTTTTTTCTTTTTTTTTTGTGAGGAAGACCAGCCCTGAGCTAACATCTGTTGCTAATCTTCCTCTTTTTGCTGAGGAAGCCTGGCCATCTGTGCCCATCTTCCCCTACTTTATATGGGACACCACCACAGCGTGGCTGACAAGCAGTGCGTCCGCAGGCGCCCGGGATCCGAACCGGCGAACTCCGGGCTGCCAACCGCGAACTAAACTGCTGCGCCACTGGGCCAGGCCCCGAGAAGAGGGTTTTTGAGCTAAAATGTACAATAAATTCTGATTTCCAAATGTCATGAAATTTCAGTTCTGTTTTCAAATTATTAGTTGCAAAAATCACCATCTTTGCATTTTCCCATCTCATTGATATTTTTAAAGAATGAAAAATGTTATTTTAATTCTTTTCAATTTAAAGAATGAAAATTAAAGTCTGTTAGCACTCTTGTTTTGCGTATTGAGAGAAGGGGGGTAATGAAATTCAGTCTCCTAAAATCCTGCCTGCTTTTTCTCTGCCCAAGTTGTAAAATCAGTGGATTATCTCTAACAAAACATATCTCAGAATGGTTTTTAACAATGTTAGTGAAAGAATTAAATTATTTCTGCCAGTGACACTTAGAAGTTGGCACTTATCTTCCCAGGTTTCATCAATCTACTCTTATGTTCTGTAGAAATACCTGGGTTCTGTTAATGATATTGCTTAAATTTCAGCAGGACAATCCTCTGGCACCTGTGTGGCCTCATAGTGTTGCTTCATGGGTGTCAGTACAACTTCAAGTCCTAGAGAAGGAGGCCTGTTTCTGCTTTATTTTCAAAAAATAATGCTGTTTCCTAAAACTAAATACCTCAGTGGCGGGTGCAGACTGATTTGATATTGACATCTCTGGTATTGGATATGGGCCCGTGTTGTATTTAGATGCATTTTGCTCACCCAGGCTTTCTTTTTCTCTGTTTCCTGTTCCTCATTCCAGGCCTCGTCTAGGAACGGTCATGCACCGGGTGATTGGACTGGGGCTTCTTTACTTTATCTTTGCAGCTGTCGAAGGCGTGATGAGAGTCATTGGGGTAAAAACTACATAATTCCCCTCCTACCTCTTTTTGTTGTTGCTGTGAAATATGATCTTACTGTATATCTCCTGAAATGAACTTTTAAAGTAGGAATTTATGAAAAAGGCCCAATTTGAGCTTTTTTTCCTATGGAATATTTTCCTTTATTAATACTTCCTGAAATTAAAAGGCTAAACAGAGCACTTCTTAAAATGATATGCTTATGAAGGCATCACTTGATGTCATTTCAGGAATTAGCTTCATCTCAAAAATATTCGTGGTTTTTCTTTGTAAGAACATTTGTCTTTGTCATTATGCAGTCTGAACACATTCATTTCTTCCTTAACCCTTGGTTTAAACTTGTGTAAGTGAACAGAAAGTTAATTACACCCCTTACACATACAGACATTATATCTTATCTCTCTTAAGTCTCATTTGGTTATAAGTTTTCTCCTTGACTCTTGGGGAACTATTTTGGGGCTTCAGCAGACCCCACTCTTGGGAGAACAAGGAGGAGGTAGTGTTCAAGGGAAAAATGACTCTGGCAATGTGGGCAGCAATGCTTTGCTTTCTAGAGAAGAGTCAGAATATTTGTGTCTGTGAAGACCCCTAGATTTCTAGCTCTCAGTTTTTCTTAATAATATGGTTGACAACTGAGTGATTAAGAAACTTATTATATTTTGTTTGATTCAAAGAACCTTGTAATTTTTACCCCAAATGTCTTTTGGATTGGATGTATAAATCAGATCACTGTGCACAGAGTGGTTAATCTGAATACTGCCATATAAGTTTACTTCACATATTTTGACCTGTTCCTTAAAGCAGGACATTTGTCCAATAATGTTAAAAGCCTCATTCTTCTTCCTATTGCCTTTGATACGTCTGCATTCTGTGTTAGCTACACTTGCTCTTTTCATCTTTGACCCATTGAAAGGTGTATTTATTTTTACCTTTACATAATAATGAATAACTCTGCATTTATTTATGTAATTCACAGGAATCTAATCTTTGCTAGAAAGAAAATAGAAAAGATAAATATCCCACATGTAGATGTAGTATATACATTGTATTTCCTTAAACTTTTACGTAGTCAACACCTTAGATATACAGTAGTCCTCCCTTATCTGTGGTGTTGCTTTCCGTGGTTTCAGTTCTGTGGTCAACCACGATTCAAAATGTTAAATGGAAAATTCTGGAAATAAACAATTCCTAAGTTTTAAATTGTGCACCATTCTGAGTAGTGTGATGAAATCATGTGCTGTCCCGTTCCATCCCACCTGGGACGTGAATTATCCCTTTGTCCAGTGTATCCATGCTGTATACTTGCTACCCACCTGACAGCCCGTTAGGAAAAACATAGTATATATAGGGTTCGGTAACTTCTCGGTTTCAGGCATCCACTGGGGAGGGCTCTTGAAATGTGTCCCCTGGGGATAAGGGGAGACTGCTGTAACTGTTTTAAATATGATTCTCTTGTCAGCTGTTGATTAGTTAGAGTAACTGTCTCATCTGTAGTTTGTTTACACCCTTCCGCACAATTCCTTGTCCTTATTTTACTTTTCTTCGTGTCCCTTCAGGTGCAAGAGGAAAGGTCAGGAGTCCATTTCATTAGTAGCCCTGGCTGTAGGCTTGGCGTAGAGCGGGGAGAGGCTGAGAGTTGACCTAAGTGGGACTGGGGATGTGATTCTTTTATTTGCCATTCCACATACAGTTTTACCTTATCATCAGACAGGTTGTTGGTGGATTAACATATGTTGCTGCCAAAACAGATAATTTCCAAATGCTTAAACACAATTCTATTAGGAAATAAAACCTTTTGTGTGGCTTTTATAAAGTGATAAGATGAGCTAAATTGTTTTTCTTCATCAGATGATAATTCTTATCGTATAATGAAACTTTTACATTCAGGGTCTTTTTTTTTTTCCTTTTTTATCTTTCAGGGTTCTGACCATTTAGCTGTTGTTTTGGGTGACATTATTTTAGCAGTTATTGACTCCATTTTTGTATGGTTCATATCCTTTACTATGTCCTTCTAAAATTGTATTATTAAAATCAGATTATTTTAAATTTGTAATAATAATAGAAATAAAGTTATGCATTATTATTACCTCAATATAGGAATTTAGTTGAGGGTGAAAAAGTGACGATTCCCCAAACAAAGAATATCTTTATTTTTTTCTATTTAGTTCAGCAAACTTAAGTGCACAGTATGTGCCCCACACTGAGGAGGCATGGAAGAAAAAGATATTGTCCCTACATTTAGGGAATTCACAATCTGATAGGGGAGACAAATACATAACTAGGAGCGATATAGCAATTGTAATTGCCATTTTAGAGAGATGCCGTGCAAACAGAGGAAGGAGAAATTCAGAACTAATGCTAGAACAGCATAAAAGTCAGGAAAGACTTCATAGAGATGGGAACATTTAAATTGAGACTAGGAGAACAAATAGAGGTTTAGTAGGAAGGTAATCAGGGAAAAGGCTTTTGGGAAGAATTGAGGGGAACAAATGGTTGCAAGCGTGAAAATACAGGGACAGTGGTAGAATGTCCCAGAGTAGCTTGCCTGTAGGTGAACATGTTAGGAGAATCATGGAAGGTGGGACCAGAAGGGAAAGATAGAATGACATGCTCAAGAGGTTAGAGTTCCTTCTAAAGGTAGAAAGTAAAGAGGAATCGAAGCCGCCCGTGTAAATAATGTGAAATCTGTGTTAGAAAGAACTCAAGGATGACATAAAAAGATGACTTGGAAGAGGAGAGACTGGAGACAGGAAGTCTAGTAAGGAGTCCTTTGCAGTGGTTCAAAGAAGAGATGGTGAGGATTAGAAATAGGCCAGAGGAAATGGAAAAAAGACTCTAAATGGTAGACTTGCTAGAAATGGGTGGTGAAAGAAGGGAGAGAAGGCTTCAGAGATATCTTGCATGTCTTATTTGGGTGGCAGTGTTGCCATTCTCAAGGTGGTGAACTTGGAGAAGAGATCATAATGGTTGAGGTTTGAGCTGCCCAGGGCAGTAGTGTGAAGAAGAGAGTTGGAAATCCCAGCCTGGGTTTGCAAAAGGAGTCAGAACTGGTGATGAAGGTTGCAGGTCATCTTTGTGTGGGAGAAGGTTGCAGCCGTGGAAGCAATCCAATAAGAACATGCAGATGAGCAAGAGAGGGGAGGAGCCAGGATGGTGCCTAGTGGAGTGAAAATGTGCATGGAAGGAACACCAGGGTGAAGGAAATTGTCCTGGAGTGGAGACTGGGAGAGCTTTGGTAAGGAAAGGTGGTCAGTAGGGCAGAGAGATGAATTCTCAAGGTGCACCTACCTGGCTTTGTTCATTCCAGAGGTCACAGTGGGACAGTAGGAGAGTGGATTCAGTGAAAGGTGGTGGGGCAGAAACTGTATTACAGCAGGAAAAGTTTTAGAGGCAGTGTTAACTGATCCTTGAGGATCCTCCTCACTGATTCAGTGACTCAAGGTAAGCCTGGGGAATTCCACTGTTTTTTCCTCCAAGGCAGGGCCCCCTAAAATGCATTCGTGGAAATGAGAGGAATTCTAGAGAGACTATGACCTGGTCAGAGCAGAATGCAGGGTTATGCAGATCTCAGATTATTTTTATCTGTTTCTTCTACATTTATGCCTTCTTTGAAACTCTTTGCTGTAGATGATTTTATTTTTACCAAGTTCTTTTTGTTTCCACTGTTTTTGGTACTTGTCTTTTAGCTTTTAATATTAAATGTTCTTTTGTTTTTCTTGTATTTCTTTCCGCTTTCTCATCGTTGTCTCTCACACAAAGGGCCAGAGGGCTTGAATTTGCCTGTGTTCTTTCTCTACAAAGAAGCCCTCCCTTTCTGCAGGTGTGCTAGCAAATATAGCTCTTTTGATAGGCTTTCCTGAGTCCCTTGTGGGTGGTTTCCTCTAAGCCTGGTCTACCTATTCTTTAAATTCCCTGTGTGTGAATTCTCAGTATGCTTCCAAGTTAAAAACAAAACAAAAACCTTCTTATTTATTATCCTTATTCTCTAAAGCAGTGGTTCTTAACCTTGTTTGGATACTGGGATCAGAGATGCCTTTGAAAAGCTAATGAAAGCTGTGGAGCCTCTCTTCGCAGATTACAGACACACACCCCACACGAAGAGTTGTGCGTGCAATGGGGCATTAAAAAACCTCCTAAATTATATCCATGGATCCCCTAGTGTCTGAAGAGTGTCTCGTTAAAAGATATTACCTGATTTAAAGAGTTGTTTCTGACCGAACTTGCTTAAAAATTGTATTCTACTTCTTTTGAGCTACTAGTTTAGAATCCGAGTTTATTGAATATGATTATAGTTAAATCTGCTCTTCTCAGAGAGTGATATAAATATCTTACTCTAGTGTCGTTTTTCATATTTCCTACATTAAAAAACATTTAAAGACACTCAGTTGTTAAAAAGGTGAAGTAGAGGGCCAGCCCGATGGCGTAGTGGTTGGGTTTGTGCCCTCTGCTCTGGCAGCCCGGGATTCACAGGTTTGGATCCCAGGTGCAGACCTACTCACTGCTTATCAAGCCACGCTCTGGTGGCATCCCATATAAAGCAGAGGAAGGTGGGCATGGATGTTAGCCCAGGGTCAATCTTCCTCAACAAAAAAGAGGAGGATTGGCAACGGATGTTAGCTCAGGGTAATCTCCCGCACCAAAATAAATAAATAAATAAAATAATTTTAAAAAGATGATGATGAAGTATATTCCTCAGTTCTGCACATGAACAGTGTTCCAGCTACAAATACTCAGCCCTAGATCCTGCTGTGCCGAAGCCGCAACCACAACACTTGCTGGGGATTCTCCCCTGACTGGAGAAGAATGGGCAGGCAGTGTGGACACACCTGGAATCTGGATAGGGAGAATTATGATGAAGATGAACTAGCTATGGGTCTTAGCGTATCGTCTCCCGATCTTAATGTTTTCTCTTCTGTCGTTGTGTGTTTAGTGAATAAGCTTAAGATATCTGTTCAGTTTGGAATTGTCTTATTTCTAAAATTGTATATGCTTAAAGACTTTCACAAGTTAGAGAGCTATGTTCTTCAATCAGTTAATTGAGCTGTACACTTTGCATTTTAAAAAAATCTATATTATCTTTTCTCCTGATAATTTGCAGATGTATGTCAAAGATTTCTTGTTATTAACCATCCACAAGGTAGTTCATTGGGAAAAATACTCAGTAATGCAACTTGGCAGAAAATTCCAGAGAAAGGTGACTGTAAAGGCTCTAGTTCCATCTGGATTTGAATGAGGGTAATTTATCACCTTTATGGACAGCATTGGCTTTGGTCCATTCCAACACATAATGAGCCAAGTTTGGGGTGAGGAGATAAGGAAAACAAAGCAAGAGATTTAATTTGCTTATTAATATGTTTAATAAAGATGTTTAAGGCAAAAGTCATAAATCCAGAAATTAACATTATCTTGGTTAGTGTTTTATGGTGAGAGACAGGAAATTTAGTATCCATTTCTGCTTGAACCTAAATTTCTGATGTTTGCTCTTAGATTGTTGTTTGGTAATTGTCATTACTGAAATGAAAAGTCTGCTTTCTCTGTACAGAAAGCTAGTGGATTTCCCAAATGATGACATGACAAGCAAAAGAAGTAGGACTACATACATATGGAATTGAGTCCCTGGATAATGACCTGCTTCCTTTGATTTTGATGAACTTGTAGCTAATTCTATAAGAATCTAATTCTAAAGTAATAGAAAAAATAGCCTGAAAAATTCAAAAGCCATAGCCTTTCTCATGAAGTCCTGCCACCTCTTTTCTTCTGCTTGTTTGTTTTATTTTTTTGCTGTTTTGCTGCAGGCAAATGATTCTGATCTTGTGCTACTGGCCAGCCTCCCCCTCTCTCTCCTTGACTCTGGCTTGTGCTGGTGGATATCCTTTCCTGCCGCAGCAGCACTGCTGTGCTGGTTCTCGCTTCAGGATGGGGGCCTGTTGGCTTTCCTTACTCCTTTCCTTTAATGGGAGAAGTGATTTACGCTTTATCTAAATTTAACGGTGTTGTGGTAAGTGGAGGCTTAGACAGTTTTGAATTTGCTTTTGATCTTTTTATTCCTTGGCTTTTAAAAAACACTTTTGAATTGTTAAACAAGATGAGATTTTTAAAATAGAAAGTTGGTTTTAGTCAAGAATTTTTAAAAAGTATTTGTCTTGATAGTGTTTAAAGAATAAAAAGCACATTGGCATTTTTGTAAATTCTGAGAGTCGCCTTAGTTGGTTGGATTGTGTTATTTTAGAAATTGATCTTCTTTTGCAACTTACTGGTCATTTAGAAAGATTGAAAAAGCAGTTTTGGTAGTTTTAGTGCTAAAATGAAGTTTATGATTAATGAAGTATTTGGAATTTAAAATAGGAGAGATAAATGCAAAGTTTGCCACTTCTGTTCTGCTCAGCTCTGTTGTTTTCAGTGTGTTCGTGAACAAAGTGTGGTGGTGTGCTCCAGAGGAAGCAGCTCCCATTTACAGACAGACAGCTCTGGCTTGAATCCCAGCTGCACTGCTGAGGTGTCAGTGGAGAAGCCCCTTTTTGCTTCTTCATACTTGATAGTGTTGAACTTTACCTGAGCCCTGTGCTCCTGGAAAACAGCCATGGTCACGAGAACCCCCACCCTTTTGTGTTTACACAAAAGGCTTACTACAAAGAACCCACTTTCCCCATCGGACTTAGATGAGACTCCCAGATGCCCCCTTGTTTACCTAGGGCAAGGTCAGACACAGACCCATGTACCTACTGACCCATCTGGACAGAATACCAGACTGGACCAAACTAAGCGGTCTCCGTCCCCCAGGTCCCTGAGCTTTCGGCCACCCACAGCCCTCCTTAATGGCCTCTCCTGAGAATCTGACCCCAAGGAAAGTCATTTCCTGATCAGTTGCACCACCCACGTCCCTACACCTGCTTTCTAGTCTTGTTTATGCCTCTCTGTGAAAACAAAGCCCTTTCCTGCCTAACCTTTGGGACTCCTGCAGATCTTATAGTCAGAACATTCACCCTATTGCAATAATCTTCCTCCTCCTATTGCAATAATCTTTTGAATAAAGTCTCTCCTTACCTAAGTCCAGATTTGTTTTATTTGACATATTTCAGTTTTTTAATTTATAAAATGGAATTGATAGATGACCTAACTTCTTAGTTATGGTCATTCAGAAGATAAAATGAAAATAGACTGGAAAGAATAAAATAAGAAAGAAATGGAGACAGAAGAGTGCAAGTCCCATGGCATGTCCTAATGTGTTCTGTAAAGAGCATCTGGCCTGAGGGGACTTGGCGTTTAGTGGGTGACTCCATCCTGTGTTTTGGGAGCTTGGCATTGAAGGAGCATGTCACAGATCTTCTTGCTTATGTGTTTTCCTTGAAGTTTATTTAGTTCAGACAATGGTAGATTGTAAAGCAAAATCTGTGATAAACTCAGTACCATGACCATACAATATTGGCTAAAGTAACATTTTCTGTGTTTTTACTAACTTTATAAGAACTATGTTTAGCAGTACTAATTTTAGAAATGTAGTAGAAGATTCTTGGTTTTTATTTTAACTGTTTATTACTATTTAAAATGTTTTTCCTTAACTTTTTTCACATTTTTATAAGTTTGGCACAAACTATGAAGACTCTAAGGCTAAGAAAGAACACAGTGAAATTTTCTTTATACAGGCACTTTACAAATACTCTCATCTTTGCTGTACTGGGTAAGCTATTTAATTTTCCCTATTATAATAAATTATTTCGGTATTGCATGTTCCTTCAAAGATGACTTTTTTGGTGTGTTTCAGCTTCTGTAGTGTTTATGGTGTGGACAACTAAGACATTTAGAATTGCAGAATGTCGATCAGTAAGTATAATCTTCCCATTTAAACAGTTTTCATTTTTAATTATACTATTTTATTTTGTGTAATTTTGAAGAATTTAGTTTGTGTTTGTAAATAGAAATGATGTTAGTGGAGATTTTCTGTTTACTTTGAATTATTTTATATAGAGTTATAAAAACTTTTGCCTCATTTAAATGAATCTGAAAAAGTTCCTCCTAAGTCTACTTTTCTCCACTTCCTGTTATAATTTTTGAAAAATAATTCTCTCCCTATATAAGATAAAAGGAAATCTTTTTCTTCCTGCATACCATGAAATTGGACTGTTTGTATCGAAATGGAACTGTAAACCTTGGGTCTGACGTGTTTCTAGGATGGTATACTCATTATGAACATTCAGGAGATATTCTCTGTGGGTTCTCTAGTTAGAAGAAGATACATTTCTTAGACTTAAAATACGAAAGGCCCTCTTTTGGGGGCTTCTTGATTTGGAACTAGTGTCCAGTTCTGTGTAAACAATTACAAACAGCCCTCTGAAAATCCTGGACTTCTGCTGCCTTAGGGATAATTTAGTGAGAAAAGAGACTGAACTTGCTTTTTTCTCCTTCCCTTCCCTTAGTATTTTTCACTGGAGTTCTAAGTGTATCTTTTGGATTTTTTTTTCCCCTAAATCCTTCCGTTAACCCTAAAATTTTATGAAAGGGAATGTTTATAATGTTAAACATCCCTTTAGAAACATTTCAAACAATATATAATAAAAATCTCCGGTCTTACTAAAAGCAGAATAACCTATTGGGAAAAATATTGCACTGAGATTTTTGCATCAGAGATTATGAGGTCATCAATATCCAAAATACCATTGTCAGTTTGGTTCTAATTCTACTATTAACCTGCCTCATGACTGTTCTTGCTAGAAAATAGATTAAATGACCTCTGAAGCCCCTTTAAACTCTAATTCTTTTTATTGTGATGCTATACTATATAATTTATGTTAGGATTTTATTCATCACATTGGTTATCAGTCTGAAATAAGAAGTAATGTTGATTTTATAAAGATAGCACTTCTTAGTTTTTGTTTCTTGAAAAAGTATGTACTTATTTATTTGGAAGACTTACCAGTTGGAAAGATTTCATTAGGATGTGTCATCATACACCATTTCAATGGGAAATCTGTATGTTTATGTTTATCAGGAAATTAACTTTTCATGTTTGAATTGTCCTCATTATAGGATTGGATGGAACGCTGGGTTGATGATGCATTTTGGAGATTCCTTTTTTCGCTTATTCTTATTGTAATAATGTTTTTGTGGAGACCATCAGCAAATAATCAAAGGTACCTAACATAGGAAAATTCAAGTTTGGCAAGCCTTTGTTGCTCACATGCTACACTGTTAAAAATGCATTTGTGGAAGCTGTGGGGAAGTAGTCCTTGCTTTTAAAGGAATATACAGTCAAGTAGGGAGACAGACATTACAAATGCGAGATAGTGAAGTAAGAGATGTATAAACCAAGTCCAGGGGGAAGATGAAAGAGGGGTGGGGGAGGCTCCATGAAAAGACAATGTTTATGTTAGTTATGCCTGAGGAACAGAGCAGGACAGTGAAGACTGAGCTGGGAAAGGATGTTCGTTTTCTGGGGTAATGGGAAAAAACATGGTATACTTTGGAGGTCATTGAGGCATGCAGTTTGGTTAATCCCACTTATAATGGAGGGAGATAACGCTGGACAGGAAGCGTGGGACCAAAATCCTAAAGAGCTTGAATGCTAAGTTCAGAAAGTTGTGCTAAATAACTGCATATGATAGGAAGCCCCAGCCCCACCTTCCCTTGCCTCATTGCTCTTCCCCAAGTAAAGCGCTGGTAAGTTTCTTGTACATCCTTCTAGGAAAACATGAGAAAGTATATACCAGTGTGTGTGTTTTTCCATCTCTTTTAAAAATCACACAGTAATAATAATACATATGTACACTGTTCTGCGCCTTTTTGTTTAAGATGTATCTTCCCATATCATCTTGTATAGATCTACCACATTTAATGGCTATATGGCATTCCATAATGTGAGTGTTACATAATTTATATAAGCAGTCCCTAATTAAAGACACTTTCTTTCTAGGTTTTTGCTGTTATCAGCAATGCTTTTTGAATGCCTTTTGGACCTAGTAAATGTGGCTCAGTGTGATTTATTTTCACCAATCAGATTAGCAACTTCTGTTTCATTATGGGATAAGCTAAAAAGTAGTGGGCAGGCAGGTAAACGTGACATAGAGAAAAAAGTACAGCAGAAAGTTCCCTTCCCTGAACATTATATATTGCAAAATTGCTTTCCAGAAAGATTTTATCCATTTGTGCTTTTGTCAGTAAGGTTTGGGAGCTTCAGTTTCATAGTTTCTTCACAATAATCTTTGCTGATTTGAGAGTAAAATAATTAAATTTTTATTATTTTAATTTATGAGAAACTTTCTTGGCATGCAAAATGACTTTTTAAGATAAACTGAACAGGTTTAAACACACTAATAAAACTACTCCTTGTTTTTGATATAGATATGCCTTTATGCCATTAATAGATGATTCAGATGATGAAATTGAAGAATTCATGGTAACATCTGAAAATTTAAGTGAGTGATATGTTTTCTTATTAAATGACCATTGTACATATTGTAGCAGAAATATTGTACCTTTTCTGTGATGCAAGGTCACATACTTTTTTCCTATAAAATTTTTTTAAAACTCTATCTGCAGAAACCTATATTTTGGTAGACAGTCACAAAAAGAAAGGTCAGTAATGAAGTTTTTGAGATTGTCAGTGTAGTTTGAGCTTTTGTTACTTGTTTGCTCTTAAAGTCTTAAGTATTGAAGTAGGTACACTTTTTCACGAGAACAAGTTGGTATATCTTGTGCTTAGCTCCTAAATAATATTCGTCTTCTTAATGATGATTTCTAAATTTCTGTGAATCACATCTTCTTTCTCTTTTAGAGGTATGCACATCTGTAATTTCCTGGTCATGCCCAAAGCATTTCTGATTGTGGTTTTAGTGCTATTTTTATCTTTCTATTAATTTCTGCATAGCATTTTATCATTTTACCATAATAGTCTAATTATGTGTTTGTTAAGGCAACTTCAATAAGTAACTTAGATGTTGAGAGTAATTTTATATTAGTTCTATTTTGCCTTACTTTGGTTTCTCTTATTAGTAGCATTCTTTTTCACAAATTTTTTTTGTGCTCTAATTGTCTAAAATACTGTGAAAATTTTATAGTCTACCCAGTCATCAAAAATTGCAACATAATCAATGTGTCTTCAGTGTGCCCACTTCCTTTTACCTCCTCTCATCTTATACTCACCCACAACTAACTCTTTCATGTTTTTCTGACTTTACTATTAAGAAAGGAAACCTGAAAAACTTATTCATAACAAAGATCTTAAAATCCAGTGTGTTAAGGTTCTGGCTCCAGTAATGATGGAGTGAATTGTATTAGACTAAGTAACTTTCCTGCTGGTAGCTAGTGTAAACTCTGGACAGAATATTTTTAAAAATTAACTGTTTGAAGGCACTGGAGAGCAACAAAAAGCAGGCAGAAACTGGAAGAGATTTGTCCGTTGAAAGAAGAGAACCAATCTGAATAAGTTCCACATTTATAGAGCTAAAAGTGCTTGGGTAAACACATTGGGCTTTCCATTAAAACCCCAGCGTGGCCACACATTCTAGGACCACTGAAATTCACTCTGGGAGTAAAGCTAAACTGAAATAAACCCACCCTAATAAAAGCTAAAAGAATGCCCCCACAAGACCAAAGTGATCCAGCAGTAATTTGATGCATGCTAGAACAAAATGCAACACTTCCAGAGGAAGATAAGAGAATCCAGAGTCTATATGATACCATCCTCAGTGTCCAGTATGCAATAATAAATTGCTAGACATGGTATGAAACTGGAAACTGTGACCCATAGTTAATAAAAATCAGTCAGTAGAGATCTAGAGGTGGACTGGTGTTAGAATTAGCAAGAACAACTTTAAAAAATTATTATAAATAGGCTAAAGAATCTATAAGATAAGATTGGTGAAGGCAAGGGAAATTTCAGGAGAGATATGGAAACTTAAAAAAAAATTGAAAGACTAAAACTGAAAAATAGAATATCTGAATTAAATTCACTGGATGGGATTGATAGTGGATGAGTAGATTGGATACAACCAAATAAAAGTCAGTGAACCTTTGGAGACTAAAGAAATTTTACAAGCTGAAAACTCAAGACAAAAGATTGGAAAAAAAGTGAACATAACCTCCGTGACTTGTGGGACAGTATTAAACAGTCTAACAAATACATAATTGAGCTCCAGAAGGAGAAGAGAGAATGGGGTATAAAGAATGTTTCAAAATAATATTGGCCAAAAGATTTCTGCAGTTAAGAAGAGCAACCCATAGATCAAGGAAGCTCAGTGAGCTCAAAGCAAGATAAATACAAAGAAAACCGTACTTAGACATCATAGTTGAACTGCTAGAAACCAAAGCAAAGAAAACTCTTCAAAAGAAGCCAGAAAAAGGGGCCGCCTGGTGGTGCAGCAGTTTAGTTCGCGCTTGGCAGCCCGGGGTTCGCAAGTTCGGATCCCGGGCGCCTGCCAACGCACTGCCTGTCAGCCATGCCTTGGTGGTGTCCCATATAAAGTGGAGGAAGATGGGCACGATGTTAGCCCAGGGCCGGTCTTCCTCAGCAAAAAGGGGAGGATTGGCAACAGATGTTAGCTCAGGGCTGGTCTTCCTCACACACACACAAAAAAAAAGAAGCCAGAAAAAGAAGATACATTAGATTCAGGAGACCAGTGATAAAAATGACAGCAGACTTTTCAGAAGCAGTGGAGTCCTGAAGACAATGGAATGACATTTTTAAAGTATTGAATGGAAAAAAATGTGTCAACTTATTCTATATCCAGCAAAAATATATTTCAAAAATGAAGATGAAATAAAGATATTTTCAGATAAATGGAAGCTGAAAAGAATCTGTCATTAGCAGACCTGAAAGAGGAGAAATGCCAAAGGAAATTCTTCAGACTGGATAGAAATGCTGTCAGTTTGAGATTCAACTATAAAAGAAACTGAATGAAGGATGGAAGGGCACTGAAAATATACATGGGTAAATGTAAAAGACTTTTTTTTCTTTAATCTTTTAAAAGTTAATTGACATTTTATAATAAAAATAACGTATTATTGGATTTATAATGTAGAAGTAAAATATATGACTATAGCACAAAGGATAGGAGAAGGGGCAAATGAAATCAATACTGTATTACGGTTCTTACATATATTCCAAGTAGATTGCTGCTAAGCTAAGAAACGTATTGGAATCTTTGGAAGTCAAATTTAAAAATAGAGAGATATAGCTAAAAAGTCAGTAGAAGAGATAGAGTGGAATATTAAAGTATATTCTTTAACCTAAAAGGATACAGGAAAGGAAGGACAGAGAGTAGAAATGTAGAACAAATAGCAATGTGGTTGACTTAAACCTAAGTATTTTGATAATTATATTAAATGCAAATGGACTACTCAAGTTAATAGGCAGATTGTGAGACTGTAAAAAAAAAAGTGAGACTTAACTATACAGTGTCTACAAGGGATGCTTTAAAAATGAAACAGACTGGTTAAAGTAAAGGATGGAAGAAGATGTATCATGAAAACACTAAACATAAGAAAGCTAGTGTGGCTATGTAAGTATTTGACAAAGTAAACCTAAAGAAAGTATTACCAGTGATTTTAAAAATTGTCATTTCTTAATGCTAAAAGGGAGAATTTATCAAAAAGATATAATGATCCTAAATATGTATGTAACTAATAACTGTTCTGTCAAATTTTGCTTCATGAATTTTGAAGCTCTAAAGAGAGTATATACAGTTATAGTTTGATCTTTTAATATTCCTTTTTCAGTAATTAATAAAAGAAGTACATGTATTAGTAACAATGTACAGGAGTTGAATAAAACTACCAACCTAATTGAGCTGATTGATATTTATAGAACATTACATTTAGCAACTGCAGAATAAATTATCAAGTCCACATTGAACAAGATAGACCATTAAAAAAGTCTCCATATATTTCAAAGGATTGCAATCATATATTCTGTGACCATAATGGTTAAATTAGACTTATAACAATAAGATATCTATAAAATAATTAAACATTTGGAAATCAAGCAGTACATTTCTAAGTAGCTCATGGATTGAATATTAGAAAATATTTCATACTAAACAATAAATGCACAGCATGTCAGATTTTGTGGGATGCAGTTAAATCAATCCTTAAAGGAAAATTAATAACTTTAAATGTTTATATTACCAATAAAAAAAGGAAAGAAGAAACAAACATGTAAAATCAGTGATCTATGTATCTACCTTAGGAAGCTTGAAAAAGAATGGCAAATTAAACCTGGAGCATTTAGCAGGAAGGAAACAATAAAGTTAAGTGTACCTACATCAATGAAATAGAAAACAGGGAAATAGAAAAAATCAACAAAGCCAAAAGTAATTTCCTTGAAAGGTTAATAAAAATAGATTAACCTCTAGGTAGTCTAAACCAGAAATAAAGACAAAATAGTACAGCAAAGCACATTTCCAGTGTTGGAAATGATACAGAGGACATGATTACAGTAAAAAAGGGTGGTTAAGGGAATATTATGAACAATTTGATGCTGGTAATTTGGTCATTTGGACGAAATGAACAAATTCCTTGAAAATTACACTTAAGAAACTACCATAATCTAATTTTAATTTTAACCTTATGCTATAAATCTGAATAGCCCTATATCTATTAAAGAAATTGGGTTCAAAATTTAAAATCTTCCCATAAAGTACCAGGCCCAAATGGCTTCAGTAGTGAATTCCTTCAAATACTTAAGGAAGAAATATTCCAGTCTTACACAGACTCTTTAGAATGTAGAGGAGGTGGGAATGCTTTACTTCTCAACTCATTATATAAGGCTGGCACAACTTAGATGCCAAAATCTGACAAAGGCAATATGAGAAAAAATTACAAACCAATATCACTAATGAGTAGAGACATAAAATTCCTTTTAAAAAATCAGTAAATAAAATCTAGCAGAATATAGGAAGACTGTCATTGTCAAATGGCCTTTATCCTAGGGTTGCAAGGCTGTTTAACAATTGAAAATTATCATATTAGAAGAATAATGAGGGGGCCAGCCCTGGTGACCTAGTGGATAAGTTCGATGCGCTTCGCTTCAGCAACCCAGGTTTGGTTCCTGGATGCGGACCTACACCACTTTTCTGTCAGTGGCCATGCTGTGGTGACAGCTCACATACGAGATAGAGGAAGATTGGCAACAAGATGTTAGCTCAGGGCAAATCTTCCTCAGGGAAAAAAATAAGAATAATGAAGAAAATGACATAATTATCTCAGTAGATGCAGAAGTACATATCACAAAATTCAATAGCTAGTCATGATTTTAAAAAAGTCACTTAGCAAATTAATTAGAGAACGCTGTGGAAAAGCTCTACAGCTAAAATCATACTTAATAGTGAAATAGTGAATGCTTTCCTCCCAAGACTGGGGACAAAGAGCAAGGATATCTCCTCACCACTTTGACTCAACATTGTCTAGGAGGTCCCAGCCGGTGCAGAAAGGCAAAACAAACGAAAATCCAAAGAATATAGAAGACATAAAGTGTGGAAAGAAAGAAGTAAAACTGCTTTTATTTGCAGACAACAAGATTCTGTATGTAGAAAATCCTAAGGAGTCTACAAAAAAGAAAAAATACAGTAGAACTAATAAGTGAATTCAGTCATGCGCTGCATAACAATGTTTCAATCAATGACGGATAGCATATACAACAGTGATCCCATAAGATTAGTACCATATAGCCTAGGTAGGTAGTGGGCTATACTATCTAGGTTTGTGTAAGTACACCCTGTGATGTTCGTACAATGACGAAATGCCTGACCACACATTTCTCATAATGTATCCCCATCATTAAGTGACAAATGACTATATAACAAAGTCATAGAATATATGTCCGATATACAGAAATTACTTGTTTTTCTATATACGTGAAAATAATTGAAAAATGAAATTAAAAATATGTACAGTAGTTTCAAAAATAGGAATAAATTTAATGAAAAATATGCAAAACCTCTGTACTGAAGACTATAAAACAATGCGGAGAGAAATTTTAGAATAAGTAAATATAGAGAGAGAACATGTTTCTAAATTGTAACTCTCCATATTGTTAAGCTGTCATTTCCCCAAACTGATATGTAGATTCGGTACAATCCTGGTCATAACTCTAGCTGACTTAAAAAATACAAATGGTTAAGCTCATTTTAAAGTGTATATGGAAAAGCAAAAGACCTAGAAGATCATTAACATTTTTGTAGTTACAGCATGGATGAACTTTGAAAACATGCTAAGTGAAAGAAACCAATCACAAAAGATCACATACTGTATGACTCCATTTATATGAAAGGACCACAATAGGTAAATCCATGGAGACAGAAGGTAAATGAGTGATTGCCAGGGCTGGAGGAAGGAATGAGAGGGGAGTGACTGCTAATGGGTATGGGGTTTCCTTTGGGGTAATGAAAATCCTCTGAAATTAGATAGTGGTGATGATTGCATAATTCTGTGACTATCTTAAAATTCACTGAATTGCACACTTCAAAATGGTGCATTTTATGGTGTGGGAATTATATATCAATAGAATAAAATTAATGGACTTACACTGATTTCAAGAAAATTTTTTCTTAGAAAAATTTCAAGTTATCCTAATCAAGACAATGTGGTATTGGCATAAGGATAGAAAAATACATCAACGTAGCACAGCAGAGCCCAGAAATAAATCCACACACACATGGTCAATTGATTTTTGACAAAGGCACCAAGGCTTTATATTAGGAAAGGATAATATTTCAACAGATAGTGCTGGAACAACTGGATAAACACCAGGGAAAATCACCTAGGCTCCTGCCGTGCACATCACACTGAAGTTAATTCAAGATGGACACAGACCTAGATTTAAAAGCTTAAACTATAACTCTTCTAGAAGAAACCAGGAAAATATATCGTGACCTTGGGTTAGGCAGTTCCTTAGGACCCAAAAAACAGTAACTGTAAAATTAAAAAGTTGATAGATTAGACTTCACCAAAATTAAAAACTTACGTTCATCAAGAGAAACTTAAAACGGAAAGGCCATCTATAGACTGGGATAAAAGATTCTCAATACATGTATCTGACAAAGGACTTGTATCCAGAATATAAGTAGAATTCCTATAAATCAGTAAAAGATAACTCAATTTGTAAAAAAATCGACAGAATACTTGAATAGACATTTCACTCAAGACAAGGGAATGGCCGATAAGTACATGAAAGGGTGCTTGATATAATTGATCATCAGGGAGACATAAATTAAAACCATCGTGAGATGCCACTACATATTCACTAGAATGAATGGTTAAAATTAAAGACTGAGAACATGAAATGTTGGAGAGGATATGGTTCAGCTGGATGGCTCATATACTACTGGAAGGAATGTAAAGTAGTAAGACTTCTTTAGAAAGCAATTTGACAGTTTCTGAAAAAGGTAAACATACACCTACCATGGTTGTACTTACTCAGGAGAAATGAAAGCAGATGTCCACAGAAAGACACTAATTTATGCTGTTATTTACAGCAGCTTTATTCTTAGTAGTCCCAAACTGGAAATAACCCAAATGTCCATCAACAGGTGAATGGATAAAGTAATTGTGGTGTACCCATACCATGGAATACTGCTCAGTAATCAAAAGTAACCAACCCTCTACAACATAAATCTCAAAACGTTTATGTTGAGTGAAAGTAGCCTGGTCCAAAAGAATATAGAGTCCACAGATTATGGTTCTATATAAGAAGTTCTAGAACAGGCAAAACTAAGCTATGGTGATTATGTAAATCAGAACAGTGGTTGTATCTGGTGGGATTGGATTGACAGGAAAGGAATTTAAAGAACCCTCTGTGATGATGGAAGTGTTAAATGTCTTGATTGGGATGGTAATTACACAAGTAAATATGTTTGTAAAATCTCTTCAGACTGTACATTTAAAATTTATGTATTTTTTAAAATATGTGTTATACCTCAATTTTTAAAAAGCAGTGTATTGCCCCTTTTAAGAGAATAGATCTCAAATGTTGGGATTTCAAATGCCCCATGGAAACATTTTTAGATTGAGGAACCTCTTTTTTTTTTTCATTATATCAACTTATGCTGTTGATCTCATCATAATGTACCAATTGTCCTGATAGTTTATGGAGAAGCACTATTTGCAAATTATTGCAATAACAAAAGTGAATACTTACTGGGCATAGATTGTGTGTCAGGCCCCTTATGTATGCTGGCTTGACGAATGCTCATCCAAACTCTGTGAGATAGACGTTATTGTTCCAATTTGTAGCTGGAGACGCTGAGTCACAGAAAGGTAATTGCTTTGCCCACGTGAGGCAGCCTAGTTCCAGATCTACTGAAACTGCTGACATAAAGAAGAGCCTTGATCATATATAAAGAAAACCTTTTTCTTCCCTGTTTTATTTGTACCATAAGCACATTCCAGCAATTTATACATCAGAGAAGTAAATGGATAGCCAAAGATGTTTTATTCTTGAGTATGATACTGCAAATCCTATAGATTTTTAAATCCATAAACTTGAAAATGTACTGAAACTGTCTGAGGTGGTATATATTTATGTGTGTTTGCTTGCTTGTTTAAACTCTTCTAAAACTAGAATTCAGGCTGCTAATTCAAGTTCCTAACTTGAAAACCTGGTGGTTGTTGCAAACTGTTGTCAAATCTATTAACCTTTTCCACATCTCCTGCGTTTCCAAGTGGTATGTTAAAACCAGCACCCTGCCCAAAGCTTCCACTATCAACTCTCCTTTAAAAAAATATATAATATTTTTCCTTATTGGGTTATTAAATGTGAGGGTATAAAGGAAAATACTATCATTTTATATATTATATATATATATATATATATATATCTCTCTGTAATGTTTCTCATTATAGCTGAAGGAATAAAATTAAGAGTCTCAAAAACAGTTTCCAATGGAACAGCTAAACCAGCTACTTCTGATAATTTTGTGAGTACAGTTTATATTTAATCGAATCTGTCTTTAATACTTTAGAAATCTATGTGAGTGTCACATTCATACCGTTGAGACCATTTTTTTTACTAAGATTTTTTTGTATGAAAATAAGTGTTAAAAGTAGCGATACTAGTTAAGTCTGATAACTGCAACTTGTAGAGCCTCGCTTCTCAAGTGCTGTTCTTGGACCAGCAGCATGAGCATCGCCTGGAAACTTGTTAGAAATGCAGACTCTCAGTCCTACCCGAGACCTTCTGAATCCTAGTCTGGTTTTTAACAGGATTCCATAGATGGTTCATAATGCACGTTAAAGATTGAGAAGCTTTGTTATAGTAAAAGCTTGTGTTAACTTTTCAGCATTTTAAAGTGACTTTTGAAGCAGTTCAGATAACATTTGTTAACTGTTAGGAAAAACACTTTATGTATTACCTATGCACTTACCAAAGTTAGCATTTTTTTTAACTATGGAAGCTTAAATAAAATGGTAAAATAGAGGGTAGAGATGAGTTTTTAAATATTTTATGGATATAATTTATGCATAAAAGTGATAATTATGAAAGTAATTAATAAAAATTCCTATCATATAGTTTTATATTCTACTTTTTTACATTTATGTATGTTGTGATTAATACTGTGTAAAAATTTATCCATATAAGTTCTGACAGGACAGATGATGTATGAGAACAGTTTTATCTGTTGGTAAATTCTCTGATTTTTATTTTTGGTAATGTTATAATTCTTTAAAATATGTTCTTTGAGTAGTTTTATGGTAATTTAACTGAACTTAAAAAAAACTATGGTAGTTTTTATTATCTGGTGTTAGGGCTGTTGAACTTTGAGTTTTTTAAGATCTTTCCTCTTATTTTAGGGGTTTTTCTCAGTTTATTTTAAAGCTCAGTATTTGCAAACACATCAAGGAAATACTTTTTCACTTCTCTAAGTTAAGTGCAGTCAGCTCTTGATCAGAAGTTGGGGGCCTTGTCTCTGACTATTTCTACTTGAGACTCAGAAAACTGGGGTTCCTATTAAGACTGGCTCAGTTTCTTTGTCTCTCTCTGGGTAGCAAGATGTAATTAATACTAGAACCAGAGTATTCCATGTAGCCAGGTAGACCACAAAGAAACATTTTAATTTATTTTACATTATAAACCAAAATATTCAATATACCTTTTACTATTTTTCTTTCTCCCAGTGAAATAACTATAAGCAAGTTTCTGTTAAAAAAAAAATTTAGATACCTTATATTACCTGCTTTTCTCTTCTTTTCTCCTGCAGACAGATGAGCATAAATACCAGTGATAGAAATAAAAAGGCTTTTGAAAAGTTAGAATATTTATACCATCATCTTTTTCTGTTGAAAAATTAGAAATACATGATATAAAAACTTGAACAGGGGCCCATCTGGTGGCGTAGTGGTTAAGTTCATGCACACTGCTTTGGCGGCCCAGGGTTCGCAGGTTCGGATCCCGGGTGCACTGCTCATCAAGCCATGTGTGGTGGTGTCCCACATATAAATAGAGGAAGATGGGCACGGATGGTAGTTCAGGGCTAATCTTCCTCAGCAAAAAGAGGAGGATTGGCAACAGATGTTAGCTCAGAGCCAATCTTCCTCACCAAACTAAAACAAAAACAAAAAACTTGAACAAATTAGGAGACATAATGAATGCTGGGAGCAAAAAATCAATACAAATCAATATTCTTTGTATTTTCTATCTTATAAATCAACTCTTTGCATTTTTATGTGGTTTTTCAGGGCAAAAAATAACACCTATGCATCTAACTAAAACCAGGAAGTACAAAAATCCAAAATCCAAATTTTTGTTTGTTTGCTATTTAAGAAAATACTAATATAATTTCTGTATGGCATAAGTGCCAACTTCTTAGGACATATGTGGAAGTAAAAAGGATGTCATGAATTTGAGTTTAAATACTATACATTCTATTTAAAAATTCTGCTTTCTGGTGCAAATAAGCAAATGCTAATGTATAAATATTTATTTCTACAGGATGAAGATTTGAAGTGGGTGGAAGAAAATATTCCCTCTTCATTCACAGATGTGTAAATATCCTCAAAGTTTGAGTCTGAAATTTAGACTGTAGTATAAAGGGATAATTTTCATACTTTGTCCTGTGCTTTTCAAACCTCACACCCCCATGTGTTTCGTAGGCTCCCATTGCCCGTGAATGACTGATTTACTTCATATCAAACTGCAGAGAAAACAGCCCTGCCTTCGTCTCTCTTTCTCCTTCCTTTTTCACTGTACAACAACTGTTTTAATGCTCGTTCCCTATAACCAACTCCAGCCTTTTCTGATCTAAGGTTATCAGGATCAGAAGCATTTTATTTTGTTTGAACGTTCTATTATGGAGAAACACCATTTTTTCACACATGTAATCACAGTACCATGTATGGTGGGGAAGCTGTTGGAGGAAAAGCATGAGCATAGGAAAAATAGGGTGCAGAGGAGGCCCTCTGGGTACTTTGAGCTATTCAGATTCCTCTTTATCTGTGTTCTCTGTGACACAAGAATTCCTGATAGCTGTTTCCACAGTAGAAAACAGTCAGAATAGCCAGATGTGATAGCGTTTCCACATGTTGTTCTTTCTTTTCTCTGTTCCATCTAGTTCCTATATAGATAGTTTGTCTCTAGCATGATATTCCTTCTGCCTGAAGAATATGCTGGACATTTCTGGTAGTGCAGGTGTGCTGGTAGTGAATGCCTAAGGTTTTATTTGTCTGAAAAGTCTTTGTTTCAGCATTTTTGAAAGGTCTTTTTGCTGGTTATAGACAGTTTTTTCTTTCAACACTTCAAAGATTGTCACTTGACTGTCTTCCAGCTTTCATGGTTTCGGAAAGAAGTCTGATTTAGTTCTTATCTTTGTTCTTCTGTGTGTCATGTGGGTTTGGTTTTGTTTTTCTGTTTTGGCTGCCCTCAGGATTTTCTCTTTATCTTTGGTTTTCATTACGGTGAATATGATGATTCTAGACATGTGTGTGGACATATATTCTCATTTCTTTTGGGTATTTACCTAGAAATGGAATTGCTAGATCACATGGTAACTCTGTGTTTAACATTTTGAGGAAGTGCCAAGATGTTTTCCAAAGTAGCTGCACCATTTTACAATCCCATCAGTAACGTGTGTATCATTTCTCTACATCCTTGCCAATGCTTGTTATTGCTCACCTTTTTGATTTTAGCTCTTAGTGACTTTGAAGAAGTATCTCATTGTGCTTTTGAGTAACTGAAATTTGAATTGTCTTGTTGAGGGACTGGTGTTATTTAAGTAAACTGTAGTAACTGAAATTCGTGCACGTCAGATTTGTACAAAGTGAGGACTGTTTATACGTTATGAAACTAACAATATACTGTTACACTTTTTTAATAATCAGAAAAGAAAAATAGGTATAAACATATTCTTTTATATTTACCCATGCATTTACTGTTTCTTCTTTCCTTCCTGTATATCTGAGTTATCACCTTCTCCTGCAGATCTTTCTTTACTATTTCTTGTAGTATAGGTCTGGTGGTGACAAATTGTCTCAGTTTTCTTTATATGAAAATGTATTTGTTTGCCTTCTTTTTTTGAAGAATAGTTTTGCTGGATATAGAAATATAGATTGACTTTTGTTTGAGCACTTCCAGTGTGTCCTTCCAAAGTCTTCTGGTTTCTGTTGTTTTTGAGGAGAAGTCAGTCATTAGTTGTATTGTTCTCATGTGTGTAATGTATCAGTTATCTTTTGCCCCTTTCAGATTTTTTCGTTATATTTGGCTTGTGTATGTGTGTAGGTGTGGCTTTCTTTTTGCATATTCTCCTGGAGATTTGTTGAGCTACTTGGATCTATATCCTCAGTCCCCTTGGTCATTTTCCAGTACCTTCAGCTACTTATTTTTAAAATTTTTATCCAGGTTTTATGAATGTTTTTGTGGGAGGAATTGTCTGATCCCTTCTCTCCACCTTTACCTGCCGTTTTCCATTTTTACCACTTTCTCTATGATCCTTTTTACTTCTTTCTTTATATCATTTTCATCCTCATAGTTGTTTTCTTGCCGCATATTAAATTTTTATTTATCTCCCTTGAATACCTTGTAATGTTTTCTTCATTACTGGGATGATTTAGTCTTAATTTCTTTAATTACTTTCCTAAGTTTGATTGACTCTGAATTTCTTATTATTTTGTTTTTGTCCATTTATGCTCTTGGCTTTTAAATTTCTTATTATAGATTGTTTTTAATATCACCAGATGTTCATTTTAACTTATTTCACTTAATTTGGAGTGTTGTGTTATAGCTATAGCTTTCTTCTGTAAAATGTTTTGATTTTCATTTTCCTTTTTTTTCCTCCCTGCACCATTATATGGAATTGGTTTTATTTGTTTTTCTTATTCTTACACATTTTGTGGTGAGAGTTTCTAGTTTGAGTGCTTTTTCCCCATCAATTTGCATGAATTATAGTTTCATTTATGGATAATGTTGATGGGGTGGAAGGTGTGGAGAGGGGGAGGCTGGTGTTGTCTTTTTTTTTTCTACAGGATCTTTAATTTTCCCTTTTTACCTCCTTCTTTTTATTCACTGCTCTGTCACATCTCCAGGGGGTACCACTCCTCTGTGTATCTGATTCTCCCCTGAAAACCATGGTTGTTCAAGGCTGCTGCTTTTAGCCCTGCTCATTTTAAGCCCCTTCCCTGTAGCAGGTGCTGTGAACTACCAAGACCCTAATCTTTATTCCATATTTGGCACTTAGTGTTGGATTTTTTTTCAGAGGTTGCTTTTGTCTGTGCTTTGGCTGAGTCTTGCTGCCCCTCTACTCTTTTTCACACAGTATCTCAAGCCTCTTTTTTCCTAGTCTGTCGACTCATGAGCTTGCAGGGAATCTACTGGAATTGGCATTTATTTCTCTACTTTCGCATAATTTGAGGTTTGTGACGTTCTCTTGGTAATGCTGAAGACACGAGTCCTACTTTTGTTTGCAGTCCTTAGGGATTTTGTTTTTTTTGAGCAAGGGTGTATGTGGAGAGATTCAGATTAGGTGGCCACCATTATCTTCCAGATTTGGCAACTCATTACTGAGTACTTTAGAAGGAAATCATCTAAGCAGACTCACCCCTACTGTGCCACCAGCTGGGGGGAAGCAGTAAGGCTCCTGGGTAGTTCTCTTTATGTCTTAGAAAGTCATAGCTCTCTACTCTTTCTTTCTGTAAATAGAAGTAACTGCTTGATTACAAAATTCCTTTGAAATGTAAAAGACTAAATGTCTTATTTATGTTCTCGTGAACCATTTATGTGAAATGAGTAGAGCTGTATAATCCAAGATAGTTTCCAACATTTTAGTTTCTTGGGAACCCATGCTTGTTCACTTCTAAAAACTTCAACACAAGAAATTTAGCACAAGGCCACCCACAATTAAACAATTTATGAAGCAAGTTTAGAATTTAGACTTCATCCACATATAAACCCTTTTTTATACATCCATAGAAATGGGACAGAAATTTTGCAAATCATAAGACAATGTAAACATCGTGAATAACCATGGTCTAGTGTATCATGAGATCTTCATATGGCATTTATTGTGACTTTTCCTTATCTCTGATAAGCCATAAAGGTCAGCTTAGCATAGTTCACCTTCCTCTTCAGTGTACTGAATACATCTTAATAAGTTTTAAATCATCGTTAACCTCGCAGAAGGAACCATTTTTGAGATTTTATCTAGTGTTTAGACGAGGTGCTACACACCCAGCAGACTGTCTTCTGGGCACCTAACTGCTTCATGTCTCCTCTAAAGCATTCTCTGGATTTTCCTTAATAGCATTATTCCAAACTATCTAACTTGGCTCCTCTCTCACATCTAGTCAGTCTCCCAGTTCTTTCTTCTGCCTTCACATTGTGCATTGATGTGACTTTCACGTTGTAACTTTGGCACATAGACCTTTCCTTCAGGCTTTCTCTGTCAGTGCTCTATCACACATCAAGGCTATACATTTGTCTTTTTTCATCTGTATTATCTTTCCCAAGCAAAGGTTATATTACGTAACTCCTCTCCCCCGTACCCTTCACTGGTAGACATCAGTCAATTGTAATAATCACACGGGAATTAAACAAATACTTGATTCCATGAATACCACCTTTCACAATATGTTTACTCATGCTGCTTTTTAAATATATATATCTTGATGAAAATTATTTATATTTAAGGTATACAACATGATGATTTGATACATACACATACCAAGTGAAATGATTTCTACAGTCAAGCTTATTCATCTTTAAGTTCTCACAAAAGCACATGACGTGGGTTTTCACATTAAATAGCACGTCACCACTCACACTTGTTCAACTATTCAAAGTGAAAAGTAGCAGGGGCTTAAAAATTGAATATGTAGTTGCATGTCAGTTGTGTTTGGAATTATTCATTTGTGTGGTTTAGTCACCGATACTCCTTCAACATATTCACCTCTAGAATTGCTGATCTTGCTCTGTTGTTGTTTCCATTTCGAAGATATGATTATTTTCATATTCAGTTACTTTTTAACTGAAATTTTTTGAAGTGTAGCGCACATTCTGGAAAGTGCACAAATCCTAAGTAAGTGTACAGCTCAATAAATTTTTAATATGAGCACACTCATGTAACCAGCACTCAGATAAAAAAATAGAACATCACTAGTGCCCTACAAACCCCCTAGTTTTCCTCCCAAATCATGACCCCACTGTCCCAAAAGTACTGCTGTCCTAACATCTGTAACTGTAGATTACTTGTATCAGTTTTTAAAATGTTATCCCTCAATAGTTCATTCACATTTTTTTTGCTGTATAGTGTTCCATTGTATGAATAGACCACGATTGACCCATTTGGGTTATTTTCAGTTTGGAGGCTATGAAGAACAACACTGCTTTGAAAATTCTTCTCCATGTCTGTCAGTGAACCTAAGTATTCATTTCTGTCGGCTGTGTCTATCCAGGAGTGAGAATTGGTGGATCCTAGGATATGCCTGTATTCAGCTTTAGTAGATACACTGGCCTTTTAATAACGTTGTCAACTGTTGTTTTTTTTTTTCTTTTATTTCAGAGCTCTTCCAGTGTTAGTGGATTCAGATGAGGTAAAATATCTTTTTGCTTATATTCTTGGAGCTATTTTCACAAAGTAGAAATGTGTTTCAAAAAGGAAGTCTGAAAGTTACTTTTTAAAATGATTACAAATTGAGCAGGCTGAAAGACACTGCATTGATTTGTGGGTAAAGTTTAAAGAAGCTGGATCCTCATTGAAAACAGGAGCAAGATAAATACTCGTTGGCATGAAAGAGAGGAAGAATTATTTTATGAGACTTGGAGTCTATAATTTTCCAATATTTTGTATATAGGTGAGAGTTTAGAAGACTAAGATGACAATTTGTCTAAATTAATCTCTTATACTTGTAGATATTTTGCTGGAGTATTAAGTTTCTATCTCATTTTCATTTACTAAGCAGGAAATTTGAATGGAAGATGTGGATTTAGGAAGGTTTTTAGGGAAACAAAATTAGTTATGGATCATCTGGACATTGAAGGGTGGCCCAGGACAGGAAGTCTGAAGTGTAAGCATTAAAGGATGGGTGTGGGGACCATTAGCTTATACAAAGGAAGACTGGAAGGAAATTAGTGGTGGCTGAGAAGCGATTTATGTGGTGACTGAAGTAAACAGAGAAGCTACAGCTCTATTCACTGAAAGGTGCGGGAAATGACCTGGGCATCGGTATGTTGATTGCGCTGGCGTGGGATGGGAGGTTGTAAGAAGGCTGCCGTATGCAGGTACCTTGCTACAAAACAGTTGAGCTTCAGAAAGATATACCATAGAATTATTTTTAAAAGGACATTTATAGTATTTTTGATAAATAGTTGATTTATAATTTCAAAAATACATTGATGGCATAAAGTGAGGCAAATCCCTAGATAAGCTATGCCTAAGAAATTCATTTTAGCTCTGTCCCTGCCTCTCACTTGTGATTCTGAACTCGAAATGTTTTCTAGCTAGCAAGACGTTACAGTTTTCTAAACTTCTCAGCAGATGATTGACTGTATGTTACTAGGAAGTGTGGATTATATGGTTTTTATTTTCTGTATCTAATACTTCTATTTATTTCGTGGAACATACTTAGTTCCCCACAAAACTGTGACTGTTGAAAGATTAGAGAATTGTGTTAGGTTCTAGAAGGAGTATCAACATTTTGATGCATATCTTTTATTTTATTTTTTTAGGAAATCATGACCAGATCTGAAATAGCAGAAAAAATGTTCTCTTCAGAAAAGATAATGTGATTGGAACTCATGTAAATGAAACCTAGTTAACAGTGAAGGAGTGTGCTTCCTCAAGACTAAAAGACAACTTTGTTTTGATATAGGGCAACAAGTTTTTGTTCTATTATCTTGGAAATCTACGTATTAAAATTAAGAATTCAGGTGATAGGAGAGTTCTGCAGCTCTTTTTAAACTGACTCTTGAATGTCAGTTTAATGTCCATTAAGTTGCCTGGACTTGGAAGAACTCTAAGAGTATTATGATAAAGATATATGCCCTTTAGCCAATGGGTGGCTGGTGTGTGGATTTGGGTTCTCTTTTTTCTGGAAGATATGACAATTCCAGATTTAAAAATGTTTTTACATAGAACACTCCTACTGTTCTTCTACTGACCTTTGAGATAGATGATGTGATTTGTCTCAAGTGTGGCAAAGCAGTGTCTCCATCTCTTAGGTTTATAGTTACTTGATGCCATAATAATTTTCTTTGACTTATACTGAAGTGATTTGATAATAAGTAAAACTTGGTTAACAGTGGAACATAAGCATGTTTATATGGTTAGTTTTGCTGTGTGCGTGGGATTGTGTGTAGGTGCACGCGTCTGCACAAAGCCCTTGTTTGTAAATATCACCGTGCGCATCAAATCACGGAGTTGGATGTTCTCTGAGTTCAGGGGAACACAGTACACAGAGAGAGAGGTCTTGAGGGTCACTTCCAAAGATCTGCTCTGCCATTGTCCCCTCCTCCGGGCTCTGGTGCATGTGCTGCTGCTGAATCTGCCTGGGGCAGGTGGTGGGCACCTGGCCACATGGCTCCCCAGAGCCCTTCCTCCCTGGCAGGCTGGAGACTCATTATCAGTGAACCTTGAGGAAACCAGAACCTTATCCTTTATGTAATCTTGGCATATTTGGTTTCATAATAAAACGTATATTTAACTGCACAGGACATCACTATTCATCTTGTAATTAATTTCTTAACCTTCAACCATGTTTTATACATTGTTTTGTTACATTATATATGTAATGTGTGGTTTGAAATTTTTTGTTGTAATTTTTTTTAATGCAGAGTATTCTAAACTTGACAGGCAGTTGAATGTAATGTGACGGAAATGTGAATATTTTGCTGCTTTCATGACCAAAGATCTGGGGCTAGTGGACATTTAGAACAGGAGTTGAAGTTAGAATCTTGTGTGTCTTTCTTTGAAGGAGTTCTAATCTTGTAATTGAGAATGACTTTGGAGAATTTTGATTGAGGATCGTTAAAGTCTTAACCAGTACAAATACTTTAAATATAACTTTCAATTCTTTTTCATTGTGAAGCCACAAAACAAACTTTTTTCTTTTAGAAGCCTACTTTTTGAATTTATTTCTGATTTACTCATATCATACGGGCTAGTAAAAAAGATTTATTTCTGGTAGTGATGTCTCTTGAAAGACAGTCTCAAATTTATTTTCAATAATGAACATACACATAGTGTTGGCCAACATTACTGAAAAGGCATAGTTTTCAAGATGCTGTTGCTTGGGACTTGTTTCCCAGGATAAGCGTTTCTAAGTTAACGGTGTGGGTTCCATTCCTTATTCAGTTTCTCCCACAAAAATGGGCTCCCACCTACTCCCTTTCCCGGCATTTATGTCCATTCTGGTTTTGGTGTATTCTACCCTTGGCCTGGTTGTTTCAGAGCTGGAGGTAACCACTGCCTTCTCAATCCTAACATTTTTCTCTAATACCACTCCCCAGATTTTGAGGCAGACTGACCCCCAACTCATCACATGGCTCCAGTTGAATTTTGAAGTGCAGAATCCTGGGCTTCCAGCCAGTAAGAGCTGCAAATCTAGTGGAGTGGGAGTGGGGAGTTGATGGTAAGTGTGATGATAAGGGAAACAGCCTCTGATATAACCTGAGTAGTGTTTATAGAAACACTTCTTTCTGCAGCTGGAAGGATAAATGACACTACCTTTATAGCGTCAGCTACAGGCTGAAATGCAGACTTTTCTCTCCATCCAGAAAAAGCAGGATTCCCTCCTGATAGACTTGTCAGAAATGTTGTTTTCTAAAAGTGTCTGTCACTTTCAGTGATAATTGTGTCATCTGTTGATGTCTCATGACCTGAATTGAATATTCATATGGAAGGCCTTCTTAGCCCCCTCCTATAAACAGGAGGGGGTGCCCTAGGACCGTAGGTGTAGTTCATATGAAGGACACTGGGGAAAGGTTACACCCAGCACCACTGTACAGCTTATCACCCCTGCTTCTGCACGACATTTCCAGAAACTGGTCATCAAGCCCTCTGAGGCTATCAGATTGACTTATTCTTAGGATGCCATCAAGATGGGTCTTCCTGTTAATGAAAGGATCTGAAGATAAGTCTAGTTTTATGTGTTTCTGGGAAAAATGCTTAAGTGTTCTTATTACGCAATTCATGTTAGATTTATATGATGTGTGAAATTTGCTGAAAAGGGAATTTTCATGATTTGAGTTAGATTAGTATTTAAATATTTTTTAAAAGATCATTGATTTAGTTTATTTCAAACATAAGGAAAAATAGATGAATATGTGAATTTTTTAAGCCTGAGAGATGATGTTCCCATATTTTTCCTGTAAAGAAAATCATTTTTAAAAATCTTTCATATTCTGTAGAGAATACTGACCTTCTCCTCTTATATAGTACATGATGTTTGCACTACTATAACGTCAAGACTGAAAGTATAAAAAATGTACATCTGAGGTTGATTTTTATATCTTTTTTCTTAAAAGGGGTTTGAGTCTATTGCACTAAGCTATGCAGGACTAGTTTAAAGTTGAGAGATGTTATGCTAGATTTGTAAGTCACTAGTTTTGATACTTGTTTCTTTGTGTGATCAACAGCATGCAATAAGCAATACAAAACACCAAGCCTTACACTTACTAGAAAGACATTTAACATATTGGTTAAAGTTCTAAATATATTGGATGTATATAAGTGACAAAACTAAATTTTTAAGGAAATGTAAATTAAAATATAGGAGCTCAGTACATTAAGAAACTTCCTTAAAACTAGGAAAACATTCATTTATTTGGGGAGAAAGTATAGGAGTTTAAGAAGTTATATTTTTCTATTTAAAAAGATTAAATTATTGTATAATTTGGAAGAAATTTCTCTAAATGTAGGACAAAACTATTTCAGAGATTTTTGTTTGAAAAAATTGATGTATTTTTGTGCTTTAATATTTGTTCTGACTTTTAATAAAGTGGTTTCTGAAATTTTGGGTGATTGATTCCTGATGATGTCTATTGGTGCTAGATTATGTAAAACCTCAGGAAATGTAGACTCCAATAGGTGGCAGGCATAAACAAAATTATTAAAAGAGGAAGTACAGCTAACTAACAAACATGGAAAAGTGTTCAACCTCAGTAATGATCAAAAAATGCAAAATAAAAGGGGAAATTAAAAAAAATTAACAAGTTTATACTAATATATATTTACAAAATTTCTTGCTTTCAAAGTCTGATGAACACACTCAATGATGGTAATGTAACTGATTCAATCTTTGTGAAAAGAAGTTCAACAGTGTGTTTATAATCTGAATAATGCCAATTCTGGTGATGTTTTAAAAAGTGATTCAAAATACAGAATAAGGCTTCTGTACAAAAATGTTTATTACAGCATTATTTAAAGTAGAGACAAAATTAGAAATAAACTAAATGTCAACAGAATAGTGTAAGTGAATTATGGCCTAACCAGCTATTTGATGGAATACTGTGCAACCATTAAATTATTAGGAAGCATTTATAATAACAAACACTTTTAAGAAATATGATACATGGTCACATATGTGAACTGGTATCTGTATAAACACAAAGTAGAGAAAGGATTGAGTGGAAATGCACCACAGTGGCACTCACGGTTAGTGTTGTTTTAGGTTCGGCTAGGCGGCGGTCACACCTTGATTCCAACGTTTCAGTAGGTTAAGACACAAATATTTCTTGATCGTGAAGCAGTTCTGGGGTGGGTGTAGAGGTGGCAGGGCAACCCCCCTCCACACAGTCCCTCAGCGACTCAAGGTTTATTGCTATCTTGTGGACCCACCATCTCCTAGGGCCTGTGATTTACATCTAGGCAGCAGAAGGGGAAGGGACTGCCTGGGAAGTTTTGTGGGGCTGGACCTGGAAGGGGTGCACATCACTTCTGAGCATATTCCATTGGCAAAAACTTGAAAGTCACATGACCACATCAAACTGCCAGCTAGACAGGAAATGTCGAGAGCCACATGCCTGCCAACTATTCTAGTTCTATGAAAGGAGAGGATGGATTTCAGTGGACAATTAATGGTTCTGCCACAGATTATTTTGGGGCGGTGGACTAGGGGAGAAAGCTGCTTTTCTGCCTTTCTGTGTTTTCCAAATTGTCTAAGGTAATCATACTGAGGAATAAATATGTGAAAAATGATATGGCCATATCTAGGCTTTGTGATATCAGAAAATCTAGAAATGAGTGTGGTCTCAGATCACAGCTTAATCCATTAATTAATAAAATCCATCCTGTCCCAAGTAGATGGAAAATGGAAAATTTTCTTCATGGAAATTCTCCCGGCTTTGGGGATGGCCAACATGGGTAGTCCCAGAGGAAAAGCAGAGGCTATTGTAATAACAGTGGTGACAATTTCGGGAGTGTTGGGAGTACTTAGAGAGTGCCAGGCTTTGTTAACCACGGTGGTCTCACAGTAGCCAATGAGGTAGGTATAGCTGAGGCATTTATAGATAAGAAAACAGACTCAGAGTGGCTAAGTAACTTGCCAAAGGTCACCCCCCGACAAGTGACAGAGCTGGTATAATACTCGTGGGAAGCATCCTTAAAGGGTTGTCCTCAAAACCCCAGAAAGAGGAAGTTTCATTTAATATGTGTTTGCTTGTTAGAGGATTAAATAAGATAATGTATCTAAAGTGCCTGGTGCATGGGCCTTCACAGGACGCTAAGGTTATTATGAAAATGCAGCAGTGATTGTCAAAGGAACTTCTGAGACCCAGCTGGAGCAAACGCCTCCATATAAATTCAAACACTTTCTGAGATTTGTTTATGTGTGTTAAAATGAGGTTACCCAGGGCACGTTCCATGCCCTTAAGTAATAGTGGATTTATAACTAAATTCCTACTAACATAAGCTGGTGTGGTACATATTCAGATGTAGATAATTTTGACAATATTTCCTTTAAATCATTTTGAGAATGTAATAGGAAACCAGTGGAAGTTTATACACAGGAAAACCTTTAAAAGCTATCCAGCAGATGGTGCCAAAGTAATGTCTCTGAAGAGTTCTAATCTCAACATTTTTGGTCTCATTCTTGCCTTTAAAAATATAAATTGACTTTTACTTACCAAATGCCATTAAACAAATCTAGAGATGAAATTAAAAACTTTAAAAAAATGTACACAAAGAGTACCACTATCCTGGCAAAACAGTTAATCATTTTGGTATAGTTCACGTCTCCTTCAGCATTAGAACTTGAAAGCTGGAAGGGCCCTCTGAGACCAGTTTACAGGTGAGAAATGGGGCAGTAGGAAGACTTCACTGGCCCAGATCCCTCAGGCCAGAGTTGAAGCCTGTCTCCTAGTTCACTTTTCTTACCTCTGGATCCTCGGGGTCAGAGAGAGAGAGGTGCCACGGGAGAGTTGAACTGCACATCAAAACTTGAAATATGCTTTACAATAGTTCCCCCGTGTCTACAGGAGATACGTTCCAAGACCCCCATGCCTGAAACTGCAGGTGTTACCAAACCCTGCATATGCTATGCTTTTCCTATACATACATACCTATGATAAAGTTTAATTTATAAATTAGGCACAGAAAGACATTAACAATAGTAACTAATATAAAATACAACTGTAACAATTACTGTAATAAAAGTTATGTGAATGTGCCCACTCTCTCAAAATATCTTATTGTACTGTACTCAGCCTTCTTGTGATGATGTGAGATGATACATGCCCACATGATGAGATGAAGTGAGGTGAATGATGTAGGCATTCTGTTGTAGCGGTAGGCTACTAGATCTTCTGGCGATATGTCAGGAGGATCATCTGCTTCCAGGCTGCGTTGACCACAGGTAACTGAAACCGTGAAAAGCAAAACCCCCAGATAAGGGGGGCTAGTGTATATGCTTTGGTTATCGCTTGCTACATCATTTTATATGACTTTGTCATCTTTCATTCTAGCCTCCAAATTCTGTCTCTATGTAATAGTCATAATTCTGATTCTGTTTCTTAATTTGGTAAGTAGATATTTCCTTGGGGCATAGTAGAGTCCAGAGAGTTAGTGACAGTGTCTATTTTATTTTTAGCACTAATGAAAGTATTCTATTCCATAAATTTTATCTTCCTTTTTTTAAAAAATAAGTTTGGGCATTAATGTATCTCCAAAGAATTATTATTAGACATTTATAATAATAGGAGATGAACAAGCTGGCCTCTTCACTATGAAATTGCTTTTTAAATAGTGAATTTATTACTAAAAAATGCATCTGTGGATTTCAAGTTCTGATAATGGAGAAATATTTCTACTGGACCAATCTTCCCCACAACTCTGGACAAAATTAAAGTAACAAATATGAAGACATTGGAGAGAAAGCAGGGAGACACTGGAAGAGGAAACATTTGGATGAAGGGAATGGCACTGGGTGAATTTCTCATTTTTATGGCTTTTACACTGATAGCAGGCCACAGGTGGTGCCAAGTGGGGAGATTAAACCCAGATACAAAACCTGTTATTTCACTTATTGAACTGGAAGACAGAGATTAGAAGAATTACAGAAGCTAGAAAGTAAAAGAAGCGTTACTGAGAGAGAGAACCAGAGAAAGTAAGCACCACATTCTGTGTATAAACTTTCCAAATCACTGGCTCACCCTGAACTATGCATGTATGGAGCAGACTCCATGCTCCCCATCTAAGGCTAAAAATGTGAAACTGAGATTTCTGTTAACATAGGAGACAAAGTTTGGCTTATGTCCAACAAAGTAAACTGCCTGCTTAAAAAAGGAATGTGGGGGTGACAAGTTTGTCCCTTCATAAAAGCAATAAAAAACATAAAAACTTTCAGAATTAATCTTTTCAGATCAGAACTCTGGAAATTAACCAGTCTTGCGGTAACCTAGTGAGCATTTACTTAAAAAAAAAAAGCCTGAATTGCAGTAAGAACACCAAACTTGGTGGTGTTTTACTTTGTCCTACTCCCCTATTCTGTTCCCCAGCTCAGCAGTAGCCTTCAAAATTAAGGGCCCACATTCCCAGTACTGCAAGGAGCAGAATGGAGCTGGAGATCTTTCAAAGCTTCATTTCAAAAGAACTTTGAAATTGTTTGAACTTTTCATTGTTTGACTTGTCTAGTGGTTACCTGGAAGTCCTCACTAGAAAGGCTTGTCTTCATTTCACCTGGGTCAGAGCTTCCCCAGTGTTAATAGCCTCTTCCTTGGGGATGTTTGTTAAAAACATTTGCAGTCAAGTGTTTTACTGTTGCAGCTACCTGAGGCGATAAATAACAATGGAGGCAAACAATAGATTGACCAAAAACCTTAAAAGGAGAAACAAGAGAAAGGGATGACTGGGAGACATTGAAAAGCTCCAACATATTTCTGGGAATCTAAAAGGCCATGTGCATGCATAGGGCTCCATGCATGCTCAGTAAAGACTGCCAGCAGAAGTGAAGGTTAAGGCAGAGCTGAAAACTGGCTGAATGAGTGTTGAAGATAAGCCTCACCATACACACAAGCACCTTGACAAAGACTGGGAGATTTATCAGTTCTAAGAGTTTAAGGAAATCTTTGTTCAGTAATTGCTGACCACTAGATAACTGAGTAGAGACTTCAGTGGCCATGTATTACAAAGAGTACAGATGTTGCAGAATTAGTTCAAAGTCACAAACAACTATTACAACAAATAGCAACAACAAAAAACCCTGGGGAGAGGGAAAAATCTGATTTTCAGAGTTGCCACATTATATTATTTAAAATGTCCAGTTTTCACCAAAAAATTATGACATAGGCAAGGAAAGAAGGAAGTATGGTTCATACACAGGAAAAAAAAGCAATCAATATAAAGTGTTCCTGAGAAAGACCAGATGTTGGATGTAGGAGACAAGAACTTGAAATCATCTATTTTAAATATGTTCAATGAGCTAAAGGAAACAATGTCTGAAGAACTAAAGTATGAGAACAATGTCTCACCAAATAGAGAATATCAGTAAAGAGAGAGCAATTATAAAAGTGAGCCAAATGGAAAGTAAATGGAAATACTTTTCTGTTGAAAAGTACAATAACTTAAATGGAAAGTTTACTAGATAGGCTCACCAGTAGTTTTAAGCAGGCAGAATAAAGAATCAGTAAACTCGAATATAGGTTAATTGAGATTATTCATTCTGGGGAATAGAAAGTAAATAGAATGAAGAAAAATGAACAGAGCCTCAGAGATCTGTGGAACATCATCAAACATATTAACATATGCATAATGGGAATATCAGAAAGAGATGAGAGTAGGAAAGAGGCAGAAAGAATATTTGAAGAAATAATGGCTGAAAATTCCCCAAATTTGATTAAAAAAACATTCATCTACACATCCTGGAAGATCAACAAACTCTAAGTGGGATAAACTCATAGAGATCCATACTGAAACATAATCAAACTTTCAAAAGACAAAGACAAAGATAGAATTTTGAAAGCAACAAGGGAGAAGTGACTCATCACATACAAGGGATACTTAATAAAATTAAAAGCTGATTTTTTTCATCAGAAAACAGAGAGACAGAAGGCAGTGGGATGACATAGCCAAAGTACTGAAAGGAAAAAAACCTGTCAACCAAGGTTCTATATCCAGGCAAAGTATCCAGCAAAAACAAAGGAAAAAATAAAGACATTCCCAGATAAACAAAAACAGAGAATTTGTTGCTAGTGGTCCTGCCCTACAAAAGATACTAAAGGGGCTCCTTTGGGCTGAAATGAAAGAACACTAAACAGTAACTTGAATCCACTTGAAGAAATAAATAGTACCAGTGAAGGTAATTATGTAGGTAAATATAAAAGACAGTATAAATGTATTTTTTGTTTGTAACCCCTTTTTTTCTCCTATGAGATTTGAAAGAAAGCTTCATTAAAGAAATAATTATAAATCTAAGTTTATTGGCACAAAATATACAAGGATGTAATTTGTAACAATAACATCATAAAGGATAGGTGGAGAACTGCTACAAAGGAGAAAAGGTTTTGCATATTATTAAAATTGAGTTGGCATTAATCAGAACTAAATTGTAAATTTAAGCTGTTAATGGTAAACCCCAGGGTGACCATAAGAAAATAACTCAAAAATATGTAATACAGAAATGGTGAGGAAATTAAAATGGTAAATTACTCAATTTTATTGAACATAAGAGGAGGCAGTAATGGAGGAATTAAGGAACAAAACAGACAAGACATATAGAAAAAATAGCAGAAAAGGGAAGGAAATATGAAGAACAACAATAGATCAATAAATTAGACAACTGAGATGAAATGAAAAATTTTTAGAAAGACACAAACTACCGAAATTGACTCAAGAATAGACAATCTGAATAAACCTGTAACAAATGAAGAGATTGAATTAGTAATTTAAATTTTAAAAAACTACCCACAAAAAATTCCAGGTCCAGATATCTTCACCACTGATTTCTTCCAAACATTTAAAGAAGAACTAATACCAATTCTTCACAAACTCTTTAAAAAACAGAAGGGGGAACACTTCCCAACTCATTTATGAGGTCAGTATTACCCTGACACCAAAATCAGCCCAAGACAACCCAAGAAAAAAAAATCACAGACTAATATTTCTCATGAATATGGAAGCAAAAATCCCCCAGAAAATACTAGCAAAACAAATCTAGCAACACATAAAAAGAATTATACACCACAACCAAGTGGGACTTATCCCAGGAATGCATGGATCATTTAAACATCTGACTATCAATTACTATAATTCATCATATCAATAGAACAAACTAACAAAAATGCCATGATCATCTCAGTAGATGCAGAAAAAGCATTTTCCAAAAACCTTTTCATGATTAAAAAAAAAAAAAAACACTCAACAAACTAGGAACAGAAGGGAATTTTCTCAAAATAATAAAGGGCATCTACAAAACCCCCACAACTAACATCACATTCAAAGGCAAAAGACTGGATGCTTTCCCTCTAAGATTAGGAGCAAAAGAAACATGTCCATTCTCACCACTTCTATTCAACATTGTACTGGAGCTTCTAGCCCAGGCAATCAGACAAGAAAAAGAAATGTCATTGAAATTGGAAGGGAAGAGTAAAAGTAGCTATTTACACATTACATGATCTTATATAGAGAAAATTCTAAGAATACACTAAAAAACAACTATTAGAACTAATAATGAGGTCATCAAGGTTGCAGGATACAAGATCAATATACAAAAATCAATCATTTTTCTGTACACTTACAATGAAAAATCCAAAAAAGAAATTAAGAAAAATTTCATTTAGAATAGCATCAAAAAGAATAAAATAATTAGGAATGAATCTGACAAAAGAAATGCAAACTTATATACTGAAAACTGAAAAACATTGAAAAAAATTAGATATAAATAAATTGAAAAAATCCCATGTTCATGGATCAGAAGACAACATTGTTAAGATGGCAATATTTCCAAAATTGAGCTACAGATTCAGTGAAATCTCATTCAGAATCCCAGGTGACTCCTTTGTAGAAATTGAAAGGCTGATCCTAAAATTCATATAGAGTTTCAGGGGGCCCAGAATAGCCAAAACAATTTTGAAAAAGAAGAAAAGTAGGAGGACTCAAACTTCTCAGTATCAAAACTTAGTAAAAAACAACTGTAACAAGACAGTGTGGTACTGGCACAAAGACAGACATGTAGATCAGTGGAATAAAATTGACAATCCAGAAATAAACCCCTATGTCTATGGTCAATTGATTTTCAACAAGGGTGCCAAGAACATTCAATGGGGGAAAGAATAGTCTCTTCAACAAATTGTGCTGGGATAACTGGACAGCCATATGCAAAAGAATGAAGTTGGACTCTCACCTTACAACGTGTACAAAAATTAACTTAAAATGAATCAAAGACCTAAATGTAAGAGTTAAAGCTATAAAACTATTAGAAGAAAACATACAGGTAAATCTTCATGAACTTGGGTTGGGCAAAGAATTCTTAGATATGACACCAAAAACATGAGGAATAAAAGAAAAAACATAAGTTGGGTTTCATGAAAATTAAAAACGTTCACCATCAAGAAAATGAAAAGTCAACCTACAGAATGGGAGAAAATATTTGCAAATCATATATCTGACAAGGGACTTGTATCTCAACTATATAAAGAACTCAACTATATAAAGAAGCTTTGCCAAACCATAGCTAGAGTAACAAAGTTTAAAAAATATCAAATAGATTTTCTGTAAAAAGAAAGAAAGAACTCCTTCTACCCAATCATAAAAAGACAACCCAACCAAAATGTGGGAAAAGATCTGAATAGACATTTCTCTAAAGAAGATATACAACTGGCCAATAAGCATATAGAAAGTGCCCTCCCTCATTAGTCATCACGGAAATGCACATCACCATCACAATGAAATACAACTTCAGACTCATTAAAATGGCTATAATAATAATATTCCTTTTTATTCATTTATTGAAAAAGAAAAATAACTAGTATTGGTTAGCATGTGGATAAATTGGAACTCTCATAAACTGCTGGCAGGTATGTAAAATGATATAGTCACTTTGCAAAACAGTCTGGTAGTTCATCAAATGATTAAAGAGTTACCATGTGACTCACCAATTCCACTCCTAGGTATATACTCAAGAGATATGAAAATATGTGTTCACACAAAAGACTTGTACATAAATATTTATAGTAGAACAATTCATAATAGCCACAAATTGGAAACGACCTATCCTTCAACTGATGAATGGATAAATGTAATATGGTATAGCCATACAATGGAATATTAAACCATAAAAAGTAATGAAGTATGGGGGCCAGCCCAGTGGCATAGTGGTTAAGTTTGCGTGCTCCACTTCGGCGGACTGGGGTTCATGGGTTTGGATCCTGGGCATGGACCTGAACACTGCACATCAAGCCATGCTGTGGTAGCATCCCATACGCAAAGTGGGGGAAGATGGACTTGGATGTTAGCTCAGGGCTAATCTTCCTCAGCAAAAAGAGGGAGATTGGCAACAGATGTTAGCTCAGGGCTAATCTTCCTTACCAAAACAAAAAGTAATGAAGTACTGATACAAGCTACAACAGGGACAAGCCTTAAAAACATTATGCTCAGTGAAAGAAGCCAGTCACAAAAAGCCAAATATCGTATGCCTTTATTTTTACAAATTTTCAGAATAGACAAATCCATAAAGACAGAAAGTATATTAGTTGTTGCCAGATACTGAGGGGATGAAGGGATGGGCTGCTAATGGGTATGGGGTTTCTTTTTGGGGTGATGAAAATGTTATGGAATTAGATAGTGGTGGTGGTTGCACAGCTTTGTGAATATACTAAAAAACCCACTGTATTGTACCCTTTAATACAGTGAATTTTATGCTATGTGAACTATATCTCAATTTTATGTCAAATGATATTCAGAGTAACATAACAGGATGAGTATCTACAAGATATCATTCACAATCCTTGGATACTAGGCATAATCCAAATATAACTAAGCATACCAGTAAACCAGAAAAAAATGATCCATACTGAGAAGACAATCAATGGTCACTAATCCTGAGAGGACACAAGATGGTGAATTAACAGACAAGGATTTAGAACAGTAATTATAACTACTCAAGAACCCAAAGGAAAAATGTCTATAAGAAATGAGCAAATAAGAACTCTCAACAGAAAAAAAATTTAAAACATAAACTACAACTAAGAAATAAAAGGAAATTATAGAAGAGAAACATAAACTATGTGATAAAAAAATTCCCTGGAACAGTTTTAATTGCAGATGGAGGTAACAAAAGAGTCAGTGAACTTGAAGCTAGATAAATAGAAAATATCCAATCTTAACTACACAAAGAAGAAATAAAAAATAAACAGTGCCTCAGGGACCTATCAGACAATATTAAAAGTTCTAAAATGAAATTGGAGTCCCAAAAGGAGAGAAGAGAAAGAATGGAGGAGAAAAATGTTTTGATCAAACAATGACCCAAACTCCCCAAATTTTATGAAAGAGACAAATTTATAGATTCAAGAGCCTATTTGAACACCAATCAGAATAAAATCGGAGAAGACCACACCTAGGCATGTTTTACCTGAAGAAACACAAAGATACAAACAAAATATTGAAACCATCCAGAGAGAAACAACACATTACATACAGAGAAACAATGGTAGAAATGAATCTGGCCAGTCGTCAGAAATAATGGATGCCAGAGAACAGGTCAATGACATCTTCAAAGTGCTGAATGTAAAAAAAAAAAAATTGTCAACCCAGAATTTTATACC
This sequence comes from Tapirus indicus, assembly GCA_031878705.1. Lineage (NCBI taxonomy): Eukaryota > Metazoa > Chordata > Mammalia > Perissodactyla > Tapiridae > Tapirus > Tapirus indicus. The sequence continues at coordinate 75,844,761 of CM062923.1, read as the reverse complement.
TAGCAAAAATATCTTTCAAGAACAAAGTCAAAATACACATTTTCAGATAAATTACATTTCAGAGAATTTGTTGCCATAAACCTACAATATAAAACGTGCTAATGGAAGTTCTTCATGTGGAGGGAATTTGAATCTTCAGGAAGGAATGAAGAGCACCAGTAGTTGTAAATACATCTATAAATATAAAAGAGTATTTCTGCTATGAATTTATTCAAAAAACATATGACTATTTAAAGCAAAAATTATAATATCACATTATGTGGTTTATAACATATGTGGTTGTAATATATATGACAACTATAGCATAAAGACAACTATAGGAGTTGATAACTGGCCCATTTGATTGCAAGCTTCTTACATTTTATATGATGTATACCATATTAACTCTAAGGACACTGTGATAAATTAAGGATGCACACTGTGATCCAAGACCAAACACTAAAAAATTATAACAATAAGTGAAAGAGGTATAGCTAAAAAGCCAATAGATAATCAAAATGGAATTTTTACTATTTAATCAAGTAATCTAAAAGAAAGCAGGAGAAGAACAGAAGAATGAAAAACAGAGGGGGACAAATAGAAAGCAAACAATAAAATGGTAGGCCTTAATTCAGCAATATCAATAATTACATTAAATATAAATGGACTAGACACTTGAATTAAAAGGTAGAGAATTTCCACAATGGATTAAAAGGCAAGATTCAACTATATGCTGTCTAGAAAAGGTACACTTTAAGTACAAAGACACAGGTTGAAGGCTTATAGTCTGAAAAAGACATGCCATGCAAACAGTTAAGTACAAGAAGACTAAAGTGATTATATTAACATCAGATACAGTAGACACCAAAGCAAAGAGATAAAGAGGGAAATTTCATGGGACAAAGGTGAATTCATCAGGAAATTATAACTATCATAAATGTGTATGCATTTGAGTTTCGAAATACAGTCATACACCACATAACAATGTTTCAGTCAACAATGGACTGCATATGGATAAGATTAGCACCATATAGCCTAGGTGCATAGTAGGCTATACCATCTAGGTTTGTGTTAGTACACTCTGATGTTCACACAATGACGAAATCACACATTTCTCAGAATGTGACCTTGTCATTAAGCAACACATGGTTGTATATAAAATAAAAATTGACCAAATTAAAGTGAGAAATGAATTTTCAATTTTAGTTGGAGGTATTAACATTCTTCTCTCAGCAATTGATAGAACTAGACAAAAAATCGGTAAAGATGTAGAATATCTGAATGATTCTATCAATCCTTGACCTAATTGACATTTATAGAATACTGCATCCAACAATGGCAGGATATCTTTTCTTTTCCAGTACACATTGCCTGTTCACCTGAGTAGGTCATATGTTGAACCATAAAATAAGTCTAAATAAATTTAAAAGGATGGAAAATATACTGAGTGTCTTCTCTGATCACTGTGGAATTAAATTATAAATAAATAATAAGCAATCTAGGGAAAAAACCAAATAGGTGGAAATTAAATAATCTAGTTAAGTAACCCACTGTTCAAAGAAAAAAATATGAGGGAAATTAGAAAGCATCTTGCACTAGATGAAAGTGAAAACACTATATATGAAAATTTGTGGGATGCAGCAGAAGCAGTGCTTAGAGGGAATTTTATAACTTTAAATACTTATATCAGGGGCCAGCCCAGTGGCATAGTGGTTAAGTTCACACACTCCACTTCGGCAGCCCGGGGTTCGCAGGTTCAGATCCCGGGTGTGGACAGACTCACTGCTGGTCAAGCCAAGCTGTGGCAGCATCCCATATAAAGTAGAGGAATATGGGCACGGATGTTAGCCCAGGGCCAGGCTTCCTCAGCAAAAAAGGGGAGGATTGGCAACAGACGTTAGCTCAGGGCTAGTCTTCCTCACAAAAAAAACAAACCAAAAAACTTATATCAGGAAAGAAGAAAGGCATAAAATCAACGATCCACACTTCCACCTTAAAAAGCAAGGAAATGAAGAACAGAGTAAACTCAAAGAAATTGAAAGCAAGAAAATAACATATTAGCTATATTTTCTGTATTCTTTTTTTTTCAATTATTTTATTGAAATCATATTGGTTTATAACTGTGTAATTTCAGGTGTACTTTATTATATATCAGGTTCTGTATAGACTGCATCATGCTCACCACCAATTGTCTAATTTTTATCTGTCACCATATATATATATATGCCCCTTTACCCCTTTCGCCCACCTCCTTCCCCTCTGGTAACCACTAATCCATTCTCTTTATCTGTGAGTTTGTTTATCTTCTACATATGAGTGAAATCATATGGTGTTTGTCTTTCTCTGTCTAGCCTGTTTCACTTAACATGATACCCTCAAGGTCCATCCATGTCATTGCAAATGGGATGATTTTGTCTTTTTTTATAGCTGAGTAGTATTCCATTGTGTGGTATATATATATGTATATATATATACCACATCTATATTCATTCATCAGTTGTTGGGCCCTCGTCGCTTCCACGTCTTGGCTATTGTGAATAGTGCTGTAATGAACATAGGGGTGCATAAATCTCTTTGAATTGTTGATTTCACGTTTTTTGAATAAATACCCAGTAGTGGGATAACTGGATCATATGGTATTTCTATTTTTAATTTTTTGAAAAATCTCCATATTGTTTTCCATAGTGGCTGCACCAGTTTGCATTCCCACCAGCAGTGTATGAGGGTTCCCTTTTCTCCACATCCTCTTCAACATTTGTTATTTTTTATCTTGGTAATTATAGCCATTTGACAGGCGTAAGGTGATATCTCATTGTAGTTTTGATTTGCACTTCCCTAATAATTAGTGATGTTGATCATCTTTTCATGTGCCTGTTGCCCATCTGTGTATCTTCTATGGAAAAATGTATTCTTGATGCTCTAGCATCTAGGGTCTTGTTGACAAGGGAGTGACTGCCCCACCCAGTGTTGGCCAATTCATAGAGATAGTGAATGACTTGCCTTTGACATGCAAACCAACCAATTTGAAATCCATGCAACCTGTCTCCTTTTATTGGGCTCCTGCCCTAATCACCCCAGGGCTAGGTACCAACCACCTAGGGGCCATCCCTATAGGCCAGAGCCTGTTGAAATTATTCAAACCATCCAATCCTAAACCTGCTTATTTTGCTTTGCCCATTCTTTCCCACAAAAATCACAATAAACTCCTGCTCGCAGTTCCTCTCTCTCTACCTGTTCATCTTGCCTCATGCTTTCCTGCGTGACCCTGTGTGTTGTGCCATGTCTCTAGTTTCTAGGGGACTGTGAGTATAATGAAAACTTCATCCTTCATGACAATTACTTTCATGTCTGCATGTCCTATCACACCTGGTTTAAACAAATCCTGGGTACCACTGAACAAATAAAGATAAGAACAAAAACCAATGAAATTTAAACAAACAATAGAGAAAATTAACAACGCCAAAAGTTTGTTCTTTGAAGAGATAAACAAAATCGATAAATGTCTACCTAGACTAATCAAGAAAAAAGAGAGAGCACAAATTACCAATATTAGGAATAAAAGAGGAGCTATCACTACATATCCTACAGATACTAAAAGATAAAAGAATAATACTATTTTGTGATAATACATTTGAAAATTTACATAAAATGGAAAAATTCCTTGAAAACTATAATTTACCATAACTAACATAAGATGAAATTTAAATCAGATTTTCCACACACATGTACATACACACACATTTATTTATTTTTTGAGATAATTTTAGACTTACAGAAAAGCTGTGAAATTAGCCCAGTTTCCTTACACCTTTCATCCAGCCTCCCCTCTTATCATCTTACATAGCCGTAGAACATTTATCAAAACTAAGAATCTAGCCTTGATATAATACCGTTAACTAAAGCACAGCATTTATTCAGATTTCACCAGTTTTTCCCCAAATGTCCTTTTTCTGTTCTAGGATCCACTCCAGGATCCCACTAATATATGCTTTTAGTTATTATGTCTTCTTGGTCTCCTCCATTCTGTGGCAGTTCCTCAGTTTTTCCTGGTCTTTCCTTGCTTTGACATGTTTGAAGAACACTGATCAGGTATTTTGTAGACTGTTTCTCAATTTTGGTTTATCTCATTTTTTTCCCATGATTAGATTGAAGTTATGCATTTTTGGCAAGAATATCACAGAAGTGATGCACCCTTCTCTGTGCCTCCTATCAGAGAGTACATGATGTTGATGTCAATATGTCTCATTGATCCATTGTAAATTTAATGTTTTCCTTTTGTAATGTTTGTAAATGTTTTGGGGGAGATACTTTGAAACTATGCAAATATCCTGTTTCTGCTTAAACTTTCACTTACTAATTTTAGCATTCATTGGTGGATCTTACTTGCAGCAATTATTCCTGTAGTGTTCTAATGGTGATTTTTCTATTTGTTTTACATTTTTTTCTACATTTATTGATTGTAATTTTTCTGTAAGGAAGAGTTGTTGGTTTCCCCTCCTTTTATTTATTTATTCAGTTATTTATTTATATCAGCGTGGGCTCATAAATTTGGATTCCACTGCATGAAACAGAAATCCAACCACCAGTGGGTTAACCAAACAGGGATTCATGTTTCATAGCAAACAAGACATCTGGAGGTAAATGGCCCAGGACCGGCACAGCTCAAGGAAATCATTGAGGAAGTGAGCTCCCTCTACCTCCTCTCTTCTAGAACCTCCATTCTAAGCACTTGACTCTGGTCCTTGAGGTCATAGAATGGCTGCTACACCTCCAGGCATTGGGTCCAGTGCTCCAGGCAAGGGGAAGAAGGACACACACCAGTTGAGTAAGTTTCTTGTTATCAAGAAAACAGTGGCTTTCCTGGAAATATCACCCAGTGGACTCCACTTACATCTCATTAGCCAGAACTAGGTCATACGGCCAAGTGAGTCCAAATTAAGAGAGTCTAAATTACAAGGGAGTCTGAAGAGGTGGTGGTCGGAGGTATAGCTCTGAACGAAAATCGGATTGTGTTGGTAAGGGAGAAGATTGGATGCTGGGTAGTCAATATCTTCTCAGTGCGTCCCCCAGAGAGTGTGTGTGCACAAGCTCGATCATGTGTGTATTTCACCTCATTTCCCATTAGAGCCACAATTCTAAAGGCACAAAATATTTTCAACTCATTGCCGATGGTCACTCTATCAGTCAAAAAGCCAAGAGATGGTTTACTCAAGTTAGGATAACTTGAATAGGGTTTATTTACAAAGATATGGACAGGATGTAGAAGTACCAACCAGGAGAGTGCCCTATCTCAGGGCTACTAATGCCCGGCTGTTACTATCTCTAGGCCTAGGAGGAGGAGGAGGGGGAGAGTGGCTGCTGGAGTCTCGAAGGAGAGTGGAGGAGAACAGGTCACCTTGAAAAGAGCAGTGATCTTCTGTGAAGGGACACAGCCATCTTGACTCAACCCCATGACCTCACCCTTCTCCATCTCATCTCCCACTGGGCATCCCCACTGGCCAGACACAACCAGAGGACAGAGGGCATGCAAGCCTGTTGATGCAGTTCCTATGGTTGGCCTCCATGATGGACAGCAGGGTGGGAAATGGAGCAGAGTGCATCTGGAGTGGCAAGCAGAGTCACCTGGCAAAGTCAGCCTATTGTGAACAATATTAAGTATTAAATTCTAGATCCAGGAACTAATTTCAACAATTCCTTGGAGGTTATCATAATTATGCCTAACTTGCAGAGTTGTGATCTCAGGTTATAGAAAAAAACGTATCCCTGAAAAATTACTCCTGAAGCTAATTTTGATGTATCTGCCTTAGAAAATATCAGACATGGGCCAAGGAGGATATCGAGCCACTTCTTGTATTTGGTTTCTCCTGCAGTGGGGTGCAGCAGAAGGCACGCTCCTTGTGATCAGACACACCCAAGTGTAAATCCTGTTTCTCCCAAATACTAACCTAATGTTTGATCTTGGGCAGCTTACGGAAGCATTCTCAGCCTCAGTTTCCCAATCTGCAAAACCGGGATAATAATGGGACCCATTTCACTGGGCTGTTATGAGGGAAGAAATGAGAACGCTCATGAAGTGCCTAACAGAGGGCCTGGCCTATGGTAGGTGCTCAAGAAATATTGGTTCCCTGCTCATGTTGTTGCCTGATGAAGGAGCATCCAAGTCAATTTAAGCAACGTCCCTTGAACCAAGCACCTACTATGTGCCAGGCACTGTGTTAGGCACTTTATTTTCATTACTTTGAAACTTCATAATAACTTCAGATAAATACTGTTCCCATTAAATGGGTGAAGAAACTGAGGCCTGCAAAGATTAGAAGAGTGGCAAGTTCACACTGGCAGCATGCAGGCGGTAAGACTTGACCCAGGCGTGTCTGATGTCAAGGGCTGTGTGTCCTTGACTGCACCCACCATTCTGCGCCTTCCAGGGGCATCTGGACTTCCCCGTGAATGGCATTCCCGGATTTGCAGTGTTCTCCTCCTTTCGGCAGATGTTAACTGGTGTTTGGTCTTTAATCTATGGCACAACTACATCTGTTTTCCTACAGGTTTTCATTTTATAAAATTGGAAACAGTTTTCTAGGGGGAAATGTGTCTTCTAGCTGTCATGACATCATACTGAAGCAGGCAATCTCTTCAAAGTTCAGCACAGGACTGCGTGGTGTGGCTGGCCAGGGCTCTCGGTGGAGCGGGGAAGGGTGATGTAACACCTCGCACGGGACTGTGCCTGGAGCTGGCACTGATGAATATTTGTGTGATGAATGAATTGGACACTCGTACACTCCTGCTAGAACACCCTGCCACCCTGTTATCCTTTGTTCCTGAGATCCTTCGTAGGTGCTTAGTGGGGGATGATGGTGTTGAGAATCACAGATGATGTGGGGTGAAGGAGGTAAAGGGAGAGAAGTGCTCTGAATGAGCCGTGAGGCAAGAGTCAGCCATAGAGAAGCACATGAAACCTAAAAAGGTAAGCAACGTGGTGTGGGGCACCATGAGGGGACCCAGAGGCCACTACAGGACAGCTCTGGTATGACTGTTTCAGACTGGGTGCTGCTTCGAGTGGGGTCTTAAAACAGATTTCTGCAGGGGATCTTCCTGTCTCACTTTGCATTCCCACATCACACAGGGAGCATGTGTGTATCAGACCCCTGATCCCGGGAGACGGCAATTGATTCTGCCAAAAAACTTTAAAAATATTTTCTTGGGCCGGCCCGGTGGCGCAGCGGTTTCGTCCGCACTTGGCAGCCCCGGGTTTGCGGGTTCGGATCCCGGGCGCCCGCCGACGCACTGCCTGTCAGCCATGCTGTGGTGGCGTCCCATACAAAGTAGAGGAAGATGGGCACGATGTTAGCCCAGGGCCAGTCTACTTCAGCAAAAAGAGGAGGATTAGCAACGGATGTTAGCTCAGGGCTGGTCTTCCTCACCAAAAAAAAAAAAAAAAAAAATTTTCTTTAGATGTGTAACCCCCCACCAATCCCCCAACACTCCAGAATTTTCTCTTGAAAACTAAATATAGAAGAAAGAGTGTAGCCTATAGGTTCATTTTATTAGGTCAAAGGTTAAATTTTGGAGCCCTGAATATAGGGCACTTGGCTTATTTTCATGGTCTGTCTGCTTTTAGACAGTCTTGACAGGTTCTGGGCTGTGGAAGGTCAGCCTCGATTACTGCAGATCAAGGGCAGCTGAGGACAGAGAGAAGGGACAGTACTGCCGGGACCTTAGAAGGTTAATTCAGACCAGACGGCAGAACACTAAATGGAAGGCGGCCATAGGACAAGGGTAACAAACGGAAGTTAGTAAATAAGAAAAAAAACCAACCCTGTTGAAACTCAGGAATGCCTGAAAAGAAGAAAAAAAAAAAAAAAAACCTCTATTCCTGTAAATAAAATTCCTGAAAGCCTATGATCGTGTATTTAAGTGAAAGGTGGGAGAAGGTCGAAGGTAGGCTGTTCTGGAAACAGCACCACCCCGGGAGGGCCCTGAGACCTGAGTTTGCATACCTTGGGCAAGACACTCAACCACGCCCTGCTTCAGTTCTTTCCTCTGTGAAATCAGGAGTCTTCTCCAGCTCTGTGAACCCACACAGAGGGCACAAGGAGAGAAAGAAGGCTTGCTTACATCTGCCAATGTCTGGTTCTCAGTGCACAGCCAGGACAGGGCTGGGAAGGCTTGGCCTTCCAGCAGAGGTTGCTGTGTTAACACAGGTGGGATAAAATACAACATAAACACGGCCACACTGACCAGAAGGAATCCTTTCATGGGGTAGGGGGTGTGCAGAGAGAGAGGGGGACACTGGGCTTTGGCATAGACAGCAAACATATGAGAGATTTGAGGCAGAAAACCACAATTTCCACAGGCTGCCCGGACTGGGGCACTGCTGCCTGGCCCCCTCCACCTGGATAGGGAGAAGCAAAATGTTCTGCCCGGGTCTCTCTTCAAGGTGTTTAACCAGGATACAAAATAAGATTCCATGGGCCTGCTCTACTTCCTCCAGCAGGAAGGTGGAGGGGGAGCGCAGTAGGATTTCCTGGGTAATGCATGCTCAGGTGGCCAGCGAGCACCATGCCCCATGCTTTTCAGGGGACTCCAACTTTCCTTCCTGCTTTCCAATGGAAAACAGCTCCCACTCAGAGGCGACAGTCTTCTGAGCTCCATTCCTTGAGCTCTGAGTGGGCTCTGCTAAGAGAAATGTAGAAAAGGAAAAATAGATTTGAGGCTTGGCCAGACTTGGTGTGCACCATGACATCTGCTGTGTTGCCTTCTGAAAACATTCTTCCAGTAAGAACTTAAATAATGTTTTCCAGGAGCTTGGGGCTGAGGCCATCTGGTTCCTCCCACGGATCCTGGATGCAGGGGACTTCAGGCTGCTAATGTCTGCCCCTCCCAGCGGCATTTCCCACCTGACTTCAGCAAAGCATCCAATGTTCCGATAACCGGCATCCATTTTACACTGAGTTTCTCCTTCCCCTTGGGGAGTGGAGGACTGTAGAATCTTAGTCACCGTGCATGTGTGTTCTTGGACCCCAACAGCATTATTTAAAAGGATCCTAGTCTACTGGGATGGAGAACTTAGTCTAGCTCGTGTCAAGTTTACGAAGCCCTTGACCTGGCCAGCTGGTCCTGTTTTCTGAATGTCGCGGAGGAAGACGCCCGTGCGCGGGATTTGAAGCAGGACAAACCTGGATTCAAATAGCCACTGTGCCCCTTGCAGCTGGGTGATGTCAGCCTCAGTCTCCCCAGTTGGGGAAGGGGACGGTCAGGAGTGGCCCCGCCCTGGGTGGGTTCCCAGTCTCCCGCACGCGTGCGGGGCACCGGCCGCGCAGCCTCGGCCGCCCTTCCCTCCCGGGGCCCTAAGGATGCCCGCGCTCGTCCTCGGCGTCGCGCCCGGCCTCCTCCGGGAGCCGCGCGGGTTGGGCGCGCTCCCAGGCGCATTCCTGGCCGGGCAGCCCCTCCTCCTCGGCCTGGGCCAAGGGGCTGGCGCCTCCCCGCCTCGCCGGGACTGTCTCGTGCAGGCGGCTGCGGACGCTCGCGGCCGCGGGTGCTCCAGGGTCTGCGCGCGGCGCACCTGGACCCGAGACTGCGCCTCCCGAGCGAGGCGGCCGGGCTGCGCTGCGGGCTCCCGCCTCCCTCCCTACCGGTGGCCCTGCACCCTGCCGGGGCGGCTGCGGCGTCCGCTGGGACAAACTCGGCAGGGAAGGCAAAGTTATTTCCCCTCCCCAAGCAGAAAGGTTCCGACTGGCAAGATGGTGCCCAGCTGTCCCCGCGCGCTCTTCCTCCTGCTGCTGCTCCTCGCCTGCCCCGAGTCGCGGGCTTCCCAGGTCAGTGTCCCGCCCGCCTCTCCCCTGTCCCGCTCGCAGGGGAGGCAACGCCAAGGCCGGAGGACCTGGGCTGGCCACATTCCACCGGCATGCTTGGGTTGGGGGCTCGGAGAGAGTCTTGGGCTGGGGTCAGTTTTCAGAGCAGAGGTGTAGGATCCCCCATCTGTCACCTCAGATGCATCGCGGGCCCGGCGTCCGGCAGGACCCGGGCTGGTCTAAGCCGAGCAGTTTGTGCCAAAGCGTCGGTGCGCTGCGGAGCGGGCTCCGCGTGAGAATCGTGGGTCGGAGGAAGATTTCCCTGAGATTTATGCGATGATGTCCTTTCCTGGATCTCCCCAAGAGCTCCGGGTCGCCCAATTAGGGGAGAGAACGTCCCCTCCCTCCAACCTCCAACATTTAAATTTCGAACTGAAATGCCGTTCTTACCACGACCAACGTTTAAACGCGCGCAGGACTTGCTTAGCAGTTTGCGGCGTTTCCAAGCAGAGGAGGCGGGGGCTGTGCAGCCGTCTCCTCCTGAGCCCGAGGGGCCTTGGGTTTGGGACTGCGTTTCTTCCCACACGCACGGGCAGCTTGCTCCTTAGTTTTTCTCTCCTTGCCGTTTGTGTTTGTTGAAGTCGCACTGGATTTAGTTACTAGACCAGATTCACTTTTATATTAACCTGTAAGAACTGATGGTTAAAACTAAGAATGCAGATAAAAATACGTCTTCCGAAGGTGAACCTGGAATTGCGGAATTCAGATTCAGCAACCGCCAGACTCCTCTGGAAGCCGGAGACACCGCCCTCAGTGATGGGCGTGGCCTGTGGGCAGCAGGGCCGCCGCCCCAACAATACCATCCACAGCAGTAACAGTACCTGAAGGCTGAAGGCAAGCCCGCACGTGTTACTGGGCGCCTGATGACTGCCTGGTTCTTTGCTAAGCATCTTCCAGGCTCTTGGTTCTCGAAGCAGTCCTGTGAGGTGGGGACTACTGTCATCCCATTTTGTGGATGAGGGAACTGAGGCCCGGAGAGAATGCCACTTACCCAAGGTCACACAGCCGGGAAGGAGTGGAGTAAATTTAGTCTCTCTCCAAGCCTTTCCCCTTCCCCACAGACACTCTTCCACGGGCTGAATTCCTCAACCAGGCACGTCCCTGACCACCTACAAGCCACTGGGCGGGGAGGGGGGGGGGGGTGGCGGTCAGGAAGAGATTCCAGGCAGGGAGAACTCAGTTCACAGCAGACATGGTGGGTGTTAGCCCAGAAGTGCGTGGGCAGCGCAGGAAGCTTCTCAGCCACCAGGCAGCAGAGGTCTGGTCTGGGGCCACGATGAACCCACTCAACAGAGCAAGGGGTCTCCCGCCCACTTTGCAGATTACAAAACAAAGCAAAACATCAGGCCCAGAGCCCAAGGCCAGAAGTACAGACAGGGGCATCCCCAAGCCAGCTTGGGTGGGTGGGGGGCGGACACAGGATGTGCAAGGAGCTGCCTGGGGGCCCTGCGCTGCCCTTAGCTGATTTTATGGGGTTATTGCTGTCTCTCGAGGTTACCTGGAAGACACGGGAGCTAATGGCAGTTCTCAGATTGTTTGCGGCTGCTGCAGAGGCAGAAGAGTGAGCTGTCTCAGGCTCCGTTCCTGGGAGATCTGGGTCCAATCCCTGCCATGTCCAGGCTTTCCCGAATTCCTTATCCTCTACACCTTGCTTCTTTACCTGCAAAAGCACCCACCTCCCTGGGCTCTGTGAGGGGGGAAAGGCAGCAAAAGGGATTGTCCGTAGAAATTGGTTTGAAACTATCCTTCACCCAAAGTCCTGTGTGGTTGGGGGGATCCCTCCCTTAGCCCCTGTCTGGGGGAGCCTGCGGGTAAGGAAGTCCTCAGGAGCTCTCTTTACTGGGTTCCTTCTCATCTTTCAGGTCTCTGCTCAGACAAGCGTCCCTTCTCAGAGGGCGTCCCAACCCCTTCTCTAAACAGTTCCCCTCCCGGCCTCGGATTTTCTCTTATGGATCTCTGAAGGGCCCTGCCATAGGACTGATGATGTTCATAATGGTTTATTGTGGTACGTTTCGAGTTTATTGTCAGTCTTCCCTACTACAGGGCCCCAGGGGCAGGGACCACACGTGGCTTTTACCCAGGGACCAGCACACGGTAGGGGCCCAGCAGAATGAAGGGAGCGCAGCTGTGCTGTTGCTGGTCCGGGAAGGACGGGGCTGGGCCGTTTCTGAGCAGACCTTGGCTGCACATCAGGTCACCTGGGGAGCTTCTAGAAATCCCAATGCTGGCCTCACCCCAGAGATTCTGACTTAGTTGGTCTGGGTCGGGGCTCAGGCTTGATGCTGCTGTATTTTTTAAATGGTCCCTAGTGGTTCTAATGAAGCGGGTGCCTGAGATGCAGGGGAACCCCTACCTTAAGAGTTGAAATCTGTGGACCTAGGAGGGGGCCGAGGGCAGGGGAGTCAGGGTGGATGCAGGACTGGACTCGGGAGGACCTGAGGTGACTTGGTGTCCCTGGAGTTTACCTGATGTGAACCCAGTAAGAGCCCAGGGCTCTTGGATGCAGCGGTAAGACCTGTGGGCTGGTGGAGACTCGGCAGGTGTTTGGAGAATGAAGTGTACCCGTTACACTGTCTCCTGCCACAGAGGAGACAGACCCGAGGACCCCTGCATAGAGGCGGCGGGACTCCTTGTGGCAGCAGCCTGCAGCCCTGCGTGGGCTCCTCTGCCCATGAATGTGCTTTTTGTTGTATTGGTGACAGCCTAAGGGAACCATGATGGGTGTGTATGTGTGTGTGTCTGTGTCTGTGAGTGTGTGTGCACATCTTTGTGTGCCAGTGCCTGTGATTGTGACTGTGTGAATGTTTGAGTGACTGTGTGTGTGATGGTGTGTGTATGTGAGTGCGTATCTTCGTGTGCGCGCGCGCGTGTGTGGTATCCAGTGGTGCTTCTGGCAAGGGTCCGGAGCAGTGAGCTTGTGGGGACGGACAGTCTCGTTCTCTCTCCTACGGTCCCCCATGGCTTTTCACATGTGTCCCTCTTGTCAACACATCTGTCCTGAGTCACCGTGTAGGTTTTTTGTGACTGGCAGATGGAGAGCAGGTGGGGAGGTGGAACCGTGTGGGGATCCCATGAGTGGAGCCCTTCTCAACACTACTGCCCACTCTGTGGCCTTCCCGCTGGAAGAGAGACAGCCTTGCTGGGGAGACAAGAAAGAGAGAACATTTAACAACGCCCATGCCTCACCCTCTTCCCCCAGCTGTGGCTCTCAGCCTCCTCCTCGCCTGTGGGGTGGGGGTGCTATGGGGTGTCAGAAGGCTTCCTCCTCCCCAGACCCTCTCCTTGTGATCAGATGTCACAGAGTTCCAAATTCCACCATTAGAGGTTCGTTCTTTTGGTTGCCTGTTCCCATTCAGTACATTGCTTTTTACAGTTTAATGGAAAAAATGTTTTTGGTGTACATTTTCATGATTTTAACCACAGAACTATATTCTGTATGTGGTCACCACCACCACAGTCAGGAGAGAGAACAGTTCCACCACCCCAAAACTACATCATGCTGCCCTTTGTAGTCCCACCCTCTACCCACCCCAGCCTGTGGTAACACTGATCTGTTCTTCAGAGTTGTCTTCTCCACAAAGTCATATAATTGGAATCAGAAAGTACATAGCCTTTTGAGTCTGGCTTCTTTAACTTAGCATAATGCATTTATGATTCTTCCATGTTGTTCTGGGTATGCATAGTTCTTTTTTATTAGTGAGTAGTATTCCATTGTGTGGACGTAATACAGTTTATCAATTTACCCATTGAACTGAACGACACCCATGGTGTCATTTCCAGTTTTTGGCCATTATAAATAGAGCTGCTGTAAACATTCCCATACAGCTTTGAATGTGAATGTAAATACTCATTTCTCTTGGGTAAATATCTAGGAGTGGGATTGCTGGGTCATATGATAAATGTATCTTTAACTTTGTAAGAAACAGCCAAACTGTATTCCATATCAGTTATATCATTTTACAATCCCCCCGGCAGGGTATAAAAGAGCCAGTTACTCTGATCCTCACCAGCACTTAATATTGTCAGGTTTGTTTGTTTGTTTCTAAGTCATTCTAATAGGTATGTAGTGGTGTCTCATTGTGGTTTTAGTTTCCATTTCCCTAATGACTAATAATATTGGGCATCTTTTCATGGGCTTATTTGCCATATGCATAGTCTATTGGGTGAAGTGTCTGTTCAAGCCTTCTGCCTGTTTTTAAAATGGTTTTTTGTTTTCTTATTGTTAAATTTTGAGTGTTTATATATTCTAAATACAAGTCCTTTTTTGGACGTGTGAGTTGCAAATATTTTCTCCTGGTCTGTAGCTTGTCTTAACAGTGTCTTTCCTAGAGCAAAGCTTTTAAATTTTGATAGAGTCCAACTGATCAATTTTTTATTTTTAAGGATCGTGCTTTTAGTGTCAAGTCTAAGAACTCTTTGCCTAACCCCAGGTCATGAAAATTTTCTTCTAAAATTTTTGTAGTTTGCATTTTTACATCTAGATCTGTGGTCCATTTTGAGTTAACTGTGTATAAAGTCTGAGGTTTATGTTGAGGATCACTTTTTTTTTTTAATTTGTGTGTGTGTGTGTGTGAGGAAGATTAGCCCTGAGCTAACATCTGTTGCCAATCCTCCTCTTTTTGCTGAAGAAGATTGGCCCTGAGCTAACATGCGTGCCCATCTTCTTCTACTTTACATGGGATGCCGCCACAGCATGGCCAGATGAGTGGTGTGTAGGTCCTTGCCCGGGATCCAAACCTGCAAACCCCCGGCCACCGCAGCAGAGCAGGAGAACTATGCCACTGGGCCGGCCCCAAGAATCACTTTTTGCAAATAGATATCCAATTGTTCCAACACCAACTGTTGAAAAGACTGTTGCATTGCCATTGAGTTGTCTTAGTAACTTTGTCAAAAATCAATGCATCATACATGTATGGGTCTATTTCTGCCAATAATACACCATCTTGGTTACTGTAACTTTATAGTAAGACTTAAAATCAGGTAGATTTTAAAATTTTATTATTCTTTTTCAAAATTGTTTTGGCTATTGTAGCTTATTTGTCTTTCCATTAAAATTTTAGAATCAGCTTGTCTATCTCTTTGAAAAATCCTACTGGAATTTTGATTGGGATTACATTCAATCTATTGATCAATTAGGGGTGAATTGGCATCTTAACAATACTGAGTCTTCCAATCTGTGAACACAATATGTCTTTCCATTTATTTAGGTCTTCTTTGATTTCTTTCATCAGCACTTTTTAATTTTTAACATATACATGCTCACTTAGATTTACACCTAAGTATTTCATTTTTGGAGCTATTTTAAGTGGTATTGTTTTTTTGAATTTTCTTTTCCAGTGGTATATTCATGGTATATGGAAATCCAATGGACTTTTCTGTGTTGACCTTTCTAATCTATGTGCCATTTATTTATTTGTTTAGTCTTATTACACTGACTAAAACTTCAATACTATGTTGAGTAAGAGAGTGGACATCCTTGCCTTGTTCTGGAACTTAGGAAGAACACATTCAGTTTTTTAACATTAAGTGTGATGCTAGCTGTTGGATTTTGTAGATGCCATTTGTCAGGCTAAGGTTTCCTTCTAGTCATAGTTTGATAGAGTATTTCTTATGAATAGATGTTGAATTTTGTCTCATGCTTTGTGCCTCAATGGATATGATCCTGTGGTTTGTCTTTAGTCTATTAATAAGGGAGATGACCTTGATTGATTTTCTAATTTTGAAACCAGCCTTACATTCCCAGATAAACCCTAATTGATTGTGGTGTCTTATACATCTGTATTTCTAGATTCCATTACTAATGTTTTGTGAGAATTCTTGTATCTATGTTCTCGAGGGATGTTGGTGTATAGCAGGGTTAGCAAACTGTGGCCCATGAGCCACATCTAGCCCACCACTGGTCAAATCTGGCCACACCGATTCATTTACGTATCATCTCTAGCTGCTTTTTGCACTACAGTCACGGAGTTAATAGTTGCAACAGAGACCATAAGGGCTGCAAAGATGAACATTTTTACTCTCTGGTCCTCTCTCTACATAACAAGTTTGCTGACCCCTGGTCTATAATTTCCTTCTACTGTCTTCGCCTGGTTTTGTTACCAGGGCCATGCTGGCTTCATAAAATGAGTTGTGAAGTGTTCCCTTCTCTTCTGTTTTCTGGAAGAGACTGTGTAGAATTTGTGTCAGTTCCACTTGAAATGTTTGGTAGGATTTACCAGTGAAACCATGTGGGCCTGGAGATTTCTCTTCCAGAAAGTTTTTAACTGAATTCAATTTCTTTGACAGATACAGAACTATTTTGGTTAGCTTTTTTTTCTTTAGGTGATTTTTGGTAGTTTGTGGCTTTCAAGAAATTGCTCTCTCTCGAGGCAACTGCTTTTAAATACTCTGGAGATTTCTCCACATTTCTAAACACTTGATCTCCTGTAATGGCAGATGAATGCTTTGTTCCACTGTTCGCTGCAGAGCCAAATAGTCTACTATGATTAACTTGTGTAACTCTTTGGTTTTCCTGAAGTTTTGTCTCTTCTGCCCCGTCCGTCATCTACATGAGCACAATTGTTTCCAAAAGTTCTTTCCTATTCGACGTTCTGTCAGGCTGCCTTCCCCTGGAGCTGGTCCTCTCCAGGCCTGCTGACCCTCTCTGGGCTCGTGGCCCTGCAGCTACCCAGAGACTGTGGCCTGAGCTGGAGTTTATGTTTTCTAGATCATATGTCCTCCTCTTTCTTGGCTTACTCCCTTGTTTTTTTGAACACATCCTTGGGAAAATGATTTTTTAATCCTCTGTCGTTAGGCCTTCCCAAATCACTTTCCTGCTGTAGAAATTACCCTTTTTCTAGACTGAAACTTTAAGGCAGTCAGTGGTAGCAACTGTACCCATGCTGTAGATGGGGAGCCTGATGTGCCCGAGAAGGTGGCAGCTGAGTCGTAACGTTGGGAGCAAGACAACAGGAGGGAGAGGAGGAGAGATGGGACCCAATCCACTGTCCCCTACTGACCTAGTGGGGAGAGGGAGGTGGGGAGGATTTGAGACCTATTCCTTAGTCTGAGATGAATGAGATGAAGAAGGGTGGAAAAATGAAAACTGAAGCATGTTCCTTTCCAGGGTAGGGTGGGCACCTTATTGATGTCAGTGTAGCTGCCGATTTGGATTGATTGCTTGGAACTGCTGGGCATATGGGTTGAGGTGGGTTGTTGGTCACTGCAGAACTCAGCATGAAAGGATAGCATGATTGATTAGGGGAGTCTGCTGTGGTCACAGCACCAGGAGTGTTTGCTGCCCCTACAGTAGGGGTTTTTGTACAGCAGCTGCTGTATTATATGAATACATGGGAATGAGCTGAAGCAACAGGGATGTGCGAATCATTCGGATCTAAAATGAGGTATTTCATAAAACAAATATTTGGTGCCTATAATGGCCCAGGTGCTGGGAACAAAACAGACCAGGACCCTGCTTTTGGTTTTGAAAGAGCAGCTCTGGATCTGGAGTTGGCAGACCGGGATGGCAGTTTGAACTGGGGTCAGCTGGGCTGTTCTGCTAATCACCTCCAGACTCAGCATGTCTGGACTGGACTCGCTCCTCCTCTCTGGACAGCTGCCAGGGTAGCTGGGGCCGGTTGGTGTAGGGTGGCTCACCTGGTACATCTCGGCTCCGCTCCACCTGGCCTCTCAGCCTCCAGCTGGCTAGCCCGGGCTTTTCACATGGTGGCAGCAGTGGGAGAGGGCCAAGACTGAGCAGGATGCACAAGACTTCTTGAGACACAGCCTCGGAACTGGTGCCCAGCTTCCACTACATTCTGTTGGCCAAAGCAAGTCACATATCACAAGACCAGCCCATATCCAGAGATGGGAAAACAGACTTCTTTCTTGATGGGAAGAACAGCAGAGTCTCCTTGCAAGTGGTATGGATGTGGGGAGGGAGAAGGACTGTGCCATTTCTGCAGACCTTCCATCATAGTGACCCCAAGATCTACTCCCCGCAGGCACCTGTGTTTGGACAGATGGGTGGAGTCAGGGTGAGGACAGGTGACAGGGAGGGCTTCCTGGCATCTTCTGCTTTCTCCAGCAGCCGACATCTTTCCCTGGCACCTTCAGGAGCGGCACTCAAGTCCTGTCAAGGAATGCCTTGATTACAGAGAAGAATGGAGGTCCCTTTTCTCCCTTGGGGCAATTTCTGGCCCCAGGGGCGTTGCGCAGTGAGGGTTGAGGGTGTGGACTGAGACGCGGCCAGCTGGGGAAAGAGACCTGGTCGGGCAGTGCAGTGGTTTCTCGGGTTGGCCTGGAATCTTTCAGTCAGGAACCGATGCCCTCCCAGGTCAGCTCCCCCTGTAGGATCCTGTTTACACCAGGCTTGGTTCCTGGCAGACCAGGCCAGACGACTGTGAAGCTGCTTCTCTCACCATCTGAGCACTGGCCCTCCCTCCATGTGCCCCCCTGAACTGCCTCCCAGCCAGCCCCGTGCTCCAGCTGCCCCAGGAGAAGCGTCCATCTCCTGGCCATGCCAGTCACTCCCCTGATCCATATGGACGACGGTGGGGCTGCTGGACCCAACCTTCCCAAGGCTCGTGCAGTCCTGGGGCCCTGGTGACAACAGGGCAGACTCCCTGGGTGGGTAGAACTTTCCACGTCCTTTCAGACCCTCTGCCAGAGTCTTCCATGCTTCTCAGTAACTGCCTGGGACCTAAAACAAGGGCCATTACACACATTTCGCTAAAGAAAAAATGAGCATCTATAATTTGACAGGATCCGAACCTACCCATTTCAGTAAGTAAACTCTATATCTCGAGGAAGTAATCATTTATTGCCCCTATGTGTGGGAAGACATGTGCCCCTCTGGCAGTCTGAGCACCAGAATCTTCCTAGAGAGGCAGCCTAGATGGGAAATGAGGCCCAAGGAACTCATCCTGGGGCAGGGTTTCCTTGTAAGATTGGAACATGACAGTTCACATCAAAGACTGAAGGGGGGAAGGGAGGGAGGTGGCAACTGGGAGGAGACTCAAGTCCCCAAGGTGCTCCATGGCCCCACTGTGGCCATCTGGTTGGCCACTGACTCAGACACTTCTCTTCATGCTGGAGACTAAGTTACCTCTAGACCCTCAACAGAAGGGGAGGGCGCACTGCAAGCCCAGAAGGAGCCCTTCTCTCTCCTCACCCAGGCTGTGTGTCCCATCTTTGCAGGGAGCGCTGGGGTCGGAGAACATGGCCAGTAACTGGGTGCACTGCCCAGGGAGCTGAGAGAATCAGATGATTCCTGGCTGATTGGAAGAAAGAGAAAGCGCCACAGAGCTCCAAGGCAGGGGTGTCTGTCATATCAGAGGCAAAAAAGAAAAGCTGCTTCCAGAGGAGCATCAGATACCCATCAGTCATTTACACTGTAGTGTGAAAACATACAAACATGTTAGTCACCTGAACATATCAGTATCACCCCAGGGCTCCTGCAATTTTGGCCTTTCTCTGATTACGTAATTAAAGGTTTTACTCTCCCAGAAGGAATCTAACTAGTAGGATAATGTGCTCATTCAACAACTATGTCCCGAGAGCCTATCCTGCTGCTGAGCCGGATGCTGTTCTGGGCCTGGGGAGGGAAGGACCCGAGGCAGTGCAGCACGTGGAGAAGACTCCCAGTGCCTGGTCCATGTCCTGGCTCCCACTCTTCCAGGCTGGGTGACCTGGGGCAGGTTTCTGCCTCTTGTGAATCGGTGTCTTCCTTTGAACCGTGGGGATAATAGACATACCCATCACATGGGATTGTAGTTAGGAGAAAATGAATGACATTCAAAGAATGGGCCCATGGGGTCTGCCCCATGTCCTAGTGGTTAAGTTCAGGGTGCTCTGCTTCGGCGGCTTGGGTTCTGTTTCTGGGTGCGGACCTATACCACTCGTCAGCAGCTATGCTGTGGCAGCAACCCACATACAAAATAGAGGAAGATTGGCATGGATGTTAGCTCAGGGCAAATCTTCCTCAGCAAAAAAAAAAAAAAAAGAACAGGCCCATAGTAAGCACTCAGTATGTGTTAGGGAGAGAAAGATGAGGCAGGCGCAGGCCCTGCTCTCACACGGCTCACCAGACAGGGAGAGAAAAAGAAGACAAACCTGAGGAGTGTCAGAAGGCGGACAACTGAAATGGGGTGCTGTGTGGGACAGTGGCCAAGAGGCTATTCCAGATTAAGTCCCCTCTGAGGAGGGGACTTCTAAGTGAAAGTGGAAAGACAGAAGCCTGACTTTGGAGAACCAGGGACAGATTTTCTGGGCAGAAGAAACAGCCAGTGCAAAGGCCCTGGGGTAGAAATGAGCTTACGAAGTGTGTGGAGAAACACAGAGGAGGTCCAGATATTGGAGTTCAGTGGACGGAAGAAGGTGCCTGACCTGGGCACAGTTGGAGGGTGGCAGGGCTTGATCACACATGGCTCCGTGGGCAGAATAATGGCCTTCCAAAGATGTCTATGTTCTTATCCCCAAAACCTGTGAATCTTACCTTGATTTTAGCCCAGTGAGACCCATGTTGGACTTCTGCCCTACAGAACGGTAAGATAATAAATTTGTGTTGTTTTAAGCTGCCACATTTATGTTGATTTGTTACGGCAGCAACAGGAAATGAATACACTCTGTCAGCTGCGTGGTGAGGAGCTTGCCTCTGTTCTCACGGGTGGGAGCCCTCGCCGGGGTACGCGAGGAAGTGCTGCAGTCTGGCCTCTGACCTCTGTCCTTGGGAAGCACAGACTGTAGGAGGGCAAGTGAGGACGCAGGGAGAACAGGTGGGACACAGGTGCCGTGGCCCAGGGCAGGATCATTTCAGTCGCACCGTGGCCCACTCACCGAGAAATACTTGGGATTTTCCACTAGAGAGTGTAGGAATGTCTGAAAGCACACCACATAGTTTCTTTAGCCTTCATAACCATCCAGGTTAGTTACTCTAAGGAGAAGGACTCCAAGACCCCGCATCTCACAGTGGTCATTTCATCCCCCCCGTTCGATTTGCCCCTGCCGCCTGCCAGGACCAGGCCCTCTCCCTGCTCCACCCTCTCTTCTCCATTCCTCAGAGTCAACCGCAGAAGACCGGCTTTCTGGTAAAATCCAGATGTCGATTTTCACAAGCCACATAAATCTTGGATCACGTTTGAATGTGCATACACATATGTGCCCCACACTAAAGCAACCAGCAACCCAGTGCGAATGTTCCTGGAAGGGTCTGTGTGTGTGTGTGTCAGGGGGACAGCCGGGGGACTGAGAGGGGCCGCTGACAAACTCAGGGCCTTCTCTGAGCCCCTCATCCCAGTTCCGTGGGGCTGAAAACAGAAGGCAGGACGTGATTTCCGAATGGGTGGACTAGATGCAATGAGGTGCGTGGTGGTGCCCCCACTACAAGCTGGGTGCCCTTGAGTCTCAGTTTCTCTAGCTGTAAAGTGGAGACAATAATGCCTCCCTAATAGGGCTGCAGGGACTAAGTGAGATAAAGACGGTTCCATTTTTTACATCAGTGCCTGGCACGTAGTGGGGTGCTTGTAAGTATTTGTAGAATGACAAATAAATGAATGAATTATCAAATCATTGTGTTGTACACTTGAAACTAATATAATATTGTGTGTTAATTATACCTCAAAAAAATGGTAATATAAAAAAAGAAGAAAA
The DNA here is from genome assembly GCA_031878705.1 of Tapirus indicus. Taxonomy (NCBI): domain Eukaryota; kingdom Metazoa; phylum Chordata; class Mammalia; order Perissodactyla; family Tapiridae; genus Tapirus; species Tapirus indicus. Next base: position 75,823,303 of record CM062923.1, on the reverse strand, counting down.
ACAACCAACCTAAAAATAAATAAATGAATGAATGAGAAGATGCAATATATTAAATTTCTTTTCCTCCTTGGTTCCCTCTTTATTCTCTGAACTTTCTCTCTCCTACAGTCATATTGGGTTAAATCTCAAAAGGAAATAAGGACGGCATACCCCATTTCTGCAGTTAGGAGGTCCCCAGGTTGTGGAGGGAGGGGAGGGGAGAGCCCCAGGGCCAGCTGGGCTCCAGCAGCTCCGGTGTGACTGCTTGTGTGGCCACGTGTGTGTGTCTGTGTGTGTGCATTTGCACACGTGTGTGAGCTGAGCTCCCCACTGGGTTGGGCATTAGGGGAGATGTTTGCTAAAGGTAATGTGATGCTGTTAAAGGCACAACCGAGCCTGCAGGTGAATGGGGCCACTGCACAGAGGTCAGCTGGGCAGCAAGCAGCTGGGAGAATGAGGCGGGTTTGGGTAGTACGATGAGTAAGACTGTTCTGGGCTCACACTTACTTCCTTCCTTCACTCCTCATTCATTCATTCACTTGTTGGTTCATTCAGATGACCATCTGGTGTGTCCCTGCATCCTGTCCTCGGTGATGAGGACTCCAAGTTGTTTATAACTTGTTTTCCACCCTCAAGCATGCAAAGGGGCCAGGGGAGAGGTGACTAGAGGTGACCATCAAGGCCAGCAAGGGTGTGCTGTGAAACGAGAGGAGTCAGGAGATGGGCAGAGGCAGGACTTTGGGGGGTTCTCCGTGGACCCCTCTCTGAAGTTGGCCCAGCCATCCCATCACATCAGGGTCTGGAGAAGGTGCGCTGGGGTTTGAGTCCTGCATGTGTCACTGTGGCCAAGTGACTCCTCGGCTTCCTCGCCTGTAAAGTGGGCGTAATAATGGTGCCCACGTCCCGGTATTGTCATGAGCATCTAACGGGCTACTTGTGTGAAGTGTGGTCACAGTGCTGGCTCTTGGCTCCCACTGTGGTTGTCATCGCTCCCGTGGCCGTTTTAAAAAATAGACAAGAAGGGGGATTGGCATGTAAATCTAGAAGAATGGGCAGCAGCCTGGTAAGAACCCAGAATGTCCTGGGCACGCAGGGGTGCAGAGCCCCAAAGGGAGTCTCCGGCTGGAGGGCTGTGAGGGTTAATTTCATGTGTCCACTTGGCTGGGCCATGGCACTTGGATATTTGGTGGAACACCAGTCTAGCTGTTGCTGTGAAGGTGTTTTTTAGACGTGATTAGCATTAAACCAGTAGACTTTGGGTAAAGCAGGTTCCCCTCCATAATGTGGGTGGGCTGCATCCAAAAGGCTGAGGTTCCCCGAGAAGAGAGGAATTCTGTCTCCCTCGGCCTTTGGACTTGAGCTACAACATCAGCTCTTTCCTGGGTCCCCGACCTGCTGCATGCCCTGCAGATTTCGACGTGCCGGTCCCCACAGGTGCATGAGCCAATTCCTTAAAATAGATCAGTCTCTCATTCTCTCTCTCTACAGGATGTGTTCGTATACACTATACATGCTCTTGGTTCTGTTTCTCTGGAGAACCCTGACTCATACAAGGGCCTTGAGCAACTCCCCAAGCGAAATTCTCTCACTTTCCCCAGAAGCATCCACTTTCTCTCCTCTTCTATGTAGAGGTCACCAGGATGAGAGAAGTCAGAATTATAACCTGCCTCTGTCTTGGTCTAAAATAAAAATAACTTCTGGAGAAAAAACATGCACAAATTCGACATGACTCAGAGCCGAGGGCTTCAAGCCTTGGCTAGCAGGCACACATTTGGCAAGTGAGCCCGTCCTTTCATAGACCTAAAGGCATCAAAACATCTGTGTTCCCATTAACAAAATGCTGACATGACGCATAGCTGTGGCTTAGGAGAAACCAGCGCGAGAGACGGCCCCTCCAAGGTCTGCGGGGTCATCCGTGGCCACCTGAATGGGTCATGGGGTTCTACTGTCACTGAAATGGCTCTTGGAAATAGCCACTGTGCCAAGACTGTCACTGGGAGGAAGACCACTGAGCCAGGTTACGTTGGAACAAAAGCCCCGAGGGCCCCCTCATACGTCCCCACACACCTCTGGAGCTTCACCCGTGCCCTTGGGTGCCTTGAGAGCAGGCTCTGGGTCTTGAACCTCATTTATAAATTGAGCCCAAACAGCAAGGAAGCCTGATTGGAGCGGGAGGGGTCAGGCCCACACGTTCTGGCATGGCGACAGGGTGAGCTGGGAGGGGGACACATGGTCTTTGTCTGTATCCTCACCTGGGCCAGCAAGTGGCATCTCGGGGTACAAAATGGCTCTGGAGGCCCACCTCTACTGGAGCGCTGGTTAGTCTGAGAGAAAGGGGAGTGTTGTAAGCTCTGAGGAGTCACCAGAGTAAATATCTTGAGAGAATGGGTTAGGGGGAGGATGGACAAGATTTTCCCTGGGGGTGGGGTGGGGTGGCTGGAGTATATTTCTGTGGCCTCCTTGCTCCCAGGGGCCTTAGGACCAGTCCCCCCACCCCCCAGGGTCTCAGCACTGTGTTTTAGAACCATCTCTGCCACCTCCACCCCAGCTTGGGAAGAGCTGGATGGGTGACCTCTATTGCTGCTTCTCTCCCTGCTCAGGTCTTCTCTGCAAACACTGCCATTGGTGTCGAGTTAGACGAAGCGCCCACCCCTTTGGAGAAGAGTTTGATAACAGAAACGGTAAATCTTGATCTTTTTCTCCTCAAAGATGGAAGAGTTTCACTGAATGTCTTTTCTTGGTTCCATTTCAAATAAGTTAATAACTCAAAGAAATGGAAACTATTTTTCATTATTTATTGTCAATGGCCTAAGCCAGGCGTGAAGCCAGGTTTTGAAAGGATGGAAACTTACACCATTCGAGGGGATCTCTTTGAGAAAAATATTAAAAATGAGGGCCCCTCGAGGGCCCCGGGAGAGGCCTGTGAAAGTGGGGGGCCCTGACACGGCAGCTTCCTCAGCCTCTGGGACCCTGAGGTAGGAAGGGACGGCCCAAAGCCAGTCCTTCTCTGTGGCAGGGCCGGGCTGACACCTGGGGGTCCGGCCTGCTTCCTGTCCCCCAGGCTTGGAGGCCCTCGAAGCCGCTCGCAGTCCCCTCAGGCTGACCTCAACAAGGACAAAGAAGGAAATGCTTCTCTTGTCCCAGAGCAGGAGAAGGTGGTGGGTGTGGGAGGGGAAGTGGGCAGACAAATGGAGGGGGGCAAGGAGCCCCCTCCCCAGACTGAAAGGAGCACAAAGGAACAGAAGTGAAATTGAGGCCCATGGTCCGATGAGTTGCTCTGCTTATTGACGTGAAAACAATGCCACGACCTAGTGTCGAGAAGCAAGAGCTGACATAGAACCTGCGTCCTATGGTCCAGCCTGTGCAAGATGATACTTGTGCTGTGGGCGCGTGTATGTCATCCAAAACTGAAACATCCAAAAGTTAACAGTGGTTGTCTCTGGCCATGGGATTTCTTCTTTGATGTGTTTTTCTGTATTTTGAGTTGTTTGCAGGGAGTATGTTTTATTTTTATGATCAAGCAAAATGATAAAGCTTTCTCAGTTTGAAAAGGGGAAACACTCTTGTCCTCAGTTCCCCTCCCACGACCTCATCTGTCCCCATAATGCAGACCTCTTGAGCACCTGACTTGGTCTGTGAGGCCTCCAGCCTTATCACCCCGCTCTGCAGATGAACTCACTTATGCTTGTGCCGAAGTCCGACTACGGGCGACAGATTCTGAGCACGGCTCCCAGGGGCTCCACCCCGAGCTCTTTGGGATCAAGGAACTGCCCCATTAGTAGCAGCTGCCACACAGACCCATCAAACTGCAGGTCCAGAGGCAATAATTCTTTCTGTTTCCCTGGCCCCGACCCTGGCATGCTGGCTTGCCAAGAGCACTTGGGAATTTTATTTCTTTTTTTCCCCTCAGTTTCACTGAGATATAATTGACACATAACATTGTATTAGTCCAAAGTGCACAACATAATGATCTATTATATGTATGTATTGTGAAATGATCACCACAGTAAGTCTAGTTAACATCCATCCCCTCACAGTTACAAAATGTTTTTTTCTTATGAAATGTCTTTTTTCTTATGATGAGAACTTTAAGATTTACTCACTTAGCAACTTTCAAATATACATTCAGTATTATTAACCATAATCACCATGCTGTATATTACATCCCCAGGACTTATTTATTTTATAACTGAAAGTTTGTACCTTTTGACCCCCTCCACTCCTTCACTTCCCCCATCCCCCGCCTCTGGCAACCACCAATCTACTCTCTGTTTCTGTGAGTTTGGTTTTTTTAGACTCCACATACAAGTAAGATCATACAGTATTTGTCTTTCTCTGTCTGACTTATTTAACTTAGTATAAAGCCCTTAAGGTCCATCCATGTTGTTGCAAATGACAGGATTTCCTTGTTTTATGGCCGAATCATATATATAGATATAGATATAGATATAGATATAGATATAGATATAGATATACACACACACATAAAACATTTTCTTTCTTTTTTTTTTTTTTTTTTGTGAGGAAGACCAGCCCTGAGCTAACATCCGTCGCCAATCCTCCTCTTTTTGCTGAGGAAGACTGGCCCTGGGCTCACATCCGTGCCCATCTTCCTCTACTTTATATGGGACGCCGCCACAGCGTGGCTGACGAGCAGTGTGTCGGCGGGCGCCCGGGATCCAAACCTGCAAACTGTAAGCTGCCAAGCGCGGACTAAACCGCTGCGCCACCGGGCAGCCCCCATAAAACATTTTCTTAATCCACTCGCCCATTGATGGACACTTAGGTTGTTTCCATGTCTTGGCTATTGAAAATAATGAACATGGGGGTGCACATATCTTTTCGAGATAATAATTTCATTTCCTTTGGATGTATACCCAGAAGTGGAATTGCTGGATCATATGGTAGTTCTATTTTTAATTTTTTGAGGAACTTCCATACTGTTTTCTACAGTGGCTGCACCAATTTGCATTCCCACCAAGAGTGCATAAGAGTTCCCTTTTCTCCGCATCCTCACCAATGCTTGTTATCTCTTATCTTTTTGATAAGAGCCATTCTGACAGCTGTGAGGTGATATCTCGTTGTGTTTTTTTAATTGAGATATAATTGACATATAACATTATATTTCTTTCAGGTGTACAGCATAATGATTCAATATTTGCATATATTGTGAAATGATCACCACAGTAGGTCTAGTTAACATCCATCACCACACATAGTTACAAATGTTTTTTTTGGTGAGATGAGAACTTTTAAGATCTACTCATTGTGGTTTTGATTTGCGTTTCCCTGATGGTTTGTGATGTTGAGCCCCTTTTCATATACCTCTTGGCCATCTGTATGTCTTCTTTGGAAAAATGTCTACCTATCTAGTTCCTCTGCCCATTTTTTGTTTTTGCAGGGAAGGATTTGCCCTGAGCTAACATCTGTTGCCAAACTTCCTCTTTTTTTTTTTTTTTCCTTCTCCCCAAAGCCCCAGTGCATAGTTGTATATCCTAGTTTTAGGTCCTTCTAGTTCTTCTATGCGAGCCACTGCCATAGCATAGCTACTGACAGACGGGTGGTGTGGTTCCGCGACCAGGAAATGAACCCGCGCCGCCAAAGTGGTGAGAGTGCCGAACTGTAACCACTAGATCATCAGGGCTGGCCCTGCCCATTTTTGAATTGGATTGCTTTTTTGCTCTTGAGTTGTATGAGTTCTGTATATATTTTGGATATTAACCCCTTATTAGATAAATGATTTGCAAATATCTTCTCTTGTTCAGTAGGCTGCCTTTTCATTTTGTTGATAGTTACCTTTGCTGTGCAGAAGCTTTTTAGTTTGATTTAAAAAGTAGTCCCACTTGTTTATGTTTGCTTTTGTTGCTTTTGCTTTAGTGTCAAATCCAAAAAATCATCACCAAGACCGATGTCAAGGAGCTTACTTCCTATGTTTCCTTATAGGAGTTTTATGGTTTCAGGTCTTATGTTCAAGTCTTTAAAGCAGTTAGAGTTGATTTTTGTGTATGGTGTAAGAGAGCGGTCCAGTTTCATTCTTCCACACGTGGCTGTCCAGTTTTCCCCATGCCATTTATGGAAGAGATTGTCCTTTCCTCATTGTATACTCTTGGCTCCTTTGTTGTAAGTTAATTGACCATATGGGTTTATTTCCAGGCTCACAAGGATCTTCCTTGCACCACACTTTGTTCTGTTAACATCACCCCAGCAAGGTTGGAGGCAGGGATGGGCCAGGCTTATGGACCTTCCCTCAGCAAGGCTGCTCGAAACCCTCCTTTTTCCCTCCCTACCTGGGATGCGGCCTTAGTGTTCTTGGTCGTGAAGTTCTTTCTGCTGTGACCGGCGAGATGAGCACATCTCACCCATAATAAGCACTTAGAGGGAAAGCAGCTGGTGCCTGTTGTCCACAGTGTGGGTGTTAGGAGGGCTCTGGGAAGTGCCACTGGAAGCAGAGGCCAGTTGTGCCCGGACCTAGGAGCACTGAGGTTAGACACACTGGGCTGCCCAGTGGCCACGTGGAACCTGGGTCCCCTTCCCTCCCCACACGCTGCCCTTCTTTCTTTACTTACGGGAGCCCCATGTCACCACTCGCAGGATCCTGGCAGAGGCCTTGGCACTGATCTCTCCCCCACTTCAAAACTTAGTCCTTCCGTGTCCCCCGGGCAGTTGCGGCCCAGCCAGCCCTTTCCCAGCTGTCAGGGCCCTGACCGGCTGGTAGAAAAGGAAGGCAGCTGCTTGCCTGGCTCAGTGTGGTGAGGGAAGTTTTCTCCACACTCCTACTCCACTTCTTGCCCACACTCCCCAACCTGAAATTTGCACAGGAGTTCCACTCCTGAAGGATATTTCGCTTGGGTCATAGAGTTATCAATCCCTGGCGCAGATTAATCAATGAGACCATTCATCACACAGGGGCATGTGAAGAACCAGTGAGACAGGGTGAGACCGGCCCCTGGGGCACGGCCGCCTCAGGGTGGTGCTGGTGGGCGCCGGGATGCGGGTCAGCAGGGTTCCCAGCTCAGCTCTTCTGCTCCTAAACTGCATGCTTTGGGGCAGGGCGCTTGACTTTCAGCCTCTATATCTTCATCTGTGAAATAGAGACAATCTCAGGCCTTCTACACAGAGTTACTGCCAGCCAGTAGTACGCTTCGAAGTGGCAAATAGCTTTGTCAACTGTGAAGAACTTCATAAATATAAATCACACATAAGCCATGAAGCCATCTATAAAAGCAGCTGTGTTGTTTTTAAAGGGAGGGGATGTGGGTGTGGGAAATCGGGTCTGGGTGGGATGGCTGTGCAGTGCTGGGCAGGTAAGGGATTACAGGAGGTCACTGCCCTGGTGCCCCAGAACCTGCGTGAGAAGGACCACGGTGGGGGCAGGAGGAAGGAAAACAAACACAACTTTTCTTCCAAGCAATTGCATTTGGGGCCAGGCCCAGTCAGGCCCTGGTTAGGGTGGAGGCCAAGGAGCCCCCATGGATTAACGAGTTCCGGGGGCAGCTGGGGACTCTGCTGCATCAAAAGCGTCCGTTGAATCAGGCCAGTGAGTCATCTGTCTGGTGGAATCTCCAAGGTGCAGCGGCCTGGCAGCCTCCCTGGGAGAGGGGCAGTGGCTATGCTTCCACCACGGTGGCAGCGCTCCACTGGGGAGGCTGAAAGTCACCCAGGCTGCAGAGGCCTCGTGCCTCCAGCCACCCTGCTGGCTTTTAGAAAATGTTTTAAATTATAAAACTGATACTCATTGTATCAGAAAAAAAGTAAGTATAAAAAATAAAATAAAAAATGATCCATAAGACTATCTCTTAAGATAACCATCAATATCTTCTTGATCTTCTTCCTTCTGCACAGGTCGTATGGGTCAGGTTAGCCGAGGCCATGCTGAGGTAACACACAACCCCCACGTGACCCCCTCAGGGCCAAGGTCCTATCACTGCCCACTGAACTCACCCTCCTTTACTCCTTCTCATGTCCTGGCGCTTAAAGGCAGTTGAGATTGGACACCTTGACCTTTTTATCACTAATATGATGCTGGGAGTTGCTTTAAATTACATAGTCTTTATCATGATAAGCACGAGCCTCCTTTTTGTTTTTTAAGCTTTTTAAAAATCATCAGAACTAGGTGTTGACTTTTATTGAATGCTTCTTTAACTCTATTGAGTTTTTTTCTTGTTTGCCCTGTTACACTTGAAAAAATATAGGAACCGGGGCCGGCCCGGTGGCGCAGCGGTTTAGTCCGCGCTTGGCAGCCCGGGGTTCGCCGGTTCGGATCCCGGGCGCCCACCGACGCACTGCCTGTCAGCCACGCCGTGGCGGCGTCCCATATAAAGTGGAGGAGGATGGGCACGGATGTTAGCCCAGGGCCAGTCTTCCTCAGCAAAAAGGGGAGGATTGGCGACGGATGTTAGCTCAGGGCTGGTCTTCCTCACACACACACACAAAATATATTTATATATATATAGGAACCATCAGGCATTCCTGTTTTGCTGTTTTATAGGTTTTGTCACCCATCTGCTTTTAAAATGTCCAAGGGAGAAAGAAAGAAAAAACTCACCAAGGTCCAGATTTCAGAGCACTAATTTAGGGAGAAGAATTAGGAAGTAACAGACTGTTCGTTATAAGGCATTTTGCATTCAAATAGTTGTTCCACCACCCAATCGTGTAGAGTCATCAATTCTGCTCTGAAAATGGGAGTTTCGTTTTGATGAGGGGTGACCTGGGGCTATGATGTGTGTGCTTGGTGCTGTCGTTTGGTGACCTAAGTCGACAGATGCTGCTGTCCAGCGGAGAGCTGGGCAGAGAAGGACGCCCTGTGAGGCCACCTTCACATGGTGCTTAGTGAACCCCGAGGGACTTCTGGAAGCCCAGAGTGAGCGTGTGGGACTGAACCAGCCACAATGGGAGGTAATGGTGACTTTTCCTCTCCCCAGAACTGTCTCAACAAGCAGCAGCTCCTCACGGCCATCCGCCAGCTGCAGCAGCTGCTGAAAGGCCAGGAGACGCGCTTCGCCGAGGGCATCCGCCACATGAAGAGCCGGCTGGTGGCGCTCCAGAACTCCGTGAACAGAGTGGGCCCCGACGCCTCCCCAGGTGGGTCCCCAGATCAGCACCCTGAGTGGGGCCACAGGACACTCAGGCGCCCCTTCACCTGCGGGTCCTCTCCGCACCCGACGGTGGATTCCCAGGGCTTTCCCTGCCTTCCCCTCGTCCGGGGCCCACTTTTTAACTCTGGCTGGCAGGGGTGCGAGGTGAGTGTGTTGTAGAAGTGCCTGCCTGCTTTCCTCCCCCCTGGCTGAATCTCACCCATTTCCTCTCAAACCTTTTCATTCCTGGCTTAACAACTCACATGTCTACATGTTGTCTTTACAGAACTGTCAAAAGGCACCACTTCTAGAGCATGAGCTGCTTCCCTCTGCCTCCTCCCCACCCTGGTAGACTCCAGTCGGCTCCATTTTTTTTTTTTAATTCAATAGACTGTTTTTTAGAGCAGTTTTAAGTTCACAGCAAAACTGAGCGGGATGCACAGAGGGTTCCCACATACACCCTCCCTGAACACACACGCAACCTCCCCACCATCAATGCCCCGTGCCAGTGGTGGCATGCCTGGTACAGTCCATGAACCAACACTGGCTTCAGTTTTTCAGGCCTGAAAATTAGTCCTGTGGCATGAGTCCCCCATTAGTGCCGGGGGTAGGAGGGAGGAGCTGCTAACGGCAAGTTCCATTTGTCTGGTGAGGTTACAGTGGGCCCCCCCAGACTCCCTCCCCTGAGGGAGGACTCTGACAGACACTGGGGCATTTTCCTGGTTGTCCCAGTAATGGCTTTCACACTGCCAAGGCCCAGAAATGGGAGGCTGGGTTTCCTCTGGCTTCTCCTCAAGAGGATGGGGGTCAGAAGTGGGTGGTCACCATGTTTGTTCTGAGTCACAAGCCTATGGAATATCTGAGGTCATTTCCTCACTTAAGACACATTCATCAAGGGCCTTCTTTGCTGTGTGAGATGAAGTTTCCTGGGAAAGGCGTTGGATTTCCTACCTGAAAAGGAGATTATGGTAGCAGATGCAGAGTCTCAACAGCCCTGAGTCGACTCCTATTTTCCTTGGCTCCTCTGGTGCAGAACTAGGCCTACCCGCCAAACCTCTTCACACTTTCCAGGCGCCGTGAGGCCCCAGCCTTTGGTGGGGCTCGTCACAGCCAGACTCCAAGAGGCAAGCAGGACATCCTTCCTTTCTGCTACAGATGGGGAAACTGAGGCCAAGACAAGTGAGTTAGTGGTAGTAGGTCCCAGATCTGGTAGTTTTTTTTTTTCCTGCTAGAGGCTCAACTCCACAGATCCTTTCTGTTTTCATGGGATCAGAGCTGCCTGCAGTCCCTGGGAGTTTCAAAGAAGAATCTGCAGGAGATAATTTATAAAACTGCCCTGCCCATGTTAGGGGCCTCTATCCTCTAGTACAGACAGAAAGATAGCTATTGTTAAATTACTAATCCTCTTATCCCCAGATTCAGGGTCTTTCTTCCCTGGACCATGCGAGATTTTCTACAGCGGCCAATTCTTTTTAAAAAATTACCACTGCGCATTGTGTCTCTCCCCTGTGTTGGACATGGGGTGGGGGCGTGGGGGTCAGCAGTTGTCAGGATCTTGCCTGTGCCTGGGGGAAGCCAGAAGCTTGCCCCAGATCAAACTGCAGGTAGCGGGAAAATGATATTTACTTTTTTCTTTTTTTTAAGGGCATTTTCTGGGAGTCAGGAAGAATAATTTCTAGTCCTGCAGAATTCTTGGCCTTCTTTCTGTCTTCTGTTCTGAGTATCTCCCTTCTGTCTTCCCAGCCTTTCTTTCCTGGGAGCATCATGACCGATCAGTTTCAGGGGTTATCCAGGCAGCCTCATTCCATTCCTGTTCCCAAATTGCCAGGCTTGCTTCGCTGCTGATCTCATTTCTTACACATCAGCCTCATTCGAGAAGATGCAGGAAGCTTCCCTGTGGCCCTGTAAACTCACCAGGTTGTGCTCATAGTGAAATGAACCAGCCAAGGAGCACATCCTTCCGCCGGACAGAAGCCTTTGGCTCCCATTTGGGAAGTGACTGCAAATTGATTTTTAATTAATATGTATCCATTCATTAGTCCCACTAACACTCATTGAGCACCTGCCATATGCCAGATATGCTCAATCTATTCAGGCATGACTTACCTGTGAGTTGGTCCAGCAGATAGTTTTTCTTTTTTGAGATTTTTAAAGGTTTCTCATCCCCAAAGAGACACTACTTCTTTCCCCGCAAAGCATTTTAAATCCTATTCAGTACAATAAAGTAGTAGATTTTAAAAAAGAACTATAAAGTCGTTTATTTGCAGGGAGGGAGGCAGCAGCCTGGGCGCGCCCGAGCTTCGGGATGGGAGCTCACACTCGCTTCCTTCTCACGAGGTTCTTACCCCTGGGTGCCAGGTGGGAGGTTTGCTAAAGGAACCTGATGCAGCAACAGTCATGTTCCCAGTAACCCAAGGGCACTGAGATGCCCAGAGGGGCTGGCTCCCGCCCCTCTCCCCAGGCCAGGCTGCCGTGGCTGCTGCAGGAAGGACATGGGGGATATGTGGGCAGGGCCACAGCGGCCTGATGCTGCCCCCAAGTAACAGATGAGCAGCTGTTCCCCGCGTGGTGGATGCTGAGTGATTCTGTCCCTCCATGCAGCCTACACAGTTGAGGCAACAGCTTTGTTTTCATGTCTAAAACCCTAAAAGTATTTTTACAAATGACACTTGGAACTTACTTTAAAGCATTTTAGAAGTACCCCCTGAATTTCCAACTAAACGAAATCCAACTCCAGCCTGCCTGACTTTGAGCATTCATTCTCCCATTAAACAAGCGCCCACTTTGTGTGGCCCTTGGCTCCGGGTAGAGGAGGAACGGGTTTCTCCTCTGTCTCTCTGCAGCCCACAGTGGTCCTTCAGGAATCTGGTTGGTTCTGCCTTCATGGCACAGCCAGGGTTCAAGCCATTTGTCTCCGCTCCCAGCTCCCCGCTGGTCTGAGCGGCCTCCCTCATGCCCCTGGGCTCTGCTTCCCTTCCCGTCCCCTCTCGCACCTGACACTGTGCACTCAAGCTGCAGCCAGAGTGGTGGTGTTAACGTGCAAGTTGGTCACTTCTTGCCCCGGCTCAAACCCTCCGACGGCCCCATCTCACGCAGACAGTGAGTTGCATGGCCTTTTCTTTCCTTCCCGATGCCCTGTACAGCTGTGCTCTCTCTCGCCCCCTGGTGCCTCTCTGACTTTATCCCCAACTGCTTTCCACTCACTGCAGCCACCGTGGTCTCCTTGACATTCCTCAGACCTGCCAGGCACACTCCCACCTGAGGGCCTTTGCACTGGCTTGTTCCCTCGGGCCCCCTCAGCTATCTCACGGTTATGGCATTGCCTTCTTCAACTCTGCTCCAGTGAGGCCGACCCTGACCGCCTATTCACAAGGGCGCCCCTCCTCTGGCATCCCCAGCGCTATTCCCTACTTTCCTTTTCTACATGACACTTATCACACTCTGCCATTTGCCTATGGATCTTGGTTATCGATTGTCTCCCCTGCTAGAAGGGGCTTCCTAAGAGCTGGGTGTTGTATGTTTTGTTCACTGATTATCCCAAGCACCTAATATAGTGCCTGGCACATAGTAAGGACTCAATAAATGATTTTTCATTCATTCATTTGGTCAAGAATTACTTACTAAGCACTCACTATGTGCCAGGCACTGGGCTGGTGCTGGGGATGCAGCAGGGACACGAGGCCAGACCTCATCCCTGCCCTCTCGAGCTGCATTCTGAGGGAGAAGACTGACAGCAAACGTGGAAACAAACATATCGACAAGATATCTCCAGTGGTTACGAGGGAAGAAAGCGAAGTGAGCTCATGGGATAGTGTGAGCTGAGCATGGTGGTCAGAGAACACTCTGGGAGGTGGTGGCATTCAAGTCGAGACCTGAAGAGTGAGGAGGAGCCAGAGATGAGAAGTGCTGGGGAGAGAACATTCCAGGCAGAGAGAACAAAAGCCAAGGCCTGGAGGTGGGGCCGAGCCCGGCCTGTTCAGGAGACCTGAGGAAATCCAGAGTGGCTGGAGCTCCGAGAAAGCAGTGCCAGTGTGGGGGTCAGCCACCCCTGTGGGAAGTCCCAGCTCTGACCCTCCCTCACTGCGAGGCCCCATGCACAGCACTTGGTGTCTCTGAGCCGCGGTCTTCCCATCTTTCACTAATTGGGTGTGTATTACCCATGCCCAAGAGTGCTTTGAGGATTCGATGAGACATCGCGTTTAAAATGTCCAGCCCAGTGCACAGCCTAGAGTAGACACTCAACAGAGGGGCACTTAAGGATGAGAGTGATGTCTAAATGGCTGTGGGCCTTCCTTTTCTCCTTAGTTTCCTGCCCTGCTCTGAACGCCCCTCTGGATGGCAGAAAGTTTGGAAGCAAGTATCTAGTGGATCACGAAGTCCATTTTACCTGCAACCCTGGGTTCCGGCTGGTTGGGTCCAGCAGCCTGGTGTGTCTTCCCAACGGCACTTGGACAGGGGAGCAGCCCCTCTGTAAAGGTATGGTCCCTCCTTTCCATCCCCCTGGGCTGGACCCATTGAAGCCCAGCAGGGGTCTGCTGGGTAGAAAGGGTCATTCTGTGGGACACTTTCTGCCTGATTCCTCTACCATTTCTCAACTGCAGAACAGCGGCCAATGTGTCTAATGACTCACCTCCACGCCAGGCCTGGGCTGGCCTCTATCCACGTGAGCTCACTAAACCCTCCCAACAGTTTAGTCTTGTTGTGCATATGAGGAAATTGAGGCACAGAGAGGTGAAGGAACTTGCCCAAGGCCACACAGCTGGGGGAGAGGCTGAGCTGATTCACACCCAGACACTCTGACCCCAGAGTCTGTGTTCCTCAACACCTCACTCTGCTCTTACCGACACTGGGGTACCTTTGTGGGTTGGGGGGAGAGACAAGAGGGAGGTACTGCAGGGAAATGTTCCTCGTGGCTGCTCCGTTCTGCGGCTGCAGTTTGTTTGCAAGGCTGTTAGTGGCCTATAGGGCTGAGGAAATTCCTCAGGTGTCCTTTGTGTCTGCTTTGGGACTTGGTGTAGACAGGCTCCAGGAGAGACCATTGGGAGGAGAGGGAGGCATGAAAAGGCTTCTCTTCTCTCTGTGCTAGGCTTGAAAACAGTCCTTTCTTGATGTAGAGGAAAATCAGACTTGGCACACATAATGTGTTGGCTTTTCAAAAAGTCTTTGGTCAAAAAATCATGCATACCAGTCATTTTTAGAGCAGGGTTCATGGGACATCTGCTGGGGCAGAATGTCCATGATTTTAAAAAGCCCAAGAGTTGAAGGAGAAATGTAAATATTACATAAGGAAGTAGGTTGTGAAGAGCAGCACAGAGAGGACTTTGAAAGCATAAATAACTTGAAAACATAAAGGAACGTTGGAAAATATGCCATCTCTAGAGACGAGTGTGGACCAACATGAGAAGCACAGGGCAACCAGAACCACAGGCATGGAGCTGGACTTCCGTTTCCCATTTCCTGGGAAGAACAGTGGTTCTCAGGTCTAATGGTTCCAGTGGTTCCAGCTCTCAGACCCAGCTGGGAACCAAACAGGAAGTACAGGCCACGTGACACGCAGACACACCAGGGGAAATGCCAGTGTCTGAATTTACCCTTGACCTTGAAAGATCTCCATCCATGTTAAGCACCTTGTGGGTGATAAACTGTGGCAGCAAAGGGGGGACTGTAATGACATTTTATTGTCATTGCTTTGGATGTCTGTACTTTTACCTTACAGACTGAGTTACAGCCCCTAGCTGATTTCTTCCTTGGAGCACTTGGGTGCCTCTGACGGCTACCTCATCCTCCACCACAAACAGTGCTGACAAGGTCTTCTGATCTCCCCTTGTCTCTGGGCTGTCTGTCTGGGGTTGGAGTTGGGGGCAACAGGCTGCATGCTCACTTCCTTTGACCCGAGTGCTGCCGTGCTGCTTTTCAGAAGGGCTGCCCCAGCCTATGCTCCTCGGCAGTGCTGTGGGCAGAAACACATTTTACCCATGTGTGTTGCTCAGGGATTGTCCACATATTCTGTCCTCGGTGGTTACATACTTGTAGAGTGAGCATCACGAGGTTTAAATGCAGGGATGAGTTCGTCAGAGAAGAGAGGTGAAAGAATGCATTTTTAGGCAGATAGGTAAGAAACATCAGAGGCCCAGGAACATAATCTTAAGAAATGGCTTGAGCAAAGGAACATGCAGTTGCTTGACAAAGGTAGAGCCCCAAAGTGCTCTGCGCAGCCCAGCTCCATCTTAGCTGCTTGAAGAGGATGCCTTCCCAGAGGATCCTGGGCACATCTGCCTGCTTCTCTCTTGAACTTGCATGCACCAGTTATGTATTGGCACCTCGCCTCCCTGCAGCAGGACCCCCTTACTAGAAAAGAGGGTCCCACTGTATCATGACTTGGCTGCTGGGGTTCTCAAACTTGCAGGTGCTCCAGAGTCACCGAGAGAGCTTGTAGAAGGCAGGCTCTGAAGCCTCAACAGATCTACTGAGTTGGGTGAGATCTTTATAAATGAGACTTGGGAAATCTGCATTTTTAGTATGATTCTGATGTTATCTCAATTTTGAGAAAAACCATTTTATAGCTTCTTGCCACCGCCAGAAGCAGAAGGGAAACTGAAAATTTTGAAGTGCTGATGTATTTTGGGTCGTAACCAATCAGAATGGCTGCCTGCCGTAAGCCAGCAGTAGGCCGTGTGCTGACTAAGTGTGTGTCAGCCCTGGCCAGGTGAGACGTACCTGTGCATGCTCACTTCCACCTACACTGATGTTTTGGGAAGGAAAGGCCAAGCTAGCCCTTACAAGGATCAGGGCGCCCGTCCCCCTGAGCAGTCCCCTTTCCTGGGATGTGGAGGCCAGACTTTCCCTGGAGGACCGCTGCCAAGTGTGGCCAGCAGTCTCCTGACCTTTCCCATTGTCCAACCCACTGCTCCTCCTGATTCTCGCCCTTGAACTTACCAGCTCATTCCAGGTTTGCTGTGTGTTCTTTGTCTCCCCTCTCCCCCAGCCTCCCTCCTGGCCATTTGTCTTTATTCCTTGACCTCCACACCAGAGGACTACTTGGTGCAGCCCACCCTGGACTTCTCCTAGGGTACTATCTAAAACTTACTGTCTATCTAAAATCCGAGGAGGATTGGCTCAGGGAACAAGGTGGCAGCCAGTCCACACTGAGAACTTAGAGGGATATTTTTCATCTCTTTAATTGTAAACTGGGCAAGGGAGTTCACCCTTTGGTGGTGATGGAACAAAAACACTTGTGTATCACAGCCACGGGGCTCAACTAGCTGCTGGACATGACCTCTCCCCAAGTTAGTAGATGGTGCCTGCATTGACACTTCTGTTCTCAGCAGGAATTTATCTGATGAATGGATGCTGTCTCCAGTAAGGTGCCTCCCAAGCCTGTCAAGAGGGAGAAATAGTGCTTCTGCTATTTGGTGACCAATTGTGACATTATTAACAGTGTGGGCAAAACATGGGCCGGAGCTCAACAGTTCAGTGGACCCCCCCCACCCAGAGTGGTTCTAGAATCTTATCAGCAGCTACTGTGTGCATCCACTTCATTTTCCATATCAGTAGTCTTAGTCACTGTGTGTTGTGACCACAGGGGGAAAAATAATCTTAATAATGGGATTCATTTCAAGACCCAAAATGTCAGTGTCAGTGAAAAATTTGGCAACTTGGTAATAACTGCTCCTCACCCCATCCCCAGTCAACTGCTTGCAAAGAAGGTGCTGAACCCAACTTGGCATGAAAGGACATTACACATAATTATGCCATTAAAAAACCCAGTGGGCAGAGGTAGGCTCCAGAACTCCAGAATGGAAAGCAGCCACTTGGCTTCCTGGATTATTTCCCTTTTTATCCCCTTCTTTCTCCAAAGGGCGTGTTTTTAAGATCTGAAGTTTTCTGAACTGGGAGAACCATAGCCACAGGCCTTGTCCCTTTGACAACACGGGTAACCAAAGAGAAAACCTGAGAGAAATAAATGCCTTTGTCTCTTACTACCACGCTGGGAAAAAAGAATTGTTTTTGTCAGTCATCCCTGCTGCCCCTGTCTTTTTAAACCTTCACTCATTCATTCAACCAATTTGCATTGAGCACCATCTATGCAGAAAGCATTGTGCCAAGTGCCAGGGATTCAACACTGAATCTAAAGACACTGCTCAACCTTGTGGGGCTCACATTCTAAGGTGGAGACAAGCAAAACAGGGAGCCAAACGGAAAGGTCAATGAATAGACATTTGTAGTCAGTGCCTTGAAAGGGTTCTAACAAGGGACTGAGAATAAATACCATGGGGGCGAGGAACAGTCAGGGCCTCTCTGAGGTGGTGACAATGATGCTGAGACTGAAGGGATGAGAGGGATCCAGTCATGTGGTGATCAGGTGGGTGGGCGGCACCGGGAAGACGCCATTCCAGGAAGAGGGAGTGACGCGTGCAAAGACCCTGAAGAAGGGAAGAATTTGGCGTGTTTGAAGAAATGAAGAAATGAAGTATGGAACCTTGTTGCTGGAGCAGTGTGTGGGCCGAGAGGGAGCAAGGCGAGGCAGAGAGACACACAGGCCGGTCTGTGAAGCCGTGGAGGCCGTGCAGGTGGTAGGACTTTAGTTCCAAGCACAATAAACAGGTTTGAAGAGGTTTACGAAGTGGTGATTGGAGGTGTGTGTTGCTGCTGTGTAGAGAATGCACTGGAGGCAACAAGAATGGGAGCTGGGAAGCCACTTAGGTGGCTGTTGGAGACGTCCAGGGACAGACATGGCCCGGGAGATGGAAAGTAGAGTTAGAGACAGACCTGGTGGAACTTGCTGCTGTCCCATGTGGGCTGTGAGCGCAGCAGAGAAGTCAAGGCTCCCAGGTTCCAGCTTGGGTGACGGGGTGCATGGTGTCACTTACAGAGATAATGAAGACTGAGTGACAGATGCAGCTTTATTTTTATTTATTTATTTTGTGTGTGTGAGGAAGACCAGCCCTGAGCTAACATCCATTGCTAATCCTCCTCTCTTTGCTGAGGAAGACTGGCCCTGGGCTAACATCCGTGCCCATCTTCCTCCACTTTATATGGGACGCCGCCACGGCATGGCTGACAAGCAGTGCGTCGGCGGGCGCCCGGGATCCGAACCCCCAAACCCTGGGCTGCCAAAGCGTGAACTAAACTGCTGCGCCACCGGGCCGGCCCTGCAGATTTATTTTTAAACAACCTGTATGTAGGTCATTTGTCAGAACTCCATTTTGGACACATTAAGTTAAAATGTCTGTGCGACATCCTAGTGGAGATCCATTAATTCAACCCGTGGAGAGCCTCGAGCAGAACACCGTGCACTAGTTGTCTATCGCAAGGGAGCAGACACAGTGCACTGGTTACCAGTCCCAGCGAGGACTCCAGACACTTCTGCCCACTCCATCTTAGTATCAGAGTCGCCGAGGAAAACATAGTGCAGTTGGGCCCTGGATGGAACAAGGCTTCACTCACATAGAGAAGAGACAGAGCAAGATCAGCTGCAGTGGTGGGTGTCGGACCCACGGCCAGCAGGTCTCTCTCTGCAGCCGACACAGGGCAAGTCACCTGTGTGTACCACTCTCATGCTGCAGTGGAAGGGCCCCAACCCCTTCCCCATGGAGTCTGAAATACTGAAAGCTGAGGGTGTGCCTGAGGGCCACTGACATACACATGTAAGCAGAACAAAAGAGTGTTCATTGAGCTTGAAACAGGGAGTTATTCCCACACAAGATGTAAGTAAGCCCAGCACAGGCTGTGTGGCTCTTCCTCTCATGTTGAGGAAGTGCTCCAGGCCCAGGGACCTTTTTTTTTTTCTTTTGGTGAGGAGGATTGGCCCTGAGCGAACATCTTTGCCAATCTTCCTCCATTTTCTATGTGGGATGCCACCACAGCATGCCCTGAAGAGCAGTGTGTAGGTCCATGCCTGGGATCCGAACCTGCGAACCCTGGGCTGCCAAAGTGGTGTGCACGAACTTAACTGCTATGCCACTGGGCCGGCCCCCAGGGTCCATTTTAATTTGGCCAAGTTGGGGTGGAAAGATCACAGGCATGAGGCTGCCTTTCCCCACAGAGATGTCAGGTGGACAGCTGGATAGAAAGTCTGGAGCTCAAGGGTGAAGACGGGTCAGTTGGGAGATATATACACAGATGCGAATTAGTGGCATAATAGTATTTGAATCCATGGACAGTGAAGAGCACCCGAGAGGAGAGGGTGGAGACAGAAAAGAAGTGGCTCAGGACCGAGACCTGAGGGGCCCTGAGAGGTGGCCCTCAGATGGAGAAGGAGGGCAGGGGAGACGGAAGAGCCCGCAGAGGCAAGCCACAAGGAGACTGCAGAAAAGCTGGGTCGTGGCACTGGACTGGGTGTCTGGAAGGTTATTTTGTGTCAGAATATAGCACAGCTGTAGTTCACTCACCTTCTGTATCATGAGGCCTTTCCTCAGAGACCTTTAAGAAAGGATTTGGGTAGAAAGAGCTGCCTTTGGTATAGTAGCCACTTAATAAATAGTTACTGAGTAACTCACTGGTAGGCTGATTTACCAAATGATTGAATGAATAAGAGATTACATTTAAAAACTATGAATTTCCTTCCAGACTTTTATCTAAGCGTATATATGCAAGTTTTCCATATTCAACATCATCTGTGTATAGAATTTAACACAAGCAAATCTCCACTAACTCTTCTTTCTAAACAAAACTCTTAATGATTATGAAGCACTTCCTCATAAGGGCTCTTCTATACTTTACTTAACTCTTCCTCTATTGTTTCCAAGTTTGCATAATCATAAATTATGCCCAGACAAGCAACCTAAAACATTTTTCATTATGGAAAATTTCAAACACACAAAAGTAGAAAGAATAGTATAATGACCCCCATGTACTCATAGCCCAGTAATTATCAACACAGCAAATTCCTTAATGTCATTAAATACCTGGTCAACGTAAACATTTCTCCAATTGTCACACACATCGTTAACACTTTGTTTGAACCAGGGTCCAAAAAAGTTGCATACATTACAAGTGGTTGACATGTCTCTTACATCTTTTTAAATTGATAGTCCTCTTCCGCCGCCCCCCAACCTCATTCCTTTGCAGTTTACTTGTTGAAGAAAATGGGTTGTTTCCCACAGCCTCGATTTTGCTAATAACTACATCTCTGGGGTCATTTAACATGATCGTCTGGTTTCTGCATTTCTTATATAAACTGGTAGCTAACTCCAGAGGCTTAATCAGATTCAGGTGAGTCCCTGCTGCCAGTCATCTCTCTTGTGATGCTGCACCTTGGTGAGCAACACCGCCATCCTCACGTGGACATCCCTCCAGTTGAGTCCTCAAGAGGGACTCATGGGGGCAATTCCCCGAGGTCTTCCACTTTCAGACAGTGTGCAGATTTACCACTGGATGTCAGTTTGTTTGGACATAAAATACCTGTCTCCCATTTTCTTTCCTTGAGTATCGTAAGTGTGTTGCTCTTTCTCTTCTGTTTTAACTGATACCATTGTTGCCATCGTAAGTATCTTGGTCTCTTTGCCTGGATGCCCAAAGGATTTTTCCTTTTTCTTTAAAATCTAATAATTTTATTAGGATCTGTCTCAGTACTGGCCTTCCTGGGCCAATTTTCCCAGGTGTGGGGTTCATCTTTTCAATAGGAAGTTTCAGTTGCTGGAGCAGTCTGGACCCCAGGAACTCTCAAACTTTCCAGGACAAAACCCGAATATTGAGGAGACTCTAATGGGAGGAGAATCTAAATTGAGCCCGACAAGGAAAATCAGTGCAAATGAAAGAGACGGTCCAGAGAAAAGTGAGAGAGGAGAGCAGCAAGTCAGAGCTGAAGAAGTGTGAGAGCCACATCGAAAACCACAGAAGTGGGAGATTGAGAGTCAGAAGTTAGAAAAGCTATATGGGAAAACTTATTTCACTTAAATGTGAGTAACAGAAAAGGACTCTTGTCAAATCCCATACAAACTATTATAAGAAAAAAGAAAACAGAGTCTCTATAGACAATGAAGAAATGCCAGAAAGACGTGCCCATAAAACAGATGAAAACCGTAACCTAATATTTCCAAATAAGCTGAAAGAAATTTTAAAAAGATAAAAAAATTAGAAAACCTCAGAAATGAGGTGATTGGAGAAATGGAAAATTGAAATGAGATGACAGAACCCAGGAAAGAATTAGAAATAACAGAAAAAACATCAGATCAGATCATGCATGTAAAACACTTAGCTCAGTTCCCGGGAGGTAGCAGGTGCTCACGAAACAGGAGATAGAGAGAGAATTATCACCCATGCTTTTGGCTGTCCTGCAGCCTCTGCCAGTGCCCTCCTTACAGTTTGTGGGTCATTATGCACTTAACTAAATGCCACAGCCTGGACAGGTTTGGATGTGATGACAGCTGGACTTCACTGAGGACACACATGGGACGCCAGGACTGGGCCTCAGGCCATGGGATGCCCCTGACAGCATATCAAGATAAGAAACAAAGAGGTCTGTATGGAGCCTGTCTAGAAATGAAAATCCTGGGCAACAAGATTCAGAAGGAGAGACAGTGCACAGGGTCCTGGGGCACCTGTGCATTTCTCTGTCAAGCCCATGAGCCCCACCCCACCCCCCACCCCCACCGGCATGGTGCAGCCGGGCCTAGTGCCTTCCACTGGAGGCCCAGCGGAGAAGAGACAATGGTGCTGGTCCCCCTGGGGCCAGACTGAAAGACACTAGTGTTCACACTCTTTGGCTCTCTGCCCACAACTTCACAGCCTAGTGGTCTGCCCACTTGCAGACTCCGCTGGTGAGCAATGATGGGGCTGGACAATGGCTGGAAACGGGAATTTCAAGCTCTGTGGCATTTGTATACAGTGCCATTCCAGACACATTCCTGGAAACCGGTCATCTGAAAGCAGAACGTATAGGAGAGAGGACAATCAGGTGGAGGTTACTGATAAATTGAAATGGCTCCTTCCCCTTAAAAGCAGCATTTGGATGGTCTGGGTCCTTTCATGATGGATAGAAACCATGTAATAGTCTACATGACATCCCAATCACGAGGAGGCTGAAGGGAAGCCAAAGTCCCTGCCAACCCCCCACAGCAAGGCTGCTGTTCTCATCAGGAGCAAAGCACCTTTTTCTCCCTCCTGATAGACACAGCGGGAAAGGATGCTCTTATGCCAACAGGAGATGTTTCCAATTTTCTTTCCCAAGATGCTGTGGTCAAGTCAGTGAACCGACAAACCTCCTCTTTCTGGCGGAAACGGCCTGTGCTCTGTGCATTAACACTGAGCTTAAGGAATTCATAACAAGCAGATGTGGCCTGAGGTTTTTAAAAACTCATTTTTTTCCCATTAGAAAATGTATAAATGTTCATTTTGGAAAAATGGAAGAGTACAAAAATGTGTAAATAAACAAAGAAAAATTACCTGTAATCCTACCACACAGAGAAAAACCTATTAAACTCTTAAATATGCTTCTCTCTCTATATAGCTTTTCCATAGGACTGTTGTGTATATGAGCAAGGAACATTTCCCTTTCCAACATTAAGAGAAACTTCCTTGATCACGCAGGAAATACTGAGCACAGGAAGGCTTCTGTGTGGGAATTTGGAAAGAGTTGATTTTCTCCATCTCTGGACATTCCAATGGGCCATTCCTTCCTCTTGTAACTCCCTTGAATGGAATTCCTGTTTAAAAGGTGTTCTACCTGAGCGCTGGCTGATAGGGGCAGAGTTGGGGGGTGTAGGGCTTGACTCAAAGGCAGTATGAGAACATGCCCACAGGTAGCTGACTCTGCCCGGCTACAGCTGTCTACACGTGGAAAATGCTGCCTCTGGGTGGACCATGGTGGGGTGATGGACCAGCTCCTGCAGGCAGAGCTCCAGGGTATTTGGTTTCCTGAGTGGAAGGTGGGCTACATCTCAGCCCCCTGCGCCCCCTCCCAGGGGCAGAGTAGGGAGGTGGAAAGCTGGAGTCATCTTGCAATGTAAAGAAAGTTAACCTATCTTTGTTTTTTGTTTTAGAATTAGAACTCACATACTTGTATTTGAAAATTATTTATTTTCCTAGATATCAGCGAATGCTCCAGCCAGCCTTGTCAAAATGGTGGGACATGTGTAGAAGGAATCAACCAGTACAAATGCATTTGTCCTCCAGGAAGGACTGGGAACCGCTGTCAGCATCAGGCCCAGACTGGTACGTAGCCACTGTGGGGCTGGGTGAGGACGTTTAGCTGCAGAGAGAGAGGACCCTGGTCATGGGTCACTGAATGCAGACAGGTTGGGAGCTCAGTTCCCCACCCGGAAACATGGGCTTTTCATCCATTGATCCCACTGGTTCCCTGAGGTGGTTATTTGGGATGGAGTTTAGCTCTTTTGCGTAACCAGAGTTTTGATCCTTCTTATGGAAGAAAACACAAGTGGAAGGACTGACTCTCAACCTGAAAACTCCCCAGACTGGGAATTGGGCTGAGAAGTTTCCTGCTGCCACCTCCACTTGGTCGACATTTCCTCTGCAGATCAGCAGAATAGCTTCTCCTTTCAAACACTCCCATCACATCCTGCAGTTACTGTTATTGATACAGGCCAAAGTCTTTTCAGAGCTGGATAACTGGACATTTGACTGATAATGAGGTTATTATCCACATCTTGAGTCCCAACACATCCCCAGCCAGCAGGTCTAGAAGTCACACAGTGGCTGTTTCTGCAGATGGCAAGAAAATCCAATGATAAGGAATCCATGGGGGCTGGAGGGGGGGTGGTCCCACACTATGCTGCAACCAAAGTTTCTTATATAAAAAGTCAAATCCCAAAGGTGTTCTGTTCCTTGGCCAGAAAAGCCTGGAGTGTCCTGTCTGGTTGTCTTGATTTCTGTGTGGAGTCTCAGTGTGGGGAGGAAGAATTGGTGGTTAGCACAGAGTCCAGAGAGCTGAAGCTTTGGCGATACTTGATGCCCTTGCATTGGACCCAGCCCGAGGTCAGTTTTAAATACTGCCCCCAGAAATTCGCTGCGTAATGTGTTTCGATTCCGTTCAGCTGAGTCAGCCTGCTGGGTGCTTTCTCAGAGCGAGGCCATCCTCCCTGGGAGCCCAGAGCCCCACTGACAGCTCCTGACCCTGAGGTTGCTCTCTGTGGAAACATAGGCCAGAGGCAGAGCCTTCTTGGCAGCCCCACTGCCTCTCCTCCTTGCTACAAACAAGAAGGAAAAAGAAATGGGCCTCCTTTCAACCCCAGATTTCAGATCCTGGACCCTGAGTGTTCTAAACCCCATGTCAGGGCTTCTGCTGTCAGGACCTTCAGGCAATTGTTCCTCAGGTCCAGGGGGCACTTTATACCTAAAGGATTCCCATGACAGGCATCTCCACCAGGAAGGGGAGGGAGCGAGTGAGCAGGCACATCTGAAGCCTGCTCATGTCCTCACAGTATCCATGAACAGCCCAGCAAATGCTTGGGTTCTTGGTCGCCTGGTCCCTCAGCCTGGAGCCTTCCTTCCCATCAGCTCTGCCTGTGTCTTTCCAGCTCCCTGAGGGAGTCTCTCTCCTATCACTTGTTTTTAAATTCATTCACTTTTTTCTATTGTGGTAAAATATACAAAACAAAATTTACCATTTTAAGTGTATGGTTCAGTGGCATTAAGTACATTCGCACCATCACCACTGTCCATCTCCAGAACTTTTTTCATCTGGCAAGACTGCAACTCTGTGCCCATGAAACACTCACTGCCCATTCCCCTCCCCCCAACCTCCACCCTTCCCCCCCTTCCCCCGCCACTCTGCTTTCTGTCTCTAAGAATTCGACCACTGTAAGATCCTGATATAAGTGGAGTCACACAGGATGTGTCCCCTTATGCCACCGATTCCTTTTATCACCGATTCCTCTACAATGTCTCCTAACCATATGAGAGCTCTAAATCCTTTGAAAACTTTCAAAAACTAACACTTTTTTTTCTGATTAGAAAATTGATTTATGTTCTTGGTTAAAAAACAAACAAAAGGTTAGACACTTTAGAAAAGTATAAAAAATACAACCAAAAAATGTAATGTTTTAAACTCTAAACTCCAGTGATCACTCTCGCATTTTGGTGTTTGTGAAGCCTTTATAAGTGGAAACTGGGTATAACATCACTGTGGTCCGTCTGTGTGTGCAGTTGTGTGGCTTGCTTTTCCGTGCAACTTCTTTTTTTTTCTTTTTTTTTTGTGGGGAAGACCAGCCCTGAGCTAACATCTGTTGCCAATCCTCCCCTTTTTGCTGAGGAAGACTGGTCCTGGGCTAACATCCGTGCCCATCTTCCTCCACTTTATATGGGACGCCACCATAGCATGGCTAACAGGCAGTGCGTCTGCGGGTGCCCGGGATCCGAACTCGCGAACCCTGGGCTGCCAAGCGCGAACTAAACCGCTGCGCCACCGGGCGGCCCCGCTTTTCCGTGCAACTTTATATTCGGGTGCGCTCCCTCCCCTCCGCCCGCTTTGGGTGGGCCCTGGACCGTCTGCTGGGTTTTTGGTTAATTATTTGTCTTTCCTTTCCCTACTCCAGAGTAAGCTCTGTGAAGGGGCCGCGCCCCCGTCTTGCTTCTTCTCGCGGCCCCTACCCAAGGTTGGGCCCACGGCAGGTGCGCCAGGGCCGGGCACTGAGGGTGTCTTCTCCCCGCAGCCGCCCCCGAGGGCAGCGTGGCCGGCGACCCCGCCTTCAGCCGCGCGCCGCGCTGTGCGCAGGTGGAGCGGACGCAGCACTGCAGCTGCGAGGCCGGATTCCACCTGAGCGGCGCCGCGGCCGGCGACAGCGTGTGCCAGGGTAGGCGCGGGCTCCGGAGCGGGGTGGAGGGGTGAAGGGGCAGGGACAGAACGGGGAGGACACAGGAGGGCAAGGGGCTCCCACCCGCCGCCCTCCTGCCTGCGGCGGCACCCAGCCCGCATCCAGTGTACAGGGGGCAGGCGGGGCGGCTTCCTGGGCCCATCTCAGAAAGCCCGGCCCGCTTTGCGTTTTAGGTGAGTAAATGTTGATCTAGTGGTTGCTAAGATGTAGACATCAATGGTCACAAGGAAGCAAGACCGTAGAGAAAGCAGCCCAGGCTTGCCCCCATGTCAGAATCGGACAGGATCTCCACCCAAGCCATGCACACTTGTCTAGAAGACCCTGGAGTCCCCTTATACCCTCCATCCTGGCTGGAATCACATGGGCGGGTGGTGGGGAGGAGCTTGAACCGCTGTGCTAGTAGACGCCCCCGAGCTGTGCAGTGGTCTGGGACTCATTCCCTGGCCCCCTCTTGGTTTAGCTTTACTGACTGGCCCACTTTTGCTAACGTCTCCTAATTACCAAAGGTCCTTCTGAAAACCAGCAGGTTCAAGCCTGAGAATTGGTCAGTTGGTGCTAAAAGCGTCCTTCTGCAGCAGCAGAAATGAGACACTGTTAGGCCATTCCCAAAGATGAGGCCAAAGAGGAGAATTAAGATGGGGCTGTGAACCAGGCCGGGAGTCTGGGTCTGCAGCCCCAAGCCTTGCTCCCTTGGGCTGGCGGGGGTGATTGGCAGCCTCTGCAGGGTCTCCCCAGTTAGTCTTCAGCCATAGACAGAGGGGCCCACCTAGAGTCTACTGCACCCGCTCCCTCACGCTTCGCTTCAGCCCTCTGGGCCTTGGCTTGTGAGAAAGGGGAGCATACCTGCTCCTCTTCCGAGTGCTCTGCTGAAGATAGGGCTTAGTGGTGCACCAGACCCAGCCACTTAGCCACAGCTGCCAGAGATGGTGACATAGCGGCCATTGCCTCCAGGCATTGAGGCACAACCATCCTGAGTGGACACCCGTTGCATGGCTCCTGGCGTCATATTGGGCACTTCTGTCCCCAGATGTGAATGAATGTGAGCTCTATGGACAGGAGGGGCGCCCCCGGCTCTGCATGCACGCCTGTGTGAACACCCCGGGCTCCTACCGCTGCACGTGCCCCAGTGGATACCGGACCCTGGCCGATGGGAAGAGCTGTGAGGGTAAGTGAGACTGCAGCAGAGGCAGGCTTCTGTGGGGCTGCAGAGAGCCCAGCCGGTCCCAGACAATGGCTCTGAAACTACCAGGGGAGGAGAAGGAGAGAGGGCAAAGGACTCCTCTACGGGCTGACACGGAATGTGAGAGAAAAGAAGGTTCCCCAGTGACATCGTAGTGGGGCTCCACTGCAGGGCTCAGAGGATTGGGTAACCTGGGGAGAAGGCATCCAGATAGCCACCCATCCATCTGTCCGTCCATCCGTCCATCCATCCCACAAATATGTCCATCCATCCCACACGTATTCGTGAAGGCCCAGGTAGGATTGTGCAAGGTTGGGAAGAACCATAGCCTCCAGCCGGGGAAATCACACTTGAAGGGAGCAGAGAACTCATACAAAGCAGAAGGAGGATGTCTGCATTCGGCCCTTGGGGTGAGGCTGAGTAGGAAGGCTTTCCGGAAGATTTGAATCTTAAAGTGCAAGACAGTAGCCATGGAGGGGAGACTCCAGGGCACTTTGGCTGAGGAGGAGCAGGTCTGAGAGAAGCGTTGTGACTGGTAACACTCATGTGTGCTCTCCAGCACCTCTGTAACCTGTCATACCCCAGGGAAGGAGGACAGGACCCCAGGGAGGGGCGTTCCCCAGCATGGTTCTGCAGCAGTTCCACAAGACCTGGATTTCAAATGGTTAAGGAAGACAGGGTTTCTGTTTTAAGAAGTGCTGGGTATTTGGAAAGCTCACCACTCGTGGAGCACCCCATTCCAGTGCACCAAGGCCTTTCATGTGGTCCTGTCAGTGATGGAGGGGACATCGGGGGATCATCACCCTCACTGGGCATCCTGTATTTCAGATGTTGATGAGTGTGTGAGCCCACAGCATGTGTGCCCCTGGGGGACCCTGTGCATCAACACCGGTGGAGGCTTCCAGTGCGTCAGCCCAGAGTGCCCCGAGGGCAGCGGCAATGTGAGCTACGTGAAGACGTCTCCCTTGTGAGTATAGCCAGGGCCACCCATGGCTGGGCACAAACATCCCTCACCCAGGCCTCCCAGGGTGGCTGGGCTGGATTCTTCCCAGAGGTTCTTGGGAGAAGGTACAGTTATGTCCAAGGAAAGATGAAAGGCAGGGAGCTAGGAATCTGGCTTCTTTGAGCTTCCGTAAGTGGTTGCATTTAATGCACTGCTGCTCTGTGCAGTTTGCCCTGGGTGTGATGTTCCAAGTACTCCCCTGCTGACATGGAGGATGATGGCACTGTCAGGGAGGGCCACTGGAGGGAAGACTGCTGTGGCGATGTTACCAGGAGGCAAGTGTATATCACACAGATTTGGGAGAGGATAATTTTCACATGTTCCCAGAGCTGGTAACTAGTAGACCTCAGTCACATTGCATATCCTGTACACTTTGCTTTTCCACTGGTACAAGGAAGTTCAACTTCAGCACCTAACAGAGATTGTTTTTTCCCAAAATATGGAAGATAGGCCTTTAAGGAGAATAACTACAACTACCACAAAGTACATGTATTTTCTTATGAAAAAGAGATCACAAGAGGCTTAGCATTGCCGTTAGAATGAATGACTCTACAAGCTCAGATACTTGAATGGCTGTTTGGGCTAGAGCAGATTAGAAGCAGCGAGGAAGTCAGTGGCACTGAAGAGTGGCAGTTATTCACTAGGAGTGAAGACACCAGGACCTTCCCCAAGAGTCACTAAGTGAAGGGACAGAGGGACCTGTATGTCATAGCCTTTGGGGACATCCCTGATTAACAGCCAGATGTGATATTTGACCTGCATAACCATGATGACACGAGTCACCAAATATGCTAAATGGCATCTGACTTTTATGCTGGGTAAGATGGAAAAGTATCAAAAGCACTTCCACAAGACCCTGACTCCAAATGGCTAAGGAAGACAGGGGTTCCTGCTTTAAGAATAAACATTGGGTGTTTGGAAAGTTCACCGCATGTGGAGCACCACATGCCAGGATGTTGTCAGCTAACTGCTGGGGTCCCACTGTTACTGAGAGAGGTCTCAGCACCCATAGAAGGGGCATCTGGTTTGAATACCAGCACCAGTGTTGTTTAATCTTCCCCAGCTTTATTTTTCTGTAAAAACTGTAGTAATAGCATACATAAATAGATATGCACACACACACATATGCATACCTATACAGGCGGGGCAGGGAGCCCCTCTGCCCTGGGCATACCTGACACCAGCCACACTCACTTCCCTGTAGCTCCAGAGCACCTGTGGTGAGGGACCTGTGGCTGGGAAGGTCACTCGGGTGGCCTCTGCAAGAGGGCAGGTGGGGCAGACAAGCCAGGTCACAGCAGCCCCTCCTGAGTTTCCCCAAGGCTGACTCCCTACATTTTGCCTCTCTGCTCCAGCCAGTGTGAGAGAAACCCCTGCCCCATGGACAGCAGACCCTGCCGCCACTTGCCCAAGACCATCTCCTTCCATTACCTTTCTCTGCCCTCCAACCTGAAGACACCCATCACGCTCTTCCGCATGGCCACGGCCTCAGCCCCTGGCCGACCTGGACCCAACAGCCTGCGGTTTGGGATTGTGGGTGGGAACAGCCGTGGCCACTTTGTGATGCAGCGCTCGGACCGGCAGACAGGGGAGCTGATCCTGGTCCAGACCCTGGAGGGGCCTCAGACACTAGAGGTGGACGTTGACATGTCGGAATACCTGGACCGCTCCTTCCAGGCCAACCACGTGTCCAAGGTCACTATCTTTGTGTCCCCTTATGACTTCTAAGGGTGCCATGGGGGCACAGGGGTGCAGAGATCTGGGCTCATTTCTCATCCCCAAAGACACAGCTGTGGGCACTGACTGCGACAGACATCTCTCCCCAGCCCACCTTGCCCCTGCCCACCTGCCCGTTCACCCAGGTTTCTAGGGCAATGCTGCATGCTGTCCCATGGAGTGACACAGAAGGGCGGCCACAAAACCCAAACTGCTGCCATCACATTTTTTTTCCTGCTTTAAGGCCCTTCCCTTAGATTATGCACTAACTTTCTCGAATCTTTTTTACAGGGGAATGGGCAGCTTTTCAAAATGCTGTGTGGATGGCATTGTGAGTTTGAACTAGCTGGGAGGGAAAAGCTCATGGTATGTGTCTGAGATGATTGTCAATTCTCCTGTACTGTTATAGTCAAGCCTTATTATGAAGTAGTTCTAGCCATGCTGAGGGCCCAGTCATGCCCTTTGCCTGTGGCACCTGGGGTGGGTCTCCTGCCACGACCCAGCATGTTGTTCTTGTCTGCATTCCCCTCTGTGACATGCCTGTCAGCCTTCTCATCAGAGAGCCATGGCAGGGCCTGGAACCCCCAGGCAGTTTCTTCTAGACCAAGGAACCAAGCATAGATTCTGCCTGAACTAATTCCCTTTTGAGAAATCATATCTCAAAGCATAACCTGGTATTATAACTGGAGAAATAGTCTATTGCTCCTCCCTGCCCACCTGGCCTGTCCCTGAACATGAGCTAGGCCAGTTCCTTCTAGGAGAGGATACTCAGCTCTCTTCCTGTCTAGGCTGGACTGGCTGGGATAAATGAATAAGAAAGAAAACACAGGTGATGCTGGGATTGTTCCACCCATAGAAATGTGGCTTGGCCAAATGGGAGACTGGTAAAGTGACATCTGGCCATGGAGAGTTTAAGAAACTGCTTGAATTGCCTTGATTCCAGGGCCTTCTACTTCTGATGGAAGAGCCAAGGGGTGATGCCCTCCAGGTGACTGAAGAAAGCAAACACTGGCTGGGGCTGGGAATGGAGTGGGGTGGGGTAGGGGAGAGCATTCAGATTAAAACTTAGAAGCCAGCTGAGTTCTGAGGAAGTTTCAATATCCAAACACATGTTAATCTACTGGTGAGATTTCATCACACACATTTTATTTAAAAATTCTTTGTATCTGCCTTGGTATGAGATGGAACCAGAGGAAGTGTGCTGCCAGTTTAGTGATCAGCCCTATATCAGGATGGTTTCTAGGACACCTACTCTTGTCTTATTTTGTCAAAGAGTGAGGCAGTCAACAGTTGCTTTTGAAATTTTTCTTCTCTTGACATTGGGCTCAGTTGCGATGTCTCTAACAACAGAACAAGGGCCCGTAAATCTGCTTTTCTGGGTTGTTATAAGAGTTTATTAAAACTATCATTCAAAGCCTTGTGTTTCCAAATCGTGCTGTGACAGGTCAGAAGCCTGCATGCCACCCTGTGTCGAACACCAGGTGGGAGAGTCCAAGGGCCTGGCCATGTTCCTGAAAGTAAGACGTCACAGCAGTGTGCTCTTCCTGCTGGGGGAAGGGTGGTTCAGAGGGACCAGCCTCTTACCTCCCAGCAGGGGAGGAATGATTTGGGGGTCTACAGAACAGGTGCCTCACCTAACCTGGTGTATAATGATGACTTGGATGCCAGCCAGGCCCGGTCTAAAGCAGCAGTTTGCATCATTGAGATCTGCCATCATGAAACCTGCCTCCCATTTATGAAATCCCACCCTGAGCCCCAGTCCTCACAGCACCAACATATGAATGTCTGACTGCTTGGGATTATGGATTGTGGATTATGTCTGGGCCCTTCCACCCTGGGTAATGTCTTGTTCTCTATACCCTCTCAACTCAAACTCACTTTCCCCTGTGGAAACCAATGTCTCCTTTGTCCTTTCATAGCTCCAATCTGTGCTACGTCAGAGTAACTAGTAGTCAACAGGTATTAATTTGCATCCCTAAGGTAATATAGTTTCATACTATTTGTCAGGGGGCTTTTAAAATTTTTATTATGCACAGTTGCAAACATATACAAAAGTAGAGAGAAGAGTTTAATGAACCCCATGTCGGAGTCACCAGCTTCAACAATTAACACAGTCTTTTTTCATCTCTGCTCTTGCTCCACCCTATGATGATTTTGAAGCAGATCCTGGACATCATATCATTTCATCTGTAAATATCTCAGCATGTATCTCTAGACAATAGGACTTTTTAAAAAGCATATCCTCAATACCAATCACACCTAAAAAATTAGCAATAGTTCCTTAATACTTTCAAATCTTCAGTCATTGTTCAAACTTCTGAGTGGCTCATGATTTGTTTGTTTGAATTAGATCCATGCTCTATAATCTGTTGATATGCCTCCTGAGTCTCCTTTAATCTATAGCAGTGGTTCTCAACATTTCTGTCTACATTGGAATAACCTGGAGACTTGTTAGAAGAGAGTACTTGGTCCTTTGTCATGTAGAATTTCTCACAGTCTGGGTTTTCCTGAGTGCATCTCCGTAGTGTCTTTTAACATGTTCCTCTGTCCTCTCTGTTTCTTAAATATCAGTAGTTATATCTAGAGATTTAATCACAGTCCAGTTAGGTTTATTTTTGCAAGACTACTTCATCGGTGGTGATAGGTACTTCCAGTGGGAGCCACATGATCTCTAGTTGCCTCTCTAATGTTAGCAGCCATTGATGATGACTGCATAGATCCATTACTTCTTTAGGGGTTGCAAATAATATTCTTAGTGCTTTGTTTCTTCTTCGTTTATTAGCTGGCATACTTTATAAGGAGAAACTTCCTTTCACCAATTATTTGGTTACCCTGAGATTTGCTTTGCATAGGAAAGGCAGGATAAATTGACTTTTCCGTCTTTATCAGTTTCCAAGGTGCTTCCTGGGCATCTTTCCAAGCTGTTCAGTGAGAGCTGTTTTCTTCCTTGAGTGCAGTATGGACTCATGGTTTACACAGACTTGATGTATGTTTCAATCCATTGCAGTTATTATCCTTACTGTTGTTGCTCAAACTATCCTATCTTTGGCTCTGGGGAATTGCTTCAAGTTGGCTGATTCCATTGACATGACCCAAGTGGTCTTTGATAGTTTTGTAGTTATCTTGTATGACAAGATGTTTGAAGCTCATCTTGTATATTTTAAGCCCTAGCCCTTAAGTCATCCAGTTTTCCCAAAGGATCCCTGGTTCCTTTTAGTGGGGAATGATAATTGGAGATCAAAATCTGGGTACTAGGAGTGCTTGTTGGTACTGGTTTGGTCATTGTTTCTTGGTTTTAGTGCATAGAGCTAGGAAATATGTGTTTTGTTTTTTTAAGAAAAGACACTATACGAGTTTATATTGATGCTTCCAATTCAACTCAGGACTACTGGGTTTTTCATATAACCTCATTGATCTTAATCTGCTCTTCTCTCATTCTGAAAACCTCCTTCTCAAAATCACCAAAATAATTACACATTGTTTTAAATCCTCAGAATAACAATGCCAAAATTATCACAAAAAATAATTACTGAAAACAGTTAAAATTTTTCTTTTGCAGTTCTTTTTGTCCTTGGGATTTATGCCATTAGGGATGTGCAGTCAAATTACTGTTTTAAAATAAGTTAGAATAGTTCCCCTCTCTGTGGTTATACCCCAAACTTGAATCAGGTTTACAGTTATTCACTTTGTTTTGCTTTAATTTTTAGAGAATGCTTTTTATTTTAATTTTGTTTTAAAATTATGTAAACTATTTACATGGTTCCAAACTCAAATCCACAAAATAAGCTGTATTCAGAGAAGTCTATATTCTAACCCAGCCCCCTCCACCCTATTTCCTCCTTCTGCCATAATCAATTTTTTTCCATTTTACCCTTACATTAAAAAATATATAAACAAATGATAAATGACAGAGCATCCTATTTCATACTTTTCTTGATCTTGCTTTTTTTTCCTTAACAATATATTGGATATCACTCCATAGAACCATATAGAATGTTCTTTAGAACCATATAGAATGTTCTTCTATAAAATGCTCCATTATGAGGACATACCATTGACATACTCATGATTGACATTTGGGTTGTTTCCAGTCCTTTGCTATTAAAAATACTGCAGCAACATTCATATGTCTTTTTGTATTTTTGCCTTAGTATCTCTGGGGCGTTTTTCCTCCATAAAGATTATGCTACTTTCCACCCCCAACAACAATGTATGAGAGTTCCTGTTTCTCAATCATAGAAGGCCCCTGGGGGGGGTCCCTGGTTCTCACATCTGCACACCCACCAGACCCTCCTTTGGAAGGACAGAGAGGCCTGAATGGTGGGCTACTCCACCGCCAGCCCACTTGCCTGTCCTGGACTTCTGAGTAGCAGTCAGCAGCCACCAGAAGAAATGAGAGGCAAGCCAACTGGATCACTGGCTCCTGAGCGATGGAAAATTAGCTAGATTTTTGGATGACTTTTTAAATTATCTGATTTTTAAAGTGTAACACCTCCAACACTAGTAAACAAAAAGGAAGATAAACGAAAAAACAAAATATTACTGCACAGTCACAGTAAACTTGGTGGGACTATTGGGAATCTGAGCATATATCCCAAGGAGAGACATGAAGAAGTCAGACTTGAAAGGGTCACTTTCCACCAGCTACCACCTCAGCTGTTACCAAGCTCACACTGCAGAGATGGAAAGGTGGACTTTTATAACTTTTACCCTGTGCATATGAAAATCTATAGGTGTTTATAAGCTGCATAAATATTCCTAAATGTCTACTGTATGCCAGGCACTGTTCTAGTTGCTGAGGATACAGTGGATGATAAGATTGACAGAGACCCTAACCTCTTGGAGCTTACATTTTAGCGAGAAGATAATACACATGTAAACAAGAAAAG
The DNA here is from genome assembly GCA_031878705.1 of Tapirus indicus. NCBI lineage: Eukaryota > Metazoa > Chordata > Mammalia > Perissodactyla > Tapiridae > Tapirus > Tapirus indicus. The sequence continues at coordinate 75,788,690 of CM062923.1, read as the reverse complement.
TATGTAATTTCACAGAGGGATGAGTGCTATAAAAATAAAAGCAGCAAGAGAGGGTGGTCGGTATATAGTAAACGTACGCATAAATATACATAGATATGTCATCCATGTAGCCTAGATGTTGCAAACACTGTAATTGTTTGGTAATGGTTGGATCCCATTTCCTGGATGTTTGGAATTATGACTCAGCATCTCGAGTGTTCAAATGAAGTAGTGATATAAAGCAAGGCCTGGGAAGACCCCACTGGGGTCGTGCACAAAGGAAAGGCATCTACACAGAAAGAGAACAACGATGCTGACATGGAAAGAGAGGAAACAGGACACCATGGGGACTTGCCGGGATAGAGCCTAATTTTGTGTTCTGGTTATTATGGCTTTATAAAATAGCCCCAAACTTAGCAGCTTAAAACAATGATTTTATTATGCTTATGGATTCTATGGGTCAGGAATTCGGATAGAGTGCAAGAGGATGCTTTATTTTTGCTCCACAATGTCTGCACCTCCCTCAGCTGGGAAGACTCCATGGCTGGGGGCTGGGTTTACCTGGAGGGTCATTCACTCACTTGCATGCCTGACCTGGGCTGGGAAACCCTGAAGACCAGGACTGACAACTGGAACAGCTATCCTTGGGCTCTTCATATGGCTTAGCTTTCTAAGAGCATAGTGGAATCAGAGTAGTCAGACTTCTAACATGGTGGCTTAGAGTTCCTAGTGTGGGTGTTCCAGAAAACAGCGTAGAAGCTGCACGGTCTTTATGACCCAGTCTCGGAAGTCACATAGGGTCACCTCCGCCATACTCTGTTGGTGGAAGTAGTCATAAGCAGCCACTGAGTCAAGGGAAGTGGACATGACCAGTGAGTCGTCATGAGCTGAGTTGAATTGAGATGTTCCGAAGGAGTTTAAGGCCGTGTTTTAAAACTGCCACTCCTGGTTTCCTGTTTAGGGATCCAGGGCCTCATGAAGTATGGCTTTGGGCCGGTGTGTTTTATCAGATGTGTCCTTTCAGTTCTCCTTTGCTCAAGCTCTTTTGGGTGTTCTTTTCAAACAGATGATCTCTGCCTAAGACAGGGTTTATACTCAAGTTGGGAGACAAGATCTTTACATATCTCACAAGGGGGTACTTTTGACAATGGTAGAAACAGAGTTAAAGTCCAATGTGCATGAGCTGGAAGCTCCCCAAGGTCAGAGAGCTTGGGGGAAAGAGACCACTGGAAGGGTCAGGACCAGTTCATGGAGAAGCTGGCACTGAAAATGGTCCTTATTAGAGGAACCCTAGTGGGAAATGCAGGCCACATCCTGGCATACTCGCTCTCACAAGGAGGATTTCCAACAAAATCCAGCATTGGCAAAGCCATGGAAATGTCAGCTGACTTGCAAACAAGAGTGTTTGACTTGGTGAAAACTGGGTTTGAGCTGACAGAATTTTCTGAATCTGACCATTTTCAAATGAAAAATTAGATTTTAGCAATCTAGTTCTTTATCTCCAGGAAGCTCTTTAGATATACCTTTTAAGGGAAAAGACAGGCTCTCTGGTATGTATTCGTTGCTTACTTACACCAGGATTCACAACAGTCACACAGTGGCACTTGTACAATAGCTTGCCTGCCTGCCTTTTGTAATTGGCTGATTGGGCAGACATGTTTCTGTAGATAAAGATCTCTGCTTCTTAGACTCATGTGCCTTCCCTACCCAAGCCATCAAGTTCCCTCATAGGAAGAGTTTGTTCCTCACCTCTTGGCGGATGGAGTCCTGCCTGTTAAGAGAAGTTGCTGTACCTGTTCCTTCTTTCCTGCCTTCAGCCAGCAGGGAGTGCCAGACTTGGTTGGGGGCTGGGCCTTGAAACCTGGAGACAAGAAGATGCCCTCTGGGGCTTTCTCCCTCCAATGCTAGTTTTAGGTGGCTTGGAGTCTGCTCCTGGGACAGATGTCTCTCTGCAGAGTCACCTAGCCACGTGGAAGTTCAACACATCCACGTCCAATTAATCGCTGTGTTTCCCCAAAGGCAGCTGGATCCTCAAGTGCGACCCCAAATCCCTAGGGCCCTGAATGCTCTGGCCCCTGCCGACCTCCTGGCCCACTGCTCATGATGCTCCCAAAGACACCGGCCTCCTTTCTGCCCCTTGACTCTGCCAAGCTCACTCCCACCTCGGGGCCTTTGGATTTGCTGCTTCCTCCCTGCAGTGCTCCTCGCTCAGCTCTCCACTTGGTGTGAGCTCCAACGTCCCCTCCTCAGAGAGGCCGTCCCAGCCACCCTTGCCAATGCTGCTCACCCCTCTGCAGTCCCTCCTGGTTACTTTACCCTGTTTCATTTTCTTTAAAAGCACTTTTTACTATCTCAAATTATCTGTTTACCTGGTTTTTTTCTGTCTCTCCCCACAGCACGGACCCTGTTGGTTGCCCAGCCAGGATCTAGTCCCCTTTTCTACCTTCCAAAAAGAAGTCTGTTTTGCTCAGACCCCCTTCTCTCCTTGTTATGGGCCGAATTGTGCTCCCCTCCCCCAAATTCCTATGTTGAAGTCCTAACCTCTATTACTTCACAATGTGACTGTATTTGGAGATAGGGTCTTCAAAGAGATAATTAAGTTAAAATGAGGTCACTGGGGTGGGCTCTAATCCAATATGACTGGTGTCTTTATAAAAAGAGATTAGGAAGCAGACACAGAGAGAAGACCATGTGAAGACACAGGGAGGAGAAGACAGCCATCTACAAGCCAAGGAGAGAGGCCTCGGGAGAAATCAACCTTGCTGACACCTTGATCTCAGACTTCTAGCCTCCAGAATTGTAAGAAAATAAAGTTTTGTTGTTTATGCCACTTAGTCTTTAGTACTTGGTCATGGCAGCCTTAGCAAACTAATACACTCCTCATTCCAGCCTGTGTCTTAGGGGAGGGTGACCATCCACCACCTACCTTCCAGGCTCCAAGGCAACCACAGTGAATCGTCCTTGGCCAATAAGTGTCAAAAGACCCAAACTAGAGCCAGCCATGCATGGCATTCCCTGGGTGACGGATACGTGTCCAGGTATTGTCTCAGGCAGAGTGAAGGGAAAGGCTGGAAAGGTCTCTTTCTTTTCCACTGAATGAGAGGAAACATGTCATCACAGTTGCTGCTGGAACCATTTTTTGACAACGAGAGAAGCCAGTGTAAGGAAAAAGCCTGGCAAAAGGCAGGGCCAAAGGAAATGGAGCTGGGGTCCCAGTCAAAATACACCTGGAACCTTTCCCACCTCTGGGCTTTCTGTTATATGAGATAACGTGGTTATGGTTTCAGTGGGTTTGGGAGGGAGTTCTTGTTGTTTGTAGGTAAAAGCATCCTGGATCTAATGGGCTAGAATCCCAGTTCCATGAGAGCAGGGGTCTTGGTCTCATGCTCGCTGATGTACTCCCAGCATCTACCTTCCCATGGAAAGTGCTCAATACTTGTCTACCGACTGATGACTGAAGAACCTCGAATCATAAGGACCAATGTGAATACGCTATTTAAGGGGGGCCACCCATAGCTGCTACAAACAACTTGGCTTTAATTTAGTTTGTAAAGACCAGGGCCCTGAGACCATGGATTGCGGGTGGGAATATTAGAAAGGCAAGTGGGAAGGAAAGAGGAGAGTGAGGGCCTCATAAAGGTGGAAATTATTAATGGAAACCCATGGACAAGGTGACAGATAAGCCACAAAATAAGAGATGGCGTTCGAGGTGGACATTGGTGAATTTGGCCAAATCTTTCCTATTCTCTCACCTCTGGTTCGCTGGCACGTCTGCCCCCTTGTGGCTGGGCGCAGCGGTGGGACTAGTCCTGGCTAAGAAATGGTGCAAGTCTCCCCAGGGCCAAGTATCTAGCTGCAGATACTGGAACCCCCAAGTTCTCCCCACTCTAGTATGGGAACTGGCCCCACTCAGGTAGAGGCTGGCCTGTCAGCTCAGGTGCCTGAGTGAAACAGTGAACTGCTGACCCACGATGTGAGCAGCATAAGCAAAATATCATCCTTTGCTGTTTTAAGCTATGGAGATTTTAGGGTTGTTTGTTCCTCCAGTGTAACTATCCTGATTGACTCGGCAGAAGGGGAAAAAATAAAATGAGAGAATCCCTCATCGTTGATGAGACCATGCTATGAATGAGTGGAATGAATTCCTTATACCTGCTTTACAAAAAACAAATAAAAACCCCATAAACAGTTGATAAATTGCAAAACTGGGCTAGACTGGTATGTCTCAAAGGTTGAGGTAGTTTTCCCAACATGGAGGAGTTTCAGGAAGTCTTCAAGGCCAAACCCCAGCTCTATCCCAACCTCTTGCCTTGGGAACAGACTAGGACTCGTGTTGTACATTGAATTGTGTCCTCCAAAAAGATATGTTCGAGTCCTAAGGCGTGGTACCTGTGAATGTGACCTTGCTTGGAAATAGGGTTATTACAGATGTAATTAGTTACATAAAGATGAGGTCTTACTGGATTAGGGTGGGCCTTAATCCAGTGGCTGGTATCCTTATAAGAAGAGAAAACAGAGACACAGACATATATACAGGGAGAGAAAACAGAGGCAGAGACTGGAGTTATGCTGTCACAGCCAAGAAACACCAAGGATTGCCAGTAACCACGAGAAGCTAGGAAGAGGCAAGGAAGATCATCCCTTAGAGCCTTCAGAGGGAATGTGGCCCTGCCCACACCTTGATTTCAGACTTGTAGCCTCCAGACGGTGAGAGAATAGATTTCTGTTGTTTTAAGGTGCCCACTTCATGGTACTCCGTTATAGCAGCCCTAGGAAACAAATACACCTTGTAACCCAGTCTCCCCTCCAGAACATTTGCTGAGGGTCCATCATCTCACCTCGCTGAAGGAGGGGTCCTCTCCATCTGGGGAGCATGGACAGTCACCAACTGCCAAGCACACACTTCTCTTCAAAAGTCCACATCCCAGCCCAGCCATCCTTTTCTTCGTCAATAATCTTGGATCACTTAAAAGTGATAAAGATGATTACTTTCTTAGTGTAACTGCCACTAAATTTAGAGTCAGAGAAGAAGGCTGTTTTGCAATAAGTGCAGAGTCACACTGGGGACATTCAGGAGGCTGACTTTCAAACATTGTGGCCTTTTTTCTTTTTTTGAAAGAGAAGTTGGCTAATTTTATAACTAGTAATGACATAATTCTACTTATTTCAGCAGCGAACGCTGAAACAAAAGGTTCAATCAGCATATTTCATAAGATTCATTGACTCCAGGAATAAGGAAGGAATTGACTCATAACCCCAACCCTGGATTAGTCTAGAGGACTGCAAACAAAACCAAAGCTCTGCTTCCCTCAGGGTCTGCAGGATCAAAAACTCCCTGTCCATCCTTCCTCCCTCCCCCACAGCCGTACGCCCCCTCCCCCCCAGCAATATGCCTGCAGCAACAGGTGATGCGGCTGTCGCTCCCACAGTCCAGCCACGAAAGCCCCTCCTCTATGGTCCACCAGTGAAGGAGCCGGGCGGACTAACACTCCCCTCAGAATCCCTGCTTTCATTAACATCAGGTGACATTATAACAGCAAGTGAAGGACTTGATTAGAGTCAGGTTCTGCCCTAAGAACCAGAACACAGCCCGCATTTCCTTTTCCTCTTACACAAACGGAAGGGGAACACATTTATAAGCTAGCTCAAAAGCGAGTCAAAAGACAAATGGACGGGAATTCCGCAGAAATTCCTCCGAGGTGAGGGCCTTGCCCGTATCTGAGAAATCACACTGGCAGTCTCCGTTGGCATCACTGCACGCAGCTCTCCCTCGCTGGGGCGGGAGACAGGGTGGTCAGGTAGGTAGATCGTTTCCCGGCATTCCTCCATCTTTCATTTGCCACACGTTCCCCTCGATAGAGTGAAAAACTGCCCTGCTGCCAGCTAGGCTGTGGGGGAGAACTGAGAATTGAAATAGAAACCACAACTTTTCCAAATGGGCTGCTATAGGACTCATCCCATAAACTGCACCCATTCAGAACAGGAAGGTCACAAACTGTTTAAGCGTAAACTAACACCTGCTCACTCACAAAGACAAGACCACTGACTCTTCCAGTAACCCTAGTTTACAAAATCTGACCCACCCCTGCCAAGACCATCCCATGACTTACTCTAGTCTCAAAAACTCTGTAATTTTTTTTCCCCGACTCCCTCCTATTGAGATGCCCCCCAGTCTCCTGATATGCAATCTTTTTTGCTGCAGCAAATAAACCTGACTTTGTTGACTTTAAGTGGGTTCTGGTGGTCTTTGACTGATGGGCATCAACTGCCAAGTAGAACCACCAGTGGTCTCCACCATGGTCCCTGGAACCACTGGTATGTGATGACTGACCATGAGGTGTGTACTAGGTTGTTGGTGACTGGTACTACTTAAGACTCCCAAGTTTGGAAATGAGAAAAGATAGCTTGCTCAGGAGGAACCATGCAAAGCCTTAGAGAACACCTCCCACGTGCATGTGAATGTCACATAAGGGGAGGCATGGATGCACCTGGCTTATGCACAGGGAAAGCACTGGCTGTGCTCACTCACGCATGCTCTATGTGAGCCGCCCGCCTTCATTTCTGCCTTTGGGAATTCTTGAATTACTTGAGCAGAAGGACACATCATCCTCATTTGTGTTGTTTCATGGTTTAGCCTCTACCACTTCAAGGCATTAAAAAAAATCCTTTTTTTTTTTTCATCTAAAGGTCCACCATTTTTCATATGGTTGGGGAAAATTTAAAAACCAGTGCCCCTTTAATGTTTTAATGATTTAATAAGTATGGACTGAGGACCTTTTATGTGCCTGATCCTTTCAGGGAATATAGCCTTGAACAAGACAGAGATAGTGAAGGCCTTTGTACTGCTTCCAGAGTATCAGGGAGGTCAACTGAAGACAAGGGGTGTGAGGGCTGCTGAGCCCAAAAGAGCGTGGAGAGTGAGCAGTGCCCTTGCCTGACATTCTCTAAAGCTGCTCCCTGACAACACGGGAAGCGTGGGTGAGGTCTCAGAGGCAAGACGGAGACCAACGAAGAGACTGAGGCCAGCAGGACTGCTGTCCTGAAACCGTATTTCCCAATCCTGTGATTTGACCTGGAGGGTTCTGACCCTTGCTAATTCGTGAGTGGGCTGGAGGACTGTTTCATGGGACTTCATGCAGCTCCCACACCACAGCCTTCTTACAGCTACGGTGTTCTTGCTGAGATTAAACAGAACAAAGGCCGTGGGCACCAGCAGTGTCTTCCCAGCTGAGTATCCCCCACGCTTCCCCATTTGCTACAGGGTACCCGCTTCCCTGTCCTGCCTTTTGGCCCCTCAGATGTGGGATGTGGCCCCTCACATCCCACCTAAGAAGTTAAGGTCATTTTCCCCTTCTTTCCTTTTCCCCGGTACAGATTTAGCGGTAGAGCACATCCCAAAAAACACGGGCCTGCAGAACTGCTGGCAGACTAGAGCAGCAGGGCCCCGGGGAGGCTGGGCAGGTTTCTGTTTCCTGAGGGGCTGCTCACATCATCACCCCAGCTTGCGGAGAACACAGAACCCTTCACAGCTGCACAAGGACAGGCATTCAGCCTCTGAGACAATCAGGAATTCACTGGGACCAGGTTTCCCTTCTTCATGGACTGAAATGACTTTTATGTGCATTTGGCTGAAATAAGGAGCACTTCTGTTGATTCCGGGTTCACCTAACGAGTTCAGCTACACGAGGAAGTTTAAATTGGCCTGCAGTTTGAGGGCATACAGAAAGCTGAAAAGAGTTGGTGTGTCAGCAGATACGGGGCTGAATCACAAATTTGTTCAGGAAGTCCAAGATTAAAGTTCAGTTTATATTATTATGTAACAAATATACCTGCCAAGCAACACATCCAGGCAAATAAATTTGAAATATTTTTGTGTAGGATACAGCTGGGATACAAAACTCATACTTATTTAACACTTATGTGAATGGTAAATAAGGCCACTTCCGTGGAACTTCTGAAAAAGCTGGCTTAAAAATTTGGAGCAGGAGGGAAGGTCCTAAATACTCAGGAATGAGGAGCATCCTGCCAGGATGATGAGCCCCTGGACAGCCAGGCAGGAAAGGGGGATTCTGAAATAAAAGGACTAGAGGATGGTACACATTCAGTCTTCATACCAGTCATATTTCTAGAGTGCAGATATGGAAAAAAAAGAAGGTATTATGATGTCAAACAGTACTTAAAAGTGAACCAGAGTTTCTACTTTTGGGAGAGAACACTAGCAAAAACAGTCAAAATCAATTTTATCAGAATTCTGGAAATTAAAGGCTTACAACAATTCAAAGATAATTTACTCAAGAAAAGTAGCTGAATCTTGGTAAAATGCCTTGTGGCAATGACTTGCCCTAATCTCATTCCCCTCTCCCCAGCTCACAGTAGCCTTGAAGATCAACAGCCCCACAACTAGAGGAACTGTGAGAACCAGTGCCCTACGAGTCACCAGAGAGGGTAGAACAGATTTGGAACTGCTCAAAAGTCCCATTCCTCCCAAACTGTCACTTTTTGATCTGTATGACAGCTCACACGACATTCTCATTCATCCAACCGGACTCAAAAGCAGTGAGCACATCTAGCGTCTAGATCTTGAATTGTAAAAGAATCTGGGCTCCTTCGGGAAATGGCCACTTTGAGGGCTGGGTGAGGAAATACAAAATAAGGCTGGAGCACTCTTCCAAGTTCATTCAGGTTGTTGGCAGAATTCAGTCACTTGTGGTTGTAAGACAGACTGAAGTTCCCATTTCTTCCATGTCATTTGAGGGTTGTTCTCAGCTCTAGGCACATGGCCCTCTCACAACATGGCAGCCGACTTCTTCAAGGCTAGTAAAAGAACCTCTCTGATGCTTCTAGTCTTTGACTTCTGGAAGGGCCTGGTTTCTTTTAGGTGTTCATCTGATTAGTTGAGGCCCACCTAAGATCATCTGCCTTTTGATTAACTCAAAACCAACTGATTTGAGACTTTAAATATATTAAAGGTAAAACCACTTCTTCTTTGACATATAATGTAAGTTAATCATGGGAGTGAAATCCATCACACTCACAGTAATGCCCACACTCAAAGAGAGAAGTTTATACAGGTCCTGTACACCAGAGGCAAGGAATCTTGGGAGCCATCTTAGAATTCTGCCTACCACAAAGGGGGCGGGGGAGGCAGGGAACCACTCTTTTTCATAAAAAAACTTTTTTGTTTTCATAATTTATTAATCCAAAATAAATTTCACAAATTTTATTTCACAGTAAACTTTTGACTATATATATATTATTTCAGTTAAAAATTACAATCAAATCTATCACTAACTTAAGATCCACCATTTTTTATGTACCAATAAGAAAAAAATAACCTGCCAATTGAAATGTGATATTCCAACAACTATAAAATACATTCCAATTTCAGAGATGTTAATATGAAAATAAATGTGTATCTCAAAATTAATGACATATAGTAACTAAAAATGTGCCTATTTTTTCTTTATTTTTAAATAATGTGAACAGTATTGCAAATTTCACAGGAATCAACACCACTTTGAGATGAGCTGGGCATCTTATTCCTCCCTCCCCACATATACATTCTCTCCTTTCCTCCTAACCCTTCTAAACATTATCTATTCCTTCCCAGTTTCTGCTCCATGTCATGAAAACAGCCCTCCCTGTTGTCATGTCTCCTCCTTTCTTACACCTGTTTCTTACTGTGTGCTGTCTGCAGGGGCTGAGACAGCAAAAGTAGTTGGTGAAGTGGGTGGTGGAGCCCCCAGGAGAAACATGGACTTTGGATAGATAAATGTAGGTTTGACTCTTGGCTCACATTTATTAACTTGCCTTTGGATGAAGGTAACAGAGAAGTCAAATCAAAATGGCCTAAATGTGAAGAAAATATATTATTTCATGTGGTGTAACATGAAATCTGAAGGTTGGATATCTCCTCTCTAAGGCTGGTGAATTCCATGGCTCAGTTTTCATCAAGGACACAGCTTCTTCCCAACTTTCTTCTCTTGTCATCTTCAGTTGGTTAGCTAGCTCCCCTTGAGGTCGTACGACAGCTGCATCAGTTCTGGCTGTCCTATTTAGACATAGCAATATCTAAGCTCTTCCTGGTGTATCTCAAGAGATGTTAACTTTTCCAGAAGTAAACCAGAGGACATGTATTCATATTTTAAGCCTAAAGCAACTACTGGCAAGAAGAATGGCACTTCCGTTAGTTGTTGAGACGAATGGTTTTCAACCTTGGCTTTGCTTTAAAAGCACCCGGGAGCTACTGAAAATCTCATGTCCACACCCGAGGCCTTCCACCCCAACCCAGAAAAAAATCAGAATTTCTGGGAGTCAGCCCCAGGCATAAGTACTTTTTTTTTAAGTTTCCCAAGTGATTCCAATATGAAGCCAAGGTTGAGAATCACAACTTTAGACCCTTGTTGATACAACCCTAAGGGTTGGGGGCAGGGCCCATCATCCACAAAGCACAGATGATGTCATGGAGGAGGGAGGGACACCTAAAGCAAAACTGAAATTCTGTTAGGAAGAGGAGCAAACATATGTGATGGTATACAACTAAGAATACAAGCTATGGAGACTCAGGGAAGGTAATGCCTTCTTACAGACATGGTTTCCTCATCTGTAAATAGTAATAACAACTACTATTACTATAATAATCACTACTATAGGATTGTAATAGGTATTAAAAAGGATTTCATATATATGATACATTTTGATCTCACTAAACCCCAAATATTGTGTTGGTGCTTCTAATTGGCAATCTGAGCCCCATATTCTTTAGGCCAGATCACCAAACCACAGTATTTTGATCTTAACAAACAGCTCAGAAGAAATCCTTTAATGTAACCCCACAATGATTACGCTTATCAAAACTAGTCAGTGAACTGAGATGCTTGTGCTGGAAGTCAAGAAACCTATTAAGACAGGAGACAAGTCATTTAACATCTGTGAGTCCGAATTCCTTAAGTTCTACAATTGGATCAAGTCAAAACACCAAAAGACTACATACTTGACTTATATTATCTTACCAACTGACAAAAAGTGAGTTTTACTGTCATATGGCTTTTACTAACTGACCACAAAAAAGTTATACGAAATCTGTCACACAGAATCTTAGAAATGAGAATTTTGTCCATTCTACTCAGTGATTTTCATAATGAAGACCTACATAAGAATTGTTTTTATGAAATTATTATTAACAGAGGTTAGGTTTTTGCATCCTACCTTCCTTCTGATAATAAGAGGTAAGTAATTACTTCATGTCTTTTGATTTGGCTCCCAAAAAGATCAAAGATAAATTTAATATAGCCATGATAACCATGCTGGGCCAATTAATGTGTAAATCCATGTACAGCTCTTCCCATTGCAACTTTCTTATTTATATTTCCTCTGGTACAGATTTTTCTAACCGACTATGGTTTTATTATATGTGTACTTGCTTGGAGCTATATCAAGGATCAGTGAAATTTACTTCCCAGGAGGAAATCAAGGGGAGCAGAGAGGAGCAGAGGGCAGTAGGAACTAAAAGCTTGGTATGACTGAGATGGCCAGACTACAGAGCACTTAAAACCAGGCAGACAAATGGATCTTGATTCAGGGTACTACATAGTGGAGGCATGGCTGAAGCAGTACATGGGGAAATCCATTCTAATTGAGGTAAAGAGTGAACTGTAGAGAAGAAAGAAGAAAATGGAGGCACGATCAGTTGAAAGGTGCTATAATAACCCAGATATAACAGACCCACAGCCTAAAGGCTGCTTTAGGTGCAAAGGGCACAGCTGAGAAAATATGTCTCTCCCTCCACTTGATTTAACACAAGTTAAGAGATTTCAGTGACACAGATATGTTTCCCATTGTAAAATAAGAGCTTTTCAAACTTCTCTGACTTCTTAGTCCCTCAAACCTCTGCTTGGTCTGTTACGTTTACAAGTGAGATAAGTACTGCCTCTTGGGACATAAGAATTATTTTTTTTCTTACACATAAACTTTAAAACATTTTACCTCATAAGTACTAAACTATACATAAGGTAGTATCATAAGGAAATAAATTATTTTCAAGGCTCATGAAAATAGAAAAAATATAAGGTAAATGTTCCTATTTATTCTATTCTATGCAATGGATCCCATTATCCACCTCATAAGGTTATGAAGCTTAAATAAGAAAGTTAAACAGTGTTAAATAAAACAGTACAATGCCTACACATGGTAAGTGTGCATTCATGTTAGCTTATTGTACATGTTGGCCAATGTGAGCTTACACACAGGTTTGCCATAAAATTTACTGTCTATAATTGTGAGCTATGACAAGATCTTGAATTCCTTTAAATTGTATGTGATTAAAAGTATCGACTCTACAGGTAATATAACCACTCCCCTGCACAATTTCATTAAATTATGGAAGGTTTTTGTAATGGACCCTTTTAAAGGATCAACTCAGCCTCTCTCCTCTGTGACTTCCTCTGGCAGGTTCTAGTGCCTTGTCTTGCCCTCCTCCCCAGCCACAGCCAGGGAGTGAACCAATCAACCTGGCAGACAGCAATGGGGCACAGAGAGATGACTCACTCTCAGCTCACAGACTCCTGATGCTAAGGGCCCAGGACCTATCCTGGTTTCATCCTTTCTTAGGTCTTGTCTGATAAACCTCTGCTTGGAGTACATGCAATTCCTTTTCTTGCTTTAGGCAGATTAGGTTACAACCAAAATGACTTTGACTCATATTTTCAAATAGGACTTTGCAAAGAAGTGTCACTTTGGTGTCCTCTGTGTATACAGCAAGTTAGTGATGCTATTACTTTTCCCAGCAATAAAACAATGATCATGATCATTTCAGTTTCACAGTATTTTTCTAATAATAATCAGTATCACTATATAAAAGTGCATATTTAGAATCTTACTATTTGTACTTGGAAAATTTTGTATTTGAATATTATGTTAAAGACATCATCATACTCCTAAAATTTACATTTTACACAAGTGTATAATCTGTCTACAGTTTATGAACCAATGAGAAAGATAACCATTCTTATATCTTAACAACAAAAAAGTTAAGAACTCCAAGTTTAGGAATGATGTAGTAAGAGACATTGTTCCACTTTATTTATAATAGTAAATGTCCGATGACAGGAAGTTGGTTAAAAAATCATTGAACGATATTTTAAGCCATAAAACAGAACTGTGAGCAACCATTAAAAATATGTTGTGAATGTATTTAATGTCATGAAAAGATCTAACTGTATTTTCATCATCTATCTATTATTCCAACATCTTCCTAACTGTATATCATCATCTATTATTCCAACATCTTCCTAGAGAAACCTAACAGTTTTCTCTCTTCAAATCCCCTATACTTCTTCATCCATTCTCACTCAGCCTAATCTTCCTTCCTATTTTATTGAGAAAACTCAATCAATCAGAAGAGACTTCCACAATTTACTACCAAAAATTTACCCACCAGCCAGCATCTCTGCCATATATGCTCCTCTCTTGTTTCAATGGCTGGAACATCTCGGTGAAGACCAACCCCTTAACTGATATACTAGATTGTGTCCCTCCGCACCATCCATTAAAGAAATTGCACATCATCACAATGACACAGGTGGGCACTTGAAATGAGAACTCTTATAAACCACTCCAAATCAACAGTCTTGAACAGTCTTGAACAGGCACCGACATAAGTACTCTTCATCTATACAAAGCTATAAAAGAAAACAGAAAACAAAACACATTAGCTGCTGAAAATGACTAACTTGGCCACCCCCATTTCATTTCCCCCAAAACACATGCAGCAGAAGAAAACTGTAACACAAAAAATCCAAACGGAATTAAATATTCCTGCTTAGGAATATGAAAAAACAACCTTAATTGAAATCCAAAAACTAAGACCAAAACTGAACAAAAAAATGGAAGTAACGAAATAAAAGTTGACTGACCTCAGAAACAATAAAAGAAAAAAAATCATATCAAAATGAAGACTATATTACAAGACAGAACAGATTTGAATGGAAACTTAATAAGGGTATATTGGACAAAAGTGGAAAAAGAACAAAAAGAATAAAAATGAGATGAAGAAAGTAAAATTTATTAAAGAGCAGAAAAGAAAATGCATCATAGAGAGGGAAAACACACAAATATAACATAATATACACACTAACGATAATATGACAGAAGCTAAACCACATGTTCAGTCATTTCAATAAATGTGAATGTGCTTAATTCACTTATCAAAAGAAGAAAAGGATTTTTGGTTTGGCTCACAGAGCAAAACCCAACTGTACGCTCCATACAAGAAACAAACCTAAAACTTACTCAGAAAAGCTGAAAATAAAATGATGGGCAACTGAATATTGAAAGCAAAGGCAAGTAGATTTCCAGTTGCAATGTAGAATCTGAAACCACATCAAGGATCTTTCTGTACTGTGACATTAAAATCCATTAGTCTGTATTAGAGGTTGGATGGCAGTTTTATCCATGCATAATTTTGTAACACCATGCACTGTTTATTTGGAAAATATTACCTTACTAATTTGTGCAGATCTTTCAAATGTTTAATTACACAGTATTTCAAAAAAAATCACATTCTTTAACATCACCAACCTATCTCACCAAAGTCTTTAAGTACAGGAAAGCTTTCAAGTTCAAAGAGGCAGATCAAATGTTCCAAAATTTTAATTTTTGCTCAAAAGCCAGAATTTTATCATTGATAACAAATATTTTCAGTTGTTTTCCTTGAAGCGACAGGGTCACTCCATTAATTTATGAAAAAGTACCTGAAAACATCCACATATGAAAAAAAGTTTACCCCTCAATTGTCCAACTAAAAGAGTATTCATAAAAAAAATGCAGTTAATTCAGCTTGCAACTGAGATAATACCACAAGTGCTTTTCCTAGAGAATACGACTTCAGTATGTAGAAATACTTTATACATCTTCCCATTTTGCTATACATAATATTGAAAAGACATCTACTCAAGAACTGAGATTCAATAACATTAATAATTTTTACTGCTTCATCAAGGACATTCTTAAATGAAACTGGCACCAGATGTAGATGTTTTCTGAGGGAAATTCTATTCAACTTTTAGAAACTAGACAATCCCATTGGAACATAAACTCTTCTAGGAGCAATGTGTCTACTGTTTCCCCATTAAGTATGATGCTGACTTTCTTACTACGGTATAACATATTTTATCATTTTAAGAAAACATCCATCCAATGATCTTATATGTAGAAAAGCTTAAAGATTCCGCAAAAAAAAGAAAACTGTTAGAACTAATAGACGAATTCAGCAAAGTAGTAGGGTACACAGTCAAAACACAAAAATCAGTTGCATTTCTATATACTAATAATAAACAATCTGAAAAGGAAATTAAGAAAACAATTCTATTTACTATACCTCAAAAATAATAAAATTCTTAGGAATTAACTTAACCAAGAAGGTGAAAGACCCGTACAATGAAAACTACAAAACAGTGCTAAAAAAATTAAAGAAGACATAAATAAATGGAAAGACATCCCACGTTCATGAATTGGAAGACTTAATTAAGTTGTCAATACTACCCAAAGTGATCTACAGCTTCTTTGCAATCCCTATCAAAATCACAATGACACTTCTTGCAGAAACAGAAAAATCCATCCTAAAATTCATATGGAATCTCAAGGGGCCCCAAATAGCCAAAACAATCTTGAAAAAGAACAAAGTTGGGGCTCATGCTTCTTGATTTCAAAACTTACTATACAAAGCTAATGTAATCAAAACAGTGTGGTACAGGCATAAAGACAGACATATAGACCAATGGAACAGAAAACAGAGCCCAGAAATAAACCTTCACATATATGGTCAAATAATTTTCAAAAAGGGTGCAAAACCATTCAATGGGAAACTACAGTCTTTTCAACAAATGATGAGGGGGAAAACTGGATGTCTACGTACAAAAGGAGGAAGTTGCACCCTTACGTAACATCATATACAAGAATTAACTCAAAATGAATCAAAGATCAAACATAAGAGCTAAAACTAGAAAACTCTTAGAAGAAAACATGGGATAAAAGCTTCACAATATTGGATTTGGCAATGATTTCTTGACTATGACACCAAAGGCACAGGTAGCAAAAGAAAAAATAGACAAATCAGACTTAATGAAAATTTAAAAATCTTGTGCATCAAAGGACATTATGAACAGAGTGAAAAGGCAACCTACAGAATGGGAGAGAATATTTGCAAAGCATATATATCATAAGTGATTAATATCCAGAATACAGGGAGAACTCCTAAAACTCAACAATAAAACAAACAAATAACCCAATTCAAAAATGGGTAAAGGGCTTGAACAGTCCTTTGTATTTTCCAAAGAAAATACACAAATGGCCAATGAGCCCATGAAAAGATGCTTAACATCACTAATCATGAGGGAAATGCAAATAAAAACTCACTAAGATACCACCTCACACTCATTAGGACGGCTCCTATCAAAAAACAAAAAAAATAACAAGTGTTGGTGAGAATGTGGAGAAACTGGAACCCTGTGCACTATTAGTGGGAATGTATAATGGTACAGCTGCTGTGGAAAACAGTATGGTGGTTCCTCAAAAAATTAAAAATAGAATTACGACATAATCCAGCAATCCACTTCTGGGTATGTTAGCTCAAGGCTGATCTTCCTCACCAAAAAATAATAATAATAAAGAAACTCAGAATTGAAAGCAGAGTTTCGAAAAGATATTTGTACATCCACGTTCACAGCAGCATTATTCACAACATTTAAAACATGGAAGCAACCCAAGTAACCATCGAAAGATGAATGGATAAGCAAAATGTGGTAGATACATACAATGGAATATTATTCAGCCTTAAAAAGGACGGGAATTCTGACGTATGCTACAACATGAATGAACCTGGAGGACGTTGTGTTAAGTGAAATATGCCAGTCACAAGAATCACACAAATACTGTATGATTCCACTTACATGAGGTACACCTAGGGTCAAAATGATAGAGACAGAATGTAGAATGGTGGTTGCCAACGGCTTGTGGGAGGAGGTAATGGGTAGTTACTGTTTAACAGGTATAGAGTTTCAGTTTTGAAAATGAAGCATTCTGTGGATGGATGACGGTGATGGTTGCACAACAAGATGAATGTACTTAATACCACTGAATCATACTTAAAAATGGTTAAGATGGTAAATATTATGTTATCTGTATTTTACCGCAGTAAAAAAAAATGAGAAAAAGCATCCATCCACTCCTAGTTTCTTTAGCGTTTAATTATTATTATTATTATTTTGGTGAGGAAGATCAGCCTTGAGCTAACATCCATTGCCAATCCTCTTTTTGCTAAGAAAGATTGACCCTGGGCTGACGTCTGTGCCCATCTTCCTCTACTTTATATGTGGGATGCCTGCCACAGCATGGCTCGATAAGCAGTGCGTAGGTCCGCACATGGGATCCGAACCTGTCAACTCCAGGCCACCGAAGCAGAGCATGTGAACTTAACCACTATGCCACCAGGCTGGGCCCTCTTCAGGGTTTATTTTTAAATAAGGAATGAGTATTGAATTTTGTAGGAAACCTTTTCAGCATCTACAGAAATAATCGTGAAATGAAGGACTACTGTTTTGCTGTTTTTCCATGATAATCCTTGTAAAACTACATGACTTTTAAAACTATCTGCATATATTACCTTGATAAAAAATATTTAATGAAAGAAATAAACTTCTGGATATAAGTAAAATGATACATTGGGAGAAATTTATAGGTTTAGATATATGTATTAGAAAAGAAAAAAAGCTAACAACCAATCTTTGGGCACAAGCCCAAAGAATATAAAAGGAATGACATAATAAAGAACAGAAATTAATAAGAAATAGAACAAAAGTGAAGTTGGTTCTTTATAAAGGATAATAGAACAGTCAAATCTCCAGACAAACTGACCAAGAATAGAAGGCACAAATAATCAATACAAGGAATAAAAAGGCAGATATAACTTCAGACGCTACAGACATTAAGAAGAAAAGAGAATATCATGAACATTATGCCAAAACATTTGAAAAATTCTAATTTAAATTAGAAAATTTAGTTATCTCAGGAATGCAAGAGTGGCTTAACATTTTTAAATCCATAGATATAATTCATCACCTTAGAGAAAAACTCTATGATTATGTCAAAAATATTCCAAAAAATCCAGCATCTACATCTATTCACAATTATAAAACAACAAATAGCCCAATAACTTTTATCAAACTACAATTTGAAGAGAATTTCCTTAACCTGATAAAAAGTATCTACCAGCACACATTGTAGTCAGTGGGGAAATATTAATAGCAGTCCCTTTAAAATCTAGGATAAAGCACACTATCACTACTTTTATTTAAAATTGTATTGCCCCTTGAGCATAACTGTGCACTGAAGCTTTATTTGTAATAGCCAAATGTCCATAAACAGATGAGTGGATAAACAAACTGAAGCATATCCATACAAAGGAATACAATTCAGCAATAAAAAGAAATGCACTGATAGATGCAAAATCTGAAACTCCAAAGAAAAGACTACACTGTGCAAAAGACACAAAACACAAAATATGCCGTTATAGGATTCTTATATGAAATTCTAGAACTGGCAAAGTGAATCTATCCTCACTGAAAGAATACAAGTAGTTGCCTGAGACCTGAAGGAGGGGAAGAATGGATTGTAAAGTGTCACGAAAGGACATTTCAGGGTGATGAATATGCTGACTGTGGTGGTGATTACATGGGTGCAGACATGTGTAAAAAGTCACTGAACTGTACACTTACAATAGATGCAACTTATTGAATGTAACATATTAATTCAATATAGCTGATTTTTAAAAAATTGTACTACAAGTTCTAGTTAGCAGTACAAGACAAGAAAAAAGAAGAATTGTAAAAGGAATAAAAATCATTATTTGCAGATGATATAACTGTCTATAGAAAAAGGTGAAAATTATTAAATTTAACAGAAAGATTAACAAATTTACTAATTCATAAAAATCAACTTAAAAAATATGAGTTAGCATAACATCCAAAATTATAAAGTATTTCAGAAGAAAAAAAAACTAACAAAAAAGTGCAGGCCCACTGGGGAAAATGGTAACTTTGTCAAAAGACATTAAAGAGGACTACAGACAACATATTCATGGACTGAAAAACTCACTATCACAAAGCTATCAATTTTTTCCAAACTGATGCATTCAGCTAAAGAAATTCCAATAAAAATTCCCAAAGTATTTGTTTGTGTTTTGCTTTGTTGGGGGAAGAGGGATTTGGCAAACTGATTCGAAAATCTACATAGGAACAAACTAAACACAAAGCAAGTAGAAGGAAGGAAATAAAAATTAAACAGAACAAAAATAGAGAATAATCAATGAAACCAAGTTGGTTCTTTTAAAGATCAACAAAACTGACAAACAGGGGCCAGCCCGGTGGCACAGCAGTTAAGTTCGCGCTTGGCAGCCCGGGGTTCGCGGGTTCAGATCCCGGGCACCTGCTGACGCACTGCTTGTCAGCCATGCTGTGGTGGCATCCCATATAAAGTAGAGGAAGATGGGCACGGATGTTAGCCCAGGGCCAGTCTTCCTCAGCAAAAAGAGGAGGATTAGCAACGGATGTTAGCTCAGGGCTGGTCTTCCTCACAAAAAAAAAACAAAAAAACAAAACTGACAAACATTTAGTTACAAGGACCAAGAAAAAAAGAAAGAGAGAAGACTCAAAATTAGGAACAAAAGAGGGGACATCTCTACAATACAGGAATCAAAATCTTTGACACAGAAATCTTATTTTGATGTAAAAATCTAGATACAGAAATCAAAAGGACTATAAAACAACACTATGAACAAATTTATGCCAAGAAAGTAGACAATTTAGATGAAATAGCAAACTTAATATAAAGATATAAATTACCAAAACTGATTCAAGAAAAAAGAAAATCTGAAACCTATAAAAAGGAAAGAAACTGCATCAGTATGTAAAACTTCTGTTAAAGAAAAGCTCAGCCTCAGTTGTCTTTACTGGTGAATTCTACCAAACATTTAAAGAAGAAATAATACCAATCCTTCAAAAACTCTTCCAGAAAAGAGAGGAAGAAGGAACCCTCTCAACTGATTCTAGGAGGCCAGTATTTCCCTGATACCAAAGCTAGAAAAAGACATCACAAGAAAAGAAAGCTACACATGAATATACCTTATGAATAGAGATTAAAAACTTGAAAATATTAGCAAACCAAATCCAAAAATTATATATAAAACAGATTATATACCATGACCAAGTGGGATTTATCTCAAGAATGCAAGACTGGTTTAACATTTGAATATGTCATATTAATGTAGTATGTCATATTAATAGGATAAAGGGGAAAAATGATATGAGCATCTCAGACGCAGAAAAAGCATTTGACAAAATCCAACACCCATCCATGATAAAAGCTCTCAATAAACTAGGAACAGAAAGGAATTTCCTCAAACTAACAGAATATCTAAAAATCTACAGCTAAAATCATACACAACAGTGAAGAACTGAATGCTTTTGCCTAATATCAGGAAAAAGACAATGATGTCCATTCTCATTTCTATTCCACACTGTATAGAAGATTCCAGCCAGTGAAATCAGGCAAGAAAAAGAAATAAAAGGCATCTAGATTAGAAAGGAAGAGGTGAAACTGTGTTGATTCTCAGATAACATGATCCTATATGTAGAAATTCCTAAGGAACACACACATACAACTAAGCAAACCTACTAGAACTAATAAATGAGTTCAGCAAAGTCTCAGGAAACAAGATCAATATATAAAATTGATTCTATTTCTATATACTCTGATCCAAAAATGAAGTTTAAAAAACAATTCCATTCAACAACAGCATCAAACAGAATAAAATATGTAGGAATAAATTTAACAAAATAAGTGTAAACAGTATACTTGTACACTGCAAACTACAAAATTCTGAGAGAAATTATAGATCTAAATAAGTGGAGATACATTCCATGTGCATACATCAGAAGACTCCATATTAACATGGCAATTCTCCATAGATTCAGTGCAATCTCTGTCAAAACCTCAGCATAGGTTTTTTTGCAGACATTTACAAGCTGATCCTAAAATTTACATGGAAAAGCAAAAGACACAGAATAGCCAAAACAATCTTTGAAAAAAAGAACAAAACTGGATAGCTTATACTTCCTTATTTCAAAACTTAGTATAAAGTTATAGTAATCAAGACAATATGATAGTATATAAAGACAGACATACAGATCAATAGAACACAGCTGACAGTCTACAAATAAATCCTTATATTTACAGTCAACTGATTTTTCACAAAGGTACCAAGGCAACAACTGGGGATTGGGAAAAGGGTAGCCTTTTTTAAAAATGGTATTGAGACAAATGGATATCTATATGCAAAAAGAAAACTTAGATCCTTAACTCACACCATTCCTAAAAACTAACTCAAAATGAACCACAGACATAAATGCAAGGATTAAAACTATAAAAATTTTAGAAAAAAAAAAAAACTGTAAAAGCAAATCTAGTGACCTTAGGCTAGATAAAAATTTTTTAGATACAACACCAAAAGTAGGATCCATAAAAGAAAAAAACTGTACTGCATTAAAATGAAAACATTCATACTTCTATAGACACTATTTAAAAAGGCAAGCACAGGGGGCTGGCCCAGTGGCATAGCAGTGAAGTTCGCACGCCCCACTTCAGCAGCCCTGGGTTCACCCATTCGGATCCTGGGCACGGACCTATGCACCGTTCATCAAGCCATGCTGATGTGGCATCCCACATAGAGCAACTAGAAGGATGTACAACTATGACATACAGCTATCTACTGGGGCTTTGGGGAGAAAAAAGGAAGAAGATTGGCAATAGATGTTAGCTCAGGGCCAATCTTCCTGCAAAAAAACCCCACAACAAACATATAAAAGTTTAAAAAAAAAAAAAGGCAAGCATAGATTGGGACAAAAAGAAAAAGCCACAATTGAGATAAAATTACACGTCTGATAAAGGACTTATAATCAATATATGTAGCCATATATAAAGAACTCTTACAACTCAATAGTAAGAAAACAATCCAATTAAAAAATGGACAAAAATCTCATTGACCAATGGCACGTTAAAAGATACTCAGCACGACTAATCATTAGAAAAATGCAAATTACAACTACAGTGAGATACCACTTCACCACTACTAGAAAAGCTATAATCAAATTGACTGACAACAACAAGTGCTGGTGAAGATGTGGAGAAACTAAAATTCTCCTATATCGCTGCCTAGAATGTAAAATGATGCAGCCACTTTGGAAAACAATGTGGCAGTTCTTAAGAAGTTAAACATATATTTACCATTTACAAGGAGTAGAAATTCTACTCCTTGTAACCTACTCAACAGAAATAAAGACATATGTCCCCAACACAAAGACTCACACACAAACGCTCACAGCCAAATTATTCATAATAACCAAAACTTACAAATAACACACATATCCACCAATTAAGGAAAAAACAGTGGTCTATCCATACAATGGAATAATGGTACAATTATTAAAAAAAAAAAAAAAGAATTACTGATGTATGTTAAAGCAGGGATGAATCTCAAAAACATAACACTATTTGAAAAGAGCCAGAAGCAAAAGACCACATATTGAAATTTATATGAAATGCCCAGGAAAGGCAAATCGAGAGAGAGAGAGAGAGAGAGAGAGAGAGAGAGAGAGAGAGTAGATTAGTGGTTGCCTATGACTAAAGGTGGGATTGGGGAGTGACTGCAAATGGATAGAAGGGATCCTTTCAGGAGTGTCAAAAACATTCTAAAATTGGATTGGTGATGTTATGCAACTTTGTAAATTTACCAAAAAGTACTGACTTATACACTTAAAACAAGTGGTATATAAATCACACCTCAATAAAGCTGTTTAAAAAAAAACTATATCAAAGTAAAAGGGCCCAAAATAGCCAAGGAGCTCCTGAAGAACATTAGAGAAACTATCAAACTATATCAAAATCCAAAAAAGCTACAGTAATTAAGGCAGTAGAATATTAGAGAAAAGGATAAATGGAGCAGAATAGAGACCCCAGACATAGACCTTCATTTGAAGGAAACTTGATATATACCAGAGGGGGCATTACAGATCAGTGGGCAAAGTGCAGTCTTTTCAACTGATGGTGGTGAGAGATTGGTTATCTGTACGGGAGAAAAAAGAAAATTAGGTCCCTATTGTATAATGCTATAAAAAAAATCAATTAGTCTTAATTCTTCCTTTCTCCCTATAGCCACAGCCACCTTCTTTTTCATGTAATTTAGCAGTACATGGAAAGCACAAAAAGTCGAGTGTACTTCCCTACTCCTTGAATTTGGGCTTGGCTATGACTTACTTCGGCCAACGGGTTGTAAGCAAATGTGATGCAAACAGGGCCTCGCCCTCGAGCTTCTGCCAATGCCATGAGAAGAACATGTTCCAGCTAGCCCACTAGTCCCAGAGGAGAGTGGGACAAACGTGGGGCAGAACTCACCAGTCGACCTGCGTTATGTAGCAGAGCCAACCCAGCTAAGGCCAGCCTAGATAGCCTACTCCCAGCCAATATGCAGATGCACAGAAAAAGAAATGTTTATTTTTCTATACTGAGAGTCTTCTGGTTGGTTCTTAAACACCATTATTGTGGCATCTGTTAATTGATACAATTTCCAAAGGATTAAAATATAAATGTAAATATTAAAGTACTTTACAGACTCATGATAGGGAAGGATTTCTTAAATAAGACACAAAACACAAAACCTACCCTAAAGAAAAAGAGTGCCAAAATAAGTAACTCTGCTCATTGAGACACCTCAAAAAAAGCGAAAAGACAGCCCACAAAATGGGAGAAGACTTGCCACATATATCTCATGAAAGATTACATCAGGAATATATAAAATCAATTTATAAAGGACAATCAACCCGACAGAAACATAGGCAAAAGACATTAACAGGCATTTCACCAAAGATGAAACTCAAAAGCCAGCAAGCATAAAAAAAAGATGCTGAACTTCACGAAAATAAAGCTATGAGGCA
Source organism: Tapirus indicus (assembly GCA_031878705.1). NCBI lineage: Eukaryota > Metazoa > Chordata > Mammalia > Perissodactyla > Tapiridae > Tapirus > Tapirus indicus. The sequence goes on along the minus strand of CM062923.1, from coordinate 75,764,670 downwards.
CCATTTTTACACCTACTGAATTGGTAAAAAAATTTAAAGTTGTGACAATACAAAGTATGGCAAGTGTGGAGCAACAGGAGTTCGTTCTTTCACACAGTTGTTGGAAGTATAAACTGTTACAACTTCTTTAGAAAAGATTGGTATTATCTTAAATTTTAAGATGATACCACAATTCTACTTGGTTTACACCCAGGATAATTCACACACATTTACATCAGTAGACATGTATACGATTATTTATGATAACAGTTTGTATTTAAAAAATTGAAAAAAACCTAAATGTCCATCAATAATAGAGTGACTAAATAAACTGTAACATATTCATAGAATGAAATGCTATATAAGAGTAAAAATGAATGAATGACAGCTGCATGAATCTACATGAATGAATCTTAGAAGCATAGTGTCAAGTGAAAACAGCAAGTCACCAATAAATACACAGAGTATGACACTGTTTAAATAAAATCCAAACACAAGCAAAACTAAATACACTATTTAGTGAATCATACACATTTGGTAAGTCTACAAAGAAACAAGAGGAGAATAAAAATACAAAAGATAGTGACAAACCCAGAGAGGAAAGTAGGTCCATGGAGATGGACATACACATATATATATATGTATCAAATATTTTATAATTTTTTCAGTGAGGCAGGAGAGAGAAAAAGACTTCTACTGGAGAAAATGGAAAAAGCCCTATGTTTCCATGCCAACCTTTAGAGATCTTTCAGAGAAAAAAAAAGAAATGTGCTAAATTCGAGTTTTACCTTTTTTATGTATTTTATTTTCATGACGACTTCTTTTCAGTATCCAAAACCTAATATGAAAAAAATCACAATCATTTTTATGCATTAAGATCTAATTCAGGTACATCAGCATACTCTTGTAATTTTCTAATGATTCCAATTATATTCATCCTAGTAATCATCTAACAATATTTACTATAGGAGGAAATGAAAAACCACTTTTACATATATCATTTTTTCCATATATATTTCATACTAATAAACAACCAAATATTTGGTATGACTTCTAATTCCAGGATAACCCTTCATATTTACAACCTAAAAATATCTAGAAATAAGCACCTCTGACTTTCTAATATTTGCACATGCTCAAGGGAACTTCTGCCATAAGATGGTATGGTTTGGTTTTAAAAGAATCTTTTATATTCACTTATATTTCAATTTAATTTTGAAGAGACTACCTCCAACTAACATACGAAAAATGAAAGAATATAAACAACTACTATTTTCAATTATCTTTTCTCACAAACTGAAAGAATATTTGAAGAAAATTTTGAAATAACTACTTGAGTATACTTTCATGTAATTCTAAAATATTTATCAACCAATGATCCTTAACTTTCCCTCTAAGAGTATAACAGGAGCACTATTTCTCCTATTTGTTTTCCTTTAGTTAGCTTAGCTACTAAGGTTGCTAACTACATTGAAGGTTTTAAGAACATTTCAATTTATACCAGCACTAAGTATAAATTTTCCTTTAAGCTATAGGGAAAAATATACAAATGAATAATAATTTTCTAAACTGAAGTAAATTCTTAGGTTATCAGTCCTAATATATCCCATATTGCTAACCTATGAGGCATTCTCCTTAAAGAACAGTTTTTCAAATTCTCATCCTTTGTTCAAACATACTCTTTAAAAACAGAAAAACAAAAATTAAAATTGTACTTACTTTAGCCAACAGTTCTTGTGTCTCAGCAGTCAGTGGAGCATGTGAAAACTTGCAATATTCTCCCTGATAACATTTTGCTCCTGTATGGTAAAACTTGCAGGGATATTCATGTAACCCAAATGTTAAGGAAGAGAACAATTTTAATCCAACTAAATTAGTTTGTTATTGATTTAATGACTTCCTTTTTCATATATAAAGGCCTTTCCTACCAGTAGAAACACTGATTTCTCTACTTAAAATATGATCATTACGAATTGGGTAACACGAAAAATCTAATTTTAGGATGATTATATACATCAAGTTTACTGGCTATCACAGGATACTTTTTCCTTCATATCCATTCTTTTATTTATTTATTTATTTATTTATTTATTTATTTTTTTTGTGGGGAAGACCAGCCCTGAGCTAACATCTGTTGCCAATCTTCCCCTTTTTGCTGAGGAAGACTGGCCCTGAGCTAACATCCGTGCCCATCTTCCTCCACTTTATATGGGACGCTGCCACGGCATAGCTGACAGGCAGTGCGCGTCCGCGGGCGCCTGGGATCCGAACTCGCGAACCCCGGGCTGCCAAGCGCGGACTAAACCGCTGCGCCACCGGGCGGCCCCTCATATCCATTCTTATAATAGACTACAGGCATGTTTCACTGACATAAGAAAGGTATGTGTATTTTAAATACTTTGAAGTGTGATTATTTTTTATTTTTATTTTTTTTGTGAGGAAGACTGGCCCTAAGCTAACATCCACAGCCAATCTTCCTCTTTTGTTGAGGAAGATTAGCCCTGAGCCCATCTTCCTCTATTTTGTATATGGGACGCCACCACAGCATGGCTTCATGAGCGGGCATAGGTCCATGCCCAGGATCCGAACCAGCGAACCCCGGGGTTGCCAAAGCAGAGCACGTGAACTTAAGCACTACGTCACTGGGCCAGCCCTCAAGTGTGATTATTTTTAAAGCATTCTTTTGGGGTGAGGAATTAAAGTCAATGACAATGATATGTCTTTCAAATCTGGATCCTTCATATATTAGGCTTGTTTAAAATAGAATCAATTTATATAGCTTCATTGTTTTCTAGAAAAAAATTCTAAAGTTAGAATTTGAGATTCCTTGTGTTGAATGACTGAAGGAAAACAACTTTTGTGATAACCAAAGGTGCTATTACCCTAAAATGTTTGTGTTCCATGTTTTTTTAACATGTCTGTACCATGTGCACTGAAGAGTTAGGGTTATTCTTCAAGTGAAGTGACAATTAACCTCTATACAGTACATAATATACAGAAAACAAGTATTCCAAAATTATGCAATTCCTGCCTCTTTATGAAGTAGCTTATATGAATACAGATTCAATTACTGAATGTCACAGCAGAAATTCTGACAGTCTTTCTGAGACTTACTAGGTCTCATGAACCTGTTATAATACTACCCAGTTGAGCAGAAAGGATCTTCATTTGAGAGCATTTTTAAAGAACCCCTCTTTTCTTTCTTGGGAAAAAATTCTGAGTATAATTTAATCACTTTGATACTGAGTTGGGCTTGGATAATATAATTTTGCCATAGTTAAAACACTGGTTTCATTCAAAATTTTACATATTTAAAATGTTTATGTAAATATTTATAAAAAGTAAAAGTACTGTATCTCGTGATAAAGGATATTATGCAAATACAGACAGTTTTCACCTCTGGTACAATATCCTTGTACATAAAACTTACACATTTCCTTTTTCTTCTCTATTTCTGCATCATGATCAAATTTACACTGGTCTCCCTGGGCCAAAAGAAAGAACAAGGAAAAGCCATTATTTCTCATAGCTAAATCATTACAATTCCTACTACTCTTTCCATAAGCAAATGATTCCAGAAAAAAACAAAGTCTTAGAAGCAGTACAATCTAATTCTTAATAAGCTATCTTTTTTTTTTGGAGGGAGATTGGCCCTGTACTAACATCTACTGCCAATCTTCCTCTTTTTTCTTTTTTTTCCTCCCCAAAGCCCCAGTACATAGTTGTGTATCATAGTTGTAGAGCTGTAGCTCTTCTATAAGTGACGCCACCTCAGCACAGCTTGATGAGCAGTGAGTAGGTCTGTGCCCAGGATCCGAACCGACGAACCCGGGGTCGTCCAAGCGAAATGCATGAACTTAACCACTACTCCACCAGGCTGGCCCCTTAATGAGCTATCTTATAAGCACATCACACATACTTGCTTAAAATTTTGTTAAGTCCTAAACATTTTTAACACAAAGCATTAAAAAAAAATTATCTACTTTCTTAAACATAAAAGAATATTTCAGTAAAATTTTCTGATTTTCTAATTTCCTTTCCAGAAGGAAACAGTTTTAAAAATGTACAGGTATGCTTTCAAAGTGTCTAATGGAAACAGGAGTTGATTTTAGTACATTTCTGCCATACTTTACATTTTAGTACATTTTTGCTTACACATTTTTTTATACCTTAATACATTTCCTTTCAAGAAAATATTTACAAATTTGTTTTCCCTTGCGTTCCACTGTATGTTGGTTGATGAATCCCTGACTCATTCTCACGTGCTGCTGCTTCTCTTTAGGTTTACCATCCTTTGAAAACAAAAACAAAAAACTAAATGTGAGAAATAGAAAATTAAATATTTTATTCCACTGCACAAAATTATTTTAAACCACCTTTAAAACATTAAAAAGTGGGGGGCCGCCCGGTGGCGCAGCGGCTTAGTCCACGCTTGGCAGCCTGGGGTGCCGATGCACTGCTCGTCAGCCACGCCATGGCGGTGTCCCATATAAAGTGGAGGAAGATGGGCACGGATGTTAGCCCAGGGCCAGTCTTCCTCAGCAAAAAGAGGAGGATTGGCGATGGATGTTAGCTCAGGGCTGGTCTTCCTCACAAAAAAAGTAAAAAATAAAAATAAATAAAAACATTAAAAAATGATTCTTCTAAATTTGCCTTCATGTAAGATTTGGACTTTTGTACATCAGTTGAAAAATAAATGTTTTGTTAGTTTCAATAGTATTCCATCATCAAACATTAGTGTTTGTGCAATCTGAATATTTTATTGTACTTTGCCATTGTTTAAAAATGAAAGTGCTACTACCTGTGATAAAAAGCAAAGTCTAAGCAAAAGCCTCTTTAGAAGAATGGAGACAAAACTGGAAATCATAAGGTGAACTCAGAGCAGTGTAATCTTTCAATGAGATGATCACTGGTGTGAGCTAAGTATACTGACCAGCTCAAATTCACAAACACAACTAGAAATATACCCTCAAAGATGGCGATAAAGAATAAAAACAAAAGGGGAATTTCATAATACATTTAGCTCTTTAGAAACATAAATCATTTTTAGTGTGTTAACTTGTGGTACAACTTACAACTTCTGCATACCAAATTTCTGAATACAGTTTTAGGAATTCAGCACACACTAAGATGGAAGCTGTCTGTACGTTTATGTGATCTGCTCTGCAATAATGTCTAATTTTCACTTAGTACCATCAAAATTATGTCTTATAATTATGTCAGTTTAAATCTTTGGTTTTATTTGATTACATTATTAAATTCTAACATATATATTTATAATTAGGTCCTCGTGTAAAAGGGCTGTCAGCTTTGGCTGAATAATTATTTGAGTCAACGTAAACCAAATGAAAGGGAATACTGACTGGGGGTCAGAAAACAAAGTTCTAGCCCTAGCCTGGCCCTGTGCGACCACTGGCAGTTACCTGAATCCTATGGCTTCAGATTCCTCATTTGTAAAATAAGGAGGCAGGGCAAGACTTTAACTGTAATATTTCACCACCCTTAACTCTTGTCTCCTGGACCAAACCTAACAAAAAGGGTGCCACCCAGTTTAGAAGCCTCAGAAAAGCAAAGTCCAGAGGAGTCACTTTTTGTCCTATCCTTATTACATCTGCAGACCAAGGAAGAGGAACTTCTACAAAGCAAAATCAAAATACCAGGAGGGTAGGTGGTGTTTGGTAAGGCCACTGTTCAGAAATGCTTATCTTTAATTTCCAGACAAAGTCAAGAACCAATAGACCAGGGACTTGCAGCAGTAGAAACTTTGTAAGATTCTGTGGGCTTTGAAATGTCTCATGGCTATTGATCTTCTCTCTGTTTTTCCATAGTCATTGATAGTTAACACTCAAAACTCAAGGGGCTTGTGTGCATGTGTTCAGGGGCAACAGGCACAACACTAAGGCTTAAAATGGGTGCTGGCAGCTAGTGAGTGAGAGGGAAGGCAGCTCCAACACTAAGAAGGAAGAACATGGAGAGCCCAGTGATGGTAAGAGATTTTCACCAATGGATAACCTTCATTTTGTGGCTTGTCACTGAGGTGTAAGACAAAATTCCAACAGCATGTAGGTGTCCTCCTACATGCATATATTCTTGTACCTGTTCCTGTGAGCCATTGTTCTTCAGTGAAGCGTTTGATACTTTGTCTCCAGGACCAGGCCATTTTCGCTTCATTTTCTTTTGTTTACCATTCTTGTGAACCCTTTTAAGGTTTTTATTTTTTTGCTTAACAGCTAAAAACAGTAAAGTTAATTTTAAAGATGATGTAAAAGTACAACAGCAGTTCTTAAGAAGTATATTGTATAATAATCCAGGAAAAATTCTCCACTGCTCAAATGAGTGAAAACTGATATGACGCTGACCTGTCTTTCTAGAAGCTCTGGGATTAAGAGACCAAAAAGAGAATCAATATATTCTGGTTCCCCAATTCATTCTTTGTGAAAACATAAGGTATTGTCAGAAAAAAGCAAGATAATTAATGAAATTCATCTTGCTAGCCACAAGCCAGATCCTTCGGAAGCGTTCAGAGTATGATGGATCTAATTAGGAATGGCCATAACACTGGTAAAAGCTTCAAATGTTCAAAATGACCTCATATTTTCACTGTCAGATTTTTCTCTGAAAACATTTAATATAGATTAAATTTATCTATAGACCCATTTTAAACAGAAAACACTAAAAGAGGGAAAAAAGGCAGTAAAATGAGAGGATTAAGAATTTCATTTACAGCCAGGAGATCTAATATCTGTATAACAGGGGTTCAAGAAAGAGAAAGGATGGGGGCCGCCCAGTGGCGCAGCGGTTTAGTCCGCGCTTGGCAGCCCGGGGTTCGCGAGTTCGGATCCCGGGCGCCCGCCGACGCACTGCCTGTCAGCCATGCTGTGGCGGCGTCCCATATAAAGTAGAGGAGGATGGGCACGATGTTAGCCCAGGGCCAGTCTTCCTCGGCAAAAAGAGGAGGATTAGCAACGGATGTTAGCTCAGGGCTGGTCTTCCCCACAAAAAAAAAAAAAAAAAAGAAGAAAGAGAAAGGATGGAGAAGTAATAATCTCTCTCTCTCTCTCTCCATATATAGATATATATATATACACACACACACACACACATACACACGTATGTATGTATGTATTATGCACATAGACACATTTCCATATTTTTCTATGTATATATATGCTTTGTGTCTTCATGTGCATGTATTTTTAAAAATAAAAACATAGTGTCTAACTTAAAAAAAAGAATTTTAATTTACAATTATCATTTGTCCTCATATCTATGGCTAAATTTCATTTTAGTAATCTAAAAGCATACATTTCTGAGTTTAGTCTGACACCCCAGCAACCCTGACATTAATTAAGTCAATTCCTCTTTAGATGACAGCAATACAAACAGGCATATCTGGTCCATACAGGCAGAGGCCAGGGATTTACCATTCTCCCTTTCAGAGCAGTCATGGCCTTTGATAAACCGCCTGCACTCTCAGCTCCTCCTGCAAAGTGAGGATCTGTACACCAAGTACCCAGGTCTCAGCAAGGTGGGGGGTCTCAGGCCACACAAGCTCACGTCTGGTGTAAAGATCCATGAAAACCATGATCTTATCATGAGATACAATGCAGGGAAAAAACTTCCCCCCAGTCCATATACGGGCACCTGTGATTGCTTCTCTAGATAAAATAGCTTGACCCTTACCTTTCTGGGGATCCTTCACTCCCTCTTTCTTCATAGATTCTTCAGGAAATGGTAAGGATCGAGCAGCATTTGCCATTTCTTTAGCTTGTATATACTGTTGAAGCTCTTTAGCAAAATTATCTTCTGATTCCTGACTGCAGATATCATTATCACTATATACATCATAGTCCTTACTTCTTGATTTTCTATGCAGCAAATTCTTTGGTGATGCTGTAGAGTTTCCCAAGTGCTTAGTCTAAGTAAAAATTAAATTTTCAATTTTAAAAACTTAGCATGAGTCAAAACAATAGAACAGTCTCGTTATAAAGAAGAAACAAAGACTGGCAATGAATTGATCATTGCTGAGGTGGGGTGATGGGTGCATGAGGTTCATATACTATTCTTTCCACTCTTATGTATTTGAAATTTTCCAGAATTAAAAAAAAAAAAGCCAGCACAACACATCTATCCTTAAACATAATTTGAGGGAAGATTATGATTTGTGCACTATGTACTTTACTGAATTAAGACTAAACCCCCAAATCTTAATTATTTGATATAAAGGAATTACAGTATTATAGTTCACATTTTATTTCTCCCTTTGCATCAACTATACTTTTAAATGGTTTAATTCAATAACTCACCATTCGATAAAAGAGTAAGTAAGTAACTGTCCAATTGAAAATCCACTATACTGAGATATATCACAGTTAGCAAAGCCTATTCTTTTTCCTATAACTCACAGCACTGGTGGCAGAGGAGGTGGCAGCAATGATGACAAGGAAGAAAGAATTTCCCTGTTCTCTGTAATCAAGTTAACTTCACTTTCAGAAACTGTTTTCTAACTCTCTTGTTGGAGCTGCCCCAAGGTGACAGTGGCAAACACAGGCACCCACTGGAACAGGAATCCAGGTATGGCAGCTGACCCTGGAGCAGCCTGAGGTGATCACAGCAGACAACTTAAAGCACTTTGTGTATAAAAATTTCCAAGTATTGGTTACACAGGTGTCTATACTTGGTGACACAGGGGAAGCAAGCTGAATAATTATAATTAGTATGTATGATACATTTCAATTAAAAAGTTTATTGAAAAAAAAAAGTCCAAGCGCCAAAGGGCTCCTATTTTGATGTCAGGAAGAGATGACGTATCTATCATTAAATTGGCCAGTGGTCCTGCTCCAGACCATGCTTTGAGCCCTGGTCTCTTATCTACTTTCACATAACTGATGAAGGCAGCAAACTCAAAACAAACAAAAACAAAACAGAAGAATCACTACTATCAAATATACTAGGTGGTCCAATTTAATGGTTACCTCTAATGGTTAACATCCAAGTCAGGAGTCGTATCACCAGATGATTGATCGCAGGCCTAGAAAATGAATGTGCTCCCTGTTTGAAGAATCCAAACAAGCTGAGAAAGTTTCCTAACCTGATAATGGCCTCACTGTACCTTATCTTCATGACACCAGACAAGACTAGACAAGACTACCAACTAATCTAATAATATTTAGGGCACCAAGTTCCTTGTCTCCAAGTCCTCAAGAAAGAGCACTTTTTCCCAACTAATACCATAGAGTAAACCTGTAAACATAACTTCCAGTCAGGGGTGGCAAATGTCGTCCTGGCCTCCTGTTTTTGTAAACAAAGTTCTGCTGGAAGAGTCTTACCCATTCATTCATTTATGTATTACCTATGGCTGTTCAGTGTGAGAGACAATATGGCTCACGAAGTCGAAAAGACGCACTATCTTGTCCTGTATCAAAATGTTGGCCAATTCCTGTGATAATTTTGTCTACCTTGGTTTTGGCATTTAATTTTATTTAGTGGGCAAAGGAAGAACCAAAAAATCATTGAATACGCAACAGCTTCCACGAAGTTTAGCTTAGTCAAACAGACAGAGATGAGATTCTATTCAGTGTATCTGAATGAAAACATTACAAGAATTCAAATGAGTGACTAAGTGCCCCTCCTCGCACAAAACATGCAGGCCTACAGTACTGAAGCAGATCCCTTTTACTACAAGTAATAACATCTTTAATTAATTTGTATTAAATGAAGAGATAAGACAACTTGGTAACCTTAATAAAGCCAGGACAATCATCAACTAAGTTGTTTTATTATACATTAGAGATGATTCTTACTAATTAATGATTCTTTTCAGAGAGCACCAAAATACACAAAATACAAATGATTGCTTAAATACTTTTCTTCATGCAGCTAGCTATAAACTCATTGCTTTGATGTTTGTTCTCTATATTTAGGAAGTATACAAACATGATATTACAACATTTTTTCCCTTTTACAAAGGAATCTAAATAAAGTTTTTTTTTTTAAGTAAAAGATTTTTTTGCTTTTGATTCAGGATGGTTTATTGAACTAGCATGGCCTCCTGAGATTCCTCAGAAATAAAAGTACAGAAATGTAATAATTAATAGTTCCATAATAGTGTGTAGGGGGGCATGAAGTACATTCATCAGTAATTGAGAAGAGTTCAACCAATTCTTGACAAATTTTTGATAAACAAAAAGCAAGTTATAATCTGGAGGTTGGGCTTAGGTTGGAGTGTGAGAAATGGGGCTATAAATGGGACTGAATTAAAATTCTACATAAAAACAGACAAAACTATCGGAACAAATTCTCTCTGCCCCACCCCTCACAAGAACACAATTAAAAAGAAATTTACCCTGGGTAAAAAGAGAGGGTTGTTCTCCAAAGAAACTGAATAAAATGTCTGATAAAAGCCAAACCTTTTTGTGTGGGTACTAAGACCCCAGTGTTAAATCCTCCACATTCTAGCATTTGGGAGCAACCCCCACCAGAAACATTTCAATCCATTTACCCTACAACAGGGCTTCTTACCCTGCTGTCCAGAGACCCTCCCCAAGGGTCTATGGAAGGAATTCAATGAACTTGGATGGGAATAAAAATCATATAATAGGGGCCGGCCCAGTGGCGTAGCAGTTAAGTTCACGCACTCTGCTTCTGGCAGCCTGGGGTTCGCAGGTTCGGATCCCAGGTGCGGAGTGACGCACCGCTTTGCAAGCTATGCTGTGGCAGTGTCCCATATAAAGCAGAGGAAGACGGGCATGGATGTTAGCCCAGAGCAGTCTTCCTCAGCAAAAAGAGGAGGATTGGCGACGGATGTGAGCTCACAGCTAATCTTCCTTACAAAAAAAAAAAAAAATCACATAATATTTTCATCAACTTCTAAATTGACACTTAGCATTTTCTTCTGTTTTGAACTCTGGCAACAAACCACAGTAGTATCAGCAGCACCTGTAACCGGCACCAATAGAAATCACAGGTACTTTCATCTATAATATTACAGTTGTTGCAGATCTCAAAATATCTTTTAGGTTCATCACTATGTCAAAATTACAATAATTAGAGCTACTACTGGATCTTATTACTCAGTGCATTAATAAAAAACATATTACTCTTACCTCATTTCCTCTTTAATATATATATATTTTTGGTGAGGATGATCAGCCCTAAGCTAACATCCATTGCCAATCTTCCCCTTTTTGCTGAGGAAGACTGTCCCTGAGCTAACATCTGTGCCCATTTTCCTCCATTTTGTATGTGGGATGCCGCCACAGCATGGCCTAGTAAGCAGTGTGTAGGTCTGCATCAGGGATCCAAATCCTCGAACCCTGGGCCACCGAAGCGGAGCAAGCGAACTTAACCACGCCAACGAGCAGGCCCCCTGCTTTTTAATATTTTGATAACTGTATTTCAATAAAATCAATTTCTTTTGTAATCCAACATATTTTATACAGTTAAAAACATTCTGAGAAGGGGCCCATGGGCTTCACCAGACTGCCAAAGGGGATGCATGGCACAAACAAGGTTAAGAACTACTATGCTGTTGGAAAGCTACCTATCCACACAGCCCACCCACATACTCAACGCCCAATCAGGCGTCCCATTTAGAGGAAGGGCTATAGACACAGACCTACCAACACATCAGCAAAGGACGTCCATCAACTCTCCATGGCTTTCTTAAATCAAGGGACAATGAAGGAACACAAAAGCAAGTCACAAAAATCTAGAGCAGCAATCATTAAACTATGACCCCAAAGCCAAACCTATCCTGTCACCTGTTTGTGCGTGTGTGTGTGTGTGAGGAAGATTAGCCCTGGGCTAACACCCATGCCCATCTTCCTCTACTATATGGGCTGCTGCCACAGCATGGCTTGATAAGCGGTGTGTCTGTCTGCGCCCGGGACCTGAACCTGTGAACCCCAGGCCTCTGAAGCGGAGTGTGCAAACTTAACTGTTATACCACCAGGCCGGCCTCCCTGCCACCTGTTTTTGCAAGTCAGCAAGCTAAAAATGGTCTTTACACTTTTAAATGGTTGGAAAAAAAATTAAAACAATAACATTTCATGATACATGAAAATTATATAAAATTCAAATTTCAGCATCCATAAAGTTTATTGGAACACAGCCATGCTCATTCATTTACATATTACACTAGCTGCTTTCACACTACAACAGCAGAGTTGAGTAGTTGCAAAAGAGACCATATATGGCTTTGGCTCTCTCATCACATCACAATGATACTCAGTGCACTATAAATTTCAGTGACAGTAATAACTTGACAGCATTTTGAGTTATCTCATGTATTACCAAGCCATGACATTTTTTTCTTCATCACCAGTGCGTAACTACCATGTCAAAACATGAAAAGACGACTTTGAATGCCATGTATTTAAGGCACAGTGAAGTGTGGATTATTTTATTGTCAAATTAGATGGCAAAGCATCATGGTTATTATGTAATGATACTACAGTAGTGCTGAAAGATCATATATGTTGACATTACAATATTAAGCATTCATCACAACAGTCCCAACTCACAGGAAAGCAATGGTCAGAAAAATTAGAAAATTTAAACAAAATATCTCACCCCAGAATTATTTCTTTATAAAAATAAAGAACGAAAAAGAGGCTGCAAAGTAAGTTTCTGAGTGAAACTTGTTAGCCAATCAAAGAAAGCTGATGGCAAACTAATTAAATCATGTTTGATTACAGCATTTGAAGAAATTTCCAGAGAAAATAAAGTTGTTTAACACAACTGGCCTTTTGGCAAGAACAGTTGCTCAAAGACAGGAGGAAATGTGGAGAAACTTCAACAGACAAAAAAAAAAGACAAATTATATCAAGTGGTTTTCCCTGGCTCTTGATGAGTGGACAGATGTTACTGATTCTGCTCAATATCACTGTGCTGTCCAAAGTTAAAACAAGAAGCAAGAGCTCCATTCCCACACAAATTTGCAGGAGATATATTTTCCAGAGTCAAACTACAATTCCAGCAGAGTTTTTCAGACTTTAATGCAGGTGCAAAGGAAACTGCCATTTCAAAATCCATTTAACTGTGAGACTGAGGAGTTACCACCTAACCCTCAACTGGAAGTGACGAATCTGCAACGTAATGACATGCTAAGAGACAAATCTCAAGAGAAGAATCTAATAAAATTCTACAAATGCCTTCCAAGCAATGAATACATTCAGTGAAAATCATGCTGGTGAACTGGTAAGAGTATTTAGCAGTACCTATCTGTAGTGAAAAGACATCTTCAAAGATGAAATGTATAGAATCTAATTACAGATCATTAACAGATAAATCTTTGCAATCAATTTTGATAGGGAACACTAGGTTTGAACTCCAATTAAACAAATTATTATCCTAAAAAGGAGAATCCCATTCTTCTCATTAGTAAATCGGTTATTACAAAAACTCAATTATTATTATGTTAAATTTTGTCAATAAAAAAGTTGTGGAGATTTGTTTTCTCTCTCTCTCATTGTATCCGTACCTACCTTATAGCCTCAATTTTGCTTCTTGGCTTGCAAAGCCTAAAATATTTGCTATTTTTGTCCTTTAAAAAAAATGTTTACTGACTCCATATCTAGAGAATAAAACAAAAAAGCAGGAAAAAAGAGAAAAACGGATGCAGAAGAAACAAATATGATTCAAGGAAAAGAAAAGAACTCAAAAGTTTAAAAATAAATACCCAAGGATATTCAAGATGTTATTATATTAAAAAAAATGCTAGAAAGCTAAAACAACAAAACAGAGAACAAAGAACTCTTGAATAGTAAAATTATGATTTATGAAATAAAGTAGAAATAGAGGAAATTTCTTAAAATATAAAGGAAAAAGACAAAGAGAATAAAAATAAGAAAAGATATGCCTCACATATGAAGAGTATGAGTGAATAATCTGACCAAACACTAAGCACAATGAATGAAAAAAGATCCACAATCTTGAAGAACACCAAGAATAAAGAGCCTAAAAGCTTCCAGAGAGAACAGGATACTTACAAAGGAACTAGAAGCAGATTGGCAAGACTTCACATAGCAACACTGGACAGCAGAAGAAAATGGAGCAATGATCTCAAACTTAAATCTATTTCAGCCAAACTATCAACTATGAGGAAAAATTCAAGATATTTTCAGAAATGTTAAGAAGAATTCAAAAGTTTAATCCCATGCATTCCTATATAACAGTGTATGTCAGCCAAATGAGAAACCTACAGTTAGAAAACGATACCTAAAAAAAGATGTAATTTACAGTAGCCTCATCAAACACCCAGCCATAAATCTAACAAAAGGTATAGAAGATATAAAACATCTACAAAGAAAATTATAAAACACTGTTGAGAGAAATTAAAGAGGACCTAAAGATTGGACGATTCAATATTCTAAAGATGTCAGTTCTCCCTTAAATGATCTATAGATTCAATGCATTCCCAATGAAAATCCCACCAGGATTTCCCGTAGAACCTGACAAAGGGATTCTAAAATTTATATGGAAATGCTAAGAATAGACAAGACACTTAAAGAAGAAAAACAAGGTGAGAGGACTTACTTACCTAATATCCAAACTCATTATAAAACTGTAGTAATTAACACAGAAGACAAATATACCAGTGGAAGAGAACAGAGTCCAGAAACAGACCCATGTGAACATGAACACCTGATTTTTGACAACAGTGACACTAGACCTGTGAGGGAAAAGACAGTTCTTTTCCTCCAATGAATGGTGCTAGAACAATGAGGTACAATAATGAAAAAAAAAAAGGTAAAATAAAATGTGTCCCCCCTACCTCATAGTATACACAAAAATCAATTTAAAGTGATTATAAATTTAAGTAATTATAAACTCAATTTAAGTGATTATAAACTTAAATGCAAAAGGCAAAATAAAGCTTTTAGAAGACACTGTAGGAAAATATTTTTATCATCTCAGGATATTTAAATAAAACAGATAAAGCACTAACTACAAAGGAAAAGATTAATAAATTTGAATACATTAGAATTATAAACTTTGTCAAAAAATGCCACTGAATGGAAAGAAAGCTACAAAATGAGCAGATATTTGCAACACATAATCCACAATGAAAGGAAAAACCTCTTTATATCCAGAATAAAGAACTACAAGAAAAAAGACAGACAATCACAAATAAACGAACAAAAAAGGACAAAAAGACTTGAATAGGCACAAAAAAAAAGGAAATGCAAATGGACAAACATATGAAAAGATACTCCATCTCAATAGTAATCAAGAAAATGCACACCAGATTACAATGATATACCTCACCAGATGGCAAAAAATAACAAAGGTAACAATATCAAGTGTGGAGCAGTAGAAATACAGTCTCGCATACACTGCCTCTAGGAATAAAAATCAGTAGAACCACTTTGGAATATAGTGAGGCATTGTGGTAAAGGTAAAGATGCTTATTCTCTAAGAGCCAGCAGTTCCTCCCCTGGGTAAATGCAGAGTATGTGCAGCAGAATACAAGTGAAAGAATGCAGCAGCATTGCACAGAACCTCCAAAAATGGGAATCAGACCCAATGTCTACCAACAATAGAATCTATATATTCAAATAATACTATGCATCTAAGAAAATGAACAAGTATACAAACAATATCTACGACTCTTATAATGCTGAGAAAAAGAAGACAGAAAAGAACACATACAACACTATTCTATTTCTATTAAGTGCAAAAATAGGCCAGAAAAACTGTATTCTTAAGGATGACAGCATCAGTAGTAAAACTGTAACGATCAAGGAAGTGATTAGTATAGGAGTTAGGACTGTAATTATCTCTAGGAGGAAACAAGGGGATATGACTGAGAAAGGAAGCATCAGAGACTTCGTGGGTAATATGCTTTCTTGACTTGCAGAGTGTTTACCTGGGTGTTCTCTTTTTAATTAGCTGTGACACTACACATTTATGTTTTACATAATTGTGAGCAAAGAGCTTGGGCTGAAGCAAGCCTACTTAGGAAAAATCTAGGTGACCATCTTCTCACAGTACTGTTTCTTGGAAACTACTTAAAACAATCATAGAATGTTGTATCTGCCTATTTCCTGTATGGGGTTATACATGGATTGGGGGACTTTATATTGAGGGCATGAAGGACTGGGGCCTACATGACTAAAATAGTATGAAAAAATTTGTGGGACATCCAAGCTGCAGTTTCTCAGTGTCAACTTCAGCTCTTGTCCACAGCAGCCATATATGCCACAAAGGGCAGAAGAAGTTATATACTTGGGTAGATGAGAGGCTACCTGAGGAGACAAAGATGCTAAACCTGCCGTATGTTTCTGTCCTGTATCCTTTTATAAAGCTAAGTACAAGAGTGTCAAATTACAGCCTATTTGTGTCTTGTGAGTTTCATTGCCAATTTGAACCCATTCTTTTATAGTGTGTTAAATTTCACAATAAAAAAAAAAGTCAAAAAAGAGACAAGAGAGGAGCAGGTATTGGCTTTGTCATGGGTTGACTGTATCCTTCCAAAATTCTTATGCTGATGTCCTAACCCCCACTAACTTAGAATATGACTTTATTTGGAAATAGGGCCACTGTATGTGAAACTAATTAAGATGAGGTCATTAGGGTGGGCTCTAATTCAATATGAGGGGTGTTTTTATAAAAAGAGGAAATTTATACATAGACATATGTACACAGGGAGAACGCCATTCAAACTTAAAGGTAAAGATCGAGGTGATGCTTCTGGAAGCCAAGCCACGGAACACCAAAGACTGCCAGCACACCACCAGAAGCTAGGGGAGAGGCATGGAACAGATTCTTCCTCACAGCCCTCAGAAGGAACCAACACTGCCAACAGCTTGATCTTGGACTTCTAGCCTCCAGAAGCATGAGACAATAAATTTCTGTTTAAGTCACCCAGTTTGTGGTACTTTGTTACGGCAGCCCGAACAAACTAATACAAGCTTTAAGCTAAAAATCACTAAGGTTAGTTAAGTTAGTAAGTCAAAATCCTTAAAAATTTCTACCTAATTTGAAAAGAAAGAAGTTTTTTAAACAGTTTACAATCCATTTCAGAAATAGGGAAAACCAAAAAAAAAGCAATGCACTAAAAACAATTCATGTTAAATGACAACAAAGTTCTTGAATGATAAATTTTTTCACAAGTGTAACCAAGTTTCTTCAATATAAGTAACTGGGTCTCAAATGCTGGCTAAAATGAGACAACAAAGGATCCCTAATAAATCTCTCACATCCATTCCTGTCTATTTTTTCAATATGCCAACTTAATCTTACTTTTTTGGGAATTTGCTCACACTCCAGTTTTACTTCCCATTTTATTTTCTCTTCTCGTGTTTCTTCAACTTCTGTATCATCTATTTCATCATCGATTCTGTAGCAAAAATATCAAATAACACAAGAGGGTTTTTTCAACCTGAAAAGGGTTCATACCACAGCATTAAAGTTCACTGCTTTAGGCTTATCTTCAACTTGCCCTCAAAGAAATTCCAAATTCAAATTCTACTCCAAATACTCCAGAGAAATAATGTACAAAATTATGATGAGCAGTAAATGTCAACATATGTTTATAAGTAAACAGTTAAGTTGAAATTTTAGATTACATAACCTTAATGTTCAAGTATTAGCAGCTATACAAATCATCCATTCATTCATCATTCCATCCATTAGCAAATACTAAGTGTCCACCATACACCAGGCTCTGGGCCTGACTGGGATGCAACAATGAAAAAGACACACCTCGTCCCTGCCTTCTGACAACTTTCTATCTGCTTGAAAGAAAGAAATAAAACAATTTCAATATGGTGTGATAAGTATAGATGCATATATGAGGAACATTTAACCTAGATTTGGGGGCCAGAGGTTTTCTGAACCCAGAAGACATTAAGAATTAGCAAACAAAGAGGAACGTAAGGGAGAAGAGTATTTCAGGTAGAATGCAGGGTGCCTTCCAAGGTCAGGAGAGCGCTAAACTTATATTCAAGTGCGAAGATGAAAAAAAAAGTTGTTTTCAGACTCACAAGGACTGAGAAGTTGAACGTGCATAAATGTCACCTGCGACAATTACCTGGATACTCCAGCAAAACTAAAAACCAACCCCAAAAAGATGAAGACAGGAAATAAGACAATTGTGTCTCAGCAAGTAGTGACTACTGAACAAAAGCTTAAGATAGGAGTTACATGCCAGATTAAGGCAAGGACCAGGTAAAAAACATGTTACAAATGGAAAGCGCTGCTAGCACAAGAATGTGGATAGCGGCTTTGTGCTTCTTTCAAAGTTAGAGGAGCTCAGGCTTCACAGCTTCATCCAATTCAGCAGTTTACCACTGATCTGCCCCTAGTCAGAGCTTCCGAGTTACATCCATCATATAAGGTACCAAGTTGTGACCCTTCTACAGAAAACCATCATTTTAGGAGTCAATAAAACAAATACTGTGAACCTTCACTGCTCTAGTTTTCAGTAATGAATCATCTTACGGAGTAGGACGCACCTTCTTAGGGCAATAATGACTACAACAGCAATAACAGCAACTAACACTTGCATTACGCTTACTCTGTGCCAGGCGCCGTTCCACGCACATTATACATATCACAACAACCCTACGACGTCCACAGTATTGCTAAAAAAGCCTGTTTTAAAATGAGAAAACTGAATTACGGAAAGCGTATGTAACTTGTCACAGACCTAGTAAATAGTAGAACTGAGATTTGAGCCCAAGAAAGCAGTGCCAACTTCCTATTCAACACATCCACCTGAGTATCTACTAGACATAATCTTAATACATCCAAAACTGAACTCTTGATCTAACCCTCCTGCTCTCTTAAACAACTCCATCCTTCTAATAATACTGATCAAAAACCTTGAAGTTGACCTTGACTCCTCTCTCATATCCCCCATCCAGTCTGTGAGGAAATCTAGTTTATCTTCAAAATATGACCATATTTGACCACTTCTTGCCACTAATACTATGATCCAAGCTATTCCTGCCTCTCTACATTCTCCTCTCAACACAACAAGAATGACCTTACTAAAATGTCACTCTCTGCTGAAAACTCTGATCTCATTCAGGGTAAAAGCCAAAGTCTTTATTATGGCACCTACATGTCCCTACATGATCTGCCTCCACCCACTCTGTCCCCGGTACCTCTCAAGTCCTACTTCTCTCCAAGTCCTACCACTCTTACTCCACTCCAGTTGTTCTGGCCACTATGCTCCTACCACCCAACCACACCAAGCTCACTCCAAGTCAGGACCTTTACATGGAACACCCTCCTCACTAGATATCAACCTCCCTCACCTCCTTCAGGTCTCCACTCAAATGTTATGTTACTAGTGAGGCTTTAACCACCTTCTTTAAAATATCCATAGCCTCCCTACCATCCCATCCTCCCTTCTTATCCCCCTACCCTGCTTTTGTTTTCTCCATGGCATCTATCATCACCTAAAATACTATATATTTATGTATTGTTTATGCCCCAAGAATATAAATCTCATGAGTATGGGGACTTTTATCTCTTTTGTTTATTTATTGCTATATCCCCAGGGCCTAGAAATAATTTCTTGCACATGGCAGGTGCTCAATAAACAAGCAGTCCCATCATAAAATTACTAGACAAAAAACCTAGACACCATAGAAGATTGATTCATTTGACTGCATCTAAAACAAACAAAAAACCTGTATGCATGGAAAATAATGCCACAGGCAAAGTCAAAACACAAATAACAAATTGGGGGTATAATATCTGCAGACTAGAGATCCTAAAATTTTAAAAAGACCAAGGAAAAGGAAAATGGGCAAAGGATATGAACAAAGCGCAGTTCACAGATGCTCACCATACTTCAATACCATTCTTCACCTAACATTATGGCAAAAATCCAAAGGTGTCTTTTATGTAACCTTCTGTCCAACACATTTTCAAATTGACAGCTGCTACTGGTTTTTATACGCTGCTATTGTCTTTTTTATGATTCACTTTGCACTCAGAATTAATTTCTTATTGTAGTTTAATAGTTTATTAATTGGTTCCTCTTGTTTTTCTTTGTAGGTGATCATATCATCTGCGAGTAATTAGTGTCTTTGTCTCTCCTCAATATTTATAGGTCTTATTTTATTTTCTTTTCTGCAAAAATGAAGATAATATCTTCTCTTTAAGGTTGTGGTGAAGATTAAGTAACCTATTTCAGGTAAAGCACGTAATAAAGCTCTTGATGGTGGCCTGAATTAAGGTAACAGTTTCAATTCAGGTATATAAGACAGAGAGAAGTGAACAGATTTAAGTGATATCAAAAGGTAAAATCAACCAGAATAAGATATGTCGGGGATGTGAGAAATAAAGGATATGTGTCATGGTTTCGGTTTGGAGAAATTGGGGGAAAGACGTAGGGTTCGAAGAAAAGATGGTTTTCAGCAATTCAAACAAAGAAAAAAAGTGAACGAATATCTGGGTATAAATAAACTACACTATACACGTCTCCAAGTATGAGACCAATAAATTAGCCAACAGTTTCAGTTTCATTTTCAACCTGAAGGAAATATACCAAATGGTGTTTGCTGCTTTATTACGATCTTTTGATGCACATCAGTGGACTAAAGGCAGACTATTCACCACCTATCCTTCACCGCCTAATGAACTTAGGATTTCGTCTTTTCTACAAAACAGCGCCTAGCACGTGTCAGTGAGAAAGGACAAACGATCTCCGCCCTCTAGGAGCCTACGGTCTGGTGGAAGCACAGGTGCTATGGGAACACACAGGTAGCCCCTAACCCCGCGCAGAGAAAGGGGGCATGCTGCAGTCTCCCTCGCCCCGCCCCCATCGCCGCCTGGACCCCGCCGCTCCCCTCGCCCAGCCTCCCGACACCCGCGGCCCCGACGGCCTCGGAACTGGACCCATCTCCAGCTCCTATCCCCCTGCTCACGAACGACTTCACGTCCGGCCGTCGCGCCGGCCCGGCGGCCCCACGCGCTCTCCTCGGGACCTCGCGGAGTGGCCCGGCGGCCTCCAGAGAGAACGAAGGGGCGGAACCCGGCTGGGGCCCCTGCGTTCAGGACATGAAAAGACGGGGGATCACCTTTCGTCAGAGTCCGTGGCCAGTTTTCTGCCGAGGGCCGGGTTGGGGGGTTTGGAGAAAAGATTCTCAAAATCCATCATCCTCTTGAAAGGAGGGCAGTTACAGAGCAACAACCACAGCGTGAGGAGGAGGGACCCAGCGCCGCGCACACGGCCTCAGGCCGCCCCGCGCATGCGCCGCCCCGCCCCCACTTTGCGCACGCCCGCTCCCTCCCGGTCCCCCGTGTCTCTGCGCAGGCGCCGCCCTGATTGCGTTGTTGGAGGTGCGGTTTTTGATCCCTTGTATTAAATATTTAGCAGATGTTAAGCTTAGTCTTTCGGATTCTCCTTCCTTTCACTTCAGTGAAAACTGTTGGATGGAAACCACAGTGTTCCTAAGGAATGGTAGTGATAGCTAGCAGTTTTTTGAGCATTTATAACACGTCGTTTTACCTTTTAGCTCACCTAATCCTTTTCACAACGGCCCCGTGACGTATGTTATGTGCTGTGTTACCTTCTACATTTTTCAGAGGAGTAAACAAAGGTGTGGACAGTTACGTGACTTGTAGGGTGTCTACAATCTAATGAGATTAAAATAAACACATAACTTTAAGGTAGAAAGTCCATTAAAAAGTACCAAGGGCTAAGAGGATTCAGAAGAGGAAAAAGCACGTTGGTTGAGAAGGCTTCTTGAAAGGGGTATACTTGAGCTCCGTCTTGAGGTAATTTATGTAGGAAGAGATGAAGTTAGGGGTAAATACGGTCAAGGTAAAACAACCAATAACCATTCTAGAGAGAAGTAAGGTGAGTTTCCTGGAGCCAGAGTGAGGATTATAACTCAGGAAGGCCCTAGAAAACGTTCTGGAGAAGCGTGGTTTTCAGTACAGTCTTATAGCTTTTTAGAACAAAGAATGGACATTAAACACACGCAGGATACATTTTCATCAAAATTTCAGAGTGGGGCTGGCGCAGTGGCAGCGCGGTTAAATTTGTGTGCTCGAGATTTCGCAGGTTCGGATCCCAGGCGCACACAGACGCACTGCTTGTCAAGCCATGCTGTGGTGGAGTCCCATGTAAAGTAGAGGAAGATGGGCGCACACACACACACACACACACACACACACACAAACACACACACACACACAAATTTCAAAGAGGTATTTAGTTGCAAATTAGCAAGTCAATGTGACTGTGATGCCGGGAAAGGGATTAATTCAGGCGTTACCAATAGGGCGGCGGTACCAGTAAGGTATAGGAGGGGAAGTATGCATTCTTATCTTAAAAGAGTGTATTCTTTAATGGTTAAGCAGATGTGCAAGGTATGTTTGATAGGCCGTTAAGTCAGGCTTTTTAGTTCAAGCCGAATCAGTTTTGAACCCGAATATTTACCCCATATGCCTCAATATGTGAGAATCTCTTGTCAATAGCATCCCAAGTGGAGAGAATTGTATCAAGGTAGGAAAATAGAGCACACATTTGTAAAGCAGGTAACTGTTCAGTTTTGCTTAATATAACACCAGTATGGGGCAATAGTAGAAAGGAAGGCTCAAAAGGTAGGTTGGGCCAATGACGGAGAACCTGACTTGCTTCTATAAGCAAGGGACTGTTTGATTCCTGGCATGAATCAGGGTGCACTTCAGACAAGTGAAGGGAAGTTCTTTTTTTTTTATTGTGAAAATAAAATAATGAATTCATAGATTCCACTGAGGGGGATCAGAATTGGCCACCTCAGGATGTATCTCTTTACCTTGCTCTGAAGGAGGCTTTGATCTTCACCCCAACTGTCTAAAGGGATTTGGGATGGAAGGCCTGTCCCTGGGATGGGCCATCACCTTGGATAACACTGGGTATCAAAAGACTGGGAGGGTCTTTGCTAGCCCATTCTCATCAAAGTTCTGTTTCCCAAACATTTACATTTGTAAGGGAAATTTCCATTTGTAAAGGTATCTCCTTCTCTGTACTGGGAAGAGGTGAGGCTGACCTCACCTCTAGAAATTTGTCAGTGTGGAAAGCAAGGCCTTAAATCTGCATAATAACCTTACTGTGCTTTTCTGGTAATCTCCCATAACTGACCCAACCCCCAGTATCCCCATTTGTCTAATTAAGAGGAGAACCTCCGCCATTTTGTTGAGAGATACTCAGTTTCCCTGGGTCTCTCCCATGTATACATGTTATAAAGCTTTGTTTGATTTTCTCCTGCTATTTGGCCTCATGTCAATTTAATTTGTAGCCCAGCCAGAAAGGACCCAGAGTGGGTAGAGAAAACTCTTTCCCCCCTTCACCACCATATCCAGAGCAACTTTTTCACATCTAGCTGCAGAACCCACTCTGAAGGGAAGTCCTTTGAAGCCAGACATCTTCCCCAGAGAAGTTGTACTTTTCCCTGCTGTTTATATTATAGGCAATCACCTTCTTTTGTACGTGAATCATTACTAAAAACTGAGAGGAAAATTGAATTAAGGTAGTATAGCTTCTTTGGAGGAAAGTACCATGTTACAGAACTCAAATTATTACTATACGTAGTTTTCCGTATAAAATATCCAGCATACAACAAAAGGTAACCAGGCCACAGAAAGAAATTCAACTGGTGAGTAAAAAATAGCAAACAAGAAACACTGACCTGCAAAGACCTCAGATACTACCATTTTCAGATAAAGACTATAAAAGGTTACCTATGTTTGTAGTAGATCAATTCAAAAAATGGCCCGAATTCTCTACCCTTCCCTATATCCAAATCCTTCACAATATGACTTTGCAGCTCCTCCCATCAAGAAGTGAGTCTATTTCACTTTCTCTTTAATCCGAGTTGAAGTTGTGACTTGCTTTGGCTAATAGAATGTGGCAGAAACAGCCCTCCATTTCCAGGCCTAGGCCCCAAGAGTCCTTGTATGTGTCTGTCCTCTCTCTTGAACTTCTGCCTTTTCCAGGACAAGCCCAGGTTACCTTGCTAAAGATAAGCGAGAGACACGTGGAGGATAAGACAAGTGGAGGAAAGCAAAAACATCCAGTCAACAGCCAGCACACTCTTAAATGCAGGGCCACCTAGCCAACACACAGCTGACCACAGACACATGATGGGGCCCGGTGGAAAACCAAAGAACCTCCCAGATTATCCCAGTCCAGATTGCTGACCCACCACCTTGTAAGCTAAATAAATGGTGGTTGTTTTAAGCCACTAAGTTTTAAAGTAGTTTATCACACAACAATATCCAACTGATAAAAAGAAAACTATAAAAGTGACATAGAGCAATTGAAAAGGAACCATGTAGACCTTCTAGAAATAAAAAATATGATACTGAAATTAAAAGTTCAATGGGTAATGTGGTAGTTTTAAAATATGTTCACAAATTCTTTACCACTTCTCCCTTCAAAATGTGGAGCCTTATTTATTCCTCTCTTCTTAGGTGGGGATTGGATTTAGTGACTCACTTCTAACAAATACAATGTGGCAAAAGTGATGCTGCCTGACTTCTGAGGCTAAGCCATAAAAGGCATTGCAGTTTCTGCCTTATTCTTTTGAATCACTTCTATGGAGGGAAGTCAGTTACCATGCCTTGAAACACTAATGCAGCCTGTAGAGAGCCAGCCATGTGAGTGAGCCACCTTGGAAGCAGATCTTCCAATGTTAGTCAATCCAGAAGACATCTTGACTGCAACCTCATGAGACACTCTGGGACAAAACTACCTAGCCAAGTAGCTCCTGGATTCTTGACCCACAGAGAATATAAAAAGGTAAATGTTTATGTTTTAAACCACAAAGTCTTGGGATAATTTGCTATACAGCAATGGATAAGTGATGTTCCTATTATAAAGCAGTTGGCTCAAATGTAGAATTATCATAGGACTAAGCAATTCCACTCCTAGGTATATACCCAAAAGAATTGAAAACAGGAACTCGAACAGATATTTGCGCACTCTTGTTCACTGCAGAATTATTCACAAGAGCCAAAAGGTGGAAATAACCCAAGTGTCCATCAACTGATAAATGGATAAACAAAATGTGGTATATACATACAATGGAATATTATTCATCCATAAAAAGGAATGAAGTTCTGACAAATGCTACAGCATGATGAACTTTGAAAACAGTAATCTAAGTGAAATAATCCAGGCTCAAAAGAACAAATGCTGTATGATTCCACTTATATGAGATATCTAGAATGGACAAATTCATAGAGACAGATAATAGATTAGAGGGGGCTAATAGATTATCAGGGGCTGGGAGGGGGAAATGGGGAGCTATTGCTTAATGATTATAGAGTTTCTGTTGGGGTGATGAAAAGTTTGGAAATACACAGTGATTGTTGCACAACAATGTGAATGTAATTAATGCCACTGAATTGTAACTTAAAAATGGTCAAAACAGCTAATTTTATGTCATATATATTTTACCACAATAAAAAAAGAAAGCAACTGGCATGATAAAATGGTAGAATGGCCTCTTAAGAACTCAGTTACTGTATTAGTTAGGTGCAAAGTACATACATCGTGGATGTATGCTGCAAGTAACAATCAATATATGGTGCTGTTTCTCCCACTGCCAGGGTTCATGGGTCTGGGAATCAAGCTGTGGAAATGAGAATGGATCCTCTCTTTATTATCCCTATTGATGCTCTAGCAAAAATTTTGCTTCCCATCCCCACAGCTTTGGGCTGTACTGATCATGAGTAGAGTTTTTCAGCCTCAGCATTATTGACATTTTGGGCTGGATAACTCTTCGTTGTGGGGGGCAGTCCTGTGTGTCTTAGGATGTTTAGCAGTATGCATGGCCTCTCCCCACTAGATGCCAGTAGCACTCCTTCCCCAGTTGTGAAACCAAAAATGTCACCAGACATTGCCAATTGTCCTCTGGGGGGCAAAATCATCCCTAGTTGAGAACCACTGGTCTAGAGCTATTAATTCCCAAAGTAGAAATGCTTCCATCAAGGGACATGACAATGATTCCATTAAACTTGAAGTTGAGACTGCCATTTGGCCACTTAGGGCTCCTCAGGCCAGTGAATCAGCAGATACAAAGGGGGCTTTTATAATGGCTGGGGTGAGTAATCCTAACTATCAAGTCATCCTGGCTACACATGAGGATAAGGAAAAATATGTCTAGAATGCAGGAGATTTCCTGTGGGGATTCTAAGTAATCCTATGTCCTAAAGTCAATAGAAAATGACAACCCCACAAGCAGCATTGCTAATGGCCCAAATTCTTCAGAAATGAAGGCTTGAGTGATCCACCAAGGAGCCAAGACCCCTGAGGGCAAAGGGAACATGGCAAAGGGTAGAAGCAGAAGGTAGTTATAAACCAACTACAACCACATGACTAGTAGCAAAAATGATTGTAATAGTTGTGACTATTTCATCTTCAATTTGATATAAATTTTTATGTGTACACATATGCGCATGTGAAATAGATATACAGATATAAATAATAATAATATTCCCCTCTCCCATTCCCCTGGCATCTACACATGATGTGTTAAGGTAGTTAACTTTATATCTCATTACTTAAGTTATTGGATATGAAAGGAAGAGTGTGACTGAGCTAAAAGCAAATTTAGAAGAATGAACATCACCCAAAGATGGAAAAGAGATTTTTATCCTTTTTTAGGTGAAAGAATTAGCACGTTTTGGGTTGAATTTTGGGGTAGTTGCATCATGATAGGCAGAGCATAACTTTGCTATTGTCTTTTTTCTGGAAGCTAAGTATGTGTTAAAGAGTTACCTATGGGTGCCTAGTTGAAAAGTGTCTACTTGGTAGTTTTGTAATGTGTCATCTTGGCTAGGCTGCACTATGTTTGTCAGGAATCCTATCCTTGCATCTTTCCAGTTAGGGTGGCCTCTAAGAGAGATTTTTAACAAAATTTGGAAGGTGGAAGTGAATGGCAGCCATATTGTTTTTATATTCAGGAGGTCAGTGAAGGGGCAAGAAATGCTGTTGCAACTCATGCATGTTGCCATTTATCTGCTAGTTCACCTTGTTGATATGTGGCAGCAACCAGACCTTCAGCTGACACACCTTCCCCCAGATCTTCCTTCAGCTTTTCCAAATTCTGGACAAGGTATATGTTTAGCTCCAAGATAAAGGGCACAAGATTCTCCTGCAGAACACCCACACCATAAAAGTTGGGTGTGGTGAGAGACTACTACAGGTTCTAGTTTGTCATTAGCGGTTCCAGTTCATTTTCACTCTCCTTCACTTTATATCCAACTTCCCTTCCTGAATGCTTGCCTTGTAGACCTTAAGCTCCAGCCTCAGGCAAGAGTTTTACACAGACTATTTTAAACAGCTCCCATAATGGCATGAGGCCAATTCCCTGTAAATCTATCTCCTAGTGATTCTGCTTCTCTGATTGAACCTTGATTAATAACATGGCTTTTAATAGAAAACTAGACAGGGTTGAAGAGAAAACTGGTGAACTGGAAGACAAGTCGGAAGAAATTATCCAGAGTACATCACAGAGAGACCTCCTCTTTAAAAAAGGGAATCTACAAAAGAGATTACTGTATTAGAATCACAAGTAATAGATCAAAATGTCTAACATATAATTAATCATAATCACAAGAAGAGAAAGAGAACAAGGTGGAGGAAATGTTTGAAGAGAAAAGGCTAAGACTTTTCCAGAACTGATGAAACACATCAATCCACAGATCAAGACACTCAACAAATACCAAGCAAGATAATTAAAAGAAATTCACACCTAGATACAGCATTGTGAAACTGCAGAAAAGTAGAGAAAAATTTTAAAGCAGCCACAGAAAAAAATTAAATGTGTCAAAAAATTAGATGGATTGATGGATGTGTAGAGGCAAGAACAGATAACTAGTAGTGCATTAAAGCAAACAGAGTAAAATGTTAGCAAAGTAATAAGAAATGGGGAAACCTGTGAGAAACCTCTGGGAATCCAAGAGTGATGGTGGAGTTTGTGGGACTAGGTGCTACTTTGAAATGATGTCCACGGGTTAGTATCTTGAGCCTGGGACAGGAGGCAATTTGGGAGGTTTTTGGGAAGAGAAAATAAAAAATAAGCTGTTCCATTGTGCCCTTGCTTCCCCCACCATTGCCTTAGACAAACAGTAACCACACCCACACTTGGCATAGGTGTCCTCTAGACTAAAATCAGGGTAGTACAGTGCCTTGAGCTTGTGAGGTGCTGAGCAAACAGTAAAAGAAAAAGTCCAGTTGGGCAAAAACTAAAAGAAAGCTTCTGTAGCTATATAAATATAAAAAATGAATAAAAAAAGACTTAGGACAAATAGCATTATTAGAAATAGAGAAAGTTACTAAATTATTCACTAAGAAGACAAAACAACTTTAAACATTTATGCAGCTAATAAAATATATTTATAATATATGACGCAAAATGTGAAACAACTAGAAAAATTGATAAGTCCAACATCATAGTGAGGGATTTCAATATACTTTACTTGATTATCAAGCAAACAGAAAAATCAGCAAGGATATAGAAGATAAGAACTTTGAAATGAATAGGCTTAACCTAACGGACATATACAAAGCTCTGCATCCAACAATGAGAGAATTTATGTTTTCTTATGCACACATGGAATGTTTACAAAAATTAATAATGTACACAAAGCATCAGTAGGATTTAAAGAATAGGGATTATACAGACCATGATCTCTGCCCACATGACAGTTAAGCTAGGAGTTAAAAACACTGCTAAGTAACTAAGGGGTTAACATATACAGAAAATTGTAAAATAACTGAAAAATGAATGAAAATGAAAATACTACATATTAAAACTTAGGGGATTCAATTCAAGCAGTCCTTCAAGAGAGATTTAAGTCTTAAAAACTTATAATAGAAAAGATGCATCAAAATTAATGAGTGAAGAAGTTAGAAAAGAAAACAACAAATACCCCCCCCCCCCAAAGGCAGGAGACATAGTAAAAATAAGAGCAAAAATTAATGAAACAGAGACAATATAAAGAAGAGCAGAAAATAATGACATACAGTAAACAAACACAACAAATCTAAAGGTGAACTCAAAAAAAAACACAACCAACTAACAAAATAGACAATCCCCTGATAAGACTGATCAATACTACAATTAAAAGGGGGCATAACTACAAATTAATAGAAGTTAAAAAGCTAATAGTATACTATTAACAGCTATATTTGAAATCTTTGATGGCATGGGCAAATTCTTAGAAAATTTAGATAAAATGTACAAATCCACAGATAATGTATAATCCCCAGAACTGACTCAAGAAAAAGTAAAAAGCTTGAATAGTGCTATAAGTAATTAAAAAAAAATTAAACCAGTGGTTTGAAAACCTTCCCACAAAGAAAATGCCATGTTCAGATATTTTTAAAGGCAAATTCTTCTAAACTTTCACAGAAGAGAACATTCCAGCTTTATACAGACTCTTTCAGGTGGTTGAAAAAAAAAAAGGGAATACTCCCCATTTCATTCTACAAAATCAACATAACCCTGATAATAAATCTAGGCAAAAATATTAAAAGAATGGAAAATTATAGATTATCCATCTATCTATCTCTATATCTAGGTAGGTAGATAGATATAGATATGTATGTTCATATATATACACACATACAAATATACATATATATTTCTCAGCTCTGTCCTGAGATAGGATCCAGAAGTAGTGACACTGCAGTAGCAATGAGCACATCTAGCACCAGATCTTGGTTTCTAAACACCATTCTCTGCTAAAAGGAACCAGGGGTCTTTGAAGAAACGCCTGGTTCCAAGGCAGAGGATGGTAAAGTACAACATAAGCCAGGAGCATCTTAGCACACCAGAAAGTAAGGAAGTAATCAAAGAAAAACAGGGACATGTTTAAAGGACACAGGAGCCAGCCTAAAGGGGCTCCCAACTGACCAAATATGGACAATTTTAGCATCAAAATAGTGATGAATTATAATCCATAGAATAAAGTAAGAATCCATGAGTACATACATACATAGAGAAGGAAAACCTCTTCCTTACATTTCCAAATGAGATATAAGTGTTAGAGAAGTGTAAGAGAAAGACATTTTTTCCCTGATTAAAAAGAAATCAACTCAGCTGGCATTGCCTTTGGCTTTTCATCTTCCCCTTGTTGTTGCCTGGAGCTTGGAAAGGCTGCCTGAAGGTGAAGCAGAATTTTATCAGCCATAGGATAAAAGCTGCGGGCTATGGATGGCAGAGCAAGAAGCTAGAAGGTGGCTGTGTTTTTAATGACTTCTGTGAGCAGTCATATCAGTCTTGGACTCCTACCCCCAGATATCTTGTTATTAGAGAAAATTAAAACCAGTGTTTGGTTAAGCCATGTAGTTGGGTTTTCATTTTTTGCAGTCAAGTTCAATTTTAACTAAGCATCCTTAACCCCAATTAGCATTTTGATAAATGCAAGCTTCATTAATACAAATTATTAGACTCTAAGCTCCATAAGGATAAACATCCCGAGTTTTATATGAACAACTCTGTGCTCAGAGAATAGCACAACATCTCTGAAGGGGAGAAAGAGCATTGTCTACCCACTCTGGGTCCTTTCTGGCTGGGCTACAAATTAAATTGACACGAGGCTGAACAGCCCGAGAAAATCAAACAAAGCTTTATAACATGTATATGTGGGAGAGACCTGAGGAAACTGGGTATCTCTCGACAAAATGACAGAGGTTCTCCTCTTAAATAGAGACACGAGGATATTGGGGATTGGGTCAGTTATGAGAGATTACCAGAAAAGCACAGTAAGGTTATCATGCAGATTTAAGGCCTAGCCTTCCACATTGACAAGTTTCTAGAGATAAAGTCACCCCCCTTCTTCCTGATACAAAGAGGGAGATAACTTTACAAATGGAGATTTCCCTTACAAATGTAAATGTCTCTTACAAAGGGTAACTTCTATTTGTTTTTCAGAGCTTTTCCCCTGTCTGCAGATAGCCCAAAATCTTTATGTCAAATAATCTTCACATTTTGGGGTAACCAATTCCGATTCCCCACATCTCAAACATAGTGACATAATCAACAAATCCTTGCTGAATAAACGAATGAATAAATCAATACTTCGGAGCTTAAAGGGGGTAGGGGTGGGGGGAATATATATAGCTCAGCATATATCGCTCTTAGTACTGAAAAAACCCCACATTTCTAATGCAGATGTACACAAGTGATAACCTAAAATAAAGACTATTGTATTTTTTTGTATCAGAAAATGCTTTTACAACTGCTGAGAGCTGCTTCTGAGTTCATCATCTTTGGCGAAGAATAATAAAGTATTTGGGGAAAAGTATTTAAGAAACAGGCTTAAGGAAGTTCTGATATGACATAACTGTCCTCTAAATTATACCTTTGAGGCAGGCACCTAAAGTGTACTACAGACCAATCCTGACCTTTTCCATCTAAGGTCATCAGGGAGCAAGAATAGAGAAGGGGCCATTCGCATCTTTCCTGACGATGGAGCCCGCCAACTGTATCTTAATCTTGTTTGCTGGCAACTTTTTTAAAAGTACTTTTGCAAAGAATGGGCTAATATCCAGATCCAGAAATTTTCCAATGAATGTAAATAAAGCAGGTAGTCATTTGTAACCTTCAAGTGTACTGTACACGGATTTTTTTTTCCAAATTAAATCCAACTCTAAGTTCCTATCCCAGTAGGTAGGCAGAAAACACAGTTGTGACAGGGGCTCCCTCCCCCTGCATAGGGCCCACAAGCATTTAGGAAGTTTACAGGCTACCAGGGAGGGTAGGAAGAGGCCCCCTAATCCTCCATCTAGGATGATCAACCAGGAGATCCTTTTTGCTCAAGGCTGACTGGTCTCTTTGAATGTCTAGTGATCTGCTTCTCCTGGGTCACATTAGGCCACTGAGATTTTTGCCATAATTGGGAACCCTGGTATGCTAGGGCTTACTCTTATTGGTCTGGGGCAAAACAAGGACAATGAAGTGAATTTTTCTAAAAGCTAAACATAGTTAAAAAGAATTGGCTTCATGATAAGTGTACCCTTTCAACTTTCTTGATGTTGAAATGTTCTTTCTTCTGTGAAATAACCATAGGTCTATAAAATATTTGTATATTTTTTTCACGTAAAAGGCTAAATATTTTTACTAAACAATTTAAAGCTTATATATTTCTCTTAATAGTTATTTTTCTTGTATTATTAATAATCTGGTAGGTAAATTTAGCATTAAATATCAGAAAGTCACGTCAGCTATTTTACTCAAAACGCTATTCTAAGCGCTAAACATCATAAAAAGGGATAATCGCTACAACCTTGAAGGAGAAAGTACATTTCCCCATTAATTAAACGAAGGGTTTTTTTCCCCCAAATAGAACACTCAACAGCTGCGTATTCTTTATTGTCCATTCCCCGCTAATGGCTTTACTGGAGCATATGGAACTTCTCGACCTTTGGGTGGCAGCCTCTTGCGGGGACCACAGACAGTTATGCGGACAGTCCGAGTCCCACTGGCCGTCTCCTCCTCCCTGAACTATCCCAGGCGCCACCCGTTGCAGCCGTCAAGCTGCCGCCTCCGCCGCTTAGCAGAGACGGGTAAAGACCCACCCCTGGAGGTGATTGACGTGCCGTCTCCTCCAATAGGCAACGCGCTCGGACCCGGCGGGCTGGACAAGGGCCGCGGCTCGCGGAGGAATCTCTTCTTCCCTTTAGTCCCGGGCTAGGTGTTGCGGCTGCCGCCATTTTATCGAGCCGCCTGTCTCGCGTGCCGCCATGTTGGTGAGGAGAAATCACCGTTACGGCCACTGTCCAAATCCCCGCGTCGCTGCACGCCGCCCGCCCGCCCGCTCCCAAGCCTCAGCCACCGGCGGCGAATAGAGACTAAAGCGGCAGCGCCGGCAGCGCAGGGCCGTTGCCCAGTGTGTGCAGTTAGAGCCCCACCTCTCTGGCGTGGTTGTTAATAGACTGGAAAGTCTGTGTCTGTGTCGCTCACTAGTAACCGTGAGTTTTTACCACTTCGTCACCTCTCGGCGGCGGCCGGGAGCAGGTCCCCGCAGGCGGCGCAGGGGTCCTCCCCGCGCCCCGCCGCCGCCGGCCTCGCAGACCTGCCCTCCAGCCCCGCCCCGTTCTTGACCAAACATGACAGACTGTGAACATGCAGGGCACGACAGGTCGGGAAGCCTTCTTGTCTGTCTTTCTGTCGGATGAGAGGAGGGTCTGGGGCGGCGGGAGCGGGCCGGGGCCGCGCGCCTCCTGCATGACTTCTACGTCTCGGTGTGGCTCCCTCAGTTCCGTGACGTGCGCCCTTATGTAAACCGGGCTGGCGGCCGCGGGGGAGGTCGGCCCGGCCGCGCCCGCCCGCCTCCCGCGCCGGGGTCCGCTGCGGCCGCCCCGCCCCGCCCCCGGCCGGCACGTGCGAGCCCCCCGCCCCCCGGCGGGCTCGGTCTGCGCCGGGCGCTCCGGCGTGCGGGCTCGGGGCTGCGGGCCCGTCCGGGCTTGAACGGAGCGGCTCCCGGTCCGGGGTCCGGCGTCCACTTCCAGATAGGACCAGCCAAGAATTTTTAATAACCGGTGTTTTCTTTGACTACTACCCTAAATGTAACATGTTAAAAATAAACGTTTGGTTTTGGTTTTTTGGTTTTTTGAGGAAATTTTTAAGCAACCCTCAAAGGCCGTGTATTTATGGTCTTACCCCTCGGAATTTGAAATGGCAAGTTTCACGTGAAAAATGTTAACACGAAATACTTAGGCTTTGCAAGCCTTAGTGTAGCGCAGTTTTCTCCTAAAGTAAAAAATCCATGGATGATTGAATCTAGCCGGGTTTTCCAAAGACTATATATCATTTGAACATTTAACTGAGATTCTGATTTTTGCTGTGCCTTAAGAGGCACATTCTTGATTCCATTTAGTGGTATGGGGTATTTACATATTTTAAATCGCGCAAATAGCATAGTTTTGGTTAGGTTTTTAAATTTGCATTGATCTCTCTTAATCATTAAAAATGGGGGGAGGGCTTTCATTCATTAAAATTACTGGAACAATATCCATTCCATCTGATTGTTATTTAGAATAGTTAAAAATCTAGAACCTGGCAGTTACTCCTTTGTGAATAGAAGTAATCAAAAGTATACATTGTATTGTAGTTCAGAGTATATATATCAGAGTATGTATAAATTGCTGAAGTCGGAGTAATGTGATCTGGTCTAGGTAAAGCGTTCCAAGCACTCTTTTTTTTAACCCATAAGCAGAAATCACAAACATCACTGAAATTTGAAGTATCTAAATATCTGGCAACTTTGAGAGGGATAAAAATGATATTTTGACAACTTTGGTATTGTGATAATAAAAATAGATGGCTAAAAGGCAAGTCAATTAAGCATGTAATTTTTAGAAAGTAAAAAGCACTCTTAAAAATGATAGGTATATAAGCTTGCACTTGACACATTTTTCATGATTTTTTAAAACATTATCTTGTTATTAAAATGAGAAGATTCTTGGAATGCATTAACTAATATCTTGAGAAGTTTCCCACTCTGAATATCTGTGGACAAACTAATGATGGGGTCTTGCTTATGCAGCCTAAAATTCATTCTTTTGTATGGAAGAGAGAAGTCTATTCTCTGTTAGTTCGCAGAGTAACTTCAGTGTGTAGAATCATGTATTCTACCTAAGGAAGAAACCATGTTGCCAAATTTAGGTATTGAAATAATTTTGCTAGTAAGAAACTGTGATGTCAGACTTTGACATGAATTTGAAATTTTAAAATACTGAATTAGAAGTTAAAATTTTAAAGAATTCTTTGTAAGATACATTAACTGCTTAATAGTAGGAACTAAAGATTAAGTAGTAGTAATATTTAGTCTTTTTTTGTTTTACATTAGGGCTAAGGAAATAATATTTTCTACTGTTTTGTAAAACAAAAAGGTTAGTTTCCTTTTAACTTATCCAGTGGTTAAGTGGCAGTGTTACTCTGAGCAAAAAGAGATGGGTTATCTTTTTCACACTTTTTTGGTCAACCTACATGAAAAACAAAACAAAAAACAAAGTATGTGAAAAAACGAAGTGAACTAGGAGTCAGGAGAACTGATTCTAGCTCCCGCTTAGCTAGATGGTTCTTAGCTACCACTTAGCTTTGTGAACTTGAGCAAGCCTAGTTTCTTAATTCATAAGAGGATACTATGAGAATTTTTCAAGTTCTGTAAGATCAGTGGTTCTCAGCCTTCTCTGGGGAGTTTTTAAAAAAGTGTTGATGTCATTTCCATTGGTCTGAACCTCAGCCTGGGTTTTAAGAATTTTAAAAGCTCCTCAGGTAATTCTAATATGTGCCAATTGAGGACCACTATACTGGAACAATGTTTCCCATCAGAATCACTTTGAGGAATAAAGATTTTTCTCCTGCCTGGAGTGACTGAATCAGAATCTCTAGGGGTGGATTGTAGTAATCTGTATTTTTAATAGGCTCTGGGTGATTCTTAAGAAATTCGGGAAAAAGTGGACAAATGTGGAATCCCCAAATATTCTGTGCTTCCATATTATAGTTATTTTATACTGTGATAAAAGTTTCTGTGAATTAGGTGGAGAAGATGAATTTTGGTATTTGGAGCTAGGCATTGTCTCAAGGATATTCTTTTTATGACATTTTTGAAAATTAATTTTGAGTGCAAGAAAAAAGTTAAATCTATGATTTTTATTTACAACTGCTTTGACTATACAAATTTAAGTATTACTCTTATAGTTTACATGAGAATGAGGTTCTAAATGTAAATGGAAATTCATAGAATGAATAATTTTTTCTCCTTTTAAAAACATTGTTTTCCTGCACATGTTTTATATGGTGAACATTTGCATAAGATTTGTTTGCCAAATTAGCTTTTTAAAAAATCCTCTTTTGGTGTACTTTCCTTAAGTATTTTCATGCCTGGAGTGAAAAGATTGTATTTTTATAAAGTGTTATTAATATAAAAATACCTGTAAATAAACTCATGGATATGTAGAATGTTAGTAGAGGACTTCTGCATAGGTCTTTAGAAATAAATAATAGAGGTGAAGAAAGTGTTGGGGGAAGTCAAAGGAAGATATAATTCTTGTGTCTCTTTTTTCATTCATTATTCCCTTTCATCTGGTTTGCATAGGCACAACTTTATCTACCTAGCTTTATATTTCAGCTGGAGGTTGACCCAATTACAATTCACAAACAACTTGTAAAGGCTAAATACTATGAGCCCCTGCTTTTGACACATATACAGTAGAGTAGGAAAGATAAATATATACCCAAGTAACTATTACATAATTTTCTGATATATGCTAAAGGTAAAAAGTTTAAGGGCCCACACTGGGAAAAAAGATAATTTTAACATGAACAATATATGAGCTTGTGATTCTTTAAGTTTTTAATTGATAGGAGGGATGGATAATACTTTCCTTTAGGAGGTTCTTCTTTGCCCATTATGAACAACCTTCTCACCTTCTTTCCCTCCTCTTCATGCTTTCTTTCCTATGTAACAAGAACAACAAAACTCCAGCTAGTCAGAAATGTAGCAGTTTTTATTTCCCCCCTCCTTTTTCTCCACCCCTCCCACATAAGGATTAAAACCTTGCTAAGAGATTACATTGGAGCACCTGCAGTGATGAGGGTGGAGAAGATGATTACACTTTCCATTTGTAACAGGGCTTTCATTTGAGTCTCATGTTAGTCCCATGAGGTAGTATAGTATTACAGTGTTCAGCAGTTTGTCTGAGATCCTACAGATGGAGGCTGGATAAGAACCCAGGTATGCAAACTCCTACCGGCAGAATTATTTTCACTCTTCATTAAGTTTGCACAGGGAAGCTATGCAGTAAGTTCTAGCCTTTACTTGAATTGTTTGGGATTGTAATGTGGTACTTTTAAGAGAGCCCTGCATTCTGAATAAAATCTGGACTGTGATCCTGGTTTTTTAATCTAACTTGGTTAAAGTTCTTTTCTCTTCCATCATTATTTTTCTTATTTGTGAAATAAGGTAGTCAAACTAGATGATATTCAGTCTCCCTTCCCCTTTTATAATGTCAATAATTTTAATTTTAAAAATTGCAGATGCCTTTTCTCACATCAAAGTTTACTTGATGCTCTACACAATTACTGTAAATTATTACAATTATTGTAAATTAGTATGTTTCCTGGAGTAAATGCCTTCCCTCACTAGGTCATTGATTTGTTAATTTCTTAATTGTGGTAAAATACACATAAAATTTACCATCTTAACCATTTTTAAGTGTACAGTTCAGTAGTAAGTACATTTGCATTGTTGTGCAACAAATCTCCAGAACTCCAAATCTTGCAAAACTGAAACTCTATCATTAATTTATTTTTGATTCCTGAATCTACTAATTTAACTATTGTTAAAACTATCAAAGTGAGATTTTCTTTGGCAAATGTAAAAAACTCACGTTCAACATTATGTTCAGGTTTGATGTGGGAAAGCACTTTGACTCTTAGGAAGACATTTTTCTTTTCCCAGCCCCTTATAAACAAATTATTTCATTCACTTTTAAACTTTGTTCATTACATTTCATTCGACAGACTTTTTTGTGTCAAGTGTAATGTTAAGCACCGGGGAAATAAATCTGAATATAACATCGCCAAAATTGCTCACCAGGATCTTATAATCTAGTAGGAGAAACAGATTGGTAAATACGTAGTTATAGCACCAGTGTTATAATGAAGGTACAAACTGAATGCAGTGGTGGCATAGATGGGGGCTTCAGGGAAGCATCGTGGAATAACTAGATCTGGAGGATGAATAAAATTTTGGGCAAGCAGAGGCAGAAATATATGAAAAGCACAAAGAAATGAAATGGCATGGTAGGTGCAGGGATGATAAAAATGTTAGCATGTGAAGAATGTACAACATATTTTGGAGAATGAGGAAAAGGCTTAAATGAATTAGGGATCAGACCCTAAAGGATATAAAAATTTCATCAAAGTTTTTTAAGCAGGAGAATGATCAAATGCATTTTTTTGGCATGATACCTGGGGGCTAGGAGGAAGTGGACTACAGAAAGAGATCAGTAGAAGGAAGACAAGTTAGGGAGCTTTCAAACATTTTCATTAAATATTAAGCACCTGATATTTAATATGTATTGTTCTGGGCTCGGGCAAGACAGCAGTAAAGAAAAAAATCCTTTACCTAGTGGAGCTTGCATTTTCTTTAGAGAGATATGAAAACAAATGTGTTAGATGATGATGAAGTAGAAAGGCAGATGGGGCATCCTGTGGGTGTGGGGAGGGTATTTCTGTTTTAAATAGGGTCTCTGGAAGCACTTACTGAAAAAGTAACATTTGAGCAAAGCCCTGAAATAAGACAGCAATCCAGGCCCAGTACATCTGGGGGAAGAGCTTTCTAGATAAAGGTAACAAAAGATGGAAAAAGCCTGGTGCCAGGAATGAGCCTAGTGTAATTAAGGGAAAAACAAGAGAGCAGTATGGTTAGAGAAAAGAATGTGCGATGGGGAGAGTAGTAAGAGATGAAATTAGATGGGCAACAGGGGTGATTGTGCAGGGCCTTGTAAGCCATAGTAAGGAACTTGGATTTCACTCTGAATGGTATGGGAGCCACTGGAGGATTTGAACAGAGGAGGCACAGGGTCATGCTGTTGTAAAAGAATGGTGAAAAGGAAGCTGTAGTAATCTAAGTGACAGGTGATGATGGTTTAGGCCAGGAAGGTGATAACGGTTGGATTTTGGATATGATTTGGAGGAAGAACCAATAGGATTTGCTGACGGATGGATGTGGAGCATGAAAGAAAGGAATGAGTCAAACCTACTGGAAAAGTCTAGAAATTGGGTAATGAGGACTTGGCAATGAGAAAGCAGACAGGAGGCAAAATTTATGAGATATTTCTTAGAGTTGATAGAACTGGTTATAAAGATTTGGGAATTTTTAGCAGAGATGTTAGTTGAAATATCACTCAGGTATGTGTGTAGTAGACCACGAAGAAGACAAAAGTTTTCCAGAAGCCAAGGGAGGAGAAAGTTTCAAGAAAGGGATGATCACAGAGCAGATAAAGGAAAGTAAGGGTTGAAAATTGGCCACCGGATATACTAAATTAAGATATTTAAAAATTTGAATTAAAGAGTCCTTCGGAAATTGATCAGTCTCTTAGTGTCTGTTTTCTCATTTGCAAAAAGTTGGCCTTCGGGCCTAAAAATCTGCCCACATTGTTGTTTGCCTGACAGGATGTTTAAAAATATTTGTGTTTGAGTGCCATTAGGCTTGACTTATGTTCTCTGCCCTCCACAGTCCTATCACCCATACTTTCTTTGCAAACTCAACACCTGAGGTCTGCTTCACTCAGGTGACCTGCCTGACCGTTTAGGCATTTGAGTCTGTGACCTCTTGTTATGCAGTGAAGTCAGGTTTTCACCTGGACTGACTGGTGATCTGGCTACCAAAAAACCTCACAGAGGTGGGTGACCTTGAATTCAGCAGGTCAAGCCTCCAGGGTAGGGCTGCCAGAATGTTCTTTTGTGTATAGATGGCCCCTGGAGTTGTTCAATACAGTGGTCTTGCTTTGGTTTTTCAGATTCAGAAACTGATCAGTCTCAGAGCTGATCAGACTTGGGGATGTTAATTCATGCTCAAAAATAATAACAATGGCTAACATTTATTTGGTGCTTACAGTATGACAGATTCTGTTTTAAGTGCTTTGCATGAATTATTTCGTTTAATCTTCACAAGTCCCCCTTTTTACAAATGAGGAAACAGACACTAAGAGATTGATAAATTTCCCAAGGTCACAGAGTTAATCAGTGGGAACTCAGGTAATTTGACTCCAAAGCCCACGCTTTTATCCAGAGGATACACATCCCCATCACAAGAGAATGTACACACACATATATATCAGAACGCCAATTTAGTCATGTAAAATGAGGATTACTGGTTTGCATCAGGGAGTATATTCTCTCCACGAAGAATGCTGTATTGAAACCCAAATTATTAGAAGTTGCCTAATGAACAAGAGCATGGGATTAGAACAAGGGATTTGATTATAAATGACTAGAATTTTAAATGGCATCAGGCTCTGATAAAATGATATTTCCATCTCGATAATATATCTGCCAAGCATCTGCCTTACAGAATATTCTCTCTCCTGGGAAGTGCTTACATGGACACTGCCCACATTTGTCTCTGCACCTTTCCTTTTTCATCGCTTCCACTGCTAACCAACCCTCCTTTCTGATAGGTACCTTTCTTTTCATTGCATGTTAATATCTTAAGTTTAGTTAGTCATCTTTTTCTTGATCCTGTGTGTCTGACTTCCTAATCTCTGTTCTGGTTCATCTTGTTTTGGTTTTACGGTTGAACTTTCTAAGGACATTCTTATTTCCAGTAGCTTTTTTGAGGTATTTGGGTCCTGGGAGATGTTACTTGACTGCTGATGCTGTGTACCAACTCAGACAGTAGTCATTATCCAATACTTTAGCAAAAGCAATTTCAGCAGGTTATTATTACTCTTG
Source organism: Tapirus indicus (assembly GCA_031878705.1). Lineage (NCBI taxonomy): Eukaryota > Metazoa > Chordata > Mammalia > Perissodactyla > Tapiridae > Tapirus > Tapirus indicus. The sequence goes on along the minus strand of CM062923.1, from coordinate 75,724,261 downwards.
ACAAAGAGCAATCTTTCTCTATTGGAAAATGATTTCGTATTTGTTTTCTTTTGCTTTGCTTTGTTTTTAATGTGAGTTCATGGTTTAACATTAATACTTCAGAGGAACTGTTTTAATAATTAAACTTTCAGAAATCATACCCACATTCTTGAATGGCAAATAAATGACTAAAGCAAGTCCCAAGGAGTTTTTATAGGAAGTCCTAGGTAAATTGTCGTTAAAATTATAACATGAAACCATATAAAAATCAATAACAATCTGTTTATAAAAGTGGTACAAAAATAAAGAACCTAGATTTAGAACTCATGATGCTTAATACATATATTGCTGCTTATAATTCACTTACTGTAATTCATTTGGTCCATATAGACAAAACAGATATTAATATCTTCAGATTTAGAGGGTCAATAATTTATCTAAGGTGACTTAAGCAACTGAGTGAGACCCACAATCTGTGTCTTATGGCAATTAGTTTCAGTAGTCTTTCTGTTGCCTCCATTGCCTCATAATGACAGTAAATCTGGTATCAGATGCTGAATTGGGATATTGGACCCTTAAAAAGGTATTTTTATTTTTTAGGTATTGCTTGATGACAAACAATTTCATCCTAGTTCATTATAAGTTCCTCTTATATAACAAAGGGTTTTTCTAAATCTTAAAACATTAAAAATTGAATTTACAAAAAATATTAATTTGTTCACATTGTGTTTTAAGAGAATATGAAATCAATTAACTCTAGCTAGCTTAGCTATAGAAAACAAGAATTCTATTGTATACAAGTTTCAACCTATTAAGGGAATTCATTTGAAAATGCATAGAGATCAGAAGAACTGGCAGCTCTTTTGCTTGGATTTTCGTTGATTACTGGCAGTTGACAATAAAATGTTAGATCACTGTTACTTGTGTGTGGGGTTGAGTTCTTTATAACTTCTGCCCTTTGGCCCATAAAGGAGGCTGTGGGTTGATTTCTTTTCTACATCCTTGGTATACATAGGAGTCTGTTTTAAAATTATATTTTGTGTAAGCAAATGAAAATAGAAGTAAATAATGCGTTTATGTAAGAAATGCCTACATATTTTGGCTGTGTATAAATATTGCACCAAGTATACATTTTTTTCCCTAATGCTAAATGTCCAAGTGTGAAAATCAGTATTTGACCAAAACTGGGACTGAAACCAATATCATCATCATAGATTAAACTTGTGGAATATGTGAATAAGTCTGAAATAGTATCCCTCAAATTTACAATTTGTTATTAGAAATTTTAGTGGTCTAATTTTAAAAATATAACATTACACTGCAGTAATATTTTCTCAGCACTGCCTATTGCTAGAGTACTCCTGTGATTGCTGTAATGCACATTGTAGCTACTGAATGGAGGGTCACTTTCAGCTGAGATTAGTGAAATACAAGATAGTTGGGGGAACTTTATTTTCCTCTAACATTTTCCTTTGTAAATATTTTTTAAACATCTGGAGCAAAGATGATTGATTATGTTACACATAACTTTGGAGTTTTTTCTCTGGATGAAATTTTAAGGTAACAAAGTTAACATTCTGTTTTTAATTCATCCACAAAAGATGTGAATTCTCAATTAGGATTTTTTCTTGAAAGATGGATGAAATTAAATAATTAAAATTAAAAAATCTTCAGAAGTTATTTTGTTATGAATACTAGTATTCATGAAGTTAGAATTATGACATATAATCTCTTAATTCTGCTTTGTATTTTTCATTTAAATTTTTACAATCATTTGTCAACTCAAAAAGGATATAATATTATTCCTGAAGTCATTAGCTGACTCACTCTCTCAATATTATTACTCTACTTTTCTACTTATTTGAAAATTGTTAATTTCTTTTGTACATAAAATAGTTTTCATAATCATCAACTGCAAGATTTTTCTCTTGCATTAACGTACATTTATACTTCATCTAGTTGATAAAATTTCAATATATAAAGCACACAAGGAGATTCTCATTCTAAGCTTTATCTAAAACACCGTCTTAACTTGGAAAGTGAATATTCAGATACTAATAGTAAATCCAAATGACGTGGCTTTCTTTCTATGACCTTGCTACACTGATTAGATATACTAATAACCTAATGATCATGCAGTCCCTGATCATGTCACATTCAGGAACATCAGAAATGGCTTGAAGCAGGCTGAAGCAGAGTGGAGACACATGCTTTAGCAGTATATTAAAGCCCAAACCTGATTTTGGAATATCTTTGTAAAAAATCTACTCCAAATCCTGGAGCCCCAGTACCTCATATCATAGGTAATCTGGTGTCAGTTAATTGGGTTATTGGACACTTATAGACCAAGTATACTTTTTGGATGTTAATGGGTCACAGGCACTTTCATCTGGTTTATTGTAGATTCCTCCAGCAAGACTTTTTCAACTTTTGTTTTGATATCATGACACCTAGAATATTATTTTCTGGCTTTCAAATTCTAAAGGTATTTATTTGCTGAGATTTGTTTCTGTTGAGTTGCTTCCTTCTCCAGCCTACACTGGAGAGCCTAAATCAAGAGGATAAATTGAAAGGAAATGAAAGTAAATGAATTTTAGCTTCATAAGATACCCAAGATGGTAGATGAAATTAAAAAAGAGTAATTTTTTAAATGTAGTCCCCCCAAAAACTATGGCAAGCTAATTCACAGTTTTGCTTTATTCTTGTGATAATCTGTCTCTGCTTATGGCATAAAGGCTGTGTGAGGAATGGTATGGTTTTCCTTTATGATGTCAAACATACAAGTTTAATAATATATTTAAAAATTCTTAATTTCATAGATTAATATACAGCAGTTATCTCTGCTGGTATTGGATAAGGGCAGGGAATTAAGCATTAACAGATATATTATCAGAAACTATGGTAAATATTTTCAAGGGAACTCTGTAAATAAAATACATGGCATGCCTTCCTATCTTACTAAGTTGACTGTTACTAATTTATCCTTTTCTTAGTTACTTTGGATCATCATGGACGTTTATTGTCACCATAATCACTATGAACTGTAGGTATTATACTTGATCTTGTGTTTTATTGTGCGACTTTGGAAATATGGGAGACTTGCTTAATGATAGGATAAATTAGAAATACCCTCAGGAACAAACTCAAACTTGGTCTACCCAGCTTCTTTTCTGCTTTTACTTGTTTTGGATAGTTTTTCATTGTTATTCTCTGAAGGGAAATTTCCTTGGAATCCATGAGCCTTGGATTTATAACCTTTCCCAATTTCTGTGGAAGTACCTGTAGTTTAGCATACTCATTCTGTTCAAATGTGTGTGTTTCAGGTAGATCACAAGAGGAAAGGAACTTGAGCTGAGGGCTGTCTACTAGGTGAAGTGCTTAAGTAATTACCTAACTTTATGTCACTTAATCCTTGAACAACTCTGTGATGGTAAATTGATTGATCCCATTTTGTAGATGAGGAAATTGAATATTAGGGGTGATATAATTTGTTCAAGTTCATATTGGTAGTCTATGACTGGGAAGCAGAATTTGAACCCAGATCTTACTGGTTCTAGAGCTTTTGTTCTTCTACCCTATTATCATGTCTTTTTTAAGTAATCAATTGTAACATGCCACAAGTTTAAAGCATTAAATAGTCCTTTTATGAAATCTACTGTTGTTGATTATTGTTCTTAACTCTTACTTTAATTTCCAGGATCAGGTCACCTCACTTTGCCAGAACCATGGGCCCTCATTAAGTTAGAGGCGTTTTTTCGTTTGTTTTTGGCTTTGCTCCTCTTTAACTACAGGTGAAAATCGCTGTTCTGGCAGCCAGCTGCCTCAATAGTGTTCCATTTTCTATTCTGGATGTTGGTACTTAGCCTCTTTTTGTTTTAATTGAGTGGCAAACCTTAGTAATAACATAGCAATTTTCATTTCTTCCAGCATTCCTCTTTTCCTTCCCTTTTCTGCTTTTATATGGAGGCTTTCACCTAGTAGGCTGTTACCTAAACTGCATCACTCTTTATCAGCTTGTCTGGGACCCTGAAATGAAACAGGGAGACCCACTTCCCAGCTATGCATGATTAAATCTTTTCACCTCTTTTTTTTTTTTAAGCTGTACAATAAAAAATTTGGACTAATTTCCTTTGAGCACTTAAAAAAATATTGTTCAATAAAAAGAAAACCCTATAGTATCTTATAACGCCAAGTCCTGTATTATCAGTTCAGCTGGTCTAGCCTGGTGGCTACCATTTCCTGACAAATGTTAAAATAACTCCTGTGGAATTGAAATAACTCATATTTACTTTTGCATGTCAGAAATGCAACTTCCAGACCTTAACAGGTTCTCTGTTTCATCTCTTAAAATACCACCTAAGTGGTGTGTTGATGAGGTTTCTCTGTCCTAACATTTTATTACGAAAAATGTCAAACATACAAAAAATGTTGAAAGAATTTTACAGTAAACACCCCCATAACCTATTGATAAGTTGGTGAGGTTCTTAAATAATTTTCTTCACATCAGCTAACACTATTAAGTGGTTTGGCTATTTGCAGTTTCTTCCTAAGACCAAACATATGTGTAGCTATTATAGCAACAAGATTAAGAACTATGGGCCTTGGAATCGGACTGCCTGGGTTTGGGTTTTAGCTCTGTCATCTACTAGCAGAGTTAGTTAAGCTCTTTGTCCTCTTTCTTCACCTGTTTAATGGGGATAATAGTATTTAATAGAGTCAACATGAAGATGAAATGAACTGATCCGACATGCCTGGCAGCATAGTAAGTGCTCAGTAATTGTTAATTATCATCATATTAGATTTTTTTATACAAATTTAAATCAAAATGTTATTTTGCTTCAGAATTAGTTACTTCATCATGAACACATTAGCTGGAATCGAAGACAGATTTAAATAGTGGAAGAATTAGGTAATACAAAAATGTAGACTAAAAATTGTTGAGAATTATTTTTAAATTATTTGTTGAAATCACATATCCATAATCCTCTGAAGGCCTTGTGCTTTTAAAGGTTCGGTTCCAGGCAGTTATTTTGGCCTTTATGGGGAAAACAACAGATTAACTTATTCTGCTTTAAAAAAGGTATAGCTAAAATGGAATCATTTGCATTTTCTGTTTATTCATATCTAGATTTGAATGATTGCAGGACTACTAAGATTAACTGCCACTATAGTGAATGGTGAATAGTCATGCTTCTTTAAAAAATAGCCTTTAGTTTTGTTTATATTCTCTATTGTTTTTGTTTTCTATTTTGTTGATTTCGGTCCTTATATTTATTATTTTTATGCTTCTTGTTCTTTGGGGTTTGCCCATTTTCAAGTTCTTTAGTTGAATGTATAGCTCATTTGTTTTTAACCTTTTCTACTTCCTGAAAAATGTGTTTAAATAAAAACATAAATCTCCCTCCAAGGACTCCTTTTCTTTGTTCAGAAGATCTTCTAATTTAATAACTTTATGGTGTACTCTGTACCAAATTTCTACTGGGAAGTTCATCAGGAAGTTACATTGCTTGGATTTAGATGTTTTGTTAATACATTACTGATACATTCATTACCTGTGTCAGATAATTATAGTATCTGCTTTGAAAATTTTGAGGCTAAAATGATTGGGACTATATGCTGCTATGGTATAGAAGATTAACACATTATTTATTCATATACTTACTATTTTTGATGAAGATCTTGACCCTATTCAAAGGAATGGCCTCAGCAATAATGAGGTGACATTTTAAAGGTAGAAATCATTAGTATGTTTGTAATATTCATAAAGGACTGCCTGAAGGATAAGTCTATTCATTTTTCAATATTAGTAGTTTTCAACTAATTTTTTCTGCCTCAACATTGTTGGAGAAAAAACATTCCTCATCAGTGACAGTGTGTTTGAGTGGGGAGCTTCTAGTATCAGAATCTTCACATATGTTCCATTCTTCTTTTGGATTCTTGCTGGATTATTGCAGTGGCATCCTACTTTCCCTGCATCTTTTTTCTTTTCCCTGTAGATCTGTTTTTCACTCTCAGTCAAAGTTATCTTTCAGAATGGAGATCTAATTACTTCACCTCCTTTCCTAGAAATACTTCAGTGCTTTCTCATTTCTCTCAGCATGAAATCCAATCATGGTCAAAGCTCTGCGTGGTCCAGTACTACCCATCACTCCAGCATAACTTCAAACCAGCTTCCCCCTTTTCCTTTAGGATCCAGTGACGTTGACCTTGTCCTGATTGCTGTCTCAGATCTTCTACACAGAAATTTTGCTCATCTATTTCCTCTGTCTGCCAGAGGTCCCTCCTCTACCCTTTGTCTCTCAGACTAACTCCTTATCTCAGTTCATTCATGACTTCCTCAGGGAAAGCCTTCCAGACTTCCCTCACAAGTGACTTTCCCCTTAAGTGCACTCATAGCACTATTTACTTCCTTTAAATAAATACTTGTGTGGTTGTTATTTTATATTTATTTGTGTGACCCTTTGATGTCTGTCTCCCCCACTACTAGATTGAAAACTTCGTGAGAGAAGAAACCATGTCTCTTTCTTGTTTCCCATTGTATCCCCACTTAGAAGGTGGTGAATAAATATATGTTGAATGAATGAATGACTTTTTTTGTGTGGGGGGACAGAAAATTCTGATATACATATAGTTTTTGAGAATCACTGCTTTCGATGTTGTGGATTTCATTCCTGGATTAAATCAGAACATCAGACAATGGTTACTTTGTTACAATTTTACTTTACCTTATTTGACAAATGTTACTTTGTTTCCTCATATAATTGCTTTTTCTCCTGAACTTTGGCAGCATGCCCTTGGTTCAAATTGGGGTATGCTGTAAGTGGTAAACTGTTGTATTGGTTGTATGGACACTATTGAGAGTAGTGTCCATTGTATCAAGTACTGTGCATTGTATCAGATAATATTGTCTTTATGAAAACTCAGAGATGAAATTTCTCTCTGATCTCACTCCCAGAAAAAATTGTGCTTCTCTTGAGCAACTGGTCTGTTTTTGTTTTGGAAGCACTGTTGTCGTATACCTAATCCTTTTTTCCTGAAGCTTAGAGCCAAATTTGCAGCTCACATCTGAAAATTAGTCAGGGGTTTCTGGCATACCCCTATGTAAACTAATCTCAGTCTTAGCTTTGTCTTAATCTTTAGAATTTTAACTGTGATTTATTTATGAATTTTATAGTTTGTTCAATAAAAGGCTCTGTAAATAGCTTTCAAGGAATAATAAAACTCTACTAGAGTTTTGGGGGTTTTTTTCTTCTTTTTTTTAAAGCTAAATTAATCTGCTTGTTGGGTAAGAAGCGAGTTCACTTTCTCTCTCTACACTAAAAAAGGAAGGGATAAAGAGGAAAAGAAGAAATTTATTACATATTGGGAGGAATTACAGGTATTAAGTTCTGATTGGTTCATTGGGAACTTTTGATTTTTTTTCTGCTTAGGTCACAAAAGCACAGGCATTGCTTTATAAAGAGGTCTGAGGTGGGATATGAAAGTATCTGTTTGGCTTAGGAACATGCAGTTAGCACTTTGTATACACATGCTAGGAACTTGGCAGTTTTATTTGAATAGCCCCCCCAACTCTACGGGTTATGATCATTGTAGGAGTTCTGATCAAAGGCCTTGGTATTTAGCCTGACTGAATATCAGAGTGACTTTGTTTTCCTTCTATTGCAAAATACATTTTTGTACCATCTGATGAAATAACAGCTGTGCAGTAGTATGTATGACTCTGGAGACCAGGCATTAGAAGACTATGAGACAGGTAAGGTTAGCCAAGACTATTATAAGGAGAGATGAGAAGGCACTTTGGAGTGATGACCAATGATTCCCTCACTTTGACTGGAAGATCAGGTCTTAAGACTCTTTCTGAGTCCACTTTTGATAGCCAAGTTGCCTTTTCTTTTGGTTTGAATATAGTTGGTCAGCTTTCCCTGTGGTATTCCTCCATGGGCAGCAGGAAGTATTAGCAGTGTTTCATATTTTTTTCTTGGCTTGCCAGCAAGAAATCTAGAGCTATGCTGTTATCCACAACCACTTGGATCAATGACTTTAGCTTGTTGTACTTCTAGGGCTTTACAGTCATATTTATCTTTTTAGTCAATGTTAGTAACATATTTTTGATAAATTTTTCAAGTTATATGATCCCCATAGTTGAAAATAGAGCCCTAATAATTCTAGCATTAAAGGGAGTATCTGTTTTTTCTCCAGGGAGATCAGTGTCCCTTCAGACACTCCCAGAGAAGATGGTCTCCTGAAGAAGATGGGAAGGAAATATCAAAAATTGTCTAATTACTACATTGTTACATATAGTTGTTATCCGCATACACAAGTTAGGTTTTGATGAGGCAAATATGAGTATGCATGTTGTTGATTCAGAAAATAAAGATTAGAAGGGCCAAATATAGTTCTAAAAACAAAAGAGGAATTGTAACAAAAGTGAGTAAGAAAGAAATTATCAGTTGTCTGGGGTACAGATAACTTACATAGAGTTAAACAAAATTTGCAAAGGTTGTCATAGGACTATGGAGAATGCTAGGCTAATTAAAATTTATAATTTTGCCCATATGTTTATACCAAGTCCCATTCCTGAAGGAATTTGTATTTGGGTTGAGGTTTTGACAAATTCTAAGATAGGCTCGAGGGGTAAAAACAAACCAAGTAAAAATTGTCATGGTTGTAGATAGTCAAAGGGATAAGCTGAGTTTCTGCAAGCCAAATACATTCCAGAGGTATAAGAGTGTATTGGATAAAGGATAAGGATAAAAGTGCTTTGAAGGCTGTAGATATTCAGATTTTACCACTGGTAATTTGTAAAGAGAAACTTTATCCGAAAGAAATAAGATATAAGCCGTCTAGGATATAAATGTTCAAAGTCCAGTTTTGGGATAAAAAAAATCACAAAAACTCATGTCAGGTAGCTCTTTCATGGCCGCTGTGTTACCAGACAGGATTTCCCTTGAGGGGAGACATCTAGTTTGGGAGGTATAAGGTAGGGAGTTGGGTCAAGGCTTAATCAAGAGGATCATACCTAAGCTCTGTAGATTGAGGAAAAAGATCAAAGTAGGCGTGGGCAAAGCCTAGACCCAAACATGTTTTCTACACCCAAACATGTTTTCTATCAAGCATGCTGACAGATTCAGCTAGACAATAAATGCAAGATCAGCATGCTGTCAGCTCCTCATGTCCCTTGTCCCACAGAATAACACTGAAACCATAGAGGCCAGATGATCATAGGCAACATGAGTGGTTGCTAAGGAATAATTGCCATACTAGGAGAGTGTAGGAAGGTGGGTGAGAAATAGCCTTGTAGCAATACCTCCCAAGACTGCCTATCTTTCCATATTCTGGAGGATCACAGGGCATTCTGCCAAGGTTTAGGTCAGCCTGTGGTTGAGCTCACCTGTGGGCATATGTGGAAACATGTAATGTTGCCAGGACACCAGTACAGAGCCATTCCCCTTCATTATCGTCTATGGTAAGGGAGAAACGACGAGGGGAATTAGAACAAAAGCATGGAAAGAAAAGTGTTACAAGCAATAGTTTTAAGCATCTAGGAAATTTGTGTTCTCTTGGTGTTAGGATAAGCAGCCTACTTCTATAAAGTTGTCTGCTCCTGGACTTTGAAGAAATCCTGGACATCCTGACACAGTCACAGTACATTCTGAAAAAGGTGATCATATCAGCTTATCCCAGGAAGTTTGTATTCATGAGTAAGGTCTTTGTAATGTCATCAATCAGGAGTACCTGTATAGTCTTTTATTGAGGCTTTTGTGTTTCTTCCAGAAGACTCAGTTTCTGATCTGTAGCTTGTAACAGGAGCCTTTAGGCAAATGTAAAGAAAAAGCAGAAACTACCTGTGGAGGTAAGACTGAATGGTTCAGGTTAATTTATTTTAATAGCCAACAATATCAGAATGGAGAAAAGTAGAATCCTTTATTGAGGGATATCAACTTATAAGGATTTAGTGAATAGTTACCTCAGAATAAGAACATATCATGGACAGTCAAGGCATTGACCAATTTCGGAGTCTTTAATTTGTACCATAGTGGATTATGATTTTCTTCAGTTGTCTCCAATCTAGATATTTAAGTCTAGAGATAAAATGTGTTTAAACTTTATTTTATTCTTTTAAATAACAGCCTTATTGAGATAAAATTCACCCATTTAAAGTATACAATTCACTGGTTTTTGGGATATTCAAAGAGTTGTGCCACCATTACCACTGTTTAATTTTAGAACATTTTCATCACTCCAAAAAGGTACCCCGTACCCATTGGCAATCACTCCCCATTCCTCCCTCTAATCTAAATTCCTCCCTCTTAAAATATTTTATGCTTTAAAGAGCTCAAGTTGGAGGAGAGAGGTGGTAAAAGAAAGGATGAATGCCCATAGGTTTTGTTGTTGTTTGTATTTTAAATTTTATTATGGTATAAATATAGACAGTAAAGTACACAATTCTTAAATGTACAACTTGATGAATTTTTACATATGTATATGTATGGTGATCACCACATAGATCAATATACAGAATATTTCAACACTGCAGAAGTCTTCTTAATACCCCTTTTTTATCAGTTACAACCCTCCAAGAGGTAATCACTATTCTGACTTGTATCATCAGAGATTAGTTTTGCCTGTTCTTGAAGTGCCTATAAATGGAATCAAACAATAGTCTCTTGTGTCTGGCTTCCTTTGCTCATAATTATGTCTATAAGATTCATCCAAATTGTGTGTAGCAGTAGTTAATTTTTTTTTTTTTGCTTTGTAGTGTTCCATTAGATAAGTAAAGCACAATTTATCAATTCATCTGTTGATGGAGATTTGGGTTGTTAACAGTTTTTTGTACTATTGTGACTAAAGCTGCTAAGAACATTCTTAGACTTATCTTTTGGTGAATCTGTGCACTCATTTGTCTTGGGCCCTGAGGTTATATAGTATTATAAAAGTTCAGAACTTTTTTCTTTTTTCTTTTTTTTTGGTGAGGAAGATTAGCTCTGAGCTAACATCCATTGCCAATCCTCCTCTTCTTGCTCAGGAAGACTGGCCCTGGGCTAACATCCATGCCCATCTTCCTCTACTTCATATGTGGGACGCCTGCCAAAGCATGGCCTGACAAGTGGCGCATAGGTCCACGCCTGGATCTGAGCCTGTGAACCCCGGCCACCAAAGGGGAGCACGTGAACCCAACCACTATGCCACCGGGCTGCCCACCAGAACTTTTTTTATTAAAATAGAATGCCAAGCCTGCCTCACAAGAAATTTTCAAGTCGGCTTAAATGGATGTATACCTCATTGATTTTATAATAGAAACCAGGGAAAAATAACATTGACTTTCTAGCTAATTTAGGGTGGTATTCATGTGCCTGTTTGTATCAAGGGGTATGGATATTATACATTCAATCATAGTAAATAGCAGGGCACTATGCTAGAGGTTAGAGATACAATTGTGAAAGACACTCATATACCCTGCTTTCACCAACCAATAAACAAGTTATTCAGACATAATGTGTAGAGTGCAGTGATAAAGAAATGAGAATAATTAGGGGGGAACTTAGAATGGAGCATCTCACCTAAATCTGGGTAGTCAGTGGAGGCATCTTGGAGGAAGTGACATCTAAACTGGGTCCTAAAGATTGAGTTGAATTTAGCCAGGTGAAGGAGGTGAGGAGTGGGTGTTGAGAGGAGCTAGGCAATGAGAGTTTTTAAGGCAATGTTGGAGGCTTGGAGACTTGAGAAATTGAAAATAGTTGGGTAAGCAGGGACTCAATTATAAAGGGCTTTTTGGCAATATCAAGGAGTTTTGATGTCATCCTCAGGTCAGAAGAGAATCATTGATACCTTTTTTTTTTATTTTTGGTGAGGAAGATTAGCCCTGAGCTAACGTCTGTTGCCAATCCTCCTCTTTTTGCTGAGGAAGATTGGCCCTGGGCTAACATTCGTGCCCACGTTCCTCTGCTTTATATAGGAGATGCCTGCCAGAGCATGGCTTGATAAGTGGTGTTTAGGTCCGCACCTGGGATTTGAACCTGTGAACCCTAGGCAATGAAAGCAGAGTGCACAAACTTAACCACTATGTCACTGAGCTGGCCCTGATACCATTTTGTTTATTATGAAATACTTGAGACACATAAAAAGAGAATAGTAGAATGAATCCTTATATACACATCCCACAGTTTGAGCAGTACCAACTCATGACCAACCTTGTTGAGAGTACTTCCTATGTTGCCAGAGGATTGTTTTGAAGCAAATTTGAGATGTCATATCATCATTTAAGATTTTTAGCAGGAGAGTGACATGATCAGTTTTGAACTTTAGAAATCACACTTTCCTAGTAATTTTAAAGTATCTTAAAAATGCACACACCATAGTTTGAGTGTTTCTCATTTGCTTCCAGTCATGCAAAGACATTTGTCTTTCTGCAGCACCATGTACTATTTGTAAGTAGTTTGCATTTTTTCAAACTGTATGGAAGCATGATTAAATATTAAAATTATTTTATGTATTTATCTTCCTTTGTAGATCAGTTGGTTAATTTGCATTTAAAAATACTATTAATGAACATTTTGGCTTCCATAAGTATAAAAATGTCATAATCAATATAAAGGTTTGTTTCTAGGATTCAACCTCCATAATAGCAAAGATTCTAGTTTGGAAAGTGGAATTAGATTTATGGTTTTACTGTAAATATTTTTCACAGATTCAAATTGAGGAATGTACTGTTCTGCTTTTGTGGCTCAGGTTTTATTACTTATCTACATATTGAAATTTGTTTTCTTATTGAAGTTTACTTTGATGGTAAGAATTAATGTAGATTGCTTTTATTTTAAAGCTATTTATAGCTGTCTATTGGCCACTAAGTTAAAAATTCCTTCCGGTAATTAGAATGTCTGCTTCCTCAAGTGTTTTAACTTTTTTTAAAGGTAGTTCAGTAGATGGTAACTATTGCAGTGCTTTGGATAGCACTGCATTCATGCATGCATTCATTGATTTGGTGAGAGTCAGTGATCTTAATCTAAATCAGAGGTTGGCAAACTTTGGCTGCTGAGATGGTTTTTACATTTTGAAGGGTGGTTGGAAAAAGAAAGAATAATGTGCAGCAGAAATCATATGTGGCTTTCAAATGTAAAATATTTACTGTCTGGCCCTTTACAGAAAAAGTTTGTCAACCTTGGATCTAAATGAATATAACTTAAATTCTTGGCACATGCTTTTATTCTTTTGGAAATATTTCCTTAAGATTCATTTTAGAATTGACACTTGAAAATTGAAATTTTCCTTGTCTTTTACAGAGAAGATAGTGAATTAGAAGATGGTGAAATAGATGATGCAGCATTTGAAGAAATACAAGAACAGAAAGCAAAAGAGGATGAAAAGCAGAAAAATGAGAAAGCCTACAGAAAATCAAGAAAAAAACACAAGAAAGAAAGAGAGAAGAAAAAATCCAAAAGGAGAAAACGTGAGAAACGTAAGGTTAGTTAGAATCTACCGTGTATTCTTTTGGTAAATTTGTATGAAATATAAAATAATGAAAATTAGAAAGTATAAATCATTGCCTATTTTGTTAGAAAATATATGGATTAGATCTTTTTATTTATGTGATTAATAAAGTTTCTGAACATAAAGATTATATGAATTATCTTAAAGATTTAAAAAATAATCAAGGTAACTTGTAATGCAAATTAAAATAAATGTTTTTAATTGATGGAAGATTGTATGTAAGGATGCTGAAAGGTTAAGGAAAAAAAGTTTCATTCTCTACAGATATAGATTAGGAGTATTGTCATTGTCCATCCATTCATTTATTTATTCATTTATATGTATTATCATGTGCTTGCTGTGGAAATCTCTGTGCTAATTGCTAGGGGTTATACTAATGAGTGAAATAGTCTCTGCTCTTACAGAGATTATATTGAAATGGGAAGGAGAGAGGCAATAAACAAATGAAAAACAAATGCTATTAAGAAAACAGTATGGTGCTGGGTAGAGAATAATGTGGTTTGGTGTGGGGAAGAAGGGAAACCTGTGCTGACCAAGAACTCAGGGAAAAGTTGACAACAGTGGTGGGGTAGTTTTCAAAACTCCCTGAATTCCCCCCATAACAACAGAGCAATTAGGATAGCAAAACCAAAAACTCATTGGCAACATCCACAAAAAAATGACGTAACAAGTTATCCCCACAAACGTCAAAAATACAAATGGATAAGGTCAAACTACAGACAGCGACAGGACCAGTGTAGGATCAGCAACTGCATGTAATAAAGCTGAGGGAAGGTAAGGGAACTTCCAGAAGACAAATTGCCAACAGTTATTCATCTCGAATGGAAGAGTCCCCACTCAAGATGGAAAGCTTGTGAACCAAACTGAGAACAGCAACAGAATTTGGGAGGGGGCTTTACTAGTTCCAATTCACACATGAGTATAAGGTGACCACATAAAACTGGATGGTGCTGAAATGTCTGGGCCTGATGAACTCCTAATACAATCAACCAAATCCCTTTTCTCAGAGTCCTGCACTGAGGAGATAACTGCTCAGAATAGAATCTAAATTGAGAGGACAAGCATACTAGAGCCAAGGAAAGAAATGATCAGATAAAAAATGGGGGAAGGGAGCAGGGGAGGGATATCTCAGAAGGTATTTAACCCTATTTTTTAATACTTCATGCTAAAAACGGAAGTAACTCTAGAGACATAAAGCTGGGATATCTTTCTTGGCCCCTTCCCCTTTTTACACATGAGCAACAAGATGGGGCATGATCACATTTTATGTAAGTTATTATTATAAAAAAAGGGAATAATGGAGAGAATAATATTCTTTCAGAAAAGAAAGAATGCCCACAAAACATGAAATACTTAATATTTCAGAATGATAAAAAAATTAAGAAAACAATGTAAGCTATGATCAAACAGCATAAATAAAATTTTGGGGGAAAATCCTTTGGTCATCTAGGCATAAAGACCAAGTCCCTTATTAAGAAAAGAAAATCAGATATAAAAATTTTTGGTACCAACATTTTATGCCATAAGATAATGGAGTAACATATTTGAATAAGATGTGAGCCAGAGATTTTATAGCCAGCTAAATACTGACCTTCAAATATAAAGTCCTCAGAAAAACTGTATGTAATAGAACTGAGGAAATATTGTTATCATGAGCCTTCCTGTAGAATCTACTAGAGAACAAGTTCAGATGATCAAAATGACTGGGTGAGAGAGAGACAGTCACTTACATACACAAACATATTTACTTGTAAAACTAAGACTAAATGATGGACATAAGGGGAGCAGTGTATTATGTATCTGAACAGTACAACTATAAAAAAAATTCAGGAAAAGCACAAGTATATGGTAAGCAGGATAAGCTTACCAATGGTCTTATAGTTATTAACTGAGAGTAAAAGGATATTACTTCAAATTATTATCCTAGGAATGAATGAGAGAAAGTAGAAGAGGTTATTGCCTAATTTCAATATTGATCCTGTTAGTAAAAAAAAGTAATATGCAAAGAAGGGACTAAAGTTATTGGAAAAAGGTGGTATGAAGTAAATAATTGGAACAAAAATACAAACCTTTCTAGATACCAAAAGATATACTCCCCAATAATGCAAAATCCAACTCTCAGCTATGTACGAGAGAAAGATTTAAAACGTGGGTAAAGCTATACCAGGCAAATGCAAAGAAAGAGAAGGCAGAAGTCATAATGTTGATATCTGAAAAACTCAAATTTAAGTCAAAAAGTCATTGAAAGAAATGAAGGATATTTTATGATGTTAAAATTACAATTCACAATGAAGATATGAGCATTAGTAACATTTTATATCCCCCAAAACAGCAACTTTCATAAAGCAGGAACTATAGGAGCTACAAGAAGACAGACAAGAATTCACTAATAATAGGAGATATACCAGTATGCCTCTCAACCCAAAGAGGTTGATCAAGTGAATGAAAAGGTGTTAAGGATATTAAAGAGATATTATAAATATGTAGTAAGCTCTGAATCCTGAGAACACATCTTCCTCTCAATTATACTTAGAATACTCATAAAAAGTGACTGTATCGTAGGCCACAAAGAAAATTCCAATTAATTCAATAGAGTAGAAATAGAACAAAGAGTAATCTCAAACCACAATGCAATAAAACTAGACATTAGTAACTAGACAGTCAAAAACCAAAAATGCCTTTCTGTTTTATAATTCAAATACTTGCTACAAATAGCCTGTGGAACACAAGGAAACAGATTAAAACTACAGAATTTCATGAAAATAATGATAAAATCTTGACATTTAAGTATCTATAGAATATAGCAAAAGCAATTATCAGAAGGAAAATTATAGTATTAAAAGCTGGAAAAATAGCAAAGCAAAAGAAATAAAAAGGAAGGACTTGAAGTTACAAGCAGAACTTAAATTAGAATGAAAAGCCAGTAGTTACTAAAAAAGATCAACAACATACATAAATCATTGGGCAAACTAATCAAGAAAAAAAGGGAAAAATAAAAATAAAATTAGATTTGTTGAGGCTAAGAACTTTCAAAACCATCAAGTCCTGGCTCCTTTTCAACAGTGCTTCCTTTAATTACGTATCTTCTCTCATGGATAGGTACTTTCAAACATTGTGCTTGAAAATCATAACCATATTACCTAGTTCATTAGACAAATTTCCTACTTTCCATGTTACTGAATGTGACAGTGTTGCTAAATTTTCTGCCATTATGTAACAAGGATCTCCCTTCTTCCAGTTTTGATAAGATATCTCTTACTTTCCTTTAAGTTGCCTCAGAGTCCAGAATTTTGCTAACAGTCATTCAAGGCAATTTAGGCTTTCACTAACGCTTCAAATTCCTCCAGTTTCTGTTCACTGCCTGGTTCCAAAACTGCTCCTACGTTTTAGATGTTTGTTATGGCAGCACAGCATTTCCAGACACTAAAATCTGTATTAGTTAACTATTGCTTCATCACATATTACCCCAAACTTAGAAGCTTAAAACAACAAAAGTTTATCTCCCGGTTTCTGTGGGTCAGGAATCTGGGTGCAGCTTAACTGATTCTGGCTCAGCATTTTTCATGAGGTTGCAGTCATCTCAAGGCTCAGCTGAGGCAGGATCCTCTTGCAAGTTCACTCATGTGGCTCTTGGCTGGCCTCAGTTCCCTCACTCTGTGGACCTCTCCATAGGCTGCCTCAGTGTCCTCATGATGTCAACTGGCTTCCTCCAAAGCGAGTGAACCAACAGTAAGAGAGAGCGAAAGAAAGCACCCAAGATGAAAGCTACAGTCTTTTTTATAACCTAATCTCAGAAGTGATATACCATCACTTCTGACATATTCTGTTTGGTAGAAACAAGTTACTAAGTCAAGCCCACACTCAAGGGGAGAGGAAATAATCTCCATCTTTTGAAGGAAGGAGTAACAAAGAATCTGTGGACTTATCTTTAACACCACCATCCAAGAATAGATAGGAAAACCTGAAAAGGAAGAATATATGCAGTGACCCTAAAATATTAAAGCACAGTAAAGTCTCTGTTATTAAAGCAGTGTGGTATTGGTGCATGGAAAAATAGACAGACCAATGGAGCAGAAAAGAAAACTCAGAGTGAATGCATGTGGCAATTTAGTATGTGATATAGGAGCATCTCAAACCAGTGTGAAAAGATGAATTTTTTAATAGGCAGAGTTGAGGGAATTGGTTAGTGATATGGACATAAAAGTGGATTCACTTCTTACATCAGATAAATTCCAGATAGGTCAAATATTTAAATGTAAAAAAATGAAACTCATACAAGTATTAGAATAGAACATGGGTAAAGTCCTCTTTTACCTGGGAGGGGAGAAATTTTCTTAACTATGATTCAAGGTCTCAGAACAGTAAGGAATTAATAAAACTTTTCTACATGAAAAATATAAAAGGAAAAAGGACATTTACTGTGTTCTTTGAGTTAAGAATCTGTACTACCCCTCTGCCCCTCACTCCAGGACCTGCAGTCCAACAGAACTTTAAAATTTCAGGGATAAGGAGCACAAATTCCCCACTGGGAGTATGAGAGGATTCATTTCTACTGAACCCACAAATTCTACCTATTGGTTCAAAATATACGCTATATTTCTTTGACTTTGCATGAAAAGCAATTCTTACATTAGAAAGCAAGTAACACAACTGTTGATGAAGAGGGTCCATTCTAGCATCCATTTTGCTGTCAGAAAATTTTTAACTACCGTTAGAAATATAACAGTATATTGTACCAGTTCAGTGTACTTCATTTTTGCTTGCAACCTAGGCCTGTCTCCTATTGACTGCCCCTGGAGGAGTCTTTTCTTCCTTCTGTTCTAGGCTAGAAGGTTATGTAAGCTCAGGTAGGAAGGCTGAGATCATTGCCTTCCTTCCAGGACACTGTAACTAGTCCTTAAACCCTTTGCCCTCAGGTTAACTTTATTAAACTTTCTCTCTATAACATTTGTTAATTTATTTGTAAACTCTTCAACTAGCCTGAACTAATCAGATAATACATAAGAATTTATTGGCTAATATTATGATAAATACTTAGATTGAAGAAGAAGAGGAAAAATATATAATCCTGTCTACAAAGAGCTTTGATTTTATTTGGTGAGATTATAACCATAACCATAAATGGTCAATGGTTGATGGTCGATCATAACCATAAATAATTATCAAAATAGTATGTAATAAAGTGCTGACTAGTGTAGTATACAGATAAAGTTAAGACATTTTGCAATGTGCTAATTGTACAGTTCAGATAATATATGTAAAATATAATGAGAAAAGGGGGCAAATAGTAAAGATTAGAGTTGACATAAAAAAATAGGATGAGAAAAGGAAAAAATACTTCCAGTGATGGGAAATATTGTGAATGGAGGCTGCGGGAGTGTTTCATGTATGAAAGAGACCTCAGTGAAATTAGCTTTTTTTTTTGGTGAGGAAGACCAGCCCAGAGCTAACATCCATTGCCAATCCTCCTCTTTTTTTGAGGAAGATTGGCCCTGGGCTAACATCCATGCCCATCTTCCTCTACTTTATATGGGACACTGCCACAGCATGGCTGACAAGCAGTGCATCGGTGGGCGCCTGGGATCTGAACCCGCGAACCCTGGGCTGCCAAGTGCGAACTAAACCGCTGTGCCACCGGGCGGCCCCCCTTTTAGTGTTCTTTAAGTGAAAGGTTTTACTTTGAGTTGGAGCTGACTTCTGCTAATGACTGAGCAAACTTGGCTTTTAAATGGATAATGTTTATTTCAAATGCTAACCAACAAAGATTAGATAGCATTAGAAAGCATTTTATAACATAATTATAAAAAGATCTCTTCATATTACCCATCGAATCAACAAAAACAGAACTAACACCACCAAAACTAAACCCCAGAACATTTAAGAACAAAGTGGAGGAAAACAGTTTGTTCTCCTTAAAAGAGCATTTAAGAATGGAGTAGAGGAGGGCAAGCCCTGGTGGCCTAGTGGTTAAATTCAGTGCGCTCTGCTTCAGGGGCCCAGCTTTGGTTCCTGGGCATGGACCTACACCGCTCTGATAGCAGCCATGCTGTGCTGGCGGCCCAAATACTGAAAAATAGAGGAAGATTGGTATGGTTGTTAGCTCAGGGCGAATCTTCCTAAAAAAAGAAAAGTGAAAAAAAAACAAAGAAAGAAAGAATGGAGTAGAGGAAAACAGATCCTCATAATGTAAGAGCATCAGAGTTTAATTTAGTTCAGAAAATTTTTACAGAGTTTGTTGTAGACCTAGATGCTGGGAATGCAAGGATGATAAAATAAAGAGCCAGTGTCTTCAGTAAGAGCTTTAAGAATTCTTTAAAGAGAGTGTTCAACTTGGAAAGGTAATTATTTTGACTAGATGGAGGAGATTTGGTGACTTTTTTTAGAAATAGCACTCATACTTGAAAAAGCTTACTCTTGATACTTATCAATCATTATCAATTACTTGTGCTTTCCATTTTACTTTTGTTCAGTTTGGTAGGTTGGATTTATTTCATATTTATAATTTGGAATGTTTTGGTATCTTTTCGCTTTAGGGTATTTATGCAGTAGACTAAGAACCCTAAAGCCATTTTAGGTAAAAATAAATAAATTCATATTCCTGCTCATATTCTAGGACCATTTTTGGTGATGAGGAACTAATTTTATTTCCTAAATCTAAGATCATTCTAGAGCATAGAGGGGCAGTATTTCTGTTTGAAATCCTTGGGCCGAAGGGATGATGAGGAAAATGCTGCCATAAAATCCTTGGGAAGAGGAGAAAATACTCTTTTCCTCAGAAAATTTTAGAAAAGTTGGAGTGGTGGTGGCAGAATTTGGAGCAAGAATTTTTCGGTTAATACCTCAGAACCTACTAGGATAATATAACCTACTTGTTGGCACCTTTGACTGAAACAAGCTTATCTAGTTACTAGTTAAATTTTCGTCCTTTTGCAAACGTAACATATTTATTTTTTCCCTTCTTTTAGCATAATTCTCCGTCTAGTGATGATAGTTCAGACTACAGCCTTGATTCAGATGTTGAACATACAGAAAGTTCCCACAGAAAAAGAACTGGTTTCTACAGGGATTATGACATTCCATTTCCTCAGGTATTGCCTTTTTTTTATTGTGATAAAATAAACATAACATAAAATTTACCATTTTAACCATTTTTAATTGTACAATTCGGTAGCATTAAGTATATTCATAAAGTTGTCCAACCATCACTGCTATCCATTTCCAGAACTTTTTCATCATTCCAAACAGAAGCTGTGTACCTATTAAGCAATAACACCTCATTTTTCCCTGCACCCAGCCCTTAGAAACCACTATTCTATTTTCTGTCTCTATGCTTTTTTCTATTCTAGGTACCTCATATAGGTGGAATCATACAGTATTTGTCCTTTTGTGTCTGGCTTATTTCACTTACCATAATGTTTTTTGAGTTTCATCTATATTGTAGCCTGTATCAGAATTTCATTCCTTTTAAAGGCTGAATAATATTCCATTGTATATATATATCACATTTTGTTTATCTGTTCCACTGTTGATGGACACTTGGATTGCTTCCACCTTTTGGCTATTGTGAATAATGCTGAAATGATCATGAGTATACAAATATCTCTTGGAGACCCTGCTTTCAGTTCTTTGTGGGTATGTACCTAGGAGTGGAATTGCTGAATCATATGGTAATTCTGTATTTAATTTTCTGAGGAACTGCCAACTGTTTCCCAAAACAGCTGCACCATTTTACATTCCTGCCAATGATGCATAAGGTTTTCTGATTTTTCCACATCCTTGCCAAACTTTTTATTTTTCTTTTCTTGTTTTTTTGGCGAGGAAGATTGGCTCTGAGCTAACAACTGTTGCCAGTCTTCCTCTATTTTGTATGTAAGATGCTGCCACAGCGTGGCTTGATGAGCGATGTGTAGGTTTGCACTTGGGATCTGAACCTGCAAACCCTGGGCTGCTGAAGTGGAGTGCACTAACTTAACCACTGCACCACCGGGCCAGCCCCTCATTTTTTTTTTTTTTATAATAGCTTTCCTAATGGGTGTGAATTGGTATCTCATTGTAGTTTTGAGGTATTGCCTTTTAAAGGGAAAAATAAAGCTTTTAATTTTAGTCTTTGCTTTTAGATATTTTGAAAAAATGTTTTGTAAGACATATGCTACAAATTTTAAATCTTTGAAAATAAAGAATACATCATGTATTAGTTTGCTAGGGCTGCCATAACAAAATACCACAGACTGGTGGCTTAAACAACAGGAATTTGTTTTCTCACATTCTGGAGGCTAGAAGTCCAAGATCAAGGTGCCAGCAGGGTTGGTTTCCTCTGAGGACTGTAAGGGAAAGATCTGTTTAGGCCTCTCTCCTTGGCTTATGGATGGCCACCTTCTTACTGCTTTGTCCTCACGTGGTCATCCCTCTGTGCACATGCATCCCTGGTGACTCTCTGTGTGTTCATATTTCCTCTTATAAGGACACCAGTCAGATTGGATCAGGGCCCACCCTTACAGCTTCTTTTTAACTTAATTACCTCTTTAAAGCCCCCATCTCCAAATGTAGTCACATTCTAAGGTACTGGGGGGTTAGTGCTTCAACATATGAATTTTGTGACATCTGCCTCATTAAGTGAAAAAGTTATTTGAAGTGTTTTAAACGGAAAAAATTTTAAAACATGATATACTTTATATCTTTCTTAGGTATGTTGCACTGTATGAACAAAGTCTTCAGTATAAATATTATTTTGTTCTAGAAAAATCATGGTGCTCTCAGGAGCACTGGGGAGTATTCAGATCAATGTATACCTATCTGAAAAACTCCAGACTTTCTGAGCTCTGGCTTCTGCCAGTCTGCCGATATGCTTGTCTACCTGAGCTCTGTTCTTTTGCCGAATTTGGTTTTCCTAATCTGTTGTGAGTTTAGAAACGAAATTACTGTTTGTTACAGTTCTTTCTGTTTCCCTATTGCTTTCTTTATAGTTGAGGTTGCTCAGTAAGTGACCATTGAATAAATGAGGTTTTATTAAAGTGTCTTCTTTTAAAATTGGAAAAGAATTATACTCAAGTTAATAATTTTATCTAGTTAGGTACATATTAGAATGAATACATATATTCAGTGTGTCTAGTAATTTTGGATTACTCAGAACATTTTAGAAGTAGTCACTAGAATTATTTTTACCACTAATGACAAAATTTTTAAATGAGTTCAATTCAGCAAACACTGGTGTAGTACCTAAATGTCATCATTTGCAGTTGGATTTATTTTTTAGAATAGTGAAAAGTCATTTGGAAATTTTTCCAGTGAATGAAAAAATGCTCAGGTGGGCATTACTATTTCAGATAACAAGGCATTTGAAAATATCAAGTAGTGAGATATGTAAGCTCTTAATTCATACCCTCTTTTTTGTTCCCCCTTCTCAAAGCCCCATTACATGGTTGTATATCCTAGTTTTAAGTCATTCTAGTTCTTCTATGTGAGCCGCTGCCACAGCATGGCTACTGACGGATGGCTGGTGTGGTTCTGTGCCCAGGAAGTGAACCTGGGCAGCTGAAGTGGCAAGCACTGAACTTTAACCACTAGGCCATCAGGGCTGGCTCTAAGCTCTTAATTTGTAAACTGTCACTAAAAATAACTCCAAAAGAGAAGATATAGACTATTTAAAATAGTGGCAGAAGTATTGTAATAAATACATAGCCTTTTATGGGGGCTATTCTGAAGGACAGGATCAATTTGTATTTTTATACAATAGTGCATTTAAGTAATTCGTATTTTCTTAAACATTATATTTATTGTCATTATATTGACTATTATGTATCCCTACAGATACACTGTAATTATTTTTGTTTCAAAAATTCAGTTAAAGAAATTAAGAAAAGAAAAAGGATGACCTTTTATATTTACCCACGTTTGATTTTCAGTGCTCTTTGTTGCTTTGTGTAGATCTGAGTTTTAATCTGGTATCATTTTCTTTTAACCTGAAGTACTTCATTTAGTCTTTATTTAGTATTTCTTATAGTGCAGGTTTGCTGTCAATAAATTCTCTTAGCTTTTATTTATTGGGAAATTGTTTATTTCACTCTTATTTTTAATAACTTTTTATTTTGTCATAATGACTTATATAAAAGTTGCAAGAATGGTACAAAGAACTTCTGTCTCTCTTTCAACCAGATTCTCCAGTTGTTAACATTTTACTCCATGTGCTTTGCTTTATCCTTTATCTCTCCTCTCTCATCTTCTCGTCTCTTTGGAGGGATCTAATTTGCCTTTAAATCCATCTATTAAGTTCTTAATTTCAGTATTTGTATTTTTCACATCTAGAAATTTGATTCTTTTTCAGATCTTCAAAGTAATTTTTATAGTTTCCAGTTCCCTGCTGAAATTCTCATAATGTCTTTTACTTGAAAATGGCAAGCACAGATACTTTAAAATCTGTGTCATATGAATTCTAATATCTGGAGTCTGTATTTCTATTACCTGTTGCTTTTGCTGATTCTCTTTCATGTGGTCATGTCTCCTCATATGCCTGGGTTTTGTGTTGTGTATTGAGCATTGTATTTGCAAAATATAGTGCATTTTGTAGAAATAATTTAAAGCCTAGGATGATGTTCATTTCCTCCAGAGAGGATTTTCACTTGCTCCTACTAGATTCCTAGTGACCCTTACAACTTTATTCCAATTTCAGGACCTGAGCCTTTTCTGGGCCACCCAGATGACTTAAAATTGCACTGTAGCCCCTGATTCACATTTTGAGATTCCCCCAAAATTAGCAGATGGGGGTTACTAAGACTTCCACTTTTTCCATACTCTGGACTTCTCCTTTTCTTCCCATAGATTACAGGGATAGTCAAAAGTGCTGTTGAACCTTTTAGCTGATTTTTCATAATGGGCTGATGCTTTCAGAGCAAAAGCAGCTCCAAATGCTGCTCAATTCTCTGGATTTTCATCTACTCCATGGATAATGGTCCAGTAATCCTTCACTAATTTGTTAGCTCTCTCATATCTATGGTAGATTTGAAAAAATATTTTGTCTATCTTTTCTACAGTTTTTTAGGAGGAAGACTGATCTGAATTACCTAGTCTGCCATCTCTTCAGGAGAAGAGAAACTTCAGTACCGTTTTCTCCACATGTTTTAGAGTTGACTCACTGAGATTAGAAAATACCCTAAGTACATGCTAAAAACCCTATTTTCTTAGATAACAGGTATCTGCTATAGAACTTCTACAATTACAGGCCCAAAATAGAATATAGTATTAACTTCTAGCTATTAAATTAGAGGATTTAATATATTTTCCTTTTTCCTCAACCTTGTTCAGGGTCTCCTATTCCCTTATTTTATATTTACAATGATTGCCATGGGGCTAGTTTCTGTTTTACAGAAACCAAACCTGTCCCCACAGACATTCTAGCAGTGTATATAGCCTAATAATTAGGAAAGTGATTGGAGAAACTATATCCTTTGGTAGAATTTATAGTCTTTTTCATTTCTTTCATCTTCTCTCAGGAGGGCTTTAAAAAATACTTGCTAGATCCTTTCTGGTGAGTGCGTTTTGTTCATTCTAAATGATGAATGTGTGAAGTATAAGGAGATATTTTCCTAGAGAACTGGGACTGCTCTGTAACCCGTCATCCATTTAGTGCTTTCTGGAGGGCTTGCACCACATGAGTGGTTCTCTGGTCTAAACACTAAAACCTCAGCAGGCCACATTAGAGTCTTTCACTGCAGAAGGAGCCCTGAGACGGGAGGTTTGCATCATTAGAGGGCTACTAGGAATATTTGCAGTTGGGAAAACTTGGGAGGGGGTAAACTGAAAGTTTAGGGATAATTCTATTTAAAAAGGTAGGAATATGGAGATTATTTTTGTAAAGGCTGTGAAAAATCAAAAAATTGAATTAATATTAAGAATTAAAAGCTTTTATGACAAGCATCTAATCTCCAATGGAAAATTCATACTCACCCGTTAACAGAGTAATCTTTAGTCATAAAGCATTGAAATATATCATTGAAGCATTAATATGGTCATATTTTTATGAAAGGAAATGTAAGTATCATTCAACTAATTAATTAATCTTCAGCTTAATCTAAGCAATTATTTTTTGTTTTATTTTCATAGTGGCTTTTAAAAAATGTCAGAAACACTGCCTTTTGGCTACAATTCTAAATGTCCTGAATTTCTGAAGTGCTAGTGAGAACAGTTTATAAACTTTAAAAGTACTGCTTAAAACAAATGAGAAATCTAATACAGTGTCTTTAAAATTTAAAATTGATGAGCTAATTGATTTTCTTGATT
Organism: Tapirus indicus; assembly: GCA_031878705.1. Classification (NCBI taxonomy): domain Eukaryota; kingdom Metazoa; phylum Chordata; class Mammalia; order Perissodactyla; family Tapiridae; genus Tapirus; species Tapirus indicus. Next base: position 75,698,521 of record CM062923.1, on the reverse strand, counting down.
GCTTTAGGTATGTATTTTTTCTCTATTTTATAATTACTGAAATAATCTTAATATTTCTCTGCATTTTATTAAAAACACATAGTTACATGTTGCTATTCTGCCAGGGCAGGATTTTTATATCCCATTTAAAATGTACTAAGCTAAAGATGAGTCATGGTCTGGGTTTTTCTTGATCCTCAAGTTGTAATTCTCTGCAATTTTTTTCTTGCTTTCTTGCAAAAAAAATTGACAGAAGATAAGATGGAACTAATAAAAATGTTTCTGTAAATAGAGATTTGAATACAATCATTAAATAAACTTCTAGGACTAAAGTGTATTGTTTGTTTTCCAATGCTTTATTAAAGAAGCAATAAAATCAATCATGTATATTGTAATAAATAATTCCTCTGAGGAGTTTATTTAGTAAATGTTTTTCACTATTAGGGAAATCTCTGTTTTTTCTATTAGACCTCAGATGTAAATAGTCTTTTTATAAAATTTTCCACACATATAGTTTTTTTTAAATTAAATATAATATGCTTAAACATGTTATTTGGGAATTTTTCAATGTTAGGAGATATGTATTTTTTTCTACCCCACCCCCAAGCTATTTTACTATCTTTTCCTTTTTTTTTTTTTTTTTTTGTGAGGAATACCAGCCCCGAGCTAACATCTTTTGCCAATCCTCCTCTTTTTGCTGAGGAAGACTGGTCCCTGGGCTAACATCCGTGCCCATCTTCCTCTACTTTATATGGGACGCTGCCACGGCATGGCTGACAAGCAGTGCGTTGGCTGGCGCCTGGGATCCAAACCCGCGAACCCTGGGCTGCCAAAGCATGAACTAAACTGCTGCGCTACCAGGCCGGCCTCTCTCTTTTCCTTATTTTCAGAAAGATCTCTTCAGTTTTTTGGAGAAGGAATTCATGTATGATGGGGTGAATTTTTAAGTATTCCTGTGTGTACAAATATTGAGTTATGGGACGTGGAAAACAAAAAGTGAACCAAACAATCTCACTAGCAAGGATCTATGAACATTATAATGTTTAGTAGTATCGGTGTAGCATTTACCTTTTTGAACTTAGTTTTAAATAGCGTTAAAGATAAGTACTAACCAAGAGGCAGAACTAATAACTATCTTTTTTCCCCTTCTTTCTCCCAACTTTCTGGGGGAAAAAGATGTCCTGTAACTATCAATTCCTATATATAACTGAAAAATCCTGATAATGATTGTCCATTTTCACTTAGCATGGACATATATCAGGAAGCTACATGACATCAAAGAAGAGTCAACATAACAAAAAATTTAAAAGTAAAGATTATGACGAGTACAGTACCTACAGTGATGACAACTTTGGTAACTACAGTGATGACAACTTCGGTAACTACGGCCAGGAAACAGAGGAAGATTTTGCCAGTCAGCTGAAACAATACAGACAAGCTAAAGAAACCTCAAATACTGCTTTAGGATCATCATTTTCTAAAGAATCAGGGAAAAAACAAAGAATGAAAGGAGTTCAGCAAGGTAAGTTTGAAATTGTCAGTCCGTTTTTGAATACGAGAACCTTATTAAAACAGGTAGCTATGGAGTAAAAACTTAAATTTTTTAGCCCTTTCTCAAGATCAGCTTATTCTTGTGGTTCCTGAATTAGTTTTTCTTTATTTGTAGACTTTGAGCATGAAAATCTATAAATATTTCAATCTGCATGATACCTTAATATTTGAATTAGAAAGCTATCCTAATATTTAAAAGTATATAAAAATGTAAGACAACTTTCCTGTTATGTTTTTCTCATCCCTTCTATATGATATCAGTATACTGAAAAAATAACCTACCTTTTTCAGTTGTCTCTATTACTCTACATATTACTTTATATTTTAGACCTGTAAGGACAGAATTCTGGAAAGCTATTCTTTTATTAGGCTTTAAAATATGGCAGTCATTTTTGCTGTGCAGGTGTACTTAGGACTATGGACATCCTTCGAGATTGGAAGTAAGAACATGATCTAAAAAAATTTCTGGAGTGATCACCTATTCATCTGCTATATTGAGGTACATGCTTCCTGAAGAGACCAGGGCAGGTTGCCATAGAAACTTTGGATCACAGAAGGGTCAAATCAGTCTTAAGAATTGTTCCGTCAGTATGTCTGCTTCAAGAAAACTGGAGCTATTGTAATAACTTTGTATGGTGACAGATGGTTACTAGATTTATCTTGATCACTTTGTAATGTATATAAATGTCGAAGCACTATGTTGTACACCTGAAACTGATATAATGTTGTATGTCAACTATACTTCAACTAAAAAAAAAAGAAAAGAAAACTGAAGCACGATGAGGCTGAGATGAAGTAGTGAGCACCCAAACCCTGGGTAACTATCGTTTAATTATTGTTGAAAAAAGAAATCAGTTATGAGTAAATTTGGTTATTTCTATGGCTTTATTTTTTCTTGATTTCCTAGTAGAATTCCTTTGAAAAATATGAATTTAGGCTTTGCTGAACTAAAGAGAAAGGAATTTGTCTATACATATGCTATTGTAATTAGTAAATTTGTTCCTCAAGTCTAGACATAGTGCTGTCAGGGATCATTCCACTTGGGGAATAAGGGGAATGTGGAGAAGCCTTGCTCATACCTTCCTGCCTGGGGCTTTTCCTTTCAAGCTCTTCATGTTTGTTCTGTTAAAGAATTGAGTAGTGGATGTTATTTATTTATTTTTTTTACCATTTTTTTTTATTGATGTCTTAATAGTTTATAACACTGTGGGGTTTTAGTTGTACATTTTTGTTTGTCCGTCACCTTGTGGATGTAATCCTTCACCCCTTGTGCCCACTCCCCACCCCCGTTCCCCTTGGTAACCACCATAGGTGTGTGGTTTTATTTCTGGGCTTTCAATTCTGTTCCATTGATCTGTGTGTCTATTCTTGTATCAGTACCATGCTGTTTTGATTACTGTAGCTTTATAGTATATTTTGAAATCAGGGATTGTGATGCCTCCAGCTTTGTTCTTTTTTTTCAGACTTGCTTTAGCTATTCGGGCTCTTTTGTTGCCCCATACGAATTTCAGTAGTTTTTGTTCTATTACCGTGAAGAATGACATTGGGATTCTGATTGGGATTGCATTGAATCTGTAGATTGCTTTAGGTAGAATGGACATTTTAACTATATTTATTCTTCCAATCCATGTGCATGGAATATTTTTCCATTTCTTTATGTCCTCCTCGATTTCTTTCAATAGTGTCTTATAGTTTTCATTGTATAGGTCTTTGACCTCCTTGGTTAAATTGATTCCCAGATATTTTATTCTCTTTGTTGCAATTGTAAATGGGATTGTCTTTTTGAGTTCTCTTTCTGTTTTTTCATCGTTAGTGTATAGAAATGCAATTGATTTTTGTAAGTTGATTTTATACCCTGCCACTTTACTGTAGTTGTTGATTATTTCTAGTAGTTTTCCGATGGAATTTTTTGGGTTTTCTATGTATAAGATCATGTCGCCTGCAAATAGTGAGAGTTTCACTTCTTCATTGCCTATTTGAAGTCCTTTTATCCCTTTTTCTTGCCTAATTGCTCTGGCCAGAACTTCCAGTACTATGTTGAATAAGAGCGGTGAGAGTGGGCACCCTTGTCTTGTTCTGTCCTCAAAGGAATGGCTTTCAGTTTTTCCCCGTTGAGTAGGATGTTTGCTGTAGGTTTGTCATATATGGCCCTTATTTTGTTGAGGTACTTTCCTGCTATACCCATTTGTTGAGAGTTTTTATCATAAATGGATGCTGGATCTTGTTGAATGCCTTCTCTGCATCGATTGAGATGATCATGTGGTTTTTATTCTTCATTTTGTTAATGTGGTGTATCACGTTGATTGATTTGCGGATGTTGAACCATCCCTGTGTCCCTGGTATAAATCCCACTTGATCGTGGTGTATAATCTTTTTGATGTATTGCTGTATTCGGTTTGCCAATATTTTGTTGAGGATTTTTGCGTCTATGTTCATCAGTGATATTGGCCTGTAGTTTTCCTTCTTTGGATTGTCCTTGTCTGGCTTTGGTATCAGGATGGTGTCGGCCTCAGAGAATGTGTTAGGAAGTATTCCATCTTCCTCTATTTTTTGGAATAGTTTGAGAATGATAGGTGCTAAATCTTCTTTGAACGTTTGATAAAATTCTCCAGGGAAGCCATCTGGTCCTGGGCTTTTATTTTTTGGGAGGTTTTTGATTACTGTTTCAATCTCTTTACTTGTGATTGGTCTGTTCAGATTCTCTATTTCTTCTTGATTCAGTTTTGGGAGGTTGTACGTGTCCAAGAATTTGTCCATTTCCTTTAGGTTGTCCAATTTGTTGGCGTAAAGTTTTTCATAGTATTCCCTAATAATCCCTGTATTTCTGTGTTGTCTGTTGTAATTTCTCCTGTTTCATTTCTAATTTTATTTATTTGAGTCTTCTCCCTTTTTTTCTCAGTGAGTCTGGCTAAGGGTTTGTCAATTTTATTTATCTTCTCAAAGAACCAGCTCTTTGTTTCATTGATCCTTTCTACTGTTTTTTTTTGTTTCAATTTCATTTATTTCTGCTCTGATTTTTATTATTTCCCTCCTTCTGCTGATTCGGGGTTTTGTCTGTTCTTCTTTTTCTAATTCTGTTAGGTGCAATTTAAGGTTATTTATTTGGGATTTTTCTTGTTTGTTAAGGTGAGCTTGTATTGCTATGAATTTCCCTCTCAGGACCGCTTTTGCTGCATCCCATATGAGTTGGTATGGTGTATTTTCCTTTTCATTTGTCTCCAGATAGCTTTTGATTTCTCCTTTAATTTCATCAGTGACCCATTGGTTGTTCAGTAGCATGTTGTTCAGTCTCCACATCTTTGTCCCTTTCCTAGTTTTTTCCTTGCAGTTGATTTCTAGTTTCACAGCATTATGATCAGAAAAGATGCTTGTAATGATTTCAATCTTCTTAAATTTATAGAGGTTTGCCTTGTTTCCTAATATATGGTCTATCCTTGAGAATGTTCCATGTGCACTTGAGAAGAATGTGTACTCTGCTTTTTTTGGGTGGAGTGCTCTGTATATATCTATTAAGTCCATTGCGTCTAGATTTTCGTTTAAGTCCATTATTTCCTTATTGACTTTTTGTCTGGATGATCTATCCATTGATGTAAGGGGGGTGTTAAGATCCCCTACTATTATTGTGTTATTGTTAATATCTCCTTTAAGGTTTTTTAGTAGTTGTTTTATGTACTTTGGTGCTCCTGTGTTGGGTGCATAGATATTTATAAGTGTTATGTCTTCTTGGTGAAGTGTCCCTTTTATCATTATATATTGCCCTTCTTTGTCTCTCATTACCTTTTTTATCTTGAAGTCTACTTTGTCTGATATAAGTATGGCAACTCCTGCTTTCTTTTGTTTGCCATTAGCTTGGAGTATTGTTTTCCATCCTTTTATTTTGAGTCTGTGTTTGTCTTTAGAGCTGAGATGTGTTTCCTGGAGGCATCAGATTGTTGGATCTTGGTTTTTAATCCATCCCACCACTCTGTGTCTTTTGATTGGAGAATTCAATCCATTTCCATTTAGAGTGATTATTGATATATGAGGGTTTAATGTTGCTATTTTATTGTTCATTTTCTGGTTCTTTTGCATTTCCTTCATTTCTTATCCCTTGTGTTTCGGACTGCTAATTCAATTTGGTATTTCTGCATGCTCATTCTCTTGGTTTTCTCTTTATTTGTCGTGTGTGGCTCTCTTCTGGTTATTTGTTTAGTGGTTACCGTGAGGTTTGTATAAGCGATCTCCTGGATAAGAAAGTACATTTTCAGATGCCTCCTTTTTCCTGAGGCTGGATCGATTCAATCCCTTACCTCTTCCCCTCCTTATTTGTTATCTCTTTATTCCAGATTGTGTCATGAATGTGTGTTTCCAGTGATGAGCTTGAATTAATTTTTGATGTTATCCAACTGTAGTTTGTTCTGGTTTAGTCTCCTTGCTTTTCTCCTTGCTGAAATCTTTGTATCCCCTTTCTCATTTGTTTTTTTTCAGGCCTAAGGGCCTTCTTGAGCATTTCTTGTAGTGGGGGTCTTGTGGTGACGAACTCTCTTAGCTTTTGTTTATCAGGGAGAGTTATTATTTCTCCATCGTATTTGAAGGATATTTTTGCTGGATAAAGTATTCTCGGCTGAAGGTTTTTGTCTTTCATGATTTTGAATATATCATTCCAGTCTCTCCTAGCCTGTAGAGTTTCTGTCGAGAAATCAGCTGAGAGCCTGATGGGGTTTCCTTTGTACATTATTTTGTTTTTTTGTTTAGCTGCCCTTGATATTATTTCCTTGTCACGGGTATTTTTCAAGTTTGCTACTATGTGGTGAGATGATTTTTTATTACTGTTTATATATTTAGGTGATCTATTGATTTCATTCACTGTTATTTCCCTCTCGTTCCCTGGGTTGGGGAAGTTCTCAGCTATTATTTCTTTGAACAAACTCTCTGCTCCTTTTTCTCTTTCTTCTCCTTCTGGAATACCTATTATCCTTATGTTGCTTTTCATTGAGTCTGATATTTCTCGAAGAATTTCTTCATTTCTTTTTAGTCTTAGCTCTCTCTCCTCCTCTATCAGGAGCATTTCTGCGTGGCTATCCTCAATAGTGCTAATTCGTTCCTCCATATTGTCAGTTCTGCTCTTTAAAGACTCCATTTTTTCCACTATCTCGTTGATTTTGTTTTTCATCTCCAATAATTCTGATTGGTTTTTCTTTATGGTTTCAATCTCTTTTGTGATGAAATCCCTGAATTCGTTGATTTGTTTCTGTGTGTTCTCTTGTATTTTGTTGAGTTTGTTTATGATAGCTATTTTGAATTCTCTGTCATTCAGGTTATCAAATTCTGTGCCTTCAGGGTTGGTTTCTGGGTGTTTGTCATTTTCCTTTTGGTCTGTAGCCATAACAAATTGTCGCAAGGATCCGACGACGATGGCCTTATTTTTTCCCCTCATGATAAAGTTGGTCCTGCAGTTTCCCCCTGCTACCAGTGGATGGAGATCGCGAGCGGTATGCTCTGAGACCGCTGCAGCCCCCAGAGGGATTATCCTGAAACGTGGGGTGTGTGGGGGGAGGGGCCCTCTCTTTCTCCTGCTCGACCCGGGGGTTTCCTTCCTGGCTCTCTTAGGGTGTTTGCTACACCCCCTAAACAGTCCTTTGTCGCTTCCCAGTGGGGATCTCTCGACAGTCTGTGAGAGCACCTGGATGGCGATAGTTTTCCCCGCTGTGGGCGACCCCTCCCCACTCTGTCTGCAAGCCGCGCTGTCTTTGCTGATCGATTGGGGAGGGGAAGTACAACTTCTTACCTCTCCTTGCGTCCTTTTGGGCCTCCCGCGCCTCCACCGTCCGATGTATGGCAGCAGGGCTTTCTTAGAAGTCCTTTGTAGTGTTTGATTGAGCTCTGTTGGAATGCGAATGATGTTTTGTTGTGTCGTAGGGGGCAGAGATTCAAAGAGGGAATCTCACTCCGCCATGATGCTGACGTCACTCTCTCGTGGATGTTATTTTTGACACTCATTTTTTTCCCCTGAATCGTAAAAGTAATATATGGTCAAATGCAGAAAACTTTTTCTGTGTGTAGAAAAGATAACCCAGCAAAGATCAAAGATAAAACAAAAATACTTTGAACCTACATCCAGAGATAATTACTGTTAATATTTTTGGCGTGCAGTCTTCCAGAATTTTCTGACAATTTTTTTTTTAACAAAAAACTACACAGGGGCCACCCGGTGGCACAGCGGTTTAGTTCGCACTTGGCAGCCCGGAGTTCACGGGTTCGGATCCCGGGCACCTGCCGACGCACTGCTTGTCAGCCATGCCGTGGCGGCGTCCCATATAAAGTAGAGGAAGATGGGCACGGATGCTAGCCCAGGGCCAATCTTCCTCAGCAAAAAGAGGAGGATTGGCAATGGATGTTAGCTCGGGGCTAACATGTTAGCTCAGGGCTGGTCTTCCTCACAAAAAAAATAAAGAAAGAAAAAAAGAAATTAAAAAAAACATACTACACATATTATTGTAACTTGCTTTTTTTTTTTTAACTACAAATTGTGTCTCATTCTTATGTTAATGAGTAGCTTTTAATGCCTACATTGTATTCAATTAAATAGATATACCATAATTTGTCTAACAATTGTTATGTTTGTTTGATAGTAATTGAGATTTAAGTTGTACCTAGTTTTTTTTTTTTAATTCTGTGATTAATCCTACATATTTATACATATCTCAGAAAACATCTTGGCAAACATTTTTTCTTAAGAATAAATTCTGAAATGTAGAATTGAGTCAAGACATAGCCACACATTTGAAGACTTTTGATCCATACACGTACCAACTTATCTCCAAAAAGGTAATGTACCAATTAATAAAAACACACCTCCAGTGTGTGAAAATGCCAGTTTCTCCAAATCCCTATCAATACTATTATTTGAGGTGAAAATTGGTATGTTATTTTTTAAATTTTAATTTCTTTTAATGCAGTGAAATATTTTTTTCATTTATTGGCTGTTTTTTAGTTTTAAGGTCAGTAGAACACTTAGTAGTTCAAAATGACTTTGGTAAAATGAGAAATCACTTTGTATTGTAACTTATTACCCTAATATATATTTTTTGTAATTTGGGTGTCTTTTTAGATATTTTAAATATCAAGTTTTTCAAAAGTAAAAAACAAGTATACATTTTACTTGGAGATATATGTGGTATCTACTCAGAATTATCAGAAGAAACTCAATTTGCTACAAATTAACCACTAATACTTATAATGTCTTCCTTAGAGATGAATATAATACTTAATTCTCTTAAAAACAGAAAGCCTTGTTAATTTTTTATTCTAAGGAAAACTGAAAAGCATAAAACTAGATTTAACTTCTCTAACCATGTGTATTCTTGTTCCTTGCCCTCCTTATGTTGCTAACATCCCTTAAGAAACAAAAGAATAAGAAGCAGTAGCCAGGAAGTAAACTGTAAAGATTGAATTAAATTTTTTTCATTGAATCCAGAAGGAATACACTGTACATTGTAGACTATTTAAAATATGCTACTCCCTATAAACTGATAGATTGACAGGTGTGTTGTTTTTCTATAATATTTGAAGTACATTTTAACTCTTTTAGGTATTGAACAGAGGGTTAAAAGTTATATTTGTCGTGGACGTGGTGTGCCGAAGAAAATCAAACGCAAAGACCGTGGGGGAAGAGCTAATAAAGGGCCTAATGCTTTTTCAGGAATGGATGACTTTCAAGAGGTACTGAGAATTTGTATATAATGAAGAGAGGAGCTTTTCCATCTTTTAACCTATTTGGCTGCAAAGAAAGCATTGTGGTTTTAATGCTACTTCCTAGTAAATGAAATATTTCCAGCTCAGATCAAATGAGTATAAATAAATTCAAAAAAAAATTGTTGTTTTAATTAGTCGTGATACTAGTATAGAGATGCAAATTTGGATGACTTCAACATAAAATTGATATGTCTGAAAGCAAAATGTATGCTCTATTAGTTCTGTTGTGCTTTTCTTTCCTAGGAGTTATCTTCCCCAGATGCAAATGGCAATAAAATGCTAATAGCTCAGTATGTATGTAGCAAAGGCCAAGAAGGAAGATAGTGGTAAATTAACTTACTTATTAGAGTTGAAAGCATTGAAAATGGAGAAAAGGAGACATAAGTGGTTGGAAAAATGAACTTATGTACTTTGTGTACAGTAGATATTGAATAAATATTATGTTGAGTTGAACTGTGAACATGTACATTTGAATTTTGTAACTGCTCTCAGGATTAGCAATATATTGTAATATGCAAACACTTGGTTTTTGATCTCCAAGTTTAAATATAATGGGCAAAGATTTCTTAATATGTACTCCTTAGTATACTGTTTAGGGAGATGTTAATAGGTGTGACCTAAAAAAAGAAGTTCAGGCCCAAATAAATTTGTGAAACCCAGCACGTGCCACTCTACTCTTGGGGATTCTCAGTCAACATTCATGTATTAAAGTCTCTGAGCAGGTTAGGCATAAAGAAGCCCATTTTACTTTGTTCAACTCATCATTTTCAAAATTTATTTGACCATGAACGCTTTTTTTTTCCACACACATATTAACATACACTGAGCCACTCAAATTTCCAGGGAATAGCAGATTTGGAAACGAGCTTAGAATTTCTGTAATTATAACCTGGCTGTCCATCTTCCTAGATACCAGTAGACCTCTAGAGTGTGCTGCTTTCCCTAGACCAAATTAATATGAATGCTTTCTAAGTAAGCCTTCTCCTACATCCAGTACTTACACCCTATATCTGAAAAAAAATTAGCTTCTAACAAAATGTGGCTTTGAGCAAGTTACCACCTGTCTCTGAGCTTCAGTTTGCTTGATCTATAAAATGAGAGTATAGTATTACATTAACTTTAAGGGCCCCATTCAAGCACAACATTTTAGATGTTTACAGATCTGGGCTGCAACTAAAAGGTTCTTTATCATGTAATAGAAAATCAGAATAAATTCTTTCTTTTGCATTCATCAGATTTAGAATATTTTTGTTTATCAAAATTTAAATATGTTATCAACTATGTCAGTTTATTGGCTGTCATGAGAGATTTCTTCTTATGATCCCAGAAACAACCATGAGAGTGCTAGAGCCCAAGGAAGTAGCTCATCTTCAGGAGTGGTCAGGGGGGAGGTCCATTCAGAGTAGAGTGAACATGCTAGAGTGACCACATAGATCCATTTCCATCCTAGCCCTTTCAGGGAGTATAAGATCCCTCTAAGGCCAGATAAATTCAGGGATACCTGCATGTTCACAGTAATTGTCTTGAAAACTCAAGGGTAGTCACAGAACAAACAAACTTTTGATGGATTTTAAAGACTTATTCATTCTGTTGGCTATAAAACTTAGTGGGTTTTTTTGGTCTTTATAGTAGCTATTAAATTTTCTGTAAATACATGTTCTTTCCCTGGTAGATCTTTTTCTTTCTTCTTCCTTATATATTTAAATAAATATTTTATGCTCTTGTTCCTTAGACTAGTATATCTTCTAGAGTAAATAAATTTTAACATGACCAAGTGGGTAGTTTGGTTTTCCCTCCCCTACCCTCTTTTTTGAATTGTGTTTTCTTAGAGATAGTATAATATGGTGCAGTGTTCTATCCTGACTCTGCTAACTTGCCATATGACGTTTGGCACAAGTTACTAACTGCTCTAATCTTCAGTTTTCATATTTGTCCTATGAGGGTGATGAACTAGATTACTTCTGCAGTTCTTCCAGCTCTTACATCCGAGATCTTAAGGGTAGAGGACATTTGTGGTTCTTCTATAAGCTCAAACTTAAAAGATCAGATCTTCTAAGCACTTAATTTTGTCCTAAAATTTTTTTGTTAAAGTTGCTTTAGATTTTATACAACACCTTAATTGTATGTAGTCAGGTTTCCCATAGTTACAGATACTGAGATACTTTCTACTCATTTAAACTGAACTAAACTAAAAAAAAAAAAAAAAAAAGAAAACCACAATCCTCTATTAAAACAATGAGGCATATCATTGGAAAGTAACGTAGACAGACAGAAAGGTGAATTATTAATGAAAATAGGTACAACATGGTGCATTTTTCAGGGTTTTTTTGTGATTACCTAATATTTCTACTTTTTAATTTCAGAGTTATATTCCTTAAGTTGGCTCATTGATTTTGCATAATGCACTCTCTTTGGCTGCCTATTTTATTACAGCCACGATTCTTTGTATAGAAGGCATATGTGTACTGGTTGTTTATTTTTACTTGTTCTAAATGAGCCCAGAAATAGAAAATGTTTATGAGTCAAATTTACATAGATTTAAGACATTTTAAATGATCCTATCAGAGTATAGTATAAGCAATTTCATTGTGGTTTCCTGGAGTAATTTGGGTATACCTATATTTTTAGAAAGAACCTTTAAGAGTATCTGTTTTCTTGTACTTTTTTTCAGAATTCTTATAGTAACATGTATTTCAGTTGTGAGTGCTGAGGATCACATTGAAGGCTAGCCATCTACTGCCTCAAGTGTTTGCTGTGAGGCAATTTCCTATTTTCAGCAGGTTGTGCTTTGTTCTCCATCTCCTAGCAAATTGAGGGAAAGGGGAAAACTGAAATCAAGTCAGAAGAGCAAGTAGTTATTGAGCTCCTATGATGTGCAAGGCATGGTGCATGTTAGATGCTTGAAAAATAATGCTGTTTTATAGAGCTCGTGAAGGAAAGTTCTCAGCGTGGCTAAACATCATACTCTCTTGTCACTCAACTTTCTTATACTCATAGGAAAAGTTGAATATAGGGGACTTGGAGAACTCAGGAAACCAAGGAGGGTTGTGAGATTTTCTACCATACACTTCCTTTTCTTAATTTTTTAAAATTTAAAAGTTAAAGATAATACATCCTCCCTGTTTTTTTTTTTTTCCTAAAGAAAGTACAAAATAACCACATACGCAAAAAAATCTTCATTTTTTAGAGATCCATCTAAAGACATATACTGTTAAATGTGGGGGTATATTCTTTTAGTTTTTTTCTTTGTCTTTATTATAAAATTGGGGTCAATTTTTCACTTAGTATTGTGAACATTTTCTTATGTCCCCAAATTACCTTTCCATCCCATGATTTTTTAATGACTGCATAATATTCTACCACCTAAATGTACCATAATGTGTTTGACCTACTTTCCTAGTTTTGGATGTGTAGAGTGTTTCTAGTTTTTTTAGTTTTTACTATGTAAGTAATTTTGCAGTAGTTATTTTTGTGAATAAATCTTGTGTGCCTCCCTGATAATTCCTTTGGAATAATACTGAAAAGTATAAATTCTGTGTCAAACAATATGGATGTCTTTTATAAGATACCTATCAAAAATATATGAATGCATATTTTATTGTGCCTTTGCTAAAACTGAGAATTATTGTTAATATTCAAGCTTTTCATAATTTTATTTTTAAAAATGTAGCTATGTGTCCTCATTAAAAGGGAAAAAGAGTTCTTTGCAACCACTAGTAGCAATAAGCAGTTTACTAGAAGCATATATCTCTCTCCATATAACTGAATAGCATCAGAATGTCCAATCTTGACCACTTTTAATAGTTTCTACTGCTTTCCAGATCCATTTGACTATAAATTTTAATACCTATTTAATATTTCATATGTTACATTGAAATGAAAATTTTTTTTCTTGCAGTATAGTAAACCAGGGAAAAAATGGAAAGTTATGACTCAGGAATTTATTAATCAGCACACAGTGGAACACAAAGGAAAACAAATCTGTAAATACTTTCTGGAAGGGAGATGTATTAAGGTAAATTTCTAGGGGTATCATTAGTTGTTTTAACTTCCAAAATAATCTTGTAAATTTAAAGTCTTTTTGAGGGGTGGTTAGTTTTTTCACTTCTTGTATAGTTGTAATAAAACTGGTTCTTCAAAATGTGTCTTGCATGGAAATACTATACATCAGAGCTCATTTAATTGTATTCTGGGACAATAATTTATAGAAATCAGATTTTATTTAATAAACTCATAACTCTGACTGTGTGGCAAGTACTGTTCAAAGTGGATTACTAATATTAAATGTTTTAATCTTCCAGCGATCGTATAAAGTAGTTACTGTTATTACCCCCATTTTATACATGGCCAAACCAAGAGGTTAAATAAGTCCCCACAGTAGCTCAGCTAGAAATGGTGAGTGCTGGTGGAACCCAGGCAGTATCCTCTGAGTATTGCTCACTGTGCTGCCTCTCTGCACGTAGCCGCATCTGCTGTCTTGGGCAAGAATTCTAAGGGATTGTTTGAATTATTATTAGCTCATTATTTAAAGACTGAAGATACAACCATAGTTCCACCGTGAAACACCATGGAGAAAATTTAATTCACTTGTTTCTTTTTTCTCTTTCTTTCTTTTCTTTTCTTTTTTGTGAACAGGGAGATCAGTGTAAATTTGATCATGATGCAGAGTTGGAGAAGAGAAAAGAGATCTGCAAATTTTATTTACAAGGATATTGTACCAAAGGAGAGAACTGCATTTATATGCATAATATCCTTTTTAAAAAATATGTTAACCAAAATATTGAGGTTTTAAAGTATCATTGAGGTTTTAAAAAGTCATAAATCCAGTGTAGAAAGCCTAGTTTGATTTTTAATTTTAAAATAGCATATTACATAAATCAAGTCTAGTTAGCCTTTGTACTTCAAAAGGGCAAACTGAGTTTTATTCTTTAGGGAAATGAAATAACTTCCCTTTGCAAAAAAAAAAAAATCTATGAAATAAAAGTACTTTATATTTAATATATTCAGCTTATAAGTATTTCATGAGACTGTGCTTCCTGAAGGAGTAGTTAGCAAAATATTTATTCTATGACTTAATTATTTTCCTTAGGTTCATAAGGAAAAAATTATCATTGTTAAAAGTTATAAAATCAAAGTTTCATCAGATCTTACCACCCAATGATAAACACTGTATATTCTTCCTTACTTCTCCCTTTGGAAATATGTACATTTAAATTGTACTTCTGCCCCCACCCAAATTGGCATTTCCACTATATATAGTCCTTTTTTAAAAAAATAATATATTGTGCATCTTTCCATATTAATCTCCCTCTCTCCCAAATATCTAGCTGGTTACTCACTACCATTTATGACTAATGGAGTCTTTCCGCACTGATTTGAAACTCCACCTTTATCATAGATGAAATGTTTGTATGTATGTTTTTATTCTAGACTTTGCTTGACTCCATGGATCTGTTTGCCCTTGTGCCTGTGTTGTTTTGTTGTGACATTTCTCCCTCAGCAGCACACTGTGATATTCGGTAAAGTCTCACATTTATTTTTCCAGATAAATTTTAAAATAGTCTTGTCTAGTTCAAAAAGCTATATTAAAAAAAAAGAAAGTGAAAAATCTCTATCATAGATCTAAATGTAAAAAATGAAACCATACAAATACTGGAGGAATACATGAATAGATTCCTTTATAATCCAGAAGAACAGAAAACTTTCCCAAGTGTGACTTAAAATCAAAAAACAATAAGGGAAAAGGTTTAAAATTTGACTGCATAAAAATTTTAAAATTTGCATAGCAAAAGTATGACATAAACAAAGTTAAAGCTAAATAATAAAATGGGAAAATTGTTTGCAACTTAGAGGTAGTAGCCTTAATAAATGAGTTTCTAAAAATTGAGAGGAAAAAACTGGGCAAGAGATACAGATAACTCACAGAAAGAGAAATGCAAATGGCCCCAGAACAGATGAAGAAATACTCAATCCTGTTCATAATAAAAGGAATGCAATTTAATCTACACTGAGATACCATTCATAGCTATCAGATTTGCAAAAATCCAAAAAAAAAAAAGTGACAGCAAAGTTTGTTAGCAAGACTGTGAAAAAATAGATACATTCAGACTTTGTTGGAGGGAATGTATGAAATGGTGCATCCTTATGGAGGGGAGCATGGCACTGTCTAGCAAAATTGCATGTGAATTCACCCTTTGCAAATTCTAGTGAATTAATGGATCTGGGCAGTGATTACTGATGGCTGCTAAAATCATTAGGTGAAAAGTTGTTGAGAAACTTTATAATTGATAGATTGGGCTGACTACACCTGGACCAACTGATCAGTCTCAATCAACATCACTAAAAAGAAACAACCAAACATTAAATGCCTCCTGATGAGATGCAGTATGGAGCATTTAAATACCATCTATGGCAAATATTAAAATTAACAGATAAATGATACAAAAGTAAAAGGGAAACATCTGGAGATCAGTAAAAGAAACTTGAGAGATATATTAACTAGATGCAATTTGTGGATCATGTTTGGATCCTGATCTGAATAAAGTAACTATAAAAAGACATTTTCTGAAAACAGTCTAGAAAATTTCTATTATTAGGGTTTTAGATGAAATTAATGCATAATTTTTTCAGATTGATGATGAGGTTGTGAATGTTGAGAAAAATATTCCTTATCTATTTGAAATAAATATGGAGGTATTTACAGATGAAATGTATTTGGAATATGCTTTAAAATTCTCCAGTGTCTGGAGAGAGAGTTGTGAAGAGAATATAGGGATGATATAGATCTCACGAAATTGCCAAATGATGAAAATTGTTGAACCTACATGGCCAGCATGAGGGAGCTCATTTTATTATTCTCTCTACTTTGTTATACGTTTGATAATTTTCGAACTTTTTTTTTAATCCTAAGTAACTTACTTAGGATTAAAGTATCCTAACTGTACTTCAGGAATAACCATGCTAACAATATGGCATAAGATCTTTCAGATTTTTTCCTATGCTCAGGTATGTATGAGCGGATGTATGTATGTGTATTTATTTTTATACATAATTTTTTACAAAAATGTGACCCAGCTATGATTGTGAAGGATGTATTTTTTTAATTTAACATTTACGTCTTTAATTCATATGGATTCTATTTTAATGTATGATGTGCAGTAAGGACCTTATTTTTTTGCAAGTGCTTAACTCGTTGTCTCATCTTCACTGATTAAAATGGCACCTTTACCAGATCCTAAATTTTCCTGTATGCACAGACAGTTCTGCTTCTATACTATTATGCATTGAGCTATTTGACTATTCCCCTTTATAGTATGTTTGATATTTAGTAGGGCAAATAATCTTCCTTTCTTTATCAAAATGTTGTAATAAATTTGTCTTATTCAAGAAAAAGAAATAAATTTTTCAGATTTGCTGTATTTTTTTAGAAACCAGATGCTGTTTCTAGAAGCTTTCAGTCTATTCTTGTTTTTTTCCCCGTAGTCGTGCCATCTGTAAATAATGATAGTTTTACTTCTTTCATGGTATTGATACCTCTTATTTAGTTTTAATTGCATTGACTGCACTTCCAAAATAATATTAAATAATAGTGATTGTGGCAGACATAATACATGTTTCAATGATAATTCCCTTTTGCTTTGGCTTGCAGCTGTAGTTTTAAGATGGATTTTAAAAAATCAGGTTAAGTAAGTATATTTTTATTTTACTAAGAGTTTTTTAAATCAAAAAGGGATTTTGGAGGAAAAAAGTAGTAAATAACAAGGGTTGGCATAGATGTGGAGAAATCGGTACCCTTGTGTACTGTTGGTGGGACTGTAAAATGGTACAGCTGCTATAGAAAACAGTGTGGTGGCTACTCAAAAAATTAAACAGAATTACCATGTGATCCAGCAATTCTACTTCTGGGTATGTACCCAACAGAATTGATAGTAGGGTCTTGAACAGATATTTACACCCATGTGCACAGCAGCATTCTTCACAATGATCAAAAGGTGGAAGCAATCCAAGTGTCCATCAACAGATGAATGGATAAACAAAATATGGTATATACTTACAATGGAATATTATTCAGCCTTAAAAAGAATAAAATTGTGATACATGCCACAAAAGAAAAGTATTTTGAATTTTATCAGTTGCCTTTTGCATCTGCTGAGATGATCATATTATTTTTCTCTCTTTACCTTTCAGTGTGATGATTACAGTAATAAATTTCCTAAAACCACCCAGAAATTCCCTGAACATACACTACCTGCAAATGGTGTATTTTTCACTATACTTCTGGATTTAATATTTTCTTTAGAAGTTTGTCTCCAAAATCTTGAAATAA
Source organism: Tapirus indicus (assembly GCA_031878705.1). Lineage (NCBI taxonomy): Eukaryota > Metazoa > Chordata > Mammalia > Perissodactyla > Tapiridae > Tapirus > Tapirus indicus. The sequence continues at coordinate 75,680,931 of CM062923.1, read as the reverse complement.
GATTAGTCTATAGTTTTTATTGTTGGGATATCTGACTGTAACATGACATACCAAGCTCCTTTATTTTCTTCATAGGTATAAGCTTCTGCTACAAAATTTATTGTGTCTAATATTTTATTTTATTGTGGAAAGTAACAGGGCTTACATAATTAAAATACTATAGTATTTGCTATAACAATTATAAATATTTTTTCTTTTAAGAGTTGTTTTCTAGTTTTAATAGAGTAAAAGAGATTAAAAATTTTTTTGAATGTTTTGCTGCATAATTAAAATATTTAATCTTAAAAATTAAATTATCTGACATGATTATAGAAAATTCAGTACAATATATAGTAATATAGTCTTACTGATTTAGCACACTTATGTTTTTTGGTTTAAAAATATTAAAGTTTGATTTTCCTTGGTCTATCCCTTAACATTTTTATTTACATGAATTTCCATGCAAGTTCTATCACAGTGGAGCAAAATGTTACCAAGGAGACAACTGTAAATTTTCACATGATGATCTGACTAAAGAAACAAAGAAACTTTTGGACAAAGTGAGTAATATTTTTGCACCTTGAGTATTTGTTAGGTCTTTCCACAGATTCATTTGACTTGAATCATGTTTAATAAATCATATTTTATAAAACTGAGAAATCAAGTATTTGTTATTTTATGTTTTATTCTATTAATATAGTGTGTTAGAAAAGTGGAGATATTAGACCAGGAATTAAGAATCTTTTATTCTTATCCTTGTTCTGCCATTAAGAAAGCTAATTTACTTTGAGAAATATTCATTACCTCTTTCTCTTTATAAAAAATGGGTTAGCTATCTCTGGTCTATTTCAGCTTTTTTTGTTGAGGAAGATTAGCCCTTAGCTAACATCTGTTGCCAGTCTTCCTTGTCTTGTTGAGGAAGATCAGCCCTGGGCTAACATCCATGCCCATCTTCCTCTACTTTATATGTGGGATGCCTGCCACTGCATGGCTTGATAAGCAGTGTATAGGTCTGTGCCCAGGATCCGAACCTGTGAACACTGGGCCGCCAAAGCAGAGCACACAAACTTAACCACTACACCACCAGGCCGGCCCTCAACTTTAATATTATATTTTCCTATTAAAACTATTTACTGAAGTCTTCACAGTTTTAAATGTGAGGAAGAAAGCTCATTTTAAAATAGTAATCTTTGCCAATTATTTTTAGGTGTTGAATACTGAAGATGAACCAACAAATGAAGATGAGAGAGAATTAGAAGAGCTTAGAAAGTGTGGCATAACTCCTCTTCCCAAACCTCCTCCAGGAGTTGGGCTTCTGCCAACCCCACCAGAGCATTTTCCCTTTTCTGATCCTGAAGATGATTTTCAGACAGATCTCTCTGATGATTTCAAGAAAATTCCATCTCTTTTTGAAATAGTTGTAAAACCTACTGTGGATTTAGCACATAAGATAGGGAAGAAGTAAGTTAAAAATTTCAAAAATGCTGGCATTTTTTCCCCTAAAAATTCTTATTAAGAAACTAATATGTATTCCATGTTAATCATGTAATTAAACTTAGGTAGAGATAGCAGATATCTGGCATGCACCCTGCTGCTGCTTCCCTCTTTCTCTTTGTCCCTGCCCTGTGCTGCCTGCCATCAGTGCTTTTCTCTACAGAATCCTTAATAGAATCCTTAACACAGCTTCAGAAACCTCTCCACATAGTAATCCTGAAGGACACTGCCAGGTGGATGGAATTGGCATTCCTCCCACCATGTTATGAGGCTGCATTGTCATTGATAATGTCTTCAAATAGCGGGTAATATGTCTCCAGCATATTTGAATCTTTTAGAGAAGTATTTCCTTGAGCTATTAGAAGAAAATGTCTGGTAGGATGGATCCAGATTTGCATTTTTTAACAAAACCATTCTCATCCTGCTGCCCATCCCCAGAGTCTGTGCACCTGGGCCCTAAATCCCACTGTTGATTGTTCTTTTAACCCTGAATTCTCAGGGGAGCAATGAGAGCTTAGCAAATGAGGAACAAGATATCCATGGCAAACATCACAATTAATGTGAACCATTAAAAGTGTTTCTACTGAAGTCAAGAAGACAAATATGTCCACTGTTTGGCTAATATTGTATATCAGATCCTAGTCATTGCAAAAAGAGGAAGACATAATAAATATAAAAATTAGAAATGGAGAGGCAGATTCATTATTTGGGCAATTTCCCTCAGTAAACTGAAAGGAATCAACTGACAAAACTATTAGAAATAGTAACAAAATTGGTAGATGTCCAGAAAGAAGAGCAACATTCAAAACCTGTCTTTTTATATTCCAGCAATAACCAATTAGAAATTGTCATAAAAGTTATATGTTTACATAGTATAATTCTAATTTTGTTATTAAAAAAAGATCTGTGTATGCCTAGAAAAAGGACCAATGCCTAGAAGAGAGCTAATCAAAAATTTTATCTCTGGGTTGTGGGATTAGAGGTGATTCTTATTTATCTTTTTACTGTCCTGTATTTTTCAAAATATCAATAATGAGTAGGTTTTAGAATGATAGTAAGCAGCAATTAACAAAACTGTGGACTAAAATGAGGGAACGATGTATGTATTGGTGTTTCTGCTTGTAGATAATATGAAATAAATTGCTTCTTAAAAACATAGTCTATTCTGATATAGAAAAACACACTTAACTAATATCTATTTAGAAATGTAACATTCTTATTTGCCTTTTCTGCACTAAGAAATATTTTTTCTTTCTGTCTATAGGCCACCAGCATTTTATAACAGTGCCTCACCACCAGGACCACAGTTTCAGGAAAGCAGCCCACATCCTCAACATATCTATAGTTCTGGGTCAAGTCCGGGTCCTGGACCTAATATGTCTCAGGGACACAATAGTCCTGTGATACACCCAGGCTCCCCTGGACATCATCCATGTGCAGGACTTCCTGGTCTATCAATGCCACAGAGCCCTCCTTTGCCACCTGGTCCACCTGGAATTCTAGGCCCTCACAGTCAAGCTGGAGTCCTTGTTCAACCGGATATACCTTTGACACCACCAAGTATGAGTGGTGCTTACAATTGCCCGGGCTTTCCGGAACACATGATGAAAGTACCTAGAGAGAATCACTGTTCTCCAGGTTCATCACACCTGCAAAATCCTGGTGACATGCAGCTCAACACCAGTTATGAGTCCTTACAAAACCCAGCTGAGTTTTATGATGATTACTATTCACAGCATGCTGTACAGAATTTTCAGCCACCCAATAACTCTGGTGGTAAGTTTGCCTTTTGAAATAATTCATTTATAATTTAGTCCTATTTTTAGGGTCCTATTTTTCATTGAAAGCATGGTAAGAATGTATGTTTTAAATAAAGCTAGGTAAAAAGTGATGAAATTGAAACCTTAAAATATGTTTTAAATTTAACCAAACATTTGTGACAATAGAACTTTAGATAACTTTAAAAAATATTTACAATCACATAATAATTTGATAATCAAATGTGATTATTGTTAGAGTTTCAATTTTTTATAACTCACAGTGGTACTCTCTAGTGGAGTTTTGTGCTAAATCAGTGTCTGTCTCTTTTCGTGTTATGTATGTAGATGGGATGTGGCCTGGTGAATTTGCCCAGCATCAGCCTCCCATTGTTCAAGACTCAACTAACCGTGGGAGTGGGTCAGACAGTGGCAGCAATGTAACAGGCCGTGGCCCCCTGCCTGCACCAGGTCTCCTCCCTGCAGTGCAGAGAGCTCTTTTTGTCAGACTTACTCAGAAATACCAAGAAGATGAAGAACCAAGCAGCACCCAACCTCAGAGGGCACCAAGCAAGGAAGAAGGTATGTCAGGTGTTATGATAGCATTTTACCTGTTTAGATCACTCAGTTCCTGGAATGGTCTTGACTAGGTTAAAATTTGAGAAATGAGTTCCTCTGAACTATCTCTTCTATTTCCAACTTACCTCATAGCTCCTATCTTCCTGGGATTGATTGTGGTTTCCAGTGCCATTAGTGTATTAGTAATTAATTGCATAAGGTTTAATTAATTTAATTAATAAGTAATTAATGCAAAAGTGAATAGCCTGAAGCTAGAGTGCAAGGCCTGGGTGAGCAGACTTGCTACTAAGCCTGTTTTTTTGGAAGAAAAGAAATAGAACAGGAACAGGACACCTTCCATTTCAGGAATTTTGACTTCTAGCCCAAGTTCAAAATGATTCATTTATCAGAGAAATTTTTATGGGCATAGGCTGTATACTTTGGGTTCTGCTATTTATTAGAGAATATTATTATTATTATTATTTTATATATATATGTATTTTTTTACTAAGGAAGATTCACCCTGAGCTAATATCTGTTGCCAATCTTCCTCTCTTTTGTTTTTTCACTTGAGGAAGATTAGCCCTGAGCTAATATCTGTGCCAATCTTCCTCTATTTTGTGTCTGGGTCACTGCCACAGCATGGCTGATGAGTGGTGTAGGTCCACGCCTGGGACCTGAACCTGCAAACCCGGGCCGCTGAAGTGGAGCATGCTGAACTTAACCACCATGCCACAGGGCTGGCCCCAGGAATATTATTTTTAAGATAAAAGATTACATGGAGACACTAAGTATACCTTAGTATTTTTGATATTGATAAGTGTACAGCAATTAGTTAATTCAGTTAAGGAGAGAAAAGTTTGATGTATCCAGTTCATCTTATGAATTACAAAATTGATATGTTTGGCCACTCATAAACATAAAATTTGTGAATAACTATGTAAAACTAGATAACACTAGGTAGCTACAAGCTATTATATGAACATTATTTGTTAAATTTTCAAAGAAGGTAATCTTAACCCTTCATTTATTTATCACAGGGAAATAAAGAATTCCTAATAAGTTAATTTTCTGTGCAGTTTAAATTTACCCTTTAAGTGCTAAAACTTAAGACTCAACTATTTTAATGGTAATCTTTCTATAGTCTTACAGAGCTTTATGTTTTCATAAACAAGAAAAATAAAACTTTTCTACATAATATAAAATTTTATACTATATTATGCATTTGGTGATGTTTTACGAGGGTTATTTTCTCTGTATACAGAAAAAAATCTTGCACAGCTGTTTTTTTGTGTTTGTGTTCATTCTTATAAATTTTAATGCCTTTATACATTTTATCTGTTCTTTGATAAAAAGCTGTTAACTATCATTTCGTATCTAATATCTGCTTTCCACTGGCCTATCTCTGCTGTTCTACTTGCCTTCTGTTCTATATTCATTCTCATTCCAAAAAGGATTTAAGACTGCTTATAAAATATATTGATATGAAAGTGAAAAGAAAATAAGAAGTAAATTCTATGAGGAGTGAAATTTCTATACAGAAATATTTAAAAGAACTGCAACAGGTAAAAGTGAATCACAAGTCCAGCTCTAGGCTTCCTGGAGGTCAAAGAGAAGAAGGAAAGAGATCTAGTGTCTAGGAGTAGTTTTTACACACTGAGGTATGAGTAAAACTTTTTGCCATTGTGATATAGTATATACTATTTTAAACCACATCCTCACCCCAAATACCAATGCTTGTTTTGTGAGCTCTGCTCTGTTCAAACGAAGTGTGTAATACTAAAGTTCCATGTAGTAGAAACACTTTAGTGAGCAGTGAGATGAGATAAAAATGAGAATATCTATGATATTCTATTGACCCAAGATATTCTAGGAGGTACATATATATCGCCAATTCAGAGCCAACGTATGGATGTTTTAATGGAGAGGAAGGAGCCTTGCCCTCCTCAGTTTATAATCCCTTCTACTCTACTAGAGAGAAGACCTCCACTAGTTAAGCTTCTAACATTGTGTCTAACACACTAGGGTTAAATAGTCTTTAGGAGTAAGGCCAAAGTGTTCTCATACAGTTAAAGTATATACATTTTATGACATTAGTTTTGTTATTTTTAATTTAATGTTTGAATAGCTAATATATTTGCATAAGTCAAACATCTAAAAATAGAATAAAGTATAAATGAAAAGTCTCCACCCATGCCTCATTTGCTTAGTTCCCATTGCCTCCTTAACCATCATTATTAGTGTTTTGTTTTCTTTCCAGGTATTTTTTTATGTCTCTCCCTTCTTATCTTGATAAATCCAGAGATATGAAGCTTAAGGATTGCTCAAATTAAAGATATCCAAAACATTTTAGTATTCTTTTCCAAGGGTATTTTCCCTTCTTTCCCAACCGTGTCATACCACATATACTTCTGAGTTCCCTTTGGCCAGTTAGAATGAAAGGTCCTGTCTTTTCTCTGACTGGAAGGACATTACACATGTTCTAATATTCCACCACTTTCTTTACAGAGTATAATGACTGAATTGATCATTGTCGTACCACATCTTACCTTGTTCCAGTGTTGAAACTGGCATTTCTATCATGCATTTTCTTGAAGTTAGACTACACTTATTTCAGAAATAGTTTGTGGTTTTTTAAGATCTTAATTAAGGCCAAATATAAATGCTTCATTCTTTATAATAAGTTTTTGTCTGCATTTAGATGATACTGTTAACTGGTATTCCAGTAGTGAAGAGGAAGAAGGAAGCAGTGTCAAGTCAATACTGAAAACATTACAGAAACAAACAGAAACTTTAAGGACTCAGCAACAACCTTCCTCAGAACTCAGCCCTCCTACTGATCCAAGACTTGCTAAAGAGAAAAGTAAAGGAAACCAAGTTGCTGACCCTAGACTTAGGACTATCTCAAGGCAAGACATTAGAAAATCTTCTGAGTCTACCCCACTGGATCTTAGACTTGCGTGGGATCCCAGGAAATTAAGAGGGAATGGAAGTGGTCATGTAGGCTCTTCTGTTGGTGGAGCAAAGTTTGATTTACATCGTGCAAATACTGGCACTAATGTCAAACACAAGAGAGGAGATGATGATGATGAAGATACAGAAAGAGAACTGAGGGAAAAAGCTTTCTTAATACCTTTGGATTCTTCCCCTGGTATAATGCTCCAGGATCCAAGGTCACAACTGAGACAGTTCAGTCACATTAAAATGGATATTGTCCTAACCAAACCCAACTTTGCAAAACACATTGTGTGGGCTCCAGAAGACTTACTTCCAGTCCCTTTACCTAAACCTGACCCAGTATCTTCAATCAATTTACCTCTGCCCCCTCTTATAGCTGACCAGAGGCTCAATAGGTTATGGAATACAAAAAGTGATCTTCATCAAAACACAGTGCCCGTTGATTCAAAATTAGCAGTCAAACCCAAAATTAACACAACAAACAGAGAAGGCTACCTAGAACAATCTGGAGACTTACACAGTTCAGGAAGTAAATTAGGAGATCCTAGGCTGCAAAAAAATTTTGATCCTAGGCTTCACAGACTGCACAATACAGAGTCTCATCAAGCAGGTATGAAGGATTCACACACATCAAAGGGTGCCCCTCATTTAGCCAGATCAAACCCTGGTTCATCACAGCCCTCAGGGGCAGCAACCAGCAATTCTGGTCCCGGGGCTTTGCCTCCGTATGCCCCTAAACTCTCATCTTCAGCTGGCCTTCCACTGGGAACTCCAAGTTCAGTTCTTAGTGGTATTAGTTTATATGACCCTCGGGAGCATGGTTCATCATCTGCATCAGAGCTAGCAACAGAAAATGCAGAGAACCAGAAAAAAGGTGGTGGTTTAACAAGTAGTGATAAAAGTGAGCCTTCTGGAGAAGCAATTCTGCCACAGAAAACTGCTCCAGACATGGAAGTCACTGTTGATGGGCCAACTGACCCACAGGCAGATATTCTCAGGAGTTCCGGTGTGGTTCAGGTCCCAGCAGTGCACAGTCTTCCAGTCCAGGCACTAACAGGCTTAATTAGACCCCAGTACAGCGATCCAAGGCAGTCAAGGCAGCCAGGACAGGTGAGCCCCACCCCTGATAATGATCCCAGTAGAGAAACAGATGACAAATCTCTAAAAGAGGTCTTTAAAACTTTTGATCCAACTGCTTCACCATTTTGTTAGCTATTGTGTAATTAAGCTATTCTTTTCACTCTTGTGACTATTGCAGTTCTCTGCTGTTTTGTAACTGGTTTACCTCTATAGTTTATTTATTTTTAAATTATAAACACTTTTCAGCTGCTAGTATTAGAACCACATGAAATTATATCCACTGAAGCCTGTGGTATTTTATATAATATTTTTCTAACTTTAAGAGACTGTAGTAATTGACATAGAAACTATATATCATGTTAGCTTCAGTAGAAGTACTTTTATTGTAAATAAACCATCATGAACTCAATACTCTGCCTGAATATATGCCAGTTGTCTTTCATAATCAATGTTTAGATAAATGATTACCACTTTTCTATGGTTGTTAGTTTCAAGCAATATGATGTACATTACTTTTGGGAAGCAGTATTTTGACTAGGATCCTCTCTATTTGTCAATACAGAACTGATTAATATGTAATACTAACTGCTAACTAATATGTAAAATGAAGTGAACTTTTTTTTTTAATCACAGCAGAGCAGTTCATGTTTAAGGGCATCACTTTTATTAGTATTGGCAATATTATTTGTGTAAATGAAGCATTTGAATGTCATATCTTTTAAAAGTATTTTATTGTATACTGTATCATAGAAGTTGGAGATATATAAATAGACTGTTTTACTAAAGTGAAAAATTCCCAAGTTCTCTAACATAACTTTTTAAATTTAATTTTTCATATTAAATAGTTATGAGTTACTGCTTTGTTACATTGTGGTTTTATGTGTTTCAATGTTTTTTGTCTTTAGCAGCATAATTTATATTACTTTTTCAAATGATGTAGCTGCAATAATTGTATTCATCATGACTTTGGCAATTTTTAACACAATTTAAAAGATCCAGTGAGAGTCTGTAGTGATAATTTGCGTTGATAATGTTTTAAATGTCCAGGTTCTATATTTTTTCATAAATAGCAAGAAAACACAGATTCCAGGTAGAGTCAACTGTATATGACTACCAATAAAGAATCTCTTTTGGATCTCACCTGACTGGCATTCTGTAACAGAGGAGACTGCCTGGTGTTTTAAGTAACGTCCTCATAGTTTGGAAATCTCCTAAATTGATTAGAAGTTGTATTTTTATGAAAAATAATTTGTGCTCATTCTTGTGTATTTATTGCAGTGTATAAATAATGGCAGCCCTATTTGTTTATACATATATTATTTATAACTGAAACTAAGTGTTACACTGTATTCATATCTTGAACTGGAGGATTATGACAGTGTTTGCTGGTAACAGCTCCGATAAGTAACTCGGAAAGGAGCATTTCATTATATAAGATAATGAAAGTAGAGGAAATCAGTCCTTGGATGAAAACAGTTATCCTTTAGAAGTGATTTTAAAAATACGCAGCAGAATATTTCTGTGCGAACCTAACACTCAGCACAGGGTTTAATATTAATGCATATCCTTTCTTTTCACTTTTTACTTTCTTTTTTGCTCTGATTTCATGCTGAAATGGGTTTCTAGTTAAGTGAACAAGAACTCTGCCCACCTGAGAAGTTCATTGTGTTCTAAGTGGAAGGACAGTTGTTCAGGGGAATGTGAATTCCTACTGTTTATACTTTGGTTACATTGTTGCCTAAAATGGCTCTGGATAACATTTTTGGGTTAAAAATGCAGTTTAAAGCCACCATAGAAAGTATTTTCTGATTTATTGTCCAATGAACTTTATTGTTAATTGAAAAGTCAATAAAATGGATAAAACTGACAGAAAAAAAAGATATATATGTGTGTGTATATGCATGTATATACACACACCATATTCCACTATAATATTCCTTTATCAGGATAAAATCAGTAATATTACTAAGTTTTAGTAATTAAATAGAAATTTTTAGCAAATCTTTACTCTTGTATTTTATAATTATTGTGTTAAATAATGCTGTTTACATTTTAAATATCATACAAAAAAGATAATTTGGCTTGTTAAAGGTCAAAATGGAATCTAAATTCTTAACAGGAGATCTCTTTTACTACTAAAAAAGATATTAAAAGATTAATCAAAAAGTAAGGTTTAAAAATCATTAATGTAAATTATAATGTTCATTTACTCAGTATTCTTGAGCTCCTATTACATCAGCTAGTGTCCCAGAGGCTATTTTACAAGAAAGTTTGGACTTGCTTTCAAATTTAACAGTATATTTTATATAGAAATATTTTATTTATGTTTAAAATAATGATTTTTGTGATACTTTTTTTATTGAGATAACTTTTGCTTAAGGGATACTTTATTATAGCCTGTCAACCTGGATTATTTTAATATTCTTTTTTACTATTTTCTCACCAAAATTTAATAAGTAGCCATTTTCCCCAATGAATAAGCTCCTCTTTAAGGTGAATTGGTGTTTTTAGAATCCACGAAATCTGATTTACACTAATACACTGAAGAGTACATTATATCCCTATTCTTAGAAGCTACACATTTAGAGATAACAGACATAACTTGTGTCTAAAAGAGTTTGAATTAGACTCGTCGGTTGAGATGTAACTTACCTATTCATATTGGTTTGTGACAAGTTTTATATCTGTTCACTTCAATATTGACTAGAGTGGAATATGTTAGGGTGTTGAATGGGATACCCAGATGATCATAATTTAGATCGAGCAACTACTTTCTCCTATCTTCTTTAGTTTTTGCTCCAAACTCCTGTCTCTGGAGCTTTCCCAGTTAGAACTCTGAACCTTGAAAATGAACGAAATGTTGGAGTAATTTCAAACACAGTCTCAGCAATTAGATCTGTTTCTATATGGACCCTCTGTGTTACCCAGCTGTATGCTTTGATTGCAGCCTAATTATGAAATGATGTTTGCTTAGGTTTCTGTTTGCCTTTTTACTTGCCATAGGACTTCAAATAGTAGTTCTTCCTGGCTAGTCCTACTTATTTTAAAAGTGGGAAGAGTAGTTGATTAGTAAAGAAATCCTGTATAAGCAATCATGTAAGCCACTTTGCTGAATTAATGAGGAGAGAGAGAGGGAGGAAAGGAGAACTTATGAGGGCTGGAGGTTTAAAGACAATGAATTCATATTCTTCTTCTCAGTTGATTTGTAAGTGTCGTATCTCAATGTCTAGTTCCTTATCTGTGAAATGGGTATAATTTTGTCTGCTCACACATTTGATGTAAGGAGTAAATGATTATTAAATTGCTTGTAAATATAAAATTGCTTATAACTTTCCCAAACATAATCATTACGCTTCCATTAGGGTGCATTAAGTTGTACAATTTCCAAAATGTGGTATGGTTTGTGTGGTTCACCAATTTTATGAAGTTTCAGATGGTATGCATTGAAGACACAATAGAATTGCCTGAGAAGAGTTGTTCAGAGAATATTAACCCATCAAGTTAGCTATTTCCTTAAACATTTTGTGTGTCACAAAAGACAGAGCACTTTCCTGTTTTAGAGCTGCGTAGACTTAAAGTGTCCATTCAAGATCTGACCTCTCTGTCCATTTTATATAGGTTGGATGTTGCTGGAGGGCTAAAACTGGTATGACAGTCCATGTTGCATGATGTGTTTGCTTGCGTCATAGCATGGGTGGTTTGGGCAAAGTGGCCAACTCATTCAGTATAGGAGCCATTGGCTCTTAGAGACAACAGAGAAATTTGCTCCCACCTCTTAGTATGTATTTCTGCAAGCATGCGACGTTGAGTTCTTTCTGAGTGACCACTTGCTTGGGAACGGTATTGTTTTCCTTTGGTTAATGGCAACTTGAAGTTTGGAAGTTCCTAAGGACCTGGACGTGAGGTCTTGTCAAAATCTTTCCTTTTGCCCGACACAGTCTCAGCGTGGAGATGTGCTCCCTGAGTTCACACTCTTGGGCTGAGGGCTGCACCAGAGGGTGGTCTGCAGTCAAGTGGTCTACTGGTGGGGCCCCTGCAACCTCCAGAAAATAACTGGACGTTCTAAATTGGAGAGTTGTAATGATCTTTTCAGAAATGGTTTGGCAGCACTTGATAATATCAAAATTAAGTCTAGTAGGACATATGTTATTAGTAAACTTAATTAGTTTAAGTAAGGCTTAGTTTAGGAAATCTAAGCTTTGACGAATGTAACCAAACGGCGAGTGTTTACAGCTGTTTTCCTCGCTTGTGTGTTATGATTTAACGTTTGTGTAATGCCTTTTCCCCAAGCAGCTTAATGGGATTTGCAAAAGCAGTTTCAGTAGCTACCGATGGCTTTATTGTTGGGGTTTTGTTTCTGAGTATGTCATTTACCTGCCAGTTGTAACAAAGCCCAAATTAATTTGCCTGTCTTGGAAAGGATACAGACCTAAGAAAGGATTTTGGGTTAACATCAACATAACATTTAGAATTTCTAATTTTTAAATAATAAATAAAACACATTTTAAACTGTATTTTATGCTTTTGGAGGCAGGACCCATATGTTTCACCTTACTTTTCTGTTTCCCCGTGGCAACAAGCCTAGTTCTAGGCACACAGTGGGTGCTTTGTTTACTGCTTGTTGATTACTTCCTGACATCCATCCGAGTTTAGATCTTACAGGTGCTGTCAGCCATTAGAGCAGATGTGACAGAGCCATTCCATGATCATATTAGAAAGAGTACAACTCATAATCATACCTCTTTCAGTAGACACAGAGCATCTACCTTCTCTTTTTTGTCTTTGCGCCCCCCCCCCAACCAATGTGAAGGTTAGGGTTATGGCAGCTTTACTTAGGAGTGAAATGTTTCTACAATAATTCATGACTCTAAGAGTCCTCCAGACTTAAAAGATAACTTTACTACTTCATGGTGAAAGTTTGAATAGATCAATAATTTATTCCTATAGATCTATGAAGGATTCTTTCTGTAACCAGAAAGAACTTCATAACCAGGCTTATAGTTTTATTTTAAAATATATTTCTCTAATTTCGCCCTTCATGTTCTCCTTAAAATATCAACGAAAATTATGAAAATGTGCCTAACCTAGTGAATTTCCAATAGCATTTAAAATTACTTTTATCCTAACACCATGAACAGCAATTTACTCCTTCAAGTCACGAATTGGACACTAAATTTGGGTCTTGTGTCAGGTCCTTAAAAACCCTTCATTACCCTTTGGAATAGAACAAGCATATGCTACAGTTGGCAAAATCATCATGGACATAAAGAAAATCCGTTTATTCAAATGAGATCGTGAGTTCTTGGAATAGTATTTTGTATCGTTGTTTATCCTTGAATCTCTTGTTTTTTAAATGTAGAATTTATATGAAAAAAGTTGTTATACAGCTAATTATAGCATTTTAGAAAAAAATCAGCTCTGTGAATTATCAGGCTCCATACTTCTTGCCTCATTACTGATTTTAATACATCCATAAGGGTATTGAGGTTGAGAGGAGTGGTGAAATTTGCATTAGCTGATATTATTTTGTCAGAGGTCTGATATATTGTTTATTGTAAAGGAATTGAATATATAGAGGCCCAATTTTTAACAAATTAGCCATGTTGTTCCAAACCTCCATTACATGCATTATCTTGGGGTTAGTTGTCAATGATAGACTATACATTTTATATGCTTTTTAGATGGAGAAGGTGAAAAATAATTAAGCATTACAGGTAAGAGGTTTTAGTCACCTCTATTTTACAGGTGTTTGCCCTCCAAATGCTTGAGAGGGAAGTCAAATAAGATGGGATAGTATCTTTTTAGGAGGTTGAATGACATTTGCTTCTAAAAGTGACAATCAAGAAATAATCATTTGTATACTTACTTGCCAAAGTTTAAAAAAGTTTTACATTCCTTACCCTAAAACCCACTACCCCCCACCCAGGATTCAGAAAGGGCTCAGCATAGATCCAGGGTCCCAGGGCCCAGGTCATCTAGATTTTAGTCCAGGGCTTCTGTGCCTGCACGTGGTGAGGGCGTTGATGGCACCTGTGTCCTAGGATGCAGTGTGTGCGCATTTGGAGGCGAGGCTGTGTCCAGACTTATGTTCACCCCTTTTCTATCCGATCCACAAGCACCGTCTGTGGGCTGAAATCCAGGGTAAGCCTATTCAGTATGAGGTGGGTTTTTTTTTTTTTTTCCTCTAAACTTCCTAGTGTTATTCAATTCCCCAAGTTCTATCTCAAATGTTGGGAAATGCCGCCTTGACTGTTTCACTTTGGAAGGTTTTAGTCAATGCCGTTTTAGTAGGTTAACTAAATTGTTAATCTACTGTCTGTTCAAAAGACACCAGCAAGGGGTGTATTTTGTGGAATTGATAAATTATTTTACTAATGGACTAACAAATCACTTAATAAAATCAGGAATATCTGTTATTCCTTCTCATTTGCTAATAACTTTTCCAAGTTACATTCTGTTGATACAAGTTTCTGTAATTTTTTTCTGTGACACCTTTCTATTGTCTGACTTTAAATAAAAGTGTTTCTAATAGTATCTGTCTGATGTCATGTTGCTTTGCCATAATCTCCAGCATTTAAAGACAGAATGTAGGGGAACCATGTACTCACATAAGAACTTATAAATGAACCCATCCTGAGCCTCCCTGAAAGAAGGGGATAGCAGTAAGCTGTTTGTCCTTTCATGTAGCCTTAGTGCACAGAGATTGTGCTTCGCTTAACTACACAGATTAATAGCATTCTAGGCCCTATTTCCTGATACTGCTTTCATTCCAGGAAGTATCTCTTACATTAGCTTAAATTAATTTTCTATTAAAGGATCTGAAGCGGAGAGGTCGCTAGCAAATGTACTGCTCAGAGCAGAGCAGGAACTCTTTAGGATCCAAATAGGCTCTCATGGCTCTGAGAGAGCAACTGGCCGTTCTTCCCTTCAAGATTAGGAGCAACAAAGAGGCGACCGGTCGTGCCTCCCTCAAAGATCAGGAAACCTCATTAAAAGATGTCTTCTGGCTTCTGTTCTAGTTTGTTCAGTGGCCAAGGACACACTATCTTGAACAAGGGAGGCTAGCAGAGTACTGGATTTAATTATTGAACAACTCTGTAGAAACTTCTTCCTTGAGAGCTAGCACAGTCTAGTCCTGATGCACTCCCTCCTGAGCAATGACATGTTGGACAGGTCAGGGCTTCACTGAGTATTGCTTTCCTCATCTACAAAATGGGGAACCATTACTTATTTGAGAAAGATTGAGCACTTAGTGTGTGCTATTAGGTGTTGAGTTTCAGGGATGGATAAAATGGACTGCTTTTTGAATAAGATACTGCAAAGTGAGTGAAGTCACACTGCTTTGTGGTGAATATTAAATTATCCAGTACACGAGGATACATTTTAGAAACTATAAGGGACAAAAGTATGGTGGACATAGTGTTACATAATTTTTAAAAATCAAACCATGCCCCTTTTTAACATCCTCACATTGGTGCCAGTTCTGCCCCTTTGACTTTATCGCCTGCAATGGCACATCTGTCTGCCCAGCATTTTAGAGCCCCATGTATGCTAGTTGGGTGATGGGCAGAGTGCTTGGGGATTTATAGGCATCATCTCACCAAGAGCTAGTATTCAGGGCATTCTTATGCCCCAGGACAATCAGGTGAGGTAGACCCTCATCCCCATTTCAAAGATGGGCAAACAGTGTAGAGAAGATAGCTTGCCTAAGATCACACAGCTGTCAGAGCTAAGATTTAAACACACTTGCCTGGGCCAAAACTAGTGTTCTTGCCTACAATAACATGCTACCTTCCAGTATTCAGATAAGGGCATCGACTCTTTTAGATTAGTGATTCCCAATTTTGGTTGCAACTCTTATTTATTTATTTATTTATGCTGAGGAAGACTGGCCCTGGGCTAACATCCGTGCCCATCTTCCTCCACTTTATATGGGATGCCGCCACGGCATGGCTGACAAGCCGTGCATCAGTCCTCACCCAGGATCAGAACCTGCCAACCCCAGGCTGTCAAGCGCAGACTAAACCGCTGTGCCACTGGGCGGCTCCCCAGTTGCAACTCTTAAGACCTCATCCTATTGTCTGCAAGTGCCTTTTGGTAGGTGTTTATATTTATTGTTACTTAGTTCAAAATTAGTTTCATTTTGCTAATCCAGCAACAACTTCTCAAGTAATGGTGTTCTCAGGTTTCACAAAATGAAGACTGGGAATGACCATTTTCAGTGGTCTCTCTAGGCTCTTTTTGGGGCTTTAGAAACACATTCTACATTTTGTTGAAGGGAGTGGTAAATAGATCCTTTGCCAGCTCACTACTTGAGAATGGACTGTACCACCCTCCCTCTTTCCACATCTTCCCTTATGGGGCTAATTAGGATCATTCTTGGGTGACTTCTCAGATTCACTTCAGCTTTCCAAGATTGTTTGGGCTCTGACTCCCTCATATACAGCCAAACTTTCTGTCCACTCAAGACATGGTATTTACAGGCAGAAAAAACTTTATCTAGAGAAGAATTAAAATCATAGAGTTTTTTTATTCTTGAACTTCAGACAAGATGATTTTAAATCCTTCTGTTTGTCTGATAATCAAATGTTAGAAAGGATAAAGAACTCAAGTTTATGCAAGTGGTTACAATTTTACTTTAAGCTAAAATAGAGGACCAACCAGAATTAAATAAATATAGCCCAACAGCAGATATTCATTAAATACTCACCATGGGATGTACATGCATGTTACTTTTTCTTCGCTACGATAAATTCTTGGAAACACCACCAATAAAATGCTCAATAAATATTTATTGACTGAATAAATTAATTTCAACTTAGAAAAGCTTTGGAAAGGCTCACACACTTGCAATTCCCTTCTACCACACCTTGAGCTCATAGACTACCTAATGAGTGAGAAAGAATGCTGCTTGGTCTTTTTCTGGGATGTCTAAGACAATAAATTAATCAGCTGCTGAAGTTGGAATTGGAGCAGTGAAATATGGGCACCACTGTCCTATTGACAGCATCCAAGAAAGTGAAAAGACTGGTGTTTCTATAAAGCAAAGCAAAATTCCAGTAAAGGATACATTAGCCATAACCAAAGACAAGTAAATGTTTCCCTTTTTTTTTTTTTTCTAAGGAAGACTAGCCCTGAGCTAACATCTGTGCCAATCTTCCTCTACTTTATATGGGGGTTGCTGCCACAGCGTGGCTGACGACTTGTGTAGGTCTATGCCCAGGATCTCAACCCACCAACCTGTGCCTCTGAAGTGGAGTGTGCCGAACTTAGCCACTATGGTGCGGGGCTGGTCCTCCATTGATCTTATACACATGCAACACAACAGGAATCTTGAGGATACCTAGGAGTCATTAATTATCCCCAGAAGCACCTTTCCCAAAAGTGAGTCAAGCCTCTCTACGGCCCTGATATCTACCTCCTATCCCTAAGTAGCATCAGAAACAGTCCTTAAAAGGTGTGGGTTTGTGTGTGTGTCTTTTTTCTGTTTGGTGAGGAAGATTAGCCCTGAGCTAACATCTGTTGCCAATCCTCCTCCTTTTTGCTGAAGAAGACTGGCCCTGGGCTAACATCCGTGCCCATCTTCCTCCACTTTATATGCGGGATGCCTGCAACAGCATGGCTTGACAAGTGGTGTGTAGGTCTACGCCCAGGGTCCAAATCTGTGAACCCCAGGCTGCAAAAGCGGAGTGTGTGAACTTAACAAATATGCCACTCAGCCGGCCCCAAAAGGTGTGTTATTTTTAAAATTACTGGACTTTCTCTTTTGTCTTTCTGAGTTTGCAACCTGTTGCTTCAATGGCTTGTGACATCCATCCAACTGGGATGGTGGAGTGAAGGAGAGGAAGCAGACATTATGGTTTGTTACAAGGAATACAAAGAGAATGGAGGTAATATTTAGCTTTGCCATTCAAAAATGGGATTTTTGCAGCAATATCATGACCTGGTTTGAAATGATTGTCTAAATTCCTTTATCCTCCTTTCCGTATATATACATTCTTTTTCCTCAGGCACCCTGGATGCAGGTGGTGTGGACAGGAGTGGGGGGGCTTCCTCGAGCAGGTCTCTCCTCCCTCCACTCCTCAAGGATCTGCCTGAGGGTCTGTGTCCACTCCTGAAGAGGTGGCCACAGCCCTCCCACAGGGGCTAACCATTCCTGCACAAGGGACAGCTGGGGCTGGATCACCAGGGTGCTGGGCAAGCCCACGACAGAGCTGGGCTTTAACACCAGCACAGCTGCCCCAAGGCCTGAGGGGGTGCCCCTGGGCCACTCTTAAGTCCCCACCCTCCCCAGCTTTCCTGTGAGCCCGAGACTCTTGTTTTTTTTAAAAAAATGTTATTGATGTCTTAATAGTTTATAACATTGTGGGGTTTTAGGTGTATATTATTATTTGTCCGTCACCATATGAATGCATCCCCTCACCCCTTGGGCCCACCCCCGACCCCGCTTGCCCCTGGTAACCACCAACCAGTTCTCTCTGTCCGTGAGTTAGTTTATATTCCACATATGAGTGAAATCATGCGGTGTTTGTCTTTCTTTCTCTGGCTTATTTCACTTAACATAATACCCTCTAGGTCCGTCTGTGTTGTTACAAATGGGACAATTCTGTCTTTTTTTATGGCTGAGGGGTATTCCATTGTATATATATACCACATCTTCTTTATCCAATCAGTCAAGGGACATTTGGGTTGCTTCCACTTCTTGGCTATAGTGAATAATGCTGCAATAAACATAGGGTTGCATAAGCCTCTTTGGATTGTTGATTTCATGTCTGTTGGATAGATACCCAATAGTGGGATTGCTGGATCATAAGGTATTTCTATTTTTAATTTTTTGAGGAATCTCCATACTGTTTTCCATAGAGGCTGCACCAGTTTGCATTCCCACCAGCAGTGAATTAGGGTTCCCATTTCTCCACAATCTCTCCAACATTTGCTGTTTTTTTGTCTTGGTGATTATAGCCATTCTAACGGGTGTAAGGTGGTATCTTAGCGTAGTTTTGATTTGCATTTCCCTGATGATTAGTGATGTTGAACAACTTTTCACGTGTCTGTTGGCCATCTATATCTTCCTTGGAAAAATGTCTATTCATATCCTCTGCCCATTTTTTTATCGGGTTGTTTGTTTTTTGTTGTTGAGTTGTGTGAGTTCTTTATATATTATGGAGATTAATCCCTCATCGGATATACGGTTTGCGAATATTTTCTCCCAGCTGGTGGGTTGTCTATTCGTTTTGATCCTGGTTTCATTTACCTTGTAGAAGCTCTGTAGTCTGATCAAGTCCCACTTGTTTATTTTTTTTGTTTCCCTTGTCCAAGTAGACATGGAATCCAGAAGGATCCCTTTATGACCAATGTCAATTAGTGTACTGCCTACATTTTCTTCCAGGAGTTTTATAGTTTCAGGTCTCACTTTCAGGTCCTTGATCCATTTTGAGTTGATTTTTGTGTATGGCGATAGGAGATGGTCTACTTTCATTCTTTTGCATGTGGCTGTCCAATTTCCCCAGCACCATTTATTGAAGAAACTTCCCTTTCTCCATTGTATTTTCTTCGCTCCTTTGTCAAAAATTAGCTGTTCATAGGTGTGTGGTTTTATTTCTGGGCTTTCAATTCTATTCCATTGATCTGTGTGTCTATTTTTGTACCACTGCCATGCTATTTTGATTACTATAGCGCTACAGTATATTTTGAAATCAGGGCTTGTGATGCCTGCAGCTTTGTTCTTTTTTCCCAGGATTGCTTTACCTATTCAGGGTCTTTTGTTGCCCCATATGAATTTCAGTATTTTTTGTTCTATTTCCGTGAAGATGTCATTGGGATTCTGATTGGGATTGCATTGACTCTGTAGATTGCTTTAGACAGTATGGACATTTTAACTATGTTTATTCTTCCAATCCATGTGCATGGAATATTTTTCCCTTTCTTTACGTCATCATCGATTTCTTTCAATAGTGTCTTATAGTTTTCATTGTATAGGTCTTTCACTTCCTTAGTTAAAATTATTCCCAGATATTTTATTCTTTTTGTTGCAATTGTAAATGGGATTTTCTTTTTGAGTTCTCTTTCTGTTAGTTCATCATTAGCATATAGAAATGCAACTGATTTTTGTAAGTTGATTTTATACCCTGCCACTTTGCTGTAGTTTTCCAATGGATTTTTTGGGTTTTCTATGTATAAGATCATGTCGTCTGCAAATAGTGAGAGTTTCACTTCTTTGTTTCCTATTTGGATTCCTTGTATTCCTTTATCTTGCCGAATTGTTCTGGCCAGAACTTCCAGTACCATGTTGAATAAGAGCGGTGAGAGTGGGCACCCTTGTCTTGTTCTGTCCTCAAAGGAATGGCTTTCAGTTTTTCCCCGTTGAGTAGGATGTTAGCTGTAGGTTTGTCATATATGACCCTTATTTTGTTGAGGTACTTTCCTTCTATACCCATTTTGTTGAGAGTTTTTATCATAAATGGATGTTGGATTTTGTCGAATGCCTTCTCTGCATCGATTGAGATGATCATGTGGTTTTTATTCTTCATTTTGTTAATGTGGTGTATCACATTTATTGATTTGCAGATGTTGAACCATCACTGTGTCCCTGGTATAAATCCCACTTGATCATGGTGTATGATCTTTTTAATGTATTGCTGTATTCAGTTTGCCAATATTTTGTTGAGGATTTTTGCATCTATGTTCATCAGTGATATTGGCCTGTAGTTTTCCTTCTTTGTATTGCCCTTGCGTGGTTTTGGTATCAGGGTGATATTGGCCTCATAGAATGTGTTAGGAAGTATTCCATCTTCCTCTATTTTTTGGAATAGTTTGAGAAGGATAGATATTAAATCTTCTTTGAATGTTTGGTAAAATTCTCCAGGGAAGCCATCTGGTCCTGGGCTTTTATTTTGGGGGAGGTTTTTGATTACTGTTTCAATCTCTTTACCTGTGATCGGTCTATTCAGATTCTCTATTTCTTCTTGATTCAGTTTTGGGAGACTGTATGCGTCCAAGAATTTGACCATTTCCTCCAGGTTGTCCAATTTGTTGGCATATAATTTTTCATAGCATTCTTTAATAATCCTTTGTATTTCTGTGGTATCTGTTGTAATTTCTCCTCTTTCATTTCTCATTTTATTTATTTGAGTCTTCTCCCTTTTTTTCTTAGTGAGTCTGGCTAAGGGTTTGTCGATTTTGTTTATCTTCTCAAAGAACCAGCTCTTTGTTTCATTGATCCTTTCTACTGTTTTTTTTTTTTTTTTTGGTTTCTATTTCATTTATTTCTGCTCCGATTTTTATTATTCCCCTCCTTCTACTGATTCAGGGCTTTGTTTGCTCTTCTTTTTCTAATTCTGTTAGGTGCAGTTTAAGGTTATTTATGGGATTTTTCTTGTTTTTTAAGGTGGACTTGTATTGCTATGAATTTCCCCTCTCAGGACTGCTTCTGCTGCATCCCATATGACTTGGTTGGTATATTTTCATTTTCATTTGTCTCCAGATAGTTTTTGATTTCTCCTTTAATTTCATCAATGATCCATTGGTTGTTCAGTAGCATATTGTTTAGTCTCCACATCTTTGTCCCTTTCACAGTTTTTTTTTCTTGCAATTGATTCCTCGTTTCATAGCATTATGATAAGAAAAGATGCTTGTAATGATTTCTATCTTCTTAATTTATAGAGGTTTGCCTTGTTTCCTAATATATGGCCTATCCTTGAGAATGTTCCATGTGTGCTTGAGAAGAATGTGTAATCTGCTGTTTTTGGGTGGAGTGCTCTGTATAGATCTATTAATTCCATCACGTCTAGTTTTTCATTTACGTCCAGTATTTCCTTATTCACATTTTGTCTGAATGATCTATCCATTGATGTAAGTGGGGTGTTGAGATCTCCTACTATTATTGTGTTGATGTTAATATCTCCCTTTAGGTTTTTTAGCAGTTGTTTTATGTACTTTGGTTCTCCTGTGTTGGATGCATAGATATTTATAACTGATATGTCTTCTTGGTGAAGTGTCCCTTTTATCATTATATATTGCCCCTCTTTGTCTCTCATTACCTTTTTTATCTTGAAGTCTACTTTGTCTGATATAAGTATGGCAACTCCTGCTTTCTTTTGTTTGCCATTAGCTTGGAGTATCGCCTTCCATCCTTTTACTTTGAGTCTGTGTTTGTCTTTGGAGCTGAGATGGAGGCAGCAAATTGTTGGATCTTGGTTTTTAATCCATCCTGCCACTCTGTGTCTTTTGATTGGAGAATTCAATCCGTTTACATTTAGAGTGATTATTGATATATGAGGGTTTAAATATATAAGGGTATGTGAATGATAGTTTTTTTGTGTCTTAGGGGGCAGAGATTCAAGGAGGGAATCTCACTCCACCATGATGCTAACGTCACTCCCCCTCCTGTCCATATATTAATGACCAGAGTTTTACTTAAAGGAAGGCCAAGGAAAAGAGGAATGGGATGAAGGATGGAGTGTAGGAAGGAAGACTTTTTCTTATGTCCTGGAGAATTCTGAGAAAAAAGAGAAAAAGAAAAGAGTGGATCGATGAGACATATATCCAGAATTGTTTTCTTGGGGGTAGTGGGTAATGAGAGCTTTAGTTTTCTGTCTGACATTCTGGGAGGAGACTGTAGTGCAGAGGTCCCATCACTGATGTGGGGCAGCCAAGCTTATGTGAGAGTACTTGCTCAGAATCTTCTGGTTCTCCTGCGGCACTCTCAATTCTTGTGTGGCATGGGTGCCCTCTGTGATAAGATGAGATGGCCACACAGCAGAAGCCAGAGAAGGGATCCCCCAATTGTCTTCAGCTATTAAGAGCTGAGGAGGAGCAAAGTCAGTGAGGGTAGTGAGTTAATGCTCCCTGGAGCACTTCCCAAGCCAAGAAAAGGGTCACAGTTTACCCAAGCGTAGACACAGCATGAGAGGCCAGCAGGTGTTGTGGTCAGTGATTGGGACAATAGATATCAACCAGTGGTCACCTGAGGACCAGCACAAAGCTACAGGGCTCCCTACCCCTACCCCAATGCCATAAAGGTATAACCCCCACCCCTCCACACACACACTTAGATGCCATCTTAGGGAGAATTTGAATCCTACTAAGGTTTTACATCAGTTTGGACATTTAATTTTCTCCTTCTAATTATTGAATGTGAGCTCAGGAGAAGACCAGGCAGGTTATAGACAATAAATAAATAAATAATCTTTTCCACATCTGAGTTGTATGAGCTAAAATATGCAGCCCAGTAGACACTTACTGAAGAGCAGCCTACTTTCCATCAAGTATTTGGAGTTTGTGGTGCCTCAGAGCTCACTACAGCAGACTGGGCAACAGAAGGTCAGTTTTACTCTGAGGCCTCAGCTACTGTTTCCAGTGAACACCAGCTCAGAGAGTCCCCTAGATGTCCCAAAGGGTGTGCAATTCCTACACAGAGCCCAGGGTACTGAGAAAACATCTTGTTAGATGTTCCGGGAGGTGGTGGTGGCGCTTTAGTTACTGCCATCCACTTCCAGGAAGGCAGACAGAAATCTGGCAATGGATTGCTCAAGAGCTCTTTAATATATATAGAAGGGAAGAGAGTGACATGGGCAAGGCGGAGCAAGCATAGCTGTAAGATAGGTTAGACAGAAAATTAATTAAAATGAATCCCAGAGGAAAAATAAATACACAGGCTAAACTGTGATTTCATTTGATGAACTGAGTCCAAGTGTAAGTAATAACTGAAATGGACATAGTTGACCTTGGAAGCAGTGAGACAGACTCACAAAGGTTGGCATTGATTTTTACAACTGCTGTAAGACTGGTTTGGAAATTTTAAGTTATTAACATTAAATCAAGGCACCATCCAGGGGATTTGGCTGTCTCCTCAGTCAAAGAGCTCATTTAATTTGGAGGATGAAATTTCTTGTTCCAAATTCAAAATTATAAATAGGCATGTTTTTGGGTCTATGTGTCCATTTATTGTTTAAGTGTGTATGTGTGTGTGTGTTGTACTGACATACCAGATGTACCAGGGTTTACTTTGGTTTTGGATTGATTCCAGTTGCTTATTGGATCCAGATAATCTGGACAAAGTTACCAGTTCAATTCAGAGTTATAAGTAGGAAGTTAAAAGAAACACCCTAATATTCATTTTGTGAATTAAGTGTAAACCATCTTAGGAGACTGCTAAGTCCCCTAATAATGTTAAGAAATATAGAAGAAAAATAATATTTTCCTTCTCCTCAACATACAAGTTTTCTCAGTGTTCTGGTTTCAGTGTGCAGCACTGAGAGGAGGAGGAAGACTGGCCTGCCTGCCTGTCTGCTCCTTCTAAGACCCCTCTTCCAACCCCCTTCTATTTTTCTGACCTCTAGATGTACCCAGGTTCTTACCAATTTTTACCTTCTTTCTTTTTGTTTCAGAGAAAGGATTACCTGTCCTGCCTCCCCATCTTGATTTGTCTCCTCCTTCCCCTAAGAATTTGCTTCTCCAGGCATTCCTTTTCTGTTCAGTCTCTGCACTACACTAACTTCACTTACACATGTACCTATATCCCCCCAATGAAAACCACTGAATAGGACTTCTGCTTCTGGTCATGATGTAGTAACAAGGACTGGATTTATTATCCTGCCTTAAACAACTGGAAAACTGAACAAAATACATGAAAGTATTCTGTTAAGCATTGGACCATAAGCCATGAAAGACATTGATCTATAAGAGCAGAAAATGATTAAAGTCCTACAATCACCCCAGTTTTTTGCCTGTAGTTACATTCTGGACCACAGAATGGGGAGGATGATCCCGTGCAGAACACAGCAATCTAAATGGAGGCAAAGATGGAAGTAGGAGGCAAAGGCAGTTGTGTGGCAGAGTTCTGGAGATGAGAGAGCTAGCAGAAATAGAACTCCAGAAATATGTGTAGGGGTCCTCTTGAGTCTTTGTTGAACACTAAAATGTGAATAATTTGTAGAGTGAAACTCCACAAGATTGGGTAAAGAGTGGCTCAGGAGCTGTGTATTATACTGTTCCAGGAACTTTCCCAAGACTGGAAATTTTTCAGGCTTCCTCCAGCCAGAGGGAAGAGTTCTCACTGATTGCTTAAGTATTCAGTAGAGATTCCAGAAAAGCCACAGCTTAATAGTAGGTTTAAATTATTCCTAAGGTAGAGACTACTCTATCTGATAAAAAAAGCTTAAAAATAAGCCTCAGAAGGATAAAACTGAAACACAAGTGACTTCACTGTCTGCCAGAAGAAAGGTCAACACTCTTTAAAGAGAGACAATAAAATCCATACATTCAACAATGCAAGATCCACAGTGTCCAGCATCCAAACAAAAATTAGTAGACATGCCAAGAAGCAGGCAAGTTTGGTCTTTTACCAGGAGACAATAAGTCAATAGAAACATATACAGAAAGTATAGCATGATGAAACTAGCAGACAGGGATTTAAAAATAGCTAATACAAATAATATTACATATTTAAGGGAAAACAGAAGCATAATGAAGAGAGAAATGAAAGATATTTTTAAAAAGAATAAAATTTCTAGACCTGAAAAATGCAATGTCTGAAGTAAAAAATTCACTTCATGCAATTAAATGCAGATTAGACACTACAAAAGAAAATATTAGTGAACTCAAAATTGTAACAATAGAAAGCATCTAAAATGAAGCACAAAGGAAAAATGAATTAAAAACAAAAACAAAAGAACAGTTTCAGTGACATGTGAGACAATATCAAGCAGTCTGACAAATATGTAATTAGACTCCCAGGAGGAGGATTGGTGGGGGGAGGAGTAGCAGAAAAAGGATTTGAAGGAATAGCAGAAATTTTTCAAAATTTGATAAAAGCTATAAGCTCAGGAGCAAGAAGCTCAGTGAACCCCAAGCATGATCAACACAAAGAAAAACACACCAAGACACATCATAATCAAATTTCTGAAAGTCAGTGATTGAGAGAAACTTAAGAGACAGAAACAAAAGACACATCTAACACTGAGAAATAAGGCTAACAATAATGGCAGACTTCTTATCAGAAACCAAGCAAGCCATAAGGCAACAGAAAGACCTCTTCAAAGCACCGAAGGAAACTATCAGTGTAGAATTAGGTAACCAGTGAAAATACCTTTCACAAATAAGGGACAAAATGAAGACAGTTTCACACAAACAAAAGCTGAGAAAATTTGTTGCCATAAGACCTGTATGATAAGAAATGTTAAGGGAAGTTCTTTGGCCAGAAATAAATGATACAAGAGAATGAAGAGCATCAGAAATGGTAATATGTAAGTAAATATAAAAAACTTGACTTTTAAATTTCTTTGAAAGATAATTTACTATTTAAAGAAAATATTACAACAGTGGATTGTGGGATTTATAAAATATATATGACAACAATAGCACATGAGACTGGAGAAGGAAATGGAAATGGTTGGGTTTTTTTTTTTGAGAGAGAGAGAGAGATAGTACATGAAGTGGTATAAAATCATTTGAAGGTAGACTGTGATAAATTAACAATGTATATTGTAAACCCTAGAGCAATTAATGTAAAATAAACCAGAGAAGGATAGCTTATAAAACAATGCAGAGATAAAATGCAATTATAAAGAAATATTCAAGTAATCCAAAAGAAGGCAGGAAAAGAGGAAGAAAACAAACCATATCAATAATTTCATTAAATGTAAATAGTCTAAACACTCTAACTAAACTGCAGAGATTGTCAGATTCACTATAAAGCCACAGTAATCAAGACAGTATGGGATTGGCGTAAGGATGGACATATAGGCCAATGGAACAGAAAAAAGAAACCAGAAGCTGACCCACACATATATGGTCAACTGATTTTCACAAAGATGCCAAAGTAATTCAATGGAGAAAGGACAGTCACTTCAACAAATGGTGCTGGAACAACAGTAAATTAATAAACCTCAACATTTGTCTAATGCCATACACAAAAAGTAATTTGAAGTGGAAGTTAGACATAATTGTAAAAGCTAAAATTAGATATATATTTCTAGAAAAAAAAAAGAAAATCTTTGCGATCTGAGGGTAGACAAAGATTTCTTAGCTATAACACAAATAAAATGAATTCTAAAAAAACCGATAAATTTGATTTCACCAAAATTTTTAAATTTCTGCTTTTCATAAGACACCTTTATGAAAACAGATAGGTAAGCCCCAGACTTCTGTAGTTCCCCAGAAATACAAAGGATTTCATATACAGGCTATATTAGGAACTTTTTTTTATAACTCATTGTTAAGAAAAGAAGCAACCAAAAAATATGGGCAAAGGAAAAAAAAGATACAAATGGCCAATAAGCACCAGAAAAGGTGCTTAACATTCTTAGTCATCAAGGAAATGCAAATTAAAACCACAATGAGATACTGCTACACACCCTTGAGAATGACTGAATTTATAAAGACTGACAATATCAAATGGTAAGAATATAAAATGGTACAACCACTTCCTAAAAAAGTAAGAACACATGGGGCTGGCCTCGTGGCATAGTGGTTAAGTTCTGTGCACTCCACTTCAGTAGCCTGGATTCGCAGGTTCAGATCCCAGGCATGGACCTCCATCACTTGCCAGCCACGCTGTGGCAGTGACCCACATACGAAATAGAGGAAGATTGGCACAGATGTTAGCTCAAGGCTAATCTTCCTCAAGCAAAAAAAGAGGAAGATTGGCAACAGATGTTAGCTCAGGGCAAACTTCCTCAGCAAAAAAAAAGAAAAGAAAAAGTAAGAATATAATTACCACTTGATTCAGCAATTCCACTCCTAAGTTTTTACTCAAGAGGAATAAAAATATATGTCCATACAAAATCTAGTACATTCATACTTTATTCAAAATAACAAAAACCCGGAGAGAATCCAAATATCTGTGAGCATGCAAATGGATGGAGAGACTGTGTTATATCCATAAATGAAATCCTATTCAGTGATAAAAGCAACAAACACAGTGTAACATGAATGTATCTCAAAAACATTAGGCTAAATGAAAGGATTCAGACACAAAACAGTAGTCACCATATGATTTCTTTTACATGAAGTTTTAGAATAGTCAAAACTAATCTGTAGTTACTGAAAGCAGATCCGTAGTTGCCTGGGCCAGAGATGGGGGAAATTTTACCGTAAAGGGACACAAAGGAACTTCCAAAGATGATGGAAAATGTTCTATAGCTTGACTGTGGTTACACAGGTGTATACATTTGTCAAGATGCAATTCAGGTCCAGATTTTATTCTCTTTGGCCAGCAGGCAATGAAGGCTGCTGCTGCTGCTGCTGCTGCTGCTACTGTTGCTTCTTCTTCTTCTTCCTCTTCTTTTAAATGTGTTGGGTGTATAATTGACATATAACATTATATTAATTTCAGATATACAACATTCAATATTTGTAAATATAGCAAAATGATCTCTACAGTAATTCCAATTAAGGCATAATCTTCTTAAATGCAGGAGCATAAAAGGGTGAACCCAACTATACAAGCACATTTCAAGCCTCTGCTCACATTACATCAACTAGTGTTCCATTGCCAAGGCAACTTCCATGGCCAAGACTAACATCTTAATCTGGGGAAATACACTCTGTCCGTGGTGGGAAAGGAAGCAGCTGAATAATTGCTGAATAATCATCTAAACTCTCACAATCAAATCTCTGGATCAAACATTCATATTCATTCAACAAATATTTATTGAGTGCCTGCTCCGTCAATTCTAGGCTCATTTGAGATCAAAAAGACCCTGTCTTCAGGGAGTTTATATTCTACATTTCCCAAGTGAAAAATGTATGTGAAGCCCCAGTCTACAAAATGGATAAAAGCAGAGACATTCTGGCTGAAGTTGGGGTGCAGTGCTGGATCCCACCCCTGAGTCACCTCAAAGGAGAAAAAACACAGTGTGAGAACCCTATTCTAGGTCCTTACACAGCAACCAGTTCATCCAAAAATGCAGCTATTATCCTGCCACTCATTGGCTTAAAAGCCCTCCAGGACTTCCCTTATCATGTTCACAAAGTCCAAACACCTTGGCTTGGCAGTCGAGTTCCTTTTCCAACGCCTTCCCCACTCTGGCTGTCACACCCCTGGATGGGCAGAGACCCAATTGTTCTCTCTGTGTGCTTCTGTAGTATTGATCACGTTCCATTCTAATGAGCTGTAAATTTGTCTTCTCTGCTGCACTATGAGCTCTCTTCCTATTTGCCTCTATCTCCTCAGGACCTCACACAGTGTCTGGTTCTCAGCAAGAGCTCAGTCAGTACTCACTATGACATGACAGATGGGGATTCCAAACCAGGGGCCTTTATCCATGGGGGGTGTGCACACTCCTCGGTCCAACAGCCTTTTCAAACATCTACAAACATGGTTGAGACTTGAAAAAGGATTTTGGTTTCAAAATGTTATAAGAAAATTGTAAAGGTGAAATGTATCATTTTGAAAGCAAAGTTATTAAATATTTTCATAATGTTTATAATGAATAAATATGTTACTTATACATATAAACACATATATGTGTATATATATGTATATGCACAATACACACAGACACACACACTTAATGTGGAACATGGGTGCATTTTATTATGCTAGACTGGGACCTTTAGAATGAGAGTTCCTATGGGGGTCATAACACGGCTGTGCTTCCGAGCCAGAATTTATATCCGAGAATTATCCTGAAATAGACAAAATAGGAGCTTTGCTACTGAGTGGTCTATAAATCTGGAGCTTTGCTGCTGAGTGTTAATTATATTTCTGTTTACTGAGTATATATGCAAGAAAAATGAGGAGTCCATTCTGTGCTGTGTGCAGGATTATACAGGAAGATATTTTAGCTAGTTGTGAATAACTGCCTATGCTTTGATTATTTGTTCATTCAGCAAATATTAAGCACCTACTCTCTGTTAGTCTTGGCACTAGGCCCTGGGGATTCAGCCGCAAATGGGACAGATGGCTTGGAGCAGCCTGATGTGTTAAGCATGTAATCGCAGCATGCCAAGTGCCACTTCTCAGGGCTGCTGAGCCACAGGGTACTTGGAGAAGGACACACTGCGACCCTCCCTCTCTTCCAGGGAGGAACTTGGCCTATACTTGTCTCAACCTCTTGCAGGCAGGACAGCTGCATCCCATTGTCACCTGGAGGCCACGATGAATAAATGCTCACAGATGGAGGACCAATGTCCATCCCACAAAGTCTTCAACAAACACTGAATGCTTCAGGCTCTGTGCTGGGTTCTAGGGGTGAAATGATAAGACACACACACAGAAGATACAGATCCCGTCCTCATGGTGCTCACTGTCTGGAAAGGTGGCAAGACTCAACCCAGCTTCACCCCACCCCCAAAGTGGTACCTGATCCCCTCACTCATTCACCTTTCGAAAAGCCTTCCCCACAACAGTCTGGAGCTCCTTGGGAAGGGCTCTCTCACTTCTCCCATGACACTGGGGTAGAAACTGGACGCCCGAGGAGGCAAGCCTATGAATAGAGTGCTTTGCACTGATGGCACGGTGGTACTTCCCTAAGGGCTGAAGAGAGGGCAGCAGGCTGGTTCCTCATTCATGCTCAAAGACTCCCCTGTGCTTGGGGTGGAGGATTTGAAACCAGAAAGAGACATGAATAAAGTTGTAAATTAGAGAGGTTAAAATGGCAACAGTATGGAGGAGATAATAGGTGGAGGTGGGATGGAGCAAAGGGAGTAAAAAGCCATAGAGAACAAAGAGGAAAACTGCAGAGAGGAGGCCAGGAGAGGACAGAGTGTTGAGAAGGAAGAGGTCATTGGAGTTGGATGGGTCAAGAGGTCAAAGAGACTGAGTTCTGAGAAGAGCCCATTGGATCTGACAAATCAGAGAAATGGAAAACTAAGCCAGATTTTTGAAGACGTGGTGGATGGTAAAGAAACAAAACTGCAAGGATAGACTATTACTTACAGGAACTTAGTTGTGAATGAAAGGGGAATGTTACTAAAAAAAGGAGACCCAAACATGAGCCAGAGGGAAGGTAGTTGAAAAGAGAGAGAAAGTATTTCTACTGCTTGCCAAGATAGAATAATGAAGACTAGGTTTACACACACACACACACACACACACCCCATCCGAAGCTGCTACATGACTAGTGAAATGTACAAAACAATTGTCTTCAGATATTGGACATCAGGCAGCATAGGAGAGTAATTCTTAAGAGAGAGGAAGCAAAAAAGATGAGCCCCTAGACTAAGCCAGCTTATTTCCTGGAGAATTTCCAAGCTGTGGTGAAAGGAGGGGGAATCCAAGCAGAAACCAGCAGTCTCCCGAGCTGAGAAGACAGAGTTGGGAGTCCAGGGAGCACAAGGTGGCTAGAGTTTGCAGGGCAGGGTATGAGAAGGTGAGAGATGCACAGAGAGAAAACCGAAGAGCCACAAGGGGTTCCGCTCAAGTCTACAGCTAAGTACTGATCAGCACATGTGTATGAAAAACTAACTGAGGTCGGGAAAAGGATTAGAGGATACACTCCCCAGAGCTCACACACAGCTGTCTTCCCAATTTGCGTTTCCACCATCCAGAGTGGATAAACCTTGTAAGCAATGAGACACTGGGTAGGGTACTCAGAAAGGTACTGCCTCAGTAGTGAGGCAAAATAAATCCTAGAAGAAATGCTGCTCTGATCCAATCCCCAAAAAGACTTCAAGCAATACTTGAAAGGATCAAATTATTTCTGGGTAAATTAACTGCATTCCAGAACAGAGATCAAGAATATTTATAGGGATACAAATCTTTCCAGTACATATCAAGCTAAAATTCACAATGGCTGGCATTCAATCAAAGATTACCAGGCATGCAAAGAAGCAAGAAAACTGCAGGGAGAAAGCACCCAGGAGGAGCCTGGCAGTTTCCTTAAACAAGGAGACAGAGCTGACAGAACAGGGAAGGTGAGGCAGTTAAAGTTTGCAGGACAGAGTACTGGAGAGGAGAGAGCTGCACAGAAAGAGAACTCAGGAGATCTGCAGAAGTTTCAAGAGATGAATGCATGTGTGTGAGGAAACTACCAGAGGCTGGGGAAAGAACCTTCTGAAAGAATTAGAGGTAATTGCGCCTGGTGCTAACACAGGGCCAAGGATAGCATCTATTCTCACCAGACAGAATGGAAAACCTCATGATTCACAAAGTATTGGGTTGACTACACAGAAGGGTTTTGCCTCAGAGGTGGGGAATATTTCACCTTTGACTGAACTCTACTTTAGTCCCACTTAACAAATCTTAGAAGCAAGACAGAAAATATTAAACTGTTTCCAAGTAACTTAACTGTCTCCCAGAACAAATTTAAGAATATTTACAGGAACACAGAAATATCCAGCACTCAACACGGCAAAATCACAATGTCTGGCACACAGTAAAGAATCACCAGGCATGCAAAGAAGCAGGAAATGTGGCCCATGATGAGGAGGAAAATGGATCTATTGAAAGCAACCCAGAACTGACACAGATGTAAGAATTTGTAGAGACAGAGACATTGAAAGAATTATTAAACTGTATCCCACATGTTCAAAAAATTAAGTAAAAGCTTGGGAAATACAAAAAAGAAGTATCAAAGTAAATTTAGAGCAAATAAATTTTCAGGAATGAAGAGGATAGTTTCATAATGATAAAAGATTCAATTCATCAAAAAGGCATAAATGTTTATGCACCTAATAACAGAGCTTCAAAAGAAATGAAACAACTCTGATAGAACTGTAAAAT
The DNA here is from genome assembly GCA_031878705.1 of Tapirus indicus. Taxonomy (NCBI): domain Eukaryota; kingdom Metazoa; phylum Chordata; class Mammalia; order Perissodactyla; family Tapiridae; genus Tapirus; species Tapirus indicus. The sequence goes on along the minus strand of CM062923.1, from coordinate 75,648,438 downwards.
AGGCAAATTCACAATTATAGTTTCAGATTTCAATACTCTACTCTCAAAATTGATAGAACAAGTAGAATGAAAATCAGTAACAACATCAAAGACTTCAGCAACAGTGTCGGTCAACTTGACCTAACTGGTGTTTATAGAACACTCCACCTAACAGCAGAATGCACTTTCTTTTCTAGCGCACATGGAACATTTATCAAGATAGATTATAACCCAGGCCATAAAACAAGATTCAGTAAATTTAAAAGGAGTCAAGAAATACAAAGTATTTTTTGTTACCACAAAAGATTTTTAAATCAGAAATCAAAACAGGAAAATTTCTGGAAATTCCCCCAAATGCTTTGAAACTAAATAGCACAGTTCCAAATAACCCATGGGTCAAAAAGAATTTAAAAAGGAAATTAGAGTGTATAATGAGAAAGGAAGACAAATCAAAATTGGTGAGATGAAGCTAAAGTAGTACTTAGAAATGTACAGCAGTAAAACCCACAAAACAATGACCTTACCTTCTACATTCAGAAACTTGAAAAAGAAGAGCAAATTAAACCCAAAGTTATAAGAAGAAATATTAAAGATAAGAGAAGGAATCCATGAAATAAAAAACAAATCTAAGAGAGAAAGTCAGCAAAACCGAAAGCTGGTTATTTAAAAAGATAAATAAAATTGAGAAATCTCTAAATAGACTGATCAAGAAAAAAAGAGTGAAGACAAATACCAATATCAGGATGAGAGAAGTGACATAAATACAGATATTACAGATATTAAAGGGATAAAAAGAGTATGTGATGAACAACTTAATGCCAATAAATTTGACCTTAAAAAAAGATAATTCCTTGAATTCCACAACCAATATTTATCTTATTCCTATTTAAAAATGGAATTTTTAATGAAAAATCTTCACTAAAGAAAACACACCAGGCTCATACAATATTACCGGTGACTTCTATGAAATATTTTAAAAAGAAATAACACCAATTCCCTGCCAGAAGATAGAAGGGAACACCTCCCAACTCATTTCATGAGACCAGTATTACCCTAATACCAAAACCAGACACAGACAGTACAGGAAAATAAAACTACAGTCCAATATTCCTCATGAGCACAGACACAAAAATCCTCAACAAAAATATTAGCAAATAGGATTGAATAATATGTCACGACCAAGTGGGGTTTATCCCGGGAATGCAAGGTTGTTTCAACATTTGAAAATTGATCAATGTAATCTAGCATATTGACAAACAAAAACAAAACAAGACAAAAAAAAATTCCACAGTTATATTAATTGATGCATAAAAAGCATTTAACATCCATTTATGATAAAAATTCTCAAATATAAAGTTAGAAGGGAACTTTCTTAATATAAGGCATTCACCAAAAAAGCCTACAGCTAGCATTATACTTACTGGTGACAGACTGAATGCTCTCCCCCTAACAAGGAAGGATGTCCACTCTCACCTCTTTTCTTCAACATTATATTGGAAGTTCTAGCCAGCACAATGAGACAAGGAAAACAAATAAAAGGCATACTGACTAGAAGGGAAGAAAGAAAACCTTACCTATTCACAAACAACAGTAATGTCTACATAGAAAATCTTAACGAATCTACAAAAAAACTCCTAGAGGCAATAAATGAGTTTAGGAAGGTAGCAGAATACAAGCCCAACATAAAAAAAAATCAATCATATTTCTGTATGCTAGTGATAAACATTTGGAAACAAAAAGTTTTTAAATGGTGCCATTTACAACAACTCCGAAAAGTGGAATACTTAGGTATAAATATATAAAACATGTGCAGGACCCTATGCTAAACACTACAAAATGCTGGAGAGACGTACTGTGCTTATGGATTGGAAGTCTCAACATAGTTAAGATGTCAGTTTTCCCCAAACTGATGTATAGATTTAATGCAATTCCAATAAAAATCCCAGCATGATTTTTTGGAGATACAGACAAGCTGATTCTAAAATGTATATGAAAGGTGAAAAATAGAGTAGCCAAAATCATTTTGCAAAAGAAGGACAAAGTTGGAGGACTCAGACTATTAGATTTTAAAGTTTACTATAAGCCTACAGGAATCCAGACAGTGTGATATTTTTGAAAGGACAGACATACAGATCAATGGAAGAGAATAGAGATTTCAGAAACAGATCTGCACAAATATGATCAGTTGGTTTTGGTCAATGGTGCAAACGCATTTTGATGCAAAAAAGATAGTCTTTTCAACAAATAGTGTTGGAACAATTGGACATTCATATACAAACAAACAAATGAACAAAACTTGACCTTTACCTCACACTTTAAAAAAATTAATTCAAAATGTGTTATATGTCTAAGTGTAAAACTTAAAACTGTCAATTTTTTAGAAGAAAATATAGGAGAGAATCTTGTGACCTAATTTTGGCAAAGAGCTCTTAGGACACAAAAAGCATGATCCATAAACCAAAAAAACCCCAATAAATTGTACTTAAAAATTAAAAGACACTGTTAAATGAGTGAAAAGACAAGCTACAGACTAGAGGAAAATACTTGTAATCACATACTTGACAAAGAACTTGAATCCAGAATATATAAAGAACTCTCAGTGTTCAATGACAAGAAAAACAAAAAAACAGAGAAAAGAATAGATAACAAATTTGAAAAGACATTTCAGCAAGGAAGATAACAAATAAATACAGGAGAAGATGTCAATATCACTAGTCTGTAGGGAAATACAAATTAAAAACACAGTGAGATACCACTGCTCACCTATTACAATGGCTGAGATGAAAGACTAACCACACCAAGTGCTGGTGAGGATGTGGAGGAACTGGAACTCTCATACACTGCTGGCGGGGATGTTAAATGGTGCTGGCATTCTGAAAACAATTTGGCAGTTTCCTTAAATGTTAAGCATTCACTGACACTACCATCTAGCCATTCTGCTCCTAGAAATTTTCCTGAAGAAATGGAAGCATTTGTCTGTACAAGGATTTACACAAGATGTTCACAGCAGACTTGTTACAGCCCCAAACTGCAAGCAACTCAAATGTCCATCAACAAGTGAGGAGATAAACACATTGTCCTATATCCATGTAATGAAATACTACTAGGCAATGACATGGAGTGAATCACTGGTATCTTTAGCAACACTGGTAAATCTCAAAATAATTATGCTGGATGCAAGAAGCCACAGGGGAAAATAAGAATGCCTATTGTATGATTCAATTTTTATAAAAATCCTAGAAAATGCAAACTAATCTTTAAGTGACAAAGCAGATCAGTCATTGTAGGGACCTGGGGGGAGACATGAAGAGGCTGGAAGGAGCTATGACACTTTTGGGGGTGATGCATATATTCATTATTTCTATTGTGGTTATGGTTTCATGGGAGTATACAAGGCAAAACTCATCAAACTGTATCCTTTAAAAAAAAAGTGGAAAAAAATCCCTGTATTTACTGTAAATCTGAGCCACAATACCCCTGGATTGTGGGAAATTCAATCTCATCCAGTGTCAGCCCCTCCACCCTGAGGGCTGCACCAGAATCTAAGAGGCTTGCATGGTGCCCACCAAACAAGCAAGCACGCCCCTGCCCCCTGCCTCTGGGGCATCCCTGCTCCCAGCCCGAGTTCCCAGTCCCCATCAGCGTCCTGCTTCCCACACTCAGTTCTCAGCTTCCGGGCCCATGCAGTTCAGCCCCCAAGGTGAAGGTCACTGGTCTCCTCCCTCTCCCTTTCCTTGTTCCTTTACCAAATAGGTTTTGTGAAAGACGTTGAGAACTGAGAAGTTCCCACTGGCTCTGGCAAGACCTTAACTCCCGACTGTTCCTCTCCATGCCAAACGCTAACCCAGCTTCACCAAAGCACAGCTCAGGGTCTCCAGAATCCCAGCCCCTGCATCTTGTTCCCGACTAACACAACCGTAGTGTCCTCAGACCTTGAGAATTTGCATAGTGCCTAATTACCCAAGCAAGGTGAACTCGGACTGACCTCCCCAATCTAACCTATAAATCTTTCAGTTCCTGGCTCCCTATAGAACATTCTGGACCTGTTCTCACTTTGCAATGTCTTAATAAAGGCTTAAGCTAATGGCACTTGGATGTTTTTTCCCCTCTGTCCACAGTCTATATGTGATGTCCCTTCTAAGCCTAGAAAGTTCCCAGGAGGAAATCAGTATCACCAGGGTCCTAGGGACATCCCCCTAACCAGGAATGTTATGAGGGCAGCTCTGTGCAAAGCCCAGCCCTGGCCACCTCGCACCCACCCAACACACCGTGTCACCCTGTGTCCCCACAGGTTGATTCAGCCTAAAAGTCACTTCCCACTCCGCATTGCCAGAGTCTCCCTGCCGTACACATCAACAGGGAGTTTGACTTGGAGACTATTCTCAGCTTCTATGACATTTCTTGAACCAGGGCCGCAAGTGTCGGGGACCCTTTAGTGCTTGTTTTCTGCAGGCCCAGCTCATCACAGTCCAGGTCTGAGGTTTCCTGAAGTCTGTGCCTTAGCAGTTTTCTTCTCCACTCCATGCAGGAGGCAGCAACTTCCAGCTCCTCCGGATCTGGGGAAGGTTGTCTCAAACCCTGGAGGAGAGAAAGGTAATTCAGTACCGGGCGACACTGTGCACACTTTCCCGGCGTCAGCCGATTGGAGCTCTCAGGGGATGCCTCTGAGTGAGGTCGGGCGGGTTTTCTGGTGCTCTGGAATAGAGATCAAGGAATTGTGGCGGAGAGGTCCTCTCAACCGGAGCCCACTCATTCTGAAAGGAGAAGCACCACAGACCAAAGCATCTTACATTTGTCACAATAGAATGTTCTGAGAATGTAGTCAATTAAAAAAAATTATCTCTCTACCTCAAATTCTGCCTCCTTTTGGATCCTGCTTTATTCATTTTGCTTTACGCAAGTATCCACAGGTCTTTGAACGGCAGCCTAAGTGGAGCCGGGACACAGGTGCGCACTGCAAGCTCTCAGCCTCACTCTCAGATCCCCTGCATTCCAACAGCCTGGAGATCAGGGCATGGGGACAGGCTCTGCCTTCAGTGAGGCAGCGGGGTTGGGGGAGGCTGTGGCTGCGGCCGTGCTGGCATGCTGGAGGGAGAGACTGTTCCACAGGGGCCAGGCCTCAGCTTTCTCTCAGCCTTCTGTATATTCAAGAGACTCTGGAACTTGTAGCTAAAATATGCACATTTTTCAAAAGCTTTTCACGAGGTGTGTCTATTTTATGGACTCTCTGAACTTAACTTGTACAAAACTTCTTTAAACTTGAAATGAAAATTCTCGTCCTATTTATCTAGCACCTCCATGCACTAGCTCACTATTCTAGGTCTGTGGCTTCATGGAGTTTACATTCTAATAAAAGATCCAGAGAAATACATAAATGCGAGGAAATAGACAAATAGATAACTACAAACTGTGATCAGTGCCATGAAGGAATGTACAAGGGACTAAAATAGAGGAAAGTGGGTGTGACTTAGTTTAGATACAGTGGGAGTGTTGCATCTCTCTGAGGAGGTGGAATTTATGTTTGAGCCTAAAGAATAAGAAGGAGGGGCCAGCCTGGTGGTGTAGTGGTTAAGTTCGCGTGCTCTGCTTCAGCGGCCCAGGGTTTGTGCCTTAGGATCCTGGGTGTGGACCTGCACACCGCTCATCAAGCCATGCTGTGGCAGTGTCCCCCATACAAAATAGAGGAAGATTGGCACAGATGTTAGCTCAGGGCCAATCTTCCTCACCAAAAAAAAAAAGAAAAAAGAATAAGAAGGAGCCAGGCATGGGAAAGTTTGGTAGAAGTGGAGGGGCAGGGGTGCATCTCACACAGGTGTAGAACATGTAAAGGCTGTGGGCAGGGTGCCCCATTTCCGGCCTCTGCTTAGGATATAGAAAGCTGGAAAGAGTGTTACTCCCACTCTAACAATAAGAAGAAGTTAGATAATTCACAAAATCGTAAGTTTTCTTGAAGTCATTAGAGAGTTGAGGTTGAATGGCAACTAACTAGCTGGAAATCTAAGAAAAGACACTTAGCAGAGACAGGGACACAGCACTGGCTTCCTTAGGACAGAGCATGGGAGGAAGATAGGGCTACCATATATCTGATAAGAAGATTTTAGCTAAAACTCTTAACAAATTGCTAATGGCCAAGTGTAGACCAGTGTGAGTGTATAGGACTCATGGGAGGCACAACACAGGAAGAATCCACACCTATTCACAGGCTTTTTCTGGGACCTCAGCTGGTGCTCATGAGAAAGATCTGGGACAGAGCAGGAGGTCGGGAATGCCTCTGTGGCAGTACAGGCTTTGGGGAGGGGAGCAGCCACCACTGCCACAAAGGCACGAATCCTTGCCCACATTTGTCTCCTTTGCGGAACAAAAGCCTAAGTCACTGAGGGAAGGAAGCAAACCCCATCATCCCCAAGGCATAGGCCAAGACCATTGCAAGTGGAGAAAGGGAACAGAATACAGCCCTCTACCCCTGAGGAAGAAGCATAAAATCATACTGAATTCATACTGTGAAAAGTCTCCTATTGCTGGGGGAGGAGCAGGAACACTGAGAAAGCCCCAATCCTGAGATGTGGGGACACCAGGCCTGTGTACAACTGAGGCTGATACAGACAACAATGTCTGTCTCTGGGCCAGCACCTGTCTCTGGGCCAGCAAACATGGAGTCATGAGTAACAAGTAAGCAGTGGGAGAAGCAAGAACATTGGGAGACACCATCTCTGAGGTGCCGGCTCACAAGAAAAGCCTCAAGTAGAGAGTGGAACAGGGACACTGATACAATCCCTCTGGTAACCCAAACCCCTCACTAAACACAAAGGTAAGCTAGAAAATTTGAAGCCAGTGGTGCACCAAGAGTGTCTATACAACAATAACACACAAACTCAGCTCAACTCCTGACTGTAGTGACTCACCCCCGACACTAAAGGCCTAGAAGAAGAGGTGGGCCCATCTTCAGGCATAAATACTATTCATTTAGTCTCTACCAGTCTACACAAAATGTCAACTTTTCAATGGAAAATCATGAGACATGCAAAAAAGAAAAAAACCAACCATTGTCAAGAGACAAAGTAACCCAAAAATCCAGACTCAGATATGAGCCACATGTAAAATATCAGATATGAAGTTAAAAATAACTATGATTAATATATTAATGACTTTGGTGGGAAAAGTAGGCAAAATTCATAAATGGAGAATTCCAGCAGAGAGACAAAAACTATTAGAAATAATCAAATGGAAATGTTAAACATAAGAAAAAACATGTTAACAGATGGAAAATGCTTTGACAGGTTCATCAGCAGACTGGACACAGCTGAAGAAAGAATCGGTGAAATTGAAGGTAGGTTGATAGAAATTAGCCAAACTGAAACACACAGGAAATCAGGTGACAGGTTTGGAGAAGGAATGAAGTTGAATTTAATAATTAAGAAGAAGTAGAGTTTCCTCATGAATGTTTGAAATTTACCATGTTCCTCTCAGCTTGTGACCCCAAATCATGGTGCTGTGCACTTGTACTCTATGCCAATGACACTCCTGGGGTCAGCACTTACCCGGAGACTCGCAGCTTCTGTGGCTCTCACAGTCTTGGAGACAGCACGGAGGAGCTGCTGTGCATTTTCTACCAGGAGCTCTTCAGAGGACTTGCTTCTTGCCAGGGAGGCCTTTACACTGGGAGTTTATGAGAGGAAAGTTGTTAACATGACACCAAATAAGAGATGCAATCTCAAATAAATAAATACCAGAAGGTTTTACAATGTGAGCCTCTTCCAGAAAGCTGGGATGCCTCTGTGGGGACTATTCAGAGAAGGAATGTTCTAAAGGTATAGTTTAACACTTTAAAATAAAATTTATATTTTGATACTAAAAAAGTACGACTCATATAGTATCTATAAATTAAGAAGAAGTATGGTTTTTAAAATTAATTAATTAATTATTTTTGCTAGGGAAGACTAGCCCTGGGCTAACATCCATGCCCATCTTCCTCTACTTTATATGGGACGCCACCACGGCATGGCTTGACAAGCGGTGCGTCTGTCCACGCCCAGGATCCGAACCGAGAAACCCCGGGCAGCCGAAGCGGAGTGCGCAAACTTAACCGCCACAACCCTGGGCTGGCCCTGAAGTATGTTTTTTTTCTTGAGGTAACGTTGGTTCATAACATTATAGACACTTCAGGTGTGCATTGTTATAATTTGACTTCTGTACAGACTACATTGTGTTCACCAACAAAAGTTTAGTTGCCATCCATCACCATACACCTGTGCCCCTTTACCCCTTTTGCCCGACCCCCACTCCCATCCCCTCTGGGAACCACCAATCAGTTCTCTGTATCTATGTGTTTGTTGTTGTTACTGAAGAGAAGTAGCAGAACATCCATATGCCAACATCCATACATCATCAAAGGAAACGAAATTTTACGTAGAATAGCATTCAGGACTTAAAGTAAAAGTTCTAATCAAAGATCCGACTGGTATTTCCTAACTGAATTACACACCTCAATATTTGTTTTAAACTGAATGTAACCAAATTTAGCGAGACAAGTTATTTTTTCACCAATGAAAATGAAGATGCTGTGAAACTTAAGTGACTAACTTTGGTAAAATCTCAGGACCGGATCCTTTAGAGGACTGAGAGCTTGATAAATAAACCTGTATTAATCATGCCTTTTTATTTTCTGTATTTCTGATGCACTGACATCTTAGGGCCTTGCTGACGTTGGAGAGACTGCCCCTCCCAGGGTTAGCCAATTCCTAGAGAGAGTAAATGACTCACCTGCAAGTGCACCTTCCACACGCAAAGTAACCAATCCACAGCCCACACCCCCAACCTCCTCCTTTATGGAGCTCTCACACTCTGGGCCACTGTCCCCTTGCCCTAATCATGCCAGGGCCAGGTACCAGACAACTAAAGACAAGCTTTCTACTCCAGAGCCCCCTGAAATGATTCAAACCAGCCAATCCTAAATCTGTTTAGCCTGCTTACCCTACCTTTCCCATTCCTTCCCACAAAAACCACAATAAAGGCTCCTGTCCATGCTTTCCCCTCACTCTTCTGCTTGTTGACTGACCCCGGTGCTTCCCCATGTGGCCCTGCATGGCAAGCCATGCCTCCTGTTTCTAGGGATCTGTGGCGGATCTTCCCTCATGACAGTCATCTCCATGTTTGCGTGTCTTATCACACCTGATTTAAACATATCTCGTGTACCTTACAACAATATTCATATTTGAAAAGCTAAACTTAATTGCAGTTCCTGTATGTTAAGCAGAAAAATTGGGGTAGATAATCTTGAGATGATTATGTACCTGAAATATTATTATTTCCTAGAGAACAGTAACCAGGTTTCCTTTTTAGTTTAAAAACAATTCATATACCCTGGTTTTGGTGATGTTATTTTCATGCCTCACAATAATTGATAATAGTTTTAACTATCAAGCTTTTCCACAATATAAGAACGTTACTAATAAAAGATTGTTACTGATAAATGTGCCACCGTAGGTATTAAGGACTCAGATTGAAATGAAATCATTCTATACTAATATTATGATGTTTGACATTATTGACACGAAAGCTGTTATATGGAGACAGTTAACAAAAACCGCTCAACTCCAGAGTTTGGGCACATTAAATGAATTAATCTTAACATAAGCTCTGTGCTGGCATAGTTTTTCTTAGGCAGATGACAGTCACGGTGATTTCACTTTGCAATCAATGTATTTTTAGAGATAACGGGGTTTTGTTAGATATGGTTAGTATGAAAACAAATAGAGAACTAATGGTCAAAACTGAAGCATGATTATAAAGTAGAGCTCAGTCATCTGAGTTTGCAGATTAACCCTGAAGTGCTGTGAGCATGACAGCACCACTGGGGTGAGTGCCGTGTCGTGAAGGGAGGAGGGACCAACGTGGAAGGACACCTAACTTCTGGTGGATTTCATTTTAAAAAATTCCTTATGGTTACTTCATGTTCACACTTCCTCAGGAACTAGTTTTCCATGTTAAATCTTTTTTTTTCTTTCTTATGTATATTATCAGATATATTTGTGATAAAGTGAGAAATAATAGTGGCCTAAATGTTGATTGTGCTCTGCTCTGTAATAATTCTCCATATTTTCAATATTTGATATTCCCCAAAGAAATTAAAAGGAGTGTACCACAAAAAAGGAATTGTACCCCCCACCCCCTGCCCCAGCCTTCCCTCTGGGTCTTGAGAAAGCAGAGTACAGAAGTTTTCACCAAATCTGGTTCCTACCTGGAGATGATGCGGAGTTGGTTGCTCACTGTTTGAATCTGCTCTACCGCACACAAAAGCTCCTGGGAACATCTTTGATCTATGCAGTTCTTAGCAATTATGCAGATAAGTTTGGTGAAATTTTGTCCAGAAGTCGCAATTTTCCTAGCAGAGGTAATGAGCTGATCTTTGGTCTACATCAAAAGAAATGCAAGTTAGACGTAGGTAAAAAGGCCCTCAGAAATGAGTGGTTTTCTCTAAGAAATCGGTGGCAAATTGTAAAGCATGCAAAACTTGCTTGGCACAACTTACTCCAGCCCCAGAATGAACACATTTTAGCTTGGTTTTAAACCATGATCTCCTGAACCTCCCCCACAGGCTTCAAGACCAGCCACTCCTGAGTTAGTAAGAAGCGTATTCTCCTGGAAACCAGCAGAATGAGGTGGCCCAGGTCCACCCATCTGTGGGAGATGCTGAAGGGAAGGCAGCCCAGCCTCCTCTTCATGAGCTAGTCCTTTCTCCACAGGAGCTGTGGCTTGCACTGCCTCAGAGTTAGTTTTCATCAGGTCCAAGGGAGAAATGAGCCCCTGAGAAGGGCCAGGTGTGGGGAACACCCAGGTTGAAGAGGGTCTTGGTTGGAGCAAAGCTGCAAAGGACTACAGTCACATGTAGAGCTTCCCAGCTGGGAACAGGTAATCAATGGGCTGGTGACAGAAGTCACCCATTAGTTAGCTGATTTGAAATTTTAATCTCTCTGGGCCTTATGTCTTTTCATTTGAAGAGAGAGATTTGGACTAGATCAGCAGTTTCCCTTCCTTTTCTTTCTTTTTTAATTTTTTTAAAAAGCAACAGAACTCTTTATTCAAATATAATCTTAAACATAATGGTGAATGTTGAAGCAACAAATACAGATAAAATGTGGGCTGCTCCAATTGATATGGAGCCCAAACAAAACCTTGCCTGCTTGCCTGGGATGAGCAGGTAAATGGCCTTTCAACAGGCCATAGGAAAGTGAACGCAGGGTGCAAGAGGAAAACCCAGGGAATGCCACGTGCCCTGCTGATGTGTCACCCTACAAAGACAGGGTTGCCCCTCCTCTCAAAATTTGGTTCAGACATTGAGACTGATGATGCCACACATGAACAAAAAAGGTACAAAAAGGTTTATTACTCACATAACAAGGCTTTCTGGGGACAGCAGGGCAGGTTCCCAACCAGGTGTGAAAATGGCTTGAGAGAGCAAGGAAAGGAGACTGGCTTGGCTTTTACTGTGGTTAGGGGCTAGGGCTTGGATGAGGATTTCCACACATCAGCCAGGGGTTGCATGCTTTGAACCTCCCACTGACACCAAAGGAGGCAGCGCCTGGGCTTTTTTATTGGTTTGCCCAGATGTGGAACAAGAGGGGAAGAAGGAGGAGTGCGGCTTGAAAGCTGTCAGCAAACATCAAAAATGGAGTCAGACTCTTCATCGTACCTGCCCTGTTGAGAGACTCTTAAATGCCATGAGGAATGGACACTAACTTAATGGATAGAACTTAATTTTGCTTGCCCCATTCTTTTGGTAATGGCTGGCGTTGGTGGGGAACCACTTCCTGGCTCCCTCTCCTCCATGTGTCATGCTGTCTCAGCTTCTCCAGTAAGGAGAAAACAATCCTAATAAACGTAGTGTTAGAGGCTTAGTCTATTAGAAATATTTGCAATTCCAGATAAGAAAGGAGTGAGTACAGTCATGTCCAATGCCCAATTCAAAGCAATTCCAAGCTCCATGGCAGACCAGTGGGAGAAACCTTTGGGAACAGGGAGAGCCTTTTTGAAACACAGGACTCAAACAGCTGTTCCTAAGTAGCCAAACCTACCAGGTCATTTGGCACTATGTTGCTCCTTCCTTTTTCTTTTTTTTTTCCTTTGGTGAGGAAGACCAGCCCCGAGCTAACATCCGTTGCTAATCCTCCTCTTTTTGCTGAGGAAGACTGGCCCTGGGCTAACATCCGTGCCCATCTTCCTCTACTTTATATGGGACGCCGCCACGGCATGGCTGACAAGCAGTGCATCGGCGGGCGCCCGGGGTCCGAACCCACGAACCTCAGGCTGCCAAGCACAAACTAAACCGCTGCGCCACTGGGCCGGCCCTGTTGCTCCTTCCTTTTTAAAGACTGATGTCGCAACCTCAAACCAAGACCCACCCAAAATATCCAAGGCAGCACCATTTCTTTATGACGCCCCAGGAGAATACATGGGTCCTCATACCCTTGAGAATTTGCTTCATGATATGCCACCCCAATTAGCAAATGAGTCCTCAAATATGTATTTTGCTTCTCTTTGGATAAGGCTTGGGTCTGGGCAAGTTCTTTGCACCTGCCAGCTCTCTCCCTGGTACTAAATGTGGGTTTGATTACCTGATTTCAGAATCATTGGTCTTTAGCATAAGAATGAAAAGGAATACTAAAAGAATTGGTGGGGGTGGGTAGGGATGGTGAAAGAAAAACCCTCTTTTTTCCTATGGATATTTTATTTTGTACACATTACTGCTACAGTTCCGTAGCCTGGATAATGACTTGAGGAACTGGTATTGTACACCCCTGGCACACAGAAGGTGTTCAAGCATTGTTGTTCAGATGAAGATTTGAGACACTGTGATGTTGTGGAAAGTCTTCAGTAAGATCACCTCCCTGTGTGAAGGAGAGCTCAACTGAAGAGGTCAAGCTGAAATATTCCAGAACTCATAACCCAGGTCTCAGAGGTGCCAGAGAAAACTCAAACCACATGAGAATAGTCTTGTGTAGATCTCTGCCAAGAAAGGAGATGCTTACCTTTTCTGCCTCTCCAAGAAACACCTTCTTCCCACCTTTCTCCCTGCTTCTCCAACTCCAGCCCCAACCTCAGGGCTGAAGAGTTGCTAATATGTCTGACTCAAGTTAGCGTCTTAGAATCTCACTGCTCTGCTTCAGGAAATCCTAGTTCCCCCATTCCTGTGCTGCCAGTTGCCCCCTAACCAGCCATTTTAAACTCTTTTCTCTGTTTTACTCAAGAGTACCAGGTACCCTGACTGGCAGAATCTGGTTGGTACTAAGATCAGGATTTGGGGAGAATTCTGCACAGTCACTCTATCTTACCAGGCACCAGCCTCACCACAGAAAATTATCCTTTGGTTTTCCTTTTGTCATTTCCCTTTAAGTGTACCTTTCCCCAGGGAACTCCATGGGGTGGAGGGTTTGCATACTCCTGGGCCGTCAGATACACACCACGGCCAGCATCCAAGTCCTATATAAATTAGAATATCTGAGATGTTTGGAAAGAAATCAGGAGTCAGCAAGAAGAGGTAACCACTCCCACTTCTGATCTAATGACCTTAGGGTAGCTGTTCCAATGAGAAACTGACTGGGCGGGGGTTGGGAGGAGGGACAGGACAAGGAGAGGTCTGAGTCCTGGATGTGGCGGGGGCTGCTGGGCTTGGCTTTGCAGTCACCTCGTCAGGGGTGCCCTGACGTCCAGCCTTCTCTTCTAGACCTCTCCCCCACACCCAGAATGAGAAAGTGGGGCTCCATGGGGCCCAGCGGTGGATTCTGGAGCCATCAGGACCCAGCAGACCTACACTGGAAGGAGTTTTCTAAATGTCTCTTGGAACCATTCTGTCTCCTCCTTCCGGTCCACACACTCAGTAAATGGATTTTTATTTTATTCTTTGGTGTTGGTGTGTGGATGTTAAACAATGCTTAACTAACTTTAATCAAGAAGAGGGCTAAAGAGAATTAGAACAGGCCACACATGATTGAAATTGACCCCAAAAGCCAGTGCAAAGCAGCCCCCTTCCTCTCCAGGCTGTGCTGGCTGTAAATGGTGGCTATCCTTCAGAAGTTTGTGACCTCTATTTCGGGGAATTTTTAAAGATGTAAACAGCTCCCTTCAGTTCATCTTTCCAGGATACGAATGAGTCCTTGATTTTGCTACACTGCAGCTTCTGGCAAATTATTTTTCCTGGTGGAATAAGTCAAAGCCTTAGTAATTGAGCCCAAAAGAGGAGGAGAAGAGAGAAATGAAGTGAACTTTATGATATACTCAGAGAGAGAAAGAAGAGAGCATGTAAAAATGCAAAAAAAAGTGCCCAGTGGCCCCTGAGTGCTGCCCTTCCTTCTTGGGATCTGCCCCGGGCTGTCTCAGCTCCTGGCGGCGGCAGTTGGGAGCCCCGTTTCCTCCATGGTGCCGTGTCCTCCCACCACCCACTGAAGGCCAAGTACCATGATGCATCCTCTCTTCCTCAAACTCTGAGCCATCAGGAACACCTCCTTGGCCATCTCCTGGGTAATCTGGGTGATTCTGTTCCCACTGCCCACACTGCCGTCCTCCCGGAGAGGCTGGTCCAGGTCAGCGTGCAGCCAGGTGGGACAGCAGGGGGCCCTGGAGGGGGTGCCGCTCTGCTGCTGCTGTAAGAAGAAGACAGAACTAATGAAATTCGTGATGCTCAGACCTTTAAAGTACAGTGGGGACTTGAGTGGCCTTTTTATCATTTTATAAAGAGGAGTGGAATCCAGAGGCTTTCCTGATACCCATGTGCTAGCAGCTCTTGGCAATCTTCTCCAAATGTGTAGTAAAATAGTGAGAAGAGGAAACAAGGAGCCCCTATTGTTCTGTGCTCCATTCATCCAGAATTTGCATAAATTGAAACCTCGCATACTCAGATCCCAATATAGGTAAAATATCACATTTTCTTTCCCTCTGTGAATTTTTAAGCCTTACATGGGAGAAGGGAGAATCTATAGCTTCTAGAAGAAATGCAGGAATCCTTGAATGTTCTAACTTTGTGAAACCAAACACTTTCACATCAATTATTTATATAAAAGGATTTTACAGTTCTGGTATGAATAATTATGATTTTTCCCCATTAACTTGGTTGTTAGTTTCTAGTGAGAAAAAGAGCAGCCCCTGACCTCCAGCAGTGTAGGTACTCACAACTAGGCCACGTTCTTCTTTTACTGGACCTTGAGTGGAGCCCCCACTAAGCCTTTTCCAGACTCTAGCATTGAGACAAGTTGTTCTGCACTTGGAGGTAAATCCAGTAACAAAGTGTCAAGAGTGGCCTCGATCGTCTCTCTGCCTCCCGCACCGGATCCTGGGTTCCTTGGGGTCTGGGCTGTACCCTGGGTGTAGGTATGAAGGGAACCTGGGTGGGAGGAGCCTCCAGGACTGCTCCCACCCCTACTTCTCCCCAGCACCTAATGCAGCACACTAATGCCTCAGAAGGGATATGACACAATTGTTGGAAAAGTACAAGACCCTGAGCATGATAGTAAATTCTATCTAAATTGGGAGAAAGAAGTTCATGATTCTATTTGGTCTGAGGCTATAAATGTAGCAAATATTTCACCAAGAGAGGAATGGAAATCAAAGGACATCTGCTCCAAGCCTGTGGAGAGACCTGCCTTGTGGCCCATGTGCCTTTCACCCCACCTTGTTAGTTGGCTATGTCGAGTCTTTGTCATGGTCCCCTCACTGCCGAGACACAGGGCACTGCGCTAACGATGTGGAATCAGGGGACCAATCGCCCAAGGAAGGGGTGGGGTGAATCGTCTCCTTTGGCTGTAGCTGTAGAGCTCAGGTGGGTGTTTAAGTGAGCAGTTGCCACGTGACAGACAAGGGGACCTATGTGAGTCTGAGGCCAGACCAGGAAGTTTGGGATCTAGGTGGCCCACCCTCAGGGCACTTAGCCCCAGGCTTGGCCCAGGAACAAGCAGAGGCAACAGCTGCCAAGCATGTGGGAAGAGCCCTGATGGCTCAGGTTCGACTCAGAAGTTGTCCGGATGCGGAGAACAGCAACCAGCCAGGTGGGTGACTGGAGGTGGTGCAGGGCGTCCATAAGGGAAGCTTAACTGCAGGCTGCTTTCCTCTCCAACCCTCAAGTATTCGCTTCCACATCAGGAGCAAATCTGAGCACAGGCACGTGCCTCTCGGACTCACGGGCACTGACTGGGAGACCCTCTGAGTCCAAGTTCACCTCAGAGCTTTTATTGCCTGGAGAGTCTTTCCCGTCCTCATCGACACATACAAATTCCGTGCTTCCTTTGAAGCTCAACTCAACGCTTAGGAGACATCTAGAACATCTGCTCCATCCCTCCCATGATCATTTTGTCCGAATTTGAACCTCTTCTGCAGTTCTAGGCTATCTTTAGCATCCTAGCAAGCATTTAAAATCACTCGCTGTGCACCTGCAATGTGCATGTGCTTGGCATGAGGGATCTGAAGATGGGTAAGACGGGGTCCCTAAGCAGCTGAGAGTTGAGGCTTCTGTGCCAGTGCATATGGTGAAGTCACCTGGCTTTGCTATCATTTTTGTGTTGCTTCTTCAATTAAATAATCCCCCACCTTCTGAAAACTGTTCATTGGCCTTGTTTTAGACAGGGTGGGATGTCCCCCGAATGCTGGGAGGGGTGAGCCGAAGCCTTTTCTGGAGAGGGACCAAATCCCACTGAGGCCCAGCAGGCTTCCCAGATGCAGCCCAGGAGCAGATGGAAGGAGGGAGGGAGAGAGCTCACCTGGACTCAACTGCAGTGACTGAGAACAAGGAGAAAATGGCAAATATGCGATTTGGTGGCCCTTGAGCTGAGGGTCAGGAAACTAGGAAATATTCTTTTCAACTCATGTCTCATTCCACTGTCAGGGACCTTAAACATCCAAAGCTAGAAATGCCTTCAGGCTCTTCAATAATGAAAGAGGCCTAGGGCTGTTCTGGAGATCCCCATAACCGGGATAAAGAATTTCCAGGTTGTGACTTACAAGTGCCCAGAAGATGCATAAGCCCCTTCCCAAACTCACGTCCTCCCTCAGTGGGATCTGACAGGTGCTCACTGTTTGGGGTGCTGTTCCGGGCTGTATGGAGGGTGTGTCTCTGCCCCCAGGAGCCCCAGGGAGTGGGAGAGTGGAGCCGACACACACCATGGATGGTGATGCTCCCTTCTCTGAATGCCCTCACAGCAGGGGTGGGCGGGCCGCTGAGGCAGAGCCAGTGACCTTATTGTTTCAAATGAACTACATGTGTAGGACAGTGCTTCCCAGGGGTAGGAACCTCGGAATGCGAGGCCTTGCTCTTCACCCAGAGGGAACCCGCCTGCAACAGGAGAGATGACACCTTCACGGACAGGAGTGGTGACGGGGGCCGAAGGAGCTTGCTGCTCTCTCCACACCAGATGCCGGCTGACCTGGGCGGCCGGCCTAACCCTGCCCTGCCAGCAGCCATGTGAGACACTCCTGGCAGGAGGTTTTGATGAGAAGGGGAATGCATCAGGTGAACTGATAGAAACAGAATGTGTTAAGTCAGTGAATTCAGTGGCATTAAGTGGGTCAGAAAGACCCTAAGGAAAAAGAGAAAAGGAGGAGCCTGTAGGATGTCTGAATTCATGAGCCCAGGAGCTGTGGAGGTAAGCCTAGAAGACAGGTGGGACTTAGGGGACTTAGGCTGCAGGGAAAAGGGAACTGTCTGCTCTCCTCCTAGCAACTTTGGGAACAGGGCCCCTTCTCATGGTAATGACATTTTAATGAGAAAAATGAAGTAAAGAGTAATGGGGTGGAGAAACCCATGGTCTGGTCAGCTTTATCTTGGGAGAAGACCCAGGGAAGGGTCTAGGAGGGTCTGTGAAGCCAAGCATAAGGTCAGGAAGGGGACAGATCAAGTTGTGCATAAAACACTGGGCTGAGCACTTCACTAGAGTACTTCTCGGGCACTGCCAACCTACTATCTCCCACTGACTTTGCTCACAGTCGGTGTAAGGAAATCAAATGTTTGGGACCCGCAATGCCTAACCGTCCTATCTGGTGCCCTGGAAGGAAACGACTGTGTGTGGAAGGTGTTCAACACACCCAGCATCCTTCCTGTCAATCCTTTTTGTCTATGCTGATTCAACGTGGATTCCTGCCACTTGCAAACAAAAGAACCCTGACTGGAACAGGGAGGTAACTTCGCAGAAGACAAGGGGGCGTGAAGCAGCCTGACCCACAGGAGGACTGCCATCAGTACAGCAAGGGGAGCGACCTCCAGTTGGGGCAAGTGGGAAAAACTACATAGAAGTCAGTAATTACAACCACTACTTATAGGACACTTATTATGTGCCAGCCAAGGGCAAGCATTTCACATGGCTGCTTTCATTAACCCTCCGCCAGGAAAGTATCAATGTTCCCATTTTCTAGACTAGAATCTTGAAGTCCAAAATAGCTCAGAAGCTTCTCTGAGGTCTCAGAGCTGGGAAATGGCAGAGGCAGGCTCAGTCCAGGCGATCTGATTCCCCCTCTTGGATTCTCCAAGGCTGCACTGCGCTGCCCGCCAGGTGTGAATTACACACGTGGGCAGCAAGACAGCTTTTCCTGGAACTTGACAGGGGGCTTTGGTTACTAGAAAGAAGGGGGAGGTGGGGGAGGAGGAAAGATGGTGACTATCCTACCACGCCCAGGTCTGCTGCGAGTGTCCCGGGGATGCCTGGCTCAGCAGTGCAGGTCCCTGCTGAGCTCCCTGGGGTGTCTCCTGGGGCAGCATCCTGAGAATCCAAACTGCCCGCTGCAGCAGCCCCGGATGCACCCTCCCCATGGTGGAGCTGGGGCTGGGCAGGGTCCTGTTCATCACTCGGCTTCATCACTGCCATCTCATCACTGGGCTTCAAGCACTGGGCCAGGAGTCTCCAGGCCTTGGTGTGGCCACCTTTCCAGGCCTGGAGCTGGGCCACGGTGTGGTGGGCCTTGGCTGCCCACTCCCACTGAAGCCAGTCCAGGATGTGCATTCCCCACTCCTCTGGGTGTTCTCGGAGCACAGGGACCCTCTGGGCCACCTCCTTGGTGAGGACGAGAATGCTCTCCAGAGCCACAAGAAGACTGTTCTGGCAGGGCCCAGACTCCTGACCTCCTGCCACGATTTCTTGCACAGCTTGGATACCAGACACCATTCTTTCCAGGGAGCTTTCTGACCTGGTCTGGGGGTCTTTGCAGACAGAGAGCCTTGGGCAGAAGGCATCTTGGAGGGCACGTTCATAGTCTGCATTGATGCTGCTGAGATGGCCAGTCAGGGCCTTGGCTCGAAGGGTGAGCTCCAAGTAGAGAAGTTCAAAACGTGTGGACAGGCTGGGAGATGGTTTGGGGGAGGAGGCCAGGATCTGTGCCACCTCCAGCAGAGCATCTGTGAGCACATGAACTTCCCTGCACAGAAAGGAGATTTCACCCTTTACCTGCTCATCCCCACACAGTAGGGAAGACAGCCTGGCAGCCTCTTGTAGCCTCTGAGAAATATCTGCTGCCTGAGCCAACCCTTCCTGCAGCCCTTGCTGGTCATTCACAGCCCATCGCAGGGGCAGTAGGAACAGGCCTTGTCTCCTGCTGAGCCTCTCTATGCACTGCAGCAGGTCTTGGACAGCCACTGACCATAGAAGGCACCCATCCTCAATGCTCTCCTCCCATGACTTGGTGGCTTGGAGGCCATCAGAGGCCAGAATCTTCTCCAACAGCTGTTTAGCATAGGTCTCCACCTCCTCTAATCTGCCTTGCATTTGTAAAAGTGCTTTTGGATGCCCAGTTGAATCAGAATCCTTTTCACCCAAATCCATGGGCCCACTTTTGGCTGCTAGCTGAACCACTGAGGCTAAATGCTGCTGAAGTTCCGTGAACACTGCCATGTTCCCTGGAAGGTCAGCTGCTGGGTTGTTGCAAAATAGCTGTTGACACAGAGGGTACCAGTCACCAGCCATGGCCACCAAACCCTGCCTGGTTTCCCTGGTTCTCCCAGACAGCTGGAGAGCCACTTTCAGAAGCCCATCAGTTCTAGCAGTTGTACAACATGCTGTCTCCCTTGTTAGGTCACTAATAGTAGGTGCCAGTGTCGGGATTTCTTGGAGTCCAGTCATCCTCTTTGATGCCAGTGGTCCCTCCCTAGCCAGGGCCTCTTGAGCTGCATCTACAGCTGCATCCTGGTCCTGCAGGTGTGTGCAAGCTGAAGTCACTGCCTGGTGGCTCTGGCTCTCTACAGAAAGGATGAGTTTGTTGATGGCAGGGAGTGGAGAGCCCCCATTCTGTGGATGGGTGTCAGGAACCCAGGGGCAGGAAAGATGGTCGCTAGGTGGATAGGAGGTGCATAGGTCACTTTTCCCTAATCCAGGCCCCCTTTGTTGTTTCAGTTCAGGAACTGCAGAGTCCTGGAGGCTGGGGAGAATGAAAGAAGGCTGTCTCTTTGGAGTCCTTCGGACTTGTTTTCTAAGGGGGCTGAGGATATCTGGGTGGTTAGTCCCATCCAGCCCCTCTCGGATGCTCTGAGCAGAATAGATCAGATGCTTTGCCATGGTTAAAAGTGCATCTGTGTCCTGAGAGCTGTGCCCACCTGGACAGCGCTCAGCAGCTGCACCCAGGACCAGTGAAGATTGCTCCAGTTGCTGAATCAAGACTCTCAGGCCATTCCGGAAAATGGGATCTCGATCTTGGTCCACATACCTGCTCATCACCTGGACTATGTGTGTGGCTCGACCCTGTAAATATGCCACAAGTCGAGAAAACTCTCTGGAATCTCTGCTCCTCAAAGCCCATGTAAAGAAGTCCAAGTGCTTCGTCATTTCCTGAATGGATACACTCAGGAACTCAGGAATATTGAGAACATCATCAAAACAGGCCAATAGGCCTTCAGATGCCCTGGCCCACGCCTGAAGCAGGGCCTGCAGGGTGGCGGGGCTCCAGTCTAGACCAGACCCCCGGGGGCTTTGTGAGAACAGCTGTTGCACTCTGACCACAAGCCCCCAAAGGCCTGCCATCGTGGCCTCCACGTCTTTGCCAGTTTGTTGTCGGGAGCAGCAAACCAAGACCAAGTGAGCCACTCTGAGCATCTGCACGGCCTGGTCATGGAAATCAGCAAAGAAAAGCTGGAGGCTCTTTGGCAACGCCTCGCCCTCGCACGGGGAGCTGCCTGGGGGAGTCGCCAAGGCGGCCTGGACCAGCCTTTGAAGAGGACTTTGCGTGTCGGTGAACGTGTCCAGGATCTGGCGCAGTAGCCCAGTGCGGATTCCCTGGGAGAGGGCCTCAGTCGCGGCCTGCAGCGCTGCGCACTCCTGCCCTGGCTCCATGCTCCCCCGGCCTGTCCCCGGAGACCCATCGATCCGGCCCAGGCGCCGGGCGCCGGCGCTCCGCAGCTCCAGCAGCTGGCGGCAGCAGGCCACCAGGCGCAGCCTCTCGGGCGGCGCGGAGCAGGCGGCCAGGCGCATGCAGTGCCAGAGCACCGCCGCCAGCAGCGCGTCCAGCGGGCCGCCGCGCAGGTGCGCGGGCCCGGGCGCCGCCAGCAGCTCGCGCAGCTGCTGCAGGCGCCAGGTGAGCGCGCCGCTCCGTGCGCGGGCCTCCGGGGCCGCCGCGCCGGGCTCCAGCCGCACCAGGAGCTCGCCGAGGGTCTTCCTGGTCAGAGCGACAATGTGGCCCCGGGAGGCGGCCAGCTGCGGGTCCCGCGGACGCCGGAGGTGGCCACGAGCGGCCGCGAGCAGCGCAGGGACACAGCGCCACAGCAGGCGGCCGGCGCAGCCCAGGCGATCCCCCGGCCCGCGCGCGCTCAGGCCGCCCAGGCGCAGCAGCGCCGCCGCCAGGTCGGCGAAGGGGCCGCGCAGGGAGGCCGCGTCGCCCCCCGCTTCCAGTGCGTCCAGGCAGGTCAGGCACCAACCCGCCGCCCGCACCATCTTCCTCGCCATCGCAGCGTCTTCAAGCAGCAGGACCTGTTCGGGCAACGAGGGGAAGAGAAGCTTGAAAATGCTTGCACGCTTCTGCAGCGATAGGGAGAGCAAGGGCAGCTGCTTTTCCCCCACCCCTGGTTCTACAAATAAACGTCCTCCAAACATTACAAGACTAAAAAGTATAAAATCTCAGCACCCCCCACCCCCCCAAAAAAAACCCCACCTCACCTAGGAGTGACATTTAAAGAAAAGTCACCTGGAAGTGACGTTTAAAGAAAACATTTGGCTTAACTGAAAATGTAAGTCCTCCTAAATTCGAGCTACATTTAATGTGGAGTCCAATCTGGATTTGGTGTGCCTGTCTCCAGGTTAGAGGAGGAGCCGTCAACCATCTACTCAGTAACCAACACGTAAGGAATGAAAGAGTGTTTAGGAAGGACTTACTATTTGGATGAGGATGATGGGGGCTGGAGAGATGGCCTGTCCAGGAAGTGCCTCTGAGCGGTCTTTCCTAGGCTGACCCTGCCACTCCTGGATGGCTCTATCCATCCTCTGCAACAGAGCTGGTACCCAACCACTTCCAAGAGCCTGCCCTTCTTCCCCTCCCCTCTTCCCAGCAGCAGGTGCCCAAAGCTCTCTGGCTCTGCCTCTCTCATCCCCATTCTTGCTTTAATGAGGATCTGTTAAATTACAAATACACCCCCCAAAAAAGTCACACTACTAAAGTTTTAATGATGAACATGATTAATATTTGATAATATTTAAGGCATATCGATTCTAACAGGGAGCAATGCCCCAACCTAAAAGAGTTGTGCCATATGGTGGAATGTCAGGATGGAGAATGGAGGCTGAGGGGTTATCCTGGCCGCCTGAGATCCTTCCAGCTGGAGATCAATGCGGCAGAGCTCTCATTTTAGGGCCAGGTTTGTCAAATAGGTTGAGAGTTGCAGAGGGTTCAGTAGCTTCTCCCCATAGCTCCTGGCCATGGGTAGGGTGGAAAATGAACACCCCAGTGACACCTTTTTATTAGGGGTTGGTGGCTAAGTGTGAGGGATGAGGGGGCCGCATGTGGGTCTAAGATCATAGCTCCCACCTCAGTATGTCTCCCTGGCTCCCTATGCCAGCTTCCACACTTAGCATTTATTAAATTGGTAATGAACGCTGTGCCTGTGATCTCGGCAGAAACTTGGGCAGGTGTCTCTCTCTGGGGCAGGTGTCCACTGTGGAAACGACATGCCTCATCCACGCTTCCCAGCACTGAGCGCTCTGTTCTGACCAGCTAGCCAGCCAGCTCTGACACCCTCACCTTTGTGGTGTCCACCAGGATCTGCTGAGCTGTGGTCACTAGCTCCTCCTGGTGGCTCTGACAGTCGGGCTGAAGATGGAGCTTCTGAGCTACCAGCGTGATGTTCCTCCCAGACAGGATCAGAGACTCGGCAGCAGGCCCCATTTCCTCCTGGAACCACTCCTCAGAGTCTCCTGCCAGCCTGCACAGACACGTTGTCACTCGGCATTTACCAACACGTCCGTGAATGCAATGTTACGAACAAGAAATATACCCACAAGGAAACTAGGATACACGGAAGTTACAGAGCACTATGAAGCCATTAAAATGGTGACGTGGGTCTATATTTATGGTGACGGATGCCTCTCCAAGACATAGTGTTGGGTAAATAAACCAAATTACAGAATACCATGTATGGCAAGATCTCCTTTGTTTTCAATTATATGCAGATCTACATAGATAACCATTTATCCAGAAGGATAATCATCACACTGTGGTTCTATCCTAGCATTTTAAAATATGCTTTGTTTCTTTTTGAATTGCTCTCATTTTCTCTGCAATGAACATGTATAATTACCACAAAAAACAATAATATCTAGAATCTCATTTTGATCCATATTATCAAGAGAAGTTTTGTATAACAAAAATCCGTTTCCATGGGCACAGATGTCCACAGCAACTGTTTTGTTTATGTGATTGCAAACATTTCTCTTTCAATAATAATCCCTAACCACACAAAACAGAACAAGAAAAGTCCCACTCCCTCTGGCCCCCATCCTTATAATGGCTATTCTTTACAAAATTCTGTTCCTTCCGAACTGTAGGCTGGGAGGACACAGGAGTGCCAGCTTAAGTGATCATTGAGAAACTCCTCTCCGCTTTTGGTCCCTTGCTGAGTGGCAGTCAATTTCCACGCCACTCATTCCTTCCTGCCCCAAACATCCCACCTACCCTCACGTGAAATAGCCCCTGAGTTCCCACGTACAGAATCACACCAACCCAAACAGCCCAGCACAGCAAGATGCCAAAACACCGGGGGGAGGGAAGAAGGGAAGAATGCATGACAACTGTCTCCTTCCCTTATTTTACTTTCGACTCCTTATGGAGAATTTGCGCATCAGCTGCAGTCGACACTCAGGCTGCTTGGCCCAGAAATAGGACAGTGCCACACCCTGCCAGCTGTTCAGTTGCAAAGCTGGGGCCCTCACCCACGCAGCCTAACTTCCTGGGTTTTCTCATTTCTCAACGTTAAAAGGAGGGGAGAGAAACAAAGCTGTCAAATATCAGGGCTGTATATATGAAATGAGGTCATCGAGTCCAGTGTTAAGGCAATTTATTGGTTATGTCATAATATGACCTTGAGCACAAGGTACTTCACACAGAGAAAGCCTGTGATGATCTGCCCAAATAAATCTTCTGATGACCTGTTGGAGAACGAAGCTACAAATAAGGAAAGGGGAAGGCAAGAAAGAAGCTTGTGGTATTGGATTGGAATTGGGGATATCAGTATGATTTTACATTTATACACACACATATATATGAATATTCATATATAAATATGTATTCAGACACATAGAAATAAATATCGAGGTATAGGTATCTATGGATTAGTATACATATATATATTTCTTAGCTCTGTCTGCTGAGAGGCCCTGGGAGAAATGATACTCCAGTCATAATGAGCATATTTAGAGCCCAGATCTTGGGTAAGATACTTCAGTAAAAGAAACCAGGGCTCTTTGAGGAAGAGGTTGATTCCAGGGCCAAGGCTAGAAAAATATAGGATGAGCCCAGAAAATAAAAAAGTGCTGTAAAAAAAATGGAGACATGTCAAAAGGAAACAGGAATCAATTGGAAGGAGCCCCTGATGACCAAAGCTGGAAGGAATTGAACGATAAAATAATGACAGTACTGAATCATAACCCACAGAATGAAGTATATGAATAATTGTATATGAATCTATAGTATATGAATAATTGAATAAATAAGTGTAACTGAATAAATAAATAAATGAGAGAGAAAGAATAACATTTCTATACAGGAGAATTCCAATTAATAAATGTAGAAGGAATGAGGGAAATAAGAAATTATCCTTAGGCAAACATCATAGTAACAATTCTTGCAGACAAGATACATTGATGGATGCTAGAATCAATGGATGAAAGTTTGAAGAGAAATGGAACAGTTGCAGAAATTACTCCAAGATACTTATCAATTACAAAGGGAAAAATAGTAGAGAAATCTATTAGACAGCACTTTAGCCAAATGATAAACTTTAAAATCACCAGTAATAAGACATATCAACATCATGACAAAATGCATAAAGAAGGACACAACATCACTTCTCCTTGCCAAAAATGCATAAGCTCAATCTAATCATGAAAAAGAAATCTAACAAACCCAAACTGATATTCTAAAAAATAACTGACCAGTACTTATCACAATGTCAGAGTCATGAAAGACAAAGAAAGACTGAGGAACCGTCACAGACTGGAAAAGCTTAAGGAGAGGCAATTAAATGCAGTATGGAATCCTGGATTAGATCCTGGAACAGTAAAGGAACATTAGGAGGAAAACTGGTAAAATCTGAATGAGGTCTGTAATATACTTAATAATATTGTACTGATGTTAATTTCCTGGTTTTGAAAATCACACTATGGATATGTAAGTTGTTAACATTAGGGAAAGCTATGTGAAAGGTGTACCTGAACTCTGTATTATTTTTTAACAGCTTTCTTGAAGTATAATTGACATACACATATTTAAGTATAAAATTTAATAAGCTGGACACATGTATTCACCCATAAAACCATCACCACAATGAAGATAGTGAACATATTCATCACCTCCAAGTTTCCTAATGCCCCTTTGTGCTCCCTCACTCCCACATTACAACCCTCGCCCCCATCCCACCTGTCCCTGCCACTGATCTGCTTTCTGTCACTATAGATTAGCTTGCATTATCTAGAGTTCTATGTAAACGAAAAAATGTACTTTTTTTTTGTCTGACTTCTTTTATGCAGCATAACGCTCTTTGGGATTCATCCATGTCATTTGTGGTTCATTCCTTCACGTTGCTGAGTGGTCTTCCATTGTATGCCTTTACCACAGTTTATTTATCCATTCACCAGTTGACAGACATTGGGGTTGTTCTTAGCATTTGCTATTACAGATAAAACTGCTATGAGCATTCGTATACAGGACTTTGTCTGGACATATGCTGTCCTTTCTCTTGAGTAAATACCTAAGAGTTTTAGGCATTTGTTTAACTTTTAATAACCTGCCAAAACATTTTCCAAAGTAATTGCACTGTGTTGCATTCTCATTCGCAGTTGCATTCTCATTCCCAGTTCCTCCAATCCTCACCAACACGTGGTACAGTCTTTAAATTTTAGTCATTTCAATAAAGTATGTAATGTTACCTTGTTGTGGTTTTCATTTGTATTTCCCTCATGGCTAATAATGTTGAGAATTTTTTCTTCTGCTTACTTGCCATCCACGTATCTTCTTTGATAAAGTATCAGTTTAAATCTTTTGACCATTTTTATTAAGTTGTTTATTTCTTCTTACTGAAATTTGATGTTCTTTACATATTTTTGATATGAGTTCTTTATCAGATATATGCTTTATAAATATTTTCTCCCAGTCTCCAGCTTGTCTTTTCAATCTCTTAGTAGTGTCTTTTGAAGAGCAATAGTATTTTGTTTTTTGATAAAGTCCAATTTATTCTTTTATGGATCATGCTTTTGGCATTGTATCTAAGAAATCTGTTCTTAAGATTGGGAAGATTTTTTTCTCTAGGTTTCCTTCTGGAACTTTTATAGATTTAGGATTTATATTTAGGTCTGTGATCCATTTTGAGTTAATTTTTAATATGATCTAAGGTATAGATCAAAGTTAATTTTTTTGGTATATGAACATCTAATTATTCCAGCACTATTTGTTGAAAGACTAACCTTCCTCCACTGATTTGTGTTTACACCTCTGTAAAAAACCAATACTAATTTGTATTAGAGTCTAAAAAGTCAAGGATTCATGTTGTAGTGAACTAATTCATGCACAGTGTGCAACATTAAAAGAATAATTTAAAATATGTAGCTGCATAATAGAAGAGAAACCAAATGGAGTATTTATTAGACCAGAGCTCTAGAAATTACTCTAGAAATCAGAACAAAAAGATAACCAGAAAAATCCCCAACTGCATGGTCCAGAAGAGACTGAACTTGGAAGTAGAGGGGAAAGGAGACATATTACACCACCATCTCACCCAGGGCTGCTATGATGCTCATGCCGACTGCCAAGGGCACAGCCCCAAAGGCACTGTTCTCCCAGACTCTGAAGTGAGTGGTACCCTCTGAGGATGTGCTACACAGGGGTCTTTCCCTGTTAACCAGTCAGTATGACCCATTTTACATATACATAACTATGCAAGTATATATATATATATATATATATATATATATATATATATATGTACATGGATAGATATGCTTACATGGATAGTTCTTTATATGAATAAAAAAAAGGAAAAGAGAGATGAGGAAGAAAAAAGAATGGGAAGAGGGAGTGGGAAGGAGAGAAAGAAAGAGAAAATATCTGGAATAAATATATACCAAGATGTTCACAGTGGTTATTTCTGGGTTGTAGGCTTATGGGTAATTCCTTTCTTCCTTGTCTCATTCATATTTTCTAAATATTCTTCATATGATACATTTTTAAGCAAAAGGAAACATATGCTTGTGTTGGCCTCTTCTCGTGGGGTCTTCCCTGGATCCCCATCCCGCTGCCAACACTAGTCTGCTGAGGTGGCAGGTTCCTCCTGGCTTCCTGAGAGTTCACCCAGGAGAGAGAAATACTGGAACTTGCTAGCCGAACACAGCACGTTTTGTGCTGATTGCCTCCATTTGGCCTTTCCTGAGAACTGCTTCAAGAGCTGCCCTGGAAGCCAATGCAGCCAAACTCAAGTCAGAATAAGAATTATTTGCAGTATTGCCCCGATTGATGGGCTGGACCATTTCCCATCGTCATGAGCACGGATAATTCTCTTTAGAAATAATTTACTTGCCCGGAAAAGATAATACAGCAAAGGCATTTATATTGAAACAGACAAAAAGGATGTTTAACTTCTCTCAAAATTTAGTGTGCCTTTTTTTCTGTGTGTGATAACAAAATCCACTGTGTTAGAAAACTTAGAATGTAAAAAAGTGTATTGGTATAAAATCACTCTATTCCCAAACTCCTAAGTAAATTATTATAAATATTTTGGCAAGTTTCCTTTCATGAATTTTTTTCCTTTCACATAATTAGGGTCACACTATGTACAGTCCCCTGGCTTCATATCTTTTGTGTCTGTGTGTGTGTTAAAATATACACAACAAAATTTACCATCTTAACCATTTTTTTTCCTGAGGAAGATTCGCCCTGAGCTAACATCTGTTGCCAATCTTCCCCTATTTTGTATGTAGGATGCTGCTGCCACAGCATGGCCACTTATGAGTGGTGTAGGTCTGTGCCTGGGAACTGAACCTGGGCTGCTGAAGCAGAGCATGCTGAACTTAACCATTAGGCCACCAGGGCTGGCCCCATCTTCACCATTTTTTTTTTTTTTTGCTGAGGAAGATTCGCCTTGGGCTAACATCTGTGCCAGTCTTCCTCTACTTTGTATGTGGGATGCCACCACAGCATGGCTGATGAGTGGTGTAGGTCCACGCCCGGGATCTGAACCTGCAAACCCGGGCTGCTGCAGCAGAGTGCACCGAACCCAACCACTACACCATGGGGCCAGCCCTCCATCTTAACCATTTTTAAGTGTACCGTTCAGTAGTATTAAGTACATTCAGATTTTTGTGCAACCATCCCCAGCATCCATCTCCAGAACTTTTTCATCTTCCCAAAATGAAACTCTATACCCACTAAACAATAACGTCCCATCCCTCCCTACCACCCAGCCCCCTGCAACCACCATATCACTTTCTGTCTCGATGAATTTGACTGCTGTAGGTATCTCATATAAGTGGAATCCAACAGTATATCCTTTTTCATGACTGGCTTATTTTACCTAGCATTAAGTCCTCAAGGTTCATCCATGTTGAAGCATGTGTCAGAATTTCCTTCCTTTTTAAGAGTGAATAATATTCCACTGTATGTATGTTTTGTTTACCCATTCTTCTGTCGATGGACAGTTGGATTGCTTTCATCTTTTGGCTATTGAAAATAATGCTGCTAGGAACATGGGTGTACAAATATCTGTTAGAGTCCCTGCTTTCAATTCTTTTGGGTATACCCAGAAGTGAAATTGCTGGATCATATCATAATTCTATTTCTAATTTATTTTTTTTGTGAGGAAGAGTGGCCTGAGCTAACATCTATGCCTATCTTCCTCTATTTTATACACGGGATGCCGCCACAGCATGGCTTGATTAGTGGTGTAGGTCTGCACCTGGGATCTGAACCTGTGAACCCCTGGCCGCCGAAGTGGAGCGTGCCAAACTTAACCACTGTGCCGGCCCTATCTTTAATTTTTTGAGGACTCATGTACAATTTTGAATCCTCTTTGTTTCTAATTTATTCAACTTTTGAGCATGAGTATTTTTTCAACAATAGTTTTGTAACTTTTTATTTTTATAATTTCAAATTTCAAACAACATTGCAAACATAATATAACAAATATATCCTTCAACCAGATTCATCATTTGTCCTCACTTTGCTACCTCTGCTTTATCATTTTCTTTCTCTGTGAATATGTGTGTGTGTATAGAATGTTCCAGATATGATGCTCCTTTACCCCAAAATGATTCAGTCCGATTTCCCTAAGAACAAGGATGTTCACTTTCATAACCACAGAACAATAATCAAAATCAGGAAATTAAACATTGATATAATTCTATTACCTAATCCAAAGTCAATATTCAAATTTTTCTAATTATCCCCAATCTGAGAACACACATTAAATTGAATTGTCAAGTCCTGTGGTGGGCAGTTCTAAAGATGCCCCCACGCCAAAATTTCTGTCCCCTGGTTAGTCAGTCAAATGTTAATCTGGTACTGCTGTGAAGAGAGTTTACAGATGTAATTAAGGTTAAAATAAGGACCTTAAAATGGGGAGATTATTTTAGACTATCCAGGTGAGTCCAGTGTAATCACAGGAGCCCTTTAAGGCAGAAGAGGTAGGCAGAAGGAGAAGTCAGAGAGGTTTGAAGCATGAGAGGAACTTGACCTGCCATCACTGGAAGGGCCAAGAGGAATGCAGGCAGGCTTGAAGAGCGGAGACCAGCCTCCAGCTGGCAACCAGCAAGGAAACAGGGACCTCGGTCCCATAAGCATAAGGAACTGGATTTGGCCAACAACCTGAATGAGCCTGGAAGCGGATTCTTCCCAGAGCTTCTACATAAGAGCCTAGACTAGGGTGGACACCTCAATTTTGGCCTGTGAGACCCAAAGCAGAGAAACCAGTCAAACCCACGTATGTCTAACCTACAAAACTGTGAGATAAGAGATTTGTGTTGTTTTAGGTCCCTAAGTTTGTGATAACTTGTTACAGCAGCAACAGGAAGCTAATACACATCCCCTCAGTCTCCTTTAGTCTGGAACAGTTCCTGAGACTTTCTTTCCTGAACTTTGAAATTTTATGAAGGGTACTAGCCAGTTATTTGTAGAAAGGCCCTTTAATTTGGGTTTGTCTGATGTTTTGTTAATAGATCAGGAAGTAATTCCACGGAAGTGGTGCTGTGTCTTTCTCGGTGCATCACATTAGCAGGCACGTGATGCTGTTTTTGTCCCAAAAATAGTAATGTTACCTTCCATTGCTTGGGTTGGGTGACATCTGCCAGGCCTCTCCTCCATAAAACTACTAATTTCCCCTTTGTAATTAATAAATACTTTGCAGGGAGATACTTTGAGACAATATGAATATCCTCGTTAAATTGTTACTCATTAAACTTTTGCCCATTATTTTTAGCATCTACTGATCACCCTTTCCTGGAACAGTTATTATTATGATAGTTGCATGCTCTGTCAGTATTAATTCTAGCTCTGAATTAAATTTAAAAATTTGTCTGGAGCCTGCTTCCCCATGTAAAGCAATGCTATAAATATTTCCCCTAATTAACAAATGTTCATCTACAATATTTTAAGCATCTGTTTTGTATTTTATGTTTCATCATAAGGTTATATCATAGTTTACTAAACTAGGATTTAGCCTGTTTCTACTTTTCCACAATTTAAAATAATGTCACAATATGCCCTTGTAAATACATCTTGGCTCATATTTATGAGTATTTCCTTAGATTAATTAGTAGAATTGGAATTAATGAGTCAACAGGCGCATACATATTTTCTAAAGTCTTGGATCTATATTATCAAATTACCCTCTAAAACACCAATTTCCATTTCTATCATGAGTCTATGAGATGACCCATCTCTGCCAATACTGAGAATTATCATTATTCTTTAATCTTTGCCAATATGTTGGGGCAGAAAAATAGAATCTTATCATTTTAATTTGCATTTCTTTGTTTGCTAAATGTTTGTTAAAAGAATTGTTGAGTATTAGTAAGATTGAACATACTTTTCATATTTTAAAATTCATTTTTATTTCTTCTGCACTAAAATATCTGTACTTTTCCCATTTTTCTATTTAGGCATTTGGCTTTTCCTTGTTGATATAGTTATATGTTTTCTTTTCTGTTTGCTCCACTGCTCCTGAGGGCAGGGATGGGGAAAGTCTTATTCACTGTTTTATTTCAGCACTTAGGATAGTGCCTGACACCTTAGGAGGTGGTCAATTAATACCTGTTGGATGAAAGAGACCTTTATGGGACCTCTTTCTATTTTAAAGATATATCTGAAACAATCATTCATTGGCTACCATGTGCCAGGCCCTGTGATCAGTGACTTGTGTGGATTACTTCTCATACCCTGATGACAATCCTATGAGGGAGGTATGCTTATTACATTCACCTTCACAGATGAGTTCTGAGAGGTTTCAGAACTTAGCGATAGCCAGACAGCTAGTAAGTGGTGGGGCTGGGATTCAAACAGGCAGTCTAGCTCCAGTGCCTACATTAAGTTTTGGGCAGTAAAAATGTAAAACTTTTGTTGTAGTATTCAACTTTCATTTATAGAGTTCGGTTTTTGTTGTTATAACTAGACTCTTTTATATTAACCCTGAAACTAAAACTTAATATGGAAATAATTTGCATGCAGGTTTACTCTTAAAGACTCAGACTCAATGCACTGAATGACAGACATGATAATTATGTTTAGACAAACTCCAAAAGTTCTTGTCCCTATAATCAAAAATAATCTGTGAAATAAGAATGAATCTAGAAACATTTGGATGAGACACACAACTGCTTCTTACTGGAAAACTCAGTCAACTAATTCTGAAATGTTTGCATGTTGAAATTACACCTGAACTAATAAATAATAACATATTAAATAGGTTTGCTTTGTGTTTTCTCAACTTATTTTTCACACCTGAATTCTTTCTAAAAGCATTTAAGGAGACTATAACAAGGCTCTAGTTAGACTTTTATTCTTCTGAAAATTTGTCAGAGTAAAGGTCTTGAGTTCTTTGAAATTATTACCTTTTGGCAATTTGTACAAATTCTTTACTAGCTTTAGCCAATTCCTCTGCCATCTTCTCTAAAGAGGCAAATACTTCATTCACCATGTCTTTCCTCTCCATTGAGATGATCAGATGGCAAAGCTGGACAGTCATTGGTGAGATGATTCTCTCAATGGCTTTGTTCTGTATCATGGAACTGATGTCATCCAAGAGGAAAGACTCCATCTCTTCTAGTCTGTGAACAGAAGTGTGACATGGTCATAGCCCATGCTGACTCATACGCAAAACTATTTCTCTTTGACTTGATGTTCATCTAATTTTACTTCTACAATGGGAAATAAATTTACAAAATATTAAAAGGATAAGTGAGGGTAATTTTCAGGACCTTACAAGTATAGAACAGGTTGTGGCTCAGCAGCAACATGAGAAAAAGTGGGATAAAGACAATGAGATAGGTTCAGAGGAAGGCAAATAGAACAGAAAATGGACTCATAAACTGTATGAAATAGGGACAGTTTAAGAAATGGTTAATCTAATTATGAAGACATAACTGAGGTCTTCACTATTTGTAGCACCACATATAGTAGAGGGAACACATTTTGCATAACTTTTACTCTGCAGAGCTTCTCACAACAAGAGATGAAAGCTGAGTGGTAAGAGAAAGTTCTCTCTTAGATTGAATGGGCATCTCAAAGCAAAATTCTCAGAGATCCTAGTAGTACTATTACTTGAGAGTTAATAAACTTCCTTCCCCAGGGAGCAAACAAAGCTAGATGACAATTTGAGGATATTATATAGAAATTTTGAGCATTATGTGAGTGGATGGACAAAATTCCAACATTAAAATTTTACGATTTGTTCAATTTTATTCTATCATTCAAAATGTCCCCCAAATGGAGATTAAGAGAGGAAGGCTCAGACTTGTCCTTCTAGTTAGGATATAATAGATTACAACAGGTCTAAGTCCCTGCTATGACATCTATAAAAGTCAGATATATTATAAAGGTTATATCCCAAAACACATCAGAGAGCTGCGGAAGCAAGGATCATGAGATGGACTAAAATTCCAGAGAGGAAGGAATCTTTCAGAGATAAGTTAGTATAAATGACTTTTTATTTTCTTAGGGACATTTGTTAATTCTGGTTCCAGACTTAGGAATAGAGTCTGGACTAATGAGAAGTCCAGTACTGAGAGAAACAAATGAAAAAAAAACTTTTATAATTAAAAAGACCCCACACTTAGAAATATTACATAGTCCAGCTGCTGAAAATAAAACACAAAGAGAAAAAAATTAAAGTATCCAGAGAGAAAAAAGGCAGTGAAGGAGCAGTCTTGAAAGGAGCAGTATGAAATGTGACAGATTACTTCTCTACAGAAACAAAAGGATCCAGATGAGAATGCAACGGCATCTCTAAAGTGATGAAAGAAAATAATTGCTAACCTAGAATTGTATATCCAGTGAAAACATCCTTCAAAAAAAAAAGAATGTGCTAGGGTGATGGAACCATTTTAAAACTTGGTTGTTAATGTTATATGTCAATTAAACCTCAATAAAAAAAACTTAAGGAAAAAAACCTTGATTGTTGTGGTTCCATGACTGTGTGTATTTGTCAAAACCTGCAGAATTTTACACTAAAAAGGAGTAAATTTTACTATATGTAAATTATGTTAGTTTTTAATGGAAAAAATAAAGGTGAAAAAAGGCATTTTCAGACAAACAAAAACTGAGGGGATTCATTGCCAGCAGGACTGCACTGAAAGAAAAAAAAGGGAATTTTTCAGCCAGGAAGAAGATAATGCAAGGAAGGAAACAAAATGCTGAAGGAAAAGAAGACTACCAGAATAGTAACAAGGATACATATAAATGAATATTGCTTATATAAAACAATAAGAATATACCTTGTAGAGTTTAAGATACATGTAGAACTAAAATGCATGACAACCGTAACACAGAAGGCAGGAGAGGGATAAATATTGTCAAAGTATTCTAGGGTTGCAGCATCATCAAAAAAGTAGGAAAAATAACCATCTATATTAAACTATAATAAGGCAAGGACACATATTATAAACTCTAGGGTAATCACTAAAAAAGTGAAATAATGTATAAATAAAAAGATATTACATGGAAATAATAGCAAAATTTTGATTGATTTTTAAAGTTAAGAAAAGGAGAGAAATGGGCAAAAAACAGGTGGCACAAATAGAGAAAAAAATCCGAGTAAGATAGTATATATAAAGGCAAATATATTGATAATTACATTAAATGTAAATGGACTAGATTCATCAAGTAAAAGACTAGAATTGTCAGTCTAGATAAAACTAACTATTCTGCTTACAAGAGATATTCTAAATACATTCTAACTATATATTCTGCTTACAAGAGATATAGCTAAGACATGTCAAACAGGGTAGACTTAAGACAAAAGTATTACTAGAGATGAAGAGAGTTACTTCATGGACATGACAAATCTCTCATGCAGTAGAATTCCAAATAATTTAGCTTCTACACTCTCAAGGAGGAGAAACATAACTCCCTAATCCTGAAGTGTGGGCTGTGCATCATGATTTCCCTCCAAAGAGGGCAGTAAGGAAAGGGTAGGTTGGGGGAGGAAGAGAGTAACTTTACAGTAGAGAAACCTGACAAATGCTATCTCAGACAGATGATAAGGTCAACATCAGCAGTGATAAATCTAACCAATACTCCTCAAAGCGAGCAGAATCATCAAAAACAAAAAAAGTCTTAGAAACTGTCATAGCCAAGAGGAGCCTCAAGGCACGTGACAAATAAATGTAATGTGGCATCCTGGATGGGATACTGAAACAGGAATAGAACATTAGATAAAAACTAAGGAGCTCTGAATAAAGTATTAACTTTAGCTAATAATAATGTATCAATATTAGTTCATTAATTATAACAAATATACCATACTAATGTAAGATGTTGACAACAGGGCAAATTGGATGCAGGGTACATGGGAGCTCTGTACTATTTTCTTAATGTTTCTGTAAATCCAAAACTGTTCAAAAAATTGTCATTTTTTCAAAATTAAAAAATGCACAATATATTCAATCAATAATTTAAAGTAGAACAATATGATTAAATCAATAAATACTAAAAAGGCCATTCCTAATCTTTTAAAACAATTTCCAAGTAAATGCTTAAATATGACAAAGATTATTTACCAAGAGAAAGCTTTATACTAAACAGTAAAATGCAGAGGCAATTTCATCAAGATCAGTTTCAAGCTAGATATGCCATCTATGATGATTCTTCAACATATTTCCAAAGTTCTATTTAATGGAATTAGACAAAAACATTAAATAATCAGTTTAAATATTGGAAAATAGGCAAAATCATCCAAGATACTCTAGAAAAAAATCTTTAATAAGAAAAAGAAAATTTGGTTAAATGGTTGCATATATTTTCTTATTAACAAAAATTAGAAAGAACATCTCATTATAATAGCAACAGTGTTTAACATGAAATACATTTAACATGAAAGGCATGAATTTAACTAGGATAAAATCTTATAGAGGACATAAAAACTGAATATATTGAGAGATATAACATGTCTGGGTGGGAAGACAATGTCATAGAAATAAGAATCCCCCAAATATTAGTAATGTATGGAAATCACTGCAATTCCATCAAAATGAGTTTGGAGCTGGCTAAAATGTTCATATGGAACAACAACAACCACCACCAAAAGTTCATACGGAAAAATAAAGACTTGAGAATAACCAAAAAACTAAGGCAAATAACAATAAGAGAAAATTGCCTTTAAAGCCACTGTGTGGTGGAGACTACTTTCTCCCTACATTGGTTATCTATTTCTGTATAAGTACAACCTAACATTAAAACCTCAGGGAAATCAAAGGGTAAGAGTGTTATTCAGTCACACAAAGTTCTCTTTAAAGAGATTTGGGTGTTCCTCTCAGATCCTCTCAAACAATAATGCCTCTGGGAGGCGTAAGAGTATTTGTTCCTCAGCTTCTCAGCAGGAGCTCAAGATAGAGAAGGATTTATCTCAAAGATTTGAAACAAAGATTTGTTTCATCTAATGGAGTTAACCCAATGAGATTTACACACACACACACACACACACACACACACACACAGAAGCCCACAAATTTTTTGAGAAATCTGTGTCAGCTGGTTTGGACTGGAAAAGACAGAACCAGTACAAAATGAAAAGAGGCTGTTGGACCTCCATAATTCTAGTAGGACGTAGGCTAGGAAAATGGGGCTACCTTTCATGAAAAAAGGATGAATGACTCAGAGGGCAGAATCAAGAGCCCAGAGGTGGAGCAAAGATCAATGGAAAATGATTTCTGGGCAGGAATAGGACTAAGTTCTAAACAAGGATCTTCGAACATTTGGCTTTCAGAATTGCCATGGACCAATAACACTTGTGTGCCTCTCTTTTGAACCAGAGTGTTCATGGAGGTTATCCTATACCTGTCCCACTATTGTACGTTGAGTGTGGGAGGTCGGCCGATATTTCTCTTTTTTTTTTTTTTTTTTTGTGAGGAAGACCAGCCCTGAGCTAACATCTGTAGCTAATCCTCCTCTTTTTGCTGAGGAAGACTGGCCCTGGGCTAACATCCGTGCCCATCTTCCTCCACTTTATATGGGACCCCGCCACGGCATGGCTGACAAGCAGTGCATCGGCGGGCGCACGGGATCCGAACCGGCGAACCCCGGGCTGCCAAGCGCGAACTAAACCGCTGCGCCACCGGGCCGGCCCGATATTTCTCTTTAGTTTCACAAGCCCACTGATGGAGAGGAACTAACTGTACTCAAGGAGCTGTATTTAAGGACCTACACCCAAAGTGCCTCGAATATACTTGGAGCCGATATAGATGATGAGATTCTGGACTTTGAGCTGATGCTATGAGATGTGTGTGTGTGTGTAGCAGAGAGTGCTCTTGGAAGAATATAGGTGTATTTTCTACATGGGAGGGACATGAATCACTGGGGACAAGAGGTTGCACTATGGTAGGCAGTCTTCTAGAATCATCCCCAACAATCTCCGCTTCCTGGTATTTAAGTCCTGTGTAGTGCCCTTCCCTTGAGTGTAGGCTGGACCTATGGACTTGATTCTAATGAATAGAATATGGCAAAAGCTTGGAATATCACTTCCAAGATTAAGTTACAGAGGATTTTTGTCTTGCTAGCGCTCTTGTCCTCTCATTTGCTCACTTTGATGAGGCCAGTTGCCATGTTATAAACTGCCCTATGGAGAGGCCTGTGTGGTAAGGAACCAAAGGAGGCCTCCAGCCAAAAGCTTTTGGGAAACTGAACCTACAGTCCAATAACCTACGAGCAACTGAACCTTGCCAACAACCATGTGAAAGTGCTTAGAAGCAGGCTCACCCCCAGTCAAGCCTAAGAAAACTGCAGCCCTGCCGACACCTTGACTGCAGTCTTGTGAAGGAACCAGAGCCAGAGGGCCCAGTTAGGTTGTGTCCAGATTCCTGACCCAAAGAAACTGTGAGATAATAAAGGTTAGTGTTTTAAGCCATTGAGCTTTGGGGTAGTCTGTTCTGCAGCAATAAATACAGTATATAACAAATTACTCCCAACATGGTAGCTTGAAGCTTCAAATATTTATTATCTCATAGTTTCTGAAGGTCAGGAATACAGGTGCCGCTTAGCTGGGTGGTTTTGGTTTAGGGTCTCTCACAAGGTTGCCGTCAAGCTGTCTGCTGGGGCTGGAGTCCTCCAAAGGCTTGAGTAGGGATGGAGAGTTCACTTCCAAGCTCACTTGTATGGTTGTCAGCAGGTATTATTCTGACACCAGTTCCTATGCGTGTTTTTTCCAACACCACCAAGTAATTCTCTGACACCAGCTGGGTGTCCTACAAGTCAATTTACTTCTGACATTATATACCTGGAGATAGTGTCAGATCCCCACCCCCTTCAGACACCAATCTGTGCTTCTGACTTGCTGGCTATAGATGAGAGGTTCCCATGACCTCCCTCTCAGGTTTGATTAATTTGCTAAAGCAGTTCATAGAACTCAGAGAAACATTTTACGTACTAGATTACTGGTTTATTATAAAAGGATATAACTCAGGAACAACTGGATGGAAGAGATGCATAGGGCAGGGTATGTGGGAAGGGTCTCTGAGCTTCCATGCTTTCTGAGCACATGACTCTCCCAGAATCTCGATGTGTTCACCAACCGGGAGCTCTCTGAACACTGTCCTTTTGGGTTTTTATGATGACTTCATTACATAAGCATGAGTCAATCATTGGCCATTGGTGATAGACTCAACCTCCAGCCCCCTCTTTCCTCCCTGGAAGTCAGGGGTGTAGGACTGAAAGTTCCAACTTTCCAATCACAGGGTTGGTTCCCCTGGCAACCAGCCCCCATCCTTAGGTGCTTTCCCAAATTCACCTCATTAACATAAACTCAGGTGTGGTTGGAAGGGGTTTGTTATGAATATCAACACACCTTTATCACTTAGGAAATTCCAAGGGTTTTAGGAGCTGTGTACTAGAAAGGGGATGAAGACCAAATATATATTTATTGTTATAAATCATAATATCACAGCAGGCCTCAGCTCTTTCCTGGCTGTTGGCCAGAGGCTTCAGTTCTTTTCCACATGGGCTTTTCCACAGGGCTGCCTCACAACATGGCAGCTGCCTTCCCCTAGAGCAAGTGAAGAGAAAGAGAGAACCCAAGACAGTAGCTGCAATCTTTTTATAATCTATTCTCAGAAGTGACATGCCATCTTTTCTGCCTATGATATTGGCCACACAGATCAAATTTAGTGTAATGTGGGAGGGGACTACACAAGGATATGAATACTAGGAGGCAGGGATCATTGGGGGCCATCATAGTGACTGGTGACCATACTTCCTATATCCATTTCTCTTCTTCCTATTAATTTTATCTAAGAATAAGGCCACTGTGCCAGAGACTAGTCCTCCAGCCTCCTTTGCAGCTAAGTTTGACCATGTGACTACATTCTGATCAAAGGCA
The DNA here is from genome assembly GCA_031878705.1 of Tapirus indicus. Classification (NCBI taxonomy): domain Eukaryota; kingdom Metazoa; phylum Chordata; class Mammalia; order Perissodactyla; family Tapiridae; genus Tapirus; species Tapirus indicus. Next base: position 75,608,732 of record CM062923.1, on the reverse strand, counting down.
CATGTATGGAATTAATCCGTGTGACTTTGGGGTCATGCCCTTAAAAAGGATCTTGTTTCTCTCCCCTTTCTTTTTCCCTGCACCATGGGCTGGGACATGGGCATAGTGAGACTATGCAGACAACACCCTAGGGATGACTAGGGGGCCAAAAAGGAACTTGGTTCCTTGAATTGCTTCATGAGTTGGAGCAGCCTACATCACCTGGACTCCCTACCAGATTTGAGTTTTGAGAGAAATAAGTATTCTATCTTGTGTAAGTTGCTATCATTTGATCATTTTCAAGCAGTTGAATATCTTAATATATACTATAATCAATCCACTGTAGAACTGACCCAAGCAGATTAGTGGAACAGAATACAGACTTCAGAAATAGATCAAGTACATTACAGAATTTAATGTGAAATAATGGGATGGTATTCCAGTTCACTGAGAAAGTGATGGATTATTCAATAAATTGCCCCACGAATATTGTCAGATAAGGTTACTTAAAGTAAGAGGCATTCTTCTGACCTTGATTCCAATTTGTTGCCCGTTACAGTAACTTTGCTCCCCTTCCTTCTGACATTTAAGAGCTGCCATATGGCCCCTACTGTGCTGGGACCCCACTGCTAACAAGAAGGCCAGTTCTGTAACAGCATCTCCCACCATTCACCCTGAACTTCAGAAGATGGCCACTGCTGTGCTTCTCAGTGAGGCTGCTGCCGTTTCACCAGGGCATTCTTATCTCCTTGATAAATGGGGAGTCCTTTTGAACTCTTCACCCATAGTTTTGGCATCTCTACTTCATTTAATGTGGGCTATTGATTTTTCCAAGCTTCCAGAGCCTCCCAGAAGCATATTAGAGTTTGCTCTTGGGGCTCTTGGCTGGGTGTTTAATCCTCTGTTATGTGAAAGATGCCCTCATATTGAGAAGCTCTTCCTTATCCAGCCTTACATTCTGCCCCACCTTGACCCATAGCCATCAGGATCCACTCCGGGTACACTCTTCCAGTTCCTCCTAGTACCTGTTAGTCAGATGCTGCGACCCCTTTACATGTAATCCCTTCCTCCCTCAGCAGGCTCTGCACTTCCCCAGGTGAATCAGGCTGAGAATCCACCCTAGTTAATGGTCTTGTGGCCAGGAATGGGGATGAGGGCAGATTTTTAGGAGGGCCAGTGCTGTCTTTTAATGCATCTCCCTCATAGTCTTCAAGAAATCAGGGAGCCTCTATCTTCTAACCAGGCAGAGTGTGCCAATTCTGCAGACCCAGAGGGCTCAGGGAAATATGGACATTCAAGGCATTCTAACTCACCTATCCAGATATCCCCATCCCAGGTCATAAGGTCCCACTTCTTCTCAACCAGGTCCCTGACTCTGGCACAGCACACTTGACTAGACTGAGCATTCGGCCTTCTCTAAAGGTCCACCACTCTTACAATTGAGTCCTGTGCCTGGCTTCATCTCTGTGTGGCCTCCAGCTGCAGGAGAGAACTTCTTTAAATCAGGCATGATGCCCTCTAACTCCTACATTTTGCTTTAAATTGGTATTTGATTGCTCTAAGACAATCATTTTCTCTCTTAAAAGAATCAATGATATTCAATAACATCAAAACAATGATACTGTCATCTTAGTTACTGTAGCTCCTGTACCTCTCAAATACCAATGATATTGTTTGAGGAAGTGCATCCCCTCTGGCTGTTTCTTGTCTTGATTCACCACAAGTAAAAGTTTTTCATAATTGCACCACTAAATCATGACAGGTCCTATCAATACTGTACCTACAATAAGGATGGGGTACTCACTGCCACCTGGATGGTGGGTGATCCAAATCCAGAATCCTGTCCTTAATGTCTGCTTCCCAGGACTATTCCTGGTAATGACTTTCTCATGCTGGAATCCCTGAAACATAGCATGGTATAGGGATCTGGCTGTACAAGAGTCACTGAGAGAGTGAAGCAGGATAGATGTTATGGGTTGAATGTTTGTGTCCCCTCCAAATTCATAGGTTAAATCCTAACCCTCAAAGTGATGCTATCAGGAGGTGAAGCCTTTGGGAGGTGATTAGGTCATGAGAGTGAAGCCCTTATGAATGAGACTAGTGCACTTATAAAAGAACCCCCAGAGAGCTCTCTTGCCTCTTCCACCATGTGAGGACACAGCAAGAAAACAGCTCTCTATGAACCAGGAAGCAGGCTCTCACCAGACACTGAATCTGCCAGTGCCTGCCCTTGGACTTCCCAGCCTCCAGAACTGCGAGAAATAAATTTCTGTTGTTTATAAGTCACCTCGTCTATTGTATTCTGTTAAAGCAGCCGTAACTGACTAAAACGATGGAGAATGGGACAGAGACAAGGAATGTCTTGGCCTGATATACGGGCAGAGCTCTGGAGCATAAACCATATTGCAAAGTTGCTCCCTTTAAGGCAAGGGGCCAGTCTTTAGCACCCCCATGTCTTAGTCACTTCGGGCTGCTATCACAAAATACCATAGACTAGACGGCTTAAACAACAAACATTTATTTCTCACAGTTCTGGGGGCTGGGATGTCCGAGATCAAGGTGCTGGCAGATTCAGTGTCCGGTGAGCGCCTTCTTCCTGGTTTGCAGACAGCGCCTTCCTCTTGTATCCTCACATGGTGGAAAGAGAGACCTTGTGTCTCCTCTTTTTATGAGGGAGTAATGTCATCATGAGTGTCCCACTCTTATGATGTAATCTAACCCTAATTACCTCCCAAAGGCCCCACCTCCGAACACCATCATGTTGGGGATTAGAGCTTCAACATATGAGCTTTTGAGGGACAGAACCATTCACCCCACATCATTCAATTGTTAGTTGTGGGCTGCCTCCCAACTCCCCTCCCCATGCCCAGGCACAATGTAGAGGGCAAGTTTCCAGAGGAGGTGGTTCCTGCAGTTGAGGGCAATTCTGTAGAGAAGGGGGGCAGTTGTGATTGTTGGAAGGTAAGTCTCACAGCAGCTGGGGTTGGGTGAGCTGACGTGGTGAAGGGGATCTGGGTAGGGAAATGGCACCAACCTCAGGGAGGGAGATACTGGTAGGCTAGGTAGAGTTCATGTTCCTACCCCTACATCCAGAATTGGGTGTGATCCCACCAGCCACATGGAGGAAAAGTGGGGGAGGAGGATTCTACATGGAAAATCAGGGCCCTATTGTCAGAAGAAGTATACTGAGTAGAAAAAACAACAGAAACCACTACAATAGAATTCTAGGTGCCAAAGAATTTAATATAGTGTATTTGAGATGACACACGAAAACAAAGTGCTCAACCTACTATCTAAAGTAATTTTGCTAAATCCTTAACTCCCTAATCATATTACCTACCCAGAACAAATTGATCAGAAATTCTCTACTTGAGCATCATCATTGATTTCATGTCTCAGAAGCACCACAAATAAGGGATCTGCTCTCCAAAAAGTAGAGTATAATCAGACTCAAGATATCACTGGCTGAAGGGAGCACAGACTTATGACCATACCTTGATTAGGTCTGCTCCAAACTCCCAAGGCAAAGAGCACTCCATACAAGGTCATATTCTAACCTTTCAGGCTAATTACATCATCAGCCTAATGCAGTTCCCCTTTATGTGGACCATCAACACCCACAAATAAACCCTTCTCCAAGGCTATTGATGAACTCTCTTGAGAGAATGATTTCTCATTCTGGTTTGAAAAAATGCTATTCAGCTAGTTCTTTGACCTTTTGATTCCAATCGGCCTTGATTTTATACACATATATAAAATAAACATAAGATTAATAATTATATATTTGTATACTATGTATGTATGATGTATATAAATATGTGTATGTATAGATATATACACCTATACATATGCTGGGTAAATAATTGTGACTCTCCACTGGAGCAGCTGGTTTTAGCCTTCTTCATATTCTTTGGTTTCTTCATGTGTATGTATGTGCGTGTGCGTGTATCAGTAAAGATCAAAAATCAAAGAGCCACCCTGAAACTGCACAAACAACCTTAACCCATATAAGTACATCAAGACACACAATATTGCACCCCAGGGGCAATGATAAATATTAGTGCTATCCTCAAGGACTTAAAAGATCCAGGATTAGTGGTCTCCATTATGTTCCCATGTAATTTATCAGTCTGGCCCCTGCAAACCTGGATGAACCATGGTGGAGTAGAGTGGACAATTGCAAAATTAACCAAGTAACGACCCCAAATGAAGCTGCTATGCTAACGTCGTATCCTTACAGAGCAGATTAACACAGCCACTGGTAACATGTATGTGGCTAATCATCTGGCAAAGGCATTCTTCTCTATACTCGTCAGGAAGAAGGATCATAAATAGTTCATATTCTCATGAAATAGACAATATTATACATTCATAGTCTTGCCCCAGGGCTATGTTAATTCCCCTGATCTCTGTCTCAGTATAATCTGAAGGGACCTTGACCATCTGGGACATTCCTCCAAATGTCACTCTGGTTGGTTCACTATATTGATAACATCATGTTAATTGGATCTGATGAGCAAGAAGTGGCAAGTCCTCTGGATGCCTTTGTAAGATCTATTCACTCCTTGTGCATAGGATGTAAACCCCACAAAGATTCAGAGATCTCAGGATGGGGTGAGTTATTCAGTAGAGAGAGAAAAAGAGAAGGGGGGTGCATGCAAAACAAATGAAGAAACTAACAAATGACAACAACTAAAAGACCCACTGCATTGAAAAAGGAAGGTGTCCATAATAAAAATAGCATGCAGGGAAAAAAAGATTCAGAGATCTAACACGTTGACCACAATTTTACAGAGCCAGAGGTCTGGGGCATGTCAGGATGGACCCTCCAAAGCAGAGTCAAGCTTTTCACCTTGAACTTCTTATTATGAAAGAAAGAAGCACAATGATTGGTAGGCCTCTTTAGCTTTTGAAGGTAGATGGTTCACACTTGGGAATATCATTCCAATCCATTTATCAGGCATCGGTGGTTGTTAGTTTTGATGGGGGCTCAGAGCAAGAAAAGGCTTTGTAGCATATTTGGGCTGTGGTACAGTGCTTGAGCCAAGTGGTTGGACATAATTCATGGATTAGAGGTGGGAAGTGACACCATGTGGAGCATCTGGCAAGCCCCAATAAGAGTTTCAGCTTAGACTAGGATTCTGGACCAAGGCTATGCATCTGTAGCAGAGAACTATGCATGATTTAAAATGGCTCCTGGCTTGCTACTGGGCCATAGTAAAGATGGTGCATCTGACCACGGGGCATCAAGTGAACATGTGATCGGAGCTGTCCGTCACGAAATGAGTGCTGGCGGACCCAGAGTCACAAGGTGGAGCAAAGCCAGGAGCAATCTCTTGTAAGGTAGAAGTGGTACATCCAGGGTCATGTTCAAGCAGGTCCAGAGCAAACAAGTAAGCTTCATGAGCAGGTAGCTAGACCCCCATATCATCTACTATTTCTCAGCTCATCTCCCATGGTCGCATGTAGGGTTAATTATCACCAGGCGACAGAGGGAAAAAACATGAGTTTGTTTCATGGGTGGGTTGGCTCGGTATGCTGGTACCAGCTCAAAAGGCACTGCTGTTGCATTATTGCCCCACTCAGAGATGAGGCTGAATGACAGTGGTAAGGGGAAATCCTCCCAGTGGGCAGAGAGTCAGGCAGTGCACTTGGTCATCTACTTTGGGTAGAGAAAGAAGTTACCCAAGGTAAGAATACATACCCACACATGGGCAGTGATGAATAGCTTGGCTGGTGGAACAAGGACCTGGAAGGAGCAATATAGTAAGATCAAAGACAAGGAGGTCTAGGGAAGAGGCATATTGTTGGACCTATGGGAGTGGACTCCAAGTGTGAGGATCTTTGTAATAGTGTTAATGCTCATAAGGGAGCATCCATTGTGGGTAAGGTACTAAACAGCCAGGTAGATTGGGTAACTCAACCAGTTAAGTCTACCAGCATCTACCCTCAGCCATCCTGGTGCTTTACATGATGGCCTCCTGTAGGAAGTATCCCTGGTGGCATTGATGGAGGCTATGCATGAAGTATCCGTGGTGGCATTGATGGAGGCTATGCATAGGCCCAAGAGCGTAGACTCCTCTCACCAAAGCTGACGTAATTGTCCGATCCGTCAGCAACACTGACACTGAGTCACGCGTACTTTCTTTTTTTAATTTTGTTTTACTTTATTTTTTTTTGTGGGGAAGACCAGCCCTGAGCTAACATCTGTTGCCAATCCTCCTCTTTTTTTGCTGAGGAAGACTGGCCCTGGGCTAACATCCGTGCCCATCTTCCTCCACTTTATATGGGACGCCGCCACGGCATGGCTAACAAGTGGTGCGTCGGCGGGCGCCTGGGATCCGAACTCGCGAACCCCGGGCTGCCAAGCGCGGACTAAACCGCTGCGCCACCGGGCAGCCCCTACGCGTACTTTCTCTTATGGAGACCAATCAGCCACTTGATGACAAGTTGATTATATTGGGCCCCTCTCACTGTGGAAAGGGCAATGATTCATCCTGACTGGGACCGATATAAGTTCTGGGTAAAGTTTGCCTTTTCTGCCCACAGGGCCTGAACCAGCACCACTATTTAAGGGCTCATAGTGGGATGATTTACTGATGTGAGATCCCATACAAACTTGCCTCAAATGAAGGGAACCACTTTATGACAAAAGAGGTGCAGCAGTGGGCCCATGATCATGGGATCCAGAGTTCCTAACATACATTGCATCATCCAGAAGCTGCCAGCTTGACAGAGCAGAGGAATGGTTTCTTAAAGATGCAACTGGGGCACTGTTCTGGAGATGACAGTCTATAAGAATGGGACACATCTCCTTCAAGATGTGGTATACTCCTTAAATGAACAGCCATTATGTATATGGTGTTCCCAACAGGTAGAATACATTGAGATCAGAACCAAGTAGTGGAAGTAGGATGGCCTTTCTCATTATCCCACTTGGAACATTTGTGCTTCCGTTCCTTGTCAACTTTAGGCTCTGTGAGTCTAGAAGCCCTGGTTCCCAAAGTAGGCATGCTCCCACTGGGGGATACAGGAAGAGTTCCATTAAACTTTAGGTAGTGGCTCTGTGGTGCCCGCTTAGATTCCTTCACCAGCCAGTGTACCCGGTGCTATGAGTGTGGCTGCTGAGGGCTCACAGCTGCCCCCTCTCCAGAGGATTGCTCTGAGCTGACAGAGATGCTTTCCCTGGGATTAATTCCTCCCCCCAGGGCAGACCATAGCCAATAACTGAATGATCTGGAGTATAAACATTCAGGCCCCCTTGTCTCTAGGGGAAGCAAATCTATGATGCAGTGTGTGCTCCATAGTTACATCCTGTGGGTCAGACCAGTGTAGAGTTGACCTGAGACCACATCCTTGGCTCCCTTCCCCCTCATAGGCTTTTCCTGAAGGGAATTTCTTCAATACAGTATGTGCTCCCAAACCTCTGCCTCAGTCACTGCTTCTAGGGAAGCTGAGCTAAGCCCCTTCCCCTGGCTACATGTATTGATTCAGGCAGGGTGGATGATCTCATCCTGTCCAATTAGGGCTGACCCCCAAAACCTGTTGAGAGTCAGGCTATGTGCCTGGAGCTGCTGGCAGCCATTCTGCCCCCATGATGGGGGCCTGCTGTGGATAGAGCCAGCACTGAGAGAAGGGTAGCTGAGGGATGGAGAGAGTGAGACCAAGTCCTGAGGACATTGCTTAAACCCTTGGATTCAGGCAAAAAGTTGTCCTCCAACACACTCTCTTTTGTCTTGCCTAAACCATTTTGGTTACATTTGGGAGGCCCAACTGGCACACTGGGAATCCCCCAGAGCAATGGGGATTTCTCTTCTGCCCAGCTACAGGTGGTCAATGTTTCGGTGCTTAGAGAGATGGAGGGAGGAGCTACAGAATAATGGCCCACTGTCTGAATTATCAAAAAAAAAAAAAGAAAAAAAAGGGGTTGTTGTATCTAGCATTATTTTTTTACTTTAGGGGATCCTGTATTCTGATTTTTAACTGGATAACCCACACAATATATTTAGTATGAACTCTGTTAATGAAACATCTTAATACACCAAAATGTATTATAAAATAAACTATTCCAGATAACAAAGATTTTAACACACAAGGAAAAGGGGAATGCGATTATTACTGCTTCTGAATACACCTAGAGATCAGCCAAAACCAGATTACCAAGAGCATAACTTGTAAAAACACTATGCTCCATCTTTGATTGACAATCAGAAGAGTGTAGCCCCCATAGAGAACCAACAAGAGGAAAGAGATGGACATTTTTACTTACCTTGATGGGAAGACACTTTCCACTCCCTGAGACAAAGAGAAGATGACTGAATTCACTCTAACTGTAAGAAATTCAGTTTTTTTAAACCAGCAACAAGAATCTACTTACATCCACACTACAGTTCAAGACTGCGGCATCTCCCAGCAACTGTAAGCCGATTCTGGTACCGACGTCACAGATGGTATTGCTAACAAGCAAACATCATAATTTATGCATGGAGCTATTGAAGGTCTGCTGTTTCTGCAGTATTGAAAGTCCTGCTTATTCACAGGAATAAGAACTAGATTAGAGCAGAAAGAAACTAAAGGTTGTAATCAATCCAGTCATAAAAATGAGTCAACTATGGGTCTTCAAAATGTTTTGTTGTGGGGAACTAAAAGGAGATTAGACACTAGGACTAATGAAAGCCAGATGATTAATCACTAAGCAGTTTAATTCACTTGGCTTCTTTCTGGTTCCCTCATGTAGATTTTCACAAGAATTTGGTTTGTGAGTGAATAGTCAGGTTGCTGTCTCTTGGGACCAATAAAAGGAATGGAGGCTCAAACTGGAGGGAAAATAGACTTAAATATATATTAGATGTATACTGTGTCCCAGATATTTTCCATACATCATCTCACTTAGTTCATGGAACAATTTCATTAGGTCAGTATTATTTATTTTACAAGTGAGGAAACCAAAGACTAGTAGGGCATATGAACAGTGCCAAACCTTTGAGAATTATTTCCTACTCAAATTATCATCTATTCCTCAAGTTGCAATAAGTTCCTGAAGACTACAGTGTTTGAGTTATGTCTGGTCAGGAAAACAGAAACCACTTTAGGTATTTAAAGCAGAGGGAATTTGATTCAAGGAACTAATTACAAAAGTGTTAGGAGGGATAGCGATTCAGGCAGGACTTTTAGCTATGGCTGAGTGAGGAGACTGTCAAATCCCCTTCTCTAAAAGCACCTACAAATATGGGCAAAACTGCCCCAAAGCAACCATTTCAGCACTCTGGAAATTGACCAAGGCATACAACAATCTCACAAGTATCTATGCTTAGCACCTGCTAGACTTTGTGGAAATCTACGGCGTTCTAGACTGTGGTTGATCCCATCTATCCCATCAACATGAAGTTCTGCTGGTGAGGGAAGACCATGAGGACTAGCAAGTTCTCTATTGCCATTGAAAGGGGTTCACTCAGTTTGGAGCAATGGGTGATGCCCACACCCAGGTTTATTGTCAGTGAAAGTGATTTCCCAGAGGCAAGAGCACGGGGGAAGCCCAAAGGCTCCTCTTTACTGGCCTGAGGTTGAGGTTGTGATTGGGGCAAGCACATTCCTAGCTGATGCTGTGCACATGTGTAGCAGAGATGGAGAATCCTCAAGCTATTTGTACACTCCTGGCTGACTCTGAGGCTTTGAGCATAAGCACAGAAGGCTCAAAAGGGCCTATCAGGAAGCAAACCCCAGGGCAGACCTGAGAACATCCTATACTGTGAATGTGCTCCCCTGTCTACAAACAGATGCATCAGCAGAGGATGAAGCCTAACTGGTTTGAGGTGTTTGAGCACAATCTCTATCCAATCATTGGCTGATCACTAAGCTATTCAGACACAGTGAAGCCAGCCTAAAAAATGAAAAAGAATATATTATTGAGTAAAGATATCTATGGCCACACACCATAGGGGAGACAGACAGATTTCATAAATAGATATATATATTTCATATATAGATATACAGACAGATATAGTCCAGGCAAACTACTAAACAAATAAGCAGCTACAAAAACTACTCTCAGGAGAAAAAAATTAGAATCCAGAGTTGCTAAAATGACAATTTTTAACAAAAAAATTATGAGGCAGGCAGAAACAGAAAAGTGCGACCCATACTAAAGAACAGAAAAAGGTCAATAGAAACTGCCTCTGAGTGACTAAAAATGTTAGAGTTATCAAACAAAGATTTCAAAGCAGATATGTGTGTTCAAATGAATAAAGAAAAGCACATTCAAAGACTTTAAGCAACTTATGACAACAATGAATCAACAAACTGTGATTCTCAAGAAGGATACAGAAATTCTTTAAAAATAGAAATTTTGGTTTGAAGAGTACAATAACTGAAATGAAAAATTTGTGAGAGGGGCTTCATGGAGATTAAAGATGGCAGAAGAAAGAATCAGTGAATTCATAGAGCAAGAGAAATCATCCAATTTAAACAACAGAAAGAATAAAAATTGCAGAAAAATGAACAGAGCCTCAAAGACCTGTTGTACATCAAGTGTCCCAATACACACTTAATGGGCACCCCCATAGGACAGGAGAGAGGAAAAGGAGCAGAAAATATATTCAAAGAAAAAATGGCAAAAAATTTCCCAAATTAAATGAAAAGTATTTATCTACAGATCCAAGAAAGTCGACAAATTCCAAGTGGATATCCATACCCAGACACATTGTAGCCAAACTGTTGAAAGCCAAAGACCCTTTTATTTCTGAAAGCAGCATGTACAGGGGAGCACTGATACAATTAACAGCTAACTTCTCATTAGAAACAATGAAAGTCGCAAGGTAGTTGTATTACAAATTCAAAGTGCAGGGGGAGGGGGGAACTGTCAATCAACTAAGAATTCTATATCCAGAAAGAGTATCCTTCAAAAATGAAAGTAAAGACATTCCCGGATAAACAAATACGGAGAGGACTCATTGCTAGCAGACTCGTCTTACAAGAAATATTAAAGAAAGTCCTTCAGCCTGAAGGGAAACAGCACCAGATGGTAACTCAAATCAACAGAAAGAAATGAAGAATTTCTATAAAGTTACTTACATAAGTAATTATCAAAAACAATACACATATTTTCCTGTTAACCGATTTAAAAGATGTAAGATTACATAAAGCAGTAACTATGACTATGTATTGTTGGATTTAAAACAATAAAAGCATAAAGGAGAAGAGAGAGAATGAAACTACAATGAAGAAAATTTTCATTATTTTACCAGAAATATGTTAGTATTAAGTTGAAGTAGATTTTTTAAGTTAAGATGCACATTATATTCCCAAAGCAACCACTAAGAAAATAACTTTTAAAAATAATAAAAGCAACCAACAACAAATTAAAATTTCCTGCTAAAAACACTTATTCAATACAAAAGGAGGCAGTCTAGAAAGAGAAAATAGAAAACAAATAGCAAAATGGCAAATATAAAAATAACAATATCAATAATTATGTTAAATCTGAATCATCTAAACACCCTAATCAAAATGCAGAGATTGCCAGATCACATAAAAACACAAGATCCATTCCTGTCTACAAGAGACAGAATCTTGATTCAAAACCACAAATACGTGGAAAGCAAAATGATGGGGAAAGATATTCTTTGCAAAGAGTAACCAAAAGAGAGCTAGACTGCTATACTAGGTTGAATATCCCAAATTTCATGTCCACTCAGAACCTGTGAGTGTGACTTTATTTGGAAATAGAGTGTTTGAGATGTAATCAAGTTAAGAAGAGGTTATATTGGATTAGAGCAGGCTCTAATCCAAGGACTGATGTACTTATAAGAAGAGGAAAATTTGGACACAGAGAGAATGCCATGTGGTGACAGAGGCAGAGTTTAGAATGACACATCTACAAGCCAAGGAACACCAAAGATTACTGACGATTACCAGATGCTAGGAAGAGGCAGGGAAGGATTTCAAAGTTCTAGCCTCCAGAACTGTGACAGAGTCCATTTCTGTTGTTTTAAGTCACTTAGTTTGTGGTAATTTGTTATGGCAACCCTAAAAAATGACTACAAGTGACTACTTGTTATTACAAGATGAAACAGATGTTAAGATAAGAAATATTGTCAGAGACAAGAGAGAACATTTCATAATGATAAAAGAGGTCAATATGTCAGGAAGATGTGACAATTAAAATGTAAATGCACTTAGAGCAGAGCTCCAAAATACGTGAAGCTAAAACTGACAGAATTAAAAGGAGAAATACACAATTCAACATTTACAGTTGTAGATTTCAAAACCCTATTTTAAACAATTAATAGAACAACTAGTCATAAAATTAGTAAAACTAGAACAATACTACCAACCAATGCACCCTAATTAGCATATATAGAACACTCCACCCAATGGCTGGAGAATACACATTGCTTTCAAGCTCACATGGAACATTTCCAGGAAAGACCAGATGCTATGCCATAAAAGTCTCAATAAATAAAAAGAATTGAAATCATGCAAAGGATGTTCTCTGTCCACAATAGACTTAAATTAGAAATCAACAACAGAAAGAAATTTGGGGAATTCTTGAACATTTGAAAATTAAACAACACATTAATAAATAGTCTATAGGTCAAAGAAGAAATCACACGGGAGCTTAGAAAAATTTTTAGTTGAATGAACATGAAAGCACAATAGATCAAAGTGTACTGGATGCAGCTAAAGCATCACTTAGTAGGAAATTTAGAGCTTTAAATGCCTATATCAGGAAAGGAGAAAAACCACAAATCAATAATCTAAGTTTCCACATTTAAAAAGTTGAAAAAGAAGAGCAATCAACCCAAAGTAAGGAGAACAAATAAAAAAGATTAGAGCAGAAATCAGTGCAGTGGAAAGCAGAAAAATAATAGAGAAAAAACAATAAAACTAAAATTAGTTCTTCGCAAAGATCAACAAAATTAGTAAATCTTTAACTAGACTGGCCAAGAAAAAAAGAGAGAAGTCAAATTAGGCACAAAATAGGATGCATCACTATTGACCCTGCAGAAATTAAAAGGAATATAAGGGAATATTACAAACACATTTATGCCAAGAAATTGGACAACTTTCATAATTCCTAAAAAGACACAAATTGCCAAACTGACTCAAAAAGAAATAGAAAATATAAATAGACCTATAACAAGTAAAGAAATTGAATTCATAACTTGAATCTTCCCCAAAAGAAAAGCCCAGGCCAAAATAATTTCACTAGTGAATTCTATAAAACATTTAAACAGAAATAATATCAATCCTTCACAAACTCTTCCATAAAATAGAGGGGGTAATGCTTCCAAATGATTTTATGAGGCCAGTATTACCCTAATACTAAAACCACACAAGGACGTTACAAGAAAAGAAAGCTACAGATCAATACCCTTTGTGAACAAAGATGTAAAAATATTAGCAAATTGAATCCAGAAACACATAAAAAGGATTATTATATATCATGATCAAGATTTATCCCAGGAATGCAAGGTCGGTTTAATATCAAAAATCAATTAATGTAAAACACCGTATTAACAGAATAAAGGAAAATATTACATGAACATTTTAATAGATGCAGAAAAATATATGTGACAAAATCCAACATCCATTCATGATAAAAACCCTCAACAAACTAAAAATAGAAGAGAAATTCCTCAAGACAGTGTGGTATTGGCACAAGGATAGGCATATAAGTCAAGGGAACAGAATTGAGAGTTCACATAAAAATCCTTACATTTGTAGTCAACTGATTTTCAACAAAGATACCAAGAAAATTCAATATGGAAAGGATAATATTCCAACAAATAGTCTGGGATGATTGGATATTCACATTTTAAAAAATGAACTTGGACTCTCCTCACACAAAAATTGACTAAATGGATCATATGCTTAAACGTACATGCCAAAATTATAAAACCTCTAGGAGAAAATCTTCATGGACTTGGGTTGGGCAAAAACTTCTTAGGTATGACACCAAGAGAATGATTCTTAAAAGAAAAAGAATCAGTAAATTGAAATTTATTGAAATTTAAAACTTTTACACTACAAGAGATATCATAAAGAAAATGAAAAGATAAACCACATACTGAGAGAAATGTTTACCAGTAGCATATCTGATAAAGGGCTTGTATCCACAATATATAAAGAATTTTTACAACTCAATAAGAAGACAACCCAATTAAAAATTATCACAAAATTTAATAGACATTTCACCAAAGTACACAAAAGACTAATAATCAAATTGTCACTGACTAGGTACCTTGAGAAACTCAAAGCTGGGTTCCGAAGCAATTAACTGTTTTTCCAAGCTGTTTCTTTCCCTTTTGTATGTTAAGGAGATGTAACCACCACCATCCTAAAACTGACCAAGTGAGAAACTCAAGGGAGATGCAACCACCAGACGTCCTGAAATTGATCAAGCCTCACCACAAGAGCTGCACCCATGATCTTTGACTTATTTTTAAGCAAAGATGTCTCCAGGAAGAGCTTAGGTCTCGTTATGTAGAAGCACATTCTCCAACTGGGCCTATGATGGCAAACACCCACCTCTCCCTTTTGAATATTCATTCCCATCTGAAATAAAGGTCCCTGCTTCCCTTTGTTCCAGGACTCCATGACTTTGGAAATGATTCCTCATGGCCTCCTGTTTGCTGCAAATACACTTTACTTTGTGAGACAACTTCCACTGGTGTGGAGTCTTATTTAACTCAGCAGGAGGTGAGCCCACTTGGTTTGATAACAAAATGACAAGATGCTCAACAACAGCATAATCATCAGGGAAATGCAAATTAAAACCATAAGATACCACTACATAGATATTTGAATGGCTACAATATAAAAGACAGACAATACCAAGTGTTGTCAAGGATGCAGACAAACTGGAACGCTTATGCATTGCTAATGGGATTGTAAAATGGTAAATCCACTTTGGAAAACTCTTTGGCAGTGTCTTAAAAAGTTAAACATAAGTTTACCATACAACACAGCAATTCCATTCTTAGGAATCTACCCAAGAGAAATGAAAATGTGTGTCCACACAAAGACGTGTGTGAATTTTTCCTAATAGCCAAAAACTGCAAATACACAAATGTCCACCAACCGGCAAAAGGATAAACAAAATGCAGCATTTCCATACAATGGAATACTATTCAGCAATTAACAGGAACAAACTACTGATACATGCTAACACGTGGATGAATTTCAAAAACATTGTGCTAAATGATGGGTGCCAGACACAAAAGACTACAGTTTGTAAATTCCATTTATCTAAAATATCCAGAGAAGGCAAATTTATAGAGACAGAAAGCAGAACAGTGGTTCCAGAGGGCTGGAGGTAAGAGTGGGAGGACTTCTATGAACAGTTAACGAATGCCCACCATGAAGCTGACATGAAATCAGCTATTGATTTGAGGAAAATATAGGGGATCTACATTGCCTTATGTGGACACTGAAATAAATTGTGAAAATACAGCATTCTCCTCCATAATGGGCCCATTCACTAAGCTAAATAATTCAAGAAATGGAAAGGTCAAAACATCCATTAATTATGCAAACAGAATAGTGAAATGCAGCCTCATTTTAAAATCTGTTCTCATGGACAATCTGCTGGTTGTGATCCAATGAGGTCCTCAGCCCACCAAAGCTATGAGGCCAAAGACCCAGATACAGGCTTCACTGAGAGGGACAAGCCATTCAGGCCTCATGCTACAGGTTAGAACACTAAGGTCTGGAGCTGTGAAATGAAATTAATTGCTCAGAGTCACAAAGACAGTCCGTAGAGGGGACAAGACCCAGAGAGAATCCAGACCTCTGGTCTTTAAACCATGCAGAAATTCTCTGGCAACAGGCAGAGAATTCCAGAGAAATGAATCCACATTAAAACTGATTGTGCACAATCTATGTTGGGATCCAGAGGGAAGGTTAATGTGTGTTAATGTTGGGCATTGGGATGCAACTGACCCATCCATGCACTGGTCTACAGAGATAATGGGACAGAAAACCTTTCTAGGCAATTGCTCAACCCTCAACCTCAGTCACTGTAGACCCTAGTGTGCCTGCTCTTATCTTCCTGGTCAAAAACTCTCAGCTTTGGCCCCAATTTCGAATCTTTTTCTTTCCTTCTTTGGTTTGTCCCTCTTTCCTTTCCTCTCTGGGTTTAAGGAGTTGCTGCTTCATTCGTCATTGAGCGTTACTGTAAGGGATGGAGTGTCAAGGGCCAAGAAAACTGACCAGAAGGGTGGGCCTTCTGTTGTGTCTGATGGGTGGCTGATGAAAGTTGAGTGTGGATACTGGAACGTCTCCCATATTTTCAGCCCAATCAGTCCTATTGATTAGAAGCCAGCTTTATAGGGAGTCGCTTGGGAAGTACTGTTGCTACTAATACTTCTTCATCCTCATCTCTGAGGTAGAGTCACAGGAACCATTCTTGGCCAGAGCACAAGTAGCCACGGGCGCTCCCAGAACTAATATATGACTCAACTATCATTTTCAGTCACAACTGTTAATTCCCCAGACTTTGTGAAAAATGCCTCTGTTCTAGCTATCTACTGTTACATAATGAATTGCTCCCCAAAATTAGCAGCTTAAAATAACAAACATTTGTGATATCTCACAGTTTCTGGGAGTCAGGAATCTGGGAGCAGCTTAGCTGGGTGGTTCTGGCTCAGGGTCTCCCTGAGGTTGCAGTCAAGCCATCGGCTGGGGCTGCACTTATCTGAAGGCCTGACTGGGGCTGGAGGGTCTGCTTTGTTGGTCAGAGGCCTCAGTTCCTTTCCAAGTGGACCTCACTATAGAGCTGCTCACAACATGGCAGCTAGCTTCCCCAGAGAGAATGATCTCAAAGAGAGCGAGCAAATGAGAGAGATCATGATAGAAGCCATGGCATCTTTTCAAACCTAATCTTGGAAGTGACCTATCATCCCTTCTGCCATATTCTATCAGTTATGCAGACCAAACCCAGGTATAAAGTGGTGAGGACTACACAGGGCGTGAGTACCAGGAATTGTGGGGGGGGGGGGGCGTCTCTGGGTCCAGTTTAGAGGCTGGCTACCACAACCCCCACAGAGCTGGACAGCTTTGACTGGAGATGTGGGTGCAGTGCAGGGTTGGCTTCCTCCTCTCCTGTCCTCTTTCTCTGGCACTGTGCCCCATTCTGGGAAATAAACAATACTGGAAATTGACATGAGCATTACTTTCTCTCTTTATTGAGATGCCCTTATTTTCTCCATAGTTTAAGGACAGTCTGGCATATCCTCCCCTAAAACTCTGTGCATATGCTGTCTTACAGTTTAGGCTTTTCCCCTTGAAACCTGGAAACCTAATTCTTTCCTGGCATGCTGGGTGGCTACTTCCTGGATGTCTTCATTTGAAAAGATGCCACCAACATCTAATTTAGTTGGTTATTCACAGGCTTGTCACCCTGTGTGTAAACTCTGAGCACGCAAAATGTCATAGCAATGTGACCCAGGGAAAAGGAGAGTGTGGGCTCAGTCGGAGGCCTCTGGACAGGAGGCAGGGGTCTCAGCTCAGTCATTGGCACCTTGTAACTCTAGGAGGTTTCACAATGTCCTTTGACTGCAACTCACTGAATTATTTTTCTATTTTCCTTTATCTCTGCAAGGGAGCCATTGCATCCATCCCAGAAAGAATGGGAAATAAGAGGAGAAAATGACTCAGGTGACACATGGACATAAGCACCTTCCTGCCACATGGTGAGATTTTCCAAAGGTAGTCCTGTCCCCACAACTGTAACCATGACCCAGAATTCCAGCAGCGAAGACTGGGAATATGTGCTCCTCCAGTTAAGATTCCTCTAGCCAGCACCCAGTAAACTGTAAGCTTCCCCAGGAACAGAAGCTCTGTGAGGACAGGGACATTGTCTGGTGTCCTCCATGGCTCCAACATTGTCTAGAACAAGGATTTGTTAAATGTTGAATGAATGGTTTACGCATTGAGAGGAAGTCATTTCCCATGTTCAAGAGTCTCTGTTTCAACTACTAATGCTGCTAGGACCAATAATAACATGTCAGTCATTGTAACCTTAGCATTAATAAGTTCATTGAAATAGAAAATACTTTTGTCTTAGTTTTGAGAAACACTTGGATGGTCATAAAGATGAGAAAGTCAGGTCACCTGCCTTGAAGGACTTCACAGCCTCATATATCAGTTTGGTGTCCGTTGGCTACAGGAGTGAGCTGAGTGGGAGCAGCAAAGGGGTGTGACATCATCCAAGCAGATTGGTTCAGTACATGTTTAATTTATTAAGCAGCAGACACTTTTTTTTTTTGGTGAGGAAGATTGGCCCTGAGCTAACATCTGTTGGCAATCCTCCTCCTTTTGCTTGTGGAAGACTGTCATTGAGCTAACATCTATGCCAATCTTCCTCCATTTTACATAGGGGACACTGCTGCAGCATGGCTTGATGAGCTGTGCATAGGTCTGTGCCCAGGATCCAAACCCATGAATCTTGGGCTGCCAAAGCAAAACTTGTGAACTGAACCATTATGCTGCTGGGCTGGCCCTAGCAGACACATCTTGATATGAGTCTCAACATAAAATGTAGTGGAAAAAAACCCAATCCCTATATTACCAACTATTGTCAAACTTTGTAGCTTCTTCCAATCCTTCTGTTCCACAGACATAGTTGTGGATACACCATCTCGGGCTCTTCTGGTCCCATTTCCATTGCTCTGTAGGATCCTTTCCATAGTTGGAAATAGGTCTCCTCCTTGTCTGTGTTCATGGGCCACAACCTGCATACTCAGTCCACTCTCTGAGTCAGGCAGCAATCTGAATGGGAGGGAGCTGTCCTGTCCAGAGCTCTCCTCGCTGCCTTAAAAGGACAGCACCAGGACATGCAGTGGGGCCCTGGGTGGGGTGGGGGTGCGGGCTGAGCATCTGGACTGGGGTAGGTGAGAGAAAGTGTTCAAAGTTGTATGAAGGTGAATTTCACCAACTTACCTGTGTGTCTGGAGACTGCTCATCTTGAAGAAGAGGAAATGAAGGTGTTCATGCTCACCAGCAGGGATATCCCCAAGCACAGACTCTGCTGTCCTTCTAACAGAAATGCTATTTCTAGTTTATCATGTAAGTGCAACATCCAGACTAGGTAATTTCCCATTTATAGAGAGGTGATTATATGCCAGTTATGCGCTAGGCATTTTACATGTCATTTAATCCTCACAATTGCCACATTATTACTCCATTCTTCAAAGATAGAATTTAAGGCCCAGGGAGGTCGAGTAACTTGTCTTGGGTCACACAGAGTGTAAGTGGCAGAGCTGGGACATTAGCCCAGGCCTGGTGGCCCTAGAGCCCAAGTCGTCATCTCTCTGTCACATGGCCTGTGCAGAGTCACAAGCCCAGACACACTCACCTTCTGAGGAAAGTGGCTCCAAGCTCCATCATCCTCATGAAAACCTCTGGCCTCGTTATTTCTAAATGGCATCCATCCTAAAATCCAGAACCTGGTTCTGGAGCTCCAATCCCCTCTATGGCTGGAGCTCTGAGTGGCATGGAAGACACTCTTGAGGAATTCTCATCCCTCTCTGGGGAATTTTAAATGCTAGAACAAAGAAAGGGACACGCTGCTTGGGCTGATGATGCTTTTCCAGATGGGCTGAGCACCTTTCTGGTTCATGTGAGACCTTTGGGAGTGTTTGTAGAGGGGTGAGAGGCCCCCCACTCTTCTTCCTGATGGCCATATACATGTGTACTCATGTCCCACACACCTTGGATAACCCGGGCATGTCTCTTACCTGATACTCTTAGGAACTTCACTGGAAGAGGTATATTCCAGGAAGTTCACGTAGAACCATCTTCCCTTCAAGGGCTTTTCTCTGCTGGAAGGTTCAAGCTATTGTTACAAAGGGCCCTGTTTGATTTGTCATTTTTTTCGAGTTGCATGAGATGGAAGCTTAGCTAGTTGATTTTCAATATTTCTTCTTTTTCTAACAGATGTACTTTTAGCTGTAAATTTCCATTTAAGCACAGCTTTTGCTGTATTCTACCAGTTTTGATATACCATATCTTTATTATCATTCAGTCAGGAAATATTTTCTCATACTGTTGTGATTTCTTCATTGACTCATGGGCTATTTAGAAGTGTGTTACTTAATTCCCAAGCAGCTTAATTACACTGCACTCAGAGAAAGTGCTCAGAATTATTTCAATCCTTTGAAATTTGTTGAGGTTTACTTTATGACCCAGCATATAAGTCTTGGTAAATTTCTTACATCTCTTCCACTACTGTTATTGACTGTGTGTCCCACCTCCAGGAGAAGAAGGAGACAGTATGCCCAAATTCTAAGGTCCAGACTAGGAAGAGATGCACATCACTTCGTCTACATTATGTTGGCAAGAACATATTCACATGGCCAGGTGGCCAGGCCTATTGCCAAGGAGGATGGGAAGCGGAATTCTCAGACAGGGTCCTCCCTTGTAATGTAGCAGGAAAGCTGTACACTGTCCCACACAGTCTTCCAGCTGAGCAATTTCAGTTGGAAAAAAGTCTTTCTCCATAGCTCTGGTAGAAAAAATCCCAGAGAGAATCAGATTGGCCAAATTTGGATCACTTTCCTATATTTTACCAATGGCAAAAGGAATGGAGTAGTGCTGTTGGGCCAAGCCTGGATACTCATTTTCCTGTGCCCATAATGGACAGTGTCAATCCCACCACAGCCACATAAAATGGGTTCCAAGGGGAAAGATGAGTTCCATCATCAAGAAAAGGGGATAAGGGGTGCTGTACAAAAACTATAACAAAACAAACAAAAATGGCGCTCACTACAGAATGCAAGTGAAAAACATGAGAAACGTGACCACTGGATTTGGAAATTCAGAGGTCACTGGTGTTCCTGAGACCACGGCTGTGGAGGGGTAGAGAAGAGAAGCCAACTCGCAGGGGTGAGTGGGTGGCGCTGGAGGAGTGAGTGAGTGGAAACAAATGGGCGTGGCGAAAGTGGGTGTCACTTTCAAGATGACTGGCTGTGAAGAGCAGTGGATAACAATGTCTTGGCCTGAGTTCCGCAAAAAGGTGGCCCTGAAACAAGGATTGGAGAGCAAGTCGTTTATTTGGTAAGTGATCCTAAGAAATATCTGTAGGGGAGTGGGATAGTAAACCAGGGAAAGGAAGGAATCCAACAAGAGAAGGTGCTTTAGTGAGCAGGTTACAGCTGTGACAGCTGGAACTGTATTCTGCAGACGACCACTGAAATATATGTGGGATGTATACCTACCTCACTGCAGATTCACCCGAGGGGTGAGGGATGCGGGGCACCATCTACCAACTCTTGCCCCTCGTGGATAGACGACTGCTGGGGGTGGGGGGATGCAAGCATCCCAGCACTTCCGGCCTGCTCCATTTCTCCTCGGAGCGACCTTCCCACGTGGTGGCCTGGCTTTAGGTTGTGCGCAAAATGGGCTCGGCGAGTGCCTGCTCCAGGGAACATGAGCAAAATGGGGAGAGAGACGGGCGCTTTCACAATATGCTAGGTAGACGCCGTGAGCACAGGGAGAACAGGATAAGGAGAGGTTCCAGAATGTGCTTTCTCTAAAGAAGAGTAAAAGATGTGAGGCGCATGGCTGATGTGGGTAATTTATAGGGAAGTGTAGGAAGTTTGCGGGAAATCTGATAGTCGCACTCCTCTCTCTGTCCTTCAAATGCACCAAAAACAGTTTCTCAAAAGGAAATCAGAGTGGGAGATCAGAACCGAAGGGACTTGAAAGAACCACTCTCCTCCCACTCAGCAGGGGAAATCAAGGTCCGGAGAAGGGAAAGCTAGGGGCCCCACGCTGATAAACGGCAGGGTGGAGAGCGGAGTCCAGGGCTCCCTGGGGCCTGTACTGGATTGTTTCCACCAGCGGAGTCTAAAGTCACCCCTGGCCGTGGCGCCACCCGTGCGCCTCTCAGGTGAGAGGAGCACTCGACCCAAACGAAACCAACAGCCACCGGAACTCTCCGAGTTCTCTGTAGTCCTTAAGCAGGAAAGAAGAGGAAAGGAAGCGCTTGTTAGACACAGGATGGTGCCTTAGAACTTGTTTTTATCCATGAAATGTCCCTCAGTAACAGTAGGTAGAAGATCCGGATTGAGCCCGGTAAAAAGGGATCTTCCGCTGGCACCGGGCCCCCTCCCCCGGCTGTGACCCTGGGCTCAGGAGGACGCCCCCGTCCCCAGTCTCTCTCCATTGCACATTCCCAACGCTGCGGGTAAAGCTTCGCTCTCGCCCGGACCCTCGGCAGCCCGCAGCCGGCCAGGGGCGGGTGCAGAGGGCGCACACGGCGCCCGGGGCGGGGCCGGCCGCGCGGAATCTCGGGGCGGAGGCGGGGCCGCGGGGTGGGCGCGGCGTCCCGGCTGCGCTCTCGGCTCCGGGAGACGCGCAGGCGCCCAGGCGCGGCGCCGCGGCCGGGACTCTGGTGGTGCGGGCAGCGGGCGCGGGGGCGCGGCCGGGGCGCGGCGGGGGCTCGGGTGGGGACGGCGGGGGCCGGGACGCGGCGGGCGCCCGGGCGGCTTCCACGCTGAGCCGCCGCCTCGGCGGGCTCGTCCCTGCGGCGGCTGCCTGGGCGGCCGGGCGCGCGGCCCTTCGCCATGTACACCTTCGTGGTGCGCGACGAGAACAGCAGCGTCTACGCCGAGGTCTCCCGGCTGCTGCTCGCCACCGGCCACTGGAAGAGGCTGAGGCGAGACAACCCCCGGTTCAACCTGATGCTGGGAGAGAGGAACCGGCTGCCCTTCGGGAGACTGGGTGAGCTCTTCCCCATTTCCCGCCCTTGCGCCGCCCGTTAGAACGAGCGCTTTTGTTGTAAGGTCATAAATCTTCCCCTTCGGCCCCGCAGGCAGATAAAAAATGGATCCACAAAGGTCTACACCCATCGTTTGTAAAGCTTTCTCGTCTCCTAAATCGAATTCGGGGCTGGTGTCGCGGTGCGGCCACTGGGGCCGCAGCCGCCTCCTGACGATGGCCGGTCCCTGCAGCCCCGGGGCGTCGGCCGCCTGGGCGGGGAGCTGAGGCCGCGCTGTCACCCCTTCCGCGGGCCCGACGCCCCCAAATCGGGCAGCTGGGCCGAGCGCGGGGCGGGGCGAGGCTCCCCACAGACGGCGGCTGACATCTGGCTGGAGTCATCCTGCACGTTTTCTACGCTGAGGATTCCGCCCCGCCTGGTGTTGGCGCGGGAGGGGTCCTTGTGTGTGTTGAAACCCCTGAGGATCCAGCTACCTGAAGGCTCAGATAAACTGTCCGGGGATTTGGAAGACCCTGGATTCCAAAAGTGGGAGCTTCAGAAGTGAGCCGAGTCCGCCCTGGGTGGAAGGGTGTCTGATTTTAAACTTTTTCTTAGCTCCATCAAAGAACGTGTTGTCACAATTGTGCGTTGAATGCAGATTTTACATGACACTGGATTCACCCTCCGTTTCTGCCCTCCTCTCCCCCGAGGGAGCTGCCTTCATTCACAGGGTTGTGGCTGGCTTGGCACCACCATATCCACATAGCCGCCGGTAGGAAGGGGCAGAGAAAAGGAGAGGACCAGCCTGTTTAGATGACGTAGTCTGGAAGTTGTGCAGATGGCTTCGACTCGCATCCCATTAACCTGATCATAGTCTTATGGCCTCTCCTCTCTGCACAGTCATTCGGGAAGTGCAACCTCTCTCCTGGTAGCCATGTTCCCTGCCAAAATTTCCCTGGGATGGGGACCAAATCCTATTGCCAAAGATAGAAGGGGAGAATCGATAATGAGGAAAAGTCATCTCTGCCTTGGAGGGCAACCCAGAGAGAGCAGTGTTCTGTGTCCAGGAGAGGAGACAGCTTTTAGAAATAGGTGTGGTCAGAGGGTGGAGAGGTTGAATGGGCAAAGACGAACTAGGCCATTGGAACTGACTGGCTACTGGTGAGCTTACACACGGCGTTTAGGTGAGGGCTGCGTACAGTTGTAATGGTTTGAGGAATGGTTTGTGGCATAGCCTTACGGAAATTTTTCTTTGTAATGGTACCATGGACAACATCTTACTATTATACAAGTTTATGGTGCATGATGGGGACTTCTTGGAAGGGCTGATTCCAACCCCCAGAAATCTTAGAATATGGGGAATGTGCCTGTAGATTCCCTTTTGTTAAACTGTCTCCCCAGGAAGCCCTTGGCGAAAAGAATACCTTCCCTGAAAGAAGAAGAAAAACAGCTTATTGTCGAGAACATTGATTTCCTCGTTGCTCTGTCTGCTTCCGTGCCTGACTTACCTCCCTCTTTGGACTGGGCTGTGCCTGGCTGTAAAAGCTTAAGTGGAATCCTAATATTAAAAACAGACAAAAATAACTCTGCCAGCAGTGGTTGGCAGTGCTCTGGTGCTCAGAAACCTATAGGGTCCAAATCCTAAACAGTTGCCATGAAGTCAGCAGATGATCAGTAAGCATTTGGTTTTTATGGGAAAGAAAACAGCATCCCACAATCAAAATGGTTGTATGCCTTCACTGTTAAGGATGCATAGCTTTCACTTAAAGTGCACTGTGTGAAACCCAAGGAGCTGGCTTATAGAGCTGGGTAAAGGATTGCTGGTGCCATGGGGATGAGAAGGTAGACAGTTCAGATGTGAGCCAAGTCTGTCTGCCCCAGGGAGATGGTGAGAGCCGGGTAGTGTCTAAAACTTTTCCATGGTATGTTATTCTCAGGTGAATTATTCTTAACTCTGGTGTCTTCAACTCAAACTCCCTTTGTTTGGTTTTACTTTTATTTTTGTTGCTGGAAATTCAATGCATTTTGTTAGGATTTTAAACAAAAATTGAGGCTTTTGTTTTTGTTTGCCTCCTTTCTGTCCTAATTTTATAAAGGAGGGGACATGCAGTAATATCTATTGAAAATGGGTTTCCCTGTGGGAGGATGAAGAGAAGAAAGTCTTCAGGGCTTCTGATTTTATAGACATGGCCTCTCCATTACCTTCCTTCACCTCCTAGTGCCTCTCCTAGAAGCTTGCAGAGGTGGACATGCTTGAAAACAGCAGTGTCACAGTTCTGCCTTCCTTGATGGCCATAGAAAGCAAGGTTATGGGTGTCAAAAGTGTCACTGTTATAGACCATTACCGTGCAGAGATCATAATAAGTCCAAGTGTTTAAAGCTGAGAGTGAGGTGCGGTGGGGATAAAGGAGAGGTGATATCGAAATTACCCCTCCGCCCTAAGAGGAAAAAACCAAGGCAGCAGTGGTCTTTGGCAGACCTACGATGTTGATATTGTAATATCCACTATGGGGAGGTTGAGAGTTGCCAGTGGGATGCTGAGGAAAGGGGGAATACAGGTGCAGGGCGACAGATTGTTCCATTTCCAACAACCAGTCCTGAAATTGAAGAAAGAAAAGCTGGATGTGACACGACTGTCTCTCTCCTGAGTGCTGCTGCTGACATTGTGGTTTGCCACCTGTCCCGTTTCCCTTCTGAGCCTCCTCTTTCCCTCATAGGTCACGAGCCTGGGCTGATGCAGTTGGTGAATTACTACAGGGGGGCGGACAAACTGTGTCGCAAAGCTTCTTTAGTGAAGTAAGTGTTCTTTAAGACCTGTGTTTTCGATTTTTTACATAAATGTTTTTGGCTTTCATCCTGAAGCACTTAAGCAAAAATGTGGGATTATTTTTAAAGGGCAAAAATTCTTTTATTTGAAAAGCCAACAAATTAGTTCTGGAGCATTCTCTCTACTACTTTGATTGAGGTCCAAAACTTTGCTGTTTGTACTTAGCCTGTCTTAGGTGAGCCTCCCTAGAAGCAGAGCCTGAGACAGGCTTCCTTGTGTAAGTGATTTATGGGGGGAGGACTCAGGAGAAACTCATCAGGAAACAAGGGGAGCAGGACAGCAGCGGACGAAGCCACGCAAAGAGGTTGTTTCAGCTGAATTCTCACCTCAGCCTGACTCCAGGGGGCTCAGGAGTGAATGACACCTCAGACTTGTTGCCTCTTGAGACAAGGGACCAGGCTTCTGTACTCCAATATGAGTCAGCCACTGGCTGTGGGGAGACGTGGAACACATAGCTTCCCTGGCATTTTGGGCCAGGGGCAGGGGCTGAACCCTGGAGAAGGGGTGTGCATGAGCCCTTGGCAGCCAATACTCAAGCAGCCAGGGGTCCCCTCAGAAAAGACACTTGGGCAGGGCACAGGGTATAACAGTATCTGCTGCACTGCCCATCTCTGTGTCACAAGAACAGTGTCATAGGTATAAGGAAGCAGTATTATACAGTCATTAGGATCAGCAGCTTGGGTTTTAATCCCAGCTCTTCCTCTTATTAGCTTGGGCAAATTTCCTCATCCCTCTAAGCCACAGAACCTTCCTACTAAGGTGGCTGTGGGGTTAAATAAGGTGACACGTGTAAAGTGCAGCATGGTGGTTCATAGTGAACATTTGACTCGGTGCCTTAGTTTCCTTCTCTGTAAAACGGGGATAATAAGAATAACTACCTCAGGGTTGTTGTGAGGATTAATTGAGTTAATTTATGTAACAGCTTTGGATAATGCCTGTCCTGTAGTTCACACCATATACACCATAGTTCTTATTGTTGTTACTATTATTATAGTTGTCACTGCTGTTATTGTTATCATTTCAGTAGGGAAGCACTGGTGGTGTGGCCCCTAAAATCAGGGCTGTAGCAGATCTCCAGTATCCTTTCCATGATGACTAGTGAGCATGCGTGTGTATCCAAACAGATCATTTAGGTAAGAAGACCCTGGAAGATATGACTCAATGCAAATGTTCTTTTCCCCACTCACATTTCTTTCCGGGATCTACATAGGTTTTTACTAGGTTGAAGGTTCATAGGAATATTTCTACCTTTTTGTTCAGACTCACTGGCCCCAGTAACTTATGTATCGACTTCTCTCTGTGATGGGTTTCTGTGAGTCACCAGCTACTCCTAAAGGAGAGCTAGGCCTTGTGAAATCTTATTACATATTTATATATTTAGAATGCAAAAGATTATTTCACCAGAACTAGGAGTAGAAATGAAACACGATTGTCGATCCAAATTATTCATTTAGGAATTTCTGTAAAATGTTTATTCAATCTTTTTTCTGCTATGATTTTTTTCCCTCTAATGATAAAGGTAGAATTTTGCTTTTATAAGTAGGAACAGAGGATGCTGTAAAAAATGTATGTATAATGTTCTACATATTTACTTGTTTAGCAGCTATATTGAGGTGGAGTACAGGGCTGGAATCATGACCAGGTCTGAGTAGGTAACTAGATCTCTATGCCCTTGGACAGTATCACTTTGAATCCCAGTGTCCCATCTGTAAAATGGGGATGGTGGTGATCCTATCTGCTCTTTGCCCCTCTGTGGCATGTGCCATAGTCTGTGATGGCACCTTGTAAATGGTGACGTGACTTACGCAGGCTAGGGGTTATCATCATCTTCATAAGCTTCCTTCATTCTCTCAGGTGTCCTGCGAGGGACTGTAGTAATTCCAGGAGGTGATGGTTTCCTTTTTCATTTTGTCTCTCTCTCATAATTTCTTATGGCTCAAAAGGACTCCAGAGAGTTAAAAATATCATCTTCCTCATTTTACTAGGACAAAATGGCAGCTCATAGAGGAAAGCTGGGTTGCCCATGGCCACAGCAGTTAGGAGTGAGCCAGGACAGTTCTAATCTGTACAAATGGGACCCATGGGCAGTGTGACTGGGGATCCCCCAGAGGGCTTCCCAGAGCCGCCTTGATAGGGTTCTACACTGGATGCTGTACAGCAAGCACCTTCTTGCTGTCACTTCAGGAAGTTTCAGAAATTCATCAAGGTCCTAAGGCCATAATCGCAGAGCCCTGAATGGCTTTTCTTCTGGTCCGTGTTGGAAGCTTTCTTTTCTTCTTGTGAGCATTTCTCCCTTGTTCATATAAATAACCCCCCATTTGTGATTTCTTTCCAGTCAGGCTTATGAGGAAATGGAACAAATGCAAAGGATGCTGTCCAACAGAAATAGAATACTGGCCACATGTGTAATTTTCGATTTCCTAGTAGCCACGTTAAAATAAGTATAAAGAAACAGGTGCAATTTATTTTAATAGTATATTTTAACCAGATAAATCCAATATATCATTTTGACATGAAGTTAATATAAAAAACATGTAATGAGCATTTTACATTAAAATGTGCATTTTACACTTATAGAACATCTTAATTCAGACACTAAATTTTCATGTGAAACCCTTGATCTGTATTTATTTATTTATTTATTTTTTTGTGGGGAAGACCAGCCCTGAGCTAACATCTGTTGCCAATCCTCCCCTTTTTGCTGAGGAAGACTGGCCCTGGGCTAACATCCATGCCCATCTTCCTCTACTTTATATGGGACGCCGCCACAGCATGGCTGACAGGCAGTGCGTCAGCGGGCGCCCGGGATCCGAACTCGCGAACCCCTGGCTGCCAAGCGCGGACTAAACCGCTGCGCCACCGGGTGGCCCCTTGATCTGTATTTAGATTTCATAAAAATTTATGGTTGAAAAAGGAGATTTACATGCCCAAGTTGTTCTCAGATACATAAAAGCTTTTCAATAACTGAACTGGATACCAAAGAATCATTTCCCTTGAACGTTTGCATGCACATTGACAAAA
This sequence comes from Tapirus indicus, assembly GCA_031878705.1. Taxonomy (NCBI): domain Eukaryota; kingdom Metazoa; phylum Chordata; class Mammalia; order Perissodactyla; family Tapiridae; genus Tapirus; species Tapirus indicus. Next base: position 75,580,203 of record CM062923.1, on the reverse strand, counting down.
GTGGTTCATATTTTTAGAAGAATTGATTTGACTTTTTAAAACTATGTCCAAGTTAAGTAAATTCACCAACTTTTGTGTCAACTCAGTATTATTAGTATCAAATTCAAAGGAGATATTGAATAAGTTGAAAAGAAATTCTAAATTTATCCATATCAACAAAGTGTTCTTGAAATCTTTCTTTAGTTTTTGCAGCCAATTTGTGTAATGTCTATTACAATTTAAATCTTCTGCATATTGAGTCATGTTATAAAAATATGTAAAATCATTATTATTGACTTGTGTTATGAAGCTGGAACATAAATTCTCACACCTGTCTGGCTAGGTCATAAATAAGATTGTCTTTTCTGTTCCTTGGAGCTTTAAATTTAGCTTATTTGTATTCAGTGTGGATATGGGTGGGAAAATATAAATCACACTGCCATTTTTGATCTTTGATTATTGAATGAAATAATTAATTATGGAATGAAAATAATAATTTGGCAAGCATTCATTATATATTAGGAAAATCTGAATTGGAGTTAACAATACAGTGACTCTTTGTGAAACTCCTTTATCTCTCAGTCAGTGAGCATTGGCAAAGAACACAGTATCATTAAATTCATTGTCTTCTGTTTCTTTCAACAGTTCCATACTGGTGAATCATTGTAGCATTTTCTAGTATACACTGAACTGTTTGAACAACTGTATCCATGATACTTTTCATAGAGTGGGCTTCGGGAAACTAAGTGCAAGTGCTTTCAGTATGTATCAGACAGTGCAATGAAGCAAATGTTTCCAGTATGTATCATGCAGTAGAATGAAGCAGTAAAAGAAACATCAGTCTGTTAAAATCCCAGTAAATCAGATTTTAACCCATCCCAGCTAAAGTACTGTCTGTCATGATAGAAACTAAATTTTCACATGTAGGTGAAATTCTTCTTTGACAGATATAAAAGATTCAAAAATATCTACACCATGAGGTTGATATTTTTTAGGCTGCAATTTGATAATATTTTTTCACGTTTGGAAATTCTTTTTTTTTTTTAATTGATGTCTTAATAGTTTATAACACTGTGGGGTTTTAGTTGTACATTTTTGTTTGTCCGTCACCATGTGGATGTAACCCTTCACCCCTTGTGACCACCCCCCTCCCCCCTTCCCCTTGGTAACCACTAATCAGTTCTCTCTGTCCGTGTGTTCATTTATATTCCATATATGAGGGAGTTCATGCAGTGTCTGTCCTTCTCTCTCTGGCTTATTTCACTTAACATAATACCCTCTAGGTCCATCCATGTTGTTGCAAATGGGACAATTGTGTCTTTTCTTATGGCTGAGTAGTATTCCATTGTATGCATATACCACATCTTCTTTAACCAATCATCAGTCGAGGGACACTTGGGTTGCTTCCACTTCTTGGCTATCGTGAATAATGCTGCAATGAACATAGGGGTGCATAAGCCTCTTGTGATGGTTGATTTCATGTCCATTGGGTAGATGCCCAAGAGTGGGATTGCTGGATCATACGGTATTTCTATTTTTAATTTTTTGAGGACTCTCCATACTGTTTTCCATAGAGGCTGCACCAGTTTGCATTCCCACCTGCAGTGAATGAGGGTCCCCGTTTCTCCACAACCTCTCCAGCATTTGTTGTTATTTGTCTTTGTGATTATAGCCATTCTAACGGGTGTAAGGTGATATCTTAGTGTAGTTTTGATTTGCATTTCCCTGATGATTAGTGATGTTGAACATCTTTTCATGTGTCTATTGGCCATCTGCATCTCTTCCTTGGAAAAATGTCTGTTCATATCCTCTGCCCATTTTTTGATCGGGTTGTTTGTTTTTTTGTTGCTCAGTTGTGTGAAATCTTTATATATTACTGAGATTAATCCCTTGTCGGACTTGAAATTCTTTGAGGGAAAACATACCCAAAGTATTAATTGGGCAGCATCTCATGTCACAGAACTCAACTAAAGAAAAATATTTAAGATTTTTTTCAAATTTTGAATTAATCTTTGATATTGTTAGAAAGGTTTTGTACTCTATGGTAATGTTTGTGACTTAACTAAAGATTATTCCCTTTTTGTAAAACCTTTTTTAGTCTTTTTCTCAAAATATTTCCTTTAACCATATTTCCATCTAAAATGGTTTCCATTTTTGTGCAAGAATCCAAGCTATTTTATAACTAACCAAAGTTACAAGGTCAGAGACTGTTAAAAATTTGTTTAAAAAATTTTTGTTGGGTATTTAATTCTGATTTCACCCTCTAATTTCGTTGATTCTTTCTTTACTGTCGAGAGGAAACTGCTTATGAAATTCATTGTGTATTTGCTGAAAATGTCTTCTTTTTACAGCAAACTGCTTTTTCATTTTATTCTGCCACAGCATACTGCACTTGCCATTCATTGTGAAATTTGTGGCATACCTTTTGCTACTTCTTTTTTTTTCTTTGTTGTTCTGGTCATAGTTCTGGCTTCTGCGTCCCCATTCAATTCTGCATCAGTACTATGCCTTTGTTTTAAATTTTAAAATTTGTCTATAGTTATTTTTTAACTAGAAAAATAATATTTCACTTTAGTTACCAGTTATGATTTACATAGCTATCACCATAACTTATGCTCACTGCATAATAAACATATTATAATGTTTCATCTGTGGATGGGGAAAAAAATCATCTGAACTGAATCAATCTATTGTCCCTGAGTAGAATAGTGATGTGTTTATGTACAATACTAGAAACAACACGTGCACCCAACATGCACACTGCAATACAACACAAATATCTTAGGTCATACAGTGGTTAAGGTGAAATGTCATCCTACCCAAAAAGTAAAGTTGTACTCAATGGAAAAATATTTTACAATGCTTCAGTTTTTAAATTAAAACTAAACAAAATTGAAAATTCAGTTCCTGAGTCATATTGGCCACGTTTCAAGTGCTCAGAAGCCACGTGTGTCTAGTGGCCACCGCATTGGTCAATGCAGATAGAGTAGAACATTCAGTGAATTAGAAATTTATTTATTTTTTGTTCCTTTGAATTCAAATAACTTTCAAATTCTGTTGTCTTTAACTTAAAAATAACTTTATTTTAAATCTCAATTTAAAATTTCTTTTCATTATTTCCGTCATTTGCTCATAGACTGGGTTTTGTTGGTGAATCTTAACACAGGCTTAACATTAGGAATTCTGTTCTAGACACAAGGTGGAGCGCGGCTTAGGGAAGGCCTGCAAGTGTCTTTGGGTGGGTTCCCCCTGCCTCTGATTCCTGGGGAGTAAGGGTGAGTTTAGAGTTAGGACTTGGGAGTTTGGGGCTTACATAATGGCTGTTTACTACCTTTGTGGTCTTGGGAAATTTACTTCTCTGTGCCCTGGTGCCTAAGCTATGAAATGTGATGCTAGTGCCTCCCCCTACAGGGGTCTGACTGGAGAGTAGATGCAGTGGGAGGCCCTTCATGAACTCTTGTGTTTATGAAGTGCCTTGCCCAGGGGCTGACTTTATCTTCTGTTGTCTTATGTTATTTTGGGGGCAGGAGGTATGTTTAGTTATGACCGCTGGAGTCCTGTGTCCCATGAGAAAGATTCCCTGTTTGTTCTGTCATTGAAGCCAGGCTGGGCTAAAAGCAAGAAATGAAGAACTAAAATAAGTCTTTAGTTAATTCAGATTCCTAAGTAGTAGACTTTTCTCTCCAGAGAGTTGGGCCAAGATCGTATTTTTGCTAGTAGTTTCCTCAGTTCTTAACTTTTTTGGTGTGGGTCTAGCTCAACCACAACATTTTTGTTGAAAGGTGTTGGGTCAGAATTACTTCAACTTAAATTTCCTTAGAGATGCATTTTAAAAGGAGCTAAAGTTCTGGACGTTAAGCCCCTTTTGATTTAACTGGAGCATGCCTTTAAGGTTGCATGGAATAGCTATGTACTGCCCAATGCTGCATTAGAGGTCGGCCCAAGGAGGCCAAGAGCAAAGAGCAGGAGAAGGAGACCAGCTCCTGGCCCTGCCCATGCCCTGCCTCAGAGAGCTCTGGGGGAAAGCACTGGCTTTTCTGAATAGAGTGACAGAGTATACTAAGAAGGAGACTGACCCTCTGTCATCTGCCAGGCTAATCAAGACAAGCCCAGAACTGGCTGAGTCCTGCACATGGTTCCCCGAATCCTATGTGATTTATCCAACTAATCTGAAGACCCCAGTCGCTCCAGCACAGAATGGAATCCACCCGCCGATCAATACCTCAAGGACAGACGAAAGGGAATTCTTCCTGGCTTCTTATAACAGAAAGAAAGAAGATGGAGAGGGCAACGTTTGGATTGCAAAGTCATCAGCCGGTGCCAAAGGTGAGCTGGCATTGTTGTCCCTCTTCATTTCCTGTAGGTTCTCATGTGCTTTGGTCAGTCGTACGTTAGGTTTTAATGATGTCTTTAGATGAATGACTATTCTAATCTGAATCCTCAAGGGTAGAGACCATGTCTAGTTACATAGTTTTAAATATCTATCTGAATACTGATGACTTCTAAATACATGTCTTCAGCCCGGGTATTTCCCCTTAAACTCCAGATCCAGTGGCTGGCATTTCAAACTGAACATGTCTGCTATAGAACTTTTCATTTCCTCCCCAACTTTACCCACCCTGGCCTGCTCTTCCTTCAGTCTTCCCACATAGAATATGAACCCACTCTTCACCCAGGCTCTAAAGCCCAAAGCCTAGGATTCATCAAGGATGAATCTTTTGTTGACAATGTACACCTGATGCATCAGCAAGTCTTGCTAGCTCTACCCTCTGAATTAGACTTTCCTGCCATTTCCACTGCTCTCACTTGAGGTCAAAGCTACTATTCTGTCTAGTCTTTGTAGCTGCAGTGTCTGCTCACGGCCGGCTCTCCTCCTCTGAGACAGAGTGATGTTTTAAAAACGTAAATCTGATCATGTTACTCCCTGCTCAAGACTTACCAGCTGACTTCCCAGTGCCATTAGAATAAACTCTAGATTGCTGGTGGTGGCCTGCACCATTGGACATTTGTTCTCATCTCTGATGTCATCTGCTATTCTTGGCCTGGCTCACTGTACTGGAGCCATGCCTGCCTGGTGTCCTGCAGATACTCTAAATTTGTCTCTGTACCTGGGATGCACTTGCATGGATTCTTTTCTTTTTCTCTCAGCTCAAGTGTTGCCTTGTCCAAGAAGGCTTTTCTAATCCAAAATAGCCTCTGTGCCCATTACATTCTGTCCTTCACCCTGCTTTATTTTTCTTCCTTGTACTAATCTCTTGCTAGCACTATATCATGTATTTGTTTATCTGTCTGTCTCCCCTATGATACTGTAAGCTCCATATAAACGCAGAATTTCTGTCTTGTTCATCTGTGTACCCTCCCCATAGGCACTCAACAAATAGTGTTGAAGAATGCATAGAAGAGATGAGGCTTATAATATTTACTCAGGCTTAAAATATAGGCAGTTCCCAATTTAATGAACACATAAACACAGTCTCTCTCTATGACTACCATCACATGCTCTTTTAAAAACCATTCCATTTTGACTTACTTCTTCCTTTATTGCCTTGGAAGACCATCTGGCCATTGGTACTCATTTCTATCCCCGGTCCAGTGGACCTCACCTTCTTTTCCAACCACCATGAGACAGGAGGGCATCACCTGGAATCTCCTGAAGGTGGGAGAGTTGGACTCTCACCACAAGCCAGGTACCTCACCTACTTCTCTCTCCCCTCTTGTGACATCTTCTCAAGTACCGTCTAATGGTAAATGGGGGACTTGGAAGAGGAAATAAACATCTATGATATTCCAGATTCCTCCTGTGAATTTGGGCTGGAGTCAGGATGGCCATTGTAAGGACATCTTGTGTCATGGAGTCTTGACTGGAGTGAGAACCAGGAGTGAGGCGGGGCCCTTGGTGAAAGAACCTGTCAAGTCATGGCAGTGATCCCACCTAGGTGGTCCCTGGACCTTCACCAACACAAGACATAGAGTGAAGCTCAGCTGCAGAGAGTGGTGAAGAGAGAATAAAACACTAAACAAAAAAGAAATTTTGCTTTAGGAAGTGAGGAGATAAGTGGTGTGCATTGTTTTGTTTGGGAACTACAAAATGAAACTAATAGACTGAATGAATAGTTTTTATTCTTGTTAAACAGATATTTAATACTTAGTACATGTGGGTATATTTGGCTTAACCTTCACACTGTATCCAGTATGAAGCCACTTTTTACCACCTCCACCGCCCATCTGGGATCTGAGCCACCTTCATCTCTGGAGTTGCTCCCTGTCCTTCTGCTCTTGGCCATTCTCCAGAGTCTACACACAATATAGCAGACAGAGATCCTCTTAAAGCACAGTCAGACCATGTCATATCTGTGTTCAGCAGTGTCTCCCTGGGGCCAGGACAGCACCTGGCACCCAGCAAAGGTTCAGTATATGTATCAAGTGAATGAATGAATGGATAAATGAAGTAATGAATGTTTGGAGCTACAGGGATAAATGAAACAGACATGAGATCTTGCCCTTATGGATCCAATCTAGCCAGAAAGAAGGCTAATGATACATCTGTTTCCAGATAAGCTAAAAGTTGAGATGTGAATAAAGAACAAAAAAAGACTGTGACCTTGAAGCTTCTTGAAGAACCCCAGAGTTCCTTCATGATTTTTCCAGGTTTAGTTAGTGAGGATATAAACAAACGATATTAGAAATACAGTTAACAAACACATGGAAACATGCTACACTAGAACCCAAAACTTACAAAATAAATGTGGATTTTATGTATCATTTTATACCTACAAAATGAGACAACAAAAACCTTCAGTGATACTGTTCCTGAAAGTTTGTTGTAAACTGCTCCCTCTTAGTGGTGATACACGGCCCTTTGAAAAAGCCATAGGATAACACAGAGCAAGAGCCATAAAGAGCCACTAATCTCATTCCTGAAAATTTACTCCAGGCAAATATTTTAAAAGAAACAAGAGTGATCTACAGCAAAGATATTTATTACTGTGTTACCTGTAATAGCAAAATATTATTTAGAAACAACCCCATTGCATTGTCCAGCAACCAGTAAACAAATGTGTGATTTTGTACATCCACATAATGGGATATTTTTTCAGCTGCTAACATAATTGTGAAGTTAATGCAGAAACAGTGAAAATATTGACAACATAAAATGAAAAGAGAATATGAAATGACTTCACTGTGATTGAGCCAGTCTTTGCCCTTATGTAAAGGAAGGTAATATGAAAAGATAAAAATAATTATGTTAGGAAATAAGACTATGGGTAACTTTTCTATTTCACTTTAATGTCGCAGTGTTTTCAATGATAATAGTTTTTTAAAGTTATAAAAGTGTATCTATCCACTTAACTTCTTCCCATTATTTTTCCCACCTATCGGCATTAGGTATGCTAATTTTCAGTAAGAAATAGTTTACATAAGGAAAATAAGGTTGGAGCGTGTCGGAGGGAATGTGACCAGATTATGGAGAGCAAGGGATCAGTAGGTAGTGGAGAAAGTTTCGGGACATTAGTAGGAAAGTGGTGTTGTAGGATGCTTATTCCAGAAGTAGTATGCAAGGTGCTGTAGAGGAGGAGAGACTAAGGTCTGTAATGAAGAACTGACAAGTGGAGATAAAGAGGAACCAGCATATCTGAGTGTGGTTCCTAAGGAAGCTAAAACGGAAGGAGTCGCATTCATACAAAAAGAGAGAAAAGGAGGGGCCGCCTGGTGGCGCAGCGGTTTAGTCCGCGCTTGGCAGCCCGGGGTTCGCGGGTTCGGATCCCTGGCGCCCGCCGACGCACTGCCTGTCAGCCATGCCGTGGCGGCGTCCCATATAAAGTAGAGGAAGATGGGCACGGATGTTAGCCCAGGGCCAGTCTTCCTCAGCAAAAAGAGGAAGATTAGCAACGGATGTTAGCTCAGGGCTGGTCTTCCTCACAAAAAAAAAAAAAAAAAGAGAGAGAAAGGGAGCTTTTCCAAGTTGATTTGCAATTTCTTGTTTAAGAGGCTAACCAAATGGTGGAGCAAGTGAGAGAAACAGGGTAGCTGAAAAAGAGGCTGGCTTTTAGGAAAGATGAATCATTAAATTAATGAACTAAATTAAATTGATTTATACTGAAAGCATGAGCCCCAAGTAGAGATGAGCTATAAATCTAAAGCATAGGTGGGAGGTCCTAGAACTAAAAAGTGAGTTTAGCAAGGTTGCAGGATATGAGATCAACCCACAAAAATCAATCACAATTCTCTATGCTAACAACGAACACATGGAAGCCAAAATTAAAAACACAATACCACTTATAGTCACCCCAAAGAAAATGAGATACTTAGGTATAAACATAACAAAACATGTACAGGATCTATGTGCTAAAAATTACAAAACAACTGTGAAAGAAGTCAAAGAGACCCTAAGAAAATGAACAGACATACCAAGTTCATGGATTGCAAGACTCAACATAGTAAAGATGTCAGTTCACCTCAAATTGGTCTGTAGGTTTAATGTGATGGCTATCAAGATCTCAACCAGGTTGTTGTGTAGACATAAAGCTTCTTCTAAAATTCACATGGAAAGGCCCAGGCCTTAGAATAGCTTAAACAATCTTGAAAAAGAAGAATCAAGTGGGAGGAATCTCTGTACCTGATGTTAAAGTGTACTATATAGCTACGGTAATCAGTACACTGTGTTCTTGGCGGGGGATGGAAACAGAAATTAGTGGAACAGAGAACTCAGAAATAGACCCCATATGTATCCCCACCTGATTTTTGACAAAGGTGCAAAAGCAGTTCAATAAAGGAAGGATAGACTTTTCAACAAATGGTGCTGGAGCAGGTAGATATCGATAGACAAAAAAAATGAACCTCAACCTTAACTGCACACCTTATACAAAAACTAACTCCAAGTGGATGGTGGACTTAAATGTAAAATATGAATCTGTAAAATTTTTCAGGAAAAAAAATAGGAGATAGGGTCAGGCAAAGAATTTTTAAACTTTATACCAAATGAGTGATCCATGGTAAAAGTTGATAAATTGAACCTCATCAAAATGAAAAACTTTTGCTCTGAGAAAGACCCTACTAAGACGATGAAAAGTATTTTCAAACCACCTATCTGAAAAAGGACTCATATCTAGAATGTATAAACAACTTTCAAAACTCAACAGTAAAAAAAAATCTAATCCAGTTAGACAGTGGGCAAAAGACATGAGAATGTATTCCATTGAAAAGGCTGTACAGATGAAAAATAAGCAAATGAAAAGATTTTCAATATCATTAACCATTAGGGAAAAGCAAATTAAAACCACAATGAGCTATCGCTATACTCCTATAAAAATGACTAAAATAAGAAATGTTAGTGACAACAAATGATGGCAAGGGTGAGAAGAAACTGGATTACTCCAACAGTGCTGATGGGATGTAAAATGGTACAGCCATTCTGCAAAATAGTTTGGCAATTTCTTATAAAACTAACCCTGTCACTACCATGCAACCCAGCAATTGCATACTCTTGGGCATTTGTCCAAGAGAAATGAAAGCTTATATTCACACGAAAACCTGTACATGATTATTCATAGCAGCGTTATTTGTAATAGCCTCAAACTGGAAATGACTCAGATTCCTTCAAAAGCTGAATGACTAAGCAAACTGGTGAATTGGTATTGTGGAATACTACTCAGCAATAAAAGGGAATGAACTATTGATAAATGCAACAACTTGGATGAATTGCCAGGGAATTATGCTGAGTGAAAAAAACCAATCTCCAAAGATCGGGTACTGTATAATTCTGTTTATATACCATTTCTGAAATGACAAAATTGTAGAAATGGAGAACAGGTTAGTGATTGTCAGGGGGGTGGTGTGAGGAGGGAGGTAGTTGTGGCTTTAAGAGAGCAACATGAGGGATCCATGCAATAATGGAACTGTTTCAGAATGGGAGAAGATATTTGCAAATCATATATCTTATAAGGCACCTGTATCCAGAATACATAAAGAACTCTTATAACTCAATAATAAAAAGACAAATAACCCAATTAAGCAATGAGCAAAGAATCTGAATAGACATTTCTCCAAAGAAGATATACAAATAGCCAATAAGCACATGAAAACATACTCAATATTATTAGTCATTAGAGAAATGCAAATCAAAAACCACAATGAGATACCACTTCACACCCACTAGAATGGCTATAACCAAGAAGATAAATAATAACAAATGTTGGCAAGGATATGAAAAAATTGGAACCATCATATATTGCTGGTGGGAATGTAAAATGGCACAACTGCTTTGAAAAACAGTTTGGCAGTTCCTCAAAAAGTTAAACATAGGGGGCCAGCCCCATGGTGTAGTGGTTAAGTTCAGCACATTCCGCTTTGGCAGCACAAGTTCGTAGGTTCAGATCCTGAGCACAGACCTATACCACTCATCAGCCATGCTGTGGTGGCAACCCACATACAAAATAGAGGAAGATTGGCATAGACATTAGCTCAGGGCTAATCTTCCTCAAGCCAAAAAAGAGGAAGATTGGCAACAGATATTAGAGCAAGTCTTCCTCAACAAAAAACAAAAAACAAAGTTAAACATAGAGTTTATGATATGACCCAACTATTCCACTCCTAGGTATATTCCTGAAAGAACTGAAAACATGTCCACACAAAAACTTCTGTGCAAATCTTCGTAGCAGCATTATTCATAAGAGCCAAACAACAGTGGCAACAACCCAAAATGTCCATCAATTGATGAATGGATGAACAAAATGTGGTATATCCATTTAATGGAATATTATTCAGTCATAGAAAGGAGGAATGAAGTACTGACACATGCTACAACATGGATGAACCTTGAAAGCATTATGTTAAGTGAAAGAAGCCAGACACAAAAAGGCCACATACTGTATGATTCCATTTAAATGAAATATCTAGAATAGACAAATCCCTAGAGACAGAAAGTAGATAGTGGTTGTCAGGGACTAGGGTGAGGAAGGAATGGGGAGTGACTGCTGATGGATATGGGTTTTTGGGGGGAGGTGATGAAAATGTTCTAAAATTAGATTGTAGTAATGGTTGCAAAACTCTTAGATATACAAAAAGCCATTGAACTATACACTTTTAAAGGGTGAATTTTAGGGTATGTAAGATATATCTCAATAAAGCTGTTAAAAAGGATATTGTGTCATCTATTTAATGTTGGTGGACATTTTGAATGTATCCAATTTTTTTCTTTTACAATGCTGCAGGGAATCTACTTGTACATTTCTGTTTATGCTCTAACCTTCTTGATATTTCCATATAGTGTTAGAAGTGGTTTTATTGGTCCTAGGCAGCATATAGTTTTTATTGTGGTAGCCAGTGACCAATATAGAGTGGCATTTATTTAGGGTGCTTAGATATTTTGAATGTCTGTGAAAATGCAATTTCATGGTTGAAGCCTGCCAAGATAGTGTTTACAATCCAATATGGAGAAAGAGTTAATAACCCTGGTGCTCTTGTGGGCAGAGGGGTGTGTAAGAGATTGGAGGAGTGAGGAGATGCAGAAAGAAAAGAGTGAGCAGGCCAATAAAAGCCTCATCAGTTTTTTCCTGCTGTCAGTGTTTCCTTTCCGGCTTTGTAGAGAGCTCTTCCTTTTGGGATGATCTGGACTAATTTCTGTTTTGATTTTGCCCTGTTAGGTGAAGGCATCCGCATCTCCTCGGAGGCTACAGAGCTTCTGGATTTCATAGACAACCAGGGCCAGGTGCACGTGATCCAGAAGTACCTTGAGCACCCTCTGCTTCTGGAGCCGGGTCATCGCAAGTTTGACATTCGGTAATGCCTCAGTGCCTGGAGTCTTTGTTTAACTAATCTGAAGGAAATGCAGTGGTGTGCGATGAGGCGGGTAACGTGGAATGTGAGGAAGTGTTTGTGTTTAATACGTTAGCACAGTTGAACACAGCTGAATGGAACTGAGCTTCTATACCTAATTTTCTATTTTTCTTTCAATATTTCTCTTTTCTTTCTAGAAAATGTTACAAAGATTTTAGATTTTCTTTTTTTATATTTTCTTTAATGAAAATGACTTGTGGATCCAAAGAGAAGAGTATAAATGTATGGGGCTTGCTTATGGAAAAAGCTGAGAGATGTACATAAGACACATAATTCAGACACAACAGATCGTGTGACCTTGCCAAATATGTCCTCGCTTCATGGTTTGTGTCCCTCTTTTTAAGGATTTCATGAACACACCTCAGGTTTTTGGATTTTAGCTTTCTGAGCAAAGGGCCTGGCGTGAAGAAAGAGGCTGTATGGAGCTTTCTAAAGCTAAACAGCCCTGACCCCAGCTTGCCCTTGGCCTTGCTCTCATCTCCTCATCGAGGCCTCTTTGTCTCCTGGATGCCTTCATATTGACTTGCTGCTTCTTTTTTTTTTTTTTTTGTGAGGAAGACCAGCCCTGAGCTAATATCCGTTGCCAATCCTCCTCTTTTTGCTGAGGAACACTGGCCCTGGGCTAACATCGTGCCCATCTTCCTCTACTTTATATGGGACGCCGCCCCGGCGTGGCTGACAGGCAGTGCGTCGGCGGGCGCCGGGGATCCGAACTGGCGAACCCCGGGCTGCCAAGCGCGGACGAAACCGCTACGCCACCGGGAGACCCCGTGACTTGCTGCTTCTTGAACACCAATCCTATGTCAGATCAGCTTCAGGAGGAACAATCTTCTTAAGATTACTAAAAGAGTAAACATGGCAATGGAGGTTTCATAGATTAACCTTAAAAACCAGCCCATTCAGATCTCTTCAAAATGCCTTCTCTTCTGAATGGACCCAAGTCTCCTTGTCATTTATGGTCAAATGTTTTGTTTGCCTCATTACAGTATAAACCCACTATCTTGGCTAATTGTTGTGATTTTCCCCTTACAATTTTACAACTTACCTCCTTCCTCTACTCACTCCTCAAAAAGTCAAGGTGTAGGGATAATATATATAATATGGAGAAACTTTGGATGACTTGAGTGAAATAATGTTTTTATTGATTTGCAGAAGCTGGGTTTTGGTGGATCATCTGTATAATATCTACCTCTATAGAGAGGGTGTGCTTCGGACTGCTTCAGAACCATATCATGCTGATAATTTCCAAGACAAAACCTGCCATTTGACCAATCACTGCATTCAAAAGGAGTACTCAAAGAACTATGGGAAGTATGAAGAAGGGAATGAAATGTTCTTTGAAGAGTTCAACCAGTACCTAACAAGTGCTTTGAACATTACCCTGGAGAGTAGTATCTTACTACAAATCAAACATATAATAAGGTAAATTAATTGTATATTTTTTGGCTGTGTGTCTTGAAGGAGCTTTGGGATTTTATGTCTTTCAATGAATTGTTCCATTTAAGTTGTGTAATTTAAGGACAAACATTATTTGTAATATTCCTTTATTATCCTTTAATATCTATAGGATCTGTAATGATGTCACTTCTTTCATTCCTTATATTGGTAATTTATATTTTCTATTTTACTTGGACAGATTGGCTAGAAGTTTGTCAATTTTATTAATCTTTTTTAAAAAAATCAACTTTTGGCTTTATTGATTTTCTCTATTGTTTTGTTTTAGATTTTTTTGATTTATGCTCTTTATTACTTCCTTCCCTCTGTTTTTTGTGGGGTTTTTTTGAGGGAGGGGGTTAATTTGCTCTTCTTTTTGTAGTTTCCTTAAGGTGAAAGGTTAGATCATTGATTTAAGAGAGTTCTTTCTTTAAAAAATATGAGCATTTAATGCTATCAGTGTTCCTCTTAAGTACTCATTAACTGCATCACAGATTTGGTATGTTGTTTTCATTTTATTAAAATATTTTCTAGTTTCTCTTGTGACCTTTTCTCTGACTCATGTGTTATTTAGAAACTTTTGCTTATTTTCCAAATATTGGGGGGGTTTCCAGATATCTTTACTAATTTCTGCTTTAATTCCATTATTGTCAGAGAACATATTTTGTATGGTTTCATGTCTCCAAAATTTGTTAAAGTTTGTTTCATGGCCCAGAATATGGCCTGTCTTAGTGAATGTTCCATGTGCACTATAAATAATGTTTATTCCACTATAGTTGGGAAGGGTGTTCTATAAATGTCAATTAGGTGAAGGTAAAAATTTCAAGTCTTTTTATGTCCTTGCTGATTTTCTGTTCTACTTATTCTGTCCAGTATTGAGAGGAAAACCATTGATGTCTCAGAGTATAATTATGGATTTGTCTGTGTCTCCTTTTGGTTTTTGCTTCCTGTATTTTGAAGATCTGTTGTTAGGTGCATATACATTCAGAATTGTTATCTCTTCTTGGGGAATTGATCACTTTATCATTATGTGATTTCCATCTTTATCTCTGGTAATATTTCTTATTCTGAAGGCTGTTTTGTCTGATATTAATAGAACAGCTTTCTTTTGATTAGTGTTTCCATGGTATGTCTCTTTCCATCTCTTTGATTCTATTCTATTCTAGTCTATATTCTATTCCATATTTAAAGTGGATTTCTGGTAGACAGCATATAGTTGGGTTTTGTTTTTAATTCTCTTTTAATTGGTATGTTTATACCATTTAAATTTAGTGTAATTATTGATTTGGTTGGATTTACATCCATTTTATTATTTGTTTTCTGTTTGTCCTCTCTTTCTTTCATTTCTCCTTTCCCTGCCTTCTTTTGAATTATTTGAATAATTTTTTAGAGTTCCATTTTAATTTTTCTGTTGAGTGTTTATATCTCTTTTTTTAAATGGTTAATCTAGGGATTATAATATACATACTGAATATTCCACAGCCTTCTTAGAATTAATAATTTACCACTTCAAATAAAATGCAGAAAACTTATAGTTCACTTAAGTCTCCTTCTCTATATTATAGTTGTTGTATGTATTACATCTACATACATTGAAATCTCCACCACATAATGTTATAATTTTTGCTATCAACAGTCATGTATGTATTTTTATACATATGATATATTACCAGGTTAGATATAAAAATAACAAGACTAAACTATATGCTGTCTATAAGGAACTCACTTTAAATATAAAAGGAGAAAAAAAAATTTTTATGTTTACCCAGATATTTACCATTTCTTCTGCTCTTCCTTCAGTCCTGACGTTCCAGATTTCTCTCTGGTATCATTTCCCCCACTGCATTTTGGTGTGTCTTTGTTATAAATCAGGTGGCCATTCGTGTGAGGGTCTGTTCCCGGGATCTCCATTCTGTTCCATTGGTCTATTTATCTGCCCTGTCATTACCACCCTGTCATGGTGACTGAGACTTTTTTCTTAGTTTATTCTTACATAGAGTCTAGCAGAATAATTACAGGGCTTGGAGTCCCACTTCTTCAGGGATTATAGGTGATTAGAATTCTGACACCAGATACGTCAAGTATGCTGAAGAAAGAATTCCTATTTTAGGCAAAAGATTTACTGGATATTTGCTGCACTTCCCCCGCTCCTCCTCATTGTTCTGTGCAGTTCAGAGAGTATTGCTACTTTGGTGCTATAAATACTCCTCACAGTTCTCATGGTTTTTTTCCCCCAACTTAGCCTCCCCCTAACTTCCCACTCCAGCTGAAAAAAGATGTACTGTATAAAGTCTCTGATGATGAAAAAAAATTCTTTCAAGTGAATTATTCATCTTGAGCTTCCAGCAGACAAAAAATAATGTTTAGTTTTGATTTGGTTCTAGCTCTTGGTTTTTCTTTCACTTTTTATTCTTAAGTATTGTTGGTTTTTTTCCTGTTTTTTTTTTTTGTGTGTGTGAGGAATTTTGTCCCTGAGCTAACATCTGCGCCAGTCTTCCTCCATCTTATATATGGGACACCACCACAGCATAGCTTGATGAGTGTGTAAGTCCATGCCTGGGATCTGAACCTGTGAACCCCGGGCCACTGAAGCGGAGTACGCAAACTAAACCAGTATGCCACCCGGCCGGCCCCTCCTGTTTCTTTTTTTACCATGAGCATCTATTAAATTTTAAAACTTTCTTAATTATAATATTTTAAAGGGTATTTTAATTAAAAATTAAGGATATTCTCTCCCAGAATAGAGATAAGACAGAAAAAAATGTGATGCATGGCTTGCCCGTGCAGGTTAAAGATGACTGGGAGAAGAAATGCTTATTTCAGTTGGCTCTTAAATGGCTAACTGTCCAAAATTATTTTTAACGTTTGAACATATTTGTAGAAATATTTTCCCCTTTGGCAAAAAAGGAAAGAAAACCGACGTTTAGGGTTGGGGTCGTGGTGGAGGGAGGTTGTGGGGAGCAAGACTCTGGCTCCAAATTCACAGAGGCCTCAGTTCTGAGTGTTGAGTCAAACCTACCTATAAGGATACATCTTAGAGTTTGTCACATGGAAACCTGTTCCCTGCATCTTTTTCCTTCCAAATATACAGCTGTGTCCAAGGACACCTATCTCTGGTAATCTCAGAGTCATCGTCATGTATTTTACTTACTAAGATAAATATTTTGCCCCAATATTCAGTTGAGGGAAAAATCAGAGAAGATCTTCATAAAGCAAAAATGGTATAGGTTTGGATGGTTGACTTATTATTCATAAATAATGGATTTGTGATGATCATAACTAATGATAAATTAATAAAATATGCTTGCTCATTATATTAACATTTCTTAGATGTTTCCTAGCTACCAGGAAGTATGCCAAGTTCCTGATGTAATTATCTCACTGAACCACCTCAGCACTAGGAGCAGGTATTATTTTTACCCCAACTTTATGGGTAAGGAAATCAACACTTGGCTCGGAGAGGTTAAAAACCTTGTCTGAGATTCTGACCTTGGCAGCCTGACCTCAGACCTCAAGTACTTATTCATTTTTGTTTCTGCAGTTCATTTTCAACTTCTTTTCTGTGTCACTAAAATCTTCTAATTTTTTTCAAATAGTAGTTGAGGTTAATAATTCTATTCTATACTTCAGTATTTAGATTCTATATGTATATATATATAGCTCTAAATCTTTTGATTAGTAACAATTTGGCCTTAGAACTACAGCTAGTAAAAGAAATGAATGAGGCCAACATTCTTTTTGCAAATTCTGCTCTTCACCAAATGGTAGTCCATTTCTTACATATGGCAAAAATACCTGGAAGTGTTTTATTTATTACTGACAAATGTGGCAGCGGCCCTCCTGTTGGAGGAATCCACATTCACCTCTGTAACCACAGTGACTGAGCGCTGTGCTGGGAAGCAGCCTCTACCTGGAAGAGCATGAGTGGTTGCAGAGTTTTCTAACAAACTGCTCGATAAGTAGCGTCGTCTTGAATAATCTGTTGGTAATAAATTTAAAAGAGAGAATTAAGTCAAAGCCAATTTTTATCAGTACAGTTGATATAAAATCATTCAAGCACATCTGTGTTCCTTCTTCCTCGACCACCCCATTCTCAGCGAGCTCTCCCTGTCTGCCCCACAGAAGCTGCCTCATGAGCGTGGAGCCTGCCATCAGCACCAGGTACCTCCCTTACCAGAGCTTCCAGCTCTTTGGCTTCGACTTCATGGTGGACGAGGAGCTGAAGGTCTGGCTCATTGAGGTCAACGGCGCCCCTGCTTGTGCTCAGTAAGCCTGAACACCGTTGTGTTTAACAAGTGGGGAGTTGGTCTTGTGGTTGGAATAGCCTGTCTTGACAAGGTGGAGAGCTCCCGTGACCGAAGTGTTCAAGCGTAGACCCTCAGACTGCTGGCGGGGAGGATGTAACAGTGATGGGAGGACCCGGCTGGCAGGGTGCTCTGCTGAGTCATTTCCTTTCCCCTTTCCCCACGTGTGTTGAGCAGTTAGTCTGTGCTCAGGTGGGTGGTAGTTGCCATGAGAGTTTCAAACAAAGCTAGTAACTGCCAAAGGGAGACCCTCTTGTGTGACAAGTTGAGTGAGCAGGGTCCTATGAGAGGGGAAGACAGTGATGACCAAGAAGTTTGGGGCTCCCTGGGCAGGAAGCAGTCTGAGGAGGCCTTGTAGGCACAGTGGAGCGGGAACTGGGAGGTAACAGGAGAGTGTCACATGTGCCAAGGGGAGGAGGGAGAGCCTTTAGAAAGAGGACACAGCATCCAGCAGGAGCTTGCTCTGTGCCAGGCTCTATGAGGAATGCACAGAACCTGCTCTCAGGGAGCTTCTCTTCCTCCTGGGGAGAAGCCTGGCTGCAGCATGGGGTTAGTGTCATGGAGTAAGGAGACGTGAAGGTGAAGAGGTCAGTTGGGACTGCACGGTGGAAGGCCTTAAGTGTAAGGGAAAGGCATTCGGACTTAATCCTCAAAGGCTGTTGGTTCTTCTGAAGATGCGCTTTCACCATGTCAAGACCCTTTCATGGTTCCCCATGTCCACATCTTGGAGGAACTGAGGTGATTTTCCAAAGGTTTAGGAGAAAGTCCTGTACCTACAAGGGGCAGTGTTAACACACAAGTCGTTCTTTCATTACGAGCCAGGCGTTTGCTTGATGGCTGTGACATGGCAGGTATAATTCCATCTCATACATCAGTCCCTGCAGCTAACCAGTACTCGTTAGCTCCCCTGCAACCTACCAGGCCCCAGGCTGGGCCCTGGGTCACAGTTGTGAGCAAAGAGACACAGGCCCTGTCCTTACTGGAGAGATACTCTGGGCAAGCAAAGGACTAGACAAATATAGATTAAAAACTGGGACAAGCGTTTTAATAAAGGATGTTAAAAAGTAATATAATTGAGCAAAAGGTCCCCATTGGGAGGTGATGTTTGGCACTGAGATCTGAAGGAGGAAGGAGAGGTAAGTAGGCTAAGGGTGGAGGAGAATAGAACGTTCACATCTTCCCTTCACCACATCCACAGCGGGGTGCCCATTTTCTCCTGTCCTTCCTCACAAAGGTTCATCCTCCATTGTGCTCCAGACCCTGTCCCCTCGCTCCCCTCCCTTCCCTGTCCTCTCGCCTTCCTCATTTACAGTGTCACCCTTTTTCCCTCGCTGCTGCATAGTTATCTGATATCAGCATGTGTGTATACAGCAGATTTTCCCAGCTATTAAAACAAAGCCCTCCCTGATGCCACATCCTGCTCCAGTGACCACTCCCTTTCCCTGCTCCCTTCACAGCCAAACTTCTGGAAAGCAGTGTCTGCACCACTGTCTCGTCTTCAATTCCCATCTGTGCACTGGTCCATTCTAGCCTGACTTCCATCCCGACCGCCCTACAGAAACAAAGGTCCCCAGCCAAGCCCATATTGCCAAGTCCAGTGGCCCCTTTCAGTCTTTACTTCCCTGGACCTCTCAGCAGCATTGAAGGCAGCTGACCGCACCTTGCTGAGGCTCTTCTGATGTGGCTTCGGCGCACTCTGTATGGGAAGGTTTGACCGAGGAGGTATGAGCAACATTGGCCTCCTGTTCCTCATCAACTGACCTGAGTCAGTGCCTGAGCCCTGGGTGTTCGTCTTCTCTCTCCACTGCACTTTCTCTGTATGTGATCTTATTCAACTTCATGATTTTAAAAACACCAAAGTACATCATAGCCCAGAGTTCCAGACGGGTGTCTGCATTTGCCTTCCTGGCGTCCTGCAAGGATGTCTGATAGGCACCCCCCAGAGTTGCCCATCTCAGTGACTGCCCCTCCCTGGAGCCTAAGCTAGAAACCTGGTAGAGAGCCTGCCTCCCCTTTCCATTACCTTCACATCTGTCCATCAGAGCCTCGTCGCTTCTGCGTCCAGCCTCGTCAGTCCTCTGCGCTCCTCTCCCACTGCCCTCGCTCTCCCAGGTCATCCTCGGTTGTTGTGGAGGATTTTGCAAAGAGCCTTCTAACTGGGATCTCCACTTCTGCTTTTGCCCCAATAAAATCCACTCTCCCTGGAGCAGCCAGAGTGATAAAATGGAAACCAGGCCATGCTGTTCTCTAGACTTCCCATGGCTCCTGGGATAAAAGCCAGACCCCTCCCTCTACCTGCAAGGCCACCGCCTCGCCTGCCTCTCCAGCCTCACCCCAAGATACCATTTCCCTGCTGGCTCATATCTGCTCTGGGGCCTTTGTGGTTGCTCCTACCTCTTTGTGGGGCCCCCACAACACACACACAAGTCTTACCAAGGCTGCCTCCTTCTGTACCAGAATGGCACCTCAAGGAAGCCTTCCCTGAACAATTCCATCTCTGATTTCTCCAGCCAGAGCCTTAGTGGTTTCCTTTATTACACTAATTGCCATCAAATTAACCAGTTTTTTTCTTTCCAGAATGTATGCACTGTGAGGGCAGTAGCCTTGTTTCTCTTGTTCTCCTCTGAGTCCCAGTGCCTGGCACAGCATACTCTGTAAATGTTAGTTGAGGGAACAAAGAGTGTGTTCCTGGTCAACACTTTTACTCACCTGACTAATTGGTTGGGTTTTATTGAAGTAGATACATCTTTATATCTTCCTTCTATTCCCTAGTGACTTTGGTGCTTAAATGCATAAGATGTATTTATCATTAAGGCCCATCCTTGTATCAGCTGTGATGGGGTTTCAGGGAGGTGGGAGGTTCTGTCTGCTTACTGTAAAGAGCTTTGAGAATGTTTAAAAGTGGTTTAGATGTCATAGTGTGCATACTGAAGACAGGGATGCCATCACGTCTCGACGGTGGATCAAGGACCAGAATATAAAATGCAGTCAGCATGCAAGTATACAATGTAAGAAAGGAAGAAAAGAACCCCACTGTCCTGTGGGGAGAAAGTGATTCTGTTTCATTTTATTCCTGAAGCTTATTCAGATGTTAACTAAGCATTTTTCTCCAGGGTAGCTCTTTGATTCTAAGTATAAATCCTAGGTCAAGATACAGGTTATCTGGTGTAGTTCCTTATAAAACTAAACATTTTTAGTAGAGATCGGACCCTTTTAGACCCTTTATTTGCCATCGGCCCTGAGGGCTTTGGCCCAAGGGTGGACCCCCGGTCTCTGAACTGGAAAAGGTGGATCTGCCTCTTTTTTCCATAGAAGGATTGAAGGATACCCAGTCAAAGGGAAGAAACAGCACCTTCTCCTTAGTTCAGAGTGTTGAGTAGTGGCTTTCACTTCTTTCCCCGCCAGTAGCACCCACGCGCCTGGCGGACACTCACCTGTTTCACTAGAGTGCTTTGTAAGATCAGGTGATGCTGGAGCCTGAGAGAGGCCTCTGATGACAGAACCCTATGATCGTGCATCAGTGTTCACAGTCTTCTTTGGGCTCCATCCTGCTGGCTCCCACACAGCCACTCAAGGTCTGTTAGATTCCCTCTGTACTAAGAGTCCTCACGAGAGCAGTGAGGTCTAGGGGAGGGGTGGGTTTAGGGACATGTAAAGATGAATGTTCTCAAGGAAGTCCACTGGAGGAGGGAAACAGACACTGCCCAATTAATTATTGTATGAATCATATTGTGTTACAAGTGCTATAATAAAAAATAAACAGATTCTATCTTTTAGGTGCATGATTTTGAGTGGGGAGAGCTCCTGGGGTGGGGGGCTTACAGTGAGGTAGCCTGGAAAGCCATGAGGGACCTGGGCCCCACTGAGAGGCAAAAGGCAGATGGATCTCATGGTTTAGTCATTCTGTTATATGAAAATGGGCAGGATGTCAAAAGGCGTACCATTGCCTATATATAGTGTAAGTCCTACACCAGAAATACCTAAGATATGAGTTGACTTCACCATGTTCAAGCTGCTCTGCGTCCTCTCCTCCTCCCCAGCATTCCCTTTGGAAAGTACCTTCCTGAGGTGGCTAGTGACAAACGTCATGAAACACTGAACATGTGTTCATGTTTTTTGTTCGTATTTTGACAGCTTGTGGCTCTCGGTGACTTGCCAAGTCCCAAGTGTAGTAACCACCATCACTCCCCTGCGGGCCTTCTTGTCACTGTCCCTTCAGAAGTGGGAGGTTGAGTGGTTTGGCTGGTTTGTTGAAAACAGGCCTTGATTTGTGTACACAGAAGGGACAGGGGCTGGGGAGTTGGGGAGGGACGAGAAGGAAAGAGCAGATGTCTAGTGGGGAGAAAAACGTCAGCCTGCAGTTAGGACTTCCCAAGGATAATGGAAGCGTGGCTTTTCATGAGCTTTCTTCCCAGAGGGCCTTACAAGAGGTTGGAACATAGAAGTACCAGCCTCAAGGGCAGTAAAAAGGGACAGGGTTTGGAGAAAAGGTTCTATGATGGAGAGGATGATAGCAGGGATTTGCCATTGCATGAACAGGGGTGGGAATTAGATTGTGAGGATTTCCTACCTCGTGGAGATTGGAATATGGCATCTTTTGGAGATCAATCAGGACAGTAAAGACCTCTGTCCCTCTAGGTCGGGCTGGCCTGGGCTTCTGCCTTTGGCTCCAGCCTGTTGGATTCCAAATGTGTCTTGAGTGAGTTGAGTGGGTGGGCACATCTGGCCCAGAGCATCATCTCAGATGTGGATTTTCTCTTTGGACCACATGCCTTGGTTTCTCCTTGTGTTAGAGTCAGTCCTGAGAGAGCTGGCTGTGGGGCCTTGTGTGCTGCCACATGAAATGAGCAGGAATCCTATAGGGGCTAAGTGGTCATGGGAGATAGAGGGCCCCATTGCTAGTCTGAAGAGACTGGAGGGGAGGTTTTCCTCCCTAGCTTTTCTGCTTTGGTGGTTTCATTGCCTCTGGATGAAGTCCAGACCCCTGAACATGGCATCAGGGTCCTCCGTGGTCTGGCCCCTGGCTTGTCCCAGCCTCACACTGCACTGATCCACTTCCCCAAATACCCTGAGTTCGCTCTCCTTGGTGTGTGCTACTCCTTCCATCTGTGCTGCCCCTCTTCTCCCTCTCCCCATCCTCTCCCCCTTCCCCTCCCTCCCTTGTTCTGTCCCTCCATGTCTGTCTCCCCTCCCTTCATCCTCTTTTCTACCCTGCCATCTATTCTCTGTCTGACTTTACTCATTCTCCAGGTCTCAGCTTAGCTATCACTCCTCGTGAGTCTTTCCTAAGGTCCCCTCAACCACTCTGACTGGGTCCTTTCCCTGGAGAGTGCCTGCCCCTCCGTGTACACCCACCACAGACAGGCATGATGGCTCTTATCCCCTACTGGAATTGTCTATCCTCCCTGCAGTTCAAGTCAGAGCGGGAGTTGTCTGTCTGTTCATCTGCGAGACCTTCTGGGAATATTTGTTAAGGGGATGCTTTAACCTCACGCAGTGTCTCTTGCAGTATTTATATGTACAGTGGAAACCAGTTTTATAAATGTGGTTGTGAGATGGAATTTCTCAGGCAGATCCTGGTGAAAAAAACTTTGATTGTTTTGCTTACACTTTGATGAACATCCTCAACAATATTTCTTTAAACCCATTTCAGGAAGCTTTATGCAGAACTGTGCCAGGGCATTGTGGACATAGCCATATCCAGTGTCTTTCCGCCGCCAGACACGGAGCAGCAGCCGACCCAGCCGGCTGCGTTCATCAAGCTGTGACCAAGGGAGGTGCTCAGAGCTGCCTTGGAAGAAGCACGGAGTCCTGCTCCAGGAGAAGGTGAAAGGTGCAGATTGCTCGTTATCAAGCCAAAACAGGAGAGAGGGAGGCAACTTGCAAAGACGTGATGGAAGAGAGAGCATGAGAAGAAAAGGCGGCTTCCCTGAAGAGTGGTTGCTCAGGGTTCCCAGGGGGAGCTCTCAGCACAGCTCTTGAGATTTGAAAACTGCAGTGATGTGGCCTCCTGAAAAGGAGGGGAGAGCAAATATTCTTCTACGGGGAAAAAACAGGGATTTGATTACTTATGTTCTCATCCTTTGAAAAATCTGATTTTTATCCTAAGGCAGCATTGTGAGCAGCGCCTCTCCTCCAAGGATTGCAGACCGTTGGACCTTTGGTTGGTGTCTTTCCACCTGCTGCAGCCTTAGTGCCTTAGCTCTATGCCCAGCCGCAACCCTTCTGTCTGGGCAGGGATTGGATGTGAGAGCATTTGGGTCGCTGATGTGTTCCCTGCTCGTCCCCTTCCACAACACACTGCCCCACGAAAATCTGGACAAGCATGCACCAACAGTCCTTGGTTTCGTGCCGTGCGCCGCCTCGCAGTGAAGGGGATTTTCCTCATCACGTTCCTGATGGTGTTGGGTCAATCACCTGTCAGGGTTGGTGTGGGCTGGACACCAAAACAGCAAACGCTGCCCTTGGTCTACTCTCTGCATGTTTCAGAAACCAAGCGGCAGGTCTGCTGCAAACCCGTAAGCATCACATAAGCATGAGAGAGAAAAAACACGATGTCTTGCTCTACTTAATAGTTGGGTGTGGTGGGTCTTTGAAATATGATGATTCTGTTATCTTTCTTTTAACCAGAGTTCTACAGGCACTTTTGTAAAGTTCCCTTTTCTTCCCTTTTTGTTTTTATTTCTGTTTTAACTTTAACCTCCAGGGGTCAGGAGAAGGCAGAATTCCGTTCCACCTCCCTCCCCCCTCCCAGGTGGTACTACCCCCAACACAGGGAGCTTTCCCCCAGTTCGTTCTCTTTGCTCTCCAAAGCACCTTCTGCAGGAGCTAGACGGGCAGCTTTTGTTCCAGGGAGGATTCTGTCTGCTTGTGCCTCTCAACAGCGGGGAGAGGCTCTGAATAAGTATTTGTCTCACCTGAATGGGAGAATCTCCTAAAATGGGAAAGAAGTGGTTTCAGAGCACCACACAGCATCTTGTAATGGGACACAACAAATGTGTCCTGTTAGGTGTAGTTTCCACTTACTGGATCGACGAATATTCTATAGACTTTTCAGGAAGCTACATCACTAGCAGTGGGAAGAACAAGATGCCATTTGTGTTCAGTGTGAGCTGAGTGAACAGGCCCTCCATAGAGTGTACTGGGAATCACAGCAGACCCATTGAAAAGGCACTCTCCTCCCCAGAATGTGGTGTGTTCTTCCTTCGTTCATATGTGTGCTCCATTATTCGTTTCTACTTGGCACAAGAAAACACTTCTGCAGTCAGGGGAGACTTCTTTAAAAAGGGAAGAAAAAGCAACACCTCCTCAAACATGATGAGATGTGGGAGCTTACAGTGAAAAAAGGAATAATGATAAAAATTATCTAATAGATTCAGCAATGGGTGTAGGATGTGAAAGCATTATGTCAGGGTGAGGTGGAGAAAGGCCCAACTGGGTTACCTCTCATGGGAATTTGGAATTAAAAATAGAAGTCTTGGTGGTTACTAGAATACAGAAAATGAAGTTTTCATCTGGAGCAAAATAAAACAGTCAGTGGTAAAAGTCGATCCTGGAGGCCCAACACAGCTGATGGGTCAGTGTTTGAGGACTTCTGAGCAGATCATGGGAAGATGCACACCCATCTAGAAAGCGTAGGGCACTGGATCCTTGGAAAGTCTGGTGATGGGGAAAGCATGGAGGTTTTGTAGTGCTATCACATGCTAACGCACACTTGTAATGATCTTTTGGACCTAAATTACAGGGACGTTCGAGAGTTTTCCAGCTCTTAGTGACAGAGCTAAGAATTCAGATGTTGGGAAGTCTGTGGATCTTGATGGATTTTTCTAAGAAACCTGAATCAATAGTATATGTGAGGGAAATAAGGCTTAAAAAAAAAGTTATACTTCATTCCTCACATGGTTTAAATAAGTATTTTATGCATTTATTTCCAATCAGGTGGAATGGTTGGCTCAGAACTGTTCCATACCCTTCCATGAAACCCTTGGCACAGAAGGGCATGCCTTGCTCTGCAGTCAGTCTTCGTACGTGTGGTCTGTGTCCATGTCGCCAGTGGCTGGGGAGGAGGTGTTACTCATTTGGAGATGCTGATTCCAATCTTGCTCTGTTGTCTGGCTGCCTGGTGTCAGATGGGCCCGTTCACCTGTCTGTGCCTTAGTTTCTTACCTCATGGAAGAGTTCGTTGCCTGACCCAGAGACTACCTCAAGGGCTTTTAGTGAGGACAGGTGAGATTAGGAAGACTCAAGAACCTTTAGTACCAAGGTTCTCAAAGCTGACTAGATGCTGGAATCACTTGGGAAGCTTTTTAAAAATGTTGGTGTCCACACCTTCCCCCTCTCCCCAACCCCTGACAATTCAATCAGGACCTCAGGCATCAGTGTGCTTTGAGATGCCTTGAGCCACTGCTTCAGAAGGAAGGACAAACACATTATTACCTTGGAAGAATCAGATAAGGCCCAGGGCTTTAAAAAAAATTCCTTTTGGAAGAACAGGCATTTCTTTAAGAATGACCAGATGTTGACATGTGTGTTCATGATACAAGCAACTGCTGCTGAAGCAGGTTCTCTCTTTGCTTCTCATCACAGCATTTAGAAACTCGAACAAGCTGTTACCTACTCCAACAGTTTATGAAGCCTTGACAACAAATGTAAACACACATGAATTTATAAATCTGCTAAATATGCGTTAAGGTTATTTATTAATTACTGAGAGAAAAGCTCCTTCCCTCACACTTAACTCCTATGGTAATTATAAACTCCAATTTATCCAGAACATTTAAGTGCCTCAGTGTCTGTATGACCCAGTGGAGCAGGTGCTGGCATACTAACCAGCTGACATGACGTTTCACTAGGCCTCAGGATGATTATCACCGACTTGGAGTGTCTGGTAGTGCTGGAAACGTGTGGGATCCTCTGAATCCGCAGGTGGCAGTGAAGCCACCAAGTGTGTTTTCATGAACAGTTGAGGCTGTGTCAGGCAGGGGTGGATCCAGCCCTGTTGTAGGTGTGGTGGGGGACTCTACTAGAGAAGGCAAGGTGCCAGAGTGGACTTCTGCAGCATGTGGGCGCTGTAGAGAAAATTCACTGATACACTTGTCTCTGATCATGGACACAGAATCTGTACCTAAGAGGAAATGACTTCTGAAATAAGGCAATTTTATGAATGTTTAAAATGCCTGGAGCATTAAAGTAAAGTAATGATATTTCCAGTGTTTTTGGCCCATTTGGTTCTATCATATTATGGGTGACTGTCCTAGGATATCACTCGTTATTTGAATCCATGATTCTGTTACCCAGAGGTAGGCAGACTTTTTCTGTACATGGCCAGATAGTAAATATTCTAGGCTTTACAAGCTATACAGGGTCTCTGTTGCATATTCTTTATCTTTTACCTAACTCATACCTAGCTCATAGGCCAACTGAAAACAGGCCAGATATGGCTGTCATTTGCTGACCCCAGCATGTTACTCAATACATAAGCCAACAGATTGTTCTTCGAAACTGATAAGCCAATCTGGGGTGAAGCATTGAAACAATTTCAGCTGCCAAAATCCAGGCCATCGTTTCCTACATGTCTTGTGCAATGTCTGAATCATGATGTAAATTGTGAGGTGAGATCCATGGTTGTGAAGGAGTTATGTGTGCTTCAAACATGGAGTGGATAGAGGGGCTTCTGCAAGGAGGATACGTCCACAATTAGCCAGAAGGCCAAGAAGTCCTTACTAAGACTTCACTAAGACCAGGTAAATAAATACCTGTAAATCTCACACACCTCGGGACTTAGTCTCATGGATGAAAAGGGCTTCGTTTATGTAAACTCTAATTAACTTGTAACTTGTGTGATGAGGCTGTATGCTTTGGACTCTTTTCCATGTACAGCTGGCCTGCTTTCTATAGCTCTTTCCACTCCATAAACACTTCTGGCACAGAGACGGGGCCTTCCACACGAGAAACCCTGGCTTAAGCACCCCTCGCCAAACAAGTTTCTGATGTGACATGACAACATGCCCACCGGACTCACTGGAGATTGCATGAGCAAGGTACAGGGACAAGCAAACATGGACCCAGGCAGGCAGCTACTTAGGATCCTGAGTGGACAGGTTCAAAGCCTTTGGAGGACTTCTAGAGGCTGGTTCCATTTGCTGTCAGTAGCTGCCCCTTAAAGAACCAGAAGTTCTCCCATGGCCCCAGAGGTCCCATAATACTTTAGACGTTTTTCCCAAAGTATCCCTAAAGGCAAAGGCAAATGAGCTCCTGTCCCGTGGGATACTTGGTGGCATAACTTGAAGATTGCTGTAAGCAGAATTCCTTTTCAACATTCACATGAGAGAACATCAATGGGAATAGCAGGGTAAGAACCTCTGAAAATCTTTTTTTCCATAAAAGCAATGAGATCACTGGCAAAAACTTTTTGGAAATTAACCAAAGGCTTGTAACAATCCAGGAAACATTAAAGAAAAACGGTTGCATCTTGATAAGAACAGCAAGCTTTCTGATGTTTTAACGTGCGCTGTTTTCAGCCCGTTTTCCCTAGCTTGAAAAACGACAGCCCCACAATCAGTGGTGAAATCCAGCAGCCTAGTAGCCATTGGAGGGTACAGAATGGAGCTGGAGCTCCTCCAAAGTCCATTCCCAGTGAATTGTCATTATTTGACCTGCCTGGCAGTTCCATGTGAGTGCGCATTTTAGGGCTTGTCTTTATTTGATGTGTCTAAGAGTGACCCCAGTGTGAACAGCCTTTCTCCTAGGTGCATTTGTCAAAAATAATCCTCAGCAATTGTTTAACATCTCACCTTCCTGAGGTGGTTATAACATTTGGAACAAACAACAAGCAGACCAAAAAACTTAGAAGGAGAAGCTGGGGAATGAGACGTCCATAGGAGGGTTTGAAAAGCTTCATGAGATTCCTATGAATATAGGCCACACACATGCATAGGGCTGTGTGCATGCCCAGGGGAGACCTGAATTCCCTTAGCTTTTACTTCTGACCAGGAGGATCTGCACAGGCAGGAAGTGAAGACTAAGGCAGAGCTGCAAACTGTGTTCCTGAGCATGAAGGCATGCCCAACACACACACACACACAGTCCCTTGCCAAGGATTGGGAGACTTACTGGTTCCAGGCATTTATGGAAAGTTCTGTTCAATCATTAGTTGACCACTAAGCTAATTGAGCAGAAACTTCAGTGGCCACACTCAACGAAGGATACAGGCTTTACAGAATTAGTTCAGGAAAGTCACTAAATAAACAGCTACAACAATAAATCCTGGAGAGGGGAGAGTATCTGGTTTCCAAAGTTGCCCCATTATATTATTGAAATTTTCCAATTTGCAACACAAATTATGGGACATGCGAAGAAAAAAAGAAAGTATGGCCCATAGAAGGAAAAGGCAGTCAACAGAAACTGTCCCTGAGGAAGCCCAGATATTGGACTTACTACACAAAGACTGTAATTCAGCTATTTAAAATATGTTTAAAGAACTAAAAGAGACTATGATGTGTCACCAGGGAGAGAATATCATTAAAGAGATAGAAATTGTTTTTTAAATAGAACCAAGTAGGAATTTAGGCATTGAAAAGTACAATAATGCAAATGAAAAATTCAGTAGAGGTGTTCAAAAGCAAGTTTGAGTTGGCAAAAGAAGGAATCGGTGAATCTGAAGTCAGTTGAGATTATCCAGTCTGAGGAACAGAAAGAAAAAAGAATGAAGAAAAATGAACAGTGCTCCAGAGATCTGCCCAGAGACATATATGTATATCAACATACATGTAACAAGAATCCTAGAAGAGAGGAGAGAGAAAGGGGCAGAAAACATATTGGAAGAAAGAGTGGCCAAAAACTTTCCCACTTTGATGAAAAACACTAAAATGCATCCAAAGAAGTTCAGCAAACTCTAAGTATGATAGACTCAAAGAGAGCCACACCAAGACACATCAACCACTAAGAAAATAACTTTAAATATATAAGACAAGGGAACTAAAATGTTACACTAGAAAATATCTATTTAACAAAAGAGAAGGCAGTAATGAAAGAACAGGGGAGTGGAGGAGATATAAAGCATATAGAAAACAAATAGCAAAATGGCAGACATAAATCCTTGTTGTTGTTAGTGTTGTCGAGTCAATTCCAACTCCTAGTGACCCTGTGTACAGCAGAGCAGAACCATGCTCGATCTTTCTGCACCATCCTCTCACCTGGCACTATATCAGACAGTGCTCCACTGCTATTCTTAGCGTTTTCATGGCCAATTTTTTTAGAAGTGGTAGCCAGGTCCTTTTCCTAGTCTCTCTTAGTCTGGAAGCTCTGTTGAAACCTGCAGGTATTTGAAATACTGGTGACATAGCTTTCAGCATCACAGCAACACTCAGCTGCCACAGTATGACAACTGACAGACAGATGGGTGGTTCCCTGACCAGGAAACAAACCCAGGCCATGGTGGTGAGTGCACCAAATCTTAACCACTAGACCAATAGGGCTGGCTACATAAATCCTACCTTATCAGTAATTTCATTAAACGTAAATGGATTAAACACTCCAATCAAATGGTAGAGACTGGCAAAATGGATTTAAAAAAATCAACCATGGTCCAACTGTATGCCATCTACAAGAGACATCCTTGAGATTCAAAGACTCAAATAAGTGAAAGTAAAAGGATGGAAAAAGATATACAGTACAAACAGTAACTCAAAGAGAGCTTGAGTGGCCATACTAGTATCAGACAAAACAGGCTTTAAGAAAAAAATTGTTACTACAGGCAAAGAAGGACAATTTTTATGATAAAAGGATTACTCCATCAGGAAGATACAACAATTATAAAACATATGCCTCTAGCAACAAAGCCCCAAGATATATGAAGCAAAAACTGGCAGAATTGAAGAGAGAAATAGACAATTCAACAATAACAATTGAAGCCTTCAACTCCCCATTTTCAATAATGTGTAGACCAAGTAGTCAGAAGATCAACAAGGAAATAGAAAACACTATAAACCAACTAGATCTGAAAATATCTATAGAACACTCCACCTAACAATAGCAAAATACACATTCTTCTCAAGCACACATGGAACATTCTCTGGAATAAACCATATGCTAGCTAGACCATAAAACAAGCCTCAGTAAATTAAAAGTGATTAAAATTGTATAATACATCTGTTCTCTGACCAACATGGAATAAAATTAGAAATCATTAACAAAGAAATTTATTCCACAAATATGTGGAAATTAAAAACACAGTCCTAAATAGTCAGTGGATCAAAGAAAGAAGTCACAAGGGAAATTAGAAAGTACTCTGAGATAAATGAAAATGAAAACACAACATACCAAAACTTATGGAATGTAGCTAAAGCTGTGCCTAAAGGGAAATTTATATCTTTAAATGCCTGCATTAAAACAAGAAGATCTCAAATGAGTAATTGTTAGGTTTCTTCCACTTTAAGAAACTAGAAAAAGAAGAGTAAACTAAGTCCAAAGTAAGTAGAAAGACATAATAAAGATTAGAATGGAAATAAATGAAATAGAGAATAGAAAAACAATAGAACAAATCAATAATACCAAAAGTTGTGCTTTGACAAGATGAACAAAATAGACAAAACCAGGGAAAAAAGTGAGAACTCAAATTACTAAAATTAGGAGTGAAAGAGGGGACATTACTACAACACAAATAAAAAGGATTATAGGGGAGTCTATGAACAACTGTATGCCAACAAATTAGATAACCTATAATAAATGGGCACATTCCTAGAAGGACACAAAACTGAAGAAACAAACTCAAGAAGATATAGAAAATCTGAAGAAACCTAAGTAGAGAGACTGAATTAATCATCAAAAATCTTCCCACAGGGAAAAGCCCAGGACCAGATAGCTTCACTAGTGAACTCTACCAAATGTTTAAAGAGGAATTAACATGAGTCCTTCACAAATTCTTCCAAAAAATAGACGAGGAGGAAACATCCCCCAACTCATTCTATGAGGCCAAATTAATACTCTGATACCAAAAACAGACAAAGACATCATAAGAAAAGCAAACAGACCAATATCTAGCAAACCAAATTCAGCAATATATAGAAAGGATTATACACCATGACCAAGTAGGATTTATCCTAAGAGTACAAAATTTGTTTAACATTCAAAATTCCATGTAATCATTTTTATAGAACAAAGGACAAAAGCCACATGATCATAACAATACACACAGAAAAAGCATTTGACAAAACATAACACTTCCTTTGTAAAAACACTCAAAAAACTAGGAATAAAATGGGAACTTGTTCACATTGATAAAGGCCATCTTTGGAAAAACCCACAGCCTATTTCATATTTAATCATGAAAGACTGAACTCTTTCTCCCTAATATCATACACAAAACATAGATGTCCATTTTTGCCACTTCTATTCAATATCCTACTAAAGGTGCTAGACTGAGCAGTTAGACAAAAGGAAGGAAGGTAGGAAGGCAGGAAGGAAGGGCATCTAGATTGGAAAGGAAGAATATAACTATTTTTTTTTGCAGATGACAACATCTTATATATAGAAAATCCTAAGGAACCCACAAAACCTATTAGATCTAATACATGACTTCAGCAAGGTTGCCAGAAACAAGATCAATATACAAAACTCAATTGCATTTCTATATACTACAAATGAACAATTTGGAAATTAAGAAAACAATTGTATTTATATCAGTATCGAAAAGAATTAAATACTTAGGAATAAATTTAACAAAAGAAGTTCATCTATACACCAAAAACTACAAATCATCTTTGAAATAAATTAAAGA
The DNA here is from genome assembly GCA_031878705.1 of Tapirus indicus. Lineage (NCBI taxonomy): Eukaryota > Metazoa > Chordata > Mammalia > Perissodactyla > Tapiridae > Tapirus > Tapirus indicus. The sequence continues at coordinate 75,547,875 of CM062923.1, read as the reverse complement.
ACACCTAAATAAATGGAAAGATATCTCATGTTCATGGATTGGAAGACAATTATCGTTAAGATGAAAATAGGCCCCAGGTTGATCTACAGATTGAACACAATCCCTATCAAAAATCTCAGCAGGCTTTTTGCAGAAATTGACAAGCCGACCCTAAAATTCATATGGAAATACAAAGGACCAGGAATAGCCAAAGCAACCTGGAAAAAGAAGAACGAAGTTGGAGGACTTACACTTCCTGATTTCAGAATTTATTACACTAAAGCCAAATTAATCAAGACTGTGTGGTATTGGCATAAGGATAGACATATAGATCAGGGGAATAGAATTGAGAGTCCAGAAATAAATGTGGCCTCACATCTAGGGTCAATTGATTGAGAAGGGGCTAAGACAATTCAATGGGGTAAAAAATAGTCTTTTCAACTAATGAGGCTAGGACAACTGAATATCCACATGCAAAGAAATGAAGTTGGATGCCTTTCTCACATCATATACAAAAATTAATTCAAAATGGGTCAAAGGCCTAAATGTAAGAGTTGAAACTTTTAAAAAAACTCTTAGAAGAAAACACAGGCATAAATCTTCAAGATCTTGGATTAGTCAATGATTTCTTAGATATGCTAGCAAAAGCACAAGCAACAAAAGAAAAAAAATAAATAGACTTCATCAATATTAAAAACTTTTGTGCTGCAAAGGACACCATCAAGGAAGTAAAAGACAACCCACAAAATGGGAGTAAATATTTGCAAATCATATATCTGACAAGGACGAGTATAGAATATATAAAGAACTATTACAACTCAACAAGAAAAAGACAACCCAATTTTAAAATGGGCGAAGTATCTAAAAAGACATTTCTCCAAAAAAAAATATACAAATGGCCAATAAATACATGAAAAGATACTCAACATCACTAATCATTAGAGAAATGCAAATTAAAACCACAATTAAATACATGTGTTAGGGTGGATATAATCAAAGGAGTATATAATAAAGTACTGGTGAGGATAGGGAGAAATTGAAATCCTCAAACTTTGCTAGTGGGAATGTAAAATTGTACAGCTGCTTTGGAAAACAGTTTGGCAGTACCTCAAAAAGTTAAACACGGAATTACCATGTGACCCAGAAATTCCATTCCTAGCTATAAAACGTAACAGAATTGAAAACATATGTCCAAACAAAGACTTGTGTATGGATATTTATAGCAGCATTATTCCTAATAGCTAAAGGTGGAAACAACCCACATGTCCATCAACTGTAAATAGATAAACAAAATTTGGTATTTTTGTACAATGGATTATTATTCAGCCATGAAAGGAATGAAGTACTGATACATGCTGCAACATGGATGAGCCTTGAAAACAGGGGAGAGATGGTGAGGATGGTCAAACTTCCTAAGACTTGTGTTCTAAAGGGGAGCAGAGAAACAGTGTGGTAGCTGAAAAGGGACAAGGGATCAGTGAATTGCTTTTTTTGTCTTGTTTTAAGAGCTTTTCCAGCAAGTTTGTATGCTGATGGAAATGATTGCGCCTCCAACAATCCCCTTATTCTCCTGCCTTCTAGGAGTCCATGACTAGGGAAGAGGGAATGAAGGAAGAGTTTTTCTTTAAAGGAGCAAAGACATAGTAAAGGGAGCGAAGGCAGAACTTAGGTTACAGCTGCACAAATCTTGGTAGATTTGGTGATGTCAACATAAGATAGAAACAGGAGATAATTTTTTTAAAAAGTGATATAGGCACGAAAATTACCAGCTGACCCAGGTAAAGGTGAAATTGAAGGGAGGGAGGGATTCCAAAGGGACAGGAGGACACTTTTGGGAGTGGTGGATTAATTCATGAATGCCATTGTAGTGATGGCTTCATGGGTGTACATATAGGTCAAAACTTACCGAACGTGCACAATTTAAATGTGTGCAGTTTATTGTATGTCAATTATACTGCAATGTAGAATATAGCTGATACACACACACATACACAGAAAAGATGAAGTTGAAAGACACCTGCGGGCATTCCCTGATAAATCCCTATTCTGGGGGCGATAACTGACTCATAGGACTCAGCAACTTAAAGGATCTTAAGGCCGCAAGGCCCCGTGGACGCCCGCCATCCCCCTCTCACCCCGCAGGACTCGGGGGGATGTGGGCAGAAGGGTAGCGAGGGCAGACCACTTCTTCACCGTCTCAGTGATGAGCCTTCACGACATCAGAGTTGGAGCGACAGAGCCATCCCGATGCCCAACACCACCTCCTTCTTCCTTGAAGCCAGGACTCCGGTTGGGTGTCTCCCCAGGGTTGGCATTAGCATCGGATCGGAAAGCGGTCTAGGGGAATAGAGGTGAATCTTTGAAGATTGCTCTCCAGTCCCTATTAACTGGTGGAGCGAACGAGCGTCAAAGACGTCACTCGTTACATTGGCCGTGGAGCGGATTTCCGCCTTCGGAATCCTTTTCGGAGGGGCATATGGGTGGGGCGGCGAAAGGGAGGAGATGGGGCGAGCCGGCCAAGTTTTAGCTCTGTCCAATTTTAAACCGGCCCATTCACTCCACGGTTTTGGTTCCAAGTCGACCCGATAAAATCGAAGGGCCGATGTCTGGCGGAACTAGACAAACTACATTTCCCAGCAGGCCGTGGGCGCCGGGTCGCCGGCCTTTCTTGACGGCGTGTGCGGAGCCGTCCCCGGCGTCCGGTGTGCAGGCGGACGCATGGATCCCGACGGCCGGTGGCGGAACCTGCCCAGCGGGCCTAGCCTAAAGCACTTGACTGACCCTTCTTACGGGATCCCGCGGGAGCAGCAAAAGCCCGCGTTGCAGGAGCTGACGCGGGCACATGTCGAGTCTTTCAACTACGCGGTGCGCGAGGGGCTCAGCCACGCGGTGCAGGTGAGCGCGGCGGCTGCGGGGCCCGCGACGAGGCGAAGCCCGAGGCGGCCGGAGGAGAGGGACCCGGCGGGGCTGGAGGAGGGGGGTGCGTGTGAGGCGCGGCGGGAGAGGCAAGGGAGGCTCGGGGCCGGGAAGGGGGAGGGGGAGAGCCAAGAGGCGGCGGTGAGTGGGACCTGGGCGGAGTAGGGCACAGGCCGGCGACCAGTCCCAGAGAGATGGCTGGGAGGTCACAGTATTATCCCTAATAGTTGTGCTCCTTCATCGTGCTAGGCTCAGCGCGGGGCTTGGGCTCGTGGCACCTGTAGTCGAGTCAACTGGGGAAGATGTATTTGTGATTCCTGCATGTATGTGTGCTCGGGAACCGTAGTGTTTCGTGGGACAGTCTGTGGGTGCTGTGAGTGTGGAAGTGGCCCGCGTGGGGTGTGCTTCCCAACAGCCAGTCACAACCGCACTCGCTTTTTCTATCCCTTGAAGACTTACCTATCCAAAACCTTAAAAGGTCCTGAACCTGTTGGTAGATAAACTGTAGGGTGTAAGGTCATCCTTCACTGTCGTCTTCTCTTAGAGCTTTAAAGGGAGAAACTACTGGGTACCTGTTCTGAATTAGGCGGGAGTTAAGGAAGATAGAAATGAGGCGTAAAAGCGAGATTCAATAGGAAACTGTAATAGCGTTGTTAGGTCACATTTGCTCATCACTAAGTAATTGGCCTAGAGGGTAGTGGTAGCAGAGTTCAAGTGAAGATCGTGGGGAACGTCTCATTTAGTAAGCATCCCAGCGTCTCCAGGCACTAGGCTCTGAGGGGGAGGAGGAGGAAGTCCCGTGTAAGACACAGCTCTTGCTTTTTAGTGCTCGATATCAGGTTTAGGGAGTGGGGTGGAGATGGTGGAGACATGAAAGCAGTCACTGCCAATACTCTTGGAAACTGCTCTGCCGAGGGGTTGTTAGAGTACTTGGGGAGCACATAGGGTGCAGCTAATCCAGGTTTTGAGAAAGGGCAGGATTAGATGAATTGAAGGGAAGAGGAGACTGCATTCCCTCCAGGCGGTGTGAAGTAGCAGAGCCCAGGGGATGCGATCCTGTGGTTCTATTGGGTAGGATCTGTGTTGTGAGAGAGAGGGATAGAGATAACGTGGAGAACTTTGCCAGTCTCTGATACTTGAACTCTATTCTGCGAATAATATGAGAGCCACTGAGGTTTCTTTGAAGATTAATACTCCCTCATCTTTTTGCAAAAGACAAAACTTGTGGGAAATAGATGTATCATGCCTGGACTTCTATTGTATCTTATCTGTGAGAAAAATTATATCTAATTAAAAGTTAATTGGCACTGGGGTTTATTAAAACAATGAGAAAAGAGCCCAGGATTGAGAGGATGAAGGAAGCCTTACTCAAAAATAAAAAGGGAGTGGGGCTGGCCTGTTGGCATAGTGGTTAAGTTCGTGCGCTCCGCTTAGGTGGCCTGGGGTTCACGGGTTTGGATGCAGACCTACACACCACTCATCAAGCCATGCTGTGGTGGTGTCCCGCATACAAAGTGGAGGAAGTTTGGTACAGATGTTAGCTCAGGGCTGATCTTCCTCACCATAAATAAGTAAATAAATGGATAGATGGATAAATAGATAGTACATGACCATGAGACTGGTGGTTCTCAAACATTTTGGTCCCAGGATTCCTTTCCACTCTTAAAATTCTTGAAGGATCCCAAAGAGCTTTTGTTTATCAATATTTACTCTATAAGAAATTAGAATTGAGAAATTTTTAAAATGCTAATTCATTTAAAAATAAACCAGTAATACATTCTTTTATTAAAAATATTTTCTAAAGCAAAAAAGAAATTAGGAGATGAATGACATTTTTGTGTATCTTTTAAATGTCTGGCGTATTGGAAGACAGCTGGATTCTCATATCTGCTTCTGCATTCAGTCTCTTACAATATGTTGTTTTGGTTGAAGTACATGAAGAATATCTGGGCCCACACAGATAACGACACTGCAGCTTAGCTGGCACCATAATACTATTGGAAAATGTTGTCCCGTAAAACATAGTAAGCTAAATGACTAACATTTTTAAAGGCAGGGGAAAAACAGCCTTTATTGTATTTTCTTTGGAGTAGATTCCTCCATTCTGTGAGTCCAAGTTGATATGTCTGTCACAGTCATCTTTTCAGAATACAATTGATTCTCATTATTCTGGAATTCCATACCTGTGCATTGCCTACTTGCTAAAATGTATTTGTCACTCAAAATCAGTGCTCGCCAACATGTGCAGAGTGGTGAAAAATTTGAGTTGCCCAGTGCACATGTCCCAAGTGAGGTCCAATAAGGTGATGCTCTGCTTTCTTGTTTCAAGCTCTTATACTGTAGATAAGTGTCCTTGTTGAGATCTGTTCAGTTTTTTATTCTTGTGCTTTTTGTTGGTGATTTTGCTCTTTAAAATGGCCCTCGAGTATAGTGCTGGAGTGCTGTTTAATGTTCTTAAGTGCAAGAAGGCTATGATGTGCCTTACAGAGAAAATATGTGTGTTAAATAACCTTTGTTCAGTCATGGGTTCGTGCTGTTGGCTGTGAGTTCAATGTTAGTGACTCAACAATATATATTAAATTTGTTGTTAGTGCTGTCGAGTGGAGTCCAGCTCCTACTGATCCTGTGTACAGGAGAGCAGAACTCTGCCTGGTCTTTTTGTGCCATCCTCTCACTTCTGGTGCTATATCAAACAATGCACCACTTCTATTAACAGAGTTTTCATGGCCAGTTTTTTTGGAAGTGGGTGGCCAAGTCCTTCCTCCTAGTCTGTCTTGGTCTAGAAGATCCGCTGAAACTTATCCACCATGGGCGACCCTGCTGGTGTTGAAATACCGGTGGCATAGCTTTCAGCATCACGGCAACACACAGCCGCCACACTATGACAACCAACAGACAAGTGGTGTGGTTCCCTGACCAGGAAAGGAACCTGGGCCACGGCGGTGAGAACGCCGAATCTTAACCACTAGACCACCAGGGCTGGCTATATATTAAATAGATGTCCTTAAATAGAAACACACATAAAACAAGATTATGTATTGATCAGTTGACAAAATGTTGTGACCAGACAATCACAGGAACTTGACTTTGTGTTTCTCCTAAAAGCAGTAGTTCACTATCCACTAATAACAGTGTTTGTGGCAACTTTATAGGCCATAATTATCTCAAATAATGAGAATCGACTGAATTAAGATATAGATAGTATCCCTGTGGCTTGAGAAAGTGAATCTTCTAATCTCCCTTTTTTAAACTAATATTCCATCCTTAAATATGAAATATATTAAAATTTTATTTTGTAATAAAATATCAAATTCTAAAATAATACCAGCTTTAGATAAAATTTTAAAGTTTAGAAAAGGTCAGTTGAACTCACATAAGGGTGGAGAACCTCCCTTATATTCTTGGCTCTGTTTTTGGCATTCTTGTTATTCTAGCACTAAGGCTTCAAGGTTGTTCACAGTTAATATGTAGGAGAGCTCAGTGGTGCCCCTTCCTCAGAAGAACAGCAAAGTTTCCCCCTGGGAGTGGGACAGAGAAGCAACTGAGGTGGAAGGGGAGCAACCACCGTGGCCACCACCTTTCCCTTTGCATGGCTCTAGCTCCATTGTGAGGCCACCATGGAATGAAATGTGCAAATAACAGCCTAAAGAATGGCCTTAGAGTGTCTGGTCCTAAATCAGGAGGTGTTTCCATATCCTTGCTCTGTGAGCACCAGTCCTGTTTGTCTTGCTCTGTGCATAGAGGGTACAAGGTGAGACTAGAGAAGCCAAGCACTTATTTCAAAGAACAGCTTTATTCTGTACACAACTGTATCCCTAGAGCCTACTACAGAATCTGACATGTAATAGACGCTCAAAAAAATATGCATTAGTGCGTTAGAGTTTTAGGTACTTCGTGGGGGTATAAGTAGACTGCATGTAGCTTTAACTGTCTTTTTAGATTGTCACATTGGCATTGTAAGCAACAATGTAGAAAACACATGGGATTTGGAAGGATCTTAGTGAGAAAGTGCCTTGGAAATGCAAGCTGTTAATCGTGTGAATTGTATTTCAGGCTATACCTCCCTTTGAATTTGCTTTCAAAGATGAGCGAATCTCTCTTACTATTGTGGATGCTGTCATCAGTCCACCCACCGTCCCAAAGGGGAGCATCTGCAAAGAGCTCAACGTTTATCCGGCAGAATGCCGGGGCCGAAGGAGTACCTACCGGGGAAAGTTGACAGTGAGTGCAAGTGACAGTGTGTGCCTCGCACACTGTACGTTTCTGAGAATAAGGCTGATGCCTGATAAAGTTTATACCAGAATTTTGCTTTCTTAATACTGTAATCCAAGAGATCTCATCTTTTAAATTAAAGCGTAAAATCATTTACTTTATGGTCTTCTTTCTCACGCTTTTAAAATATTCACTTGTTCTTGTAGATCCAGATTTTTTCTTAAGTAATTTTTTTCTTTCATTTTCATTTAGGCTGATATCAGCTGGTCAGTGAATGGAATCCCCAAAGGAATCATTAAACAGTTTCTCGGCTATGTTCCCATCATGGTGAAGTCCAAGCTTTGCAACTTATACAACCTTCCTCCAAAAGCCCTCATTGAGCACCATGAGGAATCAGAGGTAATTGCAGGGGTCCAGTGCACTGAAAGGCCAAGTGACCATAGAAGAGGCCTGAGTTAGGAGTGAGAAGACAGGAAGCTTGTCAGTGGGAGTCAGTTTTTCTTTCTCTGCTTCAATTTCTGATAGGTATAATGGGGCATTAATATCTTGTCTGCATACTGTGTAGGGCTCATCATGAAAAAGTGGCTATCCAATTAAAGAATATTATTATTATGGGGGAAGAATTGTAATTTTTCCCCTAATTTTCTGAATGATACCTATTTAGAGATTTTTTTTAAGCTGTCTTAACCCACAAAACTATTGTCTAAAATGTCAGCTTTCCCAACAGTAAGATACTGTGAGCATATTAAATGCTTCGTATACCTTCTCTTCAGCATTTCTTCAGCTGTGTTAGGTGACTTTGCAGTATTGAGTTGAGGTAATCAAGATGTACAGACTCTGCCTACAATAGGGAGACTGTGGGAAGAGGGTTTTCGTGTCAGATCTGGGTTTGACACGCAGTTGCTCTGCTTACCAGTTGTGTGGCTTCAGGAAGTTTAATCTCTCCAAGCCTGAGTTTCCTCTGCTGAAAATGGGCATATAGCTGTCCTACTCATTGTTGTGAGGATTAAACGTTATAACACAGGGCAGCTAGCATGATATGCCTGCTTCATAGTAGGCAATCAGTATTTAGTAGCTCTTTATTTATTACAGCAATGTGATATTAACTGGAGCTATTAAAAATATTTTCCTCTTTAGCTAGTCTGAATGTCTGGTTTCCAGAGCTTTTCATACACTCAAAAGTTTTTTAAATTTATTTGGGAAACCATACCCATCTGGAAGCAAAGTGGTTATAGTTTTCATCTTAAGACTTCTCTTTGGAGTAAGCTTTTTTTTTTTTCAAATGTCACTTGAATACTGAAGTCATTTTAGGGGCCAGAAAAGAAAGGCAAGTTAGGTCAATCTTGTCTACTAGAGGAAAGTACCCTGATTTCCTTCTATACTTTTCTGCCAGGTCCCTAGAACCTTTTTAATGGACTTGAGAAGACTGTTAATTCGCACACTGACAGTTTCCAAGGGATGTGTAATCCCTTTTGCCGGCATGCACCTCTTCTGCATGTTGCACTGTGTCTGCCTAGGAATGAGGTTGATGTTTGCAGTTAGTCAGTTTCATGTTTACAGTTAGTTATGTATCTTTGTTTAACAAATTATGATTCATCTCTTGATAGGAAATGGGAGGCTATTTTATAATCAATGGCATTGAAAAAGTCATCCGAATGTTGATTATGCCTCGGAGAAATTTCCCCATTGCAATGATAAGACCAAAATGGAAAAACAGAGGGCTTGGCTATACTCAGTATGGTAAGTTGTAGTGATTTCTGGAGTGTTCTTTTAGAAAAGTTTAAAGCCATTTTTTCAAAAAATAGGTACGTCTAGGGACCTGCCTGGTGACATAGTGGTTAAGTTCACGTGCTCTGCTTCGGCGGCCCGGGGTTTGCGGGTTTGGATCCTGGGCGCGGACGTATGCACTGCTTATCAAGCCATGCTGTCGTGGCATCCCATATACAAAGTGGAGGAAGACTGGCACAGATGTTAGCTTAGGGACACTCTTCCTCAAGCAAAAAGAGGAAGATTGGCAATAGATGTTAGCTCAGGGCCCCTCTTCCTCACACACAAACACAAAAAAGTAAGTGCGTCTAAATAGAATCTTTGAAGAGGAAGATGGGCACAGATGTTAGCCCAGGGCCAGTCTTCCTCAGCAAAAAGAGGAGGATTAGCAACGGATATTAGCTCAGGGCTGGTCTTCCTCACAAATAAAGAAATAAATAGAATCTTTGATATTTTTATCTTATGCATAATTTTTTGTTTGTTTTTCTATTAAGCGTTTCTATGTTAAGATTTCATAGTGGGAAACTTACTTTCTGTTAAGTTCCATTTTTTTCCAAATTGAAAGAACGTGTATTTTTTTAAAGTTTTTATTGATGTCTTAATAGTTTATAACACTGTGAAGTTTTAGTTGTACATTATTGTATGTCAGTCACCATATGAATGCATCCCTTTGCCCCTTGTGCCCACCCCCCACCCCCCTTCCGCCTGGTAACCACCAACCAGTTCTCTCTGTCCGTGTGTTAGTTTATATTCCACATATGAGTGAAATCATGCGGTGTTTGTCTTTCTCTCTCTGGCTTATTTCACTTAACATAATACCCTCTAGGTCCATCCATGTTGTTGCAAATGGGACAATTCTATCTTTTTTTTATGGCTGAGTAGTATTCCATTATATATGTATACACCACATCTTCTTTATCCAGTCATCAGTCGAGGGATACTTGGGTCTTCCACTTCTTGGCTATAGTGAATAATGCTGCAATGAATATAGGGCTGCATAAGCCTCTTTGGATGGTTGATTTCAGGTCCATTGTGTAGATGCCCAATAGTGGGATTGCTGGATCATAAGGTATTTCTATTTTTAATTTTTTGAGGAATCTCCATACTGTTTTCCATAGAGGCTGCACCAGTTTGCACTCCCACCAGCAGTGAATTAGGGTTCCCGTTTCTCCACAATCTCTACAACATATGTTGTTTTTTTTGTCTTGGTGATTATAGCCATTCTAATGGGTGTCAGGTGATATCTTAGTGTAGTTTTGATTTGCATTTCCCTGATGATTAGTGATGTTGAACATCTTTTCATGTGTCTGTTGGCCATCTGTATCTCTTTCTTGGAAAAATGTCTGTTCATATCGTCTGCCCATTTTTTGATCAGGTTGTTTGTTTTTTTATTATTCAGTTGTGAGTTCTTTATTATGGAGATTAATCCCTTATCGGATATACAATTTGCGAATATTTTCTCCCAGCTGGTGGGTTGTCTATTCATTTTGATCCTGGTTTCATTTACCTTGTAGAAGCTCTGTAGTCTGATGAAGTCCCACTTGTTTATTTTTTCTTTTGTTTCCCTTGTCCGAATAGACATGGAATCTGAAAGGATCCCTTTATGACCAATATCAATTAGTGTACTCCCTACATTTTCTTTTAGGAGTTTTATAGCTTCAGGTCTCACTTTCAGGTCCTTAATCCATTTTGAGTTGATTTTTGTGTATGGCGATAGAAGATGGTCTACTTTCATTCTTTTGCATGTGGCAGTCCAATTTTCCCAGCACCATTTGTTGAAGAGACTTCCCTCTCTCCATTGTATGTTCTTTGCTCCTTCCTCGAAGATTAGCTGTCCATAGGTGTGTGGTTTTATTTCTGGGCTTTCAATTCTGTTCCATTGATCTGTGTGTCTGTTTTTGTACCAGTACCATGCTGGTTTGATTACTGTAGCTTTGTAGTATATTTTGAAATCAGGGATTGTGATGCCTCCAGCTTTGTTCTTTTTTTTCAGGATTGCTTTAGCTATTTGGGGTCTTTTGTTGCCCCATATGAGTTTCAGTATTTTTTGTTCTATTTCTGTGAAGATGTCATTGGGATTCTGATTGGGATTGCATTGAATCTGTAGATTGCTTTAGATAGTATGGACATTTTAACTATGTTTATTCTTCCAATCCATGTGCATGAGATATTTTTCCATTTCTTTGTCATAATCGATTTCTTTCAATAGTGTCTTATAGTTTTCATTGTATAGGTCTTTCACCTCCTTGGTTAAATTTATTCCCAGATATTTTATTCTTTTTGTTGCAATTGTAAATGAGATTGTCTTTTTGAGTTCTCTGTCAGTTCATTATTAGCATATAGAAATACAACTGATTTTTGTAAGTTGATTTTATACCCTGCAACTTTTGTAGTTGTTGATTATTTCTAGTAGTTTTCCAATGGATTCTTTAGGGTTTTCTAGATAAGATCATGTCGTCTGCAAATAGTGAGAATTTCACTTCTTTGTTGCCTATTTGGAGTCCTTTTATTCCTTTTTCTTGCCTAATTGCTCTGGCCAAAACCTCCAGTACTATGTTGAATAAGATCAGTGAGAGTGGGCACCCTTGTCTTGTTCCTGTTCTCAAAGGAAGGGCTTTCAGTTTTTCCCCATTAAGATGTTAGCTGTGGGTTTGTCATGTATGGCCCTTATTATGTTGAGGTATTTTCCTTCCAAACCCATTTTGCTGAGAGTTTTTGTCATAAATGGGTGTTCGATCTTGTTGAATGCCTTCTCTGCATCGATTGAGATGATCATGTGGTTTTTATTCTTCATTTTGTTAATGTGGTATATATCACATTGATTGATTTGCGGATGTTGAACCATCCCTGTGTCCCTGGTATAAATCCCACTTGGTCATGGTGTATGATCTTTTTGATGTATTGCTGTATTTGGTTTGCCAATATTTTGTTGAGGATTTTTGCATCTGTGTCCATCAGCAATATTGGCTTGTAGTTTTCCTTCTTTGTAAGAACACATGTATTATGTTATTGCTTATGACGCTGAAGGCTGGCCTGACTTGGCCAGATGGGCCTCAGAAGTCTTCTCATTCAGGGTACCATGGCACTTCCCTTGGGGTTTCTGGCTGACAGCCACCTGGCCTCTCCTTGAGTACTCTCTGTGACAGTGCCTGGCTTTACAAGACAGCATTTTGCATTCTGTGCAACTTCTACGATTAAACAGTTTATTTTTATGATTAATCTAAAACTCAGCCTCTAATTGTAGCCATATGCATAGAATAGCAGCATCTCAGCAAGTCACGATGTCACGTTATTTATTCTTTTGCATCAATTAATGCAGTACCTCTCAGCAGTCTTTATCTGAAACTGAAATAAACTTAAAATCTTGGATCAAGCTGCCGTCTCTTGACCAGACTCCACAGGGTGCTGGGAATGTAAAGTGCTATAAGACATGGACCCTGCTCTGGAAGGAAACTTTGAAGTTTCATTAAATTCATAGCTTCAGTTACTTGGAGTGGTTGTCAACCCAGGGGGATTTTGCCCCCTAGGGGACATTTGGCCAGATCTGGAGACATTTTTGGTTGCCAGTCTTGGCTAAACTTAGTGATTTGGCTCTCATTATTTCTAAGAGGGTAAAAATAATGATTGAAGCAATTACAGTATTACTGAGTGTTTTACTTTTTTCTTTGTTTGTTTCAATAGGCGTTTCAATGCACTGTGTGAGGGAAGAACATTCTGCTGTCAATATGAACCTTCACTACTTGGAAAATGGCACAGTTATGTTGAACTTTATTTACCGGAAAGAACTGTTTTTTCTTCCTTTGGGATTTGTGCTTAAGGTGTGACTTACTGAATATATTTCTTTTGTTATAAAGAGATTCATTAAAGGTTGTATCCTCTGCAGAATGGATAGGTTCTCCTCATCAGAGTTCATGCTTACTAATTATCTACTGCTCCATAACAAATTACCTCAAAATTCACTGAACGTTTCTCCCTCATGGTTTCTGTGGTCAGGAATTTGGAAGTGGCTTGGAATTCAGACAGTTCTGGCTGGGGTCTCTGGAGGTTGCAGTCAGTGTCACTAGGGCCTGCAGTCATTTAGAATGCTTGACCACTTCCAAGGTGGTTCACTCGTGACTGGCAAGTCAGTGGAGGCTGTTGGCAGGTCTCAGTTCCTCTCCACGCAGGTCTCTTCAAGGCTGCTTGCAGCAGCTGTCTTCCCCAGAGAGTTAGCCAAGAGAACGAGGCAGAAGCCACAATACCTTTTATGACCTAGGCTTGAGAGTCACACATTGACTTTCTCGCCATATTCTCTTGTCACAGAGGCCGACCTTGATTCACTGTGGGAGGAGACTACACAAGGTTGTCAATACCAGGAACTGAGGATCACTGGGGCCATCTTGGTGTCTATCATACAAGCAAGCCCTTATTTTGGAGAGTTCACATCAATTCAGCAATAGTGGAGTGCTCATTTTTCTTGGATATTAAAAAAAATAGAGAATTGTTAATGAATTAGATGGTTTAGTTATTATTACCGATTAAAAAGAAACCCTTTTTCTTCTGTTTTAGGCCCTTGTCAGCTTTTCCGATTATCAGATTTTTCAGGAGCTCATCAAAGGAAAAGAGGATGACTCTTTCTTCAGGAACTCTGTTTCTCAGATGTTAAGGATTGTAACGGAAGAGGGTTGTTCCACACAAAAACAGGTCCTTAACTATCTAGGTGAACGCTTCAGGGTCAAACTGAACCTTCCTGACTGGTATCCAGATGCACAGGCTGCGGAGTTTCTGTTTAAGTATGTGTACATCTGTCTGCACTGTTTCTGGAGGGGCGCAGGGGTTCTTTGTATTGAGGTAGTTGGGCTGATGAATCATCTGAGAAACAGAATGGACCTGGGGATAGAATTCTGGTCTAGCAAAGTAGGGCTAGCTTTGTTTCTGTGGCCGTCCTCACCTTTCTTTTTATGGTAGTTTTGTTTTATTTTATGTTAGCTTCTTTTATTTTGAAATAACTTCAAAATTCCAGAATTGCTGCAGAAATAGTACATTAGACACTTATGGTCACTAGTTGTTAACATTTTTACTACATTTGCTTTCTTTCTTTCTCTGCACGTAAACGTTATTCTTTCTGCACCATGTGATAGTTGCCTGCATCATGTCCATTTCTTTCCCCAAGGCAAGGACTTTGTCTTATTTGACCACTTTATACACTGGACGAGCCCTGCTCCAGACCAGCGCTGTCCCATACGTAGCCATGAGCCACATGGTGAGCGCTTGAATGGCCAGTGCAACTGAGAAACTGAATTCTTAATTTTATTTCATTTTAATTAATTGAAATTTAAATAGCCACATGTGGCTTGTCACTACTGTGTTGGCCAGCACAGCTCTAGACCTTGTGACTGTATTCTGTTCTTTTGCTAATATTGCCAATAAAGGTAAAAAGCAATTTTTTGGATATGAGTAAGAACTTCTAAGTAAACATGAATTGGGGACCCTGGTTAGTAGGACATCACATAGTATTACCAGTGTTTTAAGCTTTTTCTTTCTCTTGACAGCCAGTGCATCTGTATCCACTTGAAATCCAATACTGAAAAGTTCTATGTACTTTGTCTCATGACCCGGAAGCTCTTTGCTTTAGCCAAAGGAGAGTGCATGGAGGAGAATCCTGACAGTTTAGTGAATCAAGAAGTCCTCACACCCGGTCAGCTCTTCCTCATGTTTCTGAAGGTAAATGCGTGCTGCTCTCAGCCTGGGCCGTTTGTCGCTCTGGTGGAACGGTGTGACGATATCCAGCAGTATTGTTTTCTGCGTGTTTACGTGGTTTCTTTTTTCTATTTTTGTTTACTTAGTAAGGGACTTAAAGATCCTATCCTATACCAGGTTCCGAAATTTCTTTAAATTTTTTTTTAATCTTAATATTTTTACATAGGCCAAGTAAAAACAAAATCAGGTCTTGGTCATCACATTAATGATAAAGTAAAATGGCCTGTATAGGTACATAGAGTCAATCTTCATTATTCACATTCTGTATTTGCAAATTCACCTACTCGTTAAAATTTATTTCTAACTCCGATATGAGTACTCGTGGCGCTTTTGTGGTCATTTGCAGACATGCACAGAGTGGTAAGAAATTGGAGTCTCCTGATGCCTGTGTTCCCAGCTGAGGTCTAGCAAGGTGATGCTCTGCCTTCTTGTTTCAGCTCTCGTACTGTAAACAAGGGTCTATTTAGTACCATATTCTTCACATTTTGTGCTTTTTATTGATGACTTTGCTGTTTAAAGTGGCCCGCAAGCCTAGTGCTGAAGGGCCATCTAGTGTTTCTAAACGCAGGAAGACTGTAATGTGCCTTATGGAGAAAATGCGTGCGTTAGATAAGCTCTGGCCAGGCATGAGTTACAGAGCTGTTGGCTGTAAGTTCAATGGTAATGAATCAGCCATATAAAACAAGGTGTCTTTCAACAGAAACATGCACAAAACAAGCTTATGCATTGATCGTGTTGAAAATGTGACATGAAACTTGCAGGCACCTACCCCTGTATTTCCTCTCAGAGCAGTGGCTCAGTATTTCTAACTCAGTGTTCACAGTGACATTACAGAACATAATTACTGTTACCAATGAGAGCTCTGTGTGTGTGTTTGTGTATGGGAGAGAGTGTTGGCATAGCACAAAAATGATTTCATAAGAAAGTTGATTTGGCGGCATTTTATATTTTGAATATTATGCCTAAAAAGGATTCAATCTAAGAGGTAACCTAGTGGGATGGAAGATGGAGAAGACTGAAGTAAACTCTCCTAATTCCTTATCTAGTCAGTAAATTTTATTTAAATTCTTACTGAAAGGTAATAACTTTTATTTCTGTCTGTTCTATTCATAAAGTTAGATTGAAAAATTCCAGCAGTCTAGAATTTCCCTGATAAAAATTTAAATCAAGCAGAAGTTTTTTATTATTGGTAATTTCGGTAGTCTTTCAGGTAAAGGCTAATTTACATTTCCCTTCTACTTAACCTGAAGCATGGTGGGCTTACTGGACCCCACAGTGTTAGAAATGTATCTTAAGTTGAGAAGCATTGCTAAGGTCACCTG
Source organism: Tapirus indicus (assembly GCA_031878705.1). NCBI lineage: Eukaryota > Metazoa > Chordata > Mammalia > Perissodactyla > Tapiridae > Tapirus > Tapirus indicus. The sequence continues at coordinate 75,531,940 of CM062923.1, read as the reverse complement.
TTTCAGCAACAGGCAAAACAGAGAAAGCTAAGATCTTTTCAGAGAATTCGTTGCTTAAAAATGTCTACTTTCCTTACCTTTTCTCCAGCTATATTTAAGCTTCTAAGTCTCTGAATTTGAGACACAAAATCTTCAGAAGGTACATGACAGTGACATAATGAACTCCAAACTCTTTAGCCACTTCAGTGAGCATTGCAGCAGCGATTGAAGCGTGCTGTGTGACTCACGTGATTGGTTCTGAGACTCCTTAACAAGGGTGCGGGAGAGACAATCAAGAGCTGCCCTTTCTGAACTTTCATAACTGATAATGCAGACGCTGTTCATCATTTCTGTGGTGTCTCCCCCTCTCTGCCATCCGCATTGTCTGCTCATCTCTTCAGATTAGCCCACCTTCTACTGTCGCACCTTTTACCAGAAAGGCTGGTGACCCTCACAGGAAGGCTTCTGAGAGGTCTCTCGCTCACTTCTGCTTGTACTGATGTATGCAGGCCGCACATGCAAGTCCCCAGTCACTCATCGCTGTTCCAGATCTCAAAAGTGCTAAAATCCCAAAAATTGCGAGTTGGCAGCAAAACCTGACCTGAACTGACAGGAGGCTATTTCTAACTTTTCTTTATTCTATTTAGTGTGACAGTCTGTGTTTCACTGCAGAAATGTGTTTGATTACAAGCCAATGCCTCAGTCTCCATCTTGGGTATTAGGTAATAAAAAGTTTATGCACCTGTTACCTTTCTAAAATCTGGAAAATTCTTAATACTGAAATACATTTGTCCCAAGGGTTTCCAGTGGTCCTGTAATGCACCACTTCCTGAAGAAGAGTTGGTTGTGAGGCTTAAATACATAATACAAAGTGCCAGCTTCTCGTTTGTGCCCAATAAATGCTGGTTCCTTGCCTTAGCAAGTTAACTACAAAGAGACAGTAGGCAGGCCTCGGACACGGGAGAGAAGGTTCAGCTCCTTCTTCCGTCCTCCTCCTGTCTCAGGTTACAGCTTTTACCCACGTCTGTTCCTCATCTCTGGGGCTTTCTTTCTGTTTTTTCTGTCTCTTTTGTCTTCTATGCCTTTTCTGTTATATTTCAGATTTTATATGAGAAGAAAGTATCAGTCTTTCCTACGAGTTTGTCGGGTGTCTTGTATGTTGCATGTAATTGGGGGGCTTTGAGCTTTTGGTTGTTTGTGTTGCTGTTACCTGTTTCTGGGATTGAAGCTGTTCTGACTGCTTGATACGAGGGTTTTAATTAAAAACTTTTCTAAGGCCAAAGCAAACCAGTTTTGATTCTTTCCATTAGTGTGAATGATCTTGACTGGGAGCGAATTTGCCCCACCCCAAGGGACATTTGACAATGTCTAGAGACACTTTTGGTTGTCACAACTTGGGGAGTGCTACTGGCATCCAGTGAGTGAGGGCCAGGGAGGCTGCTAACCATCCTACAATGCGCAGGACGGCCCCTCACCACAAAGAACTATCCAGCCAAGTCAGTGGTGCCGAGGCTAAGAAACGCTGACCTACAGGAGCTTGTATCTTCTATCTTAGGAAATGCCTGACCTGTACATGGAAAAGCTGTTTTTTGAGTTTATAGGTTGGATATTTTGCATGTCAAGTGTATACATTAGTGGGCCTTTGTTATGGATGTACAGATTATGTGGGAGTAAATAATGAAACTTGTAATAATTAAAACACGTAATTTAAATTTTTTTCCTGTTTCAGGAGAAAATGGAAGCTTGGTTAGTATCTATTAAAATAGCTATAGACAAGAAGGCCCAGAAGACTAGTGTGTCCATAAACACTGAAAACTTGATGAAGGTTTTTAATCTGGGAACAGACCTTACAAAACCATTTGAGTATCTTCTTGCTACTGGGAATCTACGTTCTAAAACAGGTGAAATTCAATAGATAGACTTCATTTTAGTTACGTTTTTCAAATTATTTGCTTAATGTAGATTTATGTATCACTGAGAGAGGTTCTGTTTAAAAGTGAACTTCTCCCTTTCACTAAATGTGGATTTCATGTTGTCAGTTTTGACAGGTGTACATCAGTCTGAAGGGCTTTCAACAAGGTGTTTGTATAGCTTAAATCCAATTCTGATGATCAAAAACATTTCCTGTGCCTCCTTCTAGAAAACTAAAGACAACTTAGATCTTTAGGGAAAGGTTACCTAGACAGGTAGTCTGGGAGGGATGTTACACATGCCCATCCCTAAACTGGTTGCATCAGAATGGCCTGGGGAACTTTAAAAAGTGGCAATTGAAGGCCCAGAAATCTACACTTTTTTAAACAGATGATACTGATGCAGATTCCTTTAGGACTAACAACTACTTGTGTATTGTCCAGCCCTCCCTGATGAATCCCATTTAATTACTTGCTTTTTTATTACTCATTTAATGTTTTCCCACAAAGGAAGTACTGGTAGAGGAGATAGGGAACCAGTTAGGGCTAATACAATTTGTGAAACCTGGAGATTTTTACTACATTTTGTAAAGTCTTCAGACTCACCAGAGCTAATAGAGTCAACTTTATAATAACCCACTCTATGTTTGTAGTATGCTGTGAGGTTTTTTCATCAGAGCCTGAAATAAAAATTCTTTTGTTTTTTTTTAAGTTTAGCCCTTATTTGAATGACTTTTGTTTTATTAAGGTCTTGGCTTCCTGCAAGATTCTGGACTTTGTGTTGTGGCTGATAAGCTGAACTTCATACGCTACCTCTCCCATTTCCGCTGTGTGCACAGAGGGGCGGACTTTGCCAAGATGAGGACCACCACAGTGCGCAGGCTGCTGCCGGAATCCTGGGGTTTCCTTTGTCCCGTGCACACCCCAGACGGGGAGCCCTGTGGTCTCATGAACCACTTAACTGCCATATGTGAGGTCGTCACGCAGTTCGTGTATACAGCATCTGTTCCAGCTTTGCTCTGCAACTTGGGTATGTGGTGTCCGGCAATAAACAGTCTTGTTTGGGTGTTTGGGTTTTAACAGGTGCGAACTGTTAAGTTATGCTTCTTTAGGGGCTGAGCAGAGAATTCCCATAAGAGTTCTTTTTATTCTTCTATGCAGGAGTTGAGCTGCTTTCATGACACCTCTATAGAAGATCAGAGGTATTCTTTGAAAATGAATCAAGGAGAAATTAATGTTGCAGTTTTGTTCTTTCAAAAAGTGTCAAAGCATTTGAAATAGAGCAGCATTTAATATTGGAAGTAACTTTTGAGTCACTCTCCCGACATCTCTTGGGTTCACCACTCTATCTCTAGGGAGAAAAGAGTGTCAGTTTGCAGAAAGACGGTTAAAAAGATTGTCCAGTCTGTACTCTGATGTCATCAGATACATAGCCTTTGTTCCAAAGGGCCTTGCAGCTGCTGTCTCTGGAAAGCTATCTTGCATGCTGTTCTTCAGGGTTTGGTGCTTGGTTTGGGTTTCCCTTCATACAGAAAGATGTCAGCCTTTTCTTTGGGCATTCTTCAGTCTTCTGGTCCTAGTTCTCCGGTTGTGATCTAGAGACCAGAAGTGTTCTGTGTCTTTGCTGGGCTGTGGGTGGGGTCTCCAGTGGGATTAATGTTTATACACTAAAACTTCCGGTTCACAGGGATCAGATGATAGGTATTCTCAAGCAACCAGAAAGGTATTGAGTCAAGAGTCAGGAAATTTCTGCTTAAAAGTACTTCTGCCAATTAGTGGCCTTTGAGAAGGGAGCCCCACAGACAGTAATCAGGAAATACTCAAGATTCAGAGGATATAATCAATGTAATTTGTAGGTTCTCTCTCTACAAGGAAATGAATCATTTTGTTTGCCAGCAGTGATTAAAAATGTCAAAGTGCAGGAAAAGAGTAGAAAGAAGAAAAAAAAATGGAGAATTGGAAAATACATCACACTGCAGAAGAGATGGGACAGGTTATTTGCTCTGACACGGGGGAAGAAGACAGAATAGAAAACACTAACTTTCCATAGAGACGGTCATATTAGGGCGATGGATGAAACACTGAGTGGGTAACCTGTGACACTTTGTGAGACACTTGCTGTCTTCAGAAGGTATTTATGGTTCAGGGAGGAGTATTCTTTTTTATTTAGTTACAGTTGATTCTCGGTATTCGCGGTACTTCTGTTATATGAAGACAACACTCACACTGCAGTAGCGATTACTGAGCCTTTGCTCCTATGGGAGGTGAAGGTCAGGTTTCTGTGAGCCTCTGGTCACAACATTTTTGTTAGTCAGTTGATATGTAGCCTTATTTTATGTGTGTTTCTTTGTAAAGACACCTTATTTAATATATATTGCGACTCATTAACATTGAGCTCTCAGCCAACAGCACTATAACTATAAGCTTATCTAACGTACTTTTCCCCAGAGGCACAGCACAGCCTCGTGATTAGCAACACTAGATAGCACTACACCTGAAGGCCATTTTAAACAGTGAAATCACCAACAAAAAGGACAAGAATGCAAAAAATGTGACATTGAACAGACTGTAAAAAGGCTGCTTATTTCCAGCACGAGAGCTGAAACAAGAAGGCAGAGCATCACCTTGTTTGACCTCAGCTGGGAACGTGTGTATCAGGCGACTCAGATTTTTTCACCAGATGTCCTCGAATGCCCGCAGAAGTGCTACTAGTATTGATATTGGTGTTACAAGTAAATTTTAGCAAGTAGGCAAATTAGCAGATATGGAATCCGCGAATAATGAGGATCAAGTATAATTAGATTTTTTGGAAAAAGTTAATATGTTTACATGGCTGAGAAATAAAAATATAAAAGGTGTACAGTGAAAAGCCTCCCTCACACCCCTGTCCCTCTGCTCCTCTCCCCACAGGCAGTCCGAGTCACTAGTTTCTTGTGTGTCCTTGCTGAAATGATGTAGAAACTTACTCAAGCAATATAAAAACACTGGTTTAGAGACAAGATGACTAGATATCTAAGATGAAGAAGCAGTCGTTGAACCCACCTGGAGGAGATTTTTAATGTTGGGAAAAGCTTTCTGATGTGATCATTCTGTTCACTTCACCAGGGGTCACTCCAGTTGATGGAGCGCCACACCGACCGTACAGTGAGTGCTACCCTGTCCTGCTGGACGGCGTCATGGTGGGCTGGGTGGACAAGGAGCTCGCTCCTAGCATTGCGGATTCTCTCCGACATTTTAAGGTGATCTTGAGTCTTTGTGAATTGTTTTATCCCTTGATCTTAGGTTTTTGGTCCTTCTCTAGTTGTTGAGGAAGCCCCCAGGGCAGTCTAGAATGGTCAAGGGGTCTGGAGGTCAGAAGCTGATTCTGAAAGTGCCTGTACATTTCCTCTGGTGGCAGAGTCTTGTCCTGACCCCGTAGGTTGGGGTCAGCAACAGATATTTGACCTATACACATTATTTTGGGAGTTTCATTGAGGCCCTAGTCTGCTAAAATAACAAATTTTAACTTCTTTTCTTTGTAAAAATAGCGTATAGGGGACCTCAAAGTATATTTAATATTTATATTTCAAGTATAAATATTAAAGATATGCAAGATATAAGTCATACCCTGTTGCCTTCTGGGTCTTGAAAACTTATTTTTAAGAAGTCAAGTAGAATGACATTCTTTGAATAACTTATCTGTGGAATTTCCTCCTAACTAGAGTCTTTGTTGCTTGGATAATGGCCATTAGAAGAATTGTTCGTTGGCAGCAAGATAAATTGTAGTTCATGCTCTGTTCTATCTTGTTTAGTTTTGGTTTTTTCAGTTTTTAAAATTGTTTTACTTTGATATAATTTTACACTTAAAGAAAAGATGTTTGAACAGTACAAAGAACTCCGTTTTTTCTTCTGAACCATTTGAGAGTAATGTACAGACATGTCCCCTTTTCCATAAAGATTTCAGTGTATTTTTTCTAAGAACGAGGACTTTTTAGTAACCACAGTACACTTACCAAAATCAGGAAGGTCAGGTTGGTAGAATCCACAGCTGATACTCAGATTATACCAGTTGTCTCAGTAGTGTCCTTATAGCTATTTTTTTCTTCCTGGTCTGGGACCCAGTCCAGAATCACGTGTTACATGTATTTGTCATGTTTCTTTAGTCTCCTTTAATCTGGAACAGTTCCTCAGCCTTTCATGTCTTCACTTTTTTTAAGAGTACAAGCAGTTATTGTGTAGACTATCTCTTAGTTTATGTTTGTGTGTAGTGTCCTCACAATGAGATTCAGCATATCATCTCAGGAGGTACGTGGTGTTGGCTTGTCCCATGACTGGTGATGTTAACTTGGATCACTTTAAGGTTCTGTTCTTTAGGTTAATCCACTGTACTGTTACTAATTTTCCCTGTAATAAGTAATTTGTGGAGAGATAGTTGGAAGCTATGTGAAGACCCTTTTCCTCATGAAATTTTACCCACTGGTTGATGAATTCTTTGCAGAATTATTACTATTCCCATGATGATTCTTTGCGGAGTTAATTATTACTGTGATGGTTGCCAAGCGGTTGTTTTCGAACTCCATCATTTGTTCTATGTTTATTAGTTGCCATTCTGTGAGGTAGAGTTTTCCTTTCTCCTCCATTTATTTATTTGTTCATTTATTTACATTAGCATAGATTTACAGATGCCTGTTTTATTTTGTGAGTACTGTTACTATTGTTTATTTTGATGCTCAAATTGTATCAGATTTGACCTTCTGGACTGGTCCCTGTGGGTTTTGTTTTGTTTTTGTCAATATACATAACAGAATTTACAATTTCAACCATTTTCAAGTGTATAGTTCAGTGGCGTTAAGTACATTCATATTGTTTTGCAATCATCACCCTATCCATCTTCCAAACTTTTTCGTCATCCCAAACTGAAACTCTTTACCCATTCGGCAGTAACTCTCTGTCCCCTCTTCCCCAGTTCCTAGTAACCACTATTCTGCTTTTTTTGTCCATGAATTTGACTTTGCTACATACTTCATATAAGTGGAATCATATAGTATTTGTCCTTTTATGTCTGGCTTATTTCATTTCGTATAATGTTTTCAGAGTTCATCAGTGTTGTAGCATGTATCAGAATTTCATTCCTTTTTAAGACTGATTAATATTCCATTGTGTTTATATGTGTGTGTATATATATACACACACACACACCACATTTTGTTTATCCATTCCTCCATCAGTGGACACTTGGGTTGTTTCCACCTTTTGGCTACTGTGAATAATGCTGCTATGAACATGAGTGTACAAGTAACTCTTTGAGTCCCTGCTTTCAATTCTTTTGAGTATATGCCTAGAAGTAGAATTGCTGGGTCATACGAGATTCTATGTTTAACTTTTTGGTATTTTTTGGGAAAGATTGTAAGCCATATTAGGTGTATTATATTAATTCATTCCCTAATAATAGTGATGAATAATGAGTCTTAAATTCCTGGAATAAATCCCACTTGGTCATGGTGTATTATTTTCTTAATATTTGAGAAATAGTGATGTTTTCTTAAATAGCAATAATTTATTTAAGATTTTTTAAATTGACATTCATAAGTCTCTGCTTTATAAGAAGAATCAGAAAGTTTTACATGCTCTGAATCAGTTTGTAGAGCATTGGGAATCTGGTCTTAGGTCTGCTAGAATTCACCATGAAACCGTCTTTCTTTGGGGGTAGTTTCTTGATACCTTTGTTTCTAACATGGAAGTTAGTCTTCTTTAAGCTTTCTACCTCTGTTGAGGTCTATTTTGGTAACCTTCATTTTATCCATTTCATCTTGGTTTCTTAGAGGTATGCAAAGCAGACGCATGATTTTAAAATTTTGTTTCAGTGATTTTTTTCTCCCTTGTCGTGTGTTTGTGTGTGTGTGTGTGTGTGTGTGTGTGTGTGTGTGTGTGTGTGTGTAAGACTAGCCCTGAGTTAACGTCCATTGCCAATCCTCTTTTTGCTGAGGAAGATTGGCCCTGGGCTAACATCCGTACCCATCTTCCTTTACCGTATATGGGATGCTGCCACAGCATGGCTGACAGGTGGTGTGTCGGTCCACACCCGGGATCCAAACCTGCAAACCCCGGGCTGCCGAAGCAGAGTGCACAAACTTAACCACTATGCCACCAGTCTGGCCTCTCCCCTTGTTATCTCTTACTCAATATATTTGTGGGGGCCCCCTCCTTTTTTTTTTCTTGATTAGGTTAAGTAGTGGGTATTTGTTATTGGTTTTTTTTTTTTAAGAACTGAGAATTTCCATTTATTAATTTGAAACTTTTTCTGGACTCCACCTTTTAGGTTTTTCGGGTTTTATCTTTATTATAATTTCTTTACCTGTGCTTTTTTTTCCATTTATTTTGTTCTTTTTTTAGCTTTTGAGTTAAGGATTTAATTCATTTATTTTCATTCTTTAATTTTTATTGTTAGTATTTGTAAGTCCTCATAAGTTCTGATATATAGGTTCCACTGTTTTTTTCAAATTTCTGTTATTTTGATTTGTATTTCTCCTTTCACCTAGTAATCTACTATCTTTTAGACCTAAGAGGACAGAATTTCATTATGTCTACATGCACATTCTTGGTTTACCTTCCCTCAGTCTCAGTCATTACTAGTTTGCCTGATAGTAGGACTGAGCCCCCAGGAAAGCAGGGCTTTTCCCAACTCTGGATATGGGGTGAGTGGCATTCTGTGTGGGGATGAGACTGACCAAGCACTAGGTTTATTACCTGCATAACTTAATTTAATTTCTTAAGATATTGCTTTTCATATTTGATCTCCTTCCCCATTCTACCCACCTCCCTGGTGGCAGGGGGATAGATGTAAAACATATCATTTATTCTTTATTGAACTCTCTTTTTGTTGAAAACAGGTGTTGAGAGAAAAAAGAATTCCTCCCTGGATGGAGGTGGCCCTTATCCCCATGACAGGAAAACCAAGTCTGTACCCAGGATTGTTCCTTTTTACCACCCCTTGTAGACTGGTACGGCCTGTGCAGAACTTGGAATTAGGCAGAGAAGAACTAATTGGAACCATGGAACAGGTATGTAGAGTATGTGTGATTCGTGGGTGTATGTGCTTGTGTAGTTACAACTTTTAGAGACTTAGTAACTGTTGCTTTTTTCAAGTGTTATTGTTTGATAACAATTAGGCATTTGAAAGAAAGTCAGAACTTATTTTCTGCCTCCTCTGTGACCAGCACGAAGCAGTTTTCAGTGTTACCTCACTCCACTCACACATCGAACCTGAGAGAGGGTTAGTGGTCACATTACCTGCCTTTCCTATCCTACCCAGCTCCCAGAGCTCCTTTGTACCTGGCTCTGGCTCAGGTGATGAGGTTGAAACATTCCGTTAGACTCACTCACAGTCTTTGCCTGTATCTTTGCAGTCACAAAACTGTGGGCTTTATGCTACTGAAAAATTTCTTTCTTCTGTCGCCCTTCACAATTGGACCAGCGTAGATTTCGAATGAAATATGTAAGGCAAGTGGTATTTCTTACTGGAAGCGTCCTTGTCCTTCGCAGTAGATCCCTTCAGTGTTCATGATGCTGGGTGGGGAAGGTTTCCTTTCAAGTCTTTGAGTACTAAACTCTGAGAGATAATCGAGTTAGTATGTTAGCAGTCAGTTATTTTGTACCTTGAACTTCCTCATCCTTCCTCTTTTCCAGATCTTCATGAACATTGCTATCTTTGAGGATGAGGTTTTTGCTGGAGTTACCACCCACCAGGAGCTCTTCCCTCACAGCCTGCTGAGTGTGATTGCCAACTTCATCCCTTTCTCCGATCACAACCAGAGTCCACGGAACATGTACCAGTGCCAGATGGGTAAGATGGAGTGGAGGTGGTGGTCCCGTTCATAGGAGAAAAGTGCCTATAGCATTTTTTATTTTGAAATAATTTCAAACTCAGAGAAGAGTTGCAAGAATAGTACAAAGAACTCCCATAAACTCTTTATCTACATTATGTTAACATTTTGCCCCATTTGTACTGTTTTCCACTTGAAGATAAGTTGCAGACAGGATGCCCCTTTACCCCTAAATATTTCAATGTGTATTTCCTAACACCAAGAATGTTCACTTAAATAAGCCAGAGAGAGAAGGACAGACACTGCATGAACTCACTCATATATGGAATATAAGTGAACACACGGACAGAGAGAACTGATTGGTGGTTACCAAGGGGAAGGGGGGTGGGGGGGGCACAAGGGGTGAAGGGTTACATCCACAAGGTGACGGACAAAAATGTACAACTAAAACCCCACAGTGTTATAAACTAAGACATCAATAAAAAAATAAAAAAATAAAAAAAATAAAAAAAAAAAAACTAGATGCTTAGAATTTGGAAATGGAATATTGTTTTTCATTATCTTTCTAACTGGTTAATCCTAATAAAAAAATAAATCTAGAAAAAAAAAAAGAATGTTCACTTACATAAGCAAAGACAATTATTAAAATCAGGAAATTTAACATTGATATTATTATACTATTTTATAGTCCTTATTCAGATTTTGACTAATTGTCCCCAAAATATGGTTTATGGTAATTTTTTTTCCCGTGTAGCACCTAGTCCAAGATCACACACACATTGTATTTAGTTGTCATGTCTTTTTAGTCTCCTTTAAGTTAGAACAGAGTTTTAGACTTTCTTTGGTTTTTTTTGACATTGACATTTTTGAAGGAAAAGGTCATTTATTTTGTAGAATGTTCATCGATTTGGGTTAGTCTGAGATCTTGTGATTCACCCACATCATTATCACTTCCAGTGCTCTTGATTCCTGCCTGATGATTCAAGTTTCCATCGAGTGTAATTTCCCTTCAGCCTGAACAACTGCCTTTAGCATTTTTTTAGTTGCAGGTTGCTGGCTACAAATTCCCTTAGTTTTTATTTCTCTGAAAACATCTTTATGTCATCTTGACTTGAAGGAACTGGATATACAATTCTGATTTATTTAATCAGAATAAATAATTGTTTAATTATAATTTATAATTATTTCTTTTCAGCACTTAAAAGATGTTATACTGTCTCTTCTTGGTCTCTGTTATTTCTAATTAGAAGTCAGTGGTTATGTGTATTATTGTTTGCCTGTATATAATGTGTTATTTTTCTTCTGTTCTTAAGAGTTTCTCTTTATTTTTGGTTTGTAGCAGATTGACTATGATATGCCTAGATATGATGTTCTTTGTGTTTGTCTTGCTTCGGGTTTGTGGCTCTTCTTAAATCTGTAGAAAATATTTTTTAATCAAATTTGTAAACTTTTCTGCCATTATTTCTAAAAATATTGCTTCTGCCCCATTCTCTCTTTCCTCTCCTTCTGAGATTTCAGTTATGCATCATGTATGTTAAAACTTTTCATATGGTCTCATAAGCCATTTGGTTTCTGTTCTCTTTTTTCCGTCTTTTTTTCTTTCTCTTCTTCAGCTTGGATCATTTTTATTGCTCTCTAATCACATTTACCAACTTTTTATTCTGTTTCAGATATTGAATTTTTCAGCCTAGAATTTTCATTTGTTTCTTTTTTATAGTCTCTGTTTTTTCTGAGATTATTTTCATTGTGAACATATTTTCCTTTACATTTTTATCATAGTTTTAACAGGTGTTTTAAAGTCATCATCTGCTAATTCCAGCATCTGGGTCTTCTCAAGATCAGCCTCCATTGATTGCATTTTTTCTTGAGTATGGGTCATGTTTTACTGTTTCTTTGTATGTATAATATTGGATTGTACATGGACACTGTGAATGATATGTTTTAAAGATTGTGGATTCTATTTATGTTCCTCTGAAGAGGATTTTCTTTTGCTGAGGAAGATTTCGCCCTGAGCTAACAGCCACTGCTAATCTTCCTCTTTTTTTGCTTGAGAAAGATTAACCCTGAGCTAACATCTGTGGCAGTCTTCCTGTTTGTATATGGGTCACCACCACAGCATGGCTGACAAGTGGTGTAGGTCTGCTTCTGGGATCTGAACCCATGAACCCAGGCACTGAAGTGGAGCACAAGGAACTTTAACCACTAGGCCATGGGGCTGGCTCCAAGGATTGGTTTTTAGGTTTAACTGGTAGATAACTTAGCTGAACACAACAGTTGAAGTACATTCTTTTAGCCTTAGGTGGGCTGCTTGGATCTCTCCCATGCATGGGGGTTCAGGAGTCCACCAAAGATTTGGACTCAGTTTACATGCAGAATTTGAGGCTCTCCCTTTGTGGTTCTCTGCTCTCTGAAATATCCCCCCTTACTTTCCAGTTGCTGTCGTGCTGTGAACTCTATTCCTTGGTTCTTCAGGCCAGTAAGACTGTGGGTTTCTATCTGAGTTGTAGCCACTACACTGACTGGGCCATCAGGCGAGACAAAAATAAAAACAAAGGCATAAAAACTGAAAAAGCTGGAAACTCACCCAGTTTAGTTTTTGTCCAAATGTGAATTCCTCTCCAGTTTCTGACTGCTTTTGGTTACTCTCCAGTGCTTTCAGGTAGTGTGTATATATGTACGTGGTTGGTTTTTGTTTTGTATTTTTCTCGATCATGTGTTGAGGGTGGTCTTGTAGGAGTAGCCCTTTCTATTACTGGAAGCTGAAAGTCTCTTTTTCTGTATTTTTTAAAAATTCCACTATGTATATATTTTATATATAAATACAAATATATTTATAAAAATATAAATACACTACATATATTTTAGGTTTTAAAATCATTTTGTTTTTCAGTTCTGTTTTGTTTACAGTTCTCTCAACTGTAAAATAGTACAAAGAAGGTACCCCCTGTACCCCACTACCCAGAATTGACAGTTACTGACATTTTGCTATGTATGTGTGTATGTGTGTGTGAGAAAGTAATCTAATTAGATAATAGTTACTGTCCCCTTTTCACCCCTTCTCTCCCCCTAGCAGTAATATCTTACAGTTTGTATATATCCTTTACATCCTCTTTTTATGCTTTTATTACATTACAGGTGTCCATAAGCTAGGTATAGAATTGTTTGAGATGTGTTACAAATGTACACAAATAGTATCATATTAAATGTCATTGTGTACTTTTTCCCATTCAGCATTGTTTTCATGGTCTGGTCACACTGATACATGTAGGTCTACTTCCTTGTCATGCTGTGTATTAATCTATAGTAAGTATAACCACCATGACTGTCTTATTCATTCTGCTATGATGAATATTTGTTTCCAGTTTTACATATCACCTTTTTAATCAAGGGGGAAAAAACAAATGCTAAAGTGTTTTTTCCCTTTGTAGGTAAGCAAACTATGGGCTTTCCACTTCTCACTTATCGAGACCGGTCAGATAATAAATTGTATCGTCTTCAGACTCCACAAAGTCCTTTAGTGAGACCATACATGTATGATTATTATGACATGGATAACTATCCAATTGGGACAAATGCCATCGTTGCTGTTATTTCTTACACTGGCTATGATATGGAAGATGCCATGGTAAGTTTTACCAAGAGATGTAGTTCCGTTCTTTTTAAGTTTTGACTTTTTTTGTTTACTGTGAGATCACTGAAGGGATATTTCTGTGTCCCCCAGTGCCTGGTATTTGGCATGTGAGTATTCTGTTAAATGGTTAATTCTTGGTCTAAGTTGAAAATGGCAGGCCTTGAAGGATATTTACTAATATTCATATATGCATGTATCAGGCATATTTGAGTGCATAGCATGAGTAGATGTTGAATGAATGTAGTCTTGGATATAGCTACCTTTTCTTTTATGGTTTTAAGCCATTGATATGTGTCTAGGTTTTAATAGTATAGGTGATTTGGAGAATATGGATAGAGTTTTAAAATCAAATGCCAGTTATCCTGAACCAACTATTATCATTCTAACCCGTTTTATTTTGAAAATCCTCATTTGGCCTCAGTCTCTTAAACTGACAATTCTTTGATCTTGTAGATTGTAAATAAGGCCTCTTGGGAACGAGGCTTTGCCCATGGAAGTGTCTACAAGTCTGAGTTCATAGATCTCTCTGAAAAAATTAAACAAGGAGATGACAGTCTTGTGTTTGGAGTCAGACCTGGTGACCCACGGATTGTGCAGAAGTTAGATGACGATGGCTTGCCATTTATTGGAGCACAACTGCAGTATGGAGATCCATATTACAGCTACCTCAACCTCAACACCGGGGAGAGCTTTGTGGTGTACTACAAGTATGTTTGGATACCTACTTCTCAGTGGAATTGCTGGAGGTCAATGATAGTTATAACAGGAGAATTTTTGGAGAAAATATAAGTAGTAGCTCAGTTACTGGCTCAGTCTGAATTGGCATTTCTGAAATGAGACAAAGTTCTGTGTCTGTTGTACTTCCCTGGTTTTTCTTCTTGTTTTCAGTCTGTTACAATTAGAGTTATCTGTGATTTGTTTTAAAACTGTATTATTCAAACTTGATCATCTCTCTCATACGTGTTGTTAGGAATGTTTCCTAGCTAAAATGTTGAGTTCATTATGCCTCTCATTAAAAGTAACAGCATAAATTATTTAACTGTGGCCCTTACAGTTTTATCGTTTCAGTGTTGATTTTCAATAGTAGGTCTTCATAATTGTTTTCAGTTGCCTCTGTTGCTAGTGTCCTTTCAGAGGAACCGAGTTCTGTAGTGAACATAATCAATAGCCCTATTCGTTAATGCTTTTAGGGATACCAGCTCTATTTATATTGGAGAATAGAGGTAAGGATAAGATTTGCAAATATTCTTTATGAAGCACTAATTACATCAATAAAACTTAAGTATCTCTATAAGTTTAAGCAAATAGTTTGACTTTTTGTACGGTTTATTTTTTCCTAGGAGTAAAGAAAATTGTTTTGTGGATAACATCAAAGTGTGCAGTAATGACACTGGAAGTGGAAAATTCAAGTGTATTTGCATCACGATGAGAGTCCCTCGGAACCCAACCATCGGAGATAAATTTGCCAGTCGTCATGGGCAAAAGGGCATCTTGAGCCGACTGTGGCCAGTTGAGGACATGCCCTTTACTGAGAGTGGGATGGTCCCAGACATTCTCTTCAATCCCCACGGTTTTCCATCCCGCATGACCATCGGCATGTTAATCGAGAGTATGGCAGGGAAGTCTGCAGCTTTGCATGGTCTCTGCCATGACGCTACACCCTTCATCTTTTCAGAGGAGAACTCGGCCTTGGAATACTTTGGTGAGATGTTAAAGGCTGCTGGCTACAACTTCTATGGCACCGAGAGGTTGTATAGTGGCATCAGTGGAAGAGAACTGGAAGCAGACATTTTCATAGGCGTGGTTTATTATCAACGCTTACGCCACATGGTCTCAGACAAATTCCAAGTTAGAACAACAGGAGCCAGAGACAAAGTCACTAACCAGCCCATTGGGGGGAGAAATGTCCAGGGCGGAATCCGTTTTGGGGAAATGGAACGGGATGCTCTCTTAGCTCATGGTACGTCTTTTCTCCTTCATGACCGCCTCTTCAACTGTTCTGATCGATCGGTAGCCCACGTGTGTGTGAAGTGTGGTAGTTTACTATCTCCACTGTTGGAGAAGCCACCCCCTTCTTGGTCTGCCATGCGCAACAGAAAATACAGCTGTACTCTGTGTAATCGCAGTGACACTATCGACACTGTTTCTGTGCCTTACGTTTTTCGGTATTTTGTGGCTGAACTGGCAGCTATGAACATCAAAGTGAAACTGGATGTCATTTAACTTGATGCTGGCCTTTGGGGTTAGGAGAACGATCAGATTAAAACAAAATGTAACTTCAGCTCAGTGAAGATACTAGGTTACTCTGGATTTTTCTCAAGGGTATTAGAGCTCTCAACCAAGACCTGGCAACTAAGATTTCAAGGTTTCTGAGTCTCTGGTATAATAGCTACCGAAATTGATTTTCAATATATTTGTTCAAAAATTCCACAAGTATCTTCTTAAAAAATGATACATTGATAAATAGAAGGATATGCAGGGAAAAGTCTTTCCATCCCAAGCTTCTTTGTATCCTGCTTTCAACAGGCAGTGACTGTCAGACACTTATTTCTCCATCTAGAGCAGAGCAATCCAATATAATGTAAGCTATATATGTAATTTTATATTTTCCTATATCCACATTAAAGTAAAAACAAAAGACAGAAGTATTTTTAACAGCTTTATTGAAGTGTAATTGTTATACAAAAAACTGCACATATTTAATGTATACAGTTTGATGGATGTGAATATATGCATACGCCTGTGAAATGATCGCTACAATCAAGGTAATAAACGTCACCTCTAAAAGTTTCCTTGTGCCCCTTTGGGTTGTGTTTGTTTTTGGTAAGAACACTGAACTTGACATCTACCCTCTTGACAAATTTTTAAGTGTACAATACAGTATTGTTAACTATAGATAACAATGTTGTACAGCAGATCTCTAGATTTACTCATCTTGTCTAAGTGGAACTTACACATTGAACAGCAACTCCCCATTTCCCTCTCCCACCAGCCCCTGGTAACCATCATTCTACTCTCTGTTTCTATGAGTTTGACTATTTTAATTCTTCATATAAGTGAGATAATGCAGTATATATATATATTGCACATTTTCTTTATCCATTCATCTCTTGATGGACATTGAGGTTGTTTCCATATCTTAGAAATAATGTTAATCCTATATTTTATTTAATGTAATATAGCCAAAATGCCATTTCAACATGTAATGAATATTAAAAATTTATTGAGATACTGTACATTCTTTTTTCATACTAAATCTCTAAAACCCAGTTGCTGGTTTTTCTTTTTTTTTGGTGAGGAAGATTGGCCCTGAGCTAACATCTGTGCCAGTCTTCCTCTATTTTGTATGTGGGATGCTCCCACAGCATGGCTTGATGAGCAGTGTGTAGGTCCAGGCTTGGGATCTGAACTCACGAACCCCAGGCTGCTGAAGCGGAATGTGCTGAACTTAACCACTACACCACCAGTCTGGCCCTATTTTTTCTTTTCTGTGTACAATATTTCACTGTATGGATGTACTGTCCCCTGTTGATGGATATTTGAACAGTGTTGGCAGTAAATAACCTTGTATACATTTGTGCAAGTGTAAGATGCTTTTTTATGTTAAAAACTTTCCTAAGGTGATTCTTTCCTGAGGCTGGCTTTAGGTATCTATCACTAATTATAAGGCAAATAGGGCTAGACTGAGAAAAATCTATCCATTCAAGGTATATCCTGGCTTTGTTTCATGAAACTGTTGGAAAAAATAAGGAAAAATACCTCGAATCTATTGGCTAATACTTCCCCCTACTGCTAGTAGAATCCCAACTAGACTTTCCCACCTCATTCCAGTCTCTCTACCTCACTATCCCACTATCTGTATCTTTTGCTCATTTTCTAATTGAATTGTTCGTCTTCTTACTGTAGAATTTTGAGACTTCATTATATATTCTAGATATAAGGTCTTTGTCACATAAGTGTTCTGCAAATATTGTCTCCCAGTCTGTAGCTTATCTTTTCATCTTCTTCACATGTGTTTTGCAGAGCAAAATGTTTTAATTTTGACGGAGTCCATTTATCATTTTTGGGTTTTGGTGGATCATGCTTTTGGTGTCATGTTTAAGAACTCTTCACCAAGCCCAAAGATTTTCTCATATGCTATCTTCTAAAGGTTTTATAGTTTAATACTTTACATTTAAATCTATGGTCCATTTATCCATTTTCAGTTAACTTACGTGTAAGTTTAGAGGTTTAGATCAAAATTCATTTTTCTGCCTATACATACTCTATTGCTCAGGCACCATTATTTGAAGGCTCTCCCTCCTCCACTGAATTACTTTTGGACCTTTGTGAAAGATCAGTTGGCCATACTTGTGTGGAGCTAGTTTATTTCATTTTATCTCCTTTGTTGGCTTATTACCCCTACCTCTACATTTTCATTTTTAGTCGTTTCCTTTAAAATCTCTAGTGTACATCTTTAGACTTATCCCACTTTGCTTTCACACAGTATTACACCACTTAACACGTAATGTAAGAACTTTCCAACAGTATACACTTCCCCCTCTCTTGGCTCTGCTATTTCTGTCAGATGATTTACTTCTACATATGTGATGAACCCCATAATACATTATTACTTTTGCTATAAGCAATCAATTACCTTTTTAAAAGATAAAGTAAGAATTATTTACTATTTAGCATCATATTTACCATATCTGCTGATCTTTATTTTATATACTGGATTTCCACCTCATATCATTTTCCTTCAATCTGAAAGGCTTGTTTCAATGTTTCTTGTGGTGGTCTTAAGCTTCCTTAGGTGAGAGGAGAGCAGCCATTAGGGCTAATTGTGCCTGACTGCGGAGGCAATGTCTTTGATGACTTTACTCAATGCCCAGTGAGGTTTTCCCACTGCTGGTGGGAACACAATGTGAGCTCCAGGGGTTGTTTCCCCCGGGCCTTTCTGGTGCTTCTCTCTCTGGTCTCCAGTAGTTTGTTCAGAAGCATGCTGTGAGCTGAAGACAGGGGACCCTCTGCAGAGCTCTGTAGTTCTCTCGGTGCATCTCTACTCTCGGGTCCCTGCCTCAGGAACTGTAGCTGCACTGGCCTCCCCAAGTTTTTATATGCCTTGCGAGCTGAGAATGGTTTTTACATTTTTAAATGGTTGGAAAAAAAAAGAATAATATTCATGACACATGAAAGTGATATAAAATTCAATTTTCAGTGTCCATAAATAAAGTTTTATTGGAACACAGTCCTGCTTATTCATTTATGTGTTGTCTATGGCTGCATTTGGCTACAATGGCAGAGATGAGTGTTTGACAAACTGAATGGCTGCAAAGCCTGAAATATTTACTGTCTGACTGCTATAGTCTGAATGTCTGTGTCCCCCCAAAATTCATATGTTGAAGTCCTAACTCCCAAAGATGATGGTATTAGGAGATGGGGTTTGGGGGAGGTGCTTAGGTCATGAGGGTAGTCCATTCATGAATAAGATTAGTGTTCCTAAAAAAGAGACCCCACAGAGATCACTTGCCCCTTCTGCCATGTGGGAACATAGCAAGAAGGCACCGGCTATGAACTAAAAGAGAGCCCTCACCATAACTTGATCATATTGGTGCCCTGATCTGGGGCTTTCAGCCTCCAGAACCACAAGAAATAAATTTCTTTTATTTATGAGCTACCCAGTCTGTGGTGTTTTGTTACAGCAGCCCGAATAGACTAAGACACTGACCCTTTACAGAAAAAGTTTGCCAAACCCTGGGGTAGGGGTATACAGAAGACTGGATGATATATTATGTATCTCTTTGAATGCCGTGTTGGGATAACACAAATCAATGTACGCAGTGAAAGACAGAAGCACAGACAAGATATATAATGTCATTTATATGAATGGAATGTTGGTATGAAACAAATGTCTTCAATGAAAGCATGGAGCTGTACATAAAACTGAATATGTTACTTATATCTATGAATAGAATATTGCAAAACAAATAAACTTATTCATACTTTAAGTGAAAGTAAATATGTACAAAACTGAATGATAGATTATGAATGGTGTATTGATAAATTAATATGCAATAAAATAGGGCTACCTGTCACATTTCTGAATTGTTTATAAAAGTGAATTTTCTAATGAAATAATAGAGCTATACACAAGGTAGAATAAATTACTTGTCTATTAATAGAGTATTGATATAACAAAAATGAATTTATCTAGTTAAGAGGATAGATCTATAGACAAGATTTTAATATGTTATTTATATCTATGGGTGGAACGTTTGTGCAATGTAAGTCAGTATAGCTACTGAAAGGGTAGTGCTGTACACAAGATTATTTTCTACTTATGTCTGTGAATGGAGGGTGGCATAACAAAAATGATATCTGTTGAAAAGACAGCACTGTAGTCAAGATTAAATGAGTGTGTAAAGCAATATATCTTCTGAAATGACAGAGCTGTACACAAGATTGAAGATATTTAGTTCCATGAATGTAGTGTTGATGTAACACAAGAAAATGTCACAACTAAAGGTTAGAACTATAAACAAGGTGGGAAGGTGTCACTCTTTTTCTCTTTGAACAGAATGTCAGTATAACAACAAGATGGTTTCTACTAAAAAGATAGGTCTGTATATAAGATTGAATACTACGTTATCTCTGTGAGTGAGGTCTTAGTATGATTCCAATGTGTGTCTGCAATAAAAAAATAGAGGACTGAGTCCTCAGGCTTTCACTGCAGTCTATATATATATATATATATATATATATATATATATATACACACACACACACACACATATATACACACATATATAAAAAGATGGAGGACTGAAAGACATGTTACTTACTGAAATAAATGGAGTTTTGTTCTAACATGAATAGCTGTATCTACTAGAAGGACTGACCTGTGTATGGTCAATACAAGATTAAATTACATTAGTTATGTGTATGAATGGGATGTTGGTATAACACAACTGAATGGCTCCAGTGAAAGTAGTGACCTAGACAAATACATGAGATTATGTTACTTTTCTCTAAGATTGTAGTTTTAGTGTAATCAAAAGAAATGTGTTCAATGTAAAGATACACAGACACCATTTGCAGAGAACATTTAATTCAATTTGTGTAAATATACACATGTGTGCATGCAAACTGAATTAAATTTTATCATTGCAAATGGACTGTTGGTGTAACGCGAAAGAATATATCTATCATGGCCTGGTGGCTTAGTGGTTCAGTTCATGTGCTCTCCTTCAGCGGCCCAGGGTTCAGGGGTTCAGATCCCAGGCATGGACCTACACACTGCTCATCAAGCCATGCTGTGGTGGCCTCCCACATACAAAAAATAGAGGAAGATTGACACAGATGTTAGCTCAGGGACAATCTTCCTCAAGCAAAAAGAGGAGGATTGGCAACAGATGTTAGCTCAGGGCCAATCTTCCTCAGCACAAAACAAAAAAAGAAGAAGAAGAAGAATATATCTACCAAAGGGTACATAAAATAAAGTTGAATATTTTATCATTTCTTATATGGTGGATATCTTCCAATAAATAGGAAAGCAGAAGCTGCAAGGCTAGATAAGGGCCACACCTGAAATTGGCACAGGGTCACTCCTGCTGTAATCTATTGGTCAAAGCAGTCACAAGGTCGGCTCAGATTCAAAGGTGTGAAGAAATAGACGCCACCTCACAAATGAAGCCTGGGAGATATTGCTGTGGCAATCATTGGAAAATAGAATCTGCCACATATGAAAAAAGGCATAGATAAGATTGAATGGTATGTATATGTATGGAGTATGGCTGGCACGACAACATATCCACTCAAAGGAATGGAGTATATAAAAACTGAATGATGTGTTATGGATTACTATAATGGAGTGTTGTTAAAACAAACCAATGTAGCTGCTGAAAGGAAAGCATTATACACAGGTTTAATTATTTGTCATCTATCTCTGTGATTGGAGTGTTGGTAGAATAAACACATCTACTGAAAGGAAAGTGCTATAAAACAGTATTAATGCCATGCTATGAATTTCTCTGCTGAAAGGAGCATGCCACACACAAGAGTGAATAAATCATATGTGTCTCTAGGAAGGAAGTGTTCCTAGAAGCAAACATACCTCTGCATTGTATGGAAAAAGCTATCCACAAGTAAGAATGATATGTTGTGTACCTCTGTGATGATAACGTTTTTAGAATACAAACAAAGGTGCTCCCTGAATGAAACATGCTTTCCACAAGGCTGAACTCAGCACGTATCTCTAGGAATGGGGCATTAATAAAGAAGCATCTTTGTCTTGTAAGGAAAATGCTATACACCAGATCATGTATATCTCTGAAGGAATGTTGGTAAAAACAAAAAGTACTTACTGAAAGGAAAGATGTTTATATAAAATTGAACTCTCCATAGGTTATCTTTATTATGGTATATTGGAGAATACAAACAAATTGAAAGGGTCAAAACCTGTGTGGGACTGAAAGGGTGAAAGTCAGCTTAGACTGAAAATAAAATAAGCGGCTCTCCCATTTTTTTCCTGAAGAAGATTCGCCCTGAGCTAACATCTGTTACCAATCTTCCTCTTTTTGTATGTGAGTCACCACCACAGCATGGCCACTAACAGAAAAGGGGTGTAGATCTGCGCCAGGGAACCAAACCCAGGCCGCCAAAGGGGAGCGTGCCAAACTTAACCACTAGGCCAACCACTAGGGCTGCCACTCTGCCATTAATTGGGCTAGAGGGGCAGATATTGATCAAGAAAGCTGCAGAGGGGTCGGCCTGATGGCAGAGCAGTTAAGTTCGCACGTTCTGCTTCGGCAGCCCGGGGTTCACCGGTTCAGATCCTGGGCACAGACCTACTCACAACTCATCAAGCCATGCTGAGGTGGCGTCCCACACAGAGGAACTAGAAGGACCTACAACTAGGATATACAACAATGTACTAGGGCTTTGGGGAGAAAAAAGAAAAAGAGGAATATTGGCAACAGATGTTAGCTCAGGGCCAATCTTTCTCAAAAAAGAAAGAAAGCTGCAGAGCACAGAAAGAAACAGAAAACATTGTTTCTGGTCATGCAACAGTTGTAAAATGCCATAACAGCCCCGTCCAATGATGCCGCAGACCTGCCTTGCAATTTCATTGACTACCAGGGATACCCAGTTGCTAAACTACCCTCATGACAGTTCCTAGTCCTTAGTTAGCCCCCACTTCTCATAATCTCACCTCAAGTTTAAATGTTATGTTATGAGCTGTTTACTGAAATAAATGAAAAAATCTATATACACAAATTAGTGACATTTTATCTCTGTAAATGGTGTGTTTTTAGAACACAAATATATCTAATGAAAGGGAAGAGCTATGTGCAAAATTGAATGTCTCTCAAATGAATGGATGATTGGGAAAACAGAAGTATATTTTGAAAGGAAAAAAACTATATTCAAGATTGAATAATTTGCTAAGTATCTTTGAAATGGATTGCTGCTAGAACAAAAACTAAAGCAAAATGCTATATGTAAAGTCATTTACATTTTATGTTTCTGTATGGAGTGTTGGTAGATGTGATTTTCTCTATGGAACATGTTACATATCAAATTGAGTATTTTGTCTAAGAAACGATTAGCTAACTTTTTCTGTAAGAGGGCAGATAGTGATTATTTTCAGCTTTGTGGGCCAAATGGTCTCTGTTGCAACTATTCAAGTAGGCCAAAGCAGCCATATACAACAGGCTAATGAATGGGTGTGCCTGTGTTCCATAAAATTTTACTTGCAAAAAACCGAATTTGCCCTGGGCCATAGTTTGCTGTGCTTTGACTTATAGAAATGGACTGTAGAACACAAATGAATGTATCTCCTCATAAAAACCGCTGTTCAAAAGATTGAGTGACATGTGTCTCTAGAAACTGTGTCTTGACAGAACAGAAAATAATGTATTTATTGAGAGGAATAAGTGATAAACATGAGTGAATGGTATGTTTGATATGTCTGTGAATAAATGGTTGCTACAACACATAGAAAGATATATACTCAAAGGAAAGTTGCATACTCAAAACTGAATTCTGTATTATTTATTTATGTGACTAGAATAAAGAAATATATCTAATGAAAGAGCTATACTCAACATGGAATGATAAGAAATCTATCTCTATGAATAGAGTGGTTGTATAAAACAAAATTATCTACTCAAAGGAAGTCTCTGAACAAAAGGAGAATATTGTAGAATGCAATATCTATCTCTGCATTCTGAGGGAAAAACTGTACACATAAACACTTCAATTAGAAGCTATGTATCTCTATGAAGGGAATGTTGGTAGAACACTAATATATCATCATAAAAGAAATTCCTATACACATAATTAAATTATGTAGTTTTGTATCTCTATGAATGAAGAGTTTGTGAATCTAAATGAATATATCTACTGAAAGGAAGGATTTATACACAAAACTGAATGATATGAAATATATCCTTATCAATGGAATGTTGGTAGGAAACAATAACAAAAGAAGGTGAGGTATCCACTGAAAGGAAACACCTATACCCAGTATACATTATGAATCTCTGGAATAAAAAGTGGTTAGAACGGAAATGAATCTACTCAAAGAAAAGTGATATATACAACACTGAATGACAGGTTACTTATCTCTAAATTGAATGTTGGTATAACAACAACGAGTGTATCTAATGAGACTGAATGATGTGTTTTTCTCTCTATGAATGAAGAGTTTGTGAACAGATGCGTGGATGTGGAGTGTTTGTTAGTAGAATACAAGCAATCGTACCTATTAAAAGGAAAGATTTAGAAACAAGACTGAATAAAAGGTTTTTTCTCTTTGAATGGATTGCTGGCAGAACAGAAATGAGTATCTGCTGAAACAAACAGCCATACAACAACACTGAATGATGTTTCGTTTCTCTATGAATGGAGTCTTGGTGAACCCAAATGAAAACATCTACTCAAATAAGAATGGTATACACAAGATCCATATATCTTAATAAATGAAGCAATAGAACACAAGCAAAAAATCTACTTAAAGGAAAAATATATTCAAAAGATTGAATTATATGTTATGCATCTCTAAGAAAAGAGTGCAGAAAAATATCTTCAATGAAAGGATAGAGCTAATAAACATAAAATGGAATGTGTCACTTATATCTATGAATGGAGTGTTGCATAACAAAAGAATTTATGAATATCTTAAATGAAAGGAAAGAAGTAAATACAATCTTGAATGATAGGTTTTGGTTCCTGGGAGTTCTCATCCCTGGTCCTGCTAGAAACCAGACCTCCAGGCCCAGCCCACCTTGGAGACAAGAACAACACAGGGACTAGAGGGGTAAACCCACAGCACTCAACCCCTCCAGCAGCCAGAAACTGCTTTCTCTTATCAAGTAAAGGACTCTCTAAGTTTCTGCATGCCACTTGTGACTCCTTCTCATTTGTCTTGTGGTAAAAAAGGCCACATCACATGGCCCCACCTGCACTGGCCCCACCTGTTCCTGGAAGACGGACATCTGGCCTTAGACTTCCCCCCACCCCCACCCAGGGCTGGCAGAGGTCCCTCACCACTACTGACACATCTTCAAGTTATAGTGTTGCTGTAACAATCCTACCAGTCAACTCTGCCCACCTCACTGTGGCCTTTGAAACTAGACTTTTATTTAATGGACATTCCACACACCCAAGTGGTTGTAACTGGTACTGCAAGATGTGTTATACAAACAGACGTTGCAAGTATGTGTAGTACTTCTCTTGACCGTAAAGGATGTTCCCATTGGGGAAATGCTACAACGAGAACAGTGGCAGAGGGATGAGAACACATCTGGGGCCCACCATGTAGTGTGGGTGAAGCAGTACAGGATGGGTGGGGAAGAGGCCACTGCACCAATGAAAGAGGTGGTAGGGGCAGGCCTGCTTAAGAACAACTCCCACTCGGACTAGTTGGTCCTGATGAGCCTTCTGAGTTATGTGTTAATTACTGACAGTTATACAGAGTGCAGTCTGTGGCAAAAAGACGTTGGCAAAAGTGTCCCCTGGGGTTTTGGACTTGGCATCCTTATAAGAAGTGGCAAGGACAGAGAGAGACACAGGGAAGATGATGTGAATGGATGCTGAGATTGGAGTGATGTGTCTACCAGCCAATGACTGCGGGCAACCACCAGAAGCCGGAGAACAGGCAGGGAACAGATTCTCCCTCAGAGATTCCAGAAGGAATCAACCCTGCCACCACCTTGATTTTGGACTTCTGGCCTCCTAAACTGTGAGAGAATACATTTCTGTTGTTTTAAACCACCCAGTTTGTGGTAATTTGTCAAAGCAACTTCAGGAAACTCATACAGCTCAGGCTCAGCTCCCTGTGGAACTTGGTGTTAGCACGGGCTCTGAATGTGAAATTTCCCAGGACACCTCCCATCTGGATAGAATGTTTTAATGTGAGACTGGTGAGGGAGAGGCAAAGAGGCCCTCTTACAGACTGGCTGTAAGAAAATGAAACCACTTAACTAACCCTTCTCACACTTCATTTTTCCTTACCAGATGGTGCAGCATTCTGTCTGAAACATCAAATGCCACTTCTTGAAGAAAAAGCAGAGAAGTGAGGGCAATGCCCCCTATCTGTGACTGGTTTCCGCAAGCCTCCCTTTCAGCCTGTGGCCCACAGCTCTAGAGGACCTGGAGGAGATGGGCACTGGGACACGTTCATCGCTGCAGCTTCTGAATCTGCATCTCCTCCCAAGCCTCAGAGCCCATGAACCTGCAGTGGGTGAAGAAGGAACCCCAGCACCAGCCCCGTGCAGGAGGAAAGGAACTGCCCTGAGTGGGCAATCAAGGTCTTGCCTAAGACCAGTCCCCAGGAGGGAGCTGCTCCTCCTGCTCCCAGGGGACAGAAGAGTCTGGGGCCGACCTCACCACGAGGGCACCAGGACCTCCTTTCACCTGCAGCATGCCCATCATCACTAAGGAAGGTTGTTCAGCTAGTGCTTGTCAGCCTCTCTAGGACAGAGCACGGCTTTCATTTCTTTCCCATACCCTTCCTAGCCAGAACCACAGAGGGCAGGCAGCACCCTTAATACAGGCCTGTGTGAGAGCGTGGCAGGACCCAACGGGTGGATGCTTCTCGAGGCCTCACTCACCCCTTCCTGGACTAATAAATGGCTGGAATCCAGAAGCAGGAGTCAGGGATGGAATTTATTGCAGTTCCCAGGAATCCCAAGGCTTTGGACTCTGGAAGAATAAATCTGGGAGGCATGGGGTCCAAGAAATACTAGTGAGAAAATGGAAGCTAAGCTTCAAGGCAAGTATTCATTTTTCTCTCAGTCTTTTTTATTTTTTTTAACTAAGGGGCTTAATACAGAGAAAAGGGGGCAAGAGCCAGGCGACTCCCTCAGAGTCAGAGTATTCGGTTTCATCTAACAATTCTCTGTACCACAACTTCCAGAAGAGGGAAGGTCCTAAAGTTGTATGTCACTGACGACCTGGCTAGTGAGAAAAGATGGAACGTGGCTGGAAGAGAATATCTACTCGCTGCTGTCCTCACAGCATGGAGATTTTACATGTTCTGGGCTCCTCAGGATTTGCCTCCCACCCCGTCATGCCCTATAAACCTATGATCTGGAGAGAGAGCTTCCAAGAAAAGGCAGGATGGAAAACCCAAGAATTGAAAGTGGCAGGTGAAGCAGCCTGAGAGGAGAGAAGGAGCCCTCAGGAATCCAGGAGACCCTCTCTTAGTCCACAGCGCCCTTTCCATAATGCCCCATGAGGAAATCACTGCACACCCAGGCACCATCACTTCCTGCCACATAGCCACTTCAGGGCAACGAGGGTCAAGACTCACTTTGCTGCCAGCTGGTAGATCTTCTGGTCAAAGTTGTTTCTGTGCTGCCATCAGTGCTGGCCCTCAGTCGGGTCGGGGATCAAAGCACTGGACTAAGACTCCCACTAGGTTGGTCACATTCTACAAGTGCATCCTCCCATGCCCCATCCTGCACCCACCCCATCACACACTCCTCCCCCATCACATCTGACATGCCCTACCTGGAGGACTACATGTTCAGTGAAATAAGCCAGACACAGAAAGACAAATACTGTATGATCTCACTTATATGTGGAATCTAAAAATGTCAAACTCATAAAAACAGGCAGTAGGATGGTAGTTGCCAGGCCTGGAGTGTGGGGGAAACAGGGAGACGTTAGGTAAAAGGTACAAAGTCAGTTATAAGATGAATACGTTCTGGAGGTTTAACGTGCAGCATGGTGACTATAGTTTAATAATAATGTATACTTGAAATTTGCTGAGGGCAGATCTCAAAGGTTCTCATCACACACAAAATGGTAACTATGTGAGGTGATGGGTATGTTAATCAGCTTAATTGTGGCAATCATTTCACAATGTATAAAACATCACGTTGTACACCTTAAATATATACAATTTTTATTTGTCAAATTTGTCAATAAAGCTGGAGAGAAAATTTTTTAAAAGAACCCACAATTCTGCCATGCCCTGACATCTGTTCCTGACCAGTCCCCCAGCCCATGAGACTTCCAGAAAATCTGATCTCCCAACCCATTCCTTTCACCACACCCTCCTCACTTCCTGCTTAAATTTGCAAATCTCGAATAAAATCAAACAGCTGATTCTGCCTCTCCTCTCAATCTCCCCCAATTCTCAGTGCTATTCTCAGCTAACTAAGCATTAGGAAGAAAGCAATCATTAACCCTGCCCAGAGGGGCTTGCATTTTTAAAAAGGTACTTTTAAATGAAACGAATCTTTAATTAAAGGGTGAGTTGTGTTTTGTATATTTGTTTTTGAGAGTTTTGCATCCAGGATACTCCTCATAGAGGGTACGAACACTAGGACCCCCCTTCCAGAAAGAATTGGCCCAAAGGAGAGGCTTCCTTTTTGCCTCTCTGGCTTCTCACTGAATCCTCAACAATGATTATGGGTAGAATTATGTTGGGAAGCTTACCAAGAACACAGAACCCAGGGCCCCACTCACCATCTCACTCAGAGTAAAAGCCAGAGTCATCATAATCGCCCACCAGGCCCCACACCATCTGGCCTCCTGTTACTGCCCTGATCCCCACAATCATCCGCCACATGGCTCCCTCTGCTCCAGCCAAACTGGCCTCTCTTGTTGTTCCTTGAATGCATCCTGCCTGTTTCTGTTAAGGACCTTTGCACTTGCCGTTCTGTCTAGGACACTTGTCCCTGTGGTTCACTCTCTCACCTTCTTCAGGTCTTTGCTCAAATAGCACCTTCTCAGGGAGGTCTTCTGAAGTTCTGCACCCAATTCCAGTGTGCGAGAGGGTGGTGTTCCCTACCACAAGCAATTCTCTGGTCACCAGCTGGGTGTCCTACAATTCAACTCAGTTCTGACACTATCTACCCAGTGATCGTGTCAGATCCCACAGGTTAAGGGTTCAGTCCTACAAGACTGCCCCCCCCATACACATGTACACTTCAGATGATGGTGAGTCCAGATTGTCACCTGTGCTTCTGACTAAATGGCTACAGATTGGAGGTTCCAATGACTCCCTCATTGGGGTCGATTAATTAGCTACAGCAGCTCACAGAACTCAGAGAAACATTTTACTTACTAGATTGCCAGTTTATTATAAAAGGATATAACTCAGGAACAGCCGGATAGAAGAGATGTATGTATAAGGCAAAGTAAGGGGAAAGGGCACAGAGCTTCCACACTCTCTCCGAGGGAACCACTCTCCTGAATCTCACCAGCTCAGAAGCTCCCTGAACCTGGTCCTTTTGGGTTTTTATGGAGGCTTCATTACATAGGTACGACTGATTAAATCATTGGCCACTGGTGACTCATTCAACCTCCAGTCCCTCCCTGGAGGTCAGGGAGATAGGACTGAAAGTTCCAACCTTCCAATCACATGGTTGGTTCTCCTGGCAACCAGCCCCATCCTTAGGTTTGGTCCAAAAGTCACCTCATTAACATAACAAAAGACACCTTTGTCCCTCTCATCAATTAGCAAATTCCAAGGGAATTTAAGAGCTCTATGCCAGGAACAGTGGAGAAGACCAAATATATATTTCTTATTATAATCACAGTATCACACCTTCCCTGGACACTCTACTGAAAACTGCCACTCTCCCAACACTTCCCATTCCCTTCCCAGACTGATCATTCTCTTTAGCATTCATCATTAATTTAGTATACGTTTTCCCTGTTTACTTTGATTATTGTTTATCTTGCCCACTAGAATGTTAAACTCTACTATGGTATTGTTGAAATAACTAGGCCCAAGGTGGAGCTGCTCCTGTCCAAAGAACCAGAACTTAGATAATTGTCATGTCCCTGCAATGCTCCACTTGACCAGAAATGCAGGATATCCAGTCAGCCAGTCCCCAGTTGCCCAGCCAACTCTGGGCTGTATATTTATTTCCTTGTTCCTTCTCATCCCAGACAAGGGTGACTGGGGTGGCCCCAGCCCATCGGGTATTTTCTATTTTTTTCTTGCTTGTTCTTTATTCTTTATCCTATAAAAGCTTCCTGCCTTCCACCCCATTTTGCTGACAGAACGAAGACTATCCACTTCAAGAAGTGTTAAATAAAGTTTGCGTGTATCACCTAAATTGTTGTCTTTAATCATTTTTTAACAGTATAAATTTTTGTCTGTTTTATTTGCTGCTGTTCCCCCAGCAGCTAGAACAGTTACTGGCACATATATGGCACCTAATCAGTATCATACGAGTGACGACTGGATTTCAGCTCATCCTCATGCAATCCTGTGAGCGTATTGTTTCACTCATTCCATTATTACTCTGTGAGGCCCCATGCTGTGTATAGGGGACCCAGCTGGTGACCACA
The DNA here is from genome assembly GCA_031878705.1 of Tapirus indicus. Classification (NCBI taxonomy): domain Eukaryota; kingdom Metazoa; phylum Chordata; class Mammalia; order Perissodactyla; family Tapiridae; genus Tapirus; species Tapirus indicus. The sequence continues at coordinate 75,501,821 of CM062923.1, read as the reverse complement.
AGGCCCCTTCCTTCATAGGATTCACAGGATTTTGAAGTAGGCAGAAAATTAGCAAATAAACAAATATATACAATAATAACAAACTCTAATAAGGCTAGAACGGGAAAGTACAAAGTGCTCCATACCAGGTGCTCTGCGTATGTCATCTCAGTTGCCTCTCACAAGGGCATCCTGAAGCAGCTGTTCCGGAGGAGACTAAAACCCAGAAATCAGAAGCCTGTCCAGACCTCGGATTCAAACCCAGACCTGCTTCACTCCAAACCCCATGGTCATTTATGTCTCCCTTACATTCGATCCATAGAGAGGAAGTTAGTTACACTCTTGAGCCGCAGGCCGAAAGGCAACTAAAAGCTCTGGGGGCACAAGTGTCACACTCCCCAAGGGGGGTATCCCCTACTGGGATCATCATTGGACCTACTTACAGCAAGCCCAGGCGTTTGAACCCCTTCCCTTGAGGAAGCACATTACCTGGACTTTGGGATAAGACTCAGGGAGAGGTCATGGGACAGGTAAAGATTTCACTCTCTCAGGAGAGGGAAATCTGAGAATTCAGTCACATCTGAAATCAAAGAGTCCTCTGTCCTTGATGCTGTTTTCTTTCCCCCCTCTCCTACGAAAAATATACTTGGAAGTTTCTGCAGGAAGAACACAAGGGCCTTGGGGTGAAAGCTTTCCTTCAGCGCCCACGGCTCCAGACCTACTTGTGTCATCTGATGCAGCTTCAGGTGGCCAGTAGTGCAGTCATCAGATGTCGACTGTCAAACAGGGCAGCTCACGGTTACAGGCTCCTGTAACAACTCTCACTTATCCAGAACCCCTGAGGGTCCAGGCTCCTTGCAAAACCGTTCATGTGAAGGATGTCACTGCCTTTATCCCCATTTTGCAGACGAGCACACTGAGACTCCAAGTAATTGTCAGTAGCTCACAAATAGCTCTTGCTCCTCTTAAACATTATGATTAACTGCATTTTACATTCATTTTGGCTGGAGTCTGGGAAGACCTCTGCATACCAGATGGCAGGACTGATGCTCAGGTCTCTGACCAAGGGATACTCATGCCCAGTCTCACACATGGGCAAACGCTTCACAGTGGAGGACCTATGAGGAGGTGGAAATGTTGCCACACCAGGAGGAATTACACAGACTTGCCCACGGTCGCATGGAGCAAAGATTAAAACTCACGTCCATCCTGGCTTCTGAGCTTACGTCAAGGGGTAGGGGGCACGGTTTGGGTAACCCAGGCTGAGCAGAAGGCAGGTCCAGGCCGGCTTCCTAAGCTCTTAGGGTGACTTCCCCTTCCTGCCGGCTTCCTAAGCTCTTAGGGTGACTCCCCCTTCCTGCCGGCTTCCTGAGCGCACGAACCACTATCCCGAAAGGACAGCGAGCGCATGCGCAAGGCAGATGGTGGCAGCCACGGGGTCCAGAGAAGCCACGAACGGCAGCATGTCGTGGGGTCGCAGCAGCGGCAGCCGCTCGCCACCAGCTCTAGTCGAGAGGCTAGGAACGCGTGTGGGTGTGGCCCAGCCACGCAAGGAGCCGCGCAGCTCAGCGCCGCACCCGCTTGAGGGCCAAGGCACCCCCGAACTTTCCATTACTTAGTTCCGGTGAATTCCGGGCGCCGCCGCAGAAGGGGATGAAACAACCGAGCCGGCTGGGGCCGGAAGTGGCAAGCAGGGCGCCGCCATTACAGGCCGGAAGGGGCAGCAGGGCGCCGCCATGACGGGTTGGGCCTAAAGGCAAAGGGGCCGCTTGACCGCTGTACGACCGGAAAAAACGAGGCAAAGAGGGCTGGGCTGGGCGCCGCCATGACAACCTGACACCGGAAAAGGCGGGGCGCTCCTCCCTGACTGATCTCCCACCGGCACTGGCTTCGAGATGTGAGTAGCGGAAGCGTCTGCCTCATCCCTGGCGCAGTACCCCTTTCTTCCCCAGTGACTTAGACCTAGCCCAAGACTCTGGGAAGAAGGATTGGCCTCTCTCTTCCGTGGAGATCCAACCCTTAGGCTTCAGCGCCATCCCTCACAAGCCCCATCGCTCCGCGTGTCCCGGCCCCGCCCTCTGAGCGTTTAGGCTCCGCCCCTCTTTCTCGTGGTCACCGAGGACTTTAAGGTCGAGCCTCAGCACCCAAGCTCTGCCCCCAGGTCCCCGGGCCCGGTCCCTTATCCTGCAACTCTAGAACTCCAGACTTGTCTCAGGATCTCTAGGACTCCTAAACCCGTCCTTAGAGCTCGAAGTTTCTTCCCCCGCATCACCTAACCTTGCCTTTTGAAACCTCCAGATCTACCCAGTACCCCAGACCTTACTTGCAGGTCCCACAGACTTGTTGCTAGACACCTCTGGATTTCCAGACCTTGTCCCCAGAGCCCCAGTCTCACCCAGGGCTTCCAGATCATGCCTCTAGGACCTTGAGACCCACCCCAGGACCCCCAAATCCACCCCGGACCTCAAGTCTCACCTTCAGTATCCCTGTCCTCAGGCCTTATTTCTAACACTGGTCAAGAGACCTTCCCCAGGACTCAAGACCTCACCTCTTGGGCCTCTAAACCTCACTTAGGACCTCCAAACCCATGTGAGGCTCCCAGGTTCTCTCCCTAGAACTCTAGATCTTATTTCTAAGGCTCTGAGCCTTCTCCGCATGATACCCAGGCCTATTGGGGGATGCCTGGACTCCAACACCCTTCTTTCAGGACCCCCAAGGCCTGCCTTAGAATAATCGAACCTCCTTTAACACCCCCAGTATCTTCCCAGAAGCCCCTAGCCAGCTGCGCAACCCCCAGGGTGCATGCCTTGCTTCTACATCTCCTTGATCCTATCCCAGGATTCTTCAGACTCCCAGATCTGCACAAGACCCTAGCACTGCCCCAGACCCCGATAAGAACTTCCTTTCCTGCCTGCTGCCTGGAATTATCCTCACCCTACTGTGTCCCATAGGCAGGCGGCCCTAGAAATCACTGCACGCTACTGTGGTCGGGAGCTGGAGCAGTATGGCCAGTGTGTGGCAGCCAAGCCTGAGTCATGGCAGAGAGACTGTCACCACCTTAAGATGAGCATTGCTCGCTGCACATCCTCCCAGTGAGTGTGGGCAAGTACTGGACAGTGTGGGGGGTGGGCAGGGGAGTGGAAGCCTCCCAGGGCCTGAAATGCCCTACCCCCACAGCCCAATCATCCGTCAGATCCGCCAGGCCTGTGCTGAGCCTTTTGAGGCCTTTGAGGAGTGTCTTCGACAGAATGAGGCAGCAGTGGGCAACTGTGCAGAGCACGTGCGCCGCTTCCTGCAGTGTGCTGAGCAGGTGCAACCGCCACATTCACCCTCAACTGTGGAGGTAAATGGGGGACTCACCAGTTCATCTTACCCCTTCATCCTTCTAGATGGTCAGAGTAAAGACCTTGGAGTTATCCTCAGCCCCACCTCACCCCCACACAGACTTTCACTGTGCATCCAGAATTCAGAACATGATCACCTCTTGCCTCTTGCACTTGCCCCTTCCACAGCTTTAGTCCAGCCGTCCCTCCCACCCCTCCACCTCCAGCCTTTTCTCTGATCTCCTGAATCCCCCATTGCCTTGCCTCCATACAATGGCCAGAGTGAGCATTTAGGAACTGAAAACTAGTCACATTACACCTTTGCTTAAAGCTGTTCAGTGGCTTCCTATTCATATTGAGAACAAAATCCCAGGTCCTTGCTGGGTTCTCTGTGTTCCTCCCAAGGCTGATGTCATCTGCCTCCTCCCTTACCTACTCTCTCTTTCCCTTCCTCACTGTCCTTCAGCTACACTGGCAGAGGGAGTGAGGATGGAGCAAAAAAGTCTGCTTTTTAAAATGTATACCGTACATAAACAGATACAAAGTATATCTGTGGTATTAAAATTTCATGGATGGGCACAATTTAAAAAAAGGTCTAAAAAGTCCCCTTGGGGGACAATAATGAAAAACAGCTTGAGAAAAACTGTTTTAAATGTTTATTCTCTCCCCACTGGACTGTGAACTCCAAAGGCAAAAATCATGCCTTTCACCACTCTCTTCTAAACACCCACAAATTTGCTCCTCTCTCTGACCCTGCAGCCCCATCTTCTCTTCTTGCACTTAGAAGAGAAGCCTTCTCTTGAGCGTCCATGTTCCGTCTGACCCCTTTCAGTCCATTCTCTATGATGATCCCAGAGTGATCTCAGAGGAATCTGACCATGTTCTTGTTCACTTAACAACCTTTCCATGGCTCCTCACTTCCACCAGGCCAAGTTTAACTCTGGCATAGCCTATAGGGCCTTGCAGGATGTGGCCCCACCTCTCCTCACTTTCCACCTCCAACTCGTGTTCCAGCCCCAGTGAATGTGCAGTTACTCAAGTGCATGTCTCTCCTGCTGCCAGGCTTTTATCCCACTGTTGCCCTCTGTCTGGACTGCCCTTCCTAATCCTTCTGGCTAATGTTCTTCCAGCTTAGATGTCACCTCCCTCAGAAAACCTCCCCTGATGACCCATCCTGTCCTTGGGGTCCCAAGGACCCTGAGCTCTGTCCATTATGGCTTATATCTTACTGCCTTTTAACTGTTTCCCTCCCATCACCTGTTTCAGAGTTCTTGGCTAAAGATTGGGGAGATGCCCTTCTACCAGGCCCTGTAGTCACTGGTTTTTCTAATAAGGCAGGGATAAGTGAAACGTTGAGGCCCCAAGAGCAGACACCAGTGGGAATGACTTTTAATTCTTCTCAGAAAATATTCAGTAATGACTGTGTACTGTTCACACACTAGTTTCTTTGTCATATGTTGGTGACATTTCTTTCTTTCAAGTTTTTTGAGCATTTGAACAGTAAAGACCCCACCTTCCCCTCTTAGGGCCAGATGCTCCTTCCCTCCCTGGACAGACAACCAGCCTCTCCCTGGTCTTCCTGTGGCCACCCCTGCCCCCCAAGTCTGCTCTCCTGTGACAGCCAAAGGAGCTTTTAAAATTGGAGATTAGGTCACATCCTCTCCTTTAAAACCTTGTGGCTTCTCAGTGCACCCAGAGTCATCAACACCACACCCAGCTCTTCCTCACCGTCTTCCTCCTTCCTGGTAATGGCATCCCAGTTACAACGTTTCCTCCCCGATGGGGGGCAGTGAGATTCAGGCCTCCTCTATTCTCTCTTCTACAAAATAGCAAACACACAAGTGGTCTCATCTCATAAAAACTTTATAGAACACCTCATGTTAATGTAGCTGACAATTTAAGGTGCTACTTGTACCTCCCCCTCCACACACACCTCTGCTCTTCATCCTAATTCAGTTTTCTTCATAGAATTTATCAGCAGTTGACATATTTTTGTTCATTTGTTGTCTGTCCTTCCCTAGAGGCAGAAATTTGTGCCTGCCGCATCCATTGCTGGGTCCCAATACCTGTAACAATGCTGGGCACACAGCAGGTGCTCAGTAAATACAGCAGGATGGTGTCTTCCCTGCTCCCAGTGACAGTTCACTGTGTCCGACGTGTTCACGTGGCAGGTGGCCAAGGTCATCACCTGACACCCTCTCCTCCAGACTGGGTTCTGCAAGGGCAGCCACTGCTATGTCTACATAATCTCCCCAGCAGTGGGCCCAGGGCCGGCACGGAAGAGGTGCTAGCAGATGTTAATGTGTTTTCCCCACAGGCACAGCCACTTCCCGCCTCGTGAGGACTCTTTGGACTGTTGGAAAACTGGACATGAGTGACTGGCCACTTTTTGATGCCCCCACCCCTGAAGAGTGGCCAGATGAAGTCATGAGGGCCCTGGACGTGGGTCTGGCTTCCCTGGACATCAGGACTCACAATAAATGAAGACTCTGTATACCAGGCTTTGGTTCCTGCCTTCAGCATCTGAGGGGGCCCTAGGACAGCTGGCTGGGCAGAAACCCTGGTCCTCTGTTCCCCAGCTTCACTTAGTGTGCTAAGGAACGGGAGGGGGCAGGATGCTCTGTCTGTTCACCAGGGATAAGATGGCCCCTCTTCCCTTATTAACTCTGCCAACAGCCATTTCCTGTCTCCTGCTGCATGGATATGGGGAAAGGCTCTTTCTTTCTTCCAGTCTAGCATTTACCAAGTTTTTATCGAGTGTTTACTTGGAGCTTAGGGGCAATAAATAACACATCTGTTTCCCTCCTGAGTTCAGAACCAGTTGAGCGATAGACATGAGCATTAGGCAATGCAGATGAAAATCATGGCTTTATTATTGAAAACAGCTGCATTGAAGAATGTGGCTTAGAATCTGCTGCACTGGACTTCTGTTCTCTCTTGGTTTGCATTCTTCCAGAATTCAACCCTGAGAATTTGCGTGCAGACAGTACGTTTAGAACATGATTCCAGAAACACTCATAGGGGAGTGGAGAGGTGAGATAGAGAGAGGAAGGCAGCCAATAAAAGGTGCATTATCAAGCCAGTTACCACTGTGGGCGCCCGGGGCTCAATCCCACTGGGGACTTCTGGGAGACTGCACAGAACACAGCTCAGTTACATTATCCAAGGGGCAGAGAAGTTGGGGTGTATATCCACCAACTCCCCGTCTGTCACTGAGGGCTGTTTTCATGGGCGTTGACCGTCTAGCAGGTCTGCCTGCGCTGTGTGTAGTTCAGTGCCCTCCTGCCGTCAGAAGAGAACCTGAACAGAGAGTAATGCAATCAAGTAAACAGGCTTCAGCACACAGAAGAGTGCTAACTGAACCTGGACAGGTACCAGCAGTGGCTGCTGCAGCTTCTCAATGTTTCTTCTCAGGATTACAGGCTTCGTGGGCACAGCTGGTTGATCACAGGCTCCCCAGCAGGGGCAGATCCTGAAGGGCAGAGGGCAGATAGGCAAGTATGCAGGAGAGAGAGAAAGATCCCAGAGCTCTGAGCTGAGCATGCGCAGGGTCTGCACCCAGTTTCACCATTCAGACAAGTTGCTCCTCCCTGGAGGTGACTCTAAGCCTCTGGAAATTGGAAGTGACTGGTCAGCACTGACCAGACTGGCCATTTGAAACCTTAGGCTTGTGCTCTGGCTTGGAAAAATGAGCCAGAGTCTCTCCTGGGGATTTGATCTCTAAGACAAAGGACGTTGTCAGCTGGCCTAGGAGCCAGGGTGGCAGTCCTATGCAGTCAGGGTTGCAGGAGCCATCAGACGCCATGTGGCCAAAACAGGAGAAAACCCAGGTAGTGGAAAGAGGATTGTGATCAGTTCCTGTGGTCCCTGAAAGGGCTGCTTGGGTCCTGGTGGCTTTCTGTTTCCAATTCCAGTATCTTTGGGCTGTGAATTGCGCCCTCAGATTTCTGTGTGTTTTCAGCCAACTCCACTTTGCTTGAGTAAGCTAAAGTGGGGTTCTACTCCATGTAACTAGAAGAAGTGTAACTACAACAGACAAAAGGAAAATCAACACTACGTTTTAGAGCATCTCTTCTTTTTCTTTTCTTTTTTTGCTGGAAAAGATTCACCCTGAGCTAACATCTGTTGCCTGTCTTCCTCTATTTTTTTTTCCTCCCCAAAGCCCCAGTACATAGTTGTATATTCTAGTTTTAGATCCTTCTAGTTCTTTGTGAGCTGCTACCACAGCACAGCTACTGACTGGCGAGTGGTGTGGTTTTGCCCCCAGGAACCAAAGCTGGGCTGCCAAAGCAGAGCGTGCTGAACTTTTAACCACTAGGCCATCAGGGCTGGCTCTAGAACATCTCTTCTAAGTGGCATCGCCTCCAACAAACTAGATCAGCTTCCCGTATGGTGGTCTCAGGTGTCAAAGAGAACGAAAATGCAAACCTTGAAGTTATCACCTTTACCACATTCTATTGGTCAAAGCAAGTTATGAGGCCAACCCAGATTAAAGGGATGGAGAGACTTCATCTCTTGATGGCATTTGCTGCAAGGAATTTGTGCCATATTTAAGCTACCATAAAAACTTCATAGTTTCTATTTCTTCATGGGTCTCAATAAGTTGTATTTTTCTAGGAATTTCTCACATCTGAATTTTCAAGTTGCCATCAATTTGTTCACAATACCCTCATCTTTTTCTTTTCTTTTTTTTTTTTTTGGTGAGAACATTTAAGTTCTATTCTGTTAGCTAATTTCAAGTGTAAAATACAGTGTTACCAGCTATAGTCATCCTCATACCTTTTTCAGATCTGTAGAATCTTAAAGCTCCTTTAAGGAGCTTTAAGTGAAAGCCCCTTTTTCATTTCTGACATTGGTTATCTGTACCCTCTTCCTTTTTTTCTTAATCAGTCTTGACAGGAGTTTATTAATTTTATTAGTCTTTTCACAGAATCTACTTTTGGCTTTGCCAATGCTCTCTATTTTGTGTATTTGTTTTTAATTCAATTCTTCATTATTTTCTTCTTTCTTTGGATTTAATTTTCTGTTTTCTAGCTTTTTGAAATGAAAGTTTATTATTTTTCTTTTGCTGAGGGAGATTAGCCCTGAGTTAACATCTGTTGCCATTCTTCCTCTACTTTATATGTGGGTTGCCGCCACAGTGTGGCTGACAAGGGGTATGGGTTCACACCCCGGATCTGAACCTGCGAACCAGGGCTGCCAAAGTGGAACGCGCCAAACTTAACCACTATGCCACGAGGCTGGCCCCTGGAATTGTATTTCTTAATTTCTAAACATATCAGGATTTTTCTAGTTACTTGCCTAATGCAATTGGGTTGGGAACATGTTTTATATGATTTCAATCTTGAAATATGTTGAGACTTTATGGCTTGGCATATCGTCAGTTTTTGTTATTGTGCCATATGTGCTTGAATCATAATCCTTGGTTCATGATGCACTATCTTAGCTTGGGTTCCCCCAGAAACAGACTTTGAGACAAGAATTTGGGAGATGATCCCAGAAAGCATTGGTTAGGGCAAAGGGAAGTGAGACGGAAGGGAAAGCAGCACCTCAAGGGTGCATTGTTAAGCAAGTTATCGCTGTGGCAACAGCTTAATTCTCTGGGGAACTCTGGGAAACAGTGGAGAACATATGCTTCCCACTCAAGGGGCAAGAGTATTTATACACTAACTCCTATTGGTCATTTGGTTGAGGGCTTCTTAGGGGGCTGGAGTTTTAATTCCCTGCCACTTCCTGCTTGCCACACACACAGGCTGAGTGGGCTCTGGTGGAACGAAATCTCTCCAGCAAAGAGCAGCTGCTGTCACCCACTGGTTCACTTCAGTGGTAGCCAACATTCACACACCATTGAAATGAAGTTCACTTCAATGGCCACCACCTGTTGCCACAGCCAGCATTGCCTCAGCCTGTCATGGCTGCCTCAGCAGCAGCCACCATCAACTTGACCATCTTTGCTGCCTGTCACAGCTGCCACCCATTACCACATCCCACCACAGCCACCCTTGGTTGAGGTATTGAGATAACAAGAATGCTTTCAAAATGCTTGACTCAGTTCACAAATAGTGGCTGCATTCAACCAAGGAGGCCAACTAGAAGTGGTGGACATGAAGGATGGGGAAGGATTGGGAACAGTAGGGGAGGGACAGGTGGCAATGTTGGGGGATGTGTGCAGATGCTGAAGTGGTTGAGTGAGCTGATAACACTCAGGATTCTGAGGAGGCAGAATACGTATGAAAGGAGTAAGGAGGTGAGGAGGTGGGCTATGTTAACCAGAGAGCAGTCTTCAAGGGTCTCCCTTTCACCTTTGATGGTTGAACTGAGGATTTTGTGCTTGCCATTGAATGTACTGACTTTGATTAAAGATAATCACTATGATAATGATAATAAATATTTCAGTCAGTGCTTAACCTTCAGTGGGTAATCACCTAGTTTATGCTATCAAACATTTTGAGGCAGAATGTGGGCAAATAGAAGCCAGATTCTCTAAGGAAATTAATCATCTTGAAAGAAAGTAAGCTGACTTCTACCATAAAGTGTACTGCTTTTAAAAAGTCCTGATGCCACACCCCAGACCACTTAAATCAGAATTTCTTGGGGTGAGACCCAGACATTGATATATATATGTATTTTTTAATACTGGTTTTAAAATCTATTTCAATATGCAGCCAAGGCTGAGAACCACTGTCCTAGTGATATTCCTCATTTTTGGTTGACTGTTTTATGATATTAACTTGCTTGGAAACAAGGTTCTGAAAGTTGTTGAACCTATTCTGAAGCCCCTGATGATATAGGGTTTGCAGAGTCTGGGGAGCCTCTGAGTGTCACAATAGTATTTCTTTTTTAACCCAGTGAATATTTACCAATGAGGTAGTGACGTATGAAATAAGGTCAGATCTTAATAACCCGAATCCCTTCTTTCTCCTCTGATGGGCCAGAAATTATGGGATGCTTGGTGAGTCCAGTCAGCTGGACAGAAGGAAAGAATGTCACCCTGAAAAGTATTAAGTAGCAAAAATGCCAAGGACCTAGACAAGTTTGTGCCCTCCTGAGGCTCCTAAGGGCAGAGGCCTGGACACTGCCAGTGGAGCTGCCCTTGCTGCAGAGCCTGGGTGGGCTGTCCCAAGGCAAATATACTTTCCAGGAGAAGCCACTGAAAATAACACCATGAATGTGATGCAGCAGTGCAACATGCTGGTGAGGAAAGAGGGAAAATGCAGATCAGAAAAATGAAGAGACAGAGCAACTCCCAAAGAATCTATACCCACCAGCACGCAAGTCCCAGGGAACAAGGCCCAGGGAAGCATGTATGTTCGTAAGATACACAAATGCAAGACTTTAACAAAGAAGAGTGTAAATACAATACTACTAACATGGATATAGCCTATATTGAATGAAAAATAACAATGACATATTCCTTTCTGTCTGATGATACAGTAAAATAGTTTTGCTTTTTCTGTTTCCTTTTCCAGTAATAATTCTCTAAACTGCCTGCAGTCTTTAGGATGTCCTTCTTTTCTTTTACGTAGTGGTAAAACTGAAAATCCTAATTATTCCACGTTCAGTGCTAATGTTGAGAGGATATTTATCTTCATGTCATCACATTGGACTGACACCAAGAATCAGTATGATGTGGGCTTGCTGATAGTAGAGCTGCAAGTCAAAGTGAATTCTATGTAATAAAGCAAAAGTGATAAAGTAAAAAATCTCGTTGAATTCTGTACATTTTGAGGAAATGGAAAAGTAACCAAAATGCACCTTATGAAAGCCTCAGTACCACAGGTAAGTAAATCACCTCCCTTTTTAGCAGTGTTGTCCACAAGATATCCAGGACACCTAACAAGTAAGATATTTTCGTTTTCTTCGGTAAGGAGCTTATAGATTGAATGAGACTTGCCAAAATTTACATTTGCGCTGTCTGCCAAATATGCAGATAAATTAGCAAAGTCTAGTTTGTATTTGGAAAGAGATCAGCAATCTTTTGTTTTATGTTTTCTGCAGTTTCATCACAATCTTTTTTTTTTTTCTTTGCTGGGAAAGATTTACCCTGAGCTAACATCTGTTGCCAATCTTCCTCTCTTTTTTTTTCCCCCTCCCCAAAGCCCCAGTACATAGTTGTATATTCTAGTTGTAGGCCCTTCTAGTTCTTCTATGTGAGCCACTGCCACAGCATAGCAACTTACAGACCAGTGGTGTGGTTCGGAGCCTGGGAACCAAACCTGGGCTGCCGAAGTGGGGCGCAATGAACTTTAACCACTAGGCCATCAAGGCTGGCTCTCATTACAATCTTCATGGAACTTAAGAAGATGATTTGAAACTTCATTTTTCAAATCCAAGTACCTAAGAGCTAGGGGGAACATTTGCTGTTGCTGCCATGCTACAGTTGAATAACTACAGAAAGCATGACCATTGGTAAGACCAGGCCTAATCAGTTTTGCACTGTAAGGGGCCAACACATCTGTTATCAGAGTTTCCCTTTTCACTGGCCCATAGGACATTTGAGTTGCAGTATCTGAATCAGGAAATGTAATTTTACTCAGTTCCATAGAGCAGTCAAGGGAACAATATGTTAACAGGTGCTTGTTTGTCTGGTGTGCCCAAGCTAATTCAGTGGCTGCTATTTTCAAATGAGCATTGGTGTCTTTTGGGGAGCCAAAAAAAAAAAAAACCCATTTTTGATAGAAGTACTTGCCTGTCTCATCCTGAACTTGTGAGATTCAGTCTCCATATGTGCTTTCATATACCCTTTTGCACCATGCGCAATCCCAAATTCTTTTTTGCATAGTGTGCAGTATGATCTGCTTTGGTTACTTACTTTCCCAATCCAATTATATGTGTCCTCCCACTTGTCATTAAAATAACAACCATTTAGTCTGTGTTTGTGGTGATGTCTGGCTCATGCTGGCATTAGTGTTATAATCATTCTCATTTTCATTATCTGAACTCCTAGAAAACATAGTCACAATTTTCACAATGTTAAAATTTAAACTAGCACTGTCTCAGTACAAAGCACAACAGGTAATCCACAAAGACAGACTGTTAACAGCCAAGGGCAATGTACTTAAGTTGCACACTTAAGTCACATCATTCAGTGATGCAGCAATGGATAATTCATTATTGTGAGTCACAGATTATAGATCAGGGGAAAAACAGCAACAGCGACTACAGAAGGAAGTCAACTTCTGAAATTTAATCTCCACTTGGACTTCTCTCCCAAACTCCAGACTTGCATATCAATTGCCTACCCAACATCTCTATTTTGATGTCTTGAAACATCTGTCTTACCGTGTTCAGAGCTGAGCTCCTGCTCCTGCTCCTAAAACTGCTCCACCCTCAGCCTTCCCTAACTCAGGCAGTTCCATTCTTCCAGCTACTCAGGCCAAAGACCTTGGAATGTCCTTGACCCCGCCTTTGTCTCACACTCAATATCCAGTGCATTACGAAATCCTGATGGCTCCATCTTCAAAATAGATCCACAATCCAACTACCTCTCACCACCTTCTGTTACCCAATCCAGCACGAGCCACCATCACTCTCACCTGGGTTTCTGCAGCAGCCTCCACCCTGCTCGCCCAGTTTCCACTTCCCTCCCATCCCTGAGTGTGTTCTCAATACAACAGCCAGAGGGATCCTTTTTAATATGTAAGTCAGAATATATGTCACTTCTCTGTCTAAAACTGCAAAGGCACATCATCTCTTTCAGCAAAAACCAAAGTCCTTCCCATAGCCTCCAAAGCCCTGTGCGATCTGGGCACCCTCCTCATCGTTACTTCTCTGACCTCATTTTCCTCCAAGTTCCCAGCCACATGACCTCCTTCCTGCTCTTTGAACACTCCAGGCTTGGCCAGCCTCAGGACCTTTGCTTAATTGTTCTGCTGGGAAACTTCTTCTCTAAGATAAACATGTGACTAACTGTCACCTCTAAGTCTTTTCTCGAATGTCACCTTCTCATCACCCTACTTAGCACAGACACCTACCCCTTGCCCTACACTCTGATATCTTTTTCCCTTATCACCTCTTCACATACCATATAAGGCACTTATTTATTAGGTTTGTTGTTTATTGTCTGTCTCTCCTTCTGGAATGGGAGCTCCACAAGGGCAAGAATCTGTCTCATTTGTTCACTGATATATCCAAAGCATTTTAGAATAGTGTCTGGTACACAGTAGGTGCTCAATAAATATTTTAGAAGAAATGAAGGAGGTGGTCACCATGCTCTGTTCAGGTCATCTGGGAAGTGTGGCTGCAGCTGTCGTGAGGTATAATGGCCCCAGAATTGTGGTAGAGTGGCAGGCTGAGGTCTAGGGGCCTAGTGGTCATCTGCTGCTTTCTCTCACCTCCTGCCCTGAGTAGCTCTAGCCAAGTTGATCAAGGTTGCATCACTGTATGGGGGAGAAGGTTCATAGGAAATATAAGTATCAGTTAACCTCAGAAGACAGCCAGATCCCTTGAAGGTGCTCAAATAAGTGGGGTGGTGGCAGGAAGTTGTGCTAAGTTGGGTGGTAGGGAATGCCCTTTGAGAAGATGACAGTTGAGCAAAGACTTAGTGCCAGGTCCCGATAATGGGATCAAATCCCAGTTAAGAGGGAGGGGGTGGGGCAGCAATGGATATGGTAAAAGTTTATTTCCCTGCTCAACCCAGTAATGCTCTAGGGCTCAGTGTCCTCCACTTGACTTTCTGCACCCATCAGGCAGATAAAGGAAGAGAGAGAGCTCAAGAATCACAGGGAAATTTTTTAGGGGCTAGTTCTAGAAGTGCTGGTGTACATCACCACTGCCATCAACCAGAACTCAGCTCTACCTCACTGAAAGGGATGCTAGGAAATGTAGCCTACCTGTGAGCTCCAGAGGGAAAGCAAGTGAGCACTCAGCATCGTCTCTGCCACACTAGATACCCTACACAGTTCGGAGACAATACTCAGTGTTGTAGAATATGTGGGGCAACAGGTACACACTGGTGTCGATGGGGGAGCAGTGTGGCCTAGAACAGCCTTTCTGGAAGGCAATGTGGAAGTATCTTGTTCCGTTTGTAGGAATTTATGCTACAACATTGTGTGTGTACAAATATGAATGTACAAGGATGCAACCTACAATGCAGTTTACAATAATGAAAAATCAGTCACAGTGTTATAAAGTAAGACATCAATAAAAAAAATAATAATAAAAAAAAAAAAATAATAATGAAAAATCAGAAACATTGGACAAACGATGGTTTGTCTATAAAATAGGATGCATATAACAATTTGAAAATGAAGACAGATTTCCTCATACTGTCATTTGAACAGATGTTCAATAAAATGCAAATAATAATATAATTATAATATGATCTCAGAAAGAATATTTATATATTAATTTTCAAAATAAGCATTACTTGCACATGGTACAAAAATTCAAAATGTACAATAGGCTATTCATTGAAAAGTCTCCCTTTCAACCCTGCTCTGGGTCACCAAGTTCCTCTCCTTGTAGGCAACCAATGCTTCCAGTTTCTTGTATATCTTTCTAGAAGCATCCTATGTATACACCAGCAAATGCATACATATGTGGGCACACTCCCACACATACGTATGTGTATTTTTATCTTCCTTTTTTTTATACAAATGCTAACTTACTATACACGTTGTTCTTTTTTCACCTAAAAATTTAGCTTGACAGTATCAGTACATAAATATTTCATTCTTTTTATGGCTACATAATATCTCCTTATGTGGATATACAAAAGGAATTATATTTAAAAGTAAGTATTTTCAGTATATACATAGAATTATATGAAAAATATCCTCAAACTCTTCACAGCTTTTGCTAAGGCCACCGGTGACCTCCACGTGGCTACTGCTCAGTCCTCATCTCTGCAGCTCTCAACAGGTTGAGCCCTAACAAAGACTCTCTCCTTGATCAAACTTTAATCGGGCTCCTCTGGGCCCTCTTTTTGACTATGCCTCGACCTTGGCCCCTGTCCTGTTTGGCCTGCCCAGCCCAGACTTAGTAAAGAATCCTGCTAAGTTGGTTTAGGGAGAAGCCCCTCACCCTTGATAACTGATCAAGTTCCTCATCCCCCACCTTGAGCAAGAATTCTGTTAGGTGGGTTCAGCAAGAATTACCCTATCACTGATGTCTCCTCTTGGTAATTTTCCATCCGTTCACTTCCTCACTCTGCTTGTTGGCTGCAAATCTCCACTTGTCGTTGTTGTATTCAGAGTTGAGTCAGATCTCTCTCCCCTATTGCAATAGTTCTGAATAGTCCTATTGTTTTAACAAGTGTCAGAATGATTTTTTCTTTAACTCCTCCTCCTCACTTCCTGAAACTCTTCTTTCCTAGTCTTTCTTTATATGCTCTGCAGGTGTCCTCCTACCTCTCTGGCTATTCTTCCACCTTCTCCCACCCGGCCATTATATGGTGGTATTCTTTAAGGCCTAAACCAAGTCTCTTCTTATTCTCTTCTCTCTGCAGTGATCTCATTTGTTATAGAGAATATCAAACAAATCATTGGCTCACAGACGGCTATCTTCAGCCCAGGCCTCTGCCTCCGGCTTCCACCTGTCTACATGGATTTTTACTTGGATTTCAGAACTGAAGGTATCATCTTCTCCAGCTTGTCATTTCCTTTGGCCACCATGCTCTTTCTCACTGCCATATCATTGCACCCTGGGTGGGAGTTCTCTTGCTCTCAATGGCCCACTGTGCTTAGTTAATTCCTACTCATCACTCAGACTTGAGCTCAGTCCAGAGTCCTTTAGAGAGTCTCCTCTGTCCCCACCCTCCTCAGAGGGCCAGATTCCATTTCTACATGTTTTTATAGCAGCACCATAAACTTCTCACCCATGGCCCCACTTGAATGAGAAAACATCAGACAGATCCAAATTGAGAGATACTCTGCAAAATGACCATCTGGGACTTTTCAAAAATGTCAGTGTCATGAAAGACAGAAAAAGTCCGGGGAACAGTGTTTGATTAAAAGAGATTAAAGAGACATTGCCCTTGCCAGGACCATCTCTAAAAGCTATTTTTTGGGACAACTGGGGGTATTTGAATATGGAATGTATATTAGATAAGAGTATTGTACAAATGTTAAATGTCTTGGGTTTGATAATGATATTGAGTTGATATAGAAGAATGTCCTTTTTAAGAGATGCATGTTGAAGTGTCTAGGGGTGAAGTCTCAAAATAAATGCAACTTATTCTCAAATAGTTCAGAAAAAAATGTGTATATATATCTCTGTATATAACTATACATATGTGTCTATACCTATCATTCATATATATGTATATTTACACATATATGTATATATTCATACTATATACAAATACATATCTATATCTATCTATCTAGAGAAAAGAAATATGGAAAAAGGCTGACAATTGATAAATCAATGAAGGGTGAAGGGTATATTGTACTATTCTTGCAACATTTTGTGGGTTTAAAATTTTCCAAAATAAAAAGTTAGGGGAAAATGAATGAACACATAAAGTATAAAAAGCTTTGGAGAAGAGCTTCTTGATAACTGTCATTCAGGCCATGTTAGCATCCTTTTTTAAAAAATCTACAGTCCAGAAAGATTGCCTTTCCTAAAAAAATTAGACCTGAGACACAATTTAATGATTTAAAGCCAATCTAGCTGATAACACAACTTAAATGACTCAAAATCATTCCAATCCCGTGTCCTTAAAAACCATGGATAACATCTAGTTTAAGATTTTTTTCAATCAAATATTCTAACTCTCTGCTTGGCCAAGTGCCACTCACACATTCATCTTTCAAAGAGAAATTAAAAGAAAAGAAGACTTGATAATGTTATTATTGTTGCTGTTTTGTGTCTTAAGCCTTGACTGTGTATACAATGCCCCTTTTGTTCGTTTTAAAGCTGAAATGAAAAGGACTCAGTTAATTTTGTGATTAGTCTTAATTTTGTAATTAGTCTGGGGAGGGATGATTCTTCCCTCTTGCTGCAATCCCTCACACTGTTCCTATTTTCTACACGTACAATCATTTACTTAGATGCAGATCATGTAACTTACGTCACATCCCCTGGATGAGCCCTCCATGCTGGCCACATCCTTCAGGCTTTTAATTCCTTGCTATTCACCAGTTAAACCTGTGGTTTCCTGAACCATTGCATGTGAAGAAGGGGGAGAGTGTAGGTTTTCTTTTTCTCTTTGTTTTGAAGGAATTACTCCCTACCCTTTAACTCCTGTAGCCCTGAATGGAGAACTTGACCTTCTCTTGCAGCAAGATGAGAAAGGGGGAAGGCAGGAGGAAAGGAGGAAAGAAATACCAAGGTTTTCCATCCACGAAATTAAAAATTTACAACATTTTCTGCTTTTTCTGATTAGACACCTATCTTCTCCTCAGTTGTGAGCATGCACATTTTACGGATCTTAATTTGACTTCTAAGTTTTCCTTGAGAATTTGGGGTTTTTATAAAAGCAGTTGTTGGTTTCTATTAATGTCCTTTAAGTCCAAAATTCTCACTAGAGAACATTGTTTCCTGTCTCTCAAGAATTGATGAGTTCTCATCGTGCACAGGAAAAATGATGTGGCTATCCTTCCTGAGGGGGAGATGCCTTTCCTGACCCTGCTCCCCTCAGGCTGCCATCTGCATGGGGCTTGCTTAGGCATCAAGGCCACCTTGGTTTGGAGAGATGCCAGAGGTGGAAGCATCAGCCAGATCACGATTATATTCTATTTATCTGCATCTGATCAGGCTCCAAGAGAGAATTTTAGTTTGCAGAGGGGCCACCTTATAACCTGTGTTCATGGAGGAGAATAACACACCAAACAGGTTTGTGTCAGCTGTAGAGCCGCATCGCCTCCCCCCGTCCCCTCAACAATTTTACACAAAGGGGTCAGATTCCCAGAAAAGTAAGTCTGCCCGTTGTTTTTACACCATGTTAAGCTCATCGTCTTGGCAATATCCCGAGCCTTGAAGAGAGGCTGAAAGTCCACCTCATCTTGATCAAACAGTGACTTGGCCTCATTTAACTTCATCTGGGAGAGCTGCTGTCTTATCTCCCATTTTAACTGTAGATCCTTATCCAGTATTTTCTTTTCATTATCTACCAGATTTGCCAAGGGAAAAAAAGAGGTGAATTGCCTAGATCACAAAGCAGAGACAGGCAGCTCCCAGCTGGCCCCCAACCTTTGCAGCCTGGGCAAGAGTGAAATGGAGACCCTTGCACCAATATATCCAATATTTTAAAAGCAGCAAGCTAACAAGCTGCTAAATTAAATATGTCCTATCCTCCTGCCATGATAAATATATGTCTATATTAACAAAATAAAAAAAACCATGTATAAAGCTATGGCTATATGTGATAAAAGTTGGCAACATATCAAAGGTGACTACATTTAATATTTATTGCTCATGTCTGGGTGATTGATGATGGTTGGATGAGTATTAAATAGAGACAAGTAGAATTCAGAATTATTAAATATTTATTTCATTAAATTATTTTTTGCCTTCATTTCAGCAAAATTACTAACTTCTTAAAATCAAGACTTTTACTTAATTTGAGAAGAAGCAAGAAAGTGGGGGCTTAGCATTACTGGGAAATATGTCATTATGCAAGAATCTATGGCATTCATGATATCATACATTTCTGCACCATCATACATAAAATGGTGCAGCTGTTTTGGAAAACAGTCTGGCAGTTCCTTAAAAAGTTAAACGTGGAATTACCACATGATTCAGCAATTCCACATTCCTAGCTATATTCCACCTAAGAGGGTTGAAAACATATATTTATGCAAAATTTTTGCAAGAATGTTCATAGCAATATTATTCATAATAGTCCAAATATTCATCAACTGATGAATAGATAAACAAAATATGATATCTTCATACAATGGAGGAACCTTGAAAACATTATGTTAAGTTAAGGAAGGCAGTCACAAAGGACTACATACTGTATGATTCCATTTATATGAAATGGCCAGAATAGGCGACTCCAGAGAAAGAAAAATAGATTCATGGTTGCCAGGGACTAGGGGGAGGGAGGAATGGGGAGTGAATGCTCATGACACAGGGTTTCTTTTTGGGGTGATAGAAATGATCTAGAATTCGTTGTGATGGTTGCACAACTTTGTGACTATATTATACACCAACAAATAGTATACTTTACAAGGTTGAATTTATGGCAGTCAGTCAGTCAGACATGTATTGAGCATCTACAAGGTGCTAAGCACTGTTTTAAGGGCTGGGATTACATACATCAATGAACAAAACAGACAAAAAAATCCCTGCCCTTGTGAAGGTGACAGATTAGAAGAGAATACAAGCAGAATGTTTGGCTAAAGTGCTAGAAAGAGGATCTGTAAGCAATAAAGTTGTTGAAGTGAGTGTATTGTTGAAAATTGACTGGGAATTTCATAAACGCAGTCTCTGTTGGGCCCAGAAAAAAAAAACAACCCTCCCAGGCTTCCTGAGAATTTATGGCCATGTTCTCAGACTTCAGAAGGCACGAGGATCACCAGAAGGTCTGAATATGAATGGAGGTTGCCCAGAAATCTGGTCCTTAGGTCTCTACATTTAATTACACTTTTCATTATGGAGAATTTAAAACAAATACAAAGATAGGCTAGAATGATGACTAGCCATCCAGCCCCAATGACAACCCTGAAAGACCAGCTGCAGTGAGGGCCGGTCAGCACAACGGGGCTTCTCAACCTCATCACTATTGACATTTTAGGCTGGATAATTCTTTGTGAGGGGGCTGTCCTGGGCATTGTGGTACATATGTTTAGCAGCATCTCTGGCATCTACCCAGTAGATACCAGTAGCCTCCCAACCCACAGTCACGATAATCAAAAATGTCTCCAGACATTATCAAATGTCCCCTGGGACATAAAAATCACTCTTGGTTAAGAACCATTGCCTTAGACGATTCTCTAAGAACCAGTCATACTACATTTTTACTGACTCTTGGACTGTGCCTGGTGGACTAGCCCTCTAGTCTGTTACTTGGAAAACAAATTAAAGACACCCCTCTTTGGGCCGCACACTGTGAAAACAAATTGTGGTTGACGATTCAACCTATCAGGCACATGGTAAGGACCCTCTCTCTGATGAGGCTGACTGGAGTTAAGTGCTGGTCAAGCCTGTGCTGTCTAGATTGCCCCCGGATCCACCACCGTCCTGAACATGGCACTGCATCCACCACCATACACTGGGCACAGAGTAAAGGACCCTATTTGTGATGCAGAAGACTCCACTGCATGCCAGACTTGTGACTTCTGCCCAAAGTTGGCCCCTTTATCTCACTGTAAAGGAAGCCCCATGACAGGGGCCATTGGCTTCACCCACTCCTGACAGATTGACTACATTGCATTTTTGACCCTCCCTCTTATGGCTTCCAATGGTGCTTCACCACTGTTGACATTTTTTCAGGTTGTGATCTTGCTGTTTCAATCTGATTAACCATCTCTGGGCATACCATTGTGGCCTTTGAAACTAAACTGTCAAGTGTTTGGCTTTCTGGATCATTTACAGTTTGACAATGGTGTACCTTTTGTAACAAAGCCTGCAAAGCCACCCAACAATGGGCTGGGAGTCAAAGTATTCAATGAATCTACACGCTCTCTATCATCCACAGGCACCTGGTATTGTTGAAACACCCTCCTCAAAAATCAACTTACAAAGATTTCAGACTCTACTTCTCTCACCTCCTCCTTGTCCAAACACCTTAATGAAGTAGTTTGGTCACTGTGTCTTTGTAATGTGCCAGCTTGGCTAGACTGAACCACATTTCCCATATTTTCCATAGCTCAGTATTGGCCTCTGCTGATGGCAGGTTGGACATTCATCAGTCTCATAGCCATAGCAGCCTTGGTAAGGAGAAGGCTATTCTGTTGAATCCATGCATGGACTCCATCATTTCCACTATGGCCAGGCCATCTCATACATTGCCTATTCCACGTACACTATTCCCACTTGTACATGGGCCCATTGAGCATTGGCAACACCACCTGATTAAATTTGTGAAAACCTACCATCTGAATTTTGTACAGACCAAACATGTGAGTCAAATGAAGATGTGGTGGGAATCATCACCTCTGCATCTTTTGAGTCCTGGATGGTGGCACTAAGGGATAGGGATTCCCCTAGAGATGGGGAATCGCTTTTTGGTTTGGTATCTTAGTGGTGGAGGTGGGGAGGGAGCAGTCTCAGGAGCTTTCATCTGGCCTGTCCCTTCATAATAGCCCTTATTCTTTGGGTCAGGGAAGAAATGTGGGGATTCTGCCAGTTGTGAAGTATATCTAATGTGACTGGGGAAATAGCCACAAGATTAGTCCAGGGTCTCACCTGACCCCCTGTGAAAGGGACTCCAGCCAAAACTCGGCCTATCTGCTAACCTTCATAAGTCCCCCTGTTTCCAGTGGACCATGGGGCACTTTGGCTCTCCAGAGGTTAGGGTCAGAGAAGAGCCTGTATCCACAATGTAGCCTCTAATGGAATGAGCACAGGCTTTGAATGAGACCAGAATCTGATTCTTGCTCTCACTTTTTTCCAGTTTTTTTTGGGGGGGGGGAGCGGGGGGGCAAGCTCTCTAAGCTCCCTGAGCCAATTTGTTCATCTGTAAGATGAAGCTAAAAATACTCACCTGATTATTGTGAGGATATGGTAAGACTACACACGTCAAGTGTTTAAAATATTGCCTGGAAAATAGTCTAATGACCATCAATACCATTCACTTCTTTTGGAAAGAGAATACAAACGTCAGTCATTACCATTCCTTCATCAATATTTGAGTAACTTACATTCCATAGTGTTTTTTATTTTTCTAATTTACTTTCAAATGTTTTACATCATTTAATTATTCATAACATTTCTTGGAAGTAGGTTGAGCTGATATAAATTCCCACTTGAGATTTTGGTTACTAAGGCCCAGAGAGTACAGATGACTTGCTCCTTATTGTCAAATAATGAGCTATACAATTTGACTTATAGTTTAAACATAAAATTGTACCCCCACGCTAGCACTTAATTTAGCAAATTTTTTAAAATGTCATTGAGGGTGTAGGACATTTTGCTCCAACCATAGCTACTAGGAGTGTAAATTGGAAAAGCTTGTCTGCAAGACTTTATAAGATTGGGAAAAATATCAATAACTTTAACTCAGCAATTCATCATCTAGAAATTCATCATAAGGAAATAATTTTAAAAATCAGCAAAGATTTAGCTACAAACATTTCATCACATTATGGTTCATCAAATTGTGGAAAAGGAAGTGATGTAATTATTTTAAAATATAGGATTGGTTCAATAAATTTTGGCACACCTACATAGTAGAATACAATACAGTCATTACAATGAAAAGATATTAACAGTATACTATTTAGTAATGTAATACACCGATTCTCAGTTTCATTTAGATTAAAAAAATGTGCAAGAATAGCCAAAACATTTTTGACAAAGAAGAACAAAGAGGGGGCATCTGCCATTCTGATATCAGAACATGCTGTGGGGCATGGCCATTAGAATGAGGTGGTATCAGCATAGGACCAGAAAACAGATCAATGCAATGGAATAGAATGGATATCCAGGGCTATGGAGGGGGGCACCCATTTATACATGCAAATTTAACTTATGATAGAAGAGGCATTTTAAATCAGTGGCAAAAGAGCTAACTGTTCAATAATGGTGTTGAAAGAATCAAATATTTTCAAAAAAGAATGATCCAGATGGATTAAAGAGCTAAATATAAAACAATAAATATACTGGAAGAAAACATAGGGGAATTGTTTATGTCATTAAGGCAAGAAAATCTACTTTAATAAAGGCAAAAAATGCAACAAAAAAGATGAGTAAACTTGTTTACATCAAAATTTTAAAGTTTTGCTTAGCAAATAAGCCATCAACAAGTTTACAAGACAGGAGACTGACCGGAATTAAACATATGTACTATGTATAAAAGACTAAAAAATAAGGGCCGGTCAGGTGGCATAGCGGTTAAGTTCACACACTCTGCTTCTGGCGGCCCAGGGTTCGCAAATTCAGATCCCAGGCACGGACTGATGTACCACTTGTCAAGCCATGCTGTGGCGGCGTCCCATATAAAGTGGAGGAAGATGGGCACAGATGTTAGCCCAGGGCCGGTCTTCCACAGCAAAAAGAGGAGGATTGACAACAGATGTTAGCTCAGGACTAATCTTCCTCATACACACACACACAAAATAAAATAAAAGAGAAAAGAATAAATCCAGAATATATAGAGCAATCCTACAAATCAAAAATAAAAGGACAAAGGACTCAAAAGAAAAGTGGGACAGTTTAGTATATAATAATCTCATTCCCAGTTATCAACTCCTTCCCAGTATTAGTGTTAAACACCCCATGTTCGTCATACACTCTGTTGGAGGAGGAGATTTCCCCACCCTACAGCCAGGGCTGGCTGTGAGACTTGCTTTAGCCAATAGAAGGTGAGCAGATGTGACATATGCTACATCCAAATACAAGTTTTTGTTTGTTTGTTTGTTTTGCTGAGAAAGATTCGCCCTGCGCTAACATCTGTGCCTATCTTCCTCTATCTTGTACATGGGCCACTGCCACAGCATGGCCACTGATGAGTGGTGTAGATCCACGCTCAGGATCCGAACCCGGGCCGCCGAGTTGAAGCACACTGAACTTAACCAATAGGCCACCAGGGCTGGCCCCAAACATAAGTTTTCAATGTCCTACATGGCTTGGTTCAGTCTTCTGTGTTTCTTCTCTGTTCTGTGGGAGTAGCCTGCCTAGATGAGGGATGCTCTTTCAGTCTGGGTCCAGGAATGGGAAGATAAACCAAGCAGAGCTACAGCTCAACCTCAGCCCTTGTGTAAAGTGATCAAGAACTAGATGCTTGTTGTTATAAGTTGCTCAGATACGGGGATTATTTGTTACAGCAGCAAAAACTCCATAACGCAGAAAGGAACAGGCGATTCACAAAAAAGGAAAGCAAAAGCATGCAACTTCCCTTGCCATCAGATAAATGTAGATGCCAGTGGCATTTCTGGTCTTTCATATTGGCAAAAACTAAAAACTCTGATAATATCTAATGTTGGCAAGGCAATGTGGAAATGGGCACCTCATACACTGTTGCTTGGAGAGTTAATGGTACACTCATTTTGGAGGAAAATTGGTGATACGCTCTAAACTGCCTCTCTCCGTGCCCAGGGCCCATTTGGGAAAAGGAGAGGAATCAAGATGAGGAGGGGAAGATCCAAGGGATTCTTACACTCACTTTGTATTGTTTGAATTTTTGTGGCAACTAATTTCTGTATTACTTCAAAAATTAGTAATAAACTTAGTTTTAGGTAATTTACGGTTCTCAATGTCCAAGTTGATAAGGTTTTTTTTTTTTTTTTGGCTTTCATTATTATTTATTCCTAATTATTTTATTCTTAATTATCATGTCTGGTTCATGTGTTATTTAAAAATTTCTACCTTTTGATTTACTTACGTTAGTCTTGGGTTGACTGACATTTTAATATTAATTCTTCCTTTTGTTGCTATCACTTAGATGATTATACCTTTCTTTTAAACTTACACCTGTCCTTCACTTAATGACTAACTCATTCCTGAAAACCCTGCTGCTAAGTGATAAGCCCTCACATGAAAAAATATTCCCATTAATTTTAGTGGAAAAAGTTAAGATACCATTTATCCCAACCCAAGACAGCTGAACAATTTTCACAGATAGAAAAAAATCAACCAAAGAAAACATATTTATGTAAGTCATAAACAACAATTTTAATGCAAGTAAATATAGTTTGTAAATAAAACTTCATGTAATGCAGGTTTGCTATCCTTGCCAAAAGAGGAAAACAGGACTTGACCATGGGTGGTGGTTGGTGGAAGGTACGTTCTTCATTTTGCACCCTTTTCCTCACCAATTTTTCAATCTTTTGGGAGCTCATTATTAGCTTGCACTCAAACTGCACATAAAATAAACTTACAGCACCTAAAACACCTTAGGAGCAAAACTAAGGCAAGGTTGCTTCCTAACTGGGAAGTGCTCATGGGATTCTGTAAGATGCTTGCTTGTCCTCCTTCCCAGGAGGTAGTGCTGTTCCACAGAGTTGAAAGGATGCTTCCTCCTTGTGGGGTCTTTGACTGGGAACTGCTGTGTGGAGAAGATTTGTGAGTGTCTTTGCCTGAAACCCTAAGGTCAAGCATGACCTCTATTTTCTTTTTTTGGTGAGGAAGATTGGCCCTGAGCTAACATCTGTTGCCAATCTTCCTCTTTTTTGCTTGAGGAAGATTGCCCCTGAGCTAACATCCATGCTGAACTTCCCCTATTTTCTATGTGGAATGCTGCTGCAGCATGGCTTGATGAGCCATGTGTAGGTTCATGCGCAGGATCCGAACCCATGAACCCCAGGCTGTTGAAGCAGGGCCCACAAGCTTAACCACTACCCCAGTGAGCCAGCCCCAGCATCACTTCTTTTTTTTTGTTTTAATTTATTTTCTTTTTACTGTGGTAACTTTGGTTTATAACATTGTATAAATTTCAGGTGTACATCATTATACTTTGATTTCTGCATAGATTACATCATGTTCACCACCCAAAGACTGATTACAATCCATCACCACACACATGTGCCTAATCATCCCTTTCGCCCTCCTCCCTCCCCGCTTCCCCTCTGGTAACCAGCAATCCAATCTCTGTCTCTATGCGTTTGTTTGTTTGTTGTTTTTATCTTCTACTTATGAGTGAGGTCATACAGTTTTTGACCTTCTCCCTCTGACTTAGTTCGCTTCGCATAATACCCTGAGGTCCATCTATGTTGTTACAAATGGCTAGATTTCATCATTTCTTATGGCTGAGTAGTATTCCATTGTGTATATATACCACACCTTCTTCATCCATTCGTCCCTTGATGGACACCTAGGTTGCTTCCAAGTCTTGGCTATGGTGAACAATGCTGCAGTGAACATAGGGGTGCATGTATCTTTACGCATGCATGTTTTCATGTTCTTTGGATAAACAACCCAGCAGTGGAATAGCTGGATCATATGGTAGTTCTATTCTTAATTTTTTGAGGAATCTCCATACTGTTTTCTATAGTGGCTGCACCAGTTTGCACTCCCACCAGCAGTGTATGAGAGTTCCCTTCTCTCTACATCCTCTCCAACTGGTTAATTATAGCCAGTCTGAGGGGCGTGAGGTGATATCTCATTGTAGTTTTGATGTGCATTTCCCTGATAGTTAATGCTGTTGAACATCTTTTCATGTGCCTGTTGGTCCTCTGTCTGTCTTCTTTGGAGAAATGTCTGTTCAGGTCTTTGGCCCATTTTTTAATTGGGTTGTTAGTTTTGTTGTTGTTGAGATGTATGAGTTCTTTGTATATTTTGGATATTAACCCCTTATCAGATATATGGTTTGTAAATATCTTCTCCCAGTTGTTAGGTTGTCTTTTCGTCTTGTTGATGATTTCCTTTGCTGTGCAGAAGCTTTTTAGTTTGATGTAGTCCCATTTGTTTATTTTTTCTATTTCCCTTGCCCACTCAGACATGGTACTTGAAAATCTGTTGCTAAGATTGATGTTGAAGAGCGTACTGCCTATGTTTTCTTCTAGAAGTTTCACGGTTTTGGGTCTTACACTCAAGTCTTTAATCCATTTTGAGTTAATTTTTGTATTTGGTGTAGCATCACTTCTTATAGAATATCTATTTAGTGTGTTTTTGAGCAAAGTTATTATACTAAAAGGAAAGGAGTCATTGCAAAAAGTTGTATAGCTTTAGTCATTAACTGAAGAGTCATTACATGCAAGTAAGTCCATATCAATATCCTCACATTTTAAAGATACAGAGATATAGTTTATTCTTTCTAGTTCTTAGGCTGGACTCAGACTACAAAAATGTTTATTACATTATTGTTATTTTTTTTTACCAATTTTTTTTTCTGAGGAAGATTGCCCCTGAGCTAACAACCATTTCCAATGTTCTCCTTTTTGCTTGAAGAACATTTGCCCTGAGCTAACATCTGTGTCAGTCCTCCTCTATTTTGTATGTGGGACTGCCACAGCATGGCCGCTGACAAGTGGTAGGTCTGCGCCTGGGGAACTAAACCCGGGCCGCCAAAGTGGAGCACGCCGAACTTAACCACTAGGCCATGGGGCTGGCCCCTATATTATTTTTTAAAAAACATAAAATAAATAAAAGCAGGCCATGCATAGAATAGTGATGACAGTGTATTATGGAAAAAAGATTTTGATTGGTTCCAGTCTGAGCTCTTGAGGTACAAAGAGCAGCAGAAAGAAAGAATTAGTAAAATTAAAACTTGATGTTAATGAAACAGGAAATAAAAACATAGCAAAAAGTAGTTAAAAGGATTAATCCCAAATTGCTGCTTCTTCAGGAGCCTGATTAAGGATAGAGGAAGTAAAAGATTAAAAGAGATACATTTAAATATTAGAAAGGAAATGTAACCAGAAATTGTATGGAGACTACTGTGTGCTAATCTATTACAAATATTTCCTGCTGAACCTTTAAAGATCAGATTTGACACAAGAAGTAGAAAACATGAGTATCCCAGCAACCGTGGAAAAGCTTAGAAAGGTGATTTAAAACAGTACAAAAAAACACCCATTTACCCTTTACTCAGATTTGCCTATTGTTAACATTTTGCCTCACTTGCTTTATTGCTTGTTTCCCCCACTCTCTCT
Source organism: Tapirus indicus (assembly GCA_031878705.1). Taxonomy (NCBI): domain Eukaryota; kingdom Metazoa; phylum Chordata; class Mammalia; order Perissodactyla; family Tapiridae; genus Tapirus; species Tapirus indicus. The sequence continues at coordinate 75,473,878 of CM062923.1, read as the reverse complement.
GTATCTTAACATCTTTTTTTCTGAACAATTTGAGAATAAATTGCAAACATCATGGCCCTTTACATGGCTCTGATGCAAAGGGAGCTTCTGGTATCAACAGGAAACAGTGGTGGAGTCCTCCATAGGCTGGGGTGACAGTAAGGTATGACGCTATTGAACTGAACTCCCTAGTGTTACTGGGAATGACAGGATTCTGAAGTAGCAGAGGCAGGTGGGAGCACTTAACCATCAGAAGCAAGACGGATGTAATTACTGGAGTGGCAACCAGGGGTGTCTTGATATAGAGAGACTTGTGGCAATCGCTAATGATCCATAATGTCTTTGGGGAAAAGATATGTATTAGAATAGAGTATTGCTTGATTGTATAACCAGGAAACATGAAGAGCTGGGGAGTAGAAGCCTGTTGTCATCCACCACAATGGAAAATCACAAGTCCTCACTCAGTTTCTAGATCTGAGTCAGTTCTCAGACTGATAGAAGGGCAGCCCAGTCCCATTTGAGGAATGACCTGGAAATGCCACTGCAAATGTATACAGTATTCTTCTAGTTCTTCCCTAAAGGAACCTATGACCATGTTCTAGAGAAACTTCCCTCCACAGAAAGGGGAATACCTAGAATTCTCAAGGGCTGTGAAATACTGGGTTCTGAGGCAGCACTGATACCAGGGGATCTGAAATGCCATGGTTCTCCTGGCTAGAGTGGGGCTCATCGAGGCAAGGTGATGTTACCGAACCAGGTTCATTTTGCCCACTGCATGATTATGCCAATCACAGAGACAATGAGTTTTGCAAAGAGAAAGGGTTTAATCACAAGGCAGCCAAGTGAGGAGATGGGAGAATCAATCTCAAATCTGCCTCCCCCAAAACTAGGGATTAGGGATATTTATGAGATAAAGGGGTGAGGTGGTCTGAAGTAGGTATAGACGATTGGAGGTAAGAAGAAGTGAGGTAATTGATGATCAGCACAAGAATAGTCAAGCTTCATGGCTCTTCTTAGGATGCATGTTCACAAAATGGCAGTGTTACCATGATCTGAAGGTGGAGTTTTCAGCTCCTTGACATCAAAGGGTCACCTATTGGTCATTCTCCCAGGCCCAGTTGATGAGTCAGTGGTCTTAACTAGCCTGAACTGGACAAGGAATCGACTCTCAGTTGATGAAAAACTCAAGCATCCGTTACCATGGTGACCCAGGCGTCAGAGATGTTATCTATAGGGTGAGTTTTAGTAACGCATTCTCTAACTACTTTTGCAGACAACTGAGTATAGTTAAAGCAAGTTGGCCCCCCATTTCAGTAATAAATGGAGTCCTGCCTCACATTTGTCTCACTGTGGGTCTAGTGACTTCACAGATCCATCTTGCAGTCATTTGTCAATCTCCTAATTGGAATGGAGGTATTTAACAGCTAGCAGAACTTGCATATTGGTTCCCTCACCAATTATGTTAGGAAGTATCAAGTGTGAAGTGTCAAGACAGTAAACAAAGAGCAACACTCATGGGGGTGGAATTGTAGAGATTAGCACCTACATCAAAGACTAAAGATGCAGGCATGGTAGTTCCTACCATATCCCCATTTGGTTCTCATGTATAAAAAACCAGATGGATTATGGTGGATGCCTGTGGATTTCCATCAACTTAACCAAGTGGTAGCCCAACTGTAGCTGCTGAGATGGATCTTTACCTGAACAGATCAATGCAGCCTTTGGCACTTGGTATGCAGTCAGTGATCTGGTAAATGCATTCTTTTCAATCTCTGTCAGTAAAGAGGCTCAAAGGCATTTTGTTTACCTGTGGGAAGGACAGCAGAATACAATACATTGACTCTCTTGTCCCAGTAATGCTTTGTTAACTTACCTATTCTGTCACAATATAATCCACAGGGACCTTGATCATCTTGACAATCTGCAGAACATGATGCTAATTGGACTTGAACAAAATATGATAAGTACTCTGAATGCCCAGATGCCAAGTGGTGGGAAAAAGACTCCCTTTCCCTAAAATTCAAAGGCTTTGTAATATTGGTGAAATTTCTAGGGGTCCCTTGGTCTGGAATAAAATGCTGCACCTCAAGCAGCCCCTATCACTAAGAAAGAGGCATAGCACTTGTTGGAGCTCTGGTTCTGAGGCATCATATACCACATTGGCAATGCAGCATTGATTCATTTATTTCCTAGTTCAAATAATGTGCAGAGCAAGAGGAAATTTACAGTAGATCGAGGATGTGGGCAAACTGCCCTGCTCCTTGGCCTCTATGACTCAGCAGGTCCTATGGTGCTAACGTATCCATGGTAGGCAAAGATGCCATGCGGCATCTAGGGAAGATCCAGTAGAAGGGTTGCAGCACAGACCCCTAGGAATCTGGAGCAAGGTCACACCTTCTGTAACAGAGAACCATTTGCCATTCATTTGAAAAGCAGGTCCTGTCATTCTATTGAGCCCTAAGAGAGACTTTGAAATTGACCATGGGGCATCAAATGACTTTGCAACCAGAGCTGCCTCTCAAGTCGCAGGAACAATTTATCGTATAATGGAAAAGGAAATTCAGGAGCAAGTCCAGAGAAAACAAGTAAGTTAAATGGATAAATGGTCCAGGTCCCCATGCCATCCACCTCTGTTGCACTGATGCCATTCGCACAGCTCATGCTTATAGCCTCAGGGGGATTTTTATGATCAATTGATAGAAGAAAATCTTGGGCCTTGTTGGTATGAGCTGAAATGGACAGCTACTAAATTACAGCCCTACTCAAGGTGGCCCTAAAAAAATAGCGATGATGAGAAATCTTCCAGCAATCAGAGCTGTGAGTAGTATACTGTGTATAGAGGGAGAAGAGGCCTGAAGTAGGTAAGTAATGGACTCCTGAGCTGTGGTGGGTGGCTTGGCTAGTTGGCCAGGGACCTGGAAGGAGCAAGATAGAAAGATTAGAGACCAAGGGGTCTGACGAAGAGACCTTTGGATGAACCCACATGTGTGGGCACAAAATGTGTGCATCTTTGTGTTTCAAGTCAGTGCTCACCAGAGGGCATCCACCCCAGAAGATGTACTCAGTAGCCGTGTGGACAGGATAACTTATCTGGTGGGCATCAGCTAGCCTCTGTCTTTTATAACTCCAGTGCTTGTTTGATTGACGTATGAAGAAACAGCATTGGCTCCTTCTCTCCAAGGCTGATCTAGCTCAACATGTACCCTGTCACCAACTGAGACCAGCACTCTGTGATATGGTACCATCCTTTGGAGGATACCAGCCAGCTTCTTGATGGCAAATTGATTACATCAGACCTCTTCTATCATGGAAGGGACAGTGATTCATCCTTACTAAAACTGACACCTACTCCACACGTGGGTGTGCTTCACTGCTTATAATGTCTCTGCCAGCACCACTGTGTGAAGGCTTAATGAATGCTTGAGTGTCCAACATGGGATTCTGCATGGTACCACCTCAGAACAGAGGACATCTGAGTGTGAATGAGACATAGGAGTGGGTACCTAATAAGGGGATCCACTAGTTCTACCATATACCACACCACCCAGAAGCAGCCAGCCAGATACAACATTGGAATGGCCCATTAAAACCTCAGTCATAAGGAGATTGAAACAGTAATCAAAAACCTCCCAAAAAATAAAAGTCCAGGACCAGACAGCTTCCCTGGTGAATTCTACCAAACATTCAAAGAAGACTTAATACCTATCCTTCTCAAACCCTTCCAAAAAATTGAAGAGGAGGGGAAGCTTCCTACTCATTCTACGAAGCCAACATTACCCTGATACCAAAACCAGACAAGGACAACACGAAAAAAAGGCCAACACAAATTACAGGCCAATATCACTGATAAACATTGATGCAAAAATCCTCAACAAAATACTAGCAAATTAAATACAACAAAACATTAAAAAGATCATACACCATAATCAAGTGGGATTCATTCCAGGGATGCAGGGATGGTTCAACATCCACAAATCAATCAATGTGATACACCACACTGATAAAATGAAGAATAAAAATCACATGATCATCTCAATAGATGCAGAGAAAGCATTTGACAAGATACAGCATCAATTTTGTAAAAACTCTGAATAAAATGGGTATAGAAGGAAAGTATCTCAACATAATAAAGGCCATATATGACAAACCCACAGCTAATATCATCCTCAATGGCGAAAAACTGAAAGCTATCCCTCTAAGTACAGGACCCAGACAAGGATACCCACTTTCACCACTCCTATTTAACATAGTATTGGAAGTCCTGGCTAGAGCAATCAGGCAAGAAAAAGAAATAAAAGGGATCCAAATTGGAAAGGAAGAAGTGAAACTGTCACTATTTGCAGATGACATGATTTTATATATAGAAAACCCTAAAGAATTCACCAAAAAACTTAGAAATAATAAAGGAATGTGGTAAAGTTGCAGGATACAAAATCAACATACAAAAATCAGTTGCGTTTTTATGCACTAACAATGAAGTAGCAGAAAGAGAAATTAAGAATACATTCCCATTGACAATTGCAACAAAAAGAATAAAATACTTAGGAATAAACTTAACCAAAGAGGTGAAAGATCTGTACACTGAAAACTATAAAATATTGTTGAAAGCAATTGAAGAAGACACAAAGAAATGGAAAGATATACTGTGCTCTTGGATTAGAAGAATTAACATAGTTAAAATGTCCAAACCTCCTAAAGCAATCTATGGATTCAATGCAATCCCCATCAAAGTTCCAACATTTTTCACAGAAACAGAACAAAGAATCCTAAAACTTATATGGAACAACAAAAGACCCCGAATAGCTAAAGGAATTCTGAGAAAAAAGAACAAAGCTGGAGGTATCACACTCCCTGATTTCAAAATATACTACAAAGCTATAATAACCCAAACAGCATGGTACTGGCACAAAAACAGACACAAAGATCAATGGCATAGAATTGAGAGTTCAAAAATAAACCCACACATCTCTGGAAAGCTAATTTTCAACAAAGGAGCCAAGAATATACAATGGAGAAAGGAAAGTCTCTTCAACAAATGGTGTTGGCTGGGAGGGAGAGGTCCTTTTCCTTTCCTGTGGTTGAGGAGCCATCAGGATGTGGGTCAAGAGCTGTATGTGGCACAGCTGACAATAGTAGCTAACAGTTGTATGATACTTATGAGACAGGCAGGTTAGCATAGGGATCTGGCACTGCATGGGAACAGGAGGGTCATGCGAGGGGGGGGGGGACATGGCTAGGACATTGCTAAAATAGTTCTGCATTATAGCTGAAGATAGCTTAGGTAACTGCAAGTTTCCTGAACCTCTTTTGACTGCCTGCTTGATTTATGGAGGCTGTGGCCCCGCTGCTCTTCCCCTGACTGCTGCTGCTCTGACTCACAGCTGCCTTCGCTCTCACTTCTGCCCTATGCAGAAAGACTCCTACTCAAAAGCAAGCATCTAAAAGATGCAATGGCAAAACCGCTCAGCGCAGCTCCTCCCTTGGAGTATGCCCGCTTTGTCTATGGAGTGTATCTTTCTAATAAACTTCTTACTCTTTGTACCCCCCAAAACAAACAAACAAACAAACACAAATGGTGTTGGGAAAACTGGACAGCCACATGCAAAAAATGAAGGGGCCGCCCGGTGGCGTAGCGGTTTCGTCCGCGCTTGGCAGCCCAGGATTCGCCGGTTCGGATCCCGGGCGCCCACCGACGCACTGCATGTCAGCCACGCTGTGGTGGCGTCCCATATAAAGTAGAGGAAGATGGGCACGATGTTAGCCCAGGGCCAGTCTTCCTCAGCAAAAAGAGGAGGATTAGCAACGGATGTTAGCTCAGGGTTGGTCTTCCTCACCAAAAAACAAAAACAACAACAACAAAAATGAAAGTAGACCATCATCTTATACCACACACAAAATTAACTCAAAATGGATTAAAGACTTGAATGTAAGACCTGAAACCATGAAACTTTTAGAAGAAAACATAGGCAGTACGCTCTTCAACATCAATCTTAGCAACAGATTTTCAAGTATCATGTCTGAGTGGGCAAGGGAAACAATAGAAAAAATAAACAAATGGGACTACATCAAACTAAAAAGCTTCTGCACAGCCAAGGAAACCATCAACAAAATGAAAAGGCGACCTAACAATTGGGAGAAGATATTTACAAACCATATATCTGATAAGGGGTTAATATCCAAAATATACAAAGAACTCATACATCTCAACAACAACAAAACTAACAACCCAATTAAAAAAATAGGCCAAAGACCTGAACAGACATTTCTCCAAAGAAGACAGACAGAGGACCAACAGGCACATGAAAAGATGTTCAACAGCATTAACTATCAGGGAAATGCACATCAAAACTACAATGAGATATCACCTCACGCCCCTCAGACTGGCTATAATTAACCAGACAGGAAACAACAAGTGTTGGAGAGGATGTAGAGAGAAGGGAACTCTCATACACTGCTGGTGGGAGTGCAAACTGGTGCAGCCACTATAGAAAACAGTATGGAGATTCCTCAAAAAATTAAGAATAGAACTACCATATGATCCAGCTATTCCACTGCTGGGTTGTTTATCCAAAGAACATGAAAACATGCATGCGTAAAGATACATGCACCCCTATGTTCACTGCAGCATTGTTCACCATAGCCAAGACTTGGAAGCAACCTAGGTGTCCATCAAGGGACGAATGGATGAAGAAGGTGTGGTATATATACACAATGGAATACTACTCAGCCATAAGAAATGATGAAATCTAGCCATTTGTAACAACATAGATGGACCTCAGGGTATTATGCGAAGCGAACTAAGTCAGAGGGAGAAGGTCAAAAACTGTATGACCTCACTCATAAGTAGAAGATAAAAACAACAACAAACAAACGCATAGAGACAGAGATTGGATTGCTGGTTACCAGAGGGGAAGCGGGGAGGGAGGAGGGCGAAAGGGATGATTAGGCACATGTGTGTGGTGATGGATTGTAATCAGTCTTTGGGTGGTGAACATGATGTAATCTATGCAGAAATCAAAGTATAATGATGTACACCTGAAATTTATACAATGTTATAAACCAATGTTACAGCAATAAAAAAAAATTTATACAAAAAAACCCCAAAAACAAAAACCTCAGTCAGGGTGCCATCTTGAGAACAACATTTAGCATTCTCCTTTCTCAAGGGGTGCAGTCTATGCATTGCACCAATAGCCAGAATATACAGATGTTGGAATCAAGGGGTAGAAAGTGCTTTTTCTCGCCATCACTCACAATGAGCTAGCTGCGAACTTTGGGCTTCCCATCCTTGCAACCTGAGGCTCTACTGGATCTGAAGGCCTGGTTCATGGAGAGCAAATGCTTGCACCAGGGGATGAAGTAAGGTTTCATCTTCTTTGGAGTTATCTTTTCCTTTTTGGCAACTTCTTATGTTGGATACTTACATGGATCTTTAATTTTTAGCCTTTACTTTTCTCTAAAATGAGCATTTAAGGCTCAGTGATTTCCACTATGGTTTCTTCTTAGATGCATGAATTATTTAGAAGTAATTTCATGAATTTCCAAATATGGAATACTTTCTTATTTAATTGAATTGTGGTTAGAGAGTGACATCAATCCTTTGAGATTTGATGAAATATGTTCCATGGGGTCTTTTTTCATAAAAGTTCTATATGAAATTCAAAACAATGTGTCCTCTACAACTGCATGCAGCACTCTATGTCTGACCAAAAGTTAAGCTTGTTGGCTGCAGAGTTTAGTCAATACAGTAACATCTTGATCTAAGTAATACAGAGAGTGATGTGTGAAATATCCCATGGTTAGTGGCATTGTGAATTTCTCCTTGTAGTTCTGTCCATTTCTTATTTATACATAGTATTTTGATGCTATTTAGTTAGGTTCACACAAGTTTGTATTTGTTTTACGTTCCTGATGAATTAAACCTTTTATCATCATGGAGTGATCCTCTTTATCCCCAGTAATGCTTTTTGCCTTAAATTCTATTTTGTTAATAATAATATGGCCACATCTGCTTTCTTTTCTTTGTCTAAATATATTCTTCTGCTTTCTTTTACTATAAATCCTTCTGGAAATTAAATATTTAGATGTTTCTTGTCAACAATATAAAGCTGTATTTTCTATAATCCATTCTGGCAATCTTCGTCTTTTTTAAGTGAAAAACTTCAGTTATTTGTACTATATATATTCTATTACAATTTACATGATAATTAGCAATCTCTTTGAATTATTTTGTGCTTTATATTTGCCTTCTATTTTTATTCCTCTCTGGTTTCTTTTGGATTGATTAAATATTTTTTTCTAATTCCTTTTTTTTCTTTGTACAAGTGCAGGATTTATCTTCCCAGCCTAATAATTCTACCCTAGATATTTTGACATTCATAATTAACTTATTAAAATCTAAAATGAGTTCATGGCTTTACTGTCCTTCAAACCATACAAGGATATTTGAATACATTAACCTCACATTCTATCCCCCTGACATGTTGTTCATCTTGTATTTTTAAGCCCAGCAGAAATTTTTATTGTGTTTTGCATCATCAATGTTCTTCATTCTTTCCTGCATCTCCTAGCTTTTTTCTGGGTTGCTTTCCTTCTGTTTAAAGTACATCCTTTAGAATTTACTGAAGTTCTGTTGGGGGCAAATCCTCTATTTTGTTAGCCTGAAAATGTCTTTATTTTGCCCTCAATCTTGAAGTATATTTTTGTTAAGTCTAGAATTCCAGGTTGACAATCTGTGTAGAAAAGAGTTGACACAGCAGACCTGAGACTGCTATCCTTAGGAAGCCCTGCTTGCAAGGTTAGCCCTTGGCTGGCTTTCGGCCCTTGGATTTTAGGAGGGTTCCCATCATTCCCTAACTGATAAGAGTGGCTCACTGTGTCTAAACTGTTTGTAAAATATGGTCTATGCTGAACATCTGCATTCCCGCTAGGAGTCTGGAATTTGGTACATGCTACACAGACGGTGCCTATATGACCAGTCCCCAATAAAAATCTTACACAGTGAGTTTCTAATGAGCTTCCCTGGTAGACAATATTTCACATATGTTGCCACAACTTGGAGGAATTACACGTGTCCTTGTGACTACACTGGGAGGGGACTCTTGGAAGCTTGTGCCTGGTTTCCTCTGCACTGTGCCCCATGTACCTTTCCCTTTATTGATTTTTCTTTGTATCTTCTTACTGTAATAAATCATAGTGGGGAGTAGACTATATGCTGTGTCCTGTAAGTCCTCCTAGTGAATTGCTGAATCTGGAGGTGGTCTTAGGGACCCCTGACACCCAGTCATTTCATCTCAGAACACTGGATATATTCCATTACCTCCTGGCTTCCAATCTTGCTGGCAAGAAGTTAGCTATGTGTCTAGATGTCATCCTTATATTCTCAGCACTAGCACAGTGATCGACATATGGAAGGAACTCCAATACTTGTCCACAGATGATGGAGGAAGGGAATATATAGGAAGAAGAGACTTAGGTTGTTAAATAACCAGAGACTTTCCTGCTTATCATAACTCATGACCTGGGTTGCCTGGAGGATTACTCAGGTCTGAAAATGAGCATGAAGCTGTCTCCAGAAAGAAAGGTTAAAATATTATTTTAGAGAAAGTTGGGCAGCACTGAAGAATCTGCCTGTGTCTCTTGGACTCATACTAATGCCTCAGAGCAGGTTAAATGTGAGAGGCACAGCTGAGAGCCTTAGAGGCTGAGGGTCAAGGATTCCTGGGATGCTGTTGATGGGGGAGGGGAGATCAAGTGCCAACAGGTGGGAAAACAGACAGAGGCTGGAGGTCCCTGCTTAGTTTTGGGTGAGAAGGATCAGGTTTCCTGTTTGGAATGGTTGAGGAGGAAATTCTACTTTAAATGTGAAGGAGAGAAAGCATATCCTCTACCCACTCTGGGTCCTTTCTGGCTGGGCTACAAATTAAATTAACATGAGGCCAGATAGCAGGAGAAAATCAAACAAAGCTTTATAACATGTATACGTGAGAGAGATGCGGGGAAACTGAGTATCTCTCGACAAAATGGCGGAGGTTCTCCTCTTAAATAGACAAAGGAGGATACTGAGGGTTGGGTCAGTTATGCAAGATTACCAGAAAATCACAGTAAGGTTATTAAGCAGATTTAAGGCCTCGCCTTCCATACTGACAAGTTTCTAGAGATGAGGTCATCCGCACCTCGTCCCAGTACAGAGAAGGAGATACCTTTACAAATGGAGATTTCCCTTACAAATGTAAATATCTGGTAAACAGAACTTGGATAAGAATGGGCCCAGCAAAGGCCCTCCCAGTCTATCAATACCCAGAGCTATCCATGGTGATGGCCTATCCCGGGGACAGGGCTTCCATCCCAAATCCCTTCAGACAATTAGTGGGGGTGGGGAAGGTCAAAGCTTCCTTCAGTGCTAGAGGTGGCCAATTGTGATCCCCACAAATGCAAAATCTGCCAGACAGGAAAAAGCCCCAGGGCAGGGGAGAAAGTTTGGTGTAGGGAGGGAGGCCGAAGGGCTTGCAGAAGTAACCCCTTTCATTGCTTTCAAGGTCTCTTTCCCCAGTCCATCCTGAGAGAGGAGAGGGGGTGCCAGAAATGAATACAAATTCCCAGAGCTTGTATTCCAAAAGGGAGCTCAGTGCTCATTATGTTGCATACGAATGCAATTCTTTGTAAACACTTTTAGCTGGTCTACTCCTGCTACTCACACTGCCAGTTTTTTTTTTTTTACCTAACCCAGACTTGCTCTCAGAGGACTTCTTTGACCATAACCAGAGGGTGGGAGACTATACCTTGGGGCAAGACTGTAAACATGAATGTAAGTGGTTCCTCTTAGGGATACAAAAGAGCCATTTGCCAGATCATTGACTGCATACCTGACATCCTGTTAATCTGCCCTAAGGAAGACATCTGGATACCTCTTCAGGCAAGGCAGTTGTATCAACTGGGGCAACTCTTGGGTTGGCATTTGTAGTAGTCCACTGTCTTTTGCTCAGACAAATCTGGTTTGTGCACAAACCAGATGTGATTTAAATGGAGGTGTGATAGGCACCTCCACCTCCGCATTCTTTCATCTTTCTGGGTGGCACTAATCTGTGCCAATCCTCCAGGGTGTGGTATTGTTTTTGATTTATTATTTTGGTCGGGGGAGCAGCTTCCGAGGTTTCCACTTAACCTTTCCACTATGATAGTTCTTCCCCACAGGCTAAGGGCCATGTGGGGGTTATTGCAACTGTCAAGCATGTCCATTCTAATGATATATTTGTGGATTGGAGAAATGACTATCAGGTGGATCCATGGACACAATGGACCCACTTTGACTTGGCTGGGCCCGGAACTCCATTTATTACTTGGCCCCTGTAATGATGATGTTTCAAGTCTCTGGCTTTCACTGTTAACTCACATCCTGGGTCCAACAGTCCTTGAAATGTCTGGTTATGCCCCTTTCCTCAGTGTATAGTTACCTGAGCACATGACTTTCAGGTCCCTCTGGAGAAGGACTGGAGAATCATTACCTATACATTTGCCATGATGTTGTAGGATCCTTGCTTATGCAGCCCAGTCTCCCTTTCAGTCAAAGGTCTGGAAACTGGGCAAGGGATCACAATTTTTTATTGGGAAGGCTGCCTTAAGCCTTTATTATCCATCCTGATTCCCCTTGGTTGTAAAAATTAAGCTATATCTTGCCCCTAGGAATACTATGTTCTGTTACCATCTCTATGAGTCTCTGTGGGAACAGACTCCTCTGGCTGCCACGTATTACATCTGTTCTTGTCAAGTATTACCGCAATCTCACTCACCTTGCTTTTGGCAGTGGAGTGTTGTCGCTTGGCCTCTATTATTTCAGGATTCTATAACCCCCATTAGTATGAGGAGCATAGTTCTATAAGATCATCTCCCACCATCAGCCCTGGACTAGAGAAGAGCCATCACTGAGCTTCTCATTGATGCTCATGGCCCCTTTCACCAGCACATTCCTTGCCATAGAATGTTCTCCAGGCCCTCCTGTGGAACACAGTCACCTGGTGGGATTTTCTACGCTAGCATGGCCACTTCTCCGAGCCTTTCAATCCCTTCACCCACTGTTTGCCATGGCAGTTCTGGCAGTTTTACTTCACTTAGTGTGGGCCATTGCTTTTCCTAAGCTTCCATGAGCCAACCAAGTAGAGCATTAGCACCATCTCCAGCTTCTTACCAGGGTCCTAAATCCTGTGCCACATGACAGTGCTCTCGAATCAATCAACTCTTTATCCAACTTTTTGTTTTGTTTTACTTGATGCAGCACGAGGAGAATCCAGTCCTGTGTATGCCCCCCCAGCTCCTGCTGGACACATTGGCCATGTACTGCAGTTCTTTTGGTGTACAATTCCTTCCCCTTTGGCAGGCCCAGTACCTCCCTGTCAAGTGGCCACGCAGTCCTGAAGCAGCAGCCTGGTAGCTAAAGCTGCAAAGTACAGCACAAGGCAAGGGCTGGCTGACACGTTTGGCTGGTAAAGAAACAACCAGCCCTTTTTCAGGTTAGAGAGTTTATTACTTATACAGAGAATGAAAGCATGAATAGTCAGAGGTGCCCGATCTCTGTGACCCTCGTGCAGGGCGACACCAAAACCAAAGGGTCAAATGACAGCAACATGCACTATGGATGACCTATGCCATGCTGCAGCTGCATGGTTTATAGCTGGCAGCCATGCTCTAACGGGGAGGAAGGGTGGTAGGCAGAATTCTAAGGTGGCCCCCAAGGTGCCCCCTGGTGTGCATGCCCTGTATAATCCCCTCCCCTGGAGTGTGGGTGCCAGCTCTAAACTGGCAGAAGCGCTGTGGGCAGAGTAAGCAAACCCAAAACCCAGAACCTGTTGGTGTTAACTTACCTTCATTCCCCACCACCGTTTGCCTTTTACACTGACCAAATAGGTGAGATCAAAGCAGATGTTACAGAAATCACTACCCCTGCATCTTTCAAATCTTTATGGAACTAATTTCTGCAGTGTGCCCACAGGCACTGAATTGTTTTTAGGTTATTATCTTGGCTGTAGGAGGCCCTTTCAAGGATGGTGATTGACCATTCCTGCCATAATAGACCTTATTCCTCTGGTAGGGGAAGCAAGGCTGGCAAGACAGCCATACAGCGTTGTCTGGGATCCCACTTGACCCCTGTGAGATGGACTCTGGCCAAGACTTATCTGCCTCCTGGCCTCCCTAAGCCTCTCTCTCTCCAGTGAACCACAGGACTCTAGGGATTAGGCTCAGATAAGCACCAGTATCCACAATGTGGCTTTCAGTAAATGAGCACAGACTGAGATTAAGAACCCAATTCCCTCTGCTCCCCTCTATTGCTAGCTGTATATCAGGCAAGATCCTTAAGCTCCATGAGCCTGTTTGCTCATCTGTAAATAAAAGCCAAAAACATTCTTCTGATTATCTGTTGTTTGTGTTGATAAGATTATACACCAAGAGCTTTACACCCTGCCTAGAACACAGTCTAAGACCATCAATACCATTCGCTTCTTCTGAAAAGTGTAAAGAGGAACAGAAATATATATTACTATTTATCAGTATTTAACTCATTTTATGTGTCTTGAATTATTCCTCATTTATTTCCAATTTTTGTTGTTTTTTAAAAAACATATAATTTAGGGATAGGAATTTAGGAGTAGGTCAACCATCAGGTTAAATGAATATTCTTACATGACAGATTGGATAGTAAGGCCCAGACAATCAAATGATTTAATCCTTATTTTCAAATAATTGAGCTACAAAATTTATCTTTTACTTCTTAACATATCATCTGCACCCCTAGTCTAGGATGTAATTTAGAAAACATTTTTTAAAAATTGCTAGGACTGTATGAAAATGTGTGCACAGCTGGTAGGAATGTGAATTGGTAGAGCATTTCTGTAGAGCAGATGTCAAGACTTGTGAAAACACAGATTTCTGGTCTCCAACACTGGAGTTTCTCATCCAGTGGGACTGGAGTAAGACTGGAGAACCAGCATTTCTGACAAGTTTCCAGACGAGGCTGATCCTGATGCTGCTGGTTCACAGACCACACTTTGAGGACTACTGATGTAGACTGTTCTAGTAACATTTAATTAAAGCCAGAAGAATATTCATAAACTTTGACCCAGGATGAATGAAGATGAGCAGCCCCCACCCCAATACCTGCTTTGGAGGCTCTCGAGCTGACCCCCCAGGGCCTGCCAGAGCCCCACCTGGTCATGCAGGGCAATCCCCCCCTCCCGCCCCCAGGGAGCACAGTGAAGCCACAACTCACTCTGGAACAGCCCCAGGTTCTCAGGGTGGCACCAAGGTGGCAGAGGGAAGGACATTCAGGACTATGCCACAGCTCCCCTACCTACTTGTTTCTTCCATTACATGTATCAACATCTAACGTATTGTAGATTTGACTGATTTATCTCATTTATTGACTGACTCCCTCACACCTAGTCAGAATGGAAGTTTTCTAGAACAAGGGCTTTTGTATATTTTCTGCAAGAACAGTGCTTGGCTCATAGCAGGTGCTCAGAAAGTACTGACTGACTGAATGACTATACACATATGTCTGTTTGTTCATAATACTATTTCTATAAGGATGCACAAGAAAGTGGCAGCAGACTTTCTGTGCACAAGAGAAAGGGGGGAAGGAATGGGAGTGAGCATAACTTTTTACCGACTCTGTTCAGCCCTTTGGATTTTTCCTAACAATTGTTAAAAACAAGACAACAAGCCCAAAATAGAGTCGCCTATGCTAAACCAAGACTTAATTACAGTTTCCGCTCTCCCAGGAACAGAATCTTAAACCAGTCCATCAGGAATCGCCTGATCAGCACTAGTGAGGTCATCTGCCTGTCAGACCCTTGCCGTCCCCCAAAGGAAAGTGACCTTGCAATACCAACCCACTTTTTTGCCTAGTAGAACTTCCTTGTTCCCGCTCCCTTCTGCTTATAAAAGTCTTTCATTTTGAATAGCTTCTTGGGACTCCTTTCTATCTGCTAGATTGGATGCTGCCAGATTCGAATCTATTTTTGCTCAAATAAACTCAACACTTTTCATATGCCTCAGTTTATCTTTTAACACTATATATTTTACGTAGCTAACCAAATAAAAAATTAGATCCTCTTATTGATTAGGAAAAACAAGTTGTAACAGAAATAGGCATAATAGGAAAAAAACAGAAGGAAAACACACACACACCTCCCCTAAGTATGGTTAGTTATTTCATTGTATAGGACTATCTGAGAACACTTGAAAAAGGCTTGAAGAAAAGTTCAGTGTTTACCGAGCATCCTGCCACGTGGTGGCCCATGGGCCTGGACCTGAGGTCCCACCCCAGCCCCTCTTTGAGCCTGGATCTGCCCCAGGCTAACCCCGGGGGATCCCGGAGGTCCCTCCAGCCCTTCCTCCCGGCCCACCTTATTGACAAGCATCAAGTAACAACAGTTAATAGTTAATGGAGAAAGAGAGACATAGCTGTGGCTGCTTCTGGAAGGAGAGAATATCTCTAGGCCCAATGAACTAAAGGCCAGATGAGAAGCCAGGTGTTCAAAAGGGACACAGAAAGAAATACTTAAGAGAGAGAGAAAAGGGAGAAGCTGTGAACTAGATCTGACATGATTTGTAAGCATCTCAGTGGGGAGCCAGGAGCTGGTTTGAGGAATTAGAAGAGAGATGCCTTGGGGAGCCCGAAGGAAGAAGCCCAGGTCAGATGGCCAGCAGAAGCAGCTTGAAACTGGGAAAGCCAGGGAGAAGGACCTGTGTCTGTTAGACAGAGGAATTTCAGAAAGGACAATAATTGTAATTGCCCTCCTGAACAAAGCCAGGAGCAGCTTCTACATAGGTAACTGCTGACCTAGTGATTTATTCAATAAATATTTATTGAGCACATCATTGTGTCAGACCCTATGTCAGAAAAATCATTTTGATTAAATGCAGGAGACTTCAGTGACCTGAGACTGTCTTACTAGATACCTTTTAGGAGGCACTGACACCGCAAGGAGACCCCAAGCCTTCCTGGGAAGGGGGCAGAAAAGCGGAAGACCACATCTACACCTTTCCCCCCACTTCACAGATGAGGAGACTCCGGGAGAGGGGTGCCTCTTTCCCCACTTTGGATCTTCTGTTGTCTTCAACCCCACAGCAGCTTCTGTGCTTGCCCAGCAGAGGGCAGCCTGAGCCCGGGCACCCTTTTCCTAGCCACCGGCCTAGGAAACAGGACAGATGGGTACCTAGCCCCCTCACTACCCACTGAAAGTTGGGCATAATGCCCACTTGCCGGTGGCGGCAGCCCTAGAGAAACAGGATGCACCGGGAGGCTGTAAAAAAGGCTGTTTTGAATTTTCTCTAAGCTGTGTCGGTTCTGCCTGGCAGATGCTCAGCCCTGGCACCCTGCCACGCTCACCCTCTTTAGGATCCTGGGATGAAGGACCGTTTCCTCCTCATCCCAGTGCGGGCTGCTTGCCCTGTTTCTACGCACTGTTCAAAGTCTGTTTTTCTGAGGCCTAGGATCCTAAAGTCCTAGAGCTGGAAAGGATTTGGAAGCTGCCTGTCCAGGAGTTGCCATTTCAAATAACTTCAAAGGCAGGCAGGGAGCCTCAATTTGTGAAACCGACTTAGGGTGAGATGGTGGGAATGATAGTGGCTACGGGGAACTGGAGAGACAAGCCTTGAGCGCAAGCACCTACGTTCAATTGTTCTCTATCTGTGAGTAAAATAAAACACGGCCATGGGCTGAGTTGGGACATTGGTTGCCAGGTCTCCCTCTTCATCTTATAGTGAGAAACTAAGGTCTAGAGAGAGGAAATGACTTGGCCAAGATAGGGCCCAATTCTGCTTCTCACCAGAATCCGGTCTCTTCAGTGTTCTTTGTACCCTGGGGGCACAGGATACATATCAAGCTGCAATTGTTGGGGATGACTCGGACTTCCAGATCTGCCTGCCCTGAGGCTGCTGATCTCTCTTGGATTGCTTCATTTCCTTCCTTGGCCACCGATTCCCTGTTTAGAGAAAGCAGCCTACCCCAGAATACAGGGCACTCCTTTTCCTTGCAGTGAGTCACAGCCTCTGGGGTGACTGGCAGACAGCTTGACTCCAAGACAGAGTCCTCTCCTCCCACTGCTTTTTCCAATGAATACCTCCAGCTGTGGTGCTCCACTTCCTCCTGCCACCTCCTTGTGGCTGGGAACTTTTATTTACTCAGGTTTTTTTCCATCTTAGAATGAGGTCCCATGGCGAAGTACCAAGGGGCCTTTCAACCTGGATTCCTCAGATATCACCAAGAAATAATGATTAGAAGCATAAAGTACTGTTTTCCCATAACGTGTGAAGGTCACAGGGATGTGGCATGTGCTTGCAGTGGCTTTGCAAGTACTGAGCGTGGTTTTTAAAAAAATCCAGTGGTACATTCTACTCTGGCAACCTGGCACTGTCACGCTCCCTGGGAGAATCAGCAGGCCAGGATGGGTTTGGTGCGATGCTTCATTAGGGCACAAAGCTTTAGCTTCAGCCTCCTGAATGGCAGGAATGGGGCTGTGGCCTCATGACCAGTCATAGGGACACCTTTGGGACCTGGGGCAAGTATTTACAATAGAGCCAGTCACGTGAAGAATGTCGCTCATTCTCACCATGACTAATCTGTGTGAGGATTAGCCACAACTAACCCCATTGTCATGGAGCTCCTGCTGGCAACACCTCCCAAGCAGTATGTGCAAAAGATGACTAGGGTCCTGAAAAATCCCATCCCCAAAGAACATGGTCTCAAGAATATCATTTGAGAGGAGGAAATAAGGACATTTACCTATTTGTTTAAGGAAAAGAAGCAGAAAAAGTGAAAAACAGAAGCTAATGAGATTAGTTACCTACAGGGCCTGGTGAGAAGGGGATGGAAAGGATAAAAGGGAACGAGGGGGAAGGACACTGACTTGACTTTTGGAACCATGTTAATGTTTCACATTTCAAAAATAAACAAAAATAAAATAAAACTCACAAGGAAGGGGAAAACCCTAAAACTGAATATACATAGAAATAAGCAAATAAAAAAGAATGCTCTTTGACTTCCATCTTACCACTTTATAGTAAAAATGATCGATCCCTTGCTACATGTTAAAGCTTTTCCTATAGTTTCACTTAAGGAAAGGTAGGTACCATTACTATCCTAGCCTTACAAGACAGAAAGTCATGCCTCAGTGGGATTAAGGAAGCTCCCAAGGTCCCAGGGACTTGAACTCAGATTTTGTATCAAATTTGTATTAGATCTCAGTTCTGAGATCCTATTATATACTCAGCTCCGTGCCAGGCACAGAAGTACTAGTTAGTATCCCTGGAATCTACGATCTCAGTTATAACATTGAACACCATGAGGCTACAAAATGGAGAAATGAATGAGTCCCTTCTCATTCATGAAGACTTAAAGGCCATGAAGATCTTAGGAATTCTGAGCACTCTTTGTGGGTTGGCTTCCCGGAGGATATGGGATTTGAACCAAACCTTGTAGGTAGGATTCAGGTAGGTGTAGAAGAGGAGTGAAAGAATTCCAGGCAGCAGAACCCACTGGGGGCAGAGGCATAGAAAGGGGCTCGGTGTGCGAGGAGCCAAGGAGAAGACCAGGCTTTGCAGAAGAATGGACAACAGAGAAGGCACATATATAACTCTCTTGGGGACCTCTTAGAGTTCGAAGTCAAGGTGAATATCATGGGAAGAAGGTGTCCACAATGAGACTAGGGTGATGTTGGTGAATTCCCTTTGGAAGCTGCATATTGATATTTGATATTTGCCTGATCCCTTTCCAATTACTGGGCTCAAAGGGACTACTAGGAAGAGGCAGGCTTTATATTCTGGATCTACAGATAAAAACTGTTTTTGCATAAAGAGGAAATAAAATGCTAGCTCCTTTGGTTGCTTTTGCTTTTTTCTGCCTTCTGTACTTTCTCAGCAGAGATTTACAAGCAGAGAGAGAGGCCACTCCCTGTTTCCTGAGCTGAAAATCAGACTGTCAGCCCTGCATATCCTTCTAAAGCCAGCTTGCTTTCGGGCAGCCCCCAAGGTGTGTAGACCCTATGCTAGTCACCTCCCCAGCTGGAGGGTTTGGTACTCAGCGAGGATGATGACAGGAAATGAGGAGAGAAAGCAAAGAGGCTTTGTGATGGGTGGAAGGGAAAGAGGGCTGAGCCTGGTGGGCAGACACCCACTGTGGGTCTAGCTTGACAGCAAGGCGGAAACAAAGAAAATCAAAATATGGCTATTCATCTCAGACTAACGCTTAACGCTATCCTAAGTTTTCATCGGGACCCATGTTCAGAGACCTGAAAAATCCTTGAACCAGGGACAAATGCAACACTGGCCCTCAAGCTGCTGCCTCTGTGTCATCCCCTTTTGAAATGACAGAAATAATCCACATCTTCCCCAAGATCAAGTCATCATCTGGCCCCTGCTGATCTTCTCATTCCTCTCTTTCACCATTGCCCTGGGTCCTTCCCCAGCACCCATGCTCCGAGCCTTGCTGAGCCGCCTCCTGCCCTGGGCCAGTCACATCAGCCCTCCTGCAGCTCTATGTTCACACCCCCAGTCAGGAACATCCCTTCCCCCCTCCTCCCTGAGCCACACTCCAGGACCAACCACAGACCTCCTCCTCTGGGAGCACTGGGACCCTGGCAGGGCGGTGTCTCCTTCCTCCGGGCTCCAGGTATTTGTACACCCTCTGTCAGTGGTTTCTCACCTTGTGCCCCAGTGATATGTTCATCTCTTCATCCCCAGATTCAGAGCTTCTTAAGTGCAGGAGCCAAGTCTTGCGCTTTTCTTTACCCTAGGACAAGATACAGTTTTTGATAGTATTTGTTTAATATTTGATGAATGGATGTTTTCCCTAAAGTAATGTTTCTCAAACTTTTTTAACCACAACTCCCAGCAAGAAATATTTTTTTACATTATGACCCAGTTTACACAGACTTATATATACACACTTATAACTGAAACAAACATTTCAAGAAATAATACTGTGTTGGATGCACTCTGATATTTTCTCTTTTCTTTTTTTTAAGGGCTTGGGGACTTGCAGGTAGAAAGCCACGGTCCTGAAGTATAAAGAGAAGCTGTCACTGCTCAAGTGAGAAGAGCACCCCTTCCAAACCAGGATCAGATTAGGATTACTCTGTAAACATATGAAGGCCTCAGCCAGCTCTGATGTGCAGACCGCAAGCAGAGTCTTGGCTTTATTGTGAAGTAGAGGCCTGGGGGGCTTTACTGACGACAGGATGGACTTCATGTTCTAGCAATAACGGCTCTGGGCCTGCCCTTTGCAGTTTTCCTGTTCAGTCCCTTATGGCTTCCCTTCACTCCTTGAAGACATAAAGAATTCCACCTCACAAAGAATTCCTCACATTTTGCTTGCTGCCGCAGCTATATTTGGTGCATATCTCTATGACTGCTCTTATCATACTGGACTGTAATGCAGTTCTTTTTTTATGTGGCTGGCTGCTCAACTGAGCTCCTAGAAGGAACCTGGCATGGGAAAGCTGGCCAACAAGGGTTTGTTGTGTGAAATGAGAAGCACTGAATGGCTGCGGGTGCCCATCTCTTCCTGACTGTTGTCTGGGCAGGGGTTGCTGCGGGCTCACGAGCTGCTGCAGGGAGAGGCAGGCCAAGGCAAGCTGCTCTGGAGCAAGATGGCAGGAGCTGCTCAGGGGCAAAGAGCAGTGACTGGAATTTAATCATGAATTTACAAAACTCAGTTATCTCTTCACTTTGTATAGAAACCTCATAATTTAAGAAATTAAGACAATAAACCTGGGCTGCAGGGTGAACTTCTGCACTCAAAAGCAGGCCCTTAGGACTGGAGTTGTTGGAGAACTAATTAGAATGGCAGGTGACAACCAACTCAGGGCCCGGCATTGAGAGCCCAAATGTGACACAAGGTGTTCCCTGCTAGTTAACCCAACCCTGGTGCCTTGGGAGCTTCCTCTCCCCTCTTGCTGGGCCTCACCCTGAGCATATGATGAGTGGAATACGGTGGGGAAAGGTGGTCAACGCTGCATCCCCCACCTCTCATTCCGATATACTAATATTCCAGGTAGAAAACTTTTTTGTGACTGTCAGAAATGACACAGATCATGAAACATAAATAGTCCACAAATCACATTACATTGGGAAATGAAGTCATAGTTCTGTTTGTCCTGTAATGGCAGTAACCACACATTTTTCACAAAGAAATAAACAACAAACATCATGAGTTCCATTCTGTAGAGGGCCCCCCACCTTAGAAAGGAACCTAGATGAGAACATTCCAGAATATTCCAGTTGGCTTCTGCCTGCATCTGGGCCCCACTGGCTTTGTGTCTTTGTTCTTTCAATCTTATCAGAATGCCTTCTAGGAGGACAGCATTGTGCTGTCTGCCAAGGAGCAGGAAATTTAACTTTTAAAATGAATTTGAGCAACTCTATAGATTAAAAATAAACAAAAAACTAATTCCTCTTAACTGTTTACCTAGCTCTGCTTTCTGTTACACATCCTAATTGTAACCTTAGGTATGCATTGCTTGTCACACAAAAAAGAGAATCTGGCCCTTGTTTCCCAGGAGCTTACCATTTTCATTTAAGTAAGACAAAGTGAGAAGGCTTTGACTGGTGGAGGACAAAGGGCCTGGGCTGAGAGTGGTCTTGAGAAGGGATTGACTACTTCTGGGCCTGTTTCTTCTCACCTGTAGAATGAGGGTAGCTATACTGCTCCCCAGACTTGCTGTAAGGAGGGAAATGAGGGGATTTTTAGGGGAGGAAGTCGGTAACTCTCTGAGGTGACTGTGCAAACCCAATGGCTTCAGTGCACAGAAAGGAGTTGGTGGTGACCAGCCAGATTGGGCAGAGTAGACTTTTCCTGTTGTGAATCAGTGGAAAGTAAAGTTGGATGGACAGATGAGGGCCCTGTCATGGAAAGCCCCAGCCAGACAGAACCGTCTGGATTTTGTCCTGTAGGCAGTGGTAGTGGGGAAAGACTTCATGAAAGTAATGGTTTAGCAGATTAGTCTGGCCACCTGTGTAGGTTGGTTGGCAGTGGGGTGAGGTTGGAGGCTGGGGAATAGGGGTGAGCAGCTGGACTTGGAAGGCGGGGGGAAGTGATCAGCGGGGATGTGACAGACAGGTGCCAGGAGTCGTCAAAATTGGGTTTCCACATGCTCTTTATGTTTTCCCTACTGTGTCTTCTTCTCTGTCCTTGCCTTTCTCCTCCACATCCTGTCTCCACCCCACTCCCCACCTCCCCATATCAGCCCTGTGTCCTTCTACCACTCACGTCAGTGTGTAAATGAGCTCCGTAAATGCTTCAGAGGGTTGAGATGCTACCCAGCAGGCCCTCCCTGGTGTACTTGGTCTGGCTGGCTGTGATTGGGAGGGGCAGTCCTAGTCCTGCTCTTTCTTTAGTATGCGAGTGAGAAAAGCTACTGGTGGTTAGATCTCACAGGAAGCCAGAGCCAAGTGGCAGCACCTGACATCAGGTGCAGCACAGCCAGCTGGGTGAGAAGGGGAGGTGACACCTCTGGGCCTGCTGGGGCTGGTTGCTCCTTCTACTCCAGGCCAAGGAAATCAGGTCACCCTGCCTCCATTCACTCTGCCAGATGCTGAGGGACGGACTGCTGCCTCTGAGGAATCAACCATAGAGTATTCACAGAGTAGCTGCCAGAGTGAGGCACCTTCATGAGGATCTCAAACTGGTGGCCCACAGGTCCATTCAACCTGCAGATGGGTTTTGTTAGGCCAACCCAGGCTCTTCCACTCTATTATATTATGCACCTGCCACGCTCCCTTTCTACCTCATATTTGTCTTCCTAGTCTCGCCCTGAGCTTACGAATTTACCAACCCCATCCTAGCAGGGCACAAAGAAATGCAAAGATGCTCTAGAAGCTTCTGATATTACTGGGAAAACAGATAAATACACAAAGAGGGCTGAGCATGCCAGACCCAAAGTGTGGAGCAGACATCCACCTGTATTGTATTTTGGAGTTGAGGTTAGATAAGAGATGACCTCCCACTGAGGTCATGATAAAAGCATTTGTAGAGGTGAGATACAAACTGGGCTTTGCTGGAGGTGGAAGGTCAGGATGGAGACAAGGGAGAGATGTTCTGCAATGGGGAAGGACAGGAGGGAGCCAGCCTGGAGAAGGTCTGCGCGGCTGGGCTTCATTCCACATGCAGCAGGGGACCGCTGAGGTGTTTGCACAGGGGAGTGATGATGGAGACCAAAACAATCCAGGAAAGGTAGCTGTGCTGGGAGCTGAAAAGAAGCACCAATTCGGGAGATATTTTGAAGGATGTAAAGACTGATGCGGTGTGGAAATTGAAGGATTCAAAGCACGCCAGGCTTGAAGGTTCAGAGTATCTTAGAGATGCAGCTCAAGGTGTTGAAACAGGGAAGTCATGAGAAAGTGGCAACTTGGGAGTCGGGGGTGTGAGTGGAGACATTTTGGTTCAAATATGTTACATTTGATGGAAGAAATATGCAGCTGGCATCTAGAACTGTGAACCAGGGGCCAGCCTGGTGGTGTAGCGGTTAAGTTTGTGTGCTCTCCTTTGGTGGCCTGGGGTTTGCAGGTTTGGATCCCGGGCATGGATCTACACACCACTCATCAAGCCATGCTGTGGCGGCATCCCACATACAAAAACAGAGGGAGACTGGCACAGATGTTGGCTTGGGCCAATGTTCTGCATCAGGAGAAAAAACCAAACAACAAAAAACTGTGAACCAGGAGATGGAGGCGGCGATATAGGGAGGCAATGGATTAAATGAGACTCCTAAGGGAGATGTGGAGAATTAGAGAGAGAGAGACAGACACCGAGAGCAGGAGAGGAGGAAGAGGAACCAGGGAAGAAGACTTACCATGGGACTGGAGAGGGGAGAGTACACAAATGTCAGCAGAGAAGACAACCTTAAGAGAGGTCTATAAGCATTATCAACTGCAGAGGCTTCCAGAAGAACAGAGCAGAGCAAAGGCTGGGATTTGGAGCTAGGAGGTGACAGGGATTTTGGCAGGCGTGGAGAGGGGGCAACATATTTCCGACTCAAGGAGAGTAAGTGGAGAGAAAGGAATGTAATGGTGTAGATCACTATTTCAAGGACTGTGCAGTAGACAGAAGTGACAGAACAAAAGGAAACACATGGATGTTTGAAGGCAGAAGGAAAGGAGACATGGGTGAGAAAAGTACAGAATCTGCTAAGGAAAAGGAAAAAATGAAGAAGGAAAGACCCAGATGAAGTGGAGGGGGTGGAGGGAGGTGGTAATCTTGGATTTCACAACAGGCTGCATCCCCTCATGCCTTCATCTTGTGCCAGGTCCTGGGTGCCCCCACTGTCCTTGGTGTTCCTTCTTGGAGTTAGGCAGCAGAGGGAAGTCAGGTGTTGGGCAAGACTGGGCACTCTCTGGGAATGGCAAGGATGTTCCTGGCGCAGGGCTGGGACCGAGAGTACCAGCAACTATTCCTTCTCCCTGTGGCCATGGATTCTTCTCTCCTTTCTCAATCCCAGGCCCCATCAGAACTGGTAGATAGAAATCGTCTAGAGGGTTGTAAACAGTAGTGAAGCCCTCTGACTGGCCCCTGTTGTAGGCGCCCCAGGCACAAGCAGACAATCCGAGAGTGAAAGTGAGTAACCATGAAGAAGGGATGGCGAGGACAAAGTTAATCATCAGGGCTCTTGGCAGCAAGCTCTCAGCCAGCCTTTGCTGAGACCGTGAGTAACTATAGATTTAAAGTTCGTAGTGGCAAAGTCTGTGTCTCTTCAGGGTCTGGTTACCCTTGCTGACCCCATAACAACCTCCATGCCAACAGGCCCTGTGGAGGTAGGAACATCAACAAGCAAGTAGGTGACGGTGAGGATGACCTCACCGGAAAAGCAGACATACACCCGAGGGGAGGGAGGTGCTTGCTCACAGCTGAGTGGGGGAGGCTGCTCTAAGAGTGCAGGGTGGGAAGACGGATGGATGGGGGAAGGACAGAGGCCTTGATCTCAATTGGGAAGGACAGTATGAAGGGCGAGACAGGTTTGTGCAGGAATGACAAGTACAGAGCTGGAAGGGGAAGGGAAAGAACAAGCCTGATGCTGAGGAGGAAAGTCAAAAGGTTTCATTCTGAATGAGAGTTAAGAGATGCTGAAGAGGGAGGTTGATGTTGATAAAGGAGAGGTAGGTGGGCCATTAGGCTGTCGACCACGTGTGACCTGAAGGAGATCTAAAACATCCTCTAGCTTTGAAACTGGCATTTTCTCTGAGTGTCTAAACTGGCACAATCTGACAATATCATATAAAATGAAAACATTCATATAGCCTACGATCCAGCCACTCCACTCGTGTTACCACACACACACACACTTTATAATGGACTACTATGCAGATATCAAAGAATCAGGGAGCTCCAAATGCAATGACATACAAAGGTATCTAAGAAAATGTTAAGTGAAAAGAATAAGTTACATAACTGTGCATGGTATGATTCATTTGATTAGGAAAAGAAAAATGGCATATTATAGAACAATATATCTTACACACTTGTGTATCATGAGGAATTTTTTTAAAAACCACTTTATTGAGGTATGAATGACATAGAAAAAGCTGTACATATTTAATGTTTACAACCTGAGGAGTTCACAAGGGAACTGTTAATAGTAGTTATTTTGGGGGTTAGAGTAGAAAATTGGGCATCTAAGGAGGGGCACTTTTAACTTGATACTCTTCTGTATGGTGTAGTTTCTAACATGAGCACATACCATTTAGCCTGATAGCTTCAGTGACCACACTTTGTGAACTAAATCCTCAGAACACAAGACTGATAAATATGAATTCTTATGGGGACAATGGAACAGAATATTTGCAATTGAGGTCACCTGACAAAATGAAGCCCTCTCTTCTTTCCCTTATCTGGCCTGAGAGCTCCACCCAGTAAGTCGCTCTTCTGGTTTAAATCTGGAGGCAACACAGGGTGGTGGGAAGAACCTTGGACTTGGAGTCATTCATTCATCAAATGCCTGCCAGGGCCTGCTGTGCCAGGATCCCAGGCCCCACTCTCCTACTTACCAGGTGACCCTGGGCTCTTGGACTCTCACCTCCCTGTAAGATAGGGTGATAACACTCACTCCACCTACATCACATAGTTGTGAAGATGAAATGAAACAATGCTTCTGAAGGTACCAGGAACCATGAAGGTAAGGACCCTATACACAAATTTCAGGTTTTTATAAATCACCATCAGAGGCACTATCCAAGGTCACAGGAAAAAAGTTCAATTCCCTGCAGATGGTGGGCGTTGAATAAATTAAATGGATAGTCCTGAAATGGATATATTTTGGGCAACAGTAAATTGCCCCCAGGAATAAAGTCACTTTTGGAAAACAAAACTGGGAAGAATTTGTGCCTAGTGGATGAAACCACCATCTACAGAAGCATTTCATCCTAAAAGATGGTAAATACAGTGTATAGAAAATTTGGGGACACCCAAATCCAATTAGTATCCAAATGTATTGAGCGCTTGCTAAATGCCAAGTACAGTGCTAAGGACTTTACTTATTTAATCCTCATAACCACCCTGTTATCTCCACTTTACAGAGGAGAAATGTGAGGCACAGAGAAGTCAAGTAATTTGCCCAAGGTCATAGCAGTAAATGGTGGAGCCAGGATTCTCATTTCAGATAGTCTGACCCCAGAGCCTATGTGCTGAACTATCACTTAGCTCAAATGGCAGGAGTGCTTGCTCACGAAAACAGGAATGAATATAGAAAAAAGTGGTGGTTCTTCAACATCTGACTGAAAAAGAATGTGTTAACATATTGTTTCTAAACTTACCAGGTAACAAAAATCATTATTCTTCTTGTAATTGCTTCTCAAACTGTAATGAGCATATGAATCACATGGGGACCTTGTTAAAACGCAGATTTTTTTTTTTTTTTTGTGAGGAAGATTAGTCCTGAGTTAACATCTGTTGCCAATCCTCCTCTTTTTGCTGAAGACTGGCCCTGAGGTAACATCTGTGCTAACATCCTCTACTTTATATTTGGGATGCCTGCCACAGCATGGCTTGATAAGCTGTGTGTAGGTCCGCACCCAGGATCTGAACCTGAGAACCCCGGGCAGCGGAAGCAGATGCCACTGGGCCAGCCCTGCAGATTCTGATTCGGAAGGTCTGGGTGGGGCCTGAGATTCTGCAAGTTCTCTTGCTGCCGGTCAGCAGACCACACTTTGAGGGATGATGCTCTAGGCGGAGGGCAAGAGGGTCCCCATCATTGGAATTGGATTTCTCCACTGAAAATGAAGAAATTGGCTTCTGCTCAGAACCTCAGTCTCCCATGAGGCAGTTGCCAATAGCTGAAGCCCCTCTTTGAGCCCCCAAACACCTGAATTTCTGGGCCCACAAAGCTGAAGTGCAGGCCCAGGCTCTGGTCACTACCCCGAAGACAGACAGCTTTTTCTCCAGCTTTATCCACCAAGCTTTGAGGGGCTCATCTTGGAGAGCTTTCTCTTGCTGAGGGGATCAGATGAGTGAGGGGGCCTGAGCTGGCTGGAGGGGGATGCTATGGCTAGCAGGAGGTTGTGCAGTGTGGGGTGGAATGCGGGATGGGTGGCTTGGCTGTCTCTTGTGCTCTGGAAATGTTTGCTGAGAGAGCAAATGATAAATAAGGGTGTACTGGAAGACAAGCTGTGTGGGCGAGGTATAGGAGCGGGAGGTCTGGCAGGGGGTGGAAGGTTGACTTTGCCTCCTTGGCTATTGTGTTCACGGCTGGTCCTCAGTGTGAAATTCTAGAGGTAAGGAGTTTGTGTTTTGTGGGGGCATGGGCTGGTCAATCTCGTTGATATACCAAATCCATAGCAGACTATTTGTTGAATAAATGAGTGAATGAAGAATTAGGGGAGGTGATGGAGTGCCTGAAGCTGTAACCCTCTACCTCCTCCTTGGGATGGCTGTGTGGATGACTCACATCCTGCTGCCCACTCACTTTCTTAGCCTAAAACCACATGTCCTGGGGTGTGGTGGCAGTAAGCCGACCCCCTTGCCACTTCTGTCATAGGATCTTCATTACAAACAGTTCCTGAGTTTCCAGCAAGTTGCCTTTCTTCTGTGTTGTCCTAGTAAGAGCTGAGAAAGTTGGGCCTTGAAGAAAATGAGGAGTCCCAGTTTAGGTTTCTAGAGAGATCTTTCTGAAGAAGTGTTCAAGAACACTGGGCTGTCCTGAAGCTGGCTCAAAGAATGCGAGACTTCAGGACCATTTCAAGCTCTAAGAACTGTGCTTCTGCTCCCTCTGTCTGGGTCCTACAGCTCATCACGTCCAAATATGTGAACTCAAACCCAAAGAGACCAGGCAATGAGCAGTCAGGGAGGAGGCACATAAAGTCTGGAGTGGGCAGGCCAGTCGCCTACTCCTTGTGTTGGCAGAGGAGCGGACCTACCCATTTGCCTGGCTCAACCAAAATCCAGCTCTTTATTGCTATGGGACGCTGGCCTGAGACAACTCTCAACCAGTGAGTCTCCACATCAGAGCTTGGTTGTCTGGGTGCTTGAAAGCACCCTCCCTCTCTGCTCCCCCTCTGTCCAGCACTTTCCCTGGACCTTGTGGGGGCAGGGCCATGGATACTGGGTGCCCAGTCCTATTTGATAGGGAGTGAGGAAATGTTTGAAGACAGAGAGGCCAGCCACATCCAGAGCAGGTGGGAAAGTGGTGGTGGTTACGGTGATGTGTGGTCCTTACTTGAAGCATTATTTTGTACTTATTGCCTGTAGAAATTGACTACAGGTGGGTGCAAGACAGATTTCCTTTCTTGAGAAGTCTCAAGAGAACAGAGTTTTCAGTAACTCCAAGACATGTTCAGGCCACTGCATCAACTTTATTTCTGGAGATGACATGTGCCCTGGCTTCCTGCCTCTTCTTAACTGGGGAAACTGGGGACCATCTTGGAGTCAGGTCTCCTAGAAATGCCCTTTTCTATTCCAACAGGGTTTGAGGAGTCTTAAAATACAGGCTGTAAAAGCAACAGAATTAATAAAAATGAGGAGGAAAGAAGGGAGAAGTAAATGTGTTAACCTAAGTGCAAAAGAGAGTTAACACCTAAGGGCATCCTATTTCTTCTGCAATTACTGACACCAGGGAAAAAGC
This sequence comes from Tapirus indicus, assembly GCA_031878705.1. Taxonomy (NCBI): domain Eukaryota; kingdom Metazoa; phylum Chordata; class Mammalia; order Perissodactyla; family Tapiridae; genus Tapirus; species Tapirus indicus. The sequence continues at coordinate 75,444,800 of CM062923.1, read as the reverse complement.
ACTTACAAACTTGAACTTTGTTAGGTTCTTCATTGGTTTAGCTGTGGCTTCATTCTCTGAGCCTGTTTCTTCGTCTGTAAAATAAGGTAAATGTCATCAGAGGTTTATTGAGCGCATCACCTGAGATAATAGATGCAGAGCACCTGAAACAGTGCCTGGCACACAGTAAACACTCAGTTGCATCAAAGGTATAATTATTACGACCTCATTCATCTGCGACTGTAGCCGAGGGGAGGGGTGGGTAAAGAGGAGGTGGTTCTCTTTCACTCAAAGGCTCCTACCTTCTGTCCCTGGATGTTTTCCCCCTCTGCTCTCATCCAAGTCTTAGTGGATGGCCTCTGAAACTGCCTGCAATCCTGATCTGGCTCCACAATATTCCTGTCCCCACTGCAGTCCCCCCTCCTCCAAGCAGACTATTTCCAGGATGCTTACTTCATGCTCATCAAATGGTGACCTCAGATGCATTTCCCTGACTGCAAATCTGAGCTCAGAAAGTACAGAAGTGGTATTGTTTCCTCCTTTTGTCCCACTTGCACAGGTCTGGAGGGACTGGTGGGCCTGCTTTCCCAGCTTGCAGCAGTTTAACTCCACCCACTGAGTTAGTGAGGGATGGAAACATCTCCAAGAAAACTCAAAACCCATAGGACCTAGGTTGGTGTTAGCAGCATTCGGCAGGTTGTCTTGTTCCCTTCTCTTTGAGGGTGAGGGACCCTTAGGTTCACGGACTCAGTGGCAGTGACTCACCAAAGATGCTGTGGGCGGTCAGGGTCTGGGCCAGGCCCAGGCCTCTCACTCCTAAGCCAGTGAGCCCATCGTGTGCCCTGTGCCACACATCCTCCCCGTCACCCCCACCCCCCACAGCAGGCCCCAGTTTTTTGTGGCCCCTCCCTCTGAATGAGCAGTGGGAGAAGTCTGAAAGAGCATGGCCCAGATGGCAGAGGCAAGGGGGTGGGTCTTGTCACTTGACACACTTCACTTTAGATGGGCTATGCACAGTGGGTCTTCAGTTAGTTGCTGCATAAAGACAGTAAGAGCACTGAGATAGCACCAGCCATGTGCTAGACACCCTTTAGAACGGTTTACATACATTGAGTCCTCACAACAGCCCTATGAAGTAGGGACTCTCAACCTGTCCCCTTTACAGATGAGGAAACTGAGGCAGAGAATTTATTTGCCCATGGTCACATGACTAGCAAATAGCAGAGCAAGTAGTCTGGCTTTACAGTGTATGTGTTTATCCATTAGACCAAATGGTCTCGCTAAGATCCTAGAGAGTGTGTGTACTAATGCCTTGATTCTAACAGAGAAACATTACCCTTAGGATCTCTGCCCTCTTTCCCGTGCTCAGCGATAAGGTCAGAACCAGTGCCATTTGTGTGTGAAGTGGCAGTCCTCACACCTTCTCTTTCTTTCCATTTTCAACACACTGTAACTTCTCCACAGGCAGAGCCCTACCTCTCCTCCCCTATGGAAGTTTAAGGCATCCCAACCAGGGCAAGTCCAGGTCTCTAAGGGCTGTACCCCACTGACCCTCTCTCCCCAGGTCAGTTGCCAGGACCTACCCCAATCCCTCACCACCCCTTATAGCTCAGTTGGCAGGGGCTCTGAGTTGTCATAAGGAGGAAGGATAAGACAGTTCTGGAGCCTGAAGATGTTGACAGAATTCATTTGCAAGTGGAATTCCCTTTGAATCTTCACCCCAGTGCTCTCCCAACTCCCTGCAAACCTACCCCAAGGGGCCTGGACAGGGCTCTCACCATGATGGCTATTCACCATGGCTGCCCCACCGCCTCACAGAGGTTGTCCAGCAAGTGTTTGCCGACTTTAGGAGCTAATACCACAGATCAGCAAAAGTATGCTCATGAACAGAATGAAAAAAACACATACTGGGACAAGGTCTAGGTAATTTCCTTACAAGTAACTGCTTTGAAAATTACTGTTTTAAATGGCAGAACACTAACAGATCAGTCCTTTAGTTCATTTTTTTCATAGCCTTGAAATGCAGTAAAAGTGGAGGGAGGAGTACATTTTAAGGTACTAGGATTATATCAGAATTGCACTCCAAGGTCAGTGCTCCTGGACATGCACTTTCCTTCTCAGACATGTCCTTGGGACTTCCAGCTCTGTAAGTTATTCATAGAGCTCCATCAGATATCCTAGGTAGGTCAGGGATACTCAGGTGGAGTTTAACCCTTCATAGACATCCCAGAGGTAGCAATGATTTACAATGTCTTTGTTTTTGCACTCAGTGCCGTTGCTAGAGACGGTAAAAAGGTGGGGAAGGCTACAGAACATTCTAA